>OZ020500.1:12470521-14870521 GCA_963971365.1 Lasioglossum villosulum | reverse complement strand
AATCTCCATGAATGTCTACGAATCTCCATGAACCTCCATGAATCTCCATGAATCTCCTTCATCAATCTCCACGAATCTCAATGAATCTCCATGAATCTCCATGAATCTCCATGAATTTCCTCCATGAATCTCCATGGATCTCCATGAATCTCCATGAATCTCCATGAATCTCCATGATATCCTGTATGAATCTTCATGAATCTCCATGAATCTCCATGCATCTCCATGAATCTCCATGAATCTCCATGAACCTCCTCCATGAATCTCCATGAATCTCCATGAATATCCATGAATCTTCATGAATCTCCATGAATCTCCATGTATCTCCATGAATCTACATGAATCTCCATGAATGTCTATGAATCTCCATGACTCTCCATGAATCTCCTTGAATCTCCATGAATCTCCATAAATCTCCAAGAATCTCCGTGAATCTCCATGAATCTCCATGAATCTCCATGAATCTCCATGAATCTCCATGTATCTCCATGAATCTACAAGAATCTCCATGAATCTCCATGAATCTCCATGAATGTCCATGAATCTCCTACATGAATCTCCATGAATCTCCATGAATCTCCATGAATCTCCATGAATCTCCATGAATCTCCTTCATCAATCTCCACGAATCTCCATGAATCTCCATGAATCTCCATGAATCTCCATGAATCTCCTCCATGAATCTCCATGAATCTCCATGAATCTCCATGAATCTCCATGATATCCTGTATGAATCTCCATGAATCTCCATGAATCTCCATGAACCTCCTCCATGAATCTCCATGTATATCCATGAATCTCCATGAATCTCCATGAATCTTCATGTATCTCCATGAGTCTACAAGAATCTCCATGAATCTCCATGAATCTCCTCCATGAATCTCCATGAATCACCTCCATGAATCTCCATGAATCTCCATGAATGTCTATGAATCTCAATGAATCTCCATGAATCTCCATGAATCTCCTTCATCAATCTCCACGAATCTCAATGAATCTCCATGAATCTCCATGAATCTCCATGATATCCTGTATGAATCTTCATGAATCTCCATGAATCTCCATGAATCTCCATGAATCTCCATGAATCTCCATGAACCTCCTCCATGAATCTCCATGAATCTCCATGAATATCCATGAATCTTCATGAATCTCCATGAATCTCCATGTATCTCCATGAATCTCCTCCATGAATCTCCATGAATCTCCAAAAATCTCCTCTATGAATCTCCATGAATCTCCATGAATCTCCATGTACCTCCATGAATCTACATGAATCTCCATGAATCTCAATGATTCTCCTCGATGAATCACCATGAATCTTCATGAATCTCCTGATCCATGAATATCTATGAATCTCCATGAATCTCCATGAATATCCTCCATGAATCTCCATGAATCTCCAAGAATCGCCATGAATCTCCATGTATCTCCATGAATTTCCAAGAATCTCCATGAATGTCCATGAATGTCCTCCATGAATCTCCATGCATCTCCATGATTCTCCATGAATCTCCATGAACCTCCTCCATGAATCTCCATGAATCTCCATGAATATCCATGAATCTCCATGAATCTCCATGAATCTCCATGTATCTCCATGAATTTCCAAGAATCTCCATGAATGTCCATGAATGTCCACCATGAATCTCCATGAATCTCCATGAATCTCCATGAATCTCCATGATATCCTGTATGAATCTTCATGAATCTCCATGAATCTCCATGCATCTCCATGAATCTCCATGAATCTCCATGAAACTCCATGAACCTCCTCCATGAATCTCCATGAATATCCATGAATCTCCATGAATCTTCATGTATCTCCATGAGTCTACAAGAATCTCCATGAATCTCCATGAATCTCCTCCATGAATCTCCATGAATCACCTCCATGAATCTCCATGAATCTCCATGAATGTCTATGAATCTCCATGACTCTCCATGAATCTCCTTGAATCTCCATGAATCTCCATAAATCTCCAAGAATCTCCGTGAATCTCCATGAATCTCCATGAATCTCCATGAATCTCCTCCATGAATCTCCATGAATCTCCATGAATCTCCTCCATGAATCTCCATGAATCTCCAAGAATCTCCTCCATGAATCTCCATGAATCTCCATGAATCTCCATGTATCTCCATGAATCTACATGAATCTCCATGAATCTCAATGAATCTCCTCGATGAATCTCCATGAATCTTCATGAATCTCCATGAATCTCCATGAACCTACGCCATGAATCTCCATGAATCTCCATGAATATCCATGAATCTCCATGAATCTGCATAAATCTCCATGTATCTCCATGAATCTACATAAATCTCCATGAATCTCCATGAATCTCCATGAATCTCCTCCATGAATATCCATGAATCTCCATGAATCTCCATGAATATCCATGAATCTCCATGAATCTCCATGAATCTCCATGTAACTCCATGAATCTCCATGAATCACCTCCATGAATCTCCATGAATCTCCATGAATGTCTATGAATCTCCATGAATCTCCATGAATCTCCATGAATCTCCTTCATCAATCTCCACGAATCTCCATGATTCTCCATGAATCTCCATGAATCTCCTCGATGAATCTCCATGGATCTCCATGAATCTCCATGAATCTCCATGATATCCTGTATGAATCTTAATCAATCTCCATGAATCTCCATGCATCTCCATGAATCTCCATGAATCTCCATGAACCTCCTCCATGAATCTCCATGATTCTCCATGAATATCCATGAATCTCCATGATATCGTGTATGAATCTTCATGAATCTCCATGAACCTCCATGAATCTCCATGTATCTCCATGAATCTATATGAATCTCTATGAATCTCCATGAACCTCCTCCATGAATCTCCATGAATCTCCATGAATATCCATGAATCTCCATGAATCTCCATGAATCTCCATGTATCTCCATGAATCTACATGAATCTCCATGAATCTCCATGAATCTCCTCCATGAATCACCTCCATGAATCTCCATGAATCTCCTCCATGAATCTCCATGAATCTCCTCCATGAATCTCCATGAATCTCCATGAATCTCCATGTATCTCCATGAATCTACATGAATCTCCATGAATCTCAATGAATCTCCTCGATGAATCTCCTCGATGAATCTCCATGAATCTTCATGAATCTCCTGATCCATGGATCTCTATGAATCTCCATGAATCTCCATGAATATCCTCCATGAATCTCCATGAATCTCCATGAATCTCCATGAATCTCCATGAATCTCCATGAATCTCCATGTATCTCCATGAATCTACATGAATCTCCATGAATCTCCATGAATCTCCTCCATGAATCACCTCCATGAATCTCCATGAATCTCCTCCATGAATCTCCATGAATCTCCTCCATGAATCTCCATGAATCTCCATGAATCTCCATGTATCTCCATGAATCTACATGAATCTCCATGAATCTCAATGAATCTCCTCGATGAATCTCCTCGATGAATCTCCATGAATCTTCATGAATCTCCTGATCCATGGATCTCTATGAATCTCCATGAATCTCCATGAATATCCTCCATGAATCTCCATGAATCTCCATGAATCTCCATGAATCTCCATGATATCCTGTATGAATCTTCATGAATCTCCATGAATCTCCATGAATCTCCTCCATGAATCACCTCCATGAATCTCCATGAATCTCCTCCATGAATCTCCATGAATCTCCATGAATCTCCATGTATCTCCATGAATCTACATGAATCTCCATGAATCTCAATGAATCTCCTCGATGAATCTCCATGAATCTTCATGAATCTCCTGATCCATGGATCTCTATGAATCTCCATGAATCTCCATGAATATCCTCCATGAATCTCCATGAATCTCCATGAATCTCCATGAATCTCCATGATATCCTGTATGAATCTTCATGAATCTTCATGAATCTCCATGCATCTCCATGAATCTCCATGAATCTCCATGAATCTCCATGAACCTCCTGCATGAATCTCCATGAATATCCATGAATCTCCATGAATCTCCATGAATCTCCATGTATCTCCATGAATCTACAAGAATCTCCATGAATCTCCATGAATCTCCTCCATGAATCTCCATGAATCACCTCCATGAATCTCCATGAATCTCCATGAATGTCTATGAATCTCCATGATTCTCCATGAACCTCCTCCATGAATCTCCATGAATCTCCATGAATATCCATGAATCTTCATGAATCTCCATGAATCTCCATGTATCTCCATGAATCTCCTCCATGAATCTCCATGAATCTCCAAAAATCTCCTCTATGAATCTCCATGAATCTCCATGAATCTCCATGTACCTCCATGAATCTACATGAATCTCCATGAATCTCAATGATTCTCCTCGATGAATCTCCATGAATCTTCATGAATGTCCTGATCCATGAATATCTATGAATCTCCATGAATCTCCATGAATATCCTCCATGAATCTCCATGAATCTCCATGAATCGCCATGAATCTCAATGTATCTCCATGAATTTCCAAGAATCTCCATGAATGTCCATGAATGTCCTCCATGCATCTCCATGAATCTCCATGAATCTCAATGATTCTCCTCGATGAATCACCATGAATCTTCATGAATCTCCTGATCCATGAATATCTATGAATCTCCATGAATCTCCATGAATATCCTCCATGAATCTCCATGAATCTCCAAGAATCGCCATGAATCTCCATGTATCTCCATGAATTTCCAAGAATCTCCATGAATGTCCATGAATGTCCTCCATGAATCTCCATGCATCTCCATGATTCTCCATGAATCTCCATGAACCTCCTCCATGAATCTCCATGAATCTCCATGAATATCCATGAATCTCCATGAATCTCCATGAATCTCCATGTATCTCCATGAATTTCCAAGAATCTCCATGAATGTCCATGAATGTCCACCATGAATCTCCATGAATCTCCATGAATCTCCATGAATCTCCTCCATGAATCTCCATGAATCTCCATGAATCTCCATGAATCTCCATGATATCCTGTATGAATCTTCATGAATCTCCATGAATCTCCATGCATCTCCATGAATCTCCATGAATCTCCATGAAACTCCATGAACCTCCTCCATGAATCTCCATGAATATCCATGAATCTCCATGAATCTTCATGTATCTCCATGAGTCTACAAGAATCTCCATGAATCTCCATGAATCTCCTCCATGAATCTCCATGAATCACCTCCATGAATCTCCATGAATCTCCATGAATGTCTATGAATCTCCATGACTCTCCATGAATCTCCTTGAATCTCCATGAATCTCCATAAATCTCCAAGAATCTCCGTGAATCTCCATGAATCTCCATGAATCTCCATGAATCTCCTCCATGAATCTCCATGAATCTCCATGAATCTCCTCCATGAATCTCCATGAATCTCCAAGAATCTCCTCCATGAATCTCCATGAATCTCCATGAATCTCCATGTATCTCCATGAATCTACATGAATCTCCATGAATCTCAATGAATCTCCTCGATGAATCTCCATGAATCTTCATGAATCTCCATGAATCTCCATGAACCTACGCCATGAATCTCCATGAATCTCCATGAATATCCATGAATCTCCATGAATCTGCATAAATCTCCATGTATCTCCATGAATCTACATAAATCTCCATGAATCTCCATGAATCTCCATGAATCTCCATGAATCTCCTCCATGAATATCCATGAATCTCCATGAATCTCCATGAATATCCATGAATCTCCATGAATCTCCATGAATCTCCATGTAACTCCATGAATCTCCATGAATCACCTCCATGAATCTCCATGAATCTCCATGAATGTCTATGAATCTCCATGAATCTCCATGAATCTCCATGAATCTCCTTCATCAATCTCCACGAATCTCCATGATTCTCCATGAATCTCCATGAATCTCCTCGATGAATCTCCATGAATCTCCATGAATCTCCATGAATGTCCATGAATCTCCTACATGAATCTCCTATATGAATCTCCATGAATCTCCATGAATCTCCATGAATCTCCATGAATCTCCATGAATCTCCATGAATCTCCATGAATCTCCTTCATCAATCTCCACGAATCTCCATGAATCTCCATGAATCTCCATGAATCTCCATGAATCTCCATGAATCTCCTCCATGAATCTCCATGAATCTCCATGAATCTCCATGAATCTCCATGATATCCTGTATGAATCTTCATGAATCTCCATGAATCTCCATGCATCTCCATGAATCTCCATGAATCTCCATGAATCTCCATGAACCTCCTGCATGAATCTCCATGAATATCCATGAATCTCCATGAATCTCCATGAATCTCCATGTATCTCCATGATTCTCCATGAATATCCATGAATCTCCATGATATCGTGTATGAATCTTCATGAATCTCCATGAACCTCCATGAATCTCCATGTATCTCCATGAATCTATATGAATCTCTATGAATCTCCATGAACCTCCTCCATGAATCTCCATGAATCTCCATGAATATCCATGAATCTCCATGAATCTCCATGAATCTCCATGTATCTCCATGAATCTACATGAATCTCCATGAATCTCCATGAATCTCCTCCATGAATCACCTCCATGAATCTCCATGAATCTCCTCCATGAATCTCCATGAATCTCCATGAATCTCCATGTATCTCCATGAATCTACATGAATCTCCATGAATCTCAATGAATCTCCTCGATGAATCTCCTCGATGAATCTCCATGAATCTTCATGAATCTCCTGATCCATGGATCTCTATGAATCTCCATGAATCTCCATGAATATCCTCCATGAATCTCCATGAATCTCCATGAATCTCCATGAATCTCCATGATATCCTGTATGAATCTTCATGAATCTCCATGAATCTCCATGAATCTCCTCCATGAATCACCTCCATGAATCTCCATGAATCTCCTCCATGAATCTCCATGAATCTCCATGAATCTCCATGTATCTCCATGAATCTACATGAATCTCCATGAATCTCAATGAATCTCCTCGATGAATCTCCATGAATCTTCATGAATCTCCTGATCCATGGATCTCTATGAATCTCCATGAATCTCCATGAATATCCTCCATGAATCTCCATGAATCTCCATGAATCTCCATGAATCTCCATGATATCCTGTATGAATCTTCATGAATCTTCATGAATCTCCATGCATCTCCATGAATCTCCATGAATCTCCATGAACCTCCTCCATGAATCTCCATGAATCTCCATGAATCTCCATGAACCTCCTCCATGAATCTCCATGAATCTCCATGAATATCCATGAATCTCCATGAATCTGCATAAATCTCCATGTATCTCCATGAATCTACATGAATCTCCATGAATCTCCTCGATGAATCTCCTAATCCATGAACCTCTATGAATCTCCATGAATCTCCATGAATCGCCATGAATCTTCATGAATCTCCATGAATCTCCTTCATCAATCTCCACGAATCTCCACGAATCTCCATGAATCTCCATGAATCTCCATGAATCTCCATGAATCTCCTCCATGAATCTCCATGAATCTCCATGAATCTCCATGAATCTCCATGAATATCCATGAATCTACATGTATCTCCATGAATCTACATGAATCTCCATGAATCTCCATGAATCTCCTCGATGAATCTCCATGAATCTTCATGAATCTCCTGATCCATGAACCTCTATGAATCTCCCTGAATCTCCATGAATATCCTCCATGAATCTCCATGAATCTCCATGAATCTCCATGATATCCTGTATGAATCTTCATGAATCTCCATGAATCTCCACGCATCTCCATGAATCTCCATGAATCTCCATGAACCTCCTCCATGAATCTCCATGAAAATCCTCCATGAATCTCCATGAATCTCCATGAATCTCCATGAATCTCCATGAACCGCCTCCATGAATCTCCATGAATCTCCATGAATATCCATGAATCTACATGTATCTCCATGAATCTACATGAATCTCCATGAATCCCCATGAATCTCCTCGATGAATCTCCATGAATCTTCATGAATCTCCTGATCCATGAACCTCTATGAATCTCCATGAATCTCCATGAATATCCTCCATGAATCTCCATGAATCTCCATGAATCTCCATGATATCCTGTATGAATCTTCATGAATCTCCATGAATCTCCATGCATCTCCATGAATCTCCATGAATCAGCATGAACCTCCTCCATGAATCTCCATGAAAATCCTCCATGAATCTCCATGAATCTCCATGAATCTCCATGAATCTCCATGAATGTCTATGAATCTCCATGACTCTCCATGAATCTCCTTGAATCTCCATGAATCTCCATAAATCTCCAAGAATCTCCGTGAATCTCCATGAATCTCCATGAATCTCCATGAATCTCCTCCATGAATCTCCATGAATCGCCATGAATCTTCATGAATCTCCATGAATCTCCTTCATCAATCTCCACGAATCTCCACGAATCTCCATGAATCTCCATGAATCTCCATGAATCTCCATGAATCTCCTCCATGAATCTCCATGAATCTCCATGAATCTCCATGAATCTCCATGAATATCCATGAATCTACATGTATCTCCATGAATCTCTATGAATCTCCATGAACCTCCTCCATGAATCTCCATGAATCTCCATGAATATCCATGAATCTCCATGAATCTACATGAATCTCCATGAATCTCAATGAATCTCCTCGATGAATCTCCTCGATGAATCTCCATGAATCTTCATGAATCTCCTGATCCATGGATCTCTATGAATCTCCATGAATCTCCATGAATATCCTCCATGAATCTCCATGAATCTCCATGAATCTCCATGAATCTCCATGATATCCTGTATGAATCTTCATGAATCTCCATGAATCTCCATGAATCTCCTCCATGAATCACCTCCATGAATCTCCATGAATCTCCTCCATGAATCTCCATGAATCTCCATGAATCTCCATGTATCTCCATGAATCTACATGAATCTCCATGAATCTCAATGAATCTCCTCGATGAATCTCCATGAATCTTCATGAATCTCCTGATCCATGGATCTCTATGAATCTCCATGAATCTCCATGAATATCCTCCATGAATCTCCATGAATCTCCATGAATCTCCATGAATCTCCATGATATCCTGTATGAATCTTCATGAATCTTCATGAATCTCCATGCATCTCCATGAATCTCCATGAATCTCCATGAACCTCCTCCATGAATCTCCATGAATCTCCATGAATCTCCATGAACCTCCTCCATGAATCTCCATGAATCTCCATGAATATCCATGAATCTCCATGAATCTGCATAAATCTCCATGTATCTCCATGAATCTACATGAATCTCCATGAATCTCCTCGATGAATCTCCTAATCCATGAACCTCTATGAATCTCCATGAATCTCCATGAATCGCCATGAATCTTCATGAATCTCCATGAATCTCCTTCATCAATCTCCACGAATCTCCACGAATCTCCATGAATCTCCATGAATCTCCATGAATCTCCATGAATCTCCTCCATGAATCTCCATGAATCTCCATGAATCTCCATGAATCTCCATGAATATCCATGAATCTACATGTATCTCCATGAATCTACATGAATCTCCATGAATCTCCATGAATCTCCTCGATGAATCTCCATGAATCTTCATGAATCTCCTGATCCATGAACCTCTATGAATCTCCCTGAATCTCCATGAATATCCTCCATGAATCTCCATGAATCTCCATGAATCTCCATGATATCCTGTATGAATCTTCATGAATCTCCATGAATCTCCACGCATCTCCATGAATCTCCATGAATCTCCATGAACCTCCTCCATGAATCTCCATGAAAATCCTCCATGAATCTCCATGAATCTCCATGAATCTCCATGAATCTCCATGAACCGCCTCCATGAATCTCCATGAATCTCCATGAATATCCATGAATCTACATGTATCTCCATGAATCTACATGAATCTCCATGAATCCCCATGAATCTCCTCGATGAATCTCCATGAATCTTCATGAATCTCCTGATCCATGAACCTCTATGAATCTCCATGAATCTCCATGAATATCCTCCATGAATCTCCATGAATCTCCATGAATCTCCATGATATCCTGTATGAATCTTCATGAATCTCCATGAATCTCCATGCATCTCCATGAATCTCCATGAATCAGCATGAACCTCCTCCATGAATCTCCATGAAAATCCTCCATGAATCTCCATGAATCTCCATGAATCTCCATGAATCTCCATGAATGTCTATGAATCTCCATGACTCTCCATGAATCTCCTTGAATCTCCATGAATCTCCATAAATCTCCAAGAATCTCCGTGAATCTCCATGAATCTCCATGAATCTCCATGAATCTCCTCCATGAATCTCCATGAATCGCCATGAATCTTCATGAATCTCCATGAATCTCCTTCATCAATCTCCACGAATCTCCACGAATCTCCATGAATCTCCATGAATCTCCATGAATCTCCATGAATCTCCTCCATGAATCTCCATGAATCTCCATGAATCTCCATGAATCTCCATGAATATCCATGAATCTACATGTATCTCCATGAATCTCTATGAATCTCCATGAACCTCCTCCATGAATCTCCATGAATCTCCATGAATATCCATGAATCTCCATGAATCTCCATGAATCTCCATGTATCTCCATGAATCTACATGAATCTCCATGAATCTCCATGAATCTCCTCCATGAATCACCTCCATGAATCTCCATGAATCTCCTCCATGAATCTCCATGAATCTCCATGAATCTCCATGTATCTCCATGAATCTACATGAATCTCCATGAATCTCAATGAATCTCCTCGATGAATCTCCTCGATGAATCTCCATGAATCTTCATGAATCTCCTGATCCATGGATCTCTATGAATCTCCATGAATCTCCATGAATATCCTCCATGAATCTCCATGAATCTCCATGAATCTCCATGAATCTCCATGATATCCTGTATGAATCTCCATGAATCTCCATGTATCTCCATGAATCTCCTCCATGAATCTCCATGAATCTCCAAAAATCTCCTCTATGAATCTCCATGAATCTCCATGAATCTCCATGTACCTCCATGAATCTACATGAATCTCCATGAATCTCAATGATTCTCCTCGATGAATCTCCATGAATCTTCATGAATGTCCTGATCCATGAATATCTATGAATCTCCATGAATCTCCATGAATATCCTCCATGAATCTCCATGAATCTCCATGAATCGCCATGAATCTCAATGTATCTCCATGAATTTCCAAGAATCTCCATGAATGTCCATGAATCTCCTCCATGCATCTCCATGAATCTCCATGAATCTCAATGATTCTCCTCGATGAATCACCATGAATCTTCATGAATCTCCTGATCCATGAATATCTATGAATCTCCATGAATCTCCATGAATATCCTCCATGAATCTCCATGAATCTCCAAGAATCGCCATGAATCTCCATGTATCTCCATGAATTTCCAAGAATCTCCATGAATGTCCATGAATGTCCTCCATGAATCTCCATGCATCTCCATGATTCTCCATGAATCTCCATGAACCTCCTCCATGAATCTCCATGAATCTCCATGAATATCCATGAATCTCCATGAATCTCCATGAATCTCCATGTATCTCCATGAATTTCCAAGAATCTCCATGAATGTCCATGAATGTCCACCATGAATCTCCATGAATCTCCATGAATCTCCATGAATCTCCTCCATGAATCTCCATGAATCTCCATGAATCTCCATGAATCTCCATGATATCCTGTCTGAATCTTCATGAATCTCCATGAATCTCCATGCATCTCCATGAATCTCCATGAATCTCCATGAAACTCCATGAACCTCCTCCATGAATCTCCATGAATATCCATGAATCTCCATGAATCTTCATGTATCTCCATGAGTCTACAAGAATCTCCATGAATCTCCATGAATCTCCTCCATGAATCTCCATGAATCACCTCCATGAATCTCCATGAATCTCCATGAATGTCTATGAATCTCCATGACTGTCCATGAATCTCCTTGAATCTCCATGAATCTCCATAAATCTCCAAGAATCTCCGTGGATCTCCATGAATCTCCATGAATCTCCATGAATCTCCTCCATGAATCTCCATGAATCTCCATGAATCTCCTCCATGAATCTCCATGAATCTCCAAGAATCTCCTCCATGAATCTCCATGAATCTCCATGAATCTCCATGTATCTCCATGAATCTACATGAATCTCCATGAATCTCAATGAATCTCCTCGATGAATCTCCATGAATCTTCATGAATCTCCATGAATCTCCATGAACCTACGCCATGAATCTCCATGAATCTCCATGAATATCCATGAATCTCCATGAATCTGCATAAATCTCCATGTATCTCCATGAATCTACATAAATCTCCATGAATCTCCATGAATCTCCATGAATCTCCATGAATCTCCTCCATGAATATCCATGAATCTCCATGAATCTCCATGAATATCCATGAATCTCCATGAATCTCCATGAATCTCCATGTAACTCCATGAATCTCCATGAATCACCTCCATGAATCTCCATGAATCTCCATGAATGTCTATGAATCTCCATGAATCTCCATGAATCTCCATGAATCTCCTTCATCAATCTCCACGAATCTCCATGATTCTCCATGAATCTCCATGAATCTCCTCGATGAATCTCCATGAATCTCCATGAATCTCCATGAATGTCCATGAATCTCCTACATGAATCTCCTATATGAATCTCCATGAATCTCCATGAATCTCCATGAATCTCCATGAATCTCCATGAATCTCCATGAATCTCCATGAATCTCCTTCATCAATCTCCACGAATCTCCATGAATCTCCATGAATCTCCATGAATCTCCATGAATCTCCATGAATCTCCTCCATGAATCTCCATGAATCTCCATGAATCTCCATGAATCTCCATGATATCCTGTATGAATCTTCATGAATCTCCATGAATCTCCATGCATCTCCATGAATCTCCATGAATCTCCATGAATCTCCATGAACCTCCTGCATGAATCTCCATGAATATCCATGAATCTCCATGAATCTCCATGAATCTCCATGTATCTCCATGATTCTCCATGAATATCCATGAATCTCCATGATATCGTGTATGAATCTTCATGAATCTCCATGAACCTCCATGAATCTCCATGTATCTCCATGAATCTATATGAATCTCTATGAATCTCCATGAACCTCCTCCATGAATCTCCATGAATCTCCATGAATATCCATGAATCTCCATGAATCTCCATGAATCTCCATGTATCTCCATGAATCTACATGAATCTCCATGAATCTCCATGAATCTCCATGAATCTCCTCCATGAATCACCTCCATGAATCTCCATGAATCTCCTCCATGAATCTCCATGAATCTCCATGAATCTCCATGTATCTCCATGAATCTACATGAATCTCCATGAATCTCAATGAATCTCCTCGATGAATCTCCTCGATGAATCTCCATGAATCTTCATGAATCTCCTGATCCATGGATCTCTATGAATCTCCATGAATCTCCATGAATATCCTCCATGAATCTCCATGAATCTCCATGAATCTCCATGAATCTCCATGATATCCTGTATGAATCTTCATGAATCTCCATGAATCTCCATGAATCTCCTCCATGAATCACCTCCATGAATCTCCATGAATCTCCTCCATGAATCTCCATGAATCTCCATGAATCTCCATGTATCTCCATGAATCTACATGAATCTCCATGAATCTCAATGAATCTCCTCGATGAATCTCCATGAATCTTCATGAATCTCCTGATCCATGGATCTCTATGAATCTCCATGAATCTCCATGAATATCCTCCATGAATCTCCATGAATCTCCATGAATCTCCATGAATCTCCATGATATCCTGTATGAATCTTCATGAATCTTCATGAATCTCCATGCATCTCCATGAATCTCCATGAATCTCCATGAACCTCCTCCATGAATCTCCATGAATCTCCATGAATCTCCATGAACCTCCTCCATGAATCTCCATGAATCTCCATGAATATCCATGAATCTCCATGAATCTGCATAAATCTCCATGTATCTCCATGAATCTACATGAATCTCCATGAATCTCCTCGATGAATCTCCTAATCCATGAACCTCTATGAATCTCCATGAATCTCCATGAATCGCCATGAATCTTCATGAATCTCCATGAATCTCCTTCATCAATCTCCACGAATCTCCACGAATCTCCATGAATCTCCATGAATCTCCATGAATCTCCATGAATCTCCTCCATGAATCTCCATGAATCTCCATGAATCTCCATGAATCTCCATGAATATCCATGAATCTACATGTATCTCCATGAATCTACATGAATCTCCATGAATCTCCATGAATCTCCTCGATGAATCTCCATGAATCTTCATGAATCTCCTGATCCATGAACCTCTATGAATCTCCCTGAATCTCCATGAATATCCTCCATGAATCTCCATGAATCTCCATGAATCTCCATGATATCCTGTATGAATCTTCATGAATCTCCATGAATCTCCACGCATCTCCATGAATCTCCATGAATCTCCATGAACCTCCTCCATGAATCTCCATGAAAATCCTCCATGAATCTCCATGAATCTCCATGAATCTCCATGAACCGCCTCCATGAATCTCCATGAATCTCCATGAATATCCATGAATCTACATGTATCTCCATGAATCTACATGAATCTCCATGAATCCCCATGAATCTCCTCGATGAATCTCCATGAATCTTCATGAATCTCCTGATCCATGAACCTCTATGAATCTCCATGAATCTCCATGAATATCCTCCATGAATCTCCATGAATCTCCATGAATCTCCATGATATCCTGTATGAATCTTCATGAATCTCCATGAATCTCCATGCATCTCCATGAATCTCCATGAATCAGCATGAACCTCCTCCATGAATCTCCATGAAAATCCTCCATGAATCTCCATGAATCTCCATGAATCTCCATGAATCTCCATGAATGTCTATGAATCTCCATGACTCTCCATGAATCTCCTTGAATCTCCATGAATCTCCATAAATCTCCAAGAATCTCCGTGAATCTCCATGAATCTCCATGAATCTCCATGAATCTCCTCCATGAATCTCCATGAATCGCCATGAATCTTCATGAATCTCCATGAATCTCCTTCATCAATCTCCACGAATCTCCATGAATCTCCATGAATCTCCATGAATCTCCATGATATCCTGTATGAATCTTCATGAATCTCCATGAATCTCCATGCATCTCCATGAATCTCCATGAATCAGCATGAACCTCCTCCATGAATCTCCATGAAAATCCTCCATGAATCTCCATGAATCTCCATGAATCTCCATGAATCTCCATGAACCGCCTCCATGAATCTCCATGAATCTCCATGAATATCCATGAATCTACATGTATCTCCATGAATCTACATGAATCTCCATGAATCCCCATGAATCTCCTCGATGAATCTCCATGAATCTCCATGAATCTCCATGAATATCCATGAATCTACATGTATCTCCATGAATCTACATGAATCTCCATGAATCTCCATGAATCTCCTCGATGAATCTCCATGAATCTTCATGAATCTCCTGATCCATGAACCTCTATGAATCTCCATGAATCTCCATGAATATCCTCCATGAATCTCCATGAATCTCCATGAATCTCCATGATATCCTGTATGAATCTTCATGAATCTCCATGAATCTCCACGCATCTCCATGAATCTCCATGAATCTCCATGAACCTCCTCCATGAATCTCCATGAAAATCCTCCATGAATCTCCATGAATCTCCATGAATCTCCATGAACCGCCTCCATGAATCTCCATGAATCTCCATGAATATCCATGAATCTACATGTATCTCCATGAATCTACATGAATCTCCATGAATCCCCATGAATCTCCTCGATGAATCTCCATGAATCTTCATGAATCTCCTGATCCATGAACCTCTATGAATCTCCATGAATCTCCATGAATATCCTCCATGAATCTCCATGAATCTCCATGAATCTCCATGATATCCTGTATGAATCTTCATGAATCTCCATGAATCTCCATGCATCTCCATGAATCTCCATGAATCAGCATGAACCTCCTCCATGAATCTCCATGAAAATCCTCCATGAATCTCCATGAATCTCCAAGAATCTCCTCCATGAATCTCCATGAATCTCCATGAATCTCCATGTATCTCCATGAATCTACATGAATCTCCATGAATCTCAATGAATCTCCTCGATGAATCTCCATGAATCTTCATGAATCTCCATGAATCTCCATGAACCTACGCCATGAATCTCCATGAATCTCCATGAATATCCATGAATCTCCATGAATCTGCATAAATCTCCATGTATCTCCATGAATCTACATAAATCTCCATGAATCTCCATGAATCTCCATGAATCTCCATGAATCTCCTCCATGAATATCCATGAATCTCCATGAATCTCCATGAATATCCATGAATCTCCATGAATCTCCATGAATCTCCATGTAACTCCATGAATCTCCATGAATCACCTCCATGAATCTCCATGAATCTCCATGAATGTCTATGAATCTCCATGAATCTCCATGAATCTCCATGAATCTCCTTCATCAATCTCCACGAATCTCCATGATTCTCCATGAATCTCCATGAATCTCCTCGATGAATCTCCATGGATCTCCATGAATCTCCATGAATCTCCATGATATCCTGTATGAATCTTAATCAATCTCCATGAATCTCCATGCATCTCCATGAATCTCCATGAATCTCCATGAACCTCCTCCATGAATCTCCATGATTCTCCATGAATATCCATGAATCTCCATGATATCGTGTATGAATCTTCATGAATCTCCATGAACCTCCATGAATCTCCATGTATCTCCATGAATCTATATGAATCTCTATGAATCTCCATGAACCTCCTCCATGAATCTCCATGAATCTCCATGAATATCCATGAATCTCCATGAATCTCCATGAATCTCCATGTATCTCCATGAATCTACATGAATCTCCATGAATCTCCATGAATCTCCTCCATGAATCACCTCCATGAATCTCCATGAATCTCCTCCATGAATCTCCATGAATCTCCATGAATCTCCATGTATCTCCATGAATCTACATGAATCTCCATGAATCTCAATGAATCTCCTCGATGAATCTCCATGAATCTTCATGAATCTCCTGATCCATGGATCTCTATGAATCTCCATGAATCTCCATGAATATCCTCCATGAATCTCCATGAATCTCCATGAATCTCCATGAATCTCCATGATATCCTGTATGAATCTTCATGAATCTCCATGAATCTCCATGAATCTCCTCCATGAATCACCTCCATGAATCTCCATGAATCTCCATGAATCTCCATGAATTTCCATGAATCTACATGTATCTCCATGAATCTACATGAATCTCCATGAATCTCCATGAATCTCCTCGATGAATCTCCATGAATCTTCATGAATCTCCTGATCCATGAACCTCTATGAATCTCCATGAATCTCCATGAATATCCTCCATGAATCTCCATGAATCTCCATGAATCTCCATGATATCCTGTATGAATCTTCATGAATCTCCATGAATCTCCACGCATCTCCATGAATCTCCATGAATCTCCATGAACCTCCTCCATGAATCTCCATGAAAATCCTCCATGAATCTCCATGAATCTCCATGAATCTCCATGAATCTCCATGTATCTCCATGAATCTTCATACATCTCCATGGATCTCCATGAATCTCCATGAATCTCCATGAACCTCCTCCATGAATCTCCATGAATCTCCATGAATCTCCATGAATCTCCATGTATCTCCATGAATCTACATGAATCTCCATGAATCTCAATGAATCTCCTCGATGAATCTCCATGAATCTCCATGAATATCCTCCATGAATCTCCATGAATCGCCATGAATTTCCAGGTATCTCCATGAATTTCCAAGAATCTCCGTGAATGTCCATGAATGTCCTCCATGAATCTCCATGCATCTCCATGAATCCCCATGAATCTCCATGTATCTCCATGAATCTACATGAATCTCCATGAATATCCATCAATCTCCATGAATCTCCATGGATCTCCATGAATCTCGTCCGAGAATCTCCATGAACCTCCTCCATGAATCTCCACGAATCTCCATGAATGTCCATGAATCTCCATGAATCTCCATGAGTCTCCATGAATCTCCACGAATTTCCAAGAATCTCCATGAATGTCCATGAATCTCCTCCATGAATCTCCACGAATCTCCATGAATATCCATGAATCTCCATGAATCTCCTCCATGAATCTCCTGTATGAATCTCCATGAATCTCCATGAATCTCCATGAATCACCTTCATCAATCTCCACGAATCTCCATGAATCTCCATGAATCTCCATGAATCTCCTCCATGAATCTCCATGAATCTCCCTGAATCTCCATGAATCTCTATGAATCTTCATGAATTTCCATGAATCTCCATGAACCCTCATGAACCTCCTCTCTAAATCTCCATGAATCTCCATGGATCTCCATGAATCTCGTCCGTGAATCTCCATGAATCTCCATGAATCTCCATGAATATCCATGAATCTCCATGAATCTCCTCCATGAATCTCCATGAATCTCCATGAATCTCTATGAATCACCTTCATCAATCTCCATGAATCACCTTCATCAATCTATACGAATCTCCATGAATCTCCATGATTCTCCACGAATCACCTCCATGAGTCTCCATGAATCTCCATGAATCTCCATGAATCTCTATGAATCTTCATGAATTTCCATGAATCTCAATGAACCCTCATGAACCTCCTCTCTAAATATCCATGAATCTCCATGAATCTTCATGAATCTCCATGGATCTCAATGAATCTCCTCGATGAATCTCCATGAATCTTCATGAATCTCCTGATCCATGAATCTCTCTGAATCTCCATGAATCTTCATGAATATCCTCCATGAATTTCCATGAATCTCCATGAATCTCCATGAATCTCCATGATATCCTGTATGCATCTTCATGAATCTCCATGAATCTCCATGCATCTCCATGAATCTCCATGAATCTCCATGAACCTCCTCCATGAATCTCCATGAATCTTCATGAATCTCCATGAATCTCCATGAATATCCATGAATCACCATGAATCTCCATGAATCTCCTCCATGAATCTCCATGAATCACCTCCACGAATCACCTCCATGAATCTCCATGAATCTCCATGAATGTCTATGAATCTCCATGACTCTCCATGAATCTCCTTGAATCTACATGAATCTCCGTGAATCTTAATGAATCTCCTAGATGAATCTCCATGAATCTCCATGAATCTCCATGAATGTCCATGAATCTCCTCCATGAATCTCCTGTATGAATCTCCATGAATCCCCATGAATCTCCATGAATCTCAATGAATCTCCACGAATCTCCATGAATCTCCATGAATCTCCATGAATCTCCATGATATCCTGTATGAATCTTCATGAATCTCCATGAATCTCCATGCATCTCCATGAATCTCCATGAATCTCCATGAACCTCCTCCATGAATCTCCATGAATCTCCATGAATCTCCATGAACCTCCTCCATGAATCTCCATGAATCTCCATGAACCTCCTAAATGAATCTCCATGAATCTCCATGAATATTAATGAATCTCGTCGATGAATCTCCATGAATCTTCATGCATCTCCATGAATCTCCATGAATCTCCATGAATCTCCTCGATGAATCTCCATGAATCTTCATGCATCTCCATGAATCTCCATGAATCTCCATGAATCTCAATGAATCTCCTCGATGAATCTCCATGAATCTTCATGAATCTCCTGATCCATGAATCTCTATGAATCTCCATGTATCTCCATGAACCTCCTCCATGAATCTCCATGAATCACCATGAATCTCCATGTATCTCCATGAACCTCCTCCATGAATCTCCATGAATATCCATGAATCTCCATGAATCTCCATGAATATCCATGAATCTCCATGAATCTGCATGAATCTCCATGAATCTACATGAATCTCCATGAATCTCCATGAACTTCCAAGAATCTCCATGAATGTCCATGAATCTCCTCCATGAATCTCCATGAATCTCCATGAATCTCCATGAATCTCCATGAATCACCTCCATGAATCTCCATGAATCTCTATGAATCTCCGTGAATCTTAATGAATCTCCTAGATGAATCTCCATGAATCTCCATGAATCTCCATGAATGTCCATGAATCTCCTCCATGAATCTCCTGTATGAATCTCCATGAATCCCCATGAATCTCCATGAATCTCAATGAATCTCCATGAATCTCCATGAATCTCCATGAATCTCCATGATATCCTGTATGAATCTTCATGAATCTCCATGAATCTCCATGCATCTCCATGAATCTCCATGAATCTCCATGAACCTCCTCCATGAATCTCCATGAATCTCCATGAACCTCCTAAATGAATCTCCATGAATCTCCATGAATATTAATGAATCTCCATGAATCTCCATGTATCTCCATGAATCTCCATGAATCTCTTCGATGAATCTCCATGAATCTCCATGTATCTCCATGAATCTCCATGAATCTCGTCGATGAATCTCCATGAATCTTCATGCATCTCCATGAATCTCCATGAATCTCCATGAATCTCCTCGATGAATCTCCATGAATCTTCATGCATCTCCATGAATCTCCATGAATCTCCATGAATCTCCATGAATCTCCTCGATGAATCTCCATGAATCTCCATGAGTCTCCATGAATCTCCATGAACTTCCAAGAATCTCCATGAATGTCCATGAATCTCCTCCATGAATCTCCATGAATCTCCATGAATCTCCATGAATCTCCATGAATCACCTCCATGAATCTCCATGAATCTCTATGAATCTCCATGAATCTCCGTGAATCTTAATGAATCTCCTAGATGAATCTCCATGAATCTCCATGAATCTCCATGAATGTCCATGAATCTCCTCCATGAATCTCCTGTATGAATCTCCATGAATCCCCATGAATCTCCATGAATCTCAATGAATCTCCACGAATCTCCATGAATCTCCATGAATCTCCATGAATCTCCATGATATCCTGTATGAATCTTCATGAATCTCCATGAATCTCCATGAATCTCCATGAACCTCCTCCATGAATCTCCATGAATCTCCATGAACCTCCTCCATGAATCTCCATGAATCTCCATGAATATTAATGAATCTCCATGAATCTCCATGTATCTCCATGAATCTCCATGAATCTCGTCGATGAATCTCCATGAATCTTCATGCATCTCCATGAATCTCCATGAATCTCCATGAATCTCCTCGATGAATCTCCATGAATCTTCATGCATCTCCATGAATCTCCATGAATCTCCATGAATCTCCATGAATCTCAATGAATCTCCTCGATGAATCTCCATGAATCTTCATGAATCTCCTGATCCATGAATCTCTATGAATCTCCATGTATCTCCATGAACCTCCTCCATGAATCTCCATGAATCACCATGAATCTCCATGTCTCTCCATGAACCTCCTCCATGAATCTCCATGAATATCCATGAATCTCCATGAATCTCCATGAATATCCATGAATCTCCATGAATCTGCATGAATCTCCATGAATCTACATGAATCTCCATGAATCTCCATGAATCTCCTCGATGAATCTCCATGAATCTCCATGAGTCTCCATGAATCTCCATGAACTTCCAAGAATCTCCATGAATGTCCATGAATCTCCTCCATGAATCTCCATGAATCTCCATGAATCTCCATGAATCTCCATGAATCACCTCCATGAATCTCCATGAATCTCTATGAATGTCTATGAATCTCCATGAATCTCCATGAATCTCCATGAATCTCCATGAATTTCCAAGAATCTCCATGAATGTCCATGAATGTCCACCATGAATCTCCATGCATCTCCATGAATCTCCATGAATCTCCATGAACCTCCTCCATGAATATCCTCCATGAATCTCCATGAATCTCCATGAATCACCTCCATGAATCTCCATGAATCTCTATGAATGTCTATGAATCTCCATGAATCTACATGAATCTCCATGAATCTCCATGAATCACCTCCATGAATCTCCATGAATCTCTATGAATGTCTATGAATCTCCATGAATCTCCATGAATCTCCATGAATCTCCATGAATTTCCAAGAATCTCCATGAATATCCATGAATGTCCTCCATGAACCTCCATGCATCTCCATGAATATCCATGAATCTTCATGAATCTCCTCCATGAATCTCCATGAATCTCCATGCATCTCCATGAATCTCCATGAATCTCCATGAACCTCCTCCATGAATCTCCATGAATCTCCATGAATATCCATGAATCTCCATGAATCTCCATGAATCTCCATGTATCTCCATGAATTTCCATGAATCTCCATGAATGTCCATGAATGTCCACCATGAATCTCCATGCATCTCCATGAATCTCCATGAATCTCCATGAACCTCCTCCATGAATCTCCATGAATCTCCATGAATATCCATGAATCTCCATGAATCTGCATGAATCTCCATGTATCTCCATGAATCTACATGAATCTCCATGAATCTCCATGAATAACCTCCATGAATCTCCATGAATCTCCATAAATCTCCTTCATCAATCTCCACGAATCTCCATGAATCTCCATGAATCTCCATGAATCTCCATGAATCGCCTCCATGAATCTCCATGAATCTCCATGAATATCCTCCATGAATCTCCTTGAATCTCCATGAATCACCTCCATGAATCTCCATGAATCTCCATGAATCTCCATGAATCTCCATGAATTTCCAAGAATCTCCAAGAATCTCCATGAATGTCCATGAATGTGCTCCATGAACCTCCATGCATCTCCATGAATATCCATGAATCTTCATGAATCTCCTCCATGAATCTCCATGAATCTCCATGCATCTCCATGAATACCCATGAATCTCCATGAATCTCCATGAATCTCCATGTATCTCCATGAATTTCCAAGAATCTCCATGAATGTCCATGAATGTCCACCATGAATCTCCATGCATCTCCATGAATCTCCATGAATCTTCATGAACCTCCTCCATGAATCTCCATGAATCTCCATGAATATCCATGAATCTCCATGAATCTGCATGAATCTCCATGTATCTCCATGAATCTACATGAATCTCCATGAATCTCCATGAATCTCCTCGATGAATCTCCATGAATCTTCATGAATCTCCTAATCCATGAACCTCTATGAATCTCCATGAATCTCCATGTATATCCTCCATGAATCTCCATGAATCTCCATGAATGTCCATGAATCTCCTCCATGAATCTCCTGTATGAATCTCCATGAATCTCCATGAATCTCCATGAATCTCAATGAATCTCCACGAATCTCCATGAATCTCCATGAATCTCCATGAATCTCCATGATATCCTGTATGAATCTTCATGAATCTCCATGAATCTCCATGCATCTCCATGAATCTCCATGAATCTCCATGAACCTCCTCCATGAATCTCCATGAATCTCCATGAATCTCCATGAACCTCCTCCATGAATCTCCATGAATCTCCATGAACCTCCTAAATGAATCTCCATGAATCTCCATGAATATTAATGAATCTCGTCGATGAATCTCCATGAATCTTCATGCATCTCCATGAATCTCCATGAATCTCCATGAATCTCCTCGATGAATCTCCATGAATCTTCATGCATCTCCATGAATCTCCATGAATCTCCATGAATCTCAATGAATCTCCTCGATGAATCTCCATGAATCTTCATGAATCTCCTGATCCATGAATCTCTATGAATCTCCATGTATCTCCATGAACCTCCTCCATGAATCTCCATGAATCACCATGAATCTCCATGTATCTCCATGAACCTCCTCCATGAATCTCCATGAATATCCATGAATCTCCATGAATCTCCATGAATATCCATGAATCTCCATGAATCTGCATGAATCTCCATGAATCTACATGAATCTCCATGAATCTCCATGAACTTCCAAGAATCTCCATGAATGTCCATGAATCTCCTCCATGAATCTCCATGAATCTCCATGAATCTCCATGAATCTCCATGAATCACCTCCATGAATCTCCATGAATCTCTATGAATCTCCGTGAATCTTAATGAATCTCCTAGATGAATCTCCATGAATCTCCATGAATCTCCATGAATGTCCATGAATCTCCTCCATGAATCTCCTGTATGAATCTCCATGAATCCCCATGAATCTCCATGAATCTCAATGAATCTCCATGAATCTCCATGAATCTCCATGAATCTCCATGATATCCTGTATGAATCTTCATGAATCTCCATGAATCTCCATGCATCTCCATGAATCTCCATGAATCTCCATGAACCTCCTCCATGAATCTCCATGAATCTCCATGAACCTCCTAAATGAATCTCCATGAATCTCCATGAATATTAATGAATCTCCATGAATCTCCATGTATCTCCATGAATCTCCATGAATCTCTTCGATGAATCTCCATGAATCTCCATGTATCTCCATGAATCTCCATGAATCTCGTCGATGAATCTCCATGAATCTTCATGCATCTCCATGAATCTCCATGAATCTCCATGAATCTCCTCGATGAATCTCCATGAATCTTCATGCATCTCCATGAATCTCCATGAATCTCCATGAATCTCCATGAATCTCCTCGATGAATCTCCATGAATCTCCATGAGTCTCCATGAATCTCCATGAACTTTCAAGAATCTCCATGAATGTCCATGAATCTCCTCCATGAATCTCCATGAATCTCCATGAATCTCCATGAATCTCCATGAATCACCTCCATGAATCTCCATGAATCTCTATGAATCTCCATGAATCTCCGTGAATCTTAATGAATCTCCTAGATGAATCTCCATGAATCTCCATGAATCTCCATGAATGTCCATGAATCTCCTCCATGAATCTCCTGTATGAATCTCCATGAATCCCCATGAATCTCCATGAATCTCAATGAATCTCCACGAATCTCCATGAATCTCCATGAATCTCCATGAATCTCCATGATATCCTGTATGAATCTTCATGAATCTCCATGAATCTCCATGAATCTCCATGAACCTCCTCCATGAATCTCCATGAATCTCCATGAACCTCCTCCATGAATCTCCATGAATCTCCATGAATATTAATGAATCTCCATGAATCTCCATGTATCTCCATGAATCTCCATGAATCTCGTCGATGAATCTCCATGAATCTTCATGCATCTCCATGAATCTCCATGAATCTCCATGAATCTCCTCGATGAATCTCCATGAATCTTCATGCATCTCCATGAATCTCCATGAATCTCCATGAATCTCCATGAATCTCAATGAATCTCCTCGATGAATCTCCATGAATCTTCATGAATCTCCTGATCCATGAATCTCTATGAATCTCCATGTATCTCCATGAACCTCCTCCATGAATCTCCATGAATCACCATGAATCTCCATGTCTCTCCATGAACCTCCTCCATGAATCTCCATGAATATCCATGAATCTCCATGAATCTCCATGAATATCCATGAATCTCCATGAATCTGCATGAATCTCCATGAATCTACATGAATCTCCATGAATCTCCATGAATCTCCTCGATGAATCTCCATGAATCTCCATGAGTCTCCATGAATCTCCATGAACTTCCAAGAATCTCCATGAATGTCCATGAATCTCCTCCATGAATCTCCATGAATCTCCATGAATCTCCATGAATCTCCATGAATCACCTCCATGAATCTCCATGAATCTCTATGAATGTCTATGAATCTCCATGAATCTCCATGAATCTCCATGAATCTCCATGAATTTCCAAGAATCTCCATGAATGTCCATGAATGTCCACCATGAATCTCCATGCATCTCCATGAATCTCCATGAATCTCCATGAACCTCCTCCATGAATATCCTCCATGAATCTCCATGAATCTCCATGAATCACCTCCATGAATCTCCATGAATCTCTATGAATGTCTATGAATCTCCATGAATCTACATGAATCTCCATGAATCTCCATGAATCACCTCCATGAATCTCCATGAATCTCTATGAATGTCTATGAATCTCCATGAATCTCCATGAATCTCCATGAATCTCCATGAATTTCCAAGAATCTCCATGAATATCCATGAATGTCCTCCATGAACCTCCATGCATCTCCATGAATATCCATGAATCTTCATGAATCTCCTCCATGAATCTCCATGAATCTCCATGCATCTCCATGAATCTCCATGAATCTCCATGAACCTCCTCCATGAATCTCCATGAATCTCCATGAATATCCATGAATCTCCATGAATCTCCATGAATCTCCATGTATCTCCATGAATTTCCATGAATCTCCATGAATGTCCATGAATGTCCACCATGAATCTCCATGCATCTCCATGAATCTCCATGAATCTCCATGAACCTCCTCCATGAATCTCCATGAATCTCCATGAATATCCATGAATCTCCATGAATCTGCATGAATCTCCATGTATCTCCATGAATCTACATGAATCTCCATGAATCTCCATGAATAACCTCCATGAATCTCCATGAATCTCCATAAATCTCCTTCATCAATCTCCACGAATCTCCATGAATCTCCATGAATCTCCATGAATCTCCATGAATCGCCTCCATGAATCTCCATGAATCTCCATGAATATCCTCCATGAATCTCCTTGAATCTCCATGAATCACCTCCATGAATCTCCATGAATCTCCATGAATCTCCATGAATCTCCATGAATTTCCAAGAATCTCCAAGAATCTCCATGAATGTCCATGAATGTGCTCCATGAACCTCCATGCATCTCCATGAATATCCATGAATCTTCATGAATCTCCTCCATGAATCTCCATGAATCTCCATGCATCTCCATGAATACCCATGAATCTCCATGAATCTCCATGAATCTCCATGTATCTCCATGAATTTCCAAGAATCTCCATGAATGTCCATGAATGTCCACCATGAATCTCCATGCATCTCCATGAATCTCCATGAATCTTCATGAACCTCCTCCATGAATCTCCATGAATCTCCATGAATATCCATGAATCTCCATGAATCTGCATGAATCTCCATGTATCTCCATGAATCTACATGAATCTCCATGAATCTCCATGAATCTCCTCGATGAATCTCCATGAATCTTCATGAATCTCCTAATCCATGAACCTCTATGAATCTCCATGAATCTCCATGTATATCCTCCATGAATCTCCATGAATCTCCATGAATGTCCATGAATCTCCTCCATGAATCTCCTGTATGAATCTCCATGAATCTCCATGAATCTCCATGAATCTCAATGAATCTCCACGAATCTCCATGAATCTCCATGAATCTCCATGAATCTCCATGATATCCTGTATGAATCTTCATGAATCTCCATGAATCTCCATGCATCTCCATGAATCTCCATGAATCTCCATGAACCTCCTCCATGAATCTCCATGAATCTCCATGAACCTCCTAAATGAATCTCCATGAATCTCCATGAATATTAATGAATCTCCATGAATCTCCATGTATCTCCATGAATCTCCATGAATCTCGTCGATGAATCTCCATGAATCTTCATGCATCTCCATGAATCTCCATGAATCTCCATGAATCTCCTCGATGAATCTCCATGAATCTTCATGCATCTCCATGAATCTCCATGAATCTCCATGAATCTCAATGAATCTCCTCGATGAATCTCCATGAATCTTCATGAATCTCCTGATCCATGAATCTCTATGAATCTCCATGTATCTCCATGAACCTCCTCCATGAATCTCCATGAATCACCATGAATCTCCATGTATCTCCATGAACCTCCTCCATGAATCTCCATGAATATCCATGAATCTCCATGAATCTCCATGAATATCCATGAATCTCCATGAATCTGCATGAATCTCCATGAATCTACATGAATCTCCATGAATCTCCATGAACTTCCAAGAATCTCCATGAATGTCCATGAATCTCCTCCATGAATCTCCATGAATCTCCATGAATCTCCATGAATCTCCATGAATCTCCATGAACCTCCTCCATGAATCTCCATGAATCTCCATGAACCTCCTAAATGAATCTCCATGAATCTCCATGAATATTAATGAATCTCCATGAATCTCCATGAATCTCCTCGATGAATCTCCATGAATCTTCATGAATCTCCTAATCCATGAACCTCTATGAATCTCCATGAATCTCCATGTATATCCTCCATGAATCTCCATGAATCTCCATGAATGTCCATGAATCTCCTCCATGAATCTCCTGTATGAATCTCCATGAATCTCCATGAATCTCCATGAATCTCAATGAATCTCCACGAATCTCCATGAATCTCCATGAATCTCCATGAATCTCCATGATATCCTGTATGAATCTTCATGAATCTCCATGAATCTCCATGCATCTCCATGAATCTCCATGAATCTCCATGAACCTCCTCCATGAATCTCCATGAATCTCCATGAACCTCCTAAATGAATCTCCATGAATCTCCATGAATATTAATGAATCTCCATGAATCTCCATGTATCTCCATGAATCTCCATGAATCTCGTCGATGAATCTCCATGAATCTTCATGCATCTCCATGAATCTCCATGAATCTCCATGAATCTCCTCGATGAATCTCCATGAATCTTCATGCATCTCCATGAATCTCCATGAATCTCCATGAATCTCAATGAATCTCCATGAATCTCGTCGATGAATCTCCATGAATCTTCATGCATTTCCATGAATCTCCATGAATCTCCATGAATCTCCTCGATGAATCTCCATGAATCTTCATGCATCTCCATGAATCTCCATGAATCTCCATGAATCTCAATGAATCTCCTCGATGAATCTCCATGAATCTTCATGAATCTCCTGATCCATGAATCTCTATGAATCTCCATGTATCTCCATGAACCTCCTCCATGAATCTCCATGAATCACCATGAATCTCCATGTATCTCCATGAACCTCCTCCATGAATCTTCATGAATATCCATGAATCTCCATGAATCTCGTCGATGAATCTCCATGAATCTTCATGCATCTCCATGAATCTCCATGAATCTCCATGAATCTCCTCGATGAATCTCCATGAATCTTCATGCATCTCCATGAATCTCCATGAATCTCCATGAATCTCAATGAATCTCCTCGATGAATCTCCATGAATCTTCATGAATCTCCTGATCCATGAATCTCTATGAATCTCCATGTATCTCCATGAACCTCCTCCATGAATCTCCATGAATCACCATGAATCTCCATGTATCTCCATGAACCTCCTCCATGAATCTCCATGAATATCCATGAATCTCCATGAATCTCCATGAATATCCATGAATCTCCATGAATCTGCATGAATCTCCATGAATCTACATGAATCTCCATGAATCTCCATGAACTTCCAAGAATCTCCATGAATGTCCATGAATCTCCTCCATGAATCTCCATGAATCTCCATGAATCTCCATGAATCTCCATGAATCACCTCCATGAATCTCCATGAATCTCTATGAATCTCAGTGAATCTTAATGAATCTCCTAGATGAATCTCCATGAATCTCCATGAATCTCCATGAATGTCCATGAATCTCCTCCATGAATCTCCTGTATGAATCTCCATGAATCCCCATGAATCTCCATGAATCTCAATGAATCTCCACGAATCTCCATGAATCTCCATGAATCTCCATGAATCTCCATGATATCCTGTATGAATCTTCATGAATCTCCATGAATCTCCATGCATCTCCATGAATCTCCATGAATCTCCATGAACCTCCTCCATGAATCTCCATGAATCTCCATGAACCTCCTAAATGAATCTCCATGAATCTCCATGAATATTAATGAATCTCCATGAATCTCCATGTATCTCCATGAATCTCCATGAATCTCTTCGATGAATCTCCATGAATCTCCATGTATCTCCATGAATCTCCATGAATCTCGTCGATGAATCTCCATGAATCTTCATGCATCTCCATGAATCTCCATGAATCTCCATGAATCTCCTCGATGAATCTCCATGAATCTTCATGCATCTCCATGAATCTCCATGAATCTCCATGAATCTCCATGAATCTCCTCGATGAATCTCCATGAATCTCCATGAGTCTCCATGAATCTCCATGAACTTCCAAGAATCTCCATGAATGTCCATGAATCTCCTCCATGAATCTCCATGAATCTCCATGAATCTCCATGAATCTCCATGAATCACCTCCATGAATCTCCATGAATCTCTATGAATCTCCATGAATCTCCGTGAATCTTAATGAATCTCCTAGATGAATCTCCATGAATCTCCATGAATCTCCATGAATGTCCATGAATCTCCTCCATGAATCTCCTGTATGAATCTCCATGAATCCCCATGAATCTCCATGAATCTCAATGAATCTCCACGAATCTCCATGAATCTTCATGAATCTCCATGAATCTCCATGATATCCTGTATGAATCTTCATGAATCTCCATGAATCTCCATGAATCTCCATGAACCTCCTCCATGAATCTCCATGAATCTCCATGAACCTCCTCCATGAATCTCCATGAATCTCCATGAATATTAATGAATCTCCATGAATCTCCATGTATCTCCATGAATCTCCATGAATCTCGTCGATGAATCTCCATGAATCTTCATGCATCTCCATGAATCTCCATGAATCTCCATGAATCTCCTCGATGAATCTCCATGAATCTTCATGCATCTCCATGAATCTCCATGAATCTCCATGAATCTCCATGAATCTCAATGAATCTCCTCGATGAATCTCCATGAATCTTCATGAATCTCCTGATCCATGAATCTCTATGAATCTCCATGTATCTCCATGAACCTCCTCCATGAATCTCCATGAATCACCATGAATCTCCATGTCTCTCCATGAACCTCCTCCATGAATCTCCATGAATATCCATGAATCTCCATGAATCTCCATGAATCTCTTCGATGAATCTCCATGAATCTCCATGTATCTCCATGAATCTCCATGAATCTCGTCGATGAATCTCCATGAATCTTCATGCATCTCCATGAATCTCCATGAATCTCCATGAATCTCCTCGATGAATCTCCATGAATCTTCATGCATCTCCATGAATCTCCATGAATCTCCATGAATCTCCATGAATCTCCTCGATGAATCTCCATGAATCTCCATGAGTCTCCATGAATCTCCATGAACTTCCAAGAATCTCCATGAATGTCCATGAATCTCCTCCATGAATCTCCATGAATCTCCATGAATCTCCATGAATCTCCATGAATCACCTCCATGAATCTCCATGAATCTCTATGAATCTCCATGAATCTCCGTGAATCTTAATGAATCTCCTAGATGAATCTCCATGAATCTCCATGAATCTCCATGAATGTCCATGAATCTCCTCCATGAATCTCCTGTATGAATCTCCATGAATCCCCATGAATCTCCATGAATCTCAATGAATCTCCACGAATCTCCATGAATCTTCATGAATCTCCATGAATCTCCATGATATCCTGTATGAATCTTCATGAATCTCCATGAATCTCCATGAATCTCCATGAACCTCCTCCATGAATCTCCATGAATCTCCATGAACCTCCTCCATGAATCTCCATGAATCTCCATGAATATTAATGAATCTCCATGAATCTCCATGTATCTCCATGAATCTCCATGAATCTCGTCGATGAATCTCCATGAATCTTCATGCATCTCCATGAATCTCCATGAATCTCCATGAATCTCCTCGATGAATCTCCATGAATCTTCATGCATCTCCATGAATCTCCATGAATCTCCATGAATCTCCATGAATCTCAATGAATCTCCTCGATGAATCTCCATGAATCTTCATGAATCTCCTGATCCATGAATCTCTATGAATCTCCATGTATCTCCATGAACCTCCTCCATGAATCTCCATGAATCACCATGAATCTCCATGTCTCTCCATGAACCTCCTCCATGAATCTCCATGAATATCCATGAATCTCCATGAATCTCCATGAATATCCATGAATCTCCATGAATCTGCATGAATCTCCATGAATCTACATGAATCTCCATGAATCTCCATGAATCTCCTCGATGAATCTCCATGAATCTCCATGAGTCTCCATGAATCTCCATGAACTTCCAAGAATCTCCATGAATGTCCATGAATCTCCTCCATGAATCTCCATGAATCTCCATGAATCTCCATGAATCTCCATGAATCTCCATGAATCACCTCCATGAATCTCCATGAATCTCTATGAATGTCTATGAATCTCCATGAATCTCCATGAATCTCCATGAATCTCCATGAATTTCCAAGAATCTCCATGAATGTCCATGAATGTCCACCATGAATCTCCATGCATCTCCATGAATCTCCATGAATCTCCATGAACCTCCTCCATGAATATCCTCCATGAATCTCCATGAATCTCCATGAATCACCTCCATGAATCTCCATGAATCTCTATGAATGTCTATGAATCTCCATGAATCTACATGAATCTCCATGAATCTCCATGAATCACCTCCATGAATCTCCATGAATCTCTATGAATGTCTATGAATCTCCATGAATCTCCATGAATCTCCATGAATCTCCATGAATTTCCAAGAATCTCCATGAATATCCATGAATGTCCTCCATGAACCTCCATGCATCTCCATGAATATCCATGAATCTTCATGAATCTCCATGAATCTCCATGCATCTCCATGAATCTCCATGAATCTCCATGAACCTCCTCCATGAATCTCCATGTATCTCCATGAATATCCATGAATCTCCATGAATCTCCATGAATCTCCATGTATCTCCATGAATTTCCAAGAATCTCCATGAATGTCCATGAATGTCCACCATGAATCTCCATGCATCTCCATGAATCTCCATGAATCTCCATGAACCTCCTCCATGAATCTCCATGAATCTCCATGAATATCCATGAATCTCCATGAATCTGCATGAATCTCCATGTATCTCCATGAATCTACATGAATCTCCATGAATCTCCATGAATAACCTCCATGAATCTCCATGAATCTCCATGAATGTCTATGAATCTCCATGTATCTCCATGAATCTCCATGAATCTCCATGAATATCCTCCATGAATCTCCATGAATCTCCATGAATCACCTCCATGAATCTCCATGAATCTCCATGAATCTCCATGAATCTCCATGAATTTCCAAGAATCTCCAAGAATCTCCATGAATGTCCATGAATGTGCTCCATGAACCTCCATGGATCTCCATGAATATCCATGAATCTTCATGAATCTCCTCCATGAATCTCCATGAATCTCCATGCATCTCCATGAATACCCATGAATCTCCATGAATCTCCATGAATCTCCATGTATCTCCATGAATTTCCAAGAATCTCCATGAATGTCCATGAATGTCCACCATGAATCTCCATGCATCTCCATGAATCTCCATGAATCTTCATGAACCTCCTCCATGAATCTCCATGAATCTCCATGAATATCCATGAATCTCCATGAATCTGCATGAATCTCCATGTATCTCCATGAATCTACATGAATCTCCATGAATCTCCATGAATCTCCTCGATGAATCTCCATGAATCTTCATGAATCTCCTAATCCATGAACCTCTATGAATCTCCATGAATCTCCATGTATATCCTCCATGAATCTCCATGAATCTCCATGAATATCCATGAATCTCCTACATGAATCTCCTATATGAATCTCCATGAATCTCCATGAATCTTCATGAATCTCCATGAATCTCCATGAATCTCCTTCATCAATCTCCACGAATCTCCATGAATCTCCATGAATCTCCATGAATCTCCATGAATCTCCTCCATGAATCTCCATGAATCTCCATGAATCTCCATGATATCCTGTATGAATCTTCATGAATCTCCATGAATCTCCATGCATCTCCATGAATCTCCATGAATCTCCATGAATCTCCATGAGCCTCCTCCACGAATCTCCATGAATATCCATGAATCTCCATGAATCTCCATGAATCTCCATGTATCTCCATGAATCTACAAGAATCTCCATGAATCTCCATGAATCACCTACATGAATCTCCATGAATCTCCATGAATCTCCTCCATGAATCTCCATGGATCTCCATGAATCTCCATGATATCCTGTATGAATCTTCATGAATCTCCATGAATCTCCATGCATCTCCATGAATCTCCATGAATCTCCATGAACCTCCTCCATGAATCTCCATGAATCTCCATGAATATCCATGAATCTTCATGAATCTCCATGAATCTCCATGTATCTCCATGAATCTACATGAATCTCCATGAATCACCATGAATATCCTCCATGAATCTCCATGAATCTCCATGAATGTCCATGAATCTCCTACATGAATCACCATGAATCTCCATGAATCTCCATGAATCTCCTTCATCAATCTCCACGAATCTCATGAATCTCCATGAATCTCCATGAATCTCCATGAATCTCCTCCATGAATCTCCATGAATCTCCATGAATCTCCATGATATCCTGTATGAATCTACAAGAATCTCCATGAATATCCATGAATCACCTACATGAATCTCCATGAATCTCCTCCATGAATCTCCATGGATCTCCATGAATCTCCATGAATCTCCATGAATCTCCATAAATCTCCTTCATCAATCTCCACGAATCTCCATGAATCTCCATGAATCTCCATGAATCTCCATGAATCGCCTCCATGAATCTCCATGAATCTCCATGAATCTCCATGTGTCTCCATGATATCCTGTATGAATCTTCATGAATCTCCATGAATCTCCATGCATCTCCATGAATCTCCATGAATCTCCATGAATCTCCATGAACCTCCTCCATGAATCTCCATGATATCCTGTATGAATCTTCATGAATCTCCATGAATCTCCATGAATCACCTACATGAATCTCCATGAATCTCCATGAATCTCCTCCATGAATCTCCATGGATCTCCATGAATCTCCATGAATCTCCATGAATCTCCATGAATTTCAAAGAATCTCCATGAATGTCCATGAATCTCCTCCATGAATCTCCATGAATCTCCATGAATATCCATGAATCTCCATGAATCTCCTCCATGAATCTCCATGAATCACCTCCATGAATCTCCATGAATCTCTATGAATGTCTATGAATCTCCATGAATATCCATGAATCTCCATGAATCTCCATGAATTTCCAAGAATCTCCATGAATGTCCATGAATGTCCACCATGAATCTCCATGCATCTCCATGAATCTCCATGAATCTTCATGAACCTCCTCCATGAATCTCCATGAATCTCCATGAATATCCATGAATCTCCATGAATCTGCATGAATCTCCATGTATCTCCATGAATCTACATGAATCTCCATGAATCTCCATGAATCTCCTCGATGAATCTCCATGAATCTTCATGAATCTCCTAATCCATGAACCTCTATGAATCTCCATGAATCTCCATGTATATCCTCCATGAATCTCCATGAATCTCCATGAATGTCCATGAATCTCCTACATGAATCTCCTATATGAATCTCCATGAATCTCCATGAATCTCCATGAATCTCCTTCATCAATCTCCACGAATCTCCATGAATCTCCATGAATCTCCATGAATCTCCATGAATCTCCTCCATGAATCTCCATGAATCTCCATGAATCTCCATGATATCCTGTATGAATCTTCATGAATCTCCATGAATCTCCATGCATCTCCATGAATCTCCATGAATCTCCATGAATCTCCATGAGCCTCCTCCACGAATCTCCATGAATATCCATGAATCTCCATGAATCTCCATGAATCTCCATGTATCTCCATGAATCTACAAGAATCTCCATGAATCTCCATGAATCACCTACATGAATCTCCATGAATCTCCATGAATCTCCTCCATGAATCTCCATGGATCTCCATGAATCTCCATGAATCTCCATGAATCTCCTCCATGAATCTCCATGAATCTCCATGAATCTCCATGAATCTCCATAAATCTCCTTCATCAATCTCCACGAATCTCCATGAATCTCCATGAATCTCCATGAATCTCCATGAATCGCCTCCATGAATCTCCATGAATCTCCATGAATCTCCATGTGTCTCCATGATATCCTGTATGAATCTTCATGAATCTCCATGAATCTCCATGAATCTCCATGAATCTCCATGTATCTCCATGAATCTACAAGAATCTCCATGAATCACCATGAATATCCTCCATGAATCTCCATGAATCTCCATGAATGTCCATGAATCTCCTACATGAATCTCCATGAATCTCCATGAATCTCCATGAATCTCCATGAATCTCCATGAATCTCCTTCATCAATCTCCACGAATCTCATGAATCTCCGTGAATCTCCATGAATCTCCATGAATCTCCTCCATGAATCTCCATGAATCTCCATGAATCTCCATGATATCCTGTATGAATCTTCATGAATCTCCATGAATCTCCATGAATCTCCATGAACCTCCTCCATGAATCTCCATGAATCTCCATGAACCTCCTCCATGAATCTCCATGAATCTCCATGAATATTAATGAATCTCCATGAATCTCCATGTATCTCCATGAATCTCCATGAATCTCGTCGATGAATCTCCATGAATCTTCATGCATCTCCATGAATCTCCATGAATCTCCATGAATCTCCTCGATGAATCTCCATGAATCTTCATGCATCTCCATGAATCTCCATGAATCTCCATGAATCTCCATGAATCTCAATGAATCTCCTCGATGAATCTCCATGAATCTTCATGAATCTCCTGATCCATGAATCTCTATGAATCTCCATGTATCTCCATGAACCTCCTCCATGAATCTCCATGAATCACCATGAATCTCCATGTCTCTCCATGAACCTCCTCCATGAATCTCCATGAATATCCATGAATCTCCATGAATCTCCATGAATATCCATGAATCTCCATGAATCTGCATGAATCTCCATGAATCTACATGAATCTCCATGAATCTCCATGAATCTCCTCGATGAATCTCCATGAATCTCCATGAGTCTCCATGAATCTCCATGAACTTCCAAGAATCTCCATGAATGTCCATGAATCTCCTCCATGAATCTCCATGAATCTCCATGAATCTCCATGAATCTCCATGAATCACCTCCATGAATCTCCATGAATCTCTATGAATGTCTATGAATCTCCATGAATCTCCATGAATCTCCATGAATCTCCATGAATTTCCAAGAATCTCCATGAATGTCCATGAATGTCCACCATGAATCTCCATGCATCTCCATGAATCTCCATGAATCTCCATGAACCTCCTCCATGAATATCCTCCATGAATCTCCATGAATCTCCATGAATCACCTCCATGAATCTCCATGAATCTCTATGAATGTCTATGAATCTCCATGAATCTACATGAATCTCCATGAATCTCCATGAATCACCTCCATGAATCTCTATGAATGTCTATGAATCTCCATGAATCTCCATGAATCTCCATGAATCTCCATGAATTTCCAAGAATCTCCATGAATATCCATGAATGTCCTCCATGAACCTCCATGCATCTCCATGAATATCCATGAATCTTCATGAATCTCCATGAATCTCCATGCATCTCCATGAATCTCCATGAATCTCCATGAACCTCCTCCATGAATCTCCATGTATCTCCATGAATATCCATGAATCTCCATGAATCTCCATGAATCTCCATGTATCTCCATGAATTTCCAAGAATCTCCATGAATGTCCATGAATGTCCACCATGAATCTCCATGCATCTCCATGAATCTCCATGAATCTTCATGAACCTCCTCCATGAATCTCCATGAATCTCCATGAATATCCATGAATCTCCATGAATCTGCATGAATCTCCATGTATCTCCATGAATCTACATGAATCTCCATGAATCTCCATGAATCTCCTCGATGAATCTCCATGAATCTTCATGAATCTCCTAATCCATGAACCTCTATGAATCTCCATGAATCTCCATGTATATCCTCCATGAATCTCCATGAATCTCCATGAATATCCATGAATCTCCTACATGAATCTCCTATATGAATCTCCATGAATCTCCATGAATCTTCATGAATCTCCATGAATCTCCATGAATCTCCTTCATCAATCTCCACGAATCTCCATGAATCTCCATGAATCTCCATGAATCTCCATGAATCTCCTCCATGAATCTCCATGAATCTCCATGAATCTCCATGATATCCTGTATGAATCTTCATGAATCTCCATGAATCTCCATGCATCTCCATGAATCTCCATGAATCTCCATGAATCTCCATGAGCCTCCTCCACGAATCTCCATGTATCTCCATGAATCTACAAGAATCTCCATGAATCTCCATGAATCACCTACATGAATCTCCATGAATCTCCATGAATCTCCTCCATGAATCTCCATGGATCTCCATGAATCTCCATGAATCTCCATGAATCTCCATGATATCCTGTATGAATCTTCATGAATCTCCATGAATCTCCATGCATCTCCATGAATCTCCATGAATCTCCATGAACCTCCTCCATGAATCTCCATGAATCTCCATGAATATCCATGAATCTTCATGAATCTCCATGAATCTCCATGTATCTCCATGAATCTACATGAATCTCCATGAATCGCCATGAATATCCTCCATGAATCTCCATGAATCTCCATGAATGTCCATGAATCTCCTACATGAATCTCCATGAATCTCCATGAATCTCCATGAATCTCCTTCATCAATCTCCACGAATCTCATGAATCTCCATGAATCTCCATGAATCTCCATGAATCTCCTCCATGAATCTCCATGAATCTCCATGAATCTCCATGATATCCTGTATGAATCTACAAGAATCTCCATGAATATCCATGAATCACCTACATGAATCTCCATGAATCTCCTCCATGAATCTCCATGGATCTCCATGAATCTCCATGAATCTCCATGAATCTCCATAAATCTCCTTCATCAATCTCCACGAATCTCCATGAATCTCCATGAATCTCCATGAATCTCCATGAATCGCCTCCATGAATCTCCATGAATCTCCATGAATCTCCATGTGTCTCCATGATATCCTGTATGAATCTTCATGAATCTCCATGAATCTCCATGCATCTCCATGAATCTCCATGAATCTCCATGAATCTCCATGAACCTCCTCCATGAATCTCCATGATATCCTGTATGAATCTTCATGAATCTCCATGAATCTCCATGAATCTCCTCGATGAATCTCCATGAATCTTCATGAATCTCCTAATCCATGAACCTCTATGAATCTCCATGAATCTCCATGTATATCCTCCATGAATCTCCATGAATCTCCATGAATATCCATGAATCTCCTACATGAATCTCCTATATGAATCTCCATGAATCTCCATGAATCTTCATGAATCTCCATGAATCTCCATGAATCTCCTTCATCAATCTCCACGAATCTCCATGAATCTCCATGAATCTCCATGAATCTCCATGAATCTCCTCCATGAATCTCCATGAATCTCCATGAATCTCCGCGATGAATCTCCATGAATCTTCATGAATCTCCTAATCCATGAACCTCTATGAATCTCCATGAATCTCCATGTATATCCTCCATGAATCTCCATGAATCTCCATGAATATCCATGAATCTCCTACATGAATCTCCTATATGAATCTCCATGAATCTCCATGAATCTTCATGAATCTCCATGAATCTCCATGAATCTCCTTCATCAATCTCCACGAATCTCCATGAATCTCCATGAATCTCCATGAATCTCCATGAATCTCCTCCATGAATCTCCATGAATCTCCATGAATCTCCATGATATCCTGTATGAATCTTCATGAATCTCCATGAATCTCCATGCATCTCCATGAATCTCCATGAATCTCCATGAATCTCCATGAGCCTCCTCCACGAATCTCCATGAATATCCATGAATCTCCATGAATCTCCATGAATCTCCATGTATCTCCATGAATCTACAAGAATCTCCATGAATCTCCATGAATCACCTACATGAATCTCCATGAATCTCCATGAATCTCCTCCATGAATCTCCATGGATCTCCATGAATCTCCATGAATCTCCATGAATCTCCATGATATCCTGTATGAATCTTCATGAATCTCCATGAATCTCCATGAACCTCCTCCATGAATCTCCATGAATCTCCATGAATATCCATGAATCTTCATGAATCTCCATGAATCTCCATGTATCTCCATGAATCTACATGAATCTCCATGAATCGCCATGAATATCCTCCATGAATCTCCATGAATCTCCATGAATGTCCATGAATCTCCTACATGAATCTCCATGAATCTCCATGAATCTCCATGAATCTCCTTCATCAATCTCCACGAATCTCATGAATCTCCATGAATCTCCATGAATCTCCATGAATCTCCTCCATGAATCTCCATGAATCTCCATGAATCTCCATGATATCCTGTATGAATCTACAAGAATCTCCATGAATATCCATGAATCACCTACATGAATCTCCATGAATCTCCTCCATGAATCTCCATGGATCTCCATGAATCTCCATGAATCTCCATGAATCTCCATAAATCTCCTTCATCAATCTCCACGAATCTCCATGAATCTCCATGAATCTCCATGAATCTCCATGAATCGCCTCCATGAATCTCCATGAATCTCCATGAATCTCCATGTGTCTCCATGATATCCTGTATGAATCTTCATGAATCTCCATGAATCTCCATGCATCTCCATGAATCTCCATGAATCTCCATGAATCTCCATGAACCTCCTCCATGAATCTCCATGATATCCTGTATGAATCTTCATGAATCTCCATGAATCTCCATGAATCACCTACATGAATCTCCATGAATCTCCATGAATCTCCTCCATGAATCTCCATGGATCTCCATGAATCTCCATGAATCTCCATGAATCTCCATGAATTTCAAAGAATCTCCATGAATGTCCATGAATCTCCTCCATGAATCTCCATGAATCTCCATTAATATCCATGAATCTCCATGAATCTCCTCCATGAATCTCCATGAATCACCTCCATGAATCTCCATGAATCTCTATGAATGTCTATGAATCTCCATGAATATCCATGAATCTCCATGAATCTCCATGAATTTCCAAGAATCTCCATGAATGTCCATGAATGTCCACCATGAATCTCCATGCATCTCCATGAATCTCCATGAATCTTCATGAACCTCCTCCATGAATCTCCATGAATCTCCATGAATATCCATGAATCTCCATGAATCTGCATGAATCTCCATGTATCTCCATGAATCTACATGAATCTCCATGAATCTCCATGAATCTCCTCGATGAATCTCCATGAATCTTCATGAATCTCCTAATCCATGAACCTCTATGAATCTCCATGAATCTCCATGTATATCCTCCATGAATCTCCATGAATCTCCATGAATGTCCATGAATCTCCTACATGAATCTCCTATATGAATCTCCTGAATCTCCATGAATCTCCATGAATCTCCTTCATCAATCTCCACGAATCTCCATGAATCTCCATGAATCTCCATGAATCTCCATGAATCTCCTCCATGAATCTCCATGAATCTCCATGAATCTCCATGATATCCTGTATGAATCTTCATGAATCTCCATGAATCTCCATGCATCTCCATGAATCTCCATGAATCTCCATGAATCTCCATGAGCCTCCTCCACGAATCTCCATGAATATCCATGAATCTCCATGAATCTCCATGAATCTCCATGAATCTCCATGTATCTCCATGAATCTACAAGAATCTCCATGAATCTCCATGAATCACCTACATGAATCTCCATGAATCTCCATGAATCTCCTCCATGAATCTCCATGGATCTCCATGAATCTCCATGAATCTCCATGAATCTCCTCCATGAATCTCCATGAATCTCCATGAATCTCCATGAATCTCCATAAATCTCCTTCATCAATCTCCACGAATCTCCATGAATCTCCATGAATCTCCATGAATCTCCATGAATCGCCTCCATGAATCTCCATGAATCTCCATGAATCTCCATGTGTCTCCATGATATCCTGTATGAATCTTCATGAATCTCCATGAATCTCCATGAATCTCCATGAATCTCCATGTATCTCCATGAATCTACAAGAATCTCCATGAATCTCCATGAATCACCTACATGAATCTCCATGAATCTCCATGAATCTCCTCCATGAATCTCCATGGATCTCCATGAATCTCCATGAATCTCCATGAATCTCCATGATATCCTGTATGAATCTTCATGAATCTCCATGAATCTCCATGCATCTCCATGAATCTCCATGAATCTCCATGAACCTCCTCCATGAATCTCCATGAATCTCCATGAATATCCATGAATCTTCATGAATCTCCATGAATCTCCATGTATCTCCATGAATCTACATGAATCTCCATGAATCACCATGAATATCCTCCATGAATCTCCATGAATCTCCATGAATGTCCATGAATCTCCTACATGAATCTCCATGAATCTCCATGAATCTCCATGAATCTCCATGAATCTCCATGAATCTCCTTCATCAATCTCCACGAATCTCATGAATCTCCGTGAATCTCCATGAATCTCCATGAATCTCCTCCATGAATCTCCATGAATCTCCATGAATCTCCATGATATCCTGTATGAATCTTCATGAATCTCCATGAATCTCCATGAATCTCCATGAACCTCCTCCATGAATCTCCATGAATCTCCATGAACCTCCTCCATGAATCTCCATGAATCTCCATGAATATTAATGAATCTCCATGAATCTCCATGTATCTCCATGAATCTCCATGAATCTTCATGCATCTCCATGAATCTCCATGAATCTCCATGAATCTCCTCGATGAATCTCCATGAATCTTCATGCATCTCCATGAATCTCCATGAATCTCCATGAATCTCCATGAATCTCAATGAATCTCCTCGATGAATCTCCATGAATCTTCATGAATCTCCTGATCCATGAATCTCTATGAATCTCCATGTATCTCCATGAACCTCCTCCATGAATCTCCATGAATCACCATGAATCTCCATGTCTCTCCATGAACCTCCTCCATGAATCTCCATGAATATCCATGAATCTCCATGAATCTCCATGAATATCCATGAATCTCCATGAATCTGCATGAATCTCCATGAATCTACATGAATCTCCATGAATCTCCATGAATCTCCTCGATGAATCTCCATGAATCTCCATGAGTCTCCATGAATTTCCAAGAATCTCCATGAATGTCCATGAATGTCCACCATGAATCTCCATGCATCTCCATGAATCTCCATGAATCTCCATGAACCTCCTCCATGAATATCCTCCATGAATCTCCATGAATCTCCATGAATCACCTCCATGAATCTCCATGAATCTCTATGAATGTCTATGAATCTCCATGAATCTACATGAATCTCCATGAATCTCCATGAATCACCTCCATGAATCTCCATGAATCTCCATGTATCTCCATGAATATCCATGAATCTCCATGAATCTCCATGAATCTCCATGTATCTCCATGAATTTCCAAGAATCTCCATGAATGTCCATGAATGTCCACCATGAATCTCCATGCATCTCCATGAATCTCCATGAATCTCCATGAACCTCCTCCATGAATCTCCATGAATCTCCATGAATATCCATGAATCTCCATGAATCTGCATGAATCTCCATGTATCTCCATGAATCTACATGAATCTCCATGAATCTCCATGAATAACCTCCATGAATCTCCATGAATCTCCATGAATGTCTATGAATCTCCATGTATCTCCATGAATCTCCATGAATCTCCATGAATATCCTCCATGAATCTCCATGAATCTCCATGAATCACCTCCATGAATCTCCATGAATCTCCATGAATCTCCATGAATCTCCATGAATAACCTCCATGAATCTCCATGAATCTCCATGAATGTCTATGAATCTCCATGTATCTCCATGAATCTCCATGAATCTCCATGAATATCCTCCATGAATCTCCATGAATCTCCATGAATCACCTCCATGAATCTCCATGAATCTACATGAATCTCCATGAATCTCCATGAATCACCTCCATGAATCTCCATGAATCTCTATGAATGTCTATGAATCTCCATGTATCTCCATGAATCTACATGAATCTCCATGAATCTCCATGAATAACCTCCATGAATCTCCATGAATCTCCATGAATGTCTATGAATCTCCATGTATCTCCATGAATCTCCATGAATCTCCATGAATATCCTCCATGAATCTCCATGAATCTCCATGAATCACCTCCATGAATCTCCATGAATCTCCATGAATATCCATGAATCTTCATGAATCTCCTCCATGAATCTCCATGAATCTCCATGCATCTCCATGAATACCCATGAATCTCCATGAATCTCCATGAATCTCCATGTATCTCCATGAATTTCCAAGAATCTCCATGAATGTCCATGAATGTCCACCATGAATCTCCATGCATCTCCATGAATCTCCATGAATCTTCATGAACCTCCTCCATGAATCTCCATGAATCTCCATGAATATCCATGAATCTCCATGAGCCTCCTCCACGAATCTCCATGAATATCCATGAATCTCCATGAATCTCCATGAATCTCCATGTATCTCCATGAATCTACAAGAATCTCCATGAATCTCCATGAATCACCTACATGAATCTCCATGAATCTCCATGAATCTCCTCCATGAATCTCCATGGATCTCCATGAATCTCCATGAATCTCCATGAATCTCCATGATATCCTGTATGAATCTTCATGAATCTCCATGAATCTCCATGCATCTCCAAGAATCTCCATGAATCTCCATGAACCTCCTCCATGAATCTCCATGAATCTCCATGAATATCCATGAATCTTCATGAATCTCCATGAATCTCCATGAATGTCCATGAATCTCCTACATGAATCTCCATGAATCACCATGAATATCCTCCATGAATCTCCTTCATCAATCTCCACGAATCTCATGAATCTCCATGAATCTCCATGAATCTCCATGAATCTCCTCCATGAATCTCCATGAATCTCCATGAATCTCCATGATATCCTGTATGAATCTACAAGAATCTCCATGAATATCCATGAATCACCTACATGAATCTCCATGAATCTCCTCCATGAATCTCCATGGATCTCCATGAATCTCCATGAATCTCCATGAATCTCCATAAATCTCCTTCATCAATCTCCACGAATCTCCATGAATCTCCATGAATCTCCATGAATCTCCATGAATCGCCTCCATGAATCTCCATGAATCTCCATGAATCTCCATGTGTCTCCATGATATCCTGTATGAATCTTCATGAATCTCCATGAATCTCCATGCATCTCCATGAATCTCCATGAACCTCCTCCATGAATCTCCATGATATCCTGTATGAATCTTCATGAATCTCCATGAATCTCCATGAATCACCTACATGAATCTCCATGAATCTCCATGAATCTCCTCCATGAATCTCCATGGATCTCCATGAATCTCCATGAATCTCCATGAATCTCCATGAATTTCAAAGAATCTCCATGAATGTCCATGAATCTCCTCCATGAATCTCCATGAATCTCCATGAATATCCATGAATCTCCATGAATCTCCTCCATGAATCTCCATGAATCACCTCCATGAATCTCCATGAATCTCTATGAATGTCTATGAATCTCCATGAATATCCATGAATCTCCATGAATCTCCATGAATTTCCAAGAATCTCCATGAATGTCCATGAATGTCCACCATGAATCTCCATGCATCTCCATGAATCTCCATGAATCTTCATGAACCTCCTCCATGAATCTCCATGAATCTCCATGAATATCCATGAATCTCCATGAATCTGCATGAATCTCCATGTATCTCCATGAATCTACATGAATCTCCATGAATCTCCATGAATCTCCTCGATGAATCTCCATGAATCTTCATGAATCTCCTAATCCATGAACCTCTATGAATCTCCATGAATCTCCATGTATATCCTCCATGAATCTCCATGAATCTCCATGAATGTCCATGAATCTCCTACATGAATCTCCTATATGAATCTCCATGAATCTCCATGAATCTCCATGAATCTCCTTCATCAATCTCCACGAATCTCCATGAATCTCCATGAATCTCCATGAATCTCCATGAATCTCCTCCATGAATCTCCATGAATCTCCATGAATCTCCATGATATCCTGTATGAATCTTCATGAATCTCCATGAATCTCCATGCATCTCCATGAATCTCCATGTATCTCCATGAATCTACAAGAATCTCCATGAATCTCCATGAATCACCTACATGAATCTCCATGAATCTCCATGAATCTCCTCCATGAATCTCCATGGATCTCCATGAATCTCCATGAATCTCCATGAATCTCCATGAATCTCCATGAATCTCCTCCATGAATCTCCATGAATCTCCATGAATCTCCATGAATCTCCATAAATCTCCTTCATCAATCTCCACGAATCTCCATGAATCTCCATGAATCTCCATGAATCTCCATGAATCGCCTCCATGAATCTCCATGAATCTCCATGAATCTCCATGTGTCTCCATGATATCCTGTATGAATCTTCATGAATCTCCATGAATCTCCATGAATCTCCATGAATCTCCATGTATCTCCATGAATCTACAAGAATCTCCATGAATCTCCATGAATCACCTACATGAATCTCCATGAATCTCCATGAATCTCCTCCATGAATCTCCATGGATCTCCATGAATCTCCATGAATCTCCATGAATCTCCATGATATCCTGTATGAATCTTCATGAATCTCCATGAATCTCCATGCATCTCCATGAATCTCCATGAATCTCCATGAACCTCCTCCATGAATCTCCATGAATCTCCATGAATATCCATGAATCTTCATGAATCTCCATGAATCTCCATGTATCTCCATGAATCTACATGAATCTCCATGAATCACCATGAATATCCTCCATGAATCTCCATGAATCTCCATGAATGTCCATGAATCTCCTACATGAATCTCCATGAATCTCCATGAATCTCCATGAATCTCCATGAATCTCCATGAATCTCCTTCATCAATCTCCACGAATCTCATGAATCTCATGAATCTCCGTGAATCTCCATGAATCTCCATGAATCTCCTCCATGAATCTCCATGAATCTCCATGAATCTCCATGATATCCTGCATGAATCTACAAGAATCTCCATGAATATCCATGAATCACCTACATGAATCTCCATGAATCTCCATGAATCTCCTCCATGAATCTCCATGGATCTCCATGAATCTCCATGAATCTCCATGAATCTCCATAAATCTCCTTCATCAATCTCCACGAATCTCCATGAATCTCCATGAATCTCCATGAATCTCCATGAATCGCCTCCATGAATCTCCATGAATCTCCATGAATCTCCATGAACCTCCATGAATCTCCATGAACCTCCTCCATGAATCTCCATTAATATCCATGAATCTCCATGAATCTCCATGAACCTCCATGTATCTCCATGAATCTACAAGAATCTCCATGAATCTCCATGAATCTCCTCCATGAATCGCCATGAATCACCTCCATGAATCTCCACGAATCTCCATGAATGTCTATGAATCTCCATGAATCTCCATGAATCTCCTTCATCAATCTCCAAGAATCTCAATGAATCTCCATGAATCTCCATGAACCTCCATGTATCTCCATGAATCTACAAGAATCTCCATGAATCTCCTCCATGAATCGCCATGAATCACCTCCATGAATCTCCATGAATCTCCATGAATGTCTATGAATCTACATGAATCTCCATGAATCTCCATGAATCTCCTCGATGAATCTCCATGAATCTTCATGAATCTCCTAATCCATAAACCTCTATGAATCTCCATGAATCTCCATGAATATCCTCCATGAATCTACATGAATCTCCATGAATGTCCATGAATCTCCTACATGAATCTCCTATATGAATCTCCATGAATATCCATGAATCTCCATGAATCTCCATGAATCTCCATGAATCTCCTTCATGAATCTCCATGAATCACCTCCATGAATCTCCATGAATCTCCATGAATGTCTATGAATCTCCATGAATGTCTATGAATCTCCATGTATCTCCATGAATCTATTGTACATGGATCTCCATGAATCTCGTCCGTGAATCTAAAGAATCTCCTCCATGAATCTCCACGAATCTCCATGAATGTCCATGAATCTCCATGAATCTCCATGAATCTCCATGAATCTCCATGAACCTCCTCCATGAATCTCCATGCATCTCCATGAATCTCCATCAATCTCCATGAATCTCCATGAGCCTCCTCCACGAATCTCCATGAATATCCATGAATCTCCATGAATCTCCATGAATCTCCATGTATCTCCATGAATCTACAAAAATCTCCATGAATCTCCATGAATCACCTACATGAATCTCCATGAATCTCCATGAATTTCAAAGAATCTCCATGAATGTCCATGAATCTCCTCCATGAATCTCCATGAATCTCCATGAATATCCATGAATCTCCATGAATCTCCTCCATGAATCTCCATGAATCACCTCCATGAATCTCCATGAATCTCTATGAATGTCTATGAATCTCCATGAATATCCATGAATCTCCATGAATCTCCATGAATTTCCAAGAATCTCCATGAATGTCCATGAATGTCCACCATGAATCTCCATGCATCTCCATGAATCTCCATGAATCTTCATGAACCTCCTCCATGAATCTCCATGAATCTCCATGAATATCCATGAATCTCCATGAATCTGCATGAATCTCCATGTATCTCCATGAATCTACATGAATCTCCATGAATCTCCATGAATCTCCTCGATGAATCTCCATGAATCTTCATGAATCTCCTAATCCATGAACCTCTATGAATCTCCATGAATCTCCATGTATATCCTCCATGAATCTCCATGAATCTCCATGAATGTCCATGAATCTCCTACATGAATCTCCTATATGAATCTCCATGAATCTCCATGAATCTTCATGAATCTCCATGAATCTCCATGAATCTCCTTCATCAATCTCCACGAATCTCCATGAATCTCCATGAATCTCCATGAATCTCCATGAATCTCCTCCATGAATCTCCATGAATCTCCATGAATCTCCATGATATCCTGTATGAATCTTCATGAATCTCCATGAATCTCCATGCATCTCCATGAATCTCCATGAATCTCCATGAATCTCCATGAGCCTCCTCCACGAATCTCCATGAATATCCATGAATCTCCATGAATCTCCATGAATCTCCATGTATCTCCATGAATCTACAAGAATCTCCATGAATCTCCATGAATCACCTACATGAATCTCCATGAATCTCCATGAATCTCCTCCATGAATCTCCATGGATCTCCATGAATCTCCATGAATCTCCATGAATCTCCTCCATGAATCTCCATGAATCTGCATGAATCTCCATGATATCCTGTATGAATCTTCATGAATCTCCATGAATCTCCATGCATCTCCATGAATCTCCATGAATCTCCATGAATCTCCATGAGCCTCCTCCACGAATCTTCATGAATCTCCATGAATCTCCATGTATCTCCATGAATCTACATGAATCTCCATGAATCACCATGAATATCCTCCATGAATCTCCATGAATCTCCATGAATCTCCTACATGAATCTCCATGAATCTCCATGAATCTCCATGAATCTCCTTCATCAATCTCCACGAATCTCATGAATCTCCATGAATCTCCATGAATCTCCATGAATCTCCTCCATGAATCTCCATGAATCTCCATGATATCCTGTATGAATCTACAAGAATCTCCATGAATATCCATGAATCACCTACATGAATCTCCATGAATCTCCATGAATCTCCTCCATGAATCTCCATGGATCTCCATGAATCTCCATGAATCTCCATGAATCTCCATAAATCTCCTTCATCAATCTCCACGAATCTCCATGAATCTCCATGAATCTCCATGAATCTCCATGAATCGCCTCCATGAATCTCCATGAATCTCCATGAATCTCCATGTGTCTCCATGAATATCCTCCATGAATCTCCATGAATCTCCATGAATCACCTCCATGAATCTCCATGAATCTCCATGAATCTCCATGAATCTCCATGAATTTCCAAGAATCTCCAAGAATCTCCATGAATGTCCATGAATGTGCTCCATGAACCTCCATGGATCTCCATGAATATCCATGAATCTTCATGAATCTCCTCCATGAATCTCCATGAATCTCCATGCATCTCCATGAATACCCATGAATCTCCATGAATCTACATGAATCTCCATGAATCTCCATGAATCTCCTCGATGAATCTCCATGAATCTTCATGAATCTCCTAATCCATGAACCTCTATGAATCTCCATGAATCTCCATGTATATCCTCCATGAATCTCCATGAATCTCCATGAATGTCCATGAATCTCCTACATGAATCTCCTATATGAATCTCCATGAATCTCCATGAATCTTCATGAATCTCCATGAATCTCCATGAATCTCCTTCATCAATCTCCACGAATCTCCATGAATCTCCATGAATCACCATGAATCTCCATGAATCTCCTCCATGAATCTCCATGAATCTCCATGAATCTCCATGATATCCTGTATGAATCTTCATGAATCTCCATGAATCTCCATGCATCTCCATGAATCTCCATGAATCTCCATGAATCTCCATGAGCCTCCTCCACGAATCTCCATGAATATCCATGAATCTCCATGAATCTCCATGAATCTCCATGTATCTCCATGAATCTACAAGAATCTCCATGAATCTCCATGAATCACCTACATGAATCTCCATGAATCTCCATGAATCTCCTCCATGAATCTCCATGGATCTCCATGAATCTCCATGAATCTCCATGAATCTCCATGATATCCTGTATGAATCTTCATGAATCTCCATGAATCTCCATGCATCTCCATGAATCTCCATGAATCTCCATGAACCTCCTCCATGAATCTCCATGAATCTCCATGAATATCCATGAATCTTCATGAATCTCCATGAATCTCCATGAATGTCCATGAATCTCCTACATGAATCTCCATGAATCACCATGAATATCCTCCATGAATCTCCTTCATCAATCTCCACGAATCTCATGAATCTCCATGAATCTCCATGAATCTCCATGAATCTCCTCCATGAATCTCCATGAATCTCCATGAATCTCCATGATATCCTGTATGAATCTACAAGAATCTCCATGAATATCCATGAATCACCTACATGAATCTCCATGAATCTCCTCCATGAATCTCCATGGATCTCCATGAATCTCCATGAATCTCCATGAATCTCCATAAATCTCCTTCATCAATCTCCACGAATCTCCATGAATCTCCATGAATCTCCATGAATCTCCATGAATCGCCTCCATGAATCTCCATGAATCTCCATGAATCTCCATGTGTCTCCATGATATCCTGTATGAATCTTCATGAATCTCCATGAATCTCCATGCATCTCCATGAATCTCCATGAACCTCCTCCATGAATCTCCATGATATCCTGTATGAATCTTCATGAATCTCCATGAATCTCCATGAATCACCTACATGAATCTCCATGAATCTCCATGAATCTCCTCCATGAATCTCCATGGATCTCCATGAATCTCCATGAATCTCCATGAATCTCCATGAATTTCAAAGAATCTCCATGAATGTCCATGAATCTCCTCCATGAATCTCCATGAATCTCCATGAATATCCATGAATCTCCATGAATCTCCTCCATGAATCTCCATGAATCACCTCCATGAATCTCCATGAATCTCTATGAATGTCTATGAATCTCCATGAATATCCATGAATCTCCATGAATCTCCATGAATTTCCAAGAATCTCCATGAATGTCCATGAATGTCCACCATGAATCTCCATGCATCTCCATGAATCTCCATGAATCTTCATGAACCTCCTCCATGAATCTCCATGAATCTCCATGAATATCCATGAATCTCCATGAATCTGCATGAATCTCCATGTATCTCCATGAATCTACATGAATCTCCATGAATCTCCATGAATCTCCTCGACGAATCTCCATGAATCTTCATGAATCTCCTAATCCATGAACCTCTATGAATCTCCATGAATCTCCATGTATATCCTCCATGAATCTCCATGAATCTCCATGAATGTCCATGAATCTCCTACATGAATCTCCTATATGAATCTCCATGAATCTCCATGAATCTCCATGAATCTCCTTCATCAATCTCCACGAATCTCCATGAATCTCCATGAATCTCCATGTATCTCCATGAATCTACAAGAATCTCCATGAATCTCCATGAATCACCTACATGAATCTCCATGAATCTCCATGAATCTCCTCCATGAATCTCCATGGATCTCCATGAATCTCCATGAATCTCCATGAATCTCCATGATATCCTGTATGAATCTTCATGAATCTCCATGAATCTCCATGCATCTCCATGAATCTCCATGAATCTCCATGAACCTCCTCCATGAATCTCCATGAATCTCCATGAATATCCATGAATCTTCATGAATCTCCATGAATCTCCATGAATGTCCATGAATCTCCTACATGAATCTCCATGAATCACCATGAATATCCTCCATGAATCTCCTTCATCAATCTCCACGAATCTCATGAATCTCCATGAATCTCCATGAATCTCCATGAATCTCCTCCATGAATCTCCATGAATCTCCATGAATCTCCATGATATCCTGTATGAATCTACAAGAATCTCCATGAATATCCATGAATCACCTACATGAATCTCCATGAATCTCCTCCATGAATCTCCATGGATCTCCATGAATCTCCATGAATCTCCATGAATCTCCATAAATCTCCTTCATCAATCTCCACGAATCTCCATGAATCTCCATGAATCTCCATGAATCTCCATGAATCGCCTCCATGAATCTCCATGAATCTCCATGAATCTCCATGTGTCTCCATGATATCCTGTATGAATCTTCATGAATCTCCATGAATCTCCATGCATCTCCATGAATCTCCATGAACCTCCTCCATGAATCTCCATGATATCCTGTATGAATCTTCATGAATCTCCATGAATCTCCATGAATCACCTACATGAATCTCCATGAATCTCCATGAATCTCCTCCATGAATCTCCATGGATCTCCATGAATCTCCATGAATCTCCATGAATCTCCATGAATTTCAAAGAATCTCCATGAATGTCCATGAATCTCCTCCATGAATCTCCATGAATCTCCATGAATATCCATGAATCTCCATGAATCTCCTCCATGAATCTCCATGAATCACCTCCATGAATCTCCATGAATCTCTATGAATGTCTATGAATCTCCATGAATATCCATGAATCTCCATGAATCTCCATGAATTTCCAAGAATCTCCATGAATGTCCATGAATGTCCACCATGAATCTCCATGCATCTCCATGAATCTCCATGAATCTTCATGAACCTCCTCCATGAATCTCCATGAATCTCCATGAATATCCATGAATCTCCATGAATCTGCATGAATCTCCATGTATCTCCATGAATCTACATGAATCTCCATGAATCTCCATGAATCTCCTCGACGAATCTCCATGAATCTTCATGAATCTCCTAATCCATGAACCTCTATGAATCTCCATGAATCTCCATGTATATCCTCCATGAATCTCCATGAATCTCCATGAATGTCCATGAATCTCCTACATGAATCTCCTATATGAATCTCCATGAATCTCCATGAATCTCCATGAATCTCCTTCATCAATCTCCACGAATCTCCATGAATCTCCATGAATCTCCATGAATCTCCATGAATCTCCTCCATGAATCTCCATGAATCTCCATGAATCTCCATGATATCCTGTATGAATCTTCATGAATCTCCATGAATCTCCATGCATCTCCATGAATCTCCATGAATCTCCATGAATCTCCATGAGCCTCCTCCACGAATCTCCATGAATATCCATGAATCTCCATGAATCTCCATGAATCTCCATGTATCTCCATGAATCTACAAGAATCTCCATGAATCTCCATGAATCACCTACATGAATCTCCATGAATCTCCATGAATCTCCTCCATGAATCTCCATGGATCTCCATGAATCTCCATGAATCTCCATGAATCTCCTCCATGAATCTCCATGAATCTCCATGAATCTCCATGAATCTCCATAAATCTCCTTCATCAATCTCCACGAATCTCCATGAATCTCCATGAATCTCCATGAATCTCCATGAATCGCCTCCATGAATCTCCATGAATCTCCATGAATCTCCATGTGTCTCCATGATATCCTGTATGAATCTTCATGAATCTCCATGAATCTCCATGAATCTCCATGAATCTCCATGTATCTCCATGAATCTACAAGAATCTCCATGAATCTCCATGAATCACCTACATGAATCTCCATGAATCTCCATGAATCTCCTCCATGAATCTCCATGGATCTCCATGAATCTCCATGAATCTCCATGAATCTCCATGATATCCTGTATGAATCTTCATGAATCTCCATGAATCTCCATGCATCTCCATGAATCTCCATGAATCTCCATGAACCTCCTCCATGAATCTCCATGAATCTCCATGAATATCCATGAATCTTCATGAATCTCCATGAATCTCCATGTATCTCCATGAATCTACATGAATCTCCATGAATCACCATGAATATCCTCCATGAATCTCCATGAATCTCCATGAATGTCCATGAATCTCCTACATGAATCTCCATGAATCTCCATGAATCTCCATGAATCTCCATGAATCTCCATGAATCTCCTTCATCAATCTCCACGAATCTCATGAATCTCATGAATCTCCGTGAATCTCCATGAATCTCCATGAATCTCCTCCATGAATCTCCATGAATCTCCATGAATCTCCATGATATCCTGTATGAATCTACAAGAATCTCCATGAATATCCATGAATCACCTACATGAATCTCCATGAATCTCCATGAATCGCCTCCATGAATCTCCATGGATCTCCATGAATCTCCATGAATCTCCATGAATCTCCATAAATCTCCTTCATCAATCTCCACGAATCTCCATGAATCTCCATGAATCTCCATGAATCTCCATGAATCGCCTCCATGAATCTCCATGAATCTCCATGAATCTCCATGAACCTCCATGAATCTCCATGAACCTCCTCCATGAATCTCCATTAATATCCATGAATCTCCATGAATCTCCATGAACCTCCATGTATCTCCATGAATCTACAAGAATCTCCATGAATCTCCATGAATCTCCTCCATGAATCGCCATGAATCACCTCCATGAATCTCCATGAATCTCCATGAATGTCTATGAATCTCCATGAATCTCCATGAATCTCCTTCATCAATCTCCACGAATCTCAATGAATCTCCATGAATCTCCATGAACCTCCATGTATCTCCATGAATCTACAAGAATCTCCATGAATCTCCTCCATGAATCGCCATGAATCACCTCCATGAATCTCCATGAATCTCCATGAATGTCTATGAATCTACATGAATCTCCATGAATCTCCATGAATCTCCTCGATGAATCTCCATGAATCTTCATGAATCTCCTAATCCATAAACCTCTATGAATCTCCATGAATCTCCATGAATATCCTCCATGAATCTACATGAATCTCCATGAATGTCCATGAATCTCCTACATGAATCTCCTATATGAATCTCCATGAATATCCATGAATCTCCATGAATCTCCATGAATCTCCATGAATCTCCTTCATGAATCTCCATGAATCACCTCCATGAATCTCCATGAATCTCCATGAATGTCTATGAATCTCCATGAATGTCTATGAATCTCCATGTATCTCCATGAATCTATTGTACATGGATCTCCATGAATCTCGTCCGTGAATCTAAAGAATCTCCTCCATGAATCTCCACGAATCTCCATGAATGTCCATGAATCTCCATGAATCTCCATGAATCTCCATGAATCTCCATGAACCTCCTCCATGAATCTCCATGCATCTCCATGAATCTCCATCAATCTCCATGAATCTCCATGAGCCTCCTCCACGAATCTCCATGAATATCCATGAATCTCCATGAATCTCCATGAATCTCCATGTATCTCCATGAATCTACAAAAATCTCCATGAATCTCCATGAATCACCTACATGAATCTCCATGAATCTCCATGAATTTCAAAGAATCTCCATGAATGTCCATGAATCTCCTCCATGAATCTCCATGAATCTCCATGAATATCCATGAATCTCCATGAATCTCCTCCATGAATCTCCATGAATCACCTCCATGAATCTCCATGAATCTCTATGAATGTCTATGAATCTCCATGAATATCCATGAATCTCCATGAATCTCCATGAATTTCCAAGAATCTCCATGAATGTCCATGAATGTCCACCATGAATCTCCATGCATCTCCATGAATCTCCATGAATCTTCATGAACCTCCTCCATGAATCTCCATGAATCTCCATGAATATCCATGAATCTCCATGAATCTGCATGAATCTCCATGTATCTCCATGAATCTACATGAATCTCCATGAATCTCCATGAATCTCCTCGATGAATCTCCATGAATCTTCATGAATCTCCTAATCCATGAACCTCTATGAATCTCCATGAATCTCCATGTATATCCTCCATGAATCTCCATGAATCTCCATGAATGTCCATGAATCTCCTACATGAATCTCCTATATGAATCTCCATGAATCTCCATGAATCTTCATGAATCTCCATGAATCTCCATGAATCTCCTTCATCAATCTCCACGAATCTCCATGAATCTCCATGAATCTCCATGAATCTCCATGAATCTCCTCCATGAATCTCCATGAATCTCCATGAATCTCCATGATATCCTGTATGAATCTTCATGAATCTCCATGAATCTCCATGCATCTCCATGAATCTCCATGAATCTCCATGAATCTCCATGAGCCTCCTCCACGAATCTCCATGAATATCCATGAATCTCCATGAATCTCCATGAATCTCCATGTATCTCCATGAATCTACAAGAATCTCCATGAATCTCCATGAATCACCTACATGAATCTCCATGAATCTCCATGAATCTCCTCCATGAATCTCCATGGATCTCCATGAATCTCCATGAATCTCCATGAATCTCCTCCATGAATCTCCATGAATCTGCATGAATCTCCATGATATCCTGTATGAATCTTCATGAATCTCCATGAATCTCCATGCATCTCCATGAATCTCCATGAATCTCCATGAATCTCCATGAGCCTCCTCCACGAATCTTCATGAATCTCCATGAATCTCCATGTATCTCCATGAATCTACATGAATCTCCATGAATCACCATGAATATCCTCCATGAATCTCCATGAATCTCCATGAATCTCCTACATGAATCTCCATGAATCTCCATGAATCTCCATGAATCTCCTTCATCAATCTCCACGAATCTCATGAATCTCCATGAATCTCCATGAATCTCCATGAATCTCCTCCATGAATCTCCATGAATCTCCATGATATCCTGTATGAATCTACAAGAATCTCCATGAATATCCATGAATCACCTACATGAATCTCCATGAATCTCCATGAATCTCCTCCATGAATCTCCATGGATCTCCATGAATCTCCATGAATCTCCATGAATCTCCATAAATCTCCTTCATCAATCTCCACGAATCTCCATGAATCTCCATGAATCTCCATGAATCTCCATGAATCGCCTCCATGAATCTCCATGAATCTCCATGAATCTCCATGAATCTCCATGTGTCTCCATGATATCCTGTATGAATCTTCATGAATCTCCATGAATCTCCATGAATCTCCATGAATCTCCATGTATCTCCATGAATCTACAAGAATCTCCATGAATCTCCATGAATCACCTACATGAATCTCCATGAATCTCCATGAATCTCCTCCATGAATCTCCATGGATCTCCATGAATCTCCATGAATCTCCATGAATCTCCATGATATCCTGTATGAATCTTCATGAATCTCCATGAATCTCCATGCATCTCCATGAATCTCCATGAATCTCCATGAACCTCCTCCATGAATCTCCATGAATCTCCATGAATATCCATGAATCTTCATGAATCTCCATGAATCTCCATGTATCTCCATGAATCTACATGAATCTCCATGAATCACCATGAATATCCTCCATGAATCTCCATGAATCTCCATGAATGTCCATGAATCTCCTACATGAATCTCCATGAATCTCCATGAATCTCCATGAATCTCCTTCATCAATCTCCACGAATCTCATGAATCTCCGTGAATCTCCATGAATCTCCATGAATCTCCTCCATGAATCTCCATGAATCTCCATGAATCTCCATGATATCCTGTATGAATCTACAAGAATCTCCATGAATATCCATGAATCACCTACATGAATCTCCATGAATCTCCATGAATCTCCATGAATCTCCTCCATGAATCTCCATGGATCTCCATGAATCTCCATGAATCTCCATGAATCTCCATAAATCTCCTTCATCAATCTCCACGAATCTCCATGAATCTCCATGAACCTCCATGTATCTCCATGAATCTACAAGAATCTCCATGAATCTCCATGAATCTCCTCCATGAATCGCCATGAATCACCTCCATGAATCTCCATGAATCTCCATGAATGTCTATGAATCTCCATGAATCTCCATGAATCTCCTTCATCAATCTCCACGAATCTCAATGAATCTCCATGAATCTCCATGAACCTCCATGTATCTCCATGAATCTACAAGAATCTCCATGAATCTCCTCCATGAATCGCCATGAATCACCTCCATGAATCTCCATGAATCTCCATGAATGTCTATGAATCTACATGAATCTCCATGAATCTCCATGAATCTCCTCGATGAATCTCCATGAATCTTCATGAATCTCCTAATCCATAAACCTCTATGAATCTCCATGAATCTCCATGAATATCCTCCATGAATCTACATGAATCTCCATGAATGTCCATGAATCTCCTACATGAATCTCCTATATGAATCTCCATGAATCTCCATGAATCTCCATGAATCTCCATGCATCTCCATGATTCTCCATGAATCTCCATGAACCTCCTCCACGAATCTCCATGAATCTCCATGAATCTCCATGAATCTCCATGTATCTCCATGAATTTCCATGAATCTCCATGAATCTCCATGAATTTCCAAGAATCTCCATGAATATCCATGAATGTCCTCCATGAACCTCCATGCATCTCCATGAATATCCATGAATCTTCATGAATCTCCATGAATCTCCATGCATCTCCATGAATCTCCATGTATCTCCATGAATCTACATGAATCTCCATGAATCTCCATGAATAACCTCCATGAATCTCCATGAATCTCCATGAATCTCCTCCATGAACCTCCATGCATCTCCATGAATATCCATGAATCTTCATGAATCTCCATGAATCTCCATGCATCTCCATGTATCTCCATGAATCTCCATGAATCTCCATGAATATCCTCCATGAATCTCCATGAATCTCCATGAATCACCTCCATGAATCTCCATGAATCTCCATGAATCTCCATGAATCTCCATGAATTTCCAAGAATCTCCAAGAATCTCCATGAATGTCCATGAATGTGCTCCATGAACCTCCATGGATCTCCATGAATATCCATGAATCTTCATGAATCTCCTCCATGAATCTCCATGAATCTCCATGCATCTCCATGAATACCCATGAATCTCCATGAATCTCCATGAATCTCCATGTATCTCCATGAATTTCCAAGAATCTCCATGAATGTCCATGAATGTCCACCATGAATCTCCATGCATCTCCATGAATCTCCATGAATCTTCATGAACCTCCTCCATGAATCTCCATGAATCTCCATGAATATCCATGAATCTCCATGTATCTCCATGAATCTACATGAATCTCCATGAATCTCCTCGATGAATCTCCATGAATCTTCATGAATCTCCTAATCCATGAACCTCTATGAATCTCCATGAATCTCCATGTATATCCTCCATGAATCTCCATGAATCTCCATGAATGTCCATGAATCTCCATGAATCTCCATGAATCTCCTTCATCAATCTCCACGAATCTCCATGAATCTCCATGAATCTCCATGAATCTCCATGAATCTCCTCCATGAATCTCCATGAATCTCCATGAATCTCCATGATATCCTGTATGAATCTTCATGAATCTCCATGAATCTCCATGCATCTCCATGAATCTCCATGAATCTCCATGAATCTCCATGAGCCTCCTCCACGAATCTCCATGAATATCCATGAATCTCCATGAATCTCCATGAATCTCCATGTATCTCCATGAATCTACAAGAATCTCCATGAATCTCCATGAATCACCTACATGAATCTCCATGAATCTCCATGAATCTCCTCCATGAATCTCCATGGATCTCCATGAATCTCCATGAATCTCCATGAATCTCCTCCATGAATCTCCATGAATCTCCATGAATCTCCATGAATCTCCATAAATCTCCTTCATCAATCTCCACGAATCTCCATGAATCTCCATGAATCTCCATGAATCTCCATGAATCGCCTCCATGAATCTCCATGAATCTCCATGAATCTCCATGAATCTCCATGATATCCTGTATGAATCTTCATGAATCTCCATGAATCTCCATGCATCTCCATGAATCTCCATGAATCTCCATGAACCTCCTCCATGAATCTCCATGAATCTCCATGAATATCCATGAATCTTCATGAATCTCCATGAATCTCCATGTATCTCCATGAATCTACATGAATCTCCATGAATCACCATGAATATCCTCCATGAATCTCCATGAATCTCCATGAATGTCCATGAATCTCCTACATGAATCTCCATGAATCTCCATGAATCTCCATGAATCTCCATGAATCTCCATGAATCTCCTTCATCAATCTCCACGAATCTCATGAATCTCCGTGAATCTCCATGAATCTCCATGAATCTCCTCCATGAATCTCCATGAATCTCCATGAATCTCCATGATATCCTGTATGAATCTACAAGAATCTCCATGAATATCCATGAATCACCTACATGAATCTCCATGAATCTCCATGAATCTCCTCCATGAATCTCCATGGATCTCCATGAATCTCCATGAATCTCCATGAATCTCCATAAATCTCCTTCATCAATCTCCACGAATCTCCATGAATCTCCATGAATCTCCATGAATCTCCATGAATCACCTCCATGAATCTCCATGAATCTCCATGAATGTCTATGAATCTCCATGAATGTCTAAGAATCTCCATGTATCTCCATGAATCTATTGTACATGGATCTCCATGAATCTCGTCCGTGAATCTAAAGAATCTCCTCCATGAATCTCCACGAATCTCCATGAATGTCCATGAATCTCCATGAATCTCCATGAATCTCCATGAATCTCCATGAACCTCCTCCATGAATCTCCATGCATCTCCATGAATCTCCATCAATCTCCATGAATCTCCATGAGCCTCCTCCACGAATCTCCATGAATATCCATGAATCTCCATGAATCTCCATGAATCTCCATGTATCTCCATGAATCTCCATGAATCTCTATGAATGTCTATGAATCTCCATGAATATCCATGAATCTCCATGAATCTCCATGAATTTCCAAGAATCTCCATGAATGTCCATGAATGTCCACCATGAATCACCATGCATCTCCATGAATCTCCATGAATCTTCATGAACCTCCTCCATGAATCTCCATGAATCTCCATGAATATCCATGAATCTCCATGAATCTGCATGAATCTCCATGTATCTCCATGAATCTACATGAATCTCCATGAATCTCCATGAATCTCCTCGATGAATCTCCATGAATCTTCATGAATCTCCTAATCCATGAACCTCTATGAATCTCCATGAATCTCCATGTATATCCTCCATGAATCTCCATGAATCTCCATGAATGTCCATGAATCTCCTACATGAATCTCCTATATGAATCTCCATGAATCTCCATGAATCTTCATGAATCTCCATGAATCTCCATGAATCTCCTTCATCAATCTCCACGAATCTCCATGAATCTCCATGAATCTCCATGAATCTCCATGAATCTCCTCCATGAATCTCCATGCATCTCCATGAATCTCCATGATATCCTGTATGAATCTTCATGAATCTCCATGAATCTCCATGCATCTCCATGAATCTCCATGAATCTCCATGAATCTCCATGAGCCTCCTCCACGAATCTCCATGAATATCCATGAATCTCCATGAATCTCCATGAATCTCCATGTATCTCCATGAATCTACAAGAATCTCCATGAATCTCCATGAATCACCTACATGAATCTCCATGAATCTCCATGAATCTCCTCCATGAATCTCCATGGATCTCCATGAATCTCCATGAATCTCCATGAATCTCCATGAATCTGCATGAATCTCCATGATATCCTGTATGAATCTTCATGAATCTCCATGAATCTCCATGCATCTCCATGAATCTCCATGAATCTCCATGAATCTCCATGAGCCTCCTCCACGAATCTTCATGAATCTCCATGAATCTCCATGTATCTCCATGAATCTACATGAATCTCCATGAATCACCATGAATATCCTCCATGAATCTCCATGAATCTCCATGAATCTCCTACATGAATCTCCATGAATCTCCATGAATCTCCATGAATCTCCTTCATCAATCTCCACGAATCTCATGAATCTCCATGAATCTCCATGAATCTCCTCCATGAATCTCCATGAATCTCCATGATATCCTGTATGAATCTACAAGAATCTCCATGAATCTCCATGAATCTCCATGAATCTCCATGAATCTCCATGAATCTCCATGAATCTCCTTCATCAATCTCCACGAATCTCATGAATCTCCGTGAATCTCCATGAATCTCCATGAATCTCCTCCATGAATCTCCATGAATCTCCATGAATCTCCATGATATCCTGTATGAATCTACAAGAATCTCCATGAATATCCATGAATCACCTACATGAATCTCCATGAATCTCCATGAATCTCCTCCATGAATCTCCATGGATCTCCATGAATCTCCATGAATCTCCATGAATCTCCATAAATCTCCTTCATCAATCTCCACGAATCTCCATGAATCTCCATGAATCTCCATGAATCTCCATGAATCACCTCCATGAATCTCCATGAATCTCCATGAATGTCTATGAATCTCCATGAATGTCTAAGAATCTCCATGTATCTCCATGAATCTATTGTACATGGATCTCCATGAATCTCGTCCGTGAATCTAAAGAATCTCCTCCATGAATCTCCACGAATCTCCATGAATGTCCATGAATCTCCATGAATCTCCATGAATCTCCATGAATCTCCATGAACCTCCTCCATGAATCTCCATGCATCTCCATGAATCTCCATCAATCTCCATGAATCTCCATGAGCCTCCTCCACGAATCTCCATGAATATCCATGAATCTCCATGAATCTCCATGAATCTCCATGTATCTCCATGAATCTCCATGAATCTCTATGAATGTCTATGAATCTCCATGAATATCCATGAATCTCCATGAATCTCCATGAATTTCCAAGAATCTCCATGAATGTCCATGAATGTCCACCATGAATCTCCATGCATCTCCATGAATCTCCATGAATCTTCATGAACCTCCTCCATGAATCTCCATGAATCTCCATGAATATCCATGAATCTCCATGAATCTGCATGAATCTCCATGTATCTCCATGAATCTACATGAATCTCCATGAATCTCCATGAATCTCCTCGATGAATCTCCATGAATCTTCATGAATCTCCTAATCCATGAACCTCTATGAATCTCCATGAATCTCCATGTATATCCTCCATGAATCTCCATGAATCTCCATGAATGTCCATGAATCTCCTACATGAATCTCCTATATGAATCTCCATGAATCTCCATGAATCTTCATGAATCTCCATGAATCTCCATGAATCTCCTTCATCAATCTCCACGAATCTCCATGAATCTCCATGAATCTCCATGAATCTCCATGAATCTCCTCCATGAATCTCCATGCATCTCCATGAATCTCCATGATATCCTGTATGAATCTTCATGAATCTCCATGAATCTCCATGCATCTCCATGAATCTCCATGAATCTCCATGAATCTCCATGAGCCTCCTCCACGAATCTCCATGAATATCCATGAATCTCCATGAATCTCCATGAATCTCCATGTATCTCCATGAATCTACAAGAATCTCCATGAATCTCCATGAATCACCTACATGAATCTCCATGAATCTCCATGAATCTCCTCCATGAATCTCCATGGATCTCCATGAATCTCCATGAATCTCCATGAATCTCCATGAATCTGCATGAATCTCCATGATATCCTGTATGAATCTTCATGAATCTCCATGAATCTCCATGCATCTCCATGAATCTCCATGAATCTCCATGAATCTCCATGAGCCTCCTCCACGAATCTTCATGAATCTCCATGAATCTCCATGTATCTCCATGAATCTACATGAATCTCCATGAATCACCATGAATATCCTCCATGAATCTCCATGAATCTCCATGAATCTCCTACATGAATCTCCATGAATCTCCATGAATCTCCATGAATCTCCTTCATCAATCTCCACGAATCTCATGAATCTCCATGAATCTCCATGAATCTCCTCCATGAATCTCCATGAATCTCCATGATATCCTGTATGAATCTACAAGAATCTCCATGAATATCCATGAATCACCTACATGAATCTCCATGAATCTCCTCCATGAATCTCCATGGATCTCCATGAATCTCCATGAATCTCCATGAATCTCCATAAATCTCCTTCATCAATCTCCACGAATCTCCATGAATCTCCATGAATCTCCATGAATCTCCATGAATCGCCTCCATGAATCTCCATGAATCTCCATGAATCTCCATGTGTCTCCATGATATCCTGTATGAATCTTCATGAATCTCCATGAATCTCCATGAATCTCCATGAATCTCCATGTATCTCCATGAATCTACAAGAATCTCCATGAATCTCCATGAATCACCTACATGAATCTCCATGAATCTCCATGAATCTCCTCCATGAATCTCCATGGATCTACATGAATCTCCATGAATCTCCATGAATCTCCATGATATCCTGTATGAATCTTCATGAATCTCCATGAATCTCCATGCATCTCCATGAATCTCCATGAATCTCCATGAACCTCCTCCATGAATCTCCATGAATCTCCATGAATATCCATGAATCTTCATGAATCTCCATGAATCTCCATGTATCTCCATGAATCTACATGAATCTCCATGAATCACCATGAATATCCTCCATGAATCTCCATGAATCTCCATGAATGTCCATGAATCTCCTACATGAATCTCCATGAATCTCCATGAATCTCCATGAATCTCCTTCATCAATCTCCACGAATCTCATGAATCTCCGTGAATCTCCATGAATATCCATGAATCTCCTCCATGAATCTCCATGAATCTCCATGAATCTCCATGATATCCTGTATGAATCTACAAGAATCTCCATGAATATCCATGAATCACCTACATGAATCTCCATGAATCTCCATGAATCTCCTCCATGAATCTCCATGGATCTCCATGAATCTCCATGAATCTCCATGAATCTCCATAAATCTCCTTCATCAATCTCCACGAATCTCCATGAATCTCCATGAACCTCCATGTATCTCCATGAATCTACAAGAATCTCCATGAATCTCCATGAATCTCCTCCATGAATCGCCATGAATCACCTCCATGAATCTCCATGAATCTCCATGAATGTCTATGAATCTCCATGAATCTCCATGAATCTCCTTCATCAATCTCCACGAATCTCAATGAATCTCCATGAATCTCCATGAACCTCCATGTATCTCCATGAATCTACAAGAATCTCCATGAATCTCCTCCATGAATCGCCATGAATCACCTCCATGAATCTCCATGAATCTCCATGAATGTCTATGAATCTACATGAATCTCCATGAATCTCCATGAATCTCCTCGATGAATCTCCATGAATCTTCATGAATCTCCTAATCCATAAACCTCTATGAATCTCCATGAATCTCCATGAATATCCTCCATGAATCTACATGAATCTCCATGAATGTCCATGAATCTCCTACATGAATCTCCTATATGAATCTCCATGAATCTCCATGAATCTCCATGAATCTCCATGAATCTCCATGAATCTCCTTCATGAATCTCCATGAATCACCTCCATGAATCTCCATGAATCTCCATGAATGTCTATGAATCTCCATGAATGTCTATGAATCTCCATGTATCTCCATGAATCTATTGTACATGGATCTCCATGAATCTCGTCCGTGAATCTAAAGAATCTCCTCCATGAATCTCCACGAATCTCCATGAATGTCCATGAATCTCCATGAATCTCCATGAATCTCCATGAATCTCCATGAATTTCCAAGAATCTCCATGAATGTCCATGAATGTGCTCCATGAACCTCCATGCATCTCCATGAATATCCATGAATCTTCATGAATCTCCTCCATGAATCTCCATGAATCTCCAGGAATCTCCAGGAATCTAAATGAATCTCCATGAATCTCAATGAATCTCCTCGATGAATCTCCATGAATCTTCATGAATCTCCTGATCCATGAATCTCTATGAATCTCCATGAATCTCCATGAATATCCTCCATGAATCTCCATGAATCTCCATGAATCTCTATGAATGTCTATGAATCTCCATGAATCTCCATGAATCTCCATGAATCTCCATGAATTTCCAAGAATCTCCATGAATGTCCATGAATGTCCTCCATGAACCTCCATGCATCTCCATGAATATCCATGAATCCTCATGAATCTCCTCCATGAATCTCCATGAATCTCCATGCATCTCCATGAATCTCCATGAATCTCCATGAACCTCCTCCATGAATCTCCATGAATCTCCATGAATATCCATGAATCTCCATGAATCTCCATGAATTTCCAAGAATCTCCAAGAATCTCCATGAATGTCCATGAATGTGCTCCATGAACCTCCATGGATCTCCATGAATATCCATGAATCTTCATGAATCTCCTCCATGAATCTCCATGAATCTCCATGCATCTCCATGAATACCCATGAATCTCCATGAATCTCCATGAATCTCCATGTATCTCCATGAATTTCCAAGAATCTCCATGAATGTCCATGAATGTCCACCATGAATCTCCATGCATCTCCATGAATCTCCATGAATCTTCATGAACCTCCTCCATGAATCTCCATGAATCTCCATGAATATCCATGAATCTCCATGTATCTCCATGAATCTACATGAATCTCCATGAATCTCCTCGATGAATCTCCATGAATCTTCATGAATCTCCTAATCCATGAACCTCTATGAATCTCCATGAATCTCCATGTATATCCTCCATGAATCTCCATGAATCTCCATGAATGTCCATGAATCTCCTACATGAATCTCCTATATGAATCTCCATGAATCTCCATGAATCTTCATGAATCTCCATGAATCTCCATGAATCTCCTTCATCAATCTCCACGAATGTCCATGAATCTCCATGAATCTCCATGAATCTCCATGAATCTCCTCCATGAATCTCCATGAATCTCCATGAATCTCCATGATATCCTGTATGAATCTTCATGAATCTCCATGAATCTCCATGCATCTCCATGAATCTCCATGAATCTCCATGAATCTCCATGAGCCTCCTCCACGAATCTCCATGAATATCCATGAATCTCCATGAATCTCCATGAATCTCCATGTATCTCCATGAATCTACAAGAATCTCCATGAATCTCCATGAATCACCTACATGAATCTCCATGAATCTCCATGAATCTCCTCCATGAATCTCCATGGATCTCCATGAATCTCCATGAATCTCCATGAATCTCCTCCATGAATCTCCATGAATCTCCATGAATCTCCATGAATCTCCATAAATCTCCTTCATCAATCTCCACGAATCTCCATGAATCTCCATGAATCTCCATGAATCTCCATGAATCGCCTCCATGAATCTCCATGAATCTCCATGAATCTCCATGAATCTCCATGATATCCTGTATGAATCTTCATGAATCTCCATGAATCTCCATGCATCTCCATGAATCTCCATGAATCTCCATGAACCTCCTCCATGAATCTCCATGAATCTCCATGAATATCCATGAATCTTCATGAATCTCCATGAATCTCCATGTATCTCCATGAATCTACATGAATCTCCATGAATCACCATGAATATCCTCCATGAATCTCCATGAATCTCCATGAATGTCCATGAATCTCCTACATGAATCTCCATGAATCTCCATGAATCTCCATGAATCTCCATGAATCTCCATGAATCTCCTTCATCAATCTCCACGAATCTCATGAATCTCCGTGAATCTCCATGAATCTCCATGAATCTCCTCCATGAATCTCCATGAATCTCCATGAATCTCCATGATATCCTGTATGAATCTACAAGAATCTCCATGAATCTCCTCCATGAATCGCCATGAATCACCTCCATGAATCTCCATGAATCTCCATGAATGTCTATGAATCTACATGAATCTCCATGAATCTCCATGAATCTCCTCGATGAATCTCCATGAATCTTCATGAATCTCCTAATCCATAAACCTCTATGAATCTCCATGAATCTCCATGAATATCCTCCATGAATCTACATGAATCTCCATGAATGTCCATGAATCTCCTACATGAATCTCCTATATGAATCTCCATGAATCTCCATGAATCTCCATGAATCTCCTTCATGAATCTCCATGAATCACCTCCATGAATCTCCATGAATCTCCATGAATGTCTATGAATCTCCATGAATGTCTAAGAATCTCCATGTATCTCCATGAATCTATTGTACATGGATCTCCATGAATCTCGTCCGTGAATCTAAAGAATCTCCTCCATGAATCTCCACGAATCTCCATGAATGTCCATGAATCTCCATGAATCTCCATGAATCTCCATGAATCTCCATGAACCTCCTCCATGAATCTCCATGCATCTCCATGAATCTCCATCAATCTCCATGAATCTCCATGAGCCTCCTCCACGAATCTCCATGAATATCCATGAATCTCCATGAATCTCCATGAATCTCCATGTATCTCCATGAATCTCCATGAATCTCTATGAATGTCTATGAATCTCCATGAATATCCATGAATCTCCATGAATCTCCATGAATTTCCAAGAATCTCCATGAATGTCCATGAATGTCCACCATGAATCTCCATGCATCTCCATGAATCTCCATGAATCTTCATGAACCTCCTCCATGAATCTCCATGAATCTCCATGAATATCCATGAATCTCCATGAATCTGCATGAATCTCCATGTATCTCCATGAATCTACATGAATCTCCATGAATCTCCATGAATCTCCTAATCCATGAACCTCTATGAATCTCCATGAATCTCCATGTATATCCTCCATGAATCTCCATGAATCTCCATGAATGTCCATGAATCTCCTACATGAATCTCCTATATGAATCTCCATGAATCTCCATGAATCTTCATGAATCTCCATGAATCTCCATGAATCTCCACGAATCTCCATGAATCTCCATGAATCTCCATGAATCTCCATGAATCTCCTCCATGAATCTCCATGAATCTCCATGAATCTCCATGATATCCTGTATGAATCTTCATGAATCTCCATGAATCTCCATGCATCTCCATGAATCTCCATGAATCTCCATGAATCTCCATGAGCCTCCTCCACGAATCTCCATGAATATCCATGGATCTCCATGAATCTCCATGAATCTCCATGTATCTCCATGAATCTACAAGAATCTCCATGAATCTCCATGAATCACCTACATGAATCTCCATGAATCTCCATGAATCTCCTCCATGAATCTCCATGGATCTCCATGAATCTCCATGAATCTCCATGAATCTCCATGAATCTGCATGAATCTCCATGATATCCTGTATGAATCTTCATGAATCTCCATGAATCTCCATCCATCTCCATGAATCTCCATGAATCTCCATGAATCTCCATGAGCCTCCTCCACGAATCTTCATGAATCTCCATGAATCTCCATGAATCTCCATGTATCTCCATGAATCTCCATGAATCTCTATGAATGTCTATGAATCTCCATGAATATCCATGAATCTCCATGAATCTCCATGAATTTCCAAGAATCTCCATGAATGTCCATGAATGTCCACCATGAATCTCCATGCATCTCCATGAATCTCCATGAATCTCCATGAATCTCCATGAGCCTCCTCCACGAATCTTCACGAATCTCCATGAATCTCCATGTATCTCCATGAATCTACATGAATCTCCATGAATCACCATGAATATCCTCCATGAATCTCCATGAATCTCCATGAATCTCCTACATGAATCTCCATGAATCTCCATGAATCTCCATGAATCTCCTTCATCAATCTCCACGAATCTCATGAATCTCCATGAATCTCCATGAATCTCCATGAATCTCCTCCATGAATCTCCATGAATCTCCATGATATCCTGTATGAATCTACAAGAATCTCCATGAATATCCATGAATCACCTACATGAATCTCCATGAATCTCCATGAATCTCCTCCATGAATCTCCATGGATCTCCATGAATCTCCATGAATCTCCATGAATCTCCATAAATCTCCTTCATCAATCTCCACGAATCTCCATGAATCTCCATGAATCTCCATGAATCTCCATGAATCGCCTCCATGAATCTCCATGAATCTCCATGAATCTCCATGTGTCTCCATGATATCCTGTATGAATCTTCATGAATCTCCATGAATCTCCATGAATCTCCATGAATCTCCATGTATCTCCATGAATCTACAAGAATCTCCATGAATCTCCATGAATCACCTACATGAATCTCCATGAATCTCCATGAATCTCCTCCATGAATCTCCATGGATCTACATGAATCTCCATGAATCTCCATGAATCTCCATGATATCCTGTATGAATCTTCATGAATCTCCATGAATCTCCATGAATGTCCATGAATCTCCTACATGAATCTCCATGAATCTCCATGAATCTCCATGAATCTCCATGAATCTCCATGAATCTCCATGATATCCTGTATGAATCTACAAGAATCTCCATGAATATCCATGAATCACCTACATGAATCTCCATGAATCTCCATGAATCTCCTCCATGAATCTCCATGGATCTCCATGAATCTCCATGAATCTCCATGAATCTCCATAAATCTCCTTCATCAATCTCCACGAATCTCCATGAATCTCCATGAACCTCCATGTATCTCCATGAATCTACAAGAATCTCCATGAATCTCCATGAATCTCCTCCATGAATCGCCATGAATCACCTCCATGAATCTCCATGAATCTCCATGAATGTCTATGAATCTCCATGAATCTCCATGAATCTCCTTCATCAATCTCCACGAATCTCAATGAATCTCCATGAATCTCCATGAACCTCCATGTATCTCCATGAATCTACAAGAATCTCCATGAATCTCCTCCATGAATCGCCATGAATCACCTCCATGAATCTCCATGAATCTCCATGAATGTCTATGAATCTACATGAATCTCCATGAATCTCCATGAATCTCCTCGATGAATCTCCATGAATCTTCATGAATCTCCTAATCCATAAACCTCTATGAATCTCCATGAATCTCCATGAATATCCTCCATGAATCTACATGAATCTCCATGAATGTCCATGAATCTCCTACATGAATCTCCTATATGAATCTCCATGAATCTCCATGAATCTCCATGAATCTCCATGAATCTCCATGAATCTCCTTCATGAATCTCCATGAATCACCTCCATGAATCTCCACGAATCTCCATGAATGTCCATGAATCTCCATGAATCTCCATGAATCTCCATGAATCTCCATGAATTTCCAAGAATCTCCATGAATGTCCATGAATGTGCTCCATGAACCTCCATGCATCTCCATGAATATCCATGAATCTTCATGAATCTCCTCCATGAATCTCCATGAATCTCCAGGAATCTCCAGGAATCTAAATGAATCTCCATGAATCTCAATGAATCTCCTCGATGAATCTCCATGAATCTTCATGAATCTCCTGATCCATGAATCTCTATGAATCTCCATGAATCTCCATGAATATCCTCCATGAATCTCCATGAATCTCCATGAATCTCTATGAATGTCTATGAATCTCCATGAATCTCCATGAATCTCCATGAATCTCCATGAATTTCCAAGAATCTCCATGAATGTCCATGAATGTCCTCCATGAACCTCCATGCATCTCCATGAATATCCATGAATCCTCATGAATCTCCTCCATGAATCTCCATGAATCTCCATGCATCTCCATGAATCTCCATGAATCTCCATGAACCTCCTCCATGAATCTCCATGAATCTCCATGAATATCCATGAATCTCCATGAATCTCCATGAATCTCCATGTATCTCCATGAATCTACATGAATCTCCATGAATCTCCATGAATCTCCATGAATCTCCTCCATGAATCTCCATGAATCTCCATGAATCTCCATGAATCTCCATAAATCTCCTTCATCAATCTCCACGAATCTCCATGAATCTCCATGAATCTCCATGAATCTCCATGAATCGCCTCCATGAATCTCCATGAATCTCCATGAATCTCCATGAATCTCCATGATATCCTGTATGAATCTTCATGAATCTCCATGAATCTCCATGCATCTCCATGAATCTCCATGAATCTCCATGAACCTCCTCCATGAATCTCCATGAATCTCCATGAATATCCATGAATCTTCATGAATCTCCATGAATCTCCATGTATCTCCATGAATCTACATGAATCTCCATGAATCACCATGAATATCCTCCATGAATCTCCATGAATCTCCATGAATGTCCATGAATCTCCTACATGAATCTCCATGAATCTCCATGAATCTCCATGAATCTCCATGAATCTCCATGAATCTCCTTCATCAATCTCCACGAATCTCATGAATCTCCGTGAATCTCCATGAATCTCCATGAATCTCCTCCATGAATCTCCATGAATCTCCATGAATCTCCATGATATCCTGTATGAATCTACAAGAATCTCCATGAATATCCATGAATCACCTACATGAATCTCCATGAATCTCCATGAATCTCCTCCATGAATCTCCATGGATCTCCATGAATCTCCATGAATCTCCATGAATCTCCATAAATCTCCTTCATCAATCTCCACGAATCTCCATGAATCTCCATGAATCTCCATGAATCTCCATGAATCGCCTCCATGAATCTCCATGAATCTCCATGAATCTCCATGAACCTCCATGAATCTCCATGAACCTCCTCCATGAATCTCCATTAATATCCATGAATCTCCATGAATCTCCATGAACCTCCATGTATCTCCATGAATCTACAAGAATCTCCATGAATCTCCATGAATCTCCTCCATGAATCGCCATGAATCACCTCCATGAATCTCCATGAATCTCCATGAATGTCTATGAATCTCCATGAATCTCCATGAATCTCCTTCATCAATCTCCACGAATCTCAATGAATCTCCATGAATCTCCATGAACCTCCATGTATCTCCATGAATCTACAAGAATCTCCATGAATCTCCTCCATGAATCGCCATGAATCACCTCCATGAATCTCCATGAATCTCCATGAATGTCTATGAATCTACATGAATCTCCATGAATCTCCATGAATCTCCTCGATGAATCTCCATGAATCTCCTAATCCATAAACCTCTATGAATCTCCATGAATCTCCATGAATATCCTCCATGAATCTACATGAATCTCCATGAATGTCCATGAATCTCCTACATGAATCTCCTATATGAATCTCCATGAATCTCCATGAATCTCCATGAATCTCCTTCATGAATCTCCATGAATCACCTCCATGAATCTCCATGAATCTCCATGAATGTCTATGAATCTCCATGAATGTCTAAGAATCTCCATGTATCTCCATGAATCTATTGTACATGGATCTCCATGAATCTCGTCCGTGAATCTAAAGAATCTCCTCCATGAATCTCCACGAATCTCCATGAATGTCCATGAATCTCCATGAATCTCCATGAATCTCCATGAATCTCCATGAACCTCCTCCATGAATCTCCATGCATCTCCATGAATCTCCATCAATCTCCATGAATCTCCATGAGCCTCCTCCACGAATCTCCATGAATATCCATGAATCTCCATAAATCTCCATGAATCTCCATGTATCTCCATGAATCTCCATGAATCTCTATGAATGTCTATGAATCTCCATGAATATCCATGAATCTCCATGAATCTCCATGAATTTCCAAGAATCTCCATGAATGTCCATGAATGTCCACCATGAATCTCCATGCATCTCCATGAATCTCCATGAATCTTCATGAACCTCCTCCATGAATCTCCATGAATCTCCATGAATATCCATGAATCTCCATGAATCTGCATGAATCTCCATGTATCTCCATGAATCTACATGAATCTCCATGAATCTCCATGAATCTCCTCGATGAATCTCCATGAATCTTCATGAATCTCCTAATCCATGAACCTCTATGAATCTCCATGAATCTCCATGTATATCCTCCATGAATCTCCATGAATCTCCATGAATGTCCATGAATCTCCTACATGAATCTCCTATATGAATCTCCATGAATCTCCATGAATCTTCATGAATCTCCATGAATCTCCATGAATCTCCTTCATCAATCTCCACGAATCTCCATGAATCTCCATGAATCTCCATGAATCTCCATGAATCTCCTCCATGAATCTCCATGAATCTCCATGAATCTCCATGATATCCTGTATGAATCTTCATGAATCTCCATGAATCTCCATGCATCTCCATGAATCTCCATGAATCTCCATGAATCTCCATGAGCCTCCTCCACGAATCTCCATGAATATCCATGAATCTCCATGAATCTCCATGAATCTCCATGTATCTCCATGAATCTACAAGAATCTCCATGAATCTCCATGAATCACCTACATGAATCTCCATGAATCTCCATGAATCTCCTCCATGAATCTCCATGGATCTCCATGAATCTCCATGAATCTCCATGAATCTCCATGAATCTGCATGAATCTCCATGATATCCTGTATGAATCTTCATGAATCTCCATGAATCTCCATGCATCTCCATGAATCTCCATGAATCTCCATGAATCTCCATGAGCCTCCTCCACGAATCTTCATGAATCTCCATGAATCTCCATGTATCTCCATGAATCTACATGAATCTCCATGAATCACCATGAATATCCTCCATGAATCTCCATGAATCTCCATGAATCTCCTACATGAATCTCCATGAATCTCCATGAATCTCCATGAATCTCCTTCATCAATCTCCACGAATCTCATGAATCTCCATGAATCTCCATGAATCTCCATGAATCTCCTCCATGAATCTCCATGAATCTCCATGATATCCTGTATGAATCTACAAGAATCTCCATGAATATCCATGAATCACCTACATGAATCTCCATGAATCTCCATGAATCTCCTCCATGAATCTCCATGGATCTCCATGAATCTCCATGAATCTCCATGAATCTCCATAAATCTCCTTCATCAATCTCCACGAATCTCCATGAATCTCCATGAATCTCCATGAATCTCCATGAATCGCCTCCATGAATCTCCATGAATCTCCATGAATCTCCATGAACCTCCATGAATCTCCATGAACCTCCTCCATGAATCTCCATTAATATCCATGAATCTCCATGAATCTCCATGAACCTCCATGTATCTCCATGAATCTACAAGAATCTCCATGAATCTCCATGAATCTCCTCCATGAATCGCCATGAATCACCTCCATGAATCTCCATGAATCTCCATGAATGTCTATGAATCTCCATGAATCTCCATGAATCTCCTTCATCAATCTCCACGAATCTCAATGAATCTCCATGAATCTCCATGAACCTCCATGTATCTCCATGAATCTACAAGAATCTCCATGAATCTCCTCCATGAATCGCCATGAATCACCTCCATGAATCTCCATGAATCTCCATGAATGTCTATGAATCTACATGAATCTCCATGAATCTCCATGAATCTCCTCGATGAATCTCCATGAATCTCCTAATCCATAAACCTCTATGAATCTCCATGAATCTCCATGAATATCCTCCATGAATCTACATGAATCTCCATGAATGTCCATGAATCTCCTACATGAATCTCCTATATGAATCTCCATGAATCTCCATGAATCTCCATGAATCTCCTTCATGAATCTCCATGAATCACCTCCATGAATCTCCATGAATCTCCATGAATGTCTATGAATCTCCATGAATGTCTAAGAATCTCCATGTATCTCCATGAATCTATTGTACATGGATCTCCATGAATCTCGTCCGTGAATCTAAAGAATCTCCTCCATGAATCTCCACGAATCTCCATGAATGTCCATGAATCTCCATGAATCTCCATGAATCTCCATGAATCTCCATGAACCTCCTCCATGAATCTCCATGCATCTCCATGAATCTCCATCAATCTCCATGAATCTCCATGAGCCTCCTCCACGAATCTCCATGAATATCCATGAATCTCCATAAATCTCCATGAATCTCCATGTATCTCCATGAATCTCCATGAATCTCTATGAATGTCTATGAATCTCCATGAATATCCATGAATCTCCATGAATCTCCATGAATTTCCAAGAATCTCCATGAATGTCCATGAATGTCCACCATGAATCTCCATGCATCTCCATGAATCTCCATGAATCTTCATGAACCTCCTCCATGAATCTCCATGAATCTCCATGAATATCCATGAATCTCCATGAATCTGCATGAATCTCCATGTATCTCCATGAATCTACATGAATCTCCATGAATCTCCATGAATCTCCTCGATGAATCTCCATGAATCTTCATGAATCTCCTAATCCATGAACCTCTATGAATCTCCATGAATCTCCATGTATATCCTCCATGAATCTCCATGAATCTCCATGAATGTCCATGAATCTCCTACATGAATCTCCTATATGAATCTCCATGAATCTCCATGAATCTTCATGAATCTCCATGAATCTCCATGAATCTCCTTCATCAATCTCCACGAATCTCCATGAATCTCCATGAATCTCCATGAATCTCCATGAATCTCCTCCATGAATCTCCATGAATCTCCATGAATCTCCATGATATCCTGTATGAATCTTCATGAATCTCCATGAATCTCCATGCATCTCCATGAATCTCCATGAATCTCCATGAATCTCCATGAGCCTCCTCCACGAATCTCCATGAATATCCATGAATCTCCATGAATCTCCATGAATCTCCATGTATCTCCATGAATCTACAAGAATCTCCATGAATCTCCATGAATCACCTACATGAATCTCCATGAATCTCCATGAATCTCCTCCATGAATCTCCATGGATCTCCATGAATCTCCATGAATCTCCATGAATCTCCATGAATCTGCATGAATCTCCATGATATCCTGTATGAATCTTCATGAATCTCCATGAATCTCCATGCATCTCCATGAATCTCCATGAATCTCCATGAATCTCCATGAGCCTCCTCCACGAATCTTCATGAATCTCCATGAATCTCCATGTATCTCCATGAATCTACATGAATCTCCATGAATCACCATGAATATCCTCCATGAATCTCCATGAATCTCCATGAATCTCCTACATGAATCTCCATGAATCTCCATGAATCTCCATGAATCTCCTTCATCAATCTCCACGAATCTCATGAATCTCCATGAATCTCCATGAATCTCCATGAATCTCCTCCATGAATCTCCATGAATCTCCATGATATCCTGTATGAATCTACAAGAATCTCCATGAATATCCATGAATCACCTACATGAATCTCCATGAATCTCCATGAATCTCCTCCATGAATCTCCATGGATCTCCATGAATCTCCATGAATCTCCATGAATCTCCATAAATCTCCTTCATCAATCTCCACGAATCTCCATGAATCTCCATGAATCTCCATGAATCTCCATGAATCGCCTCCATGAATCTCCATGAATCTCCATGAATCTCCATGTGTCTCCATGATATCCTGTATGAATCTTCATGAATCTCCATGAATCTCCATGAATCTCCATGAATCTCCATATATCTCCATGAATCTACAAGAATCTCCATGAATCTCCATGAATCACCTACATGAATCTCCATGAATCTCCATGAATCTCCTCCATGAATCTCCATGGATCTACATGAATCTCCATGAATCTCCATGAATCTCCATGATATCCTGTATGAATCTTCATGAATCTCCATGAATCTCCATGCATCTCCATGAATCTCCATGAATCTCCATGAACCTCCTCCATGAATCTCCATGAATCTCCATGAATATCCATGAATCTTCATGAATCTCCATGAATCTCCATGTATCTCCATGAATCTACATGAATCTCCATGAATCACCATGAATATCCTCCATGAATCTCCATGAATCTCCATGAATGTCCATGAATCTCCTACATGAATCTCCATGAATCTCCATGAATCTCCATGAATCTCCTTCATCAATCTCCACGAATCTCATGAATCTCCGTGAATCTCCATGAATCTCCATGAATCTCCTCCATGAATCTCCATGAATCTCCATGAATCTCCATGATATCCTGTATGAATCTACAAGAATCTCCATGAATATCCATGAATCACCTACATGAATCTCCATGAATCTCCATGAATCTCCTCCATGAATCTCCATGGATCTCCATGAATCTCCATGAATCTCCATGAATCTCCATAAATCTCCTTCATCAATCTCCACGAATCTCCATGAATCTCCATGAACCTCCATGTATCTCCATGAATCTACAAGAATCTCCATGAATCTCCATGAATCTCCTCCATGAATCGCCATGAATCACCTCCATGAATCTCCATGAATCTCCATGAATGTCTATGAATCTCCATGAATCTCCATGAATCTCCTTCATCAATCTCCACGAATCTCAATGAATCTCCATGAATCTCCATGAACCTCCATGTATCTCCATGAATCTACAAGAATCTCCATGAATCTCCTCCATGAATCGCCATGAATCACCTCCATGAATCTCCATGAATCTCCATGAATGTCTATGAATCTACATGAATCTCCATGAATCTCCATGAATCTCCTCGATGAATCTCCATGAATCTTCATGAATCTCCTAATCCATAAACCTCTATGAATCTCCATGAATCTCCATGAATATCCTCCATGAATCTACATGAATCTCCATGAATGTCCATGAATCTCCTACATGAATCTCCTATATGAATCTCCATGAATCTCCATGAATCTCCATGAATCTCCATGAATCTCCATGAATCTCCTTCATGAATCTCCATGAATCACCTCCATGAATCTCCATGAATCTCCATGAATGTCTATGAATCTCCATGAATGTCTATGAATCTCCATGTATCTCCATGAATCTATTGTACATGGATCTCCATGAATCTCGTCCGTGAATCTAAAGAATCTCCTCCATGAATCTCCACGAATCTCCATGAATGTCCATGAATCTCCATGAATCTCCATGAATCTCCATGAATCTCCATGAATTTCCAAGAATCTCCATGAATGTCCATGAATGTGCTCCATGAACCTCCATGCATCTCCATGAATATCCATGAATCTTCATGAATCTCCTCCATGAATCTCCATGAATCTCCAGGAATCTCCAGGAATCTAAATGAATCTCCATGAATCTCAATGAATCTCCTCGATGAATCTCCATGAATCTTCATGAATCTCCTGATCCATGAATCTCTATGAATCTCCATGAATCTCCATGAATATCCTCCATGAATCTCCATGAATCTCCATGAATCTCTATGAATGTCTATGAATCTCCATGAATCTCCATGAATCTCCATGAATCTCCATGAATTTCCAAGAATCTCCATGAATGTCCATGAATGTCCTCCATGAACCTCCATGCATCTCCATGAATATCCATGAATCCTCATGAATCTCCTCCATGAATCTCCATGAATCTCCATGCATCTCCATGAATCTCCATGAATCTCCATGAACCTCCTCCATGAATCTCCATGAATCTCCATGAATATCCATGAATCTCCATGAATCTCCATGAATCTCCATGTATCTCCATGAATCTACATGAATCTCCATGAATCTCCATGAATCTCCTCGATGAATCTCCATTAATCTTCATGAATCTCCTAATCCATGAACCTCTATGAATCCCCATGAATCTCCATGAATATCCTCCATGAATCTCCATGAATCTCCATGAATGTCCATGAATCTCCTACATGAATCTCCTATATGAATCTCCATGAATCTCCATGAATCTCCATGAATCTCCTTCATCAATCTCCACGAATCTCCATGAATCTCCATGAATCTCCATGAATCTCCATGAATCTCCTCCATGAATCTCCATGAATCTCCATGAATCTCCATGATATCCTGTATGAATCTTCATGAATCTCCATGAATCTCCATGCATCTCCATGAATCTCCATGAATCTCCATGAATCTCCATGAGCCTCCTCCATGAATCTCCATGAATCTACATGAATCTCCATGAATCTCCATGAATCTCCTCGATGAATCTCCATGAATCTTCATGAATCTCCTCGATGAATCTCCATGAATCTTCATGAATCTCCTAATCCATGAACCTCTATGAATCTCCATGAATCTCCATGAATATCCTCCATGAATCTCCATGAATCTCCATGAATGTCCATGAATCTCCTACATGAATCTCCTATATGAATCTCCATGAATCTCCATGAATCTCCATGAATCTCCATGAATCTCCATGAATCTCCTTCATCAATCTCCACGAATCTCCATGAATCTCCATGAATCTCTATGAATCTCCATGAATCTCCATGAATCTCCATGATATCCTGTATGAATCTTCATGAATCTCCATGAATCTCCATGCATCTCCATGAATCTCCATGAATCTCCATGAATCTCCATGAACCTCCTCCATGAATCTCCATGAATATCCATGAATCTACATGAATCTCCATGAATCTCCATGTATCTCCATGAATCTACAAGAATCTCCATGAATCTCCATGAATCTCCTCCATGAATCTCCATGAATCACCTCCATGAATCTCCATGAATCTCCATGAATGTCTATGAATCTCCATGAATCTCCATGAATCTCCATGAATCTCCTTCATCAATCTCCACGAATCTCAATGAATCTCCATGAATCTCCATGAATCTCCTCCATGAATCTCCATGAATCTCCATGTATCTCCATGAATCTACATGAATCTCCATGAACCTCCTCCATGAATCTCCATGAATATCCATGAATCTCCATGAATCTCCATGAACCTCCATGTATCTCCATGAATCTACAAGAATCTCCATGAATCTCCATGAATCTCCTCCATGAATCGCCATGAATCACCTCCATGAATCTCCATGAATCTCCATGAATGTCTATGAATCTCCATGAATCTCCATGAATCTCCTCCATGAATCTCCATGAATCTCCATGTATCTCCATGAATCTACATGAATCTCCATGAACCTCCTCCATGAATCTCCATGAATATCCATGAATCTCCATGAATCTCCATGAACCTCCATGTATCTCCATGAATCTACAAGAATCTCCATGAATCTCCATGAATCTCCTCCATGAATCGCCATGAATCACCTCCATGAATCTCCATGAATCTCCATGAATCTCCATGAATCTCCATGAATGTCTATGAATCTCCATGAATCTCCATGAATCTCCATGAATCTCCTTCATCAATCTCCACGAATCTCAATGAATCTCCATGAATCTCCATGAATCTCCTCCATGAATCTCCATGAATCTCCATGTATCTCCATGAATCTACATGAATCTCCATGAACCTCCTCCATGAATCTCCATGAATATCCATGAATCTCCATGAATCTCCATGAACCTCCATGTATCTCCATGAATCTACAAGAATCTCCATGAATCTCCATGAATCTCCTCCATGAATCGCCATGAATCACCTCCATGAATCTCCATGAATCTCCATGAATGTCTATGAATCTCCATGAATCTCCATGAATCTCCTCCATGAATCTCCATGAATCTCCATGTATCTCCATGAATCTACATGAATCTCCATGAACCTCCTCCATGAATCTCCATGAATATCCATGAATCTCCATGAATCTCCATGAACCTCCATGTATCTCCATGAATCTACAAGAATCTCCATGAATCTCCATGAATCTCCTCCATGAATCGCCATGAATCACCTCCATGAATCTCCATGAATCTCCATGAATGTCTATGAATCTTCATGAATCTCCATGAATCTCCTTCATCAATCTCCACGAATCTCAATGAATCTCCATGAATCTCCATGAATCTCCATGAATCTCCTCCATGAATCTCCATGGATCTCCATGAATCTCCATGAATCTCCATGAATCTCCATGAATCTCCATGATATCCTGTATGAATCTTCATGAATCTCCATGAATCTCCATGCATCTCCATGAATCTCCATGAATCTCCATGAACCTCCTCCATGAATCTCCATGAATCTCCATGAATATCCATGAATCTTCATGAATCTCCATGAATCTCCTTGTATCTCCATGAATCTACATGAATCTCCATGAATCTCCATGAATCTCCTCCATGAATCTGCATGAATCACCTACATGAATCTCCATGAATCTCCATGAATCTCCATGAATGTCTATGAATCTACATGAATCTCCATGAATCTCCATGAATCTCCTCGATGAATCTCCATGAATCTTCATGAATCTCCTAATCCATAAACCTCTATGAATCTCCATGAATCTCCATGAATATCCTCCATGAATCTACATGAATCTCCATGAATGTCCATGAATCTCCTACATGAATCTCCTATATGAATCTCCACGAATCTCCATGAATCTCCATGAATCTCCATGAATCTCCATGAATCTCCATGAATCTCCTTCATGAATCTCAACGAATCTCCATGAATCTCCATGAACCTCCTCCATGAATCTCCACGAATCTCCATGAATGTCCATGAATCTCCATGAATCTCCATGAATCTCCATGAATCTCCATGAATTTCCAAGAATCTCCATGAATGTCCATGAATGTGCTCCATGAACCTCCATGCATCTCCATGAATATCCATGAATCTTCATGAATCTCCTCCATGAATCTCCATGAATCTCCAGGAATCTCCAGGAATCTACATGAATCTCCATGAATCTCAATGAATCTCCTCGATGAATCTCCATGAATCTTCATGAATCTCCTGATCCATGAATCTCTATGAATCTCCATGAATCTCCATGAATATCCTCCATGAATCTCCATGAATCTCCATGAATCTCTATGAATGTCTATGAATGTCCATGAATGTCCTCCATGAACCTCCATGCATCTCCATGAATATCCATGAATCGTCATGAATCTCCTCCATGAATCTCCATGAATCTCCATGCATCTCCATGAATCTCCATGAATCTCCATGAACCTCCTCCATGAATCTCCATGAATCTCCATGAATATCCATGAATCTCCATGAATCTCCATGAATCTCCATGTATCTCCATGAATTTCCAAGAATCTCCATGAATGTCCATGAATGTCCACCATGAATCTCCATGCATCTCCATGAATCTCCATGAATCTCCATGAACCTCCTCCATGAATCTCCATGAATCTCCATGAATATCCATGAATCTCCATGAATCTGAATGAATCTCCATGTATCTCCATGAATCTACATGAATCTCCATGAATCTCCTCGATGAATCTCCATTAATCTTCATGAATCTCCTAATCCATGAACCTCTATGAATCCCCATGAATCTCCATGAATATCCTCCATGAATCTACATGAATCTCCATGAATGTCCATGAATCTCCTACATGAATCTCCTATATGAATCTCCATGAATCTCCATGAATCTCCATGAATCTCCTTCATCAATCTCCACGAATCTCCATGAATCTCCATGAATCTCCATGAATCTCCATGAATCTCCATGAATCTCCTCCATGAATCTCCATGAATCTCCATGAATCTCCATGATATCCTGTATGAATCTTCATGAATCTCCATGAATCTCCATGCATCTCCATGAATCTCCATGAATCTCCATGAATCTCCATGAGCCTCCTCCATGAATCTCCATGAATCTCCATGAATCTCCATGAATCTCCATGAATTTCCAAGAATCTCCATGAATGTCCATGAATGTCCTGCATGAACCTCCATGCATCTCCATGAATATCCATGAATCTTCATGAATCTCCTCCATGAATCTCCATGAATCTCCATGCATCTCCATGAATCTCCATGAATCTCCATGAACCTCCTCCATGAATCTCCATGAATCTCCATGAATCTCCATGAATCTCCTCCATGAATCTCCATGAATCTCCATGATATCCTGTATGAATCTTCATGAATCTCCAAGAATCTCCATGCATCTCCATGAATCTCCATGAATCTCCATGAATCTCCATGAATCTCCATGAACCTCCTCCATGAATCTCCATGAATATCCATGAATCTACATGAATCTCCATGAATCTCCATGTATCTCCATGAATCTACAAGAATTTCCATGAATCTCCATGAATCTCCTCCATGAATCTCCATGAATCTCCATGAATCTCCATGAATGTCTATGAATCTCCATGTATCTCCAGGAATCTACATGGATCTCCATGAATCTCGTCCGTGAATCTCCATGAATCTCCTCCATGAATCTCCACGAATCTCCATGAATCTCCTCCATGAATCTCCACGAATCTCCATGAATGTCCATGAATCTCCATGAATCTCCATGAGTCTCCATGAATCTCCATGAATTTCAAAGAATCTCCATGAATGTCCATGAATCTCCTCCATGAATCTCCATGAATCTCCATGAATATCCATGAATCTCCATGAATCTCCTCCATGAATCTCCATGAATCACCTCCATGAATCTCCATGAATCTCTATGAATGTCTATGAATCTCCATGAATATCCATGAATCTCCATGAATCTCCATGAATTTCCAAGAATCTCCATGAATGTCCATGAATGTGCTCCATGAACCTCCATGCATCTCCATGAATCTCCATGAATCTCCTCCATGAATCTCCATGAATCTCCATGATATCCTGTATGAATCTTCATGAATCTCCATGAATCTCCATGCATCTCCATGAATCTCCATGAATCTCCATGAATCTCCATGAGCCTCCTCCATGAATCTCCATGAATCTACATGAATCTCCATGAATCTCCATGAATCTCCTCGATGAATCTCCATGAATCTTCATGAATCCCCTCGATGAATCTCCATGAATCTTCATGAATCTCCTAATCCATGAACCTCTATGAATCTCCATGAATCTCCATGAATATCCTCCATGAATCTCCATGAATCTCCATGAATGTCCATGAATCTCCTACATGAATCTCCTATATGAATCTCCATGAATCTCCATGAATCTCCATGAATCTCCATGAATCTCCATGAATCTCCTTCATCAATCTCCACGAATCTCCATGAATCTCCATGAATCTCCATGAATCTCCTCCATGAATCTCCATGAATCTCCATGAATCTCCATGAATCTCCTTCATCAATCTCCACGAATCTCAATGAATCTCCATGAATCTCCATGAATCTCCTCCATGAATCTCCATGAATCTCCATGTATCTCCATGAATCTACATGAATCTCCATGAACCTCCCCCATGAATCTCCATGAATATCCATGAATCTCCATGAATCTCCATGAACCTCCATGTATCTCCATGAATCTACAAGAATCTCCATGAATCTCCATGAATCTCCTCCATGAATCGCCATGAATCACCTCCATGAATCTCCATGAATCTCCATGAATGTCTATGAATCTCCATGAATCTCCATGAATCTCCTCCATGAATCTCCATGAATCTCCATGTATCTCCATGAATCTCCATGAATCTCCATGAATCTCCTCCATGAATCTCCATGAATCTCCATGAATCTCCATGATATCCTGTATGAATCTTCATGAATCTCCATGAATCTCCATGCATCTCCATGAATCTCCATGAATCTCCATGAATCTCCATGAGCCTCCTCCATGAATCTCCATGAATCTCCAGGAATCTCCAGGAATCTACATGCATCTCCATGAATCTCAATGAATCTCCTCGATGAATCTCCATGAATCTTCATGAATCTCCTGATCCATGAATGTCTATGAATCTCCATGAATCTACATGAATATCCTCCATGAATCTCCATGAATCTCCATGAATCACCTCCATGAATCTCCATGAATCTCTATGAATGTCTATGAATCTCCATGAATCTCCATGAATCTCCATGAATCTCCATGAATTTCCAAGAATCTCCATGAATGTCCATGAATGTCCTCCATGAACCTCCATGCATCTCCATGAATATCCATGAATCTTCATGAATCTCCTCCATGAATCTCCATGAATCTCCATGCATCTCCATGAATCTCCATGAATCTCCATGAACCTCCTCCATGAATCTCCATGAATCTCCATGAATGTCTATGAATCTACATGAATCTCCATGAATCTCCATGAATCTCCTCGATGAATCTCCATGAATCTTCATGAATCTCCTAATCCATAAACCTCTATGAATCTCCATGAATCTCCATGAATATCCTCCATGAATCTACATGAATCTCCATGAATGTCCATGAATCTCCTACATGAATCTCCTATATGAATCTCCACGAATCTCCATGAATCTCCATGAATCTCCATGAATCTCCATGAATCTCCATGAATCTCCTTCATGAATCTCAACGAATCTCCATGAATCTCCATGAACCTCCTCCATGAATCTCCATGAATATCCATGAATCTACATGAATCTCCATGAATCTCCATGTATCTCCATGAATCTACAAGAATCTCCATGAATCTCCATGAATCTCCTCCATGAATCTCCATGAATCACCTCCATGAATCTCCATGAATCTCCATGAATGTCTATGAATCTCCATGAATGTCTATGAATCTCCATGTATCTCCATGAATCTATTGTACATGGATCTCCATGAATCTCGTCCGTGAATCTCCATGAATCTCCTCCATGAATCTCCACGAATCTCCATGAATGTCCATGAATCTCCATGAATCTCCATGAATCTCCATGAATCTCCATGAATTTCCAAGAATCTCCATGAATGTCCATGAATGTGGTCCATGAACCTCCATGCATCTCCATGAATATCCATGAATCTTCATGAATCTCCTCCATGAATCTCCATGAATCTCCAGGAATCTCCAGGAATCTACATGAATCTCCATGAATCTCAATGAATCTCCTCGATGAATCTCCATGAATCTTCATGAATCTCCTGATCCATGAATCTCTATGAATCTCCATGAATCTCCATGAATATCCTCCATGAATCTCCATGAATCTCCATGAATCTCTATGAATGTCTATGAATGTCCATGAATGTCCTCCATGAACCTCCATGCATCTCCATGAATATCCATGAATCGTCATGAATCTCCTCCATGAATCTCCATGAATCTCCATGCATCTCCATGAATCTCCATGAATCTCCATGAACCTCCTCCATGAATCTCCATGAATCTCCATGAATATCCATGAATCTCCATGAATCTCCATGAATCTCCATGTATCTCCATGAATTTCCAAGAATCTCCATGAATGTCCATGAATGTCCACCATGAATCTCCATGCATCTCCATGAATCTCCATGAATCTCCATGAACCTCCTCCATGAATCTCCATGAATCTCCATGAATATCCATGAATCTCCATGAATCTGCATGAATCTCCATGTATCTCCATGAATCTACATGAATCTCCATGAATCTCCTCGATGAATCTCCATTAATCTTCATGAATCTCCTAATCCATGAACCTCTATGAATCCCCATGAATCTCCATGAATATCCTCCATGAATCTACATGAATCTCCATGAATGTCCATGAATCTCCTACATGAATCTCCTATATGAATCTCCATGAATCTCCATGAATCTCCATGAATCTCCTTCATCAATCTCCACGAATCTCCATGAATCTCCATGAATCTCCATGAATCTCCATGAATCTCCTCCATGAATCTCCATGAATCTCCATGAATCTCCATGATATCCTGTATGAATCTTCATGAATCTCCATGAATCTCCATGCATCTCCATGAATCTCCATGAATCTCCATGAATCTCCATGAGCCTCCTCCATGAATCTCCATGAATCTCCAGGAATCTCCAGGAATCTACATGAATCTCCATGAATCTCAATGAATCTCCTCGATGAATCTCCATGAATCTTCATGAATCTCCTGATCCATGAATGTCTATGAATCTCCATGAATCTCCATGAATATCCTCCATGAATCTCCATGAATCTCCATCAATCACCTCCATGAATCTCCATGAATCTCTATGAATGTCTATGAATCTCCATGAATCTCCATGAATCTCCATGAATCTCCATGAATTTCCAAGAATCTCCATGAATGTCCATGAATGTCCTCCATGAACCTCCATGCATCTCCATGAATATCCATGAATCTTCATGAATCTCCTCCATGAATCTCCATGAATCTCCATGCATCTCCATGAATCTCCATGAATCTCCATGAACCTCCTCCATGAATCTCCATGAATCTCCATGAATCTCCATGAATCTCCTCCATGAATCTCCATGAATCTCCATGATATCCTGTATGAATCTTCATGAATCTCCATGAATCTCCATGCATCTCCATGAATCTCCATGAATCTCCATGAATCTCCATGAATCTCCATGAACCTCCTCCATGAATCTCCATGAATATCCATGAATCTACATGAATCTCCATGAATCTCCATGTATCTCCATGAATCTACAGGAATTTCCATGAATCTCCATGAATCTCCTCCATGAATCTCCATGAATCACCTCCATGAATCTCCATGAATCTCCATGAATGTCTATGAATCTCCATGTATCTCCAGGAATCTACATGGATCTCCATGAATCTCGTCCGTGAATCTCCATGAATCTCCTCCATGAATCTCCACGAATCTCCATGAATCTCCTCCATGAATCTCCACGAATCTCCATGAATGTCCATGAATCTTCATGAATCTCCATGAATCTCCATGCATCTCCATGAATATCCATGAATCTCCATGAATCTCCATGAGCCTCCTCCATGAATCTCCATGAATCTACATGAATCTCCATGAATCTCCATGAATCTCCTCGATGAATCTCCATGAATCTTCATGAATCCCCTCGATGAATCTCCATGAATCTTCATGAATCTCCTAATCCATGAACCTCTATGAATCTCCATGAATCTCCATGAATATCCTCCATGAATCTCCATGAATCTCCATGAATGTCCATGAATCTCCTACATGAATCTCCTATATGAATCTCCATGAATCTCCATGAATCTCCATGAATCTCCATGAATCTCCATGAATCTCCTTCATCAATCTCCACGAATCTCCATGAATCTCCATGAATCTCCATGAATCTCCAAGAATCTCCTCCATGAATCTCCATGAATCTCCATGAATCTCCTTCATCAATCTCCACGAATCTCAATGAATCTCCATGAATCTCCATGAATCTCCTCCATGAATCTCCATGAATCTCCATGTATCTCCATGAATCTACATGAATCTCCATGAACCTCCCCCATGAATCTCCATGAATATCCATGAATCTCCTCCATGAATCTCCATGAATCTCCATGATATCCTGTATGAATCTACAAGAATCTCCATGAATATCCATGAATCACCTACATGAATCTCCATGAATCTCCATGAATCTCCATGAATCTCCATGAATCTCCTACATGAATCTCCATGAATCTCCATGAATCTCCATGAATCTCCTTCATCAATCTCCACGAATCTCATGAATCTCCATGAATCTCCATGAATCTCCATGAATCTCCTCCATGAATCTCCATGAATCTCCATGATATCCTGTATGAATCTACAAGAATCTCCATGAATATCCATGAATCACCTACATGAATCTCCATGAATCTCCATGAATCTCCTCCATGAATCTCCATGGATCTCCATGAATCTCCATGAATCTCCATGAATCTCCATAAATCTCCTTCATCAATCTCCACGAATCTCCATGAATCTCCATGAATCTCCATGAATCTCCATGAATCGCCTCCATGAATCTCCATGAATCTCCATGAATCTCCATGTGTCTCCATGATATCCTGTATGAATCTTCATGAATCTCCATGAATCTCCATGAATCTCCATGAATCTCCATATATCTCCATGAATCTACAAGAATCTCCATGAATCTCCATGAATCACCTACATGAATCTCCATGAATCTCCATGAATCTCCTCCATGAATCTCCATGGATCTACATGAATCTCCATGAATCTCCATGAATCTCCATGATATCCTGTATGAATCTTCATGAATCTCCATGAATCTCCATGCATCTCCATGAATCTCCATGAATCTCCATGAACCTCCTCCATGAATCTCCATGAATCTCCATGAATATCCATGAATCTTCATGAATCTCCATGAATCTCCATGTATCTCCATGAATCTACATGAATCTCCATGAATCACCATGAATATCCTCCATGAATCTCCATGAATCTCCATGAATGTCCATGAATCTCCTACATGAATCTCCATGAATCTCCATGAATCTCCATGAATCTCCTTCATCAATCTCCACGAATCTCATGAATCTCCGTGAATCTCCATGAATCTCCATGAATCTCCTCCATGAATCTCCATGAATCTCCATGAATCTCCATGATATCCTGTATGAATCTACAAGAATCTCCATGAATATCCATGAATCACCTACATGAATCTCCATGAATCTCCATGAATCTCCATAAATCTCCTTCATCAATCTCCACGAATCTCCATGAATCTCCATGAACCTCCATGTATCTCCATGAATCTACAAGAATCTCCATGAATCTCCATGAATCTCCTCCATGAATCGCCATGAATCACCTCCATGAATCTCCATGAATCTCCATGAATGTCTATGAATCTCCATGAATCTCCATGAATCTCCTTCATCAATCTCCACGAATCTCAATGAATCTCCATGAATCTCCATGAACCTCCATGTATCTCCATGAATCTACAAGAATCTCCATGAATCTCCTCCATGAATCGCCATGAATCACCTCCATGAATCTCCATGAATCTCCATGAATGTCTATGAATCTACATGAATCTCCATGAATCTCCATGAATCTCCTCGATGAATCTCCATGAATCTTCATGAATCTCCTAATCCATAAACCTCTATGAATCTCCATGAATCTCCATGAATATCCTCCATGAATCTACATGAATCTCCATGAATGTCCATGAATCTCCTACATGAATCTCCTATATGAATCTCCATGAATCTCCATGAATCTCCATGAATCTCCATGAATCTCCATGAATCTCCTTCATGAATCTCCATGAATCACCTCCATGAATCTCCATGAATCTCCATGAATGTCTATGAATCTCCATGAATGTCTATGAATCTCCATGTATCTCCATGAATCTATTGTACATGGATCTCCATGAATCTCGTCCGTGAATCTAAAGAATCTCCTCCATGAATCTCCACGAATCTCCATGAATGTCCATGAATCTCCATGAATCTCCATGAATCTCCATGAATCTCCATGAATTTCCAAGAATCTCCATGAATGTCCATGAATGTGCTCCATGAACCTCCATGCATCTCCATGAATATCCATGAATCTTCATGAATCTCCTCCATGAATCTCCATGAATCTCCAGGAATCTCCAGGAATCTAAATGAATCTCCATGAATCTCAATGAATCTCCTCGATGAATCTCCATGAATCTTCATGAATCTCCTGATCCATGAATCTCTATGAATCTCCATGAATCTCCATGAATATCCTCCATGAATCTCCATGAATCTCCATGAATCTCTATGAATGTCTATGAATCTCCATGAATCTCCATGAATCTCCATGAATCTCCATGAATTTCCAAGAATCTCCATGAATGTCCATGAATGTCCTCCATGAACCTCCATGCATCTCCATGAATATCCATGAATCCTCATGAATCTCCTCCATGAATCTCCATGAATCTCCATGCATCTCCATGAATCTCCATGAATCTCCATGAACCTCCTCCATGAATCTCCATGAATCTCCATGAATATCCATGAATCTCCATGAATCTCCATGAATCTCCATGTATCTCCATGAATCTACATGAATCTCCATGAATCTCCATGAATCTCCTCGATGAATCTCCATTAATCTTCATGAATCTCCTAATCCATGAACCTCTATGAATCCCCATGAATCTCCATGAATATCCTCCATGAATCTCCATGAATCTCCATGAATGTCCATGAATCTCCTACATGAATCTCCTATATGAATCTCCATGAATCTCCATGAATCTCCATGAATCTCCTTCATCAATCTCCACGAATCTCCATGAATCTCCATGAATCTCCATGAATCTCCATGAATCTCCTCCATGAATCTCCATGAATCTCCATGAATCTCCATGATATCCTGTATGAATCTTCATGAATCTCCATGAATCTCCATGCATCTCCATGAATCTCCATGAATCTCCATGAATCTCCATGAGCCTCCTCCATGAATCTCCATGAATCTACATGAATCTCCATGAATCTCCATGAATCTCCTCGATGAATCTCCATGAATCTTCATGAATCTCCTCGATGAATCTCCATGAATCTTCATGAATCTCCTAATCCATGAACCTCTATGAATCTCCATGAATCTCCATGAATATCCTCCATGAATCTCCATGAATCTCCATGAATGTCCATGAATCTCCTACATGAATCTCCTATATGAATCTCCATGAATCTCCATGAATCTCCATGAATCTCCATGAATCTCCATGAATCTCCTTCATCAATCTCCACGAATCTCCATGAATCTCCATGAATCTCCATGAATCTCCATGAATCTCCATGAATCTCCATGATATCCTGTATGAATCTTCATGAATCTCCATGAATCTCCATGCATCTCCATGAATCTCCATGAATCTCCATGAATCTCCATGAACCTCCTCCATGAATCTCCATGAATATCCATGAATCTACATGAATCTCCATGAATCTCCATGTATCTCCATGAATCTACAAGAATCTCCATGAATCTCCATGAATCTCCTCCATGAATCTCCATGAATCACCTCCATGAATCTCCATGAATCTCCATGAATGTCTATGAATCTCCATGAATCTCCATGAATCTCCATGAATCTCCTTCATCAATCTCCACGAATCTCAATGAATCTCCATGAATCTCCATGAATCTCCTCCATGAATCTCCATGAATCTCCATGTATCTCCATGAATCTACATGAATCTCCATGAACCTCCTCCATGAATCTCCATGAATATCCATGAATCTCCATGAATCTCCATGAACCTCCATGTATCTCCATGAATCTACAAGAATCTCCATGAATCTCCATGAATCTCCTCCATGAATCGCCATGAATCACCTCCATGAATCTCCATGAATCTCCATGAATGTCTATGAATCTCCATGAATCTCCATGAATCTCCTCCATGAATCTCCATGAATCTCCATGTATCTCCATGAATCTACATGAATCTCCATGAACCTCCTCCATGAATCTCCATGAATATCCATGAATCTCCATGAATCTCCATGAACCTCCATGTATCTCCATGAATCTACAAGAATCTCCATGAATCTCCATGAATCTCCTCCATGAATCGCCATGAATCACCTCCATGAATCTCCATGAATCTCCATGAATCTCCATGAATCTCCATGAATGTCTATGAATCTCCATGAATCTCCATGAATCTCCATGAATCTCCTTCATCAATCTCCACGAATCTCAATGAATCTCCATGAATCTCCATGAATCTCCTCCATGAATCTCCATGAATCTCCATGTATCTCCATGAATCTACATGAATCTCCATGAACCTCCTCCATGAATCTCCATGAATATCCATGAATCTCCATGAATCTCCATGAACCTCCATGTATCTCCATGAATCTACAAGAATCTCCATGAATCTCCATGAATCTCCTCCATGAATCGCCATGAATCACCTCCATGAATCTCCATGAATCTCCATGAATGTCTATGAATCTCCATGAATCTCCATGAATCTCCTCCATGAATCTCCATGAATCTCCATGTATCTCCATGAATCTACATGAATCTCCATGAACCTCCTCCATGAATCTCCATGAATATCCATGAATCTCCATGAATCTCCATGAACCTCCATGTATCTCCATGAATCTACAAGAATCTCCATGAATCTCCATGAATCTCCTCCATGAATCGCCATGAATCACCTCCATGAATCTCCATGAATCTCCATGAATGTCTATGAATCTTCATGAATCTCCATGAATCTCCTTCATCAATCTCCACGAATCTCAATGAATCTCCATGAATCTCCATGAATCTCCATGAATCTCCTCCATGAATCTCCATGGATCTCCATGAATCTCCATGAATCTCCATGAATCTCCATGAATCTCCATGATATCCTGTATGAATCTTCATGAATCTCCATGAATCTCCATGCATCTCCATGAGTCTCCATGAATCTCCATGAACCTCCTCCATGAATCTCCATGAATCTCCATGAATATCCATGAATCTTCATGAATCTCCATGAATCTCCTTGTATCTCCATGAATCTACATGAATCTCCATGAATCTCCATGAATCTCCTCCATGAATCTCCATGAATCACCTACATGAATCTCCATGAATCTCCATGAATCTCCATGAATGTCTATGAATCTACATGAATCTCCATGAATCTCCATGAATCTCCTCGATGAATCTCCATGAATCTTCATGAATCTCCTAATCCATAAACCTCTATGAATCTCCATGAATCTCCATGAATATCCTCCATGAATCTACATGAATCTCCATGAATGTCCATGAATCTCCTACATGAATCTCCTATATGAATCTCCACGAATCTCCATGAATCTCCATGAATCTCCATGAATCTCCATGAATCTCCATGAATCTCCTTCATGAATCTCAACGAATCTCCATGAATCTCCATGAACCTCCTCCATGAATCTCCACGAATCTCCATGAATGTCCATGAATCTCCATGAATCTCCATGAATCTCCATGAATCTCCATGAATTTCCAAGAATCTCCATGAATGTCCATGAATGTGCTCCATGAACCTCCATGCATCTCCATGAATATCCATGAATCTTCATGAATCTCCTCCATGAATCTCCATGAATCTCCAGGAATCTCCAGGAATCTACATGAATCTCCATGAATCTCAATGAATCTCCTCGATGAATCTCCATGAATCTTCATGAATCTCCTGATCCATGAATCTCTATGAATCTCCATGAATCTCCATGAATATCCTCCATGAATCTCCATGAATCTCCATGAATCTCTATGAATGTCTATGAATGTCCATGAATGTCCTCCATGAACCTCCATGCATCTCCATGAATATCCATGAATCGTCATGAATCTCCTCCATGAATCTCCATGAATCTCCATGCATCTCCATGAATCTCCATGAATCTCCATGAACCTCCTCCATGAATCTCCATGAATCTCCATGAATATCCATGAATCTCCATGAATCTCCATGAATCTCCATGTATCTCCATGAATTTCCAAGAATCTCCATGAATGTCCATGAATGTCCACCATGAATCTCCATGCATCTCCATGAATCTCCATGAATCTCCATGAACCTCCTCCATGAATCTCCATGAATCTCCATGAATATCCATGAATCTCCATGAATCTGAATGAATCTCCATGTATCTCCATGAATCTACATGAATCTCCATGAATCTCCTCGATGAATCTCCATTAATCTTCATGAATCTCCTAATCCATGAACCTCTATGAATCCCCATGAATCTCCATGAATATCCTCCATGAATCTACATGAATCTCCATGAATGTCCATGAATCTCCTACATGAATCTCCTATATGAATCTCCATGAATCTCCATGAATCTCCATGAATCTCCTTCATCAATCTCCACGAATCTCCATGAATCTCCATGAATCTCCATGAATCTCCATGAATCTCCATGAATCTCCTCCATGAATCTCCATGAATCTCCATGAATCTCCATGATATCCTGTATGAATCTTCATGAATCTCCATGAATCTCCATGCATCTCCATGAATCTCCATGAATCTCCATGAATCTCCATGAGCCTCCTCCATGAATCTCCATGAATCTCCAGGAATCTCCAGGAATCTACATGAATCTCCATGAATCTCAATGAATCTCCTCGATGAATCTCCATGAATCTTCATGAATCTCCATGAATCTCCATGAATATCCTCCATGAATCTCCATGAATCTCCATGAATATCCTCCATGAATCTCCATGAATCTCCATGAATCACCTCCATGAATCTCCATGAATCTCTATGAATGTCTATGAATCTCCATGAATCTCCATGAATCTCCATGAATCTCCATGAATTTCCAAGAATCTCCATGAATGTCCATGAATGTCCTGCATGAACCTCCATGCATCTCCATGAATATCCATGAATCTTCATGAATCTCCTCCATGAATCTCCATGAATCTCCATGCATCTCCATGAATCTCCATGAATCTCCATGAACCTCCTCCATGAATCTCCATGAATCTCCATGAATCTCCATGAATCTCCTCCATGAATCTCCATGAATCTCCATGATATCCTGTATGAATCTTCATGAATCTCCAAGAATCTCCATGCATCTCCATGAATCTCCATGAATCTCCATGAATCTCCATGAATCTCCATGAACCTCCTCCATGAATCTCCATGAATATCCATGAATCTACATGAATCTCCATGAATCTCCATGTATCTCCATGAATCTACAAGAATTTCCATGAATCTCCATGAATCTCCTCCATGAATCTCCATGAATCTCCATGAATCTCCATGAATGTCTATGAATCTCCATGTATCTCCAGGAATCTACATGGATCTCCATGAATCTCGTCCGTGAATCTCCATGAATCTCCTCCATGAATCTCCACGAATCTCCATGAATCTCCTCCATGAATCTCCACGAATCTCCATGAATGTCCATGAATCTCCATGAATCTCCATGAGTCTCCATGAATCTCCATGAATTTCAAAGAATCTCCATGAATGTCCATGAATCTCCTCCATGAATCTCCATGAATCTCCATGAATATCCATGAATCTCCATGAATCTCCTCCATGAATCTCCATGAATCACCTCCATGAATCTCCATGAATCTCTATGAATGTCTATGAATCTCCATGAATATCCATGAATCTCCATGAATCTCCATGAATTTCCAAGAATCTCCATGAATGTCCATGAATGTGCTCCATGAACCTCCATGCATCTCCATGAATCTCCATGAATCTCCTCCATGAATCTCCATGAATCTCCATGATATCCTGTATGAATCTTCATGAATCTCCATGAATCTCCATGCATCTCCATGAATCTCCATGAATCTCCATGAATCTCCATGAGCCTCCTCCATGAATCTCCATGAATCTACATGAATCTCCATGAATCTCCATGAATCTCCTCGATGAATCTCCATGAATCTTCATGAATCCCCTCGATGAATCTCCATGAATCTTCATGAATCTCCTAATCCATGAACCTCTATGAATCTCCATGAATCTCCATGAATATCCTCCATGAATCTCCATGAATCTCCATGAATGTCCATGAATCTCCTACATGAATCTCCTATATGAATCTCCATGAATCTCCATGAATCTCCATGAATCTCCATGAATCTCCATGAATCTCCTTCATCAATCTCCACGAATCTCCATGAATCTCCATGAATCTCCATGAATCTCCTCCATGAATCTCCATGAATCTCCATGAATCTCCATGAATCTCCTTCATCAATCTCCACGAATCTCAATGAATCTCCATGAATCTCCATGAATCTCCTCCATGAATCTCCATGAATCTCCATGTATCTCCATGAATCTACATGAATCTCCATGAACCTCCCCCATGAATCTCCATGAATATCCATGAATCTCCATGAATCTCCATGAACCTCCATGTATCTCCATGAATCTACAAGAATCTCCATGAATCTCCATGAATCTCCTCCATGAATCGCCATGAATCACCTCCATGAATCTCCATGAATCTCCATGAATGTCTATGAATCTCCATGAATCTCCATGAATCTCCTCCATGAATCTCCATGAATCTCCATGTATCTCCATGAATCTCCATGAATCTCCATGAATCTCCTCCATGAATCTCCATGAATCTCCATGAATCTCCATGATATCCTGTATGAATCTTCATGAATCTCCATGAATCTCCATGCATCTCCATGAATCTCCATGAATCTCCATGAATCTCCATGAGCCTCCTCCATGAATCTCCATGAATCTCCAGGAATCTCCAGGAATCTACATGCATCTCCATGAATCTCAATGAATCTCCTCGATGAATCTCCATGAATCTTCATGAATCTCCTGATCCATGAATGTCTATGAATCTCCATGAATCTACATGAATATCCTCCATGAATCTCCATGAATCTCCATGAATCACCTCCATGAATCTCCATGAATCTCTATGAATGTCTATGAATCTCCATGAATCTCCATGAATCTCCATGAATCTCCATGAATTTCCAAGAATCTCCATGAATGTCCATGAATGTCCTCCATGAACCTCCATGCATCTCCATGAATATCCATGAATCTTCATGAATCTCCTCCATGAATCTCCATGAATCTCCATGCATCTCCATGAATCTCCATGAATCTCCATGAACCTCCTCCATGAATCTCCATGAATCTCCATGAATGTCTATGAATCTACATGAATCTCCATGAATCTCCATGAATCTCCTCGATGAATCTCCATGAATCTTCATGAATCTCCTAATCCATAAACCTCTATGAATCTCCATGAATCTCCATGAATATCCTCCATGAATCTACATGAATCTCCATGAATGTCCATGAATCTCCTACATGAATCTCCTATATGAATCTCCACGAATCTCCATGAATCTCCATGAATCTCCATGAATCTCCATGAATCTCCATGAATCTCCTTCATGAATCTCAACGAATCTCCATGAATCTCCATGAACCTCCTCCATGAATCTCCATGAATATCCATGAATCTACATGAATCTCCATGAATCTCCATGTATCTCCATGAATCTACAAGAATCTCCATGAATCTCCATGAATCTCCTCCATGAATCTCCATGAATCACCTCCATGAATCTCCATGAATCTCCATGAATGTCTATGAATCTCCATGAATGTCTATGAATCTCCATGTATCTCCATGAATCTATTGTACATGGATCTCCATGAATCTCGTCCGTGAATCTCCATGAATCTCCTCCATGAATCTCCACGAATCTCCATGAATGTCCATGAATCTCCATGAATCTCCATGAATCTCCATGAATCTCCATGAATTTCCAAGAATCTCCATGAATGTCCATGAATGTGGTCCATGAACCTCCATGCATCTCCATGAATATCCATGAATCTTCATGAATCTCCTCCATGAATCTCCATGAATCTCCAGGAATCTCCAGGAATCTACATGAATCTCCATGAATCTCAATGAATCTCCTCGATGAATCTCCATGAATCTTCATGAATCTCCTGATCCATGAATCTCTATGAATCTCCATGAATCTCCATGAATATCCTCCATGAATCTCCATGAATCTCCATGAATCTCTATGAATGTCTATGAATGTCCATGAATGTCCTCCATGAACCTCCATGCATCTCCATGAATATCCATGAATCGTCATGAATCTCCTCCATGAATCTCCATGAATCTCCATGCATCTCCATGAATCTCCATGAATCTCCATGAACCTCCTCCATGAATCTCCATGAATCTCCATGAATATCCATGAATCTCCATGAATCTCCATGAATCTCCATGTATCTCCATGAATTTCCAAGAATCTCCATGAATGTCCATGAATGTCCACCATGAATCTCCATGCATCTCCATGAATCTCCATGAATCTCCATGAACCTCCTCCATGAATCTCCATGAATCTCCATGAATATCCATGAATCTCCATGAATCTGCATGAATCTCCATGTATCTCCATGAATCTACATGAATCTCCATGAATCTCCTCGATGAATCTCCATTAATCTTCATGAATCTCCTAATCCATGAACCTCTATGAATCCCCATGAATCTCCATGAATATCCTCCATGAATCTACATGAATCTCCATGAATGTCCATGAATCTCCTACATGAATCTCCTATATGAATCTCCATGAATCTCCATGAATCTCCATGAATCTCCTTCATCAATCTCCACGAATCTCCATGAATCTCCATGAATCTCCATGAATCTCCATGAATCTCCTCCATGAATCTCCATGAATCTCCATGAATCTCCATGATATCCTGTATGAATCTTCATGAATCTCCATGAATCTCCATGCATCTCCATGAATCTCCATGAATCTCCATGAATCTCCATGAGCCTCCTCCATGAATCTCCATGAATCTCCAGGAATCTCCAGGAATCTACATGAATCTCCATGAATCTCAATGAATCTCCTCGATGAATCTCCATGAATCTTCATGAATCTCCTGATCCATGAATGTCTATGAATCTCCATGAATCTCCATGAATATCCTCCATGAATCTCCATGAATCTCCATCAATCACCTCCATGAATCTCCATGAATCTCTATGAATGTCTATGAATCTCCATGAATCTCCATGAATCTCCATGAATCTCCATGAATTTCCAAGAATCTCCATGAATGTCCATGAATGTCCTCCATGAACCTCCATGCATCTCCATGAATATCCATGAATCTTCATGAATCTCCTCCATGAATCTCCATGAATCTCCATGCATCTCCATGAATCTCCATGAATCTCCATGAACCTCCTCCATGAATCTCCATGAATCTCCATGAATCTCCATGAATCTCCTCCATGAATCTCCATGAATCTCCATGATATCCTGTATGAATCTTCATGAATCTCCATGAATCTCCATGCATCTCCATGAATCTCCATGAATCTCCATGAATCTCCATGAATCTCCATGAACCTCCTCCATGAATCTCCATGAATATCCATGAATCTACATGAATCTCCATGAATCTCCATGTATCTCCATGAATCTACAGGAATTTCCATGAATCTCCATGAATCTCCTCCATGAATCTCCATGAATCACCTCCATGAATCTCCATGAATCTCCATGAATGTCTATGAATCTCCATGTATCTCCAGGAATCTACATGGATCTCCATGAATCTCGTCCGTGAATCTCCATGAATCTCCTCCATGAATCTCCACGAATCTCCATGAATCTCCTCCATGAATCTCCACGAATCTCCATGAATGTCCATGAATCTTCATGAATCTCCATGAATCTCCATGCATCTCCATGAATATCCATGAATCTCCATGAATCTCCATGAGCCTCCTCCATGAATCTCCATGAATCTACATGAATCTCCATGAATCTCCATGAATCTCCTCGATGAATCTCCATGAATCTTCATGAATCCCCTCGATGAATCTCCATGAATCTTCATGAATCTCCTAATCCATGAACCTCTATGAATCTCCATGAATCTCCATGAATATCCTCCATGAATCTCCATGAATCTCCATGAATGTCCATGAATCTCCTACATGAATCTCCTATATGAATCTCCATGAATCTCCATGAATCTCCATGAATCTCCATGAATCTCCATGAATCTCCTTCATCAATCTCCACGAATCTCCATGAATCTCCATGAATCTCCATGAATCTCCAAGAATCTCCTCCATGAATCTCCATGAATCTCCATGAATCTCCTTCATCAATCTCCACGAATCTCAATGAATCTCCATGAATCTCCATGAATCTCCTCCATGAATCTCCATGAATCTCCATGTATCTCCATGAATCTACATGAATCTCCATGAACCTCCCCCATGAATCTCCATGAATATCCATGAATCTCCATGAATCTCCATGAACCTCCATGTATCTCCATGAATCTACAAGAATCTCCATGAATCTCCATGAATCTCCTCCATGAATCGCCATGAATCACCTCCATGAATCTCCATGAATCTCCATGAATGTCTATGAATCTCCATGAATCTCCATGAATCTCCTCCATGAATCTCCATGAATCTCCATGCATCTCCATGAATCTCCATGAATCTCCATGAATCTCCATGAGACTCCTCCATGAATCTCCATGAATCTCCAGGAATCTCCAGGAATCTACATGAATCTCCATGAATCTCAATGAATCTCCTCGATGAATCTCCATGAATCTTCATGAATCTCCTGATCCATGAATGTCTATGAATCTCCATGAATCTCCATGAATATCCTCCATGAATCTCCATGAATCTCCATGAATCACCTCCATGAATCTCCATGAATCTCTATGAATGTCTATGAATCTCCATGAATCTCCATGAATCTCCATGAATTTCCAAGAATCTCCATGAATGTCCATGAATGTCCTCCATGAACCTCCATGCATCTCCATGAATATCCATGAATCTTCATGAATCTCCTCCATGAATCTCCATGAATCTCCTTCATCAATCTCCACGAATCTCCATGAATCTCCATGAATCTCCATGAATCTCCATGAATCTCCTCCATGAATCTCCATGAATCTCCATGAATCTCCTTCATCAATCTCCACGAATCTCAATGAATCTCCATGAATCTCCATGAATCTCCTCCATGAATCTCCATGAATCTCCATGTATCTCCATGAATCTACATGAATCTCCATGAACCTCCCCCATGAATCTCCATGAATATCCATGAATCTCCATGAATCTCCATGAACCTCCATGTATCTCCATGAATCTACAAGAATCTCCATGAATCTCCATGAATCTCCTCCATGAATCGCCATGAATCACCTCCATGAATCTCCATGAATCTCCATGAATCTCCATGAATGTCTATGAATCTCCATGAATCTCCATGAATCTCCTCCATGAATCTCCATGTATCTCCATGAATCTCCATGAATCTCCATGAATCTCCTCCATGAATCTCCATGAATCTCCATGAATCTCCATGATATCCTGTATGAATCTTCATGAATCTCCATGAATCTCCATGCATCTCCATGAATCTCCATGAATCTCCATGAATCTCCATGAGCCTCCTCCATGAATCTCCATGAATCTCCAGGAATCTCCAGGAATCTACATGAATCTCCATGAATCTCAATGAATCTCCTCGATGAATCTCCATGAATCTTCATGAATCTCCTGATCCATGAATGTCTATGAATCTCCATGAATCTCCATGAATATCCTCCATGAATCTCCATGAATCTCCATGAATCACCTCCATGAATCTCCATGAATCTCTATGAATGTCTATGAATCTCCATGAATCTCCATGAATCTCCATGAATCTCCATGAATTTCCAAGAATCTCCATGAATGTCCATGAATGTCCTCCATGAACCTCCATGCATCTCCATGAATATCCATGAATCTTCATGAATCTCCTCCATGAATCTCCATGAATCTCCATGCATCTCCATGAATCTCCATGAATCTCCATGAACCTCCTCCATGAATCTCCATGAATCTCCATGAATGTCTATGAATCTACATGAATCTCCATGAATCTCCATGAATCTCCTCGATGAATCTCCATGAATCTTCATGAATCTCCTAATCCATAAACCTCTATGAATCTCCATGAATCTCCACGAATATCCTCCATGAATCTACATGAATCTCCATGAATGTCCATGAATCTCCTACATGAATCTCCTATATGAATCTCCACGAATCTCCATGAATCTCCATGAATCTCCATGAATCTCCATGAATCTCCATGAATCTCCTTCATGAATCTCCATGAATCTCCATGATATCCTGTATGAATCTTCATGAATCTCCATGAATCTCCATGCATCTCCATGAATCTCCATGAATCTCCATGAGCCTCCTCCATGAATCTCCATGAATCTCCAGGAATCTCCAGGAATCTACATGAATCTCCATGAATCTCAATGAATCTCCTCGATGAATCTCCATGAATCTTCATGAATCTCCTGATCCATGAATGTCTATGAATCTCCATGAATCTCCATGAATATCCTCCATGAATCTCCATGAATCTCCATCAATCACCTCCATGAATCTCCATGAATCTCTATGAATGTCTATGAATCTCCATGAATCTCCATGAATCTCCATGAATCTCCATGAATTTCCAAGAATCTCCATGAATGTCCATGAATGTCCTCCATGAACCTCCATGCATCTCCATGAATATCCATGAATCTTCATGAATCTCCTCCATGAATCTCCATGAATCTCCATGCATCTCCATGAATCTCCATGAATCTCCATGAACCTCCTCCATGAATCTCCATGAATCTCCATGAATCTCCATGAATCTCCTCCATGAATCTCCATGAATCTCCATGATATCCTGTATGAATCTTCATGAATCTCCATGAATCTCCATGCATCTCCATGAATCTCCATGAATCTCCATGAATCTCCATGAATCTCCATGAACCTCCTCCATGAATCTCCATGAATATCCATGAATCTACATGAATCTCCATGAATCTCCATGTATCTCCATGAATCTACAAGAATTTCCATGAATCTCCATGAATCTCCTCCATGAATCTCCATGAATCACCTCCATGAATCTCCATGAATCTCCATGAATGTCTATGAATCTCCATGTATCTCCAGGAATCTACATGGATCTCCATGAATCTCGTCCGTGAATCTCCATGAATCTCCTCCATGAATCTCCACGAATCTCCATGAATCTCCTCCATGAATCTCCACGAATCTCCATGAATGTCCATGAATCTTCATGAATCTCCATGAATCTCCATGCATCTCCATGAATATCCATGAATCTCCATGAATCTCCATGAGCCTCCTCCATGAATCTCCATGAATCTACATGAATCTCCATGAATCTCCATGAATCTCCTCGATGAATCTCCATGAATCTTCATGAATCCCCTCGATGAATCTCCATGAATCTTCATGAATCTCCTAATCCATGAACCTCTATGAATCTCCATGAATCTCCATGAATATCCTCCATGAATCTCCATGAATCTCCATGAATGTCCATGAATCTCCTACATGAATCTCCTATATGAATCTCCATGAATCTCCATGAATCTCCATGAATCTCCATGAATCTCCATGAATCTCCTTCATCAATCTCCACGAATCTCCATGAATCTCCATGAATCTCCATGAATCTCCATGAATCTCCTCCATGAATCTCCATGAATCTCCATGAATCTCCTTCATCAATCTCCACGAATCTCAATGAATCTCCATGAATCTCCATGAATCTCCTCCATGAATCTCCATGAATCTCCATGTATCTCCATGAATCTACATGAATCTCCATGAACCTCCCCCATGAATCTCCATGAATATCCATGAATCTCCATGAATCTCCATGAACCTCCATGTATCTCCATGAATCTACAAGAATCTCCATGAATCTCCATGAATCTCCTCCATGAATCGCCATGAATCACCTCCATGAATCTCCATGAATCTCCATGAATGTCTATGAATCTCCATGAATCTCCATGAATCTCCTCCATGAATCTCCTCCATGAATCTCCATGTATCTCCATGAATCTCCATGAATCTCCATGAATCTCCTCCATGAATCTCCATGAATCTCCATGAATCTCCATGATATCCTGTATGAATCTTCATGAATCTCCATGAATCTCCATGCATCTCCATGAATCTCCATGAATCTCCATGAATCTCCATGAATCTCCATGAATATCCTCCATGAATCTCCATGAATCTCCATGAATGTCCATGAATCTCCTACATGAATCTCCTATATGAATCTCCATGAATCTCCATGAATCTCCATGAATCTCCATGAATCTCCATGAATCTCCTTCATCAATCTCCACGAATCTCCATGAATCTCCATGAATCTCCATGAATCTCCAAGAATCTCCTCCATGAATCTCCATGAATCTCCATGAATCTCCTTCATCAATCTCCACGAATCTCAATGAATCTCCATGAATCTCCATGAATCTCCTCCATGAATCTCCATGAATCTCCATGTATCTCCATGAATCTACATGAATCTCCATGAACCTCCCCCATGAATCTCCATGAATATCCATGAATCTCCATGAATCTCCATGAACCTCCATGTATCTCCATGAATCTACAAGAATCTCCATGAATCTCCATGAATCTCCTCCATGAATCGCCATGAATCACCTCCATGAATCTCCATGAATCTCCATGAATGTCTATGAATCTCCATGAATCTCCATGAATCTCCTCCATGAATCTCCATGAATCTCCATGCATCTCCATGAATCTCCATGAATCTCCATGAATCTCCATGAGACTCCTCCATGAATCTCCATGAATCTCCAGGAATCTCCAGGAATCTACATGAATCTCCATGAATCTCAATGAATCTCCTCGATGAATCTCCATGAATCTTCATGAATCTCCTGATCCATGAATGTCTATGAATCTCCATGAATCTACATGAATATCCTCCATGAATCTCCATGAATCTCCATGAATCACCTCCATGAATCTCCATGAATCTCTATGAATGTCTATGAATCTCCATGAATCTCCATGAATCTCCATGAATCTCCATGAATTTCCAAGAATCTCCATGAATGTCCATGAATGTCCTCCATGAACCTCCATGCATCTCCATGAATATCCATGAATCTTCATGAATCTCCTCCATGAATCTCCATGAATCTCCATGCATCTCCATGAATCTCCATGAATCTCCATGAACCTCCTCCATGAATCTCCATGAATCTCCATGAATGTCTATGAATCTACATGAATCTCCATGAATCTCCATGAATCTCCTCGATGAATCTCCATGAATCTTCATGAATCTCCTAATCCATAAACCTCTATGAATCTCCATGAATCTCCATGAATATCCTCCATGAATCTACATGAATCTCCATGAATGTCCATGAATCTCCTACATGAATCTCCTATATGAATCTCCACGAATCTCCATGAATCTCCATGAATCTCCATGAATCTCCATGAATCTCCATGAATCTCCTTCATGAATCTCAACGAATCTCCATGAATCTCCATGAACCTCCTCCATGAATCTCCATGAATATCCATGAATCTACATGAATCTCCATGAATCTCCATGTATCTCCATGAATCTACAAGAATCTCCATGAATCTCCATGAATCTCCTCCATGAATCTCCATGAATCACCTCCATGAATCTCCATGAATCTCCATGAATGTCTATGAATCTCCATGAATGTCTATGAATCTCCATGTATCTCCATGAATCTATTGTACATGGATCTCCATGAATCTCGTCCGTGAATCTCCATGAATCTCCTCCATGAATCTCCACGAATCTCCATGAATGTCCATGAATCTCCATGAATCTCCATGAATCTCCATGAATCTCCATGAATTTCCAAGAATCTCCATGAATGTCCATGAATGTGGTCCATGAACCTCCATGCATCTCCATGAATATCCATGAATCTTCATGAATCTCCTCCATGAATCTCCATGAATCTCCAGGAATCTCCAGGAATCTACATGAATCTCCATGAATCTCAATGAATCTCCTCGATGAATCTCCATGAATCTTCATGAATCTCCTGATCCATGAATCTCTATGAATCTCCATGAATCTCCATGAATATCCTCCATGAATCTCCATGAATCTCCATGAATCTCTATGAATGTCTATGAATGTCCATGAATGTCCTCCATGAACCTCCATGCATCTCCATGAATATCCATGAATCGTCATGAATCTCCTCCATGAATCTCCATGAATCTCCATGCATCTCCATGAATCTCCATGAATCTCCATGAACCTCCTCCATGAATCTCCATGAATCTCCATGAATATCCATGAATCTCCATGAATCTCCATGAATCTCCATGTATCTCCATGAATTTCCAAGAATCTCCATGAATGTCCATGAATGTCCACCATGAATCTCCATGCATCTCCATGAATCTCCATGAATCTCCATGAACCTCCTCCATGAATCTCCATGAATCTCCATGAATATCCATGAATCTCCATGAATCTGCATGAATCTCCATGTATCTCCATGAATCTACATGAATCTCCATGAATCTCCTCGATGAATCTCCATTAATCTTCATGAATCTCCTAATCCATGAACCTCTATGAATCCCCATGAATCTCCATGAATATCCTCCATGAATCTACATGAATCTCCATGAATGTCCATGAATCTCCTACATGAATCTCCTATATGAATCTCCATGAATCTCCATGAATCTCCATGAATCTCCTTCATCAATCTCCACGAATCTCCATGAATCTCCATGAATCTCCATGAATCTCCATGAATCTCCTCCATGAATCTCCATGAATCTCCATGAATCTCCATGATATCCTGTATGAATCTTCATGAATCTCCATGAATCTCCATGCATCTCCATGAATCTCCATGAATCTCCATGAATCTCCATGAGCCTCCTCCATGAATCTCCATGAATCTCCAGGAATCTCCAGGAATCTACATGAATCTCCATGAATCTCAATGAATCTCCTCGATGAATCTCCATGAATCTTCATGAATCTCCTGATCCATGAATGTCTATGAATCTCCATGAATCTCCATGAATATCCTCCATGAATCTCCATGAATCTCCATCAATCACCTCCATGAATCTCCATGAATCTCTATGAATGTCTATGAATCTCCATGAATCTCCATGAATCTCCATGAATCTCCATGAATTTCCAAGAATCTCCATGAATGTCCATGAATGTCCTCCATGAACCTCCATGCATCTCCATGAATATCCATGAATCTTCATGAATCTCCTCCATGAATCTCCATGAATCTCCATGCATCTCCATGAATCTCCATGAATCTCCATGAACCTCCTCCATGAATCTCCATGAATCTCCATGAATCTCCATGAATCTCCTCCATGAATCTCCATGAATCTCCATGATATCCTGTATGAATCTTCATGAATCTCCATGAATCTCCATGCATCTCCATGAATCTCCATGAATCTCCATGAATCTCCATGAATCTCCATGAACCTCCTCCATGAATCTCCATGAATATCCATGAATCTACATGAATCTCCATGAATCTCCATGTATCTCCATGAATCTACAGGAATTTCCATGAATCTCCATGAATCTCCTCCATGAATCTCCATGAATCACCTCCATGAATCTCCATGAATCTCCATGAATGTCTATGAATCTCCATGTATCTCCAGGAATCTACATGGATCTCCATGAATCTCGTCCGTGAATCTCCATGAATCTCCTCCATGAATCTCCACGAATCTCCATGAATCTCCTCCATGAATCTCCACGAATCTCCATGAATGTCCATGAATCTTCATGAATCTCCATGAATCTCCATGCATCTCCATGAATATCCATGAATCTCCATGAATCTCCATGAGCCTCCTCCATGAATCTCCATGAATCTACATGAATCTCCATGAATCTCCATGAATCTCCTCGATGAATCTCCATGAATCTTCATGAATCCCCTCGATGAATCTCCATGAATCTTCATGAATCTCCTAATCCATGAACCTCTATGAATCTCCATGAATCTCCATGAATATCCTCCATGAATCTCCATGAATCTCCATGAATGTCCATGAATCTCCTACATGAATCTCCTATATGAATCTCCATGAATCTCCATGAATCTCCATGAATCTCCATGAATCTCCATGAATCTCCTTCATCAATCTCCACGAATCTCCATGAATCTCCATGAATCTCCATGAATCTCCAAGAATCTCCTCCATGAATCTCCATGAATCTCCATGAATCTCCTTCATCAATCTCCACGAATCTCAATGAATCTCCATGAATCTCCATGAATCTCCTCCATGAATCTCCATGAATCTCCATGTATCTCCATGAATCTACATGAATCTCCATGAACCTCCCCCATGAATCTCCATGAATATCCATGAATCTCCATGAATCTCCATGAACCTCCATGTATCTCCATGAATCTACAAGAATCTCCATGAATCTCCATGAATCTCCTCCATGAATCGCCATGAATCACCTCCATGAATCTCCATGAATCTCCATGAATGTCTATGAATCTCCATGAATCTCCATGAATCTCCTCCATGAATCTCCATGAATCTCCATGCATCTCCATGAATCTCCATGAATCTCCATGAATCTCCATGAGACTCCTCCATGAATCTCCATGAATCTCCAGGAATCTCCAGGAATCTACATGAATCTCCATGAATCTCAATGAATCTCCTCGATGAATCTCCATGAATCTTCATGAATCTCCTGATCCATGAATGTCTATGAATCTCCATGAATCTCCATGAATATCCTCCATGAATCTCCATGAATCTCCATGAATCACCTCCATGAATCTCCATGAATCTCTATGAATGTCTATGAATCTCCATGAATCTCCATGAATCTCCATGAATTTCCAAGAATCTCCATGAATGTCCATGAATGTCCTCCATGAACCTCCATGCATCTCCATGAATATCCATGAATCTTCATGAATCTCCTCCATGAATCTCCATGAATCTCCTTCATCAATCTCCACGAATCTCCATGAATCTCCATGAATCTCCATGAATCTCCATGAATCTCCTCCATGAATCTCCATGAATCTCCATGAATCTCCTTCATCAATCTCCACGAATCTCAATGAATCTCCATGAATCTCCATGAATCTCCTCCATGAATCTCCATGAATCTCCATGTATCTCCATGAATCTACATGAATCTCCATGAACCTCCCCCATGAATCTCCATGAATATCCATGAATCTCCATGAATCTCCATGAACCTCCATGTATCTCCATGAATCTACAAGAATCTCCATGAATCTCCATGAATCTCCTCCATGAATCGCCATGAATCACCTCCATGAATCTCCATGAATCTCCATGAATCTCCATGAATGTCTATGAATCTCCATGAATCTCCATGAATCTCCTCCATGAATCTCCATGTATCTCCATGAATCTCCATGAATCTCCATGAATCTCCTCCATGAATCTCCATGAATCTCCATGAATCTCCATGATATCCTGTATGAATCTTCATGAATCTCCATGAATCTCCATGCATCTCCATGAATCTCCATGAATCTCCATGAATCTCCATGAGCCTCCTCCATGAATCTCCATGAATCTCCAGGAATCTCCAGGAATCTACATGAATCTCCATGAATCTCAATGAATCTCCTCGATGAATCTCCATGAATCTTCATGAATCTCCTGATCCATGAATGTCTATGAATCTCCATGAATCTCCATGAATATCCTCCATGAATCTCCATGAATCTCCATGAATCACCTCCATGAATCTCCATGAATCTCTATGAATGTCTATGAATCTCCATGAATCTCCATGAATCTCCATGAATCTCCATGAATTTCCAAGAATCTCCATGAATGTCCATGAATGTCCTCCATGAACCTCCATGCATCTCCATGAATATCCATGAATCTTCATGAATCTCCTCCATGAATCTCCATGAATCTCCATGCATCTCCATGAATCTCCATGAATCTCCATGAACCTCCTCCATGAATCTCCATGAATCTCCATGAATGTCTATGAATCTACATGAATCTCCATGAATCTCCATGAATCTCCTCGATGAATCTCCATGAATCTTCATGAATCTCCTAATCCATAAACCTCTATGAATCTCCATGAATCTCCACGAATATCCTCCATGAATCTACATGAATCTCCATGAATGTCCATGAATCTCCTACATGAATCTCCTATATGAATCTCCACGAATCTCCATGAATCTCCATGAATCTCCATGAATCTCCATGAATCTCCATGAATCTCCTTCATGAATCTCCATGAATCTCCATGATATCCTGTATGAATCTTCATGAATCTCCATGAATCTCCATGCATCTCCATGAATCTCCATGAATCTCCATGAGCCTCCTCCATGAATCTCCATGAATCTCCAGGAATCTCCAGGAATCTACATGAATCTCCATGAATCTCAATGAATCTCCTCGATGAATCTCCATGAATCTTCATGAATCTCCTGATCCATGAATGTCTATGAATCTCCATGAATCTCCATGAATATCCTCCATGAATCTCCATGAATCTCCATCAATCACCTCCATGAATCTCCATGAATCTCTATGAATGTCTATGAATCTCCATGAATCTCCATGAATCTCCATGAATCTCCATGAATTTCCAAGAATCTCCATGAATGTCCATGAATGTCCTCCATGAACCTCCATGCATCTCCATGAATATCCATGAATCTTCATGAATCTCCTCCATGAATCTCCATGAATCTCCATGCATCTCCATGAATCTCCATGAATCTCCATGAACCTCCTCCATGAATCTCCATGAATCTCCATGAATCTCCATGAATCTCCTCCATGAATCTCCATGAATCTCCATGATATCCTGTATGAATCTTCATGAATCTCCATGAATCTCCATGCATCTCCATGAATCTCCATGAATCTCCATGAATCTCCATGAATCTCCATGAACCTCCTCCATGAATCTCCATGAATATCCATGAATCTACATGAATCTCCATGAATCTCCATGTATCTCCATGAATCTACAAGAATTTCCATGAATCTCCATGAATCTCCTCCATGAATCTCCATGAATCACCTCCATGAATCTCCATGAATCTCCATGAATGTCTATGAATCTCCATGTATCTCCAGGAATCTACATGGATCTCCATGAATCTCGTCCGTGAATCTCCATGAATCTCCTCCATGAATCTCCACGAATCTCCATGAATCTCCTCCATGAATCTCCACGAATCTCCATGAATGTCCATGAATCTTCATGAATCTCCATGAATCTCCATGCATCTCCATGAATATCCATGAATCTCCATGAATCTCCATGAGCCTCCTCCATGAATCTCCATGAATCTACATGAATCTCCATGAATCTCCATGAATCTCCTCGATGAATCTCCATGAATCTTCATGAATCCCCTCGATGAATCTCCATGAATCTTCATGAATCTCCTAATCCATGAACCTCTATGAATCTCCATGAATCTCCATGAATATCCTCCATGAATCTCCATGAATCTCCATGAATGTCCATGAATCTCCTACATGAATCTCCTATATGAATCTCCATGAATCTCCATGAATCTCCATGAATCTCCATGAATCTCCATGAATCTCCTTCATCAATCTCCACGAATCTCCATGAATCTCCATGAATCTCCATGAATCTCCATGAATCTCCTCCATGAATCTCCATGAATCTCCATGAATCTCCTTCATCAATCTCCACGAATCTCAATGAATCTCCATGAATCTCCATGAATCTCCTCCATGAATCTCCATGAATCTCCATGTATCTCCATGAATCTACATGAATCTCCATGAACCTCCCCCATGAATCTCCATGAATATCCATGAATCTCCATGAATCTCCATGAACCTCCATGTATCTCCATGAATCTACAAGAATCTCCATGAATCTCCATGAATCTCCTCCATGAATCGCCATGAATCACCTCCATGAATCTCCATGAATCTCCATGAATGTCTATGAATCTCCATGAATCTCCATGAATCTCCTCCATGAATCTCCTCCATGAATCTCCATGTATCTCCATGAATCTCCATGAATCTCCATGAATCTCCTCCATGAATCTCCATGAATCTCCATGAATCTCCATGATATCCTGTATGAATCTTCATGAATCTCCATGAATCTCCATGCATCTCCATGAATCTCCATGAATCTCCATGAATCTCCATGAGCCTCCTCCATGAATCTCCATGAATCTCCAGGAATCTCCAGGAATCTACATGAATCTCCATGAATCTCAATGAATCTCCTCGATGAATCTCCATGAATCTTCATGAATCTCCTGATCCATGAATGTCTATGAATCTCCATGAATCTCCATGAATATCCTCCATGAATCTCCATGAATCTCCATGAATCACCTCCATGAATCTCCATGAATCTCTATGAATGTCTATGAATCTCCATGAATCTCCATGAATCTCCATGAATCTCCATGAATTTCCAAGAATCTCCATGAATGTCCATGAATGTCCTCCATGAACCTCCATGCATCTCCATGAATATCCATGAATCTTCATGAATCTCCTCCATGAATCTCCATGAATCTCCATGCATCTCCATGAATCTCCATGAATCTCCATGAACCTCCTCCATGAATCTCCATGAATCTCCATGAATGTCTATGAATCTACATGAATCTCCATGAATCTCCATGAATCTCCTCGATGAATCTCCATGAATCTTCATGAATCTCCTAATCCATAAACCTCTATGAATCTCCATGAATCTCCATGAATATCCTCCATGAATCTACATGAATCTCCATGAATGTCCATGAATCTCCTACATGAATCTCCTATATGAATCTCCACGAATCTCCATGAATCTCCATGAATCTCCATGAATCTCCATGAATCTCCATGAATCTCCTTCATGAATCTCAACGAATCTCCATGAATCTCCATGAACCTCCTCCATGAATCTCCATGAATATCCATGAATCTACATGAATCTCCATGAATCTCCATGTATCTCCATGAATCTACAAGAATCTCCATGAATCTCCATGAATCTCCTCCATGAATCTCCATGAATCACCTCCATGAATCTCCATGAATCTCCATGAATGTCTATGAATCTCCATGAATGTCTATGAATCTCCATGTATCTCCATGAATCTATTGTACATGGATCTCCATGAATCTCGTCCATGAATCTCCATGAATCTCCTCCATGAATCTCCATGAATCTCCATGTATCTCCATGAATCTCCATGAATCTCCATGAATCTCCTCCATGAATCTCCATGAATCTCCATGAATCTCCATGATATCCTGTATGAATCTTCATGAATCTCCATGAATCTCCATGCATCTCCATGAATCTCCATGAATCTCCATGAATCTCCATGAGCCTCCTCCATGAATCTCCATGAATCTCCAGGAATCTCCAGGAATCTACATGAATCTCCATGAATCTCAATGAATCTCCTCGATGAATCTCCATGAATCTTCATGAATCTCCTGATCCATGAATGTCTATGAATCTCCATGAATCTCCATGAATATCCTCCATGAATCTCCATGAATCTCCATGAATCACCTCCATGAATCTCCATGAATCTCTATGAATGTCTATGAATCTCCATGAATCTCCATGAATCTCCATGAATCTCCATGAATTTCCAAGAATCTCCATGAATGTCCATGAATGTCCTCCATGAACCTCCATGCATCTCCATGAATATCCATGAATCTTCATGAATCTCCTCCATGAATCTCCATGAATCTCCATGCATCTCCATGAATCTCCATGAATCTCCATGAACCTCCTCCATGAATCTCCATGAATCTCCATGAATCTCCATGAATCTCCATGAATCTCCTCCATGAATCTCCATGAATCTCCATGATATCCTGTATGAATCTTCATGAATCTCCATAAATCTCCATGCATCTCCATGAATCTCCATGAATCTCCATGAATCTCCATGAATCTCCATGAATCTCCATGAGCCTCCTCCATGAATCTCCATGAATATCCATGAATCTACATGAATCTACAAGAATCTCCATGAATCTCCATGAATCACCTACATGAATCTCCATGAATCTCCATGAATCTCCTCCATGAATCTCCATGGATCTCCATGAATCTCCATGAATCTCCATGAATCTCCATGATATCCTGTATGAATCTTCATGAATCTCCATGAATCTCCATGCATCTCCATGAATCTCCATGAATCTCCATGAACCTCCTCCATGAATCTCCATGAATCTCCATGAATATCCATGAATCTTCATGAATCTCCATGAATCTCCTCCATGACTCTCCATGAATCTCCTTGAATCTCCATGAATCTCCATAAATCTCCAAGAATCTCCGTGAATCTCCATGAATCTCCATGAATCTCCATGAATCTCCTCCATGAATCTCCATGAATCTCCAAAAATCTCCTCCATGAATATCCATCAATCTCCATGAATCTGCATGAATCTCCATGTATCTCCATGAATCTACATGAATCTCCATGAATCTCCATGAATCTCCTCGATGAATCTCCATGAATCTTCATGAATCTCCTCGATGAATCTCCATGAATCTTCATGAATCTCCTAATCCATGAACCTCTATGAATCTCCATGAATCTCCATGAATATCCTCCATGAATCTCCATGAATCTCCATGAATGTCCATGAATCTCCTACATGAATCTCCTATATGAATCTCCATGAATCTCCATGAATCTCCATGAATCTCCATGAATCTGCATGAATCTCCTTCATCAATCTCCACGAATCTCCATGAATCTCCATGAATCTCCAAGAATCTCCATGAATGTCCATGAATGTCCTCCATGAACCTCCATGCATCTCCATGAATATCCATGAATCCTCATGAATCTCCTCCATGAATCTCCATGAATCTCCATGCATCTCCATGAATCTCCATGAATCTCCATGAACCTCCTCCATGAATCTCCATGAATCTCCATGAATATCAATGAATCTCCATGAATCTCCATGAATCTCCATGTATCTCCATGAATTTCCAAGAATCTCCATGAATGTCCATGAATGTCCACCATGAATCTCCATGCATCTCCATGAATCTCCATGAATCTCCATGAATCTCCATGAACCTCCTCCATGAATCTCCATGAGTATCCATGAATCTCCATGAATCTGCATGAATCTCCATGTATCTCCATGAATCTACATGAATCTCCATGAATCTCCATGAATCTCCTCGATGAATCTCCATTAATCTTCATGAATCTCCTAATCCATGAACCTCTATGAATCCCCATGAATCTCCATGAATATCCTCCATGAATCTCCATGAATCTCCATGAATGTCCATGAATCTCCATGAATCTCCTCCATGAATCTCCATGAATCTCCATGAATCTCCATGATATCCTGTATGCATCTTCATGAATCTCCATGAATCTCCATGCATCTCCATGAATCTCCATGAATCTCCATGAGCCTCCTCCATGAATCTCCATGAATATCCATGAATCTACATGAATCTCCATGAATCTCCATGTATCTCCATGAATCTACAAGAATCTCCATGAATCTCCATGAATCACCTACATGAATCTCCATGAATCTCCATGAATCTCCTCCATGAATCTCCATGGATCTCCATGAATCTCCATGAATCTCCATGAATCTCCATGATATCCTGTATGAATCTTCATGAATCTCCATGAATCTCCATGCATCTCCATGAATCTCCATGAATCTCCATGAACCTCCTCCATGAATCTCCATGAATCTCCATGAATATCCATGAATCTTCATGAATCTCCATGAATCTCCATGTATCTCCATGAATCTACATGAATCTCCATGAATCTCCATGAATCTCCTCCATGAATCTCCATGAATCACCTACATGAATCTCCATGAATCTCCATGAATGTCTATGAATCTCCATGACTCTCCATGAATCTCCTTGAATCTCCATGAATCTCCATAAATCTCCAAGAATCTCCGTGAATCTCCATGAATCTCCATGAATCTCCATGAATCTCCAAAAATCTCCTCCATGAATATCCATGAATCTCCATGAATCTCCATGAATCTCCTCGATGAATCTCCATGAATCTTCATGAATCTCCTCGATGAATCTCCATGAATCTTCATGAATCTCCTAATCCATGAACCTCTATGAATCTCCATGAATCTCCATGAATATACTCCATGAATCTCCATGAATCTCCATGAATGTCCATGAATCTCCTACATGAATCTCCTATATGAATCTCCATGAATCTCCATGAATCTCCATGAATCTCCATGAATCTCCATGAATCTCCTTCATCAATCTCCACGAATCTCCATGAATCTCCATGAATCTCCAAGAATCTCCATGAATGTCCATGAATGTCCTCCATGAACCTCCATGCATCTCCATGAATATCCATGAATCCTCATGAATCTCCTCCATGAATCTCCATGAATCTCCATGCATCTCCATGAATATCCATGAATCTCCATGAACTTCCTCCATGAATCTCCATGAATCTCCATGAATATCCATGAATCTCCATGAATCTCCATGAATCTCCATGTATCTCCATGAATTTCCAAGAATCTCCATGAATGTCCATGAATGTCCACCATGAATCTCCATGCATCTCCATGAATCTCCATGAATCTCCATGAACCTCCTCCATGAATCTCCATGAATCTCCATCAGTATCCATGAATCTCCATGAATCTGCATGAATCTCCATGTATCTCCATGAATCTACATGAATCTCCATGAATCTCCATGAATCTCCATGAGCCTCCTCCATGAATCTCCATGAATATCCATGAATCTACACGAATCTCCATGAATCTCCATGTATCTCCATGAATCTACAAGAATCTCCATGAATCTCCATGAATCACCTACATGAATCTCCATGAATCTCCATGAATCTCCTCCATGAATCTCCATGGATCTCCATGAATCTCCATGAATCTCCATGAATCTCCATGATATCCTGTATGAATCTTCATGAATCTCCATGAATCTCCATGCACCTCCATGAATCTCCATGAATCTCCATGAACCTCCTCCATGAATCTCCATGAATCTCCATGAATATCCATGAATCTTCATGAATCTCCATGAATCTCCATGTATCTCCATGAATCTACATGAATCTCCATGAATCTCCATGAATCTCCTCCATGAATCTCCATGAATCACCTACATGAATCTCCATGAATCTCCATGAATGTCTATGAATCTCCATGACTCTCCATGAATCTCCTTGAATCTCCATGAATCTCCATAAATCTCCAAGAATCTCCGTGAATCTCCATGAATCTCCATGAATCTCCATGAATCTCCTCCATGAATCTCCATGAATCTCCAAAAATCTCCTCCATGAATATCCATGAATCTCCATGAATCTGCATGAATCTCCATGTATCTCCATGAATCTACATGAATCTCCATGAATCTCCATGAATCTCCTCGATGAATCTCCATGAATCTTCATGAATCTCCACGATGAATCTCCATGAATCTTCATGAATCTCCTAATCCATGAACCTCTATGAATCTCCATGAATCTCCATGAATATCCTCCATGAATCTCCATGAATCTCCATGAATGTCCATGAATCTCCTATATGAATCTCCATGAATCTCCATGAATCTCCATGAATCTCCATGAATCTCCATGAATCTCCATGAATCTCCTTCATCAATCTCCACGAATCTCCATGAATCTCCATGAATCTCCATGAATCTCCATGAATCTCCTCCATGAATCTCCATGAATCTCCATGATATCCTGTATGAATCTTCATGAATCTCCATGAATCTCCATGCATCTCCATGAATCTCCATGAATCTCCATGAATCTCCATGAATCTCCTCCATGAATCTCCATGAATATCCATGAATCTACAAGAATCTCCATGAATCTCCATGAATCTCCTCCATGAATCTCCATGAATCACCTCCATGAATCTCCATGAATCTCCATGAATGTCTATGAATCTCCAAGAATCTCAATGATTCTCCTCGATGAATCTCCATGAATCTTCATGAATCTCCTGATCCATGAATCTCTATGAATCTCCATGAATCTCCATGAATATCCTCCATGAATCTCCATGAATCTCCATGAATCTCCATGAATCTCCATGTATCTCCATGAATTTCCAAGAATCTCCATGAATGTCCATGAATGTCCTCCATGAATCTCCATGCATCTCCATGATTCTCCATGATATCCTGTATGAATCTTCATGAATCTCCATGAATCTCCATGCATCTCCATGAATCTCCATGAATCTCCATGAATCTCCATGAGCCTCCTCCATGAATCTCCATGAATCTCCAGGAATCTCCAGGAATCTACATGAATCTCCATGAATCTCAATGAATCTCCTCGATGAATCTCCATGAATCTTCATGAATCTCCTGATCCATGAATGTCTATGAATCTCCATGAATCTCCATGAATATCCTCCATGAATCTCCATGAATCTCCATGAATCACCTCCATGAATCTCCATGAATCTCTATGAATGTCTATGAATCTCCATGAATCTCCATGAATCTCCATGAATCTCCATGAATTTCCAAGAATCTCCATGAATGTCCATGAATGTCCTCCATGAACCTCCATGCATCTCCATGAATATCCATGAATCTTCATGAATCTCCTCCATGAATCTCCATGAATCTCCATGCATCTCCATGAATCTCCATGAATCTCCATGAACCTCCTCCATGAATCTCCATGAATCTCCATGAATGTCTATGAATCTACATGAATCTCCATGAATCTCCATGAATCTCCTCGATGAATCTCCATGAATCTTCATGAATCTCCTAATCCATAAACCTCTATGAATCTCCATGAATCTCCATGAATATCCTCCATGAATCTACATGAATCTCCATGAATGTCCATGAATCTCCTACATGAATCTCCTATATGAATCTCCACGAATCTCCATGAATCTCCATGAATCTCCATGAATCTCCATGAATCTCCATGAATCTCCTTCATGAATCTCAACGAATCTCCATGAATCTCCATGAACCTCCTCCATGAATCTCCATGAATATCCATGAATCTACATGAATCTCCATGAATCTCCATGTATCTCCATGAATCTACAAGAATCTCCATGAATCTCCATGAATCTCCTCCATGAATCTCCATGAATCACCTCCATGAATCTCCATGATTCTCCATGAATGTCTATGAATCTCCATGAATGTCTATGAATCTCCATGTATCTCCATGAATCTATTGTACATGGATCTCCATGAATCTCGTCCATGAATCTCCATGAATCTCCTCCATGAATCTCCATGAATCTCCATGTATCTCCATGAATCTCCATGAATCTCCATGAATCTCCTCCATGAATCTCCATGAATCTCCATGAATCTCCATGATATCCTGTATGAATCTTAATGAATCTCCATGAATCTCCATGCATCTCCATGAATCTCCATGAATCTCCATGAATCTCCATGAGCCTCCTCCATGAATCTCCATGAATCTCCAGGAATCTCCAGGAATCTACATGAATCTCCATGAATCTCAATGAATCTCCTCGATGAATCTCCATGAATCTTCATGAATCTCCTGATCCATGAATGTCTATGAATCTCCATGAATCTCCATGAATATCCTCCATGAATCTCCATGAATCTCCATGAATCACCTCCATGAATCTCCATGAATCTCTATGAATGTCTATGAATCTCCATGAATCTCCATGAATCTCCATGAATCTCCATGAATTTCCAAGAATCTCCATGAATGTCCATGAATGTCCTCCATGAACCTCCATGCATCTCCATGAATCTCCTCCATGAATCTTCATGAATCTCCTCCATGAATCTCCATGAATCTCCATGCATCTCCATGAATCTCCATGAATCTCCATGAACCTCCTCCATGAATCTCCATGAATCTCCATGAATCTCCATGAATCTCCTCCATGAATCTCCATGAATCTCCATGATATCCTGTATGAATCTTCATGAATCTCCATAAATCTCCATGCATCTCCATGCATCTCCATGAATCTCCATGAATCTCCATGAATCTCCATGAATCTCCATGAGCCTCCTCCATGAATCTCCATGAATATCCATGAATCTATATGAATCTACAAGAATCTCCATGAATCTCCATGAATCACCTACATGAATCTCCATGAATCTCCATGAATCTCCTCCATGAATCTCCATGGATCTCCATGAATCTCCATGAATCTCCATGAATCTCCATGATATCCTGTATGAATCTTCATGAATCTCCATGAATCTCCATGCATCTCCATGAATCTCCATGAATCTCCATGAACCTCCTCCATGAATCTCCATGAATCTCCATGAATATCCATGAATCTTCATGAATCTCCATGAATCTCCTCCATGACTCTCCATGAATCTCCTTGAATCTCCATGAATCTCCATAAATCTCCAAGAATTTCCGTGAATCTCCATGAATCTCCATGAATCTCCATGAATCTCCTCCATGAATCTCCATGAATCTCCAAAAATCTCCTCCATGAATATCCATCAATCTCCATGAATCTGCATGAATCTCCATGTATCTCCATGAATCTACATGAATCTCCATGAATCTCCATGAATCTCCTCGATGAATCTCCATGAATCTTCATGAATCTCCTCGATGAATCTCCATGAATCTTCATGAATCTCCTAATCCATGAACCTCTATGAATCTCCATGAATCTCCATGAATATCCTCCATGAATCTCCATGAATCTCCATGAATGTCCATGAATCTCCTACATGAATCTCCTATATGAATCTCCATGAATCTCCATGAATCTCCATGAATCTCCATGAATCTCCATGAATCTCCTTCATCAATCTCCACGAATCTCCATGAATCTCCATGAATCTCCAAGAATCTCCATGAATGTCCATGAACGTCCTCCATGAACCTCCATGCATCTCCATGAATATCCATGAATCCTCATGAATCTCCTCCATGAATCTCCATGAATCTCCATGCATCTCCATGAATCTCCATGAATCTCCATGAACCTCCTCCATGAATCTCCATGAATCTCCATGAATATCAATGAATCTCCATGAATCTCCATGAATCTCCATGTATCTCCATGAATTTCCAAGAATCTCCATGAATGTCCATGAATGTCCACCATGAATCTCCATGCATCTCCATGAATCTCCATGAATCTCCATGAATCTCCATGAACCTCCTCCATGAATCTCCATGAGTATCCATGAATCTCCATGAATCTGCATGAATCTCCATGAATGTCCATGAATCTCCATGAATCTCCTCCATGAATCTCCATGAATCTCCATGAATCTCCATGATATCCTGTATGAATCTTCATGAATCTCCATGAATCTCCATGCATCTCCATGAATCTCCATGAATCTCCATGAGCCTCCTCCATGAATCTCCATGAATATCCATGAATCTACATGAATCTCCATGAATCTCCATGTATCTCCATGAATCTACAAGAATCTCCATGAATCTCCATGAATCACCTACATGAATCTCCATGAATCTCCATGAATCTCCTCCATGAATCTCCATGGATCTCCATGAATCTCCATGAATCTCCATGAATCTCCATGATATCCTGTATGAATCTTCATGAATCTCCATGAATCTCCATGCATCTCCATGAATCTCCATGAATCTCCATGAACCTCCTCCATGAATCTCCATGAATCTCCATGAATATCCATGAATCTTCATGAATCTCCATGAATCTCCATGTATCTCCATGAATCTACATGAATCTCCATGAATCTCCATGAATCTCCTCCATGAATCTCCATGAATCACCTACATGAATCTCCATGAATCTCCATGAATGTCTATGAATCTCCATGACTCTCCATGAATCTCCTTGAATCTCCATGAATCTCCAAAAATCTCCTCCATGAATATCCATGAATCTCCATGAATCTCCATGAATCTCCTCGATGAATCTCCATGAATCTTCATGAATCTCCTCGATGAATCTCCATGAATCTTCATGAATCTCCTAATCCATGAACCTCTATGAATCTCCATGAATCTCCATGAATATCCTCCATGAATCTCCATGAATCTCCATGAATGTCCATGAATCTCCTACATGAATCTCCTATATGAATCTCCATGAATCTCCATGAATCTCCATGAATGTCCATGAATCTCCTACATGAATCTCCTATATGAATCTCCATGAATCTCCATGAATCTCCATGAATCTCCATGAATCTCCATGAATCTCCTTCATCAATCTCCACGAATCTCCATGAATCTCCATGAATCTCCAAGAATCTCCATGAATGTCCATGAATGTCCTCCATGAACCTCCATGCATCTCCATGAATATCCATGAATCCTCATGAATCTCCTCCATGAATCTCCATGAATCTCCATGCATCTCCATGAATCTCCATGAATCTCCATGAACTTCCTCCATGAATCTCCATGAATCTCCATGAATATCCATGAATCTCCATGAATCTCCATGAATCTCCATGTATCTCCATGAATTTCCAAGAATCTCCATGAATGTCCATGAATGTCCTCCATGAATCTCCATGCATCTCCATGATTCTCCATGAACCTCCTTCATGAATCTCCATGAATCTCCATGAATATCCATGAATCTCCATGAATCTCCATGAATCTCCATGTATCTCCAAGAATTTCCAAGAATCTCCATGAATGTCCATGAATGTCCACCATGAATCTCCATGCATCTCCATGAATCTCCATGAATCTCCATGAACCTCCTCCATGAATCTCCATGAATCTCCATGAATATCCATGAATCTCCATGAATCTCCATGAATCTCCATGCATCTCCATGAATCTCCATGAATCTCCATGAACCTCCTCCATGAATCTCCATGAATCTCCATGAATATCAATGAATCTCCATGAATCTCCATGAATCTCCATGTATCTCCATGAATTTCCAAGAATCTCCATGAATGTCCATGAATGTCCACCATGAATCTCCATGCATCTCCATGAATCTCCATGAATCTCCATGAATCTCCATGAACCTCCTCCATGAATCTCCATGAGTATCCATGAATCTCCATGAATCTGCATGAATCTCCATGAATGTCCATGAATCTCCATGAATCTCCTCCATGAATCTCCATGAATCTCCATGAATCTCCATGATATCCTGTATGAATCTTCATGAATCTCCATGAATCTCCATGCATCTCCATGAATCTCCATGAATCTCCATGAGCCTCCTCCATGAATCTCCATAAATCTCCAAGAATCTCCGTGAATCTCCATGAATCTCCATGAATCTCCATGAATCTCCAAAAATCTCCTCCATGAATATCCATGAATCTCCATGAATCTCCATGAATCTCCTCGATGAATCTCCATGAATCTTCATGAATCTCCTCGATGAATCTCCATGAATCTTCATGAATCTCCTAATCCATGAACCTCTATGAATCTCCATGAATCTCCATGAATATCCTCCATGAATCTCCATGAATCTCCATGAATGTCCATGAATCTCCTACATGAATGTCCTATATGAATCTCCATGAATCTCCATGAATCTCCATGAATCTCCATGAATCTCCATGAATCTCCTACATGAATCTCCTATATGAATCTCCATGAATCTCCATGAATCTCCATGAATCTCCATGAATCTCCATGAATCTCCTTCATCAATCTCCACGAATCTCCATGAATCTCCATGAATCTCCAAGAATCTCCATGAATGTCCATGAATGTCCTCCATGAACCTCCATGCATCTCCATGAATATCCATGAATCCTCATGAATCTCCTCCATGAATCTCCATGAATCTCCATGCATCTCCATGAATCTCCATGAATCTCCATGAACTTCCTCCATGAATCTCCATGAATCTCCATGAATATCCATGAATCTCCATGAATCTCCATGAATCTCCATGTATCTCCATGAATTTCCAAGAATCTCCATGAATGTCCATGAATGTCCTCCATGAATCTCCATGCATCTCCATGATTCTCCATGAACCTCCTTCATGAATCTCCATGAATCTCCATGAATATCCATGAATCTCCATGAATCTCCATGAATCTCCATGTATCTCCAAGAATTTCCAAGAATCTCCATGAATGTCCATGAATGTCCACCATGAATCTCCATGCATCTCCATGAATCTCCATGAATCTCCATGAACCTCCTCCATGAATCTCCATGAATCTCCATGAATATCCATGAATCTCCATGAATCTGCATGAATCTCCATGTATCTCCATGAATCTACATGAATCTCCATGAATCTCTATGAATCTCCTCGATGAATCTCCATGAATCTTCATGAATCTCCTAATCCATGAACCTCTTTGAATCCCCATGAATCTCCATGAATATCCTCCATGAATCTCCATGAATCTCCATGAATGTCCATGAATCTCCTACATGAATCTCCTATATGAATCTCCATGAATCTCCATGAATCTCCATGAATCTCCATGAATCTCCATGAATCTCCTTCATCAATCTCCACGAATCTCCATGAATCTCCATGAATCTCCATGAATCTCCTCCATGAATCTCCATGAATCTCCATGAATCTCCATGATATCCTGTATGAATCTTCATGAATCTCCATGAATCTCCATGCATCTCCATGAATCTCCATGAATCTCCATGAATCTCCATGAATCTCCATGTATCTCCATGAATCTTCATGAATCTCCAAGAATCTCAATGATTCTCCTCGATGAATCTCCATGAATCTTCATGAATCTCCTGATCCATGAATCTCTATGAATCTCCATGAATCTCCATGAATATCCTCCATGAATCTCCATGAATCTCCATGAATCTCCATGAATCTCCATGTATCTCCATGAATTTCCAAGAATCTCCATGAATGTCCATGAATGTCCTCCATGAATCTCCATGCATCTCCATGATTCTCCATGAACCTCCTTCATGAATCTCCATGAATCTCCATGAATATCCATGAATCTCCATGAATCTCCATGAATCTCCATGTATCTCCAAGAATTTCCAAGAATCTCCATGAATGTCCATGAATGTCCACCATGAATCTCCATGCATCTCCATGAATCTCCATGAATCTCCATGAACCTCCTCCATGAATCTCCATGAATCTCCATGAATATCCATGAATCTCCATGAATCTCCATGAATCTCCATGCATCTCCATGAATCTCCATGAATCTCCATGAACCTCCTCCATGAATCTCCATGAATCTCCATGAATATCAATGAATCTCCATGAATCTCCATGAATCTCCATGTATCTCCATGAATCTCCATGAATCTCCATGAATCTCCATGAGCCTCCTCCATGAATCTCCATGAATATCCATGAATCTATATGAATCTACAAGAATCTCCATGAATCTCCATGAATCACCTACATGAATCTCCATGAATCTCCATGAATCTCCTCCATGAATCTCCATGGATCTCCATGAATCTCCATGAATCTCCATGAATCTCCATGATATCCTGTATGAATCTTCATGAATCTCCATGAATCTCCATGCATCTCCATGAATCTCCATGAATCTCCATGAACCTCCTCCATGAATCTCCATGAATCTCCATGAATATCCATGAATCTTCATGAATCTCCATGAATCTCCTCCATGACTCTCCATGAATCTCCTTGAATCTCCATGAATCTCCATAAATCTCCAAGAATTTCCGTGAATCTCCATGAATCTCCATGAATCTCCATGAATCTCCTCCATGAATCTCCATGAATCTCCAAAAATCTCCTCCATGAATATCCATCAATCTCCATGAATCTGCATGAATCTCCATGTATCTCCATGAATCTACATGAATCTCCATGAATCTCCATGAATCTCCTCGATGAATCTCCATGAATCTTCATGAATCTCCTCGATGAATCTCCATGAATCTTCATGAATCTCCTAATCCATGAACCTCTATGAATCTCCATGAATCTCCATGAATATCCTCCATGAATCTCCATGAATCTCCATGAATGTCCATGAATCTCCTACATGAATCTCCTATATGAATCTCCATGAATCTCCATGAATCTCCATGAATCTCCATGAATCTCCATGAATCTCCTTCATCAATCTCCACGAATCTCCATGAATCTCCATGAATCTCCAAGAATCTCCATGAATGTCCATGAACGTCCTCCATGAACCTCCATGCATCTCCATGAATATCCATGAATCCTCATGAATCTCCTCCATGAATCTCCATGAATCTCCATGCATCTCCATGAATCTCCATGAATCTCCATGAACCTCCTCCATGAATCTCCATGAATCTCCATGAATATCAATGAATCTCCATGAATCTCCATGAATCTCCATGTATCTCCATGAATTTCCAAGAATCTCCATGAATGTCCATGAATGTCCACCATGAATCTCCATGCATCTCCATGAATCTCCATGAATCTCCATGAATCTCCATGAACCTCCTCCATGAATCTCCATGAGTATCCATGAATCTCCATGAATCTGCATGAATCTCCATGAATCTCCATGAATCTCCATGAATCTCCATGAATCTCCTTCATCAATCTCCACGAATCTCCATGAATCTCCATGAATCTCCAAGAATCTCCATGAATGTCCATGAACGTCCTCCATGAACCTCCATGCATCTCCATGAATATCCATGAATCTTCATGAATCTCCTCCATGAATCTCCATGAATCTCCATGCATCTCCATGAATCTCCATGAATCTCCATGAACCTCCTCCATGAATCTCCATGAATCTCCATGAATGTCTATGAATCTACATGAATCTCCATGAATCTCCATGAATCTCCTCGATGAATCTCCATGAATCTTCATGAATCTCCTAATCCATAAACCTCTATGAATCTCCATGAATCTCCATGAATATCCTCCATGAATCTACATGAATCTCCATGAATGTCCATGAATCTCCTACATGAATCTCCTATATGAATCTCCACGAATCTCCATGAATCTCCATGAATCTCCATGAATCTCCATGAATCTCCATGAATCTCCTTCATGAATCTCAACGAATCTCCATGAATCTCCATGAACCTCCTCCATGAATCTCCATGAATATCCATGAATCTACATGAATCTCCATGAATCTCCATGTATCTCCATGAATCTACAAGAATCTCCATGAATCTCCATGAATCTCCTCCATGAATCTCCATGAATCACCTCCATGAATCTCCATGAATCTCCATGAATGTCTATGAATCTCCATGAATGTCTATGAATCTCCATGTATCTCCATGAATCTATTGTACATGGATCTCCATGAATCTCGTCCGTGAATCTCCATGAATCTCCTCCATGAATCTCCACGAATCTCCATGAATGTCCATGAATCTCCATGAATCTCCATGAATCTCCATGAATCTCCATGAATTTCCAAGAATCTCCATGAATGTCCATGAATGTGGTCCATGAACCTCCATGCATCTCCATGAATATCCATGAATCTTCATGAATCTCCTCCATGAATCTCCATGAATCTCCAGGAATCTCCAGGAATCTACATGAATCTCCATGAATCTCAATGAATCTCCTCGATGAATCTCCATGAATCTTCATGAATCTCCTGATCCATGAATCTCTATGAATCTCCATGAATCTCCATGAATATCCTCCATGAATCTCCATGAATCTCCATGAATCTCTATGAATGTCTATGAATGTCCATGAATGTCCTCCATGAACCTCCATGCATCTCCATGAATATCCATGAATCGTCATGAATCTCCTCCATGAATCTCCATGAATCTCCATGCATCTCCATGAATCTCCATGAATCTCCATGAACCTCCTCCATGAATCTCCATGAATCTCCATGAATATCCATGAATCTCCATGAATCTCCATGAATCTCCATGTATCTCCATGAATTTCCAAGAATCTCCATGAATGTCCATGAATGTCCACCATGAATCTCCATGCATCTCCATGAATCTCCATGAATCTCCATGAACCTCCTCCATGAATCTCCATGAATCTCCATGAATATCCATGAATCTCCATGAATCTGCATGAATCTCCATGTATCTCCATGAATCTACATGAATCTCCATGAATCTCCTCGATGAATCTCCATTAATCTTCATGAATCTCCTAATCCATGAACCTCTATGAATCCCCATGAATCTCCATGAATATCCTCCATGAATCTACATGAATCTCCATGAATGTCCATGAATCTCCTACATGAATCTCCTATATGAATCTCCATGAATCTCCATGAATCTCCATGAATCTCCTTCATCAATCTCCACGAATCTCCATGAATCTCCATGAATCTCCATGAATCTCCATGAATCTCCTCCATGAATCTCCATGAATCTCCATGAATCTCCATGATATCCTGTATGAATCTTCATGAATCTCCATGAATCTCCATGCATCTCCATGAATCTCCATGAATCTCCATGAATCTCCATGAGCCTCCTCCATGAATCTCCATGAATCTCCAGGAATCTCCAGGAATCTACATGAATCTCCATGAATCTCAATGAATCTCCTCGATGAATCTCCATGAATCTTCATGAATCTCCTGATCCATGAATGTCTATGAATCTCCATGAATCTCCATGAATATCCTCCATGAATCTCCATGAATCTCCATCAATCACCTCCATGAATCTCCATGAATCTCTATGAATGTCTATGAATCTCCATGAATCTCCATGAATCTCCATGAATCTCCATGAATTTCCAAGAATCTCCATGAATGTCCATGAATGTCCTCCATGAACCTCCATGCATCTCCATGAATATCCATGAATCTTCATGAATCTCCTCCATGAATCTCCATGAATCTCCATGCATCTCCATGAATCTCCATGAATCTCCATGAACCTCCTCCATGAATCTCCATGAATCTCCATGAATCTCCATGAATCTCCTCCATGAATCTCCATGAATCTCCATGATATCCTGTATGAATCTTCATGAATCTCCATGAATCTCCATGCATCTCCATGAATCTCCATGAATCTCCATGAATCTCCATGAATCTCCATGAACCTCCTCCATGAATCTCCATGAATATCCATGAATCTACATGAATCTCCATGAATCTCCATGTATCTCCATGAATCTACAGGAATTTCCATGAATCTCCATGAATCTCCTCCATGAATCTCCATGAATCACCTCCATGAATCTCCATGAATCTCCATGAATGTCTATGAATCTCCATGTATCTCCAGGAATCTACATGGATCTCCATGAATCTCGTCCGTGAATCTCCATGAATCTCCTCCATGAATCTCCACGAATCTCCATGAATCTCCTCCATGAATCTCCACGAATCTCCATGAATGTCCATGAATCTTCATGAATCTCCATGAATCTCCATGCATCTCCATGAATATCCATGAATCTCCATGAATCTCCATGAGCCTCCTCCATGAATCTCCATGAATCTACATGAATCTCCATGAATCTCCATGAATCTCCTCGATGAATCTCCATGAATCTTCATGAATCCCCTCGATGAATCTCCATGAATCTTCATGAATCTCCTAATCCATGAACCTCTATGAATCTCCATGAATCTCCATGAATATCCTCCATGAATCTCCATGAATCTCCATGAATGTCCATGAATCTCCTACATGAATCTCCTATATGAATCTCCATGAATCTCCATGAATCTCCATGAATCTCCATGAATCTCCATGAATCTCCTTCATCAATCTCCACGAATCTCCATGAATCTCCATGAATCTCCATGAATCTCCAAGAATCTCCTCCATGAATCTCCATGAATCTCCATGAATCTCCTTCATCAATCTCCACGAATCTCAATGAATCTCCATGAATCTCCATGAATCTCCTCCATGAATCTCCATGAATCTCCATGTATCTCCATGAATCTACATGAATCTCCATGAACCTCCCCCATGAATCTCCATGAATATCCATGAATCTCCATGAATCTCCATGAACCTCCATGTATCTCCATGAATCTACAAGAATCTCCATGAATCTCCATGAATCTCCTCCATGAATCGCCATGAATCACCTCCATGAATCTCCATGAATCTCCATGAATGTCTATGAATCTCCATGAATCTCCATGAATCTCCTCCATGAATCTCCATGAATCTCCATGCATCTCCATGAATCTCCATGAATCTCCATGAATCTCCATGAGACTCCTCCATGAATCTCCATGAATCTCCAGGAATCTCCAGGAATCTACATGAATCTCCATGAATCTCAATGAATCTCCTCGATGAATCTCCATGAATCTTCATGAATCTCCTGATCCATGAATGTCTATGAATCTCCATGAATCTCCATGAATATCCTCCATGAATCTCCATGAATCTCCATGAATCACCTCCATGAATCTCCATGAATCTCTATGAATGTCTATGAATCTCCATGAATCTCCATGAATCTCCATGAATTTCCAAGAATCTCCATGAATGTCCATGAATGTCCTCCATGAACCTCCATGCATCTCCATGAATATCCATGAATCTTCATGAATCTCCTCCATGAATCTCCATGAATCTCCTTCATCAATCTCCACGAATCTCCATGAATCTCCATGAATCTCCATGAATCTCCATGAATCTCCTCCATGAATCTCCATGAATCTCCATGAATCTCCTTCATCAATCTCCACGAATCTCAATGAATCTCCATGAATCTCCATGAATCTCCTCCATGAATCTCCATGAATCTCCATGTATCTCCATGAATCTACATGAATCTCCATGAACCTCCCCCATGAATCTCCATGAATATCCATGAATCTCCATGAATCTCCATGAACCTCCATGTATCTCCATGAATCTACAAGAATCTCCATGAATCTCCATGAATCTCCTCCATGAATCGCCATGAATCACCTCCATGAATCTCCATGAATCTCCATGAATCTCCATGAATGTCTATGAATCTCCATGAATCTCCATGAATCTCCTCCATGAATCTCCATGTATCTCCATGAATCTCCATGAATCTCCATGAATCTCCTCCATGAATCTCCATGAATCTCCATGAATCTCCATGATATCCTGTATGAATCTTCATGAATCTCCATGAATCTCCATGCATCTCCATGAATCTCCATGAATCTCCATGAATCTCCATGAGCCTCCTCCATGAATCTCCATGAATCTCCAGGAATCTCCAGGAATCTACATGAATCTCCATGAATCTCAATGAATCTCCTCGATGAATCTCCATGAATCTTCATGAATCTCCTGATCCATGAATGTCTATGAATCTCCATGAATCTCCATGAATATCCTCCATGAATCTCCATGAATCTCCATGAATCACCTCCATGAATCTCCATGAATCTCTATGAATGTCTATGAATCTCCATGAATCTCCATGAATCTCCATGAATCTCCATGAATTTCCAAGAATCTCCATGAATGTCCATGAATGTCCTCCATGAACCTCCATGCATCTCCATGAATATCCATGAATCTTCATGAATCTCCTCCATGAATCTCCATGAATCTCCATGCATCTCCATGAATCTCCATGAATCTCCATGAACCTCCTCCATGAATCTCCATGAATCTCCATGAATGTCTATGAATCTACATGAATCTCCATGAATCTCCATGAATCTCCTCGATGAATCTCCATGAATCTTCATGAATCTCCTAATCCATAAACCTCTATGAATCTCCATGAATCTCCACGAATATCCTCCATGAATCTACATGAATCTCCATGAATGTCCATGAATCTCCTACATGAATCTCCTATATGAATCTCCACGAATCTCCATGAATCTCCATGAATCTCCATGAATCTCCATGAATCTCCATGAATCTCCTTCATGAATCTCCATGAATCTCCATGATATCCTGTATGAATCTTCATGAATCTCCATGAATCTCCATGCATCTCCATGAATCTCCATGAATCTCCATGAGCCTCCTCCATGAATCTCCATGAATCTCCAGGAATCTCCAGGAATCTACATGAATCTCCATGAATCTCAATGAATCTCCTCGATGAATCTCCATGAATCTTCATGAATCTCCTGATCCATGAATGTCTATGAATCTCCATGAATCTCCATGAATATCCTCCATGAATCTCCATGAATCTCCATCAATCACCTCCATGAATCTCCATGAATCTCTATGAATGTCTATGAATCTCCATGAATCTCCATGAATCTCCATGAATCTCCATGAATTTCCAAGAATCTCCATGAATGTCCATGAATGTCCTCCATGAACCTCCATGCATCTCCATGAATATCCATGAATCTTCATGAATCTCCTCCATGAATCTCCATGAATCTCCATGCATCTCCATGAATCTCCATGAATCTCCATGAACCTCCTCCATGAATCTCCATGAATCTCCATGAATCTCCATGAATCTCCTCCATGAATCTCCATGAATCTCCATGATATCCTGTATGAATCTTCATGAATCTCCATGAATCTCCATGCATCTCCATGAATCTCCATGAATCTCCATGAATCTCCATGAATCTCCATGAACCTCCTCCATGAATCTCCATGAATATCCATGAATCTACATGAATCTCCATGAATCTCCATGTATCTCCATGAATCTACAAGAATTTCCATGAATCTCCATGAATCTCCTCCATGAATCTCCATGAATCACCTCCATGAATCTCCATGAATCTCCATGAATGTCTATGAATCTCCATGTATCTCCAGGAATCTACATGGATCTCCATGAATCTCGTCCGTGAATCTCCATGAATCTCCTCCATGAATCTCCACGAATCTCCATGAATCTCCTCCATGAATCTCCACGAATCTCCATGAATGTCCATGAATCTTCATGAATCTCCATGAATCTCCATGCATGTCCATGAATATCCATGAATCTCCATGAATCTCCATGAGCCTCCTCCATGAATCTCCATGAATCTACATGAATCTCCATGAATCTCCATGAATCTCCTCGATGAATCTCCATGAATCTTCATGAATCCCCTCGATGAATCTCCATGAATCTTCATGAATCTCCTAATCCATGAACCTCTATGAATCTCCATGAATCTCCATGAATATCCTCCATGAATCTCCATGAATCTCCATGAATGTCCATGAATCTCCTACATGAATCTCCTATATGAATCTCCATGAATCTCCATGAATCTCCATGAATCTCCATGAATCTCCATGAATCTCCTTCATCAATCTCCACGAATCTCCATGAATCTCCATGAATCTCCATGAATCTCCATGAATCTCCTCCATGAATCTCCATGAATCTCCATGAATCTCCTTCATCAATCTCCACGAATCTCAATGAATCTCCATGAATCTCCATGAATCTCCTCCATGAATCTCCATGAATCTCCATGTATCTCCATGAATCTACATGAATCTCCATGAACCTCCCCCATGAATCTCCATGAATATCCATGAATCTCCATGAATCTCCATGAACCTCCATGTATCTCCATGAATCTACAAGAATCTCCATGAATCTCCATGAATCTCCTCCATGAATCGCCATGAATCACCTCCATGAATCTCCATGAATCTCCATGAATGTCTATGAATCTCCATGAATCTCCATGAATCTCCTCCATGAATCTCCTCCATGAATCTCCATGTATCTCCATGAATCTCCATGAATCTCCATGAATCTCCTCCATGAATCTCCATGAATCTCCATGAATCTCCATGATATCCTGTATGAATCTTCATGAATCTCCATGAATCTCCATGCATCTCCATGAATCTCCATGAATCTCCATGAATCTCCATGAGCCTCCTCCATGAATCTCCATGAATCTCCAGGAATCTCCAGGAATCTACATGAATCTCCATGAATCTCAATGAATCTCCTCGATGAATCTCCATGAATCTTCATGAATCTCCTGATCCATGAATGTCTATGAATCTCCATGAATCTCCATGAATATCCTCCATGAATCTCCATGAATCTCCATGAATCACCTCCATGAATCTCCATGAATCTCTATGAATGTCTATGAATCTCCATGAATCTCCATGAATCTCCATGAATCTCCATGAATTTCCAAGAATCTCCATGAATGTCCATGAATGTCCTCCATGAACCTCCATGCATCTCCATGAATATCCATGAATCTTCATGAATCTCCTCCATGAATCTCCATGAATCTCCATGCATCTCCATGAATCTCCATGAATCTCCATGAACCTCCTCCATGAATCTCCATGAATCTCCATGAATGTCTATGAATCTACATGAATCTCCATGAATCTCCATGAATCTCCTCGATGAATCTCCATGAATCTTCATGAATCTCCTAATCCATAAACCTCTATGAATCTCCATGAATCTCCATGAATATCCTCCATGAATCTACATGAATCTCCATGAATGTCCATGAATCTCCTACATGAATCTCCTATATGAATCTCCACGAATCTCCATGAATCTCCATGAATCTCCATGAATCTCCATGAATCTCCATGAATCTCCTTCATGAATCTCAACGAATCTCCATGAATCTCCATGAACCTCCTCCATGAATCTCCATGAATATCCATGAATCTACATGAATCTCCATGAATCTCCATGTATCTCCATGAATCTACAAGAATCTCCATGAATCTCCATGAATCTCCTCCATGAATCTCCATGAATCACCTCCATGAATCTCCATGAATCTCCATGAATGTCTATGAATCTCCATGAATGTCTATGAATCTCCATGTATCTCCATGAATCTATTGTACATGGATCTCCATGAATCTCGTCCATGAATCTCCATGAATCTCCTCCATGAATCTCCATGAATCTCCATGTATCTCCATGAATCTCCATGAATCTCCATGAATCTCCTCCATGAATCTCCATGAATCTCCATGAATCTCCATGATATCCTGTATGAATCTTCATGAATCTCCATGAATCTCCATGCATCTCCATGAATCTCCATGAATCTCCATGAATCTCCATGAGCCTCCTCCATGAATCTCCATGAATCTCCAGGAATCTCCAGGAATCTACATGAATCTCCATGAATCTCAATGAATCTCCTCGATGAATCTCCATGAATCTTCATGAATCTCCTGATCCATGAATGTCTATGAATCTCCATGAATCTCCATGAATATCCTCCATGAATCTCCATGAATCTCCATGAATCACCTCCATGAATCTCCATGAATCTCTATGAATGTCTATGAATCTCCATGAATCTCCATGAATCTCCATGAATCTCCATGAATTTCCAAGAATCTCCATGAATGTCCATGAATGTCCTCCATGAACCTCCATGCATCTCCATGAATATCCATGAATCTTCATGAATCTCCTCCATGAATCTCCATGAATCTCCATGCATCTCCATGAATCTCCATGAATCTCCATGAACCTCCTCCATGAATCTCCATGAATCTCCATGAATCTCCATGAATCTCCATGAATCTCCTCCATGAATCTCCATGAATCTCCATGATATCCTGTATGAATCTTCATGAATCTCCATAAATCTCCATGCATCTCCATGAATCTCCATGAATCTCCATGAATCTCCATGAATCTCCATGAATCTCCATGAGCCTCCTCCATGAATCTCCATGAATATCCATGAATCTACATGAATCTACAAGAATCTCCATGAATCTCCATGAATCACCTACATGAATCTCCATGAATCTCCATGAATCTCCTCCATGAATCTCCATGGATCTCCATGAATCTCCATGAATCTCCATGAATCTCCATGATATCCTGTATGAATCTTCATGAATCTCCATGAATCTCCATGCATCTCCATGAATCTCCATGAATCTCCATGAACCTCCTCCATGAATCTCCATGAATCTCCATGAATATCCATGAATCTTCATGAATCTCCATGAATCTCCTCCATGACTCTCCATGAATCTCCTTGAATCTCCATGAATCTCCATAAATCTCCAAGAATCTCCGTGAATCTCCATGAATCTCCATGAATCTCCATGAATCTCCTCCATGAATCTCCATGAATCTCCAAAAATCTCCTCCATGAATATCCATCAATCTCCATGAATCTGCATGAATCTCCATGTATCTCCATGAATCTACATGAATCTCCATGAATCTCCATGAATCTCCTCGATGAATCTCCATGAATCTTCATGAATCTCCTCGATGAATCTCCATGAATCTTCATGAATCTCCTAATCCATGAACCTCTATGAATCTCCATGAATCTCCATGAATATCCTCCATGAATCTCCATGAATCTCCATGAATGTCCATGAATCTCCTACATGAATCTCCTATATGAATCTCCATGAATCTCCATGAATCTCCATGAATCTCCATGAATCTGCATGAATCTCCTTCATCAATCTCCACGAATCTCCATGAATCTCCATGAATCTCCAAGAATCTCCATGAATGTCCATGAATGTCCTCCATGAACCTCCATGCATCTCCATGAATATCCATGAATCCTCATGAATCTCCTCCATGAATCTCCATGAATCTCCATGCATCTCCATGAATCTCCATGAATCTCCATGAACCTCCTCCATGAATCTCCATGAATCTCCATGAATATCAATGAATCTCCATGAATCTCCATGAATCTCCATGTATCTCCATGAATTTCCAAGAATCTCCATGAATGTCCATGAATGTCCACCATGAATCTCCATGCATCTCCATGAATCTCCATGAATCTCCATGAATCTCCATGAACCTCCTCCATGAATCTCCATGAGTATCCATGAATCTCCATGAATCTGCATGAATCTCCATGTATCTCCATGAATCTACATGAATCTCCATGAATCTCCATGAATCTCCTCGATGAATCTCCATTAATCTTCATGAATCTCCTAATCCATGAACCTCTATGAATCCCCATGAATCTCCATGAATATCCTCCATGAATCTCCATGAATCTCCATGAATGTCCATGAATCTCCATGAATCTCCTCCATGAATCTCCATGAATCTCCATGAATCTCCATGATATCCTGTATGCATCTTCATGAATCTCCATGAATCTCCATGCATCTCCATGAATCTCCATGAATCTCCATGAGCCTCCTCCATGAATCTCCATGAATATCCATGAATCTACATGAATCTCCATGAATCTCCATGTATCTCCATGAATCTACAAGAATCTCCATGAATCTCCATGAATCACCTACATGAATCTCCATGAATCTCCATGAATCTCCTCCATGAATCTCCATGGATCTCCATGAATCTCCATGAATCTCCATGAATCTCCATGATATCCTGTATGAATCTTCATGAATCTCCATGAATCTCCATGCATCTCCATGAATCTCCATGAATCTCCATGAACCTCCTCCATGAATCTCCATGAATCTCCATGAATATCCATGAATCTTCATGAATCTCCATGAATCTCCATGTATCTCCATGAATCTACATGAATCTCCATGAATCTCCATGAATCTCCTCCATGAATCTCCATGAATCACCTACATGAATCTCCATGAATCTCCATGAATGTCTATGAATCTCCATGACTCTCCATGAATCTCCTTGAATCTCCATGAATCTCCATAAATCTCCAAGAATCTCCGTGAATCTCCATGAATCTCCATGAATCTCCATGAATCTCCAAAAATCTCCTCCATGAATATCCATGAATCTCCATGAATCTCCATGAATCTCCTCGATGAATCTCCATGAATCTTCATGAATCTCCTCGATGAATCTCCATGAATCTTCATGAATCTCCTAATCCATGAACCTCTATGAATCTCCATGAATCTCCATGAATATACTCCATGAATCTCCATGAATCTCCATGAATGTCCATGAATCTCCTACATGAATCTCCTATATGAATCTCCATGAATCTCCATGAATCTCCATGAATCTCCATGAATCTCCATGAATCTCCTTCATCAATCTCCACGAATCTCCATGAATCTCCATGAATCTCCAAGAATCTCCATGAATGTCCATGAATGTCCTCCATGAACCTCCATGCATCTCCATGAATATCCATGAATCCTCATGAATCTCCTCCATGAATCTCCATGAATCTCCATGCATCTCCATGAATATCCATGAATCTCCATGAACTTCCTCCATGAATCTCCATGAATCTCCATGAATATCCATGAATCTCCATGAATCTCCATGAATCTCCATGTATCTCCATGAATTTCCAAGAATCTCCATGAATGTCCATGAATGTCCACCATGAATCTCCATGCATCTCCATGAATCTCCATGAATCTCCATGAACCTCCTCCATGAATCTCCATGAATCTCCATCAGTATCCATGAATCTCCATGAATCTGCATGAATCTCCATGTATCTCCATGAATCTACATGAATCTCCATGAATCTCCATGAATCTCCATGAGCCTCCTCCATGAATCTCCATGAATATCCATGAATCTACACGAATCTCCATGAATCTCCATGTATCTCCATGAATCTACAAGAATCTCCATGAATCTCCATGAATCACCTACATGAATCTCCATGAATCTCCATGAATCTCCTCCATGAATCTCCATGGATCTCCATGAATCTCCATGAATCTCCATGAATCTCCATGATATCCTGTATGAATCTTCATGAATCTCCATGAATCTCCATGCACCTCCATGAATCTCCATGAATCTCCATGAACCTCCTCCATGAATCTCCATGAATCTCCATGAATATCCATGAATCTTCATGAATCTCCATGAATCTCCATGTATCTCCATGAATCTACATGAATCTCCATGAATCTCCATGAATCTCCTCCATGAATCTCCATGAATCACCTACATGAATCTCCATGAATCTCCATGAATGTCTATGAATCTCCATGACTCTCCATGAATCTCCTTGAATCTCCATGAATCTCCATAAATCTCCAAGAATCTCCGTGAATCTCCATGAATCTCCATGAATCTCCATGAATCTCCTCCATGAATCTCCATGAATCTCCAAAAATCTCCTCCATGAATATCCATGAATCTCCATGAATCTGCATGAATCTCCATGTATCTCCATGAATCTACATGAATCTCCATGAATCTCCATGAATCTCCTCGATGAATCTCCATGAATCTTCATGAATCTCCACGATGAATCTCCATGAATCTTCATGAATCTCCACGATGAATCTCCATGAATCTTCATGAATCTCCTAATCCATGAACCTCTATGAATCTCCATGAATCTCCATGAATATCCTCCATGAATCTCCATGAATCTCCATGAATGTCCATGAATCTCCTATATGAATCTCCATGAATCTCCATGAATCTCCATGAATCTCCATGAATCTCCATGAATCTCCATGAATCTCCTTCATCAATCTCCACGAATCTCCATGAATCTCCATGAATCTCCATGAATCTCCATGAATCTCCTCCATGAATCTCCATGAATCTCCATGATATCCTGTATGAATCTTCATGAATCTCCATGAATCTCCATGCATCTCCATGAATCTCCATGAATCTCCATGAATCTCCATGAATCTCCTCCATGAATCTCCATGAATATCCATGAATCTACAAGAATCTCCATGAATCTCCATGAATCTCCTCCATGAATCTCCATGAATCACCTCCATGAATCTCCATGAATCTCCATGAATGTCTATGAATCTCCAAGAATCTCAATGATTCTCCTCGATGAATCTCCATGAATCTTCATGAATCTCCTGATCCATGAATCTCTATGAATCTCCATGAATCTCCATGAATATCCTCCATGAATCTCCATGAATCTCCATGAATCTCCATGAATCTCCATGTATCTCCATGAATTTCCAAGAATCTCCATGAATGTCCATGAATGTCCTCCATGAATCTCCATGCATCTCCATGATTCTCCATGATATCCTGTATGAATCTTCATGAATCTCCATGAATCTCCATGCATCTCCATGAATCTCCATGAATCTCCATGAATCTCCATGAGCCTCCTCCATGAATCTCCATGAATCTCCAGGAATCTCCAGGAATCTACATGAATCTCCATGAATCTCAATGAATCTCCTCGATGAATCTCCATGAATCTTCATGAATCTCCTGATCCATGAATGTCTATGAATCTCCATGAATCTCCATGAATATCCTCCATGAATCTCCATGAATCTCCATGAATCACCTCCATGAATCTCCATGAATCTCTATGAATGTCTATGAATCTCCATGAATCTCCATGAATCTCCATGAATCTCCATGAATTTCCAAGAATCTCCATGAATGTCCATGAATGTCCTCCATGAACCTCCATGCATCTCCATGAATATCCATGAATCTTCATGAATCTCCTCCATGAATCTCCATGAATCTCCATGCATCTCCATGAATCTCCATGAATCTCCATGAACCTCCTCCATGAATCTCCATGAATCTCCATGAATGTCTATGAATCTACATGAATCTCCATGAATCTCCATGAATCTCCTCGATGAATCTCCATGAATCTTCATGAATCTCCTAATCCATAAACCTCTATGAATCTCCATGAATCTCCATGAATATCCTCCATGAATCTACATGAATCTCCATGAATGTCCATGAATCTCCTACATGAATCTCCTATATGAATCTCCACGAATCTCCATGAATCTCCATGAATCTCCATGAATCTCCATGAATCTCCATGAATCTCCTTCATGAATCTCAACGAATCTCCATGAATCTCCATGAACCTCCTCCATGAATCTCCATGAATATCCATGAATCTACATGAATCTCCATGAATCTCCATGTATCTCCATGAATCTACAAGAATCTCCATGAATCTCCATGAATCTCCTCCATGAATCTCCATGAATCACCTCCATGAATCTCCATGATTCTCCATGAATGTCTATGAATCTCCATGAATGTCTATGAATCTCCATGTATCTCCATGAATCTATTGTACATGGATCTCCATGAATCTCGTCCATGAATCTCCATGAATCTCCTCCATGAATCTCCATGAATCTCCATGTATCTCCATGAATCTCCATGAATCTCCATGAATCTCCTCCATGAATCTCCATGAATCTCCATGAATCTCCATGATATCCTGTATGAATCTTAATGAATCTCCATGAATCTCCATGCATCTCCATGAATCTCCATGAATCTCCATGAATCTCCATGAGCCTCCTCCATGAATCTCCATGAATCTCCAGGAATCTCCAGGAATCTACATGAATCTCCATGAATCTCAATGAATCTCCTCGATGAATCTCCATGAATCTTCATGAATCTCCTGATCCATGAATGTCTATGAATCTCCATGAATCTCCATGAATATCCTCCATGAATCTCCATGAATCTCCATGAATCACCTCCATGAATCTCCATGAATCTCTATGAATGTCTATGAATCTCCATGAATCTCCATGAATCTCCATGAATCTCCATGAATTTCCAAGAATCTCCATGAATGTCCATGAATGTCCTCCATGAACCTCCATGCATCTCCATGAATCTCCTCCATGAATCTTCATGAATCTCCTCCATGAATCTCCATGAATCTCCATGCATCTCCATGAATCTCCATGAATCTCCATGAACCTCCTCCATGAATCTCCATGAATCTCCATGAATCTCCATGAATCTCCTCCATGAATCTCCATGAATCTCCATGATATCCTGTATGAATCTTCATGAATCTCCATAAATCTCCATGCATCTCCATGCATCTCCATGAATCTCCATGAATCTCCATGAATCTCCATGAATCTCCATGAGCCTCCTCCATGAATCTCCATGAATATCCATGAATCTATATGAATCTACAAGAATCTCCATGAATCTCCATGAATCACCTACATGAATCTCCATGAATCTCCATGAATCTCCTCCATGAATCTCCATGGATCTCCATGAATCTCCATGAATCTCCATGAATCTCCATGATATCCTGTATGAATCTTCATGAATCTCCATGAATCTCCATGCATCTCCATGAATCTCCATGAATCTCCATGAACCTCCTCCATGAATCTCCATGAATCTCCATGAATATCCATGAATCTTCATGAATCTCCATGAATCTCCTCCATGACTCTCCATGAATCTCCTTGAATCTCCATGAATCTCCATAAATCTCCAAGAATTTCCGTGAATCTCCATGAATCTCCATGAATCTCCATGAATCTCCTCCATGAATCTCCATGAATCTCCAAAAATCTCCTCCATGAATATCCATCAATCTCCATGAATCTGCATGAATCTCCATGTATCTCCATGAATCTACATGAATCTCCATGAATCTCCATGAATCTCCTCGATGAATCTCCATGAATCTTCATGAATCTCCTCGATGAATCTCCATGAATCTTCATGAATCTCCTAATCCATGAACCTCTATGAATCTCCATGAATCTCCATGAATATCCTCCATGAATCTCCATGAATCTCCATGAATGTCCATGAATCTCCTACATGAATCTCCTATATGAATCTCCATGAATCTCCATGAATCTCCATGAATCTCCATGAATCTCCATGAATCTCCTTCATCAATCTCCACGAATCTCCATGAATCTCCATGAATCTCCAAGAATCTCCATGAATGTCCATGAACGTCCTCCATGAACCTCCATGCATCTCCATGAATATCCATGAATCCTCATGAATCTCCTCCATGAATCTCCATGAATCTCCATGCATCTCCATGAATCTCCATGAATCTCCATGAACCTCCTCCATGAATCTCCATGAATCTCCATGAATATCAATGAATCTCCATGAATCTCCATGAATCTCCATGTATCTCCATGAATTTCCAAGAATCTCCATGAATGTCCATGAATGTCCACCATGAATCTCCATGCATCTCCATGAATCTCCATGAATCTCCATGAATCTCCATGAACCTCCTCCATGAATCTCCATGAGTATCCATGAATCTCCATGAATCTGCATGAATCTCCATGAATGTCCATGAATCTCCATGAATCTCCTCCATGAATCTCCATGAATCTCCATGAATCTCCATGATATCCTGTATGAATCTTCATGAATCTCCATGAATCTCCATGCATCTCCATGAATCTCCATGAATCTCCATGAGCCTCCTCCATGAATCTCCATGAATATCCATGAATCTACATGAATCTCCATGAATCTCCATGTATCTCCATGAATCTACAAGAATCTCCATGAATCTCCATGAATCACCTACATGAATCTCCATGAATCTCCATGAATCTCCTCCATGAATCTCCATGGATCTCCATGAATCTCCATGAATCTCCATGAATCTCCATGATATCCTGTATGAATCTTCATGAATCTCCATGAATCTCCATGCATCTCCATGAATCTCCATGAATCTCCATGAACCTCCTCCATGAATCTCCATGAATCTCCATGAATATCCATGAATCTTCATGAATCTCCATGAATCTCCATGTATCTCCATGAATCTACATGAATCTCCATGAATCTCCATGAATCTCCTCCATGAATCTCCATGAATCACCTACATGAATCTCCATGAATCTCCATGAATGTCTATGAATCTCCATGACTCTCCATGAATCTCCTTGAATCTCCATGAATCTCCAAAAATCTCCTCCATGAATATCCATGAATCTCCATGAATCTCCATGAATCTCCTCGATGAATCTCCATGAATCTTCATGAATCTCCTCGATGAATCTCCATGAATCTTCATGAATCTCCTAATCCATGAACCTCTATGAATCTCCATGAATCTCCATGAATATCCTCCATGAATCTCCATGAATCTCCATGAATGTCCATGAATCTCCTACATGAATCTCCTATATGAATCTCCATGAATCTCCATGAATCTCCATGAATGTCCATGAATCTCCTACATGAATCTCCTATATGAATCTCCATGAATCTCCATGAATCTCCATGAATCTCCATGAATCTCCATGAATCTCCTTCATCAATCTCCACGAATCTCCATGAATCTCCATGAATCTCCAAGAATCTCCATGAATGTCCATGAATGTCCTCCATGAACCTCCATGCATCTCCATGAATATCCATGAATCCTCATGAATCTCCTCCATGAATCTCCATGAATCTCCATGCATCTCCATGAATCTCCATGAATCTCCATGAACTTCCTCCATGAATCTCCATGAATCTCCATGAATATCCATGAATCTCCATGAATCTCCATGAATCTCCATGTATCTCCATGAATTTCCAAGAATCTCCATGAATGTCCATGAATGTCCTCCATGAATCTCCATGCATCTCCATGATTCTCCATGAACCTCCTTCATGAATCTCCATGAATCTCCATGAATATCCATGAATCTCCATGAATCTCCATGAATCTCCATGTATCTCCAAGAATTTCCAAGAATCTCCATGAATGTCCATGAATGTCCACCATGAATCTCCATGCATCTCCATGAATCTCCATGAATCTCCATGAACCTCCTCCATGAATCTCCATGAATCTCCATGAATATCCATGAATCTCCATGAATCTCCATGAATCTCCATGCATCTCCATGAATCTCCATGAATCTCCATGAACCTCCTCCATGAATCTCCATGAATCTCCATGAATATCAATGAATCTCCATGAATCTCCATGAATCTCCATGTATCTCCATGAATTTCCAAGAATCTCCATGAATGTCCATGAATGTCCACCATGAATCTCCATGCATCTCCATGAATCTCCATGAATCTCCATGAATCTCCATGAACCTCCTCCATGAATCTCCATGAGTATCCATGAATCTCCATGAATCTGCATGAATCTCCATGAATGTCCATGAATCTCCATGAATCTCCTCCATGAATCTCCATGAATCTCCATGAATCTCCATGATATCCTGTATGAATCTTCATGAATCTCCATGAATCTCCATGCATCTCCATGAATCTCCATGAATCTCCATGAGCCTCCTCCATGAATCTCCATAAATCTCCAAGAATCTCCGTGAATCTCCATGAATCTCCATGAATCTCCATGAATCTCCAAAAATCTCCTCCATGAATATCCATGAATCTCCATGAATCTCCATGAATCTCCTCGATGAATCTCCATGAATCTTCATGAATCTCCTCGATGAATCTCCATGAATCTTCATGAATCTCCTAATCCATGAACCTCTATGAATCTCCATGAATCTCCATGAATATCCTCCATGAATCTCCATGAATCTCCATGAATGTCCATGAATCTCCTACATGAATGTCCTATATGAATCTCCATGAATCTCCATGAATCTCCATGAATCTCCATGAATCTCCATGAATCTCCTACATGAATCTCCTATATGAATCTCCATGAATCTCCATGAATCTCCATGAATCTCCATGAATCTCCATGAATCTCCTTCATCAATCTCCACGAATCTCCATGAATCTCCATGAATCTCCAAGAATCTCCATGAATGTCCATGAATGTCCTCCATGAACCTCCATGCATCTCCATGAATATCCATGAATCCTCATGAATCTCCTCCATGAATCTCCATGAATCTCCATGCATCTCCATGAATCTCCATGAATCTCCATGAACTTCCTCCATGAATCTCCATGAATCTCCATGAATATCCATGAATCTCCATGAATCTCCATGAATCTCCATGTATCTCCATGAATTTCCAAGAATCTCCATGAATGTCCATGAATGTCCTCCATGAATCTCCATGCATCTCCATGATTCTCCATGAACCTCCTTCATGAATCTCCATGAATCTCCATGAATATCCATGAATCTCCATGAATCTCCATGAATCTCCATGTATCTCCAAGAATTTCCAAGAATCTCCATGAATGTCCATGAATGTCCACCATGAATCTCCATGCATCTCCATGAATCTCCATGAATCTCCATGAACCTCCTCCATGAATCTCCATGAATCTCCATGAATATCCATGAATCTCCATGAATCTGCATGAATCTCCATGTATCTCCATGAATCTACATGAATCTCCATGAATCTCTATGAATCTCCTCGATGAATCTCCATGAATCTTCATGAATCTCCTAATCCATGAACCTCTTTGAATCCCCATGAATCTCCATGAATATCCTCCATGAATCTCCATGAATCTCCATGAATGTCCATGAATCTCCTACATGAATCTCCTATATGAATCTCCATGAATCTCCATGAATCTCCATGAATCTCCATGAATCTCCATGAATCTCCTTCATCAATCTCCACGAATCTCCATGAATCTCCATGAATCTCCATGAATCTCCTCCATGAATCTCCATGAATCTCCATGAATCTCCATGATATCCTGTATGAATCTTCATGAATCTCCATGAATCTCCATGCATCTCCATGAATCTCCATGAATCTCCATGAATCTCCATGAATCTCCATGTATCTCCATGAATCTTCATGAATCTCCAAGAATCTCAATGATTCTCCTCGATGAATCTCCATGAATCTTCATGAATCTCCTGATCCATGAATCTCTATGAATCTCCATGAATCTCCATGAATATCCTCCATGAATCTCCATGAATCTCCATGAATCTCCATGAATCTCCATGTATCTCCATGAATTTCCAAGAATCTCCATGAATGTCCATGAATGTCCTCCATGAATCTCCATGCATCTCCATGATTCTCCATGAACCTCCTTCATGAATCTCCATGAATCTCCATGAATATCCATGAATCTCCATGAATCTCCATGAATCTCCATGTATCTCCAAGAATTTCCAAGAATCTCCATGAATGTCCATGAATGTCCACCATGAATCTCCATGCATCTCCATGAATCTCCATGAATCTCCATGAACCTCCTCCATGAATCTCCATGAATCTCCATGAATATCCATGAATCTCCATGAATCTGCATGAATCTCCATGTATCTCCATGAATCTACATGAATCTCCATGAATCTCCATGAATCTCCATGAATCTCCATGAATCTCCATGAATCTCCATGTATCTCCATGAATCTTCATGAATCTCCAAGAATCTCAATGATTCTCCTCGATGAATCTCCATGAATCTTCATGAATCTCCTGATCCACGAATCTCTATGAATCTCCATGAATCTCCATGAATATCCTCCATGAATCTCCATGAATCTCCATGAATCTCCATGAATCTCCATGTATCTCCATGAATTTCCAAGAATCTCCATGAATGTCCATGAATGTCCTCCATGAATCTCCATGCATCTCCATGATTCTCCATGAACCTCCTTCATGAATCTCCATGAATCTCCATGAATATCCATGAATCTCCATGAATCTCCATGAATCTCCATGTATCTCCAAGAATTTCCAAGAATCTCCATGAATGTCCATGAATGTCCACCATGAATCTCCATGCATCTCCATGAATCTCCATGAATCTCCATGAACCTCCTCCATGAATCTCCATGAATCTCCATGAATATCCACGAATCTCCATGAATCTGCATGAATCTCCATGTATCTCCATGAATCTACATGAATCTCCATGAATCTCTATGAATCTCCTCGATGAATCTCCATGAATCTTCATGAATCTCCTAATCCATGAACCTCTATGAATCCCCATGAATCTCCATGAATATCCTCCATGAATCTCCATGAATCTCCATGAATGTCCATGAATCTCCTACATGAATCTCCTATATGAATCTCCATGAATCTCCATGAATCTCCATGAATCTCCTATATGAATCTCCATGAATCTCCATGAATCTCCATGAATCTCCATGAATCTCCATGAATCTCCTTCATCAATCTCCACGAATCTCCATGAATCTCCATGAATCTCCATGAATCTCCTCCATGAATCTCCATGAATCTCCATGAATCTCCATGATATCCTGTATGAATCTTCATGAATCTCCATGAATCTCCATGCATCTCCATGAATCTCCATGAATCTCCATGAATCTCCATGAATCTCCATGAATCTCCATGAACCTCCTCCATGAATCTCCATGAATATCCATGAATCTCCATGAATCTCCATGAATCTCCATGTATCTCCATGAATCTACAAGAATCTCCATGAATCTCCATGAATCTCCTCCATGAATCTCCATGAATCACCTCCATGAATCTCCATGAATCTCCATGAATGTCTATGAATCCCCATGAATCTCCATGAACCTCCTCCATGAATCTCCATGAATCTCCATGAATATCCATGAATCTTCATGAATCTCCATGAATCTCCATGTATCTCCATGAATCTCCTGATCCATGAATCTCTATGAATCTCCATGAATCTCCATGAATATCCTCCATGAATCTCCATGAATCTCCATGAATCGCCATGAATCTCCATGTATCTCCAGGAATTTCCAAGAATCTCCATGAATGTCCATGAATGTCCTCCATGAATCCCCATGCATCTCCATGATTCTCCATGAATCTCCATGAACCTCCTCCATGAATCTCCATGAATCTCCATGAATATCCATGAATCTCCATGAATCTCCATGAATCCCCATGTATCTCCAAGAATTTCCAAGAATCTCCATGAATGTCCATGAATGTCCACCATGAATCTCCATGCATCTCCATGAATCTCCATGAATCTTCATGAACCTCCTCCATGAATCTCCATGAATCTCCATGAATATCCATGAATCTCCATGAATCTGAATGAATCTCCATGTATCTCCATGAATCTACATGAATCTCCATGAATCTCCATGAATCTCCTCGATGAATCTCCATGAATCTTCATGAATCTCCTAATCCATGAACCTCTATGAATCTCCATGAATCTCCATGAATATCCTCCATGAATCTCCATGAATCTCGATGAATGTCCATGAATCTCCTACATGAATCTCCTATATGAATCTCCATGAATCTCCATGAATCTCCATGAATCTCCATGAATCTCCATGAATCTCCTTCATCAATCTCCACGAATCTCCATGAATCTCCATGAATCTCCATGAATCTCCATGAATCTCCATGAATCTCCTCCATGAATCTCCATGAATCTCCATGAATATCCATGAATCTCCATGAATCTGCATGAATCTCCATGTATCTCCATGAATCTACATGAATCTCCATGAATCTCCATGAATCTCCTCGATGAATCTCCATGAATCTTCATGAATCTCCTAATCCATGAACCTCTATGAATCTCCATGAATCTCCATGAATATCCTCCATGAATCTCCATGAATCTCCATGAATGTCCATGGATCTCCTACATGAATCTCCATGAATCTCCATGAATATCCATGAATCTCCATGAATCTCCATGAATCTCCATGTATCTCCAAGAATTTCTAAGAATCTCCATGAATGTCCATGAATGTCCACCATGAATCTCCATGCATCTCCATGAACCTCCTCCATGAATCTCCATGAATCTCCATGAATATCCATGAATCTCCATGAATCTGCATGAATCTCCATGATTCTCCATGAATCTCCATGAACCTCCTCGATGAATCTCCATGAATCTCCATGAATATCCATGAATCTCCATGAATCTGCATGAATCTCCATGTATCTCCATGAATCTACATGAATCTCCATGAATCTCCATGCATCTCCATGAATCTCCATGAATCTCCATGAATCTCCATGAACCTCCTCCATGAATCTCCATGAATCTCCATGAATCTCCATGAATCTGCATGAATCTCCATGTATCTCCATGAATCTACATGAATCTCCATGAATCTCTATGAATCTCCTCGATGAATCTCCATGAATCTTCATGAATCTCCTAATCCATGAACCTCTTTGAATCCCCATGAATCTCCATGAATATCCTCCATGAATCTCCATGAATCTCCATGAATGTCCATGAATCTCCTACATGAATCTCCTATATGAATCTCCATGAATCTCCATGAATCTCCATGAATCTCCATGAATCTCCATGAATCTCCTTCATCAATCTCCACGAATCTCCATGAATCTCCATGAATCTCCATGAATCTCCTCCATGAATCTCCATGAATCTCCATGAATCTCCATGATATCCTGTATGAATCTTCATGAATCTCCATGAATCTCCATGCATCTCCATGAATCTCCATGAATCTCCATGAATCTCCATGAATCTCCATGAATCTCCATGAATCTCCATGTATCTCCATGAATCTTCATGAATCTCCAAGAATCTCAATGATTCTCCTCGATGAATCTCCATGAATCTTCATGAATCTCCTGATCCATGAATCTCCATGAATCTCCATGAATCTCCATGTATCTCCATGAATTTCCAAGAATCTCCATGAATGTCCATGAATGTCCTCCATGAATCTCCATGCATCTCCATGATTCTCCATGAACCTCCTTCATGAATCTCCATGAATCTCCATGAATATCCATGAATCTCCATGAATCTCCATGAATCTCCATGTATCTCCAAGAATTTCCAAGAATCTCCATGAATGTCCATGAATGTCCACCATGAATCTCCATGCATCTCCATGAATCTCCATGAATCTCCATGAACCTCCTCCATGAATCTCCATGAATCTCCATGAATATCCATGAATCTCCATGAATCTGCATGAATCTCCATGTATCTCCATGAATCTACATGAATCTCCATGAATCTCCATGAATCTCCATGAATCTCCATGAATCTCCATGAATCTCCATGTATCTCCATGAATCTTCATGAATCTCCAAGAATCTCAATGATTCTCCTCGATGAATCTCCATGAATCTTCATGAATCTCCTGATCCATGAATCTCTATGAATCTCCATGAATCTCCATGAATATCCTCCATGAATCTCCATGAATCTCCATGAATCTCCATGAATCTCCATGTATCTCCATGAATTTCCAAGAATCTCCATGAATGTCCATGAATGTCCTCCATGAATCTCCATGCATCTCCATGATTCTCCATGAACCTCCTTCATGAATCTCCATGAATCTCCATGAATATCCATGAATCTCCATGAATCTCCATGAATCTCCATGTATCTCCAAGAATTTCCAAGAATCTCCATGAATGTCCATGAATGTCCACCATGAATCTCCATGCATCTCCATGAATCTCCATGAATCTCCATGAACCTCCTCCATGAATCTCCATGAATCTCCATGAATATCCATGAATCTCCATGAATCTGCATGAATCTCCATGTATCTCCATGAATCTACATGAATCTCCATGAATCTCTATGAATCTCCTCGATGAATCTCCATGAATCTTCATGAATCTCCTAATCCATGAACCTCTATGAATCCCCATGAATCTCCATGAATATCCTCCATGAATCTCCATGAATCTCCATGAATGTCCATGAATCTCCTACATGAATCTCCTATATGAATCTCCATGAATCTCCATGAATCTCCATGAATCTCCATGAATCTCCATGAATCTCCTTCATCAATCTCCACGAATCTCCATGAATCTCCATGAATCTCCATGAATCTCCTCCATGAATCTCCATGAATCTCCATGAATCTCCATGATATCCTGTATGAATCTTCATGAATCTCCATGAATCTCCATGCATCTCCATGAATCTCCATGAATCTCCATGAATCTCCATGAATCTCCATGAATCTCCATGAACCTCCTCCATGAATCTCCATGAATATCCATGAATCTCCATGAATCTCCATGAATCTCCATGTATCTCCATGAATCTACAAGAATCTCCATGAATCTCCATGAATCTCCTCCATGAATCTCCATGAATCACCTCCATGAATCTCCATGAATCTCCATGAATGTCTATGAATCCCCATGAATCTCCATGAACCTCCTCCATGAATCTCCATGAATCTCCATGAATATCCATGAATCTTCATGAATCTCCATGAATCTCCATGTATCTCCATGAATCTCCTGATCCATGAATCTCTATGAATCTCCATGAATCTCCATGAATATCCTCCATGAATCTCCATGAATCTCCATGAATCGCCATGAATCTCCATGTATCTCCAGGAATTTCCAAGAATCTCCATGAATGTCCATGAATGTCCTCCATGAATCCCCATGCATCTCCATGATTCTCCATGAATCTCCATGAACCTCCTCCATGAATCTCCATGAATCTCCATGAATATCCATGAATCTCCATGAATCTCCATGAATCCCCATGTATCTCCAAGAATTTCCAAGAATCTCCATGAATGTCCATGAATGTCCACCATGAATCTCCATGCATCTCCATGAATCTCCATGAATCTTCATGAACCTCCTCCATGAATCTCCATGAATCTCCATGAATATCCATGAATCTCCATGAATCTGAATGAATCTCCATGTATCTCCATGAATCTACATGAATCTCCATGAATCTCCATGAATCTCCTCGATGAATCTCCATGAATCTTCATGAATCTCCTAATCCATGAACCTCTATGAATCTCCATGAATCTCCATGAATATCCTCCATGAATCTCCATGAATCTCGATGAATGTCCATGAATCTCCTACATGAATCTCCTATATGAATCTCCATGAATCTCCATGAATCTCCATGAATCTCCATGAATCTCCATGAATCTCCTTCATCAATCTCCACGAATCTCCATGAATCTCCATGAATCTCCATGAATCTCCATGAATCTCCATGAATCTCCTCCATGAATCTCCATGAATCTCCATGAATATCCATGAATCTCCATGAATCTGCATGAATCTCCATGTATCTCCATGAATCTACATGAATCTCCATGAATCTCCATGAATCTCCTCGATGAATCTCCATGAATCTTCATGAATCTCCTAATCCATGAACCTCTATGAATCTCCATGAATCTCCATGAATATCCTCCATGAATCTCCATGAATCTCCATGAATGTCCATGGATCTCCTACATGAATCTCCATGAATCTCCATGAATATCCATGAATCTCCATGAATCTCCATGAATCTCCATGTATCTCCAAGAATTTCTAAGAATCTCCATGAATGTCCATGAATGTCCACCATGAATCTCCATGCATCTCCATGAACCTCCTCCATGAATCTCCATGAATCTCCATGAATATCCATGAATCTCCATGAATCTGCATGAATCTCCATGATTCTCCATGAATCTCCATGAACCTCCTCGATGAATCTCCATGAATCTTCATGAATCTCCTAATCCATGAGCCTCTATGAATCTCCATGAATCTCCATGAATATCCTCCATGAATCTCCATGAATCTCCATGAATGTCCATGAATCTCCTACATGAATCTCCTATATGAATCTCCATGAATCTCCATGAATCTCCATGAATCTCCATGAATCTCCATGAATCTCCTTCATCAATCTCCACGAATCTCCATGAATCTCCATGAATCTCCATGAATCTCCATGAAACTCCATGAATCTCCTCCATGAATCTCCATGAATCTCCATGAATATCCATGAATCTCCATGAATCTGCATGAATCTCCATGTATCTCCATGAATCTACATGAATCTCCATGAATCTCCATGAATCTCCTCGATGAATCTCCATGAATCTTCATGAATCTCCTAATCCATGAACCTCTATGAATCTCCACGAATCTCCATGAATCTCCATGAATCTCCATGAATCTCCATGAATCTCCATGAATCTCTATGAATCTCCATGAATCTCCTCCATGAATCTCCATGAATCTCCATGAATCTCCTTCATCAATCTCCACGAATCTCCATGAATCTCCATGAATCTCCATGAATCTCCATGAATCTCCATGAATCTCCTCCATGAATCTCCATGAATCTCCATGAATCTCCATGATATCCTGTATGAATCTTCATGAATCTCCATGAATCTCCATGCATCTCCATGAATCTCCATGAATCTCCATGAATCTCCATGAACCTCCTCCATGAATCTCCATGAATCTCCATGAATATCCATGAATCTCCATGAATCTGCATGAATCTCCATGTATCTCCATGAATCTACATGAATCTCCATGAATCTCCATGAATCTCCTCGATGAATCTCCATGAATCTTCATGAATCTCCTAATCCATGAACCTCTATGAATCTCCATGAATCTCCATGAATCTCCATGAATCTCCATGAATCTCCATGAATGTCCATGAATCTCCTACATGAATCTCCTATATGAATCTCCATGAATCTCCATGAATCTCCATGAATCTCCATGAATCTCCATGAATCTCCTTCATCAATCTCCACGAATCTCCATGAATCTCCATGAATCTCCATGAATATCCATGAATCTCCATGAATCTCCTCCATGAATCTCCATGAATCTCCATGAATATCCATGAATCTCCATGAATCTGCATGAATCTCCATGTATCTCCATGAATCTACATGAATCTCCATGAATCTCCATGAATCTCCTCGATGAATCTCCATGAATCTTCATGAATCTCCTAATCCATGAACCTCTATGAATCTCCATGAATCTCCATGAATATCCTCCATGAATCTCCATGAATCTCCATGAATGTCCATGAATCTCCTACATGAATCTCCTATATGAATCTCCATGAATCTCCATGAATCTCCATGAATCTCCATGAATCTCCATGAATCTCCATGAATCTCCTTCATCAATCTCCACGAATCTCCATGAATCTCCATGAATCTCCATGAATCTCCATGAATCTCCATGAATCTCCTCCATGAATCTCCATGAATCTCCATGAATCTCCATGAATCTCCATGATATCCTGTATGAATCTTCATGAATCTCCATGAATCTCCATGCATCTCCATGAATCTCCATGAATCTCCATGAATCTCCATGAACCTCCTCCATGAATCTCCATGAATATCCATGAATCTCCATGAATCTCCATGAATCTCCATGTATCTCCATGAATCTACAAGAATCTCCATGAATCTCCATGAATCTCCTCCATGAATCTCCATGAATCACCTCCATGAATCTCCATGAATCTCCATGAATGTCTATGAATCTCCATGAATCTCCATGAACCTCCTCCATGAATCTCCATGAATCTCCATGAATATCCATGAATCTTCATGAATCTCCATGAATCTCCATGAATCTCCATGAATATCCATGAATCTTCATGAATCTCCATGAATCTCCATGTATCTCCATGAATCTCCTCCATGAATCTCCATGAATCTCCAAAAATCTCCTCTATGAATCTCCATGAATCTCCATGAATCTCCATGTACCTCCATGAATCTACATGAATCACCATGAATCTCAATGATTCTCCTCGATGAATCTCCATGAATCTTCATGAATCTCCTGATCCATGAATATCTATGAATCTCCATGAATCTCCATGAATATCCTCCATGAATCTCCATGAATCTCCATGAATCGCCATGAATCTCCATGTATCTCCATGAATTTCCAAGAATCTCCATGAATGTCCATGAATGTCCTCCATAAATCTCCATGCATCTTCATGATTCTCCATGAATCTCCATGAACCTCCTCCATGAATCTCCATGAATCTCCATGAATATCCATGAATCTCCATGAATCTCCATGTATCTCCATGAATTTCCAAGAATCTCCATGAATGTCCATGAATGTCCACCATAAATCTCCATGCATCTCCATGAATCTCCATGAATCTCCATGAACCTCCTCCATGAATCTCCATGAATATCCATGAATCTCCATGAATCTCCATGAATCTCCATGTATCTCCAAGAATTTCCAAGAATCTCCATGAATGTCCATGAATGTCCACCATGTATCTCCATGCATCTCCATGAATCTCCATGAATCTCCATGAACCTCCTCCATGAATCTCCATGAATCTCCATGAATATCCATGAATCTCCATGAATCTGCATGAATCTCCATGTATCTCCATGAATCTACATGAATCTCCATGAATCTCCATGAATCTCCTCGATGAATCTCCATGAATCTTCATGAATCTCCTAATCCATGAACCTCTATGAATCTCCATGAATCTCCATGAATATCCTCCATGAATCTCCATGAATCTCCATGAATGTCCATGAATCTCCTACATGAATCTCCTATATGAATCTCCATGAATCTCCATGAATCTCCATGAATCTCCTTCATCAATCTCCTTCATCAATCTCCACGAATCTCCATGAATCTCCATGAATCTCCATGAATCTCCATGAATCTCCATGAATCTCCTCCATGAATCTCCATGAATCTCCATGAATATCCATGAATCTCCATGAATCTCCATGTATCTCCATGAATCTCCTCCATGAATCTCCATGAATCTCCAAAAATCTCCTCTATGAATCTCCATGAATCTCCATGAATCTCCATGTACCTCCATGAATCTACATGAATCACCATGAATCTCAATGATTCTCCTCGATGAATCTCCATGAATCTTCATGAATCTCCTGATCCATGAATATCTATGAATCTCCATGAATCTCCATGAATATCCTCCATGAATCTCCATGAATCTCCATGAATCGCCATGAATCTCCATGTATCTCCATGAATTTCCAAGAATCTCCATGAATGTCCATGAATGTCCTCCATGAATCTCCATGCATCTCCATGATTCTCCATGAATCTCCATGAACCTCCTCCATGAATCTCCATGAATCTCCATGAATATCCATGAATCTCCATGAATCTCCATGAATCTCCATGTACCTCCATGAATTTCCAAGAATCTCCATGAATGTCCATGAATGTCCACCATGAATCTCCATGCATCTCCATGAATCTCCATGAATCTCCATGAACCTCCTCCATGAATCTCCATGAATCTCCTCGATGAATCTCCATGAATCTTCATGAATCTCCTAATCCATGAACCTCTATGAATCTCCATGAATCTCCATGAATATCCTGCATGAATCTCCATGAATCTCCATGAATGTCCATGAATCTCCTACATGAATCTCCATGAATCTCCATGAATCTCCATGAATCTCCATGAATCTCCTTCATCAATCTCCACGAATCTCCATGAATCTCCATGAATCTCCATGAATCTCCATGAATCTCCTCCATGAATCTCCATGAATCTCCATGATATCCTGTATGAATCTTCATGAATCTCCATGAATCTCCATGCATCTCCATGAATCTCCATGAATCTCCATGAATCTCCATGAACCTCCTCCATGAATCTCCATGAATATCCATGAATCTCCATGAATCTCCATGAATCTTCATGTATCTCCATGAGTCTACAAGAATCTCCATGAATCTCCATGAATCTCCATGAATCACCTCCATGAATCTCCATGAATCTCCATGAATGTCTATGAATCTCCATGAATCTACATGAATCTCCATGATATCCTGTATGAATCTTCATGAATCTCCATGAATCTCCATGCATCTCCATGAATCTCCATGAATATCCACGAATCTTCATGAATCTCCATGAATCTCCATGTATCTCCATGAATCTACATGAATCTCCATGAATCTCCATGAATCTCCTCCATGAATCTCCATGAATTACCTCCATGAATCTCCATGAATCTCCATGATATCCTGTATGAAACTTCATGAATCTCCATGAATCTCCATGCATCTCCATGCATCTCCATGAATCTCCATGAACCTCCTCCATGAATCTCCATGAATCTCCATGAATATCCATGAATCTTCATGAATCTCCATGAATCTCCATGTATCTCCATGAATCTACATGAATCTCCATGAATCTCCATGAATCTCCATGAATCTCCATGAATCTCCATGAATCTCCTTCATCAATCTCCACGAATCTCCATGAATCTCGATGAATCTCCATGAATCTCCATGAATCTCCTCCATGAATCTCCATGAATCTCCATGATATCCTGTATGAATCTTCATGAATCTCCATGAATCTCCATGCATCTCCATGAATCTCCATGAATCTCCATGAATCTCCATGAACCTCCTCCATGAATCTCCATGAATATCCATGAATCTCCACGAATCTCCATGAATCTCCATGTATCTCCATGAATCTACATGAATCTCCATGAATCTCCATGAATCTCCTCTATGAATCTCCATGAATCTTCATGAATCTCCTGATCCATGAATATCTATGAATCTCCATGAATCTCCATGAATATCCTCCATGAATCTCCATGCATCTCCATGATTCTCCATGAATCTCCATGAACCTCCTCCATGAATCTCCATGAATCTCCATGAATATCCATGAATCTCCATGAATCTCCATGAATCTCCATGTACCTCCATGAATTTCCAAGAATCTCCATGAATGTCCATGAATGTCCACCATGAATCTCCATGCATCTCCATGAATCTCCATGAATCTCCATGAACCTCCTCCATGAATCTCCATGAATCTCCTCGATGAATCTCCATGAATCTTCATGAATCTCCTAATCCATGAACCTCTATGAATCTCCATGAATCTCCATGAATATCCTGCATGAATCTCCATGAATCTCCATGAATGTCCATGAATCTCCTACATGAATCTCCATGAATCTCCATGAATCTCCATGAATCTCCATGAATCTCCTTCATCAATCTCCACGAATCTCCATGAATCTCCATGAATCTCCATGAATCTCCATGAATCTCCTCCATGAATCTCCATGAATCTCCATGATATCCTGTATGAATCTTCATGAATCTCCATGAATCTCCATGCATCTCCATGAATCTCCATGAATCTCCATGAATCTCCATGAACCTCCTCCATGAATCTCCATGAATATCCATGAATCTCCATGAATCTCCATGAATCTTCATGTATCTCCATGAGTCTACAAGAATCTCCATGAATCTCCATGAATCTCCATGAATCACCTCCATGAATCTCCATGAATCTCCATGAATGTCTATGAATCTCCATGAATCTACATGAATCTCCATGATATCCTGTATGAATCTTCATGAATCTCCATGAATCTCCATGCATCTCCATGAATCTCCATGAATATCCATGAATCTTCATGAATCTCCATGAATCTCCATGTATCTCCATGAATCTACATGAATCTCCATGAATCTCCATGAATCTCCTCCATGAATCTCCATGAATTACCTCCATGAATCTCCATGAATCTCCATGATATCCTGTATGAAACTTCATGAATCTCCATGAATCTCCATGCATCTCCATGCATCTCCATGAATCTCCATGAACCTCCTCCATGAATCTCCATGAATCTCCATGAATATCCATGAATCTTCATGAATCTCCATGAATCTCCATGTATCTCCATGAATCTACATGAATCTCCATGAATCTCCATGAATCTCCATGAATCTCCATGAATCTCCATGAATCTCCTTCATCAATCTCCACGAATCTCCATGAATCTCGATGAATCTCCATGAATCTCCATGAATCTCCTCCATGAATCTCCATGAATCTCCATGATATCCTGTATGAATCTTCATGATTCTCCATGAATCTCCATGCATCTCCATGAATCTCCATGAATCTCCATGAATCTCCATGAACCTCCTCCATGAATCTCCATGAATATCCATGAATCTCCACGAATCTCCATGAATCTCCATGTATCTCCATGAATCTACATGAATCTCCATGAATCTCCATGAATCTCCTCTATGAATCTCCATGAATCTTCATGAATCTCCTGATCCATGAACCTCTATGAATCTCCATGGATCTCCATGAATCTCCATGAATCTCCATGAATCTCCTCCATGAATCTCCATGAATCTCCATTAATATCCATGAATCTCCACGAATCTCCATGAATCTCCATGAATCTCCATGAATCTCCATGGATCTCCATGAATCTGGTCCGTAAATCTCCATGAATCTCCTCCATGAATCTGCACGAATCTCCATGAATGTCCATGAATCTCCATGTATCTCCATGAGTCTCCATGAATCTCCATGAATTTCCAAGAATCTCTATGAATCTCCATGAGTCTCCTCCATGACTCTCCTGTATGAATCTCCATGAATCTCCATGAATCTCCATGAATCTCCATGAATCTCCATGAATCTCCTCGATGAATCTCCATGAATCTCCATGAATCTCCTCGATGAATCTCCATGAATCTTCATGAATCTCCTGATCCATGAACCTCTATGAATATCCATGAATCTCCATGAATATTCTCCAGGAATCTCCATGAATCCCCACGAATCTCCATGAATCTCCATGAATCTCCTCCATGAATCTCCATGAACCTCCATGTATCTCCAAGAATCTACATGAATCTCCATGAATCTCCATGAATCTCCTCGATGAATCTCCATGAATCTTCATGAATCTCCTGGTCCATGAACCTCTATGAATGTCCATGAATCTCCATGAATATCCTCCACGAATCTTCATGAATCCCCACGAATCTCCATGAATCTCCATGAATCTCCATGGATCTCCATGAATCTCGTCCGTGAATCTCCATGAATCTTCATGAATCTCCATGATATCCTGTATGAATCTTCATGAATCTCCATGAATCTCCATGCATCTCCATGAATCTCCATGAATCTCCATGAACCTCCTCCATGAATCTCCACGAATCTCCATGAATGTCCATGAATCTCCATGAATCTCCATGAGTCTCCATGAATCTCCATGAATTTCCAAGAATCTCCATGAATGTCCATGAATCTCCTCCATGAATCTCCATGAATCTCCATTAATATCCATGAATCTCCATGAATCTCCATGAATCACCTCCATGAATCTCCATGAATCTCCTCGATGAATCTCCATGAATCTTCATGAATCTCCTAATCCATGAACCTCTATGAATCTCCATGAATCTCCATGAATATCCTGCATGAATCTCCATGAATGTCCATTGTCTCCTACATGAATCTCCATGAATCTCCATGAATCTCCATGAATCTCCATGAATCTCCTTCATCAATCTCCACGAATCTCCATGAATCTCCATGAATCTCCATGAATCTCCTCCATGAATCTCCATGAATCTCCATGATATCCTGTATGAATCTTCATGAATCTCCATGAATCTCCATGCATCTCCATGAATCTCCATGAATCTCCATGAATCTCCATGAACCTCCTCCATGAATCTCCATGAATATCCATGAATCTCCATGAATCTCCATGAATCTTCATGTATCTCCATGAGTCTACAAGAATCTCCATGAATCTCCATGAATCTCCATGAATCACCTCCATGAATCTCCATGAATCTCCATGAATGTCTATGAATCTCCATGAATCTCCATGAATCTCCATGATATCCTGTATGAATCTTCATGAATCTCCATGAATCTCCATGCATCTCCATGAATCTCCATGAATATCCATGAATCTTCATGAATCTCCATGAATCTCCATGTATCTCCATGAATCTACATGAATCTCCATGAATCTCCATGAATCTCCTCCATGAATCTCCATGAATTACCTCCATGAATCTCCATGAATCTCCATGATATCCTGTATGAAACTTCATGAATCTCCATGAATCTCCATGCATCTCCATGCATCTCCATGAATCTCCATGAACCTCCTCCATGAATCTCCATGAATCTCCATGAATATCCATGAATCTTCATGAATCTCCATGAATCTCCATGTATCTCCATGAATCTACATGAATCTCCATGAATCTCCATGAATCTCCATGAATCTCCATGAATCTCCATGAATCTCCTTCATCAATCTCCACGAATCTCCATGAATCTCGATGAATCTCCATGAATCTCCATGAATCTCCTCCATGAATCTCCATGAATCTCCATGATATCCTGTATGAATCTTCATGAATCTCCATGAATCTCCATGCATCTCCATGAATCTCCATGAATCTCCATGAATCTCCATGAACCTCCTCCATGAATCTCCATGAATATCCATGAATCTCCACGAATCTCCATGAATCTCCATGTATCTCCATGAATCTACATGAATCTCCATGAATCTCCATGAATCTCCTCTATGAATCTCCATGAATCTTCATGAATCTCCTGATCCATGAACCTCTATGAATCTCCATGGATCTCCATGAATCTCCTCCATGAATCTCCATGAATCTCCATGAATCTCCTCCATGAATCTCCATGAATCTCCATTAATATCCATGAATCTCCACGAATCTCCATGAATCTCCATGAATCTCCATGAATCTCCATGGATCTCCATGAATCTGGTCCGTAAATCTCCATGAATCTCCTCCATGAATCTGCACGAATCTCCATGAATGTCCATGAATCTCCATGTATCTCCATGAGTCTCCATGAATCTCCATGAATTTCCAAGAATCTCTATGAATCTCCATGAGTCTCCTCCATGACTCTCCTGTATGAATCTCCATGAATCTCCATGAATCTCCATGAATCTCCATGAATCTCCATGAATCTCCTCGATGAATCTCCATGAATCTCCATGAATCTCCTCGATGAATCTCCATGAATCTTCATGAATCTCCTGATCCATGAACCTCTATGAATATCCATGAATCTCCATGAATATTCTCCAGGAATCTCCATGAATCCCCACGAATCTCCATGAATCTCCATGAATCTCCTCCATGAATCTCCATGAACCTCCATGTATCTCCAAGAATCTACATGAATCTCCATGAATCTCCATGAATCTCCTCGATGAATCTCCATGAATCTTCATGAATCTCCTGGTCCATGAACCTCTATGAATGTCCATGAATCTCCATGAATATCCTCCACGAATCTTCATGAATCCCCACGAATCTCCATGAATCTCCATGAATCTCCATGGATCTCCATGAATCTCGTCCGTGAATCTCCATGAATCTTCATGAATCTCCATGATATCCTGTATGAATCTTCATGAATCTCCATGAATCTCCATGCATCTCCATGAATCTCCATGAATCTCCATGAACCTCCTCCATGAATCTCCACGAATCTCCATGAATGTCCATGAATCTCCATGAATCTCCATGAGTCTCCATGAATCTCCATGAATTTCCAAGAATCTCCATGAATGTCCATGAATCTCCTCCATGAATCTCCATGAATCTCCATTAATATCCATGAATCTCCATGAATCTCCATGAATCACCTCCATGAATCTCCATGAATCTCCATGAATCTCCATAAATTTCCATGAATCTCCGTGAATCTCCATGAATCTCCACGAATCTCCATGAATCTCCATGAATCTCCACGAATCTCCATGAATCTCCACGTATCTCCATGAATCTCCATGAATCTCCATGGATCTCCATGCATCTCCATGAATCTCCATGAATCTCCATGAACCTCCTCCATGAATCTCCATGAATCTCCATGAAGAGCCATGAATCTCCATGAATCTCCATGAACCTCAATGTATCTCCATGAATCTACATGAATCTCCATGAATCTCCATGAATCTCCTCGATGAATCTCCATGAATCTTCATGAATCTCCTGATCCATGAACCTCTATGAATCTCCATGAATCTCCATGAACCTCCATGTATCTCCACGAATCTACATGAATCTCCATGAATCTCCATGAATCTCCTCGATGAATCTCCATGAATCTTCATGAATCTCCTGATCCATGAACCTCTATGAATCTCCATGAATCTCCATGAATATCCTCCATGAATCTCCATGAATCTCCATGAATCTCCATGAATCTCCATGGATCTCCATGAATCTCGTCCGTGAATCTCCATGAATCTCCTCCATGAATCTGCACGAATCTCCATGAATGTCCATGAATCTCCATGTATCTCCATGAGTCTCCATGAATCTCCATGAATTTCCAAGAATCTCCATGAATGTCCATGAATCTCCTCCATGAATCTCCATGAATCTCCATTAATATCCATGAATCTCCATGAATCTCCATGAATCTCCTCCATGAATCTCTATGAATCTCCATGAATTTCCATGAATCTCCATGAACCCTCATGAACCTCCTCTCTAAATCTCCATGAATCTCCATGAATCTTCATGAATCTCTATGAATCTCCATGAGTCTCCTCCATGACTCTCCTGTATGAATCTCCATGAATCTCCATGAATCTCCATGAATCTCCTCGATGAATCTCCATGAATCTTCATGAATCTCCTGATCCATGAATCTCTAGGAATATCCATGAATCTCCATGAATATCCTCCATGAATCTCCACGAATCTCCATAAATCTCCATGAATCTCCATGAATCTCCTCCATGAATCTCCATGAATCTCCATGAATCTCCTCGATGAATCTCCATGAATCTTCATGAATCTCCTGATCCATGAACCTCTATGAATCTCCATGAATCTCCATGAATGTCTATGAATCTCCATGACTCTCCATGAATCTCCAAGAATCTCCTCCATGAATCTCCATGCATCTCCATGAATCTCCATGAATATCCATGAATCTCCATGAATCTCCATGAATCTCCATGAATCTCCACGAATCTCCATGAATCTCCACGTATCTCCATGAATCTCCATGAATCTCCATGGATCTCCATGCATCTCCATGAATCTCCATGAATCTCCATGAACCTCCTCCATGAATATCCATGAATCTCCATGAATATCCATGAATCTCCATGAATCTCCATGAACCTCAATGTATCTCCAAGAATCTACATGAATCTCCATGAATCTCCATGAATCTCCTCGATGAATCTCCATGAATCTTCATGAATCTCCTGATCCATGAACCTCTATGAATCTCCATGAATCTCCATGAATATCCTCCACGAATCTCCATGAATCCCCACGAATCTCCATGAATCTCCATGAATCTCCATGGATCTCCATGAATCTCGTCCGTGAATCTCCATGAATCTCCTCCATGAATGTCCATGAATCTTCATGAATCTCCATGAATCTCCATGATATCCTGTATGAATCTTCATGAATCTCCATGAATCTCCATGCATCTCCATGAATCTCCATGAATCTCCATGAACCTCCTCCATGAATCTCCACGAATCTCCATGAATGTCCATGAATCTCCATGAATCTCCATGAGTCTCAATGAATCTCCATGAATTTCCAAGAATCTCCATGAATGTCCATGAATCTCCTCCATGAATCTCCATGAATCTCCATTAATATCCATGAATCTCCATGAATCTCCATGAATCACCTCCATGAATCTCCATGAATCTCCATGAATCTCCATGAATCTCCATAAATTTCCATGAATCTCCGTGAATCTCCATGAATCTCCACGAATCTCCATGAATCTCCATGGATCTCCATGCATCTCCATGAATCTCCATGAATCTCCAAGAATCTCCTCCATGAATCTCCATGCATCTCCATGAATCTCCATGAATATCCATGAATCTAAATGAATCTCCATGAATCTACATGAATCTCCACGAATCTCCATGAATCTCCACGTATCTCCATGAATCTCCATGAATCTCCATGGATCTCCATGCATCTCCATGAATCTCCATGAATCTCTATGAATCTTCATGAATTTCCATGAATCTCCATGAACCCTCATGAACCTCCTCTCTAAATCTCCATGAATCTCCATGCATCTCCATGAATCTCCATGAATCTCCATGAACCTCCTCCATGAATCTCCATGAATCTCCATGAATATCCATGAATTTCCACGAATCTCCATGAATCTCCATGTATCTCCATGAATCTACATGAATCTCCATGAACCTCCATGAATCTCCTCGATGAATCTCCATGAATCTTCATGAATCTCCTGATCCATGAACCTCTATGAATCTCCATGGATCTCCATGAATCTCCTCCATGAATCTCCATGAATCTCCATGAATCTCCTCCATGAATCTCCATGAATCTCCATGAATCTCCATGAATCTCTATGTATCTCCATGAATCTTCATGAATCTGTATGAATCTCCATGAATCTCCTCCATGACTCTCCTGTATGAATCTCCATGAATCTCCATGAATCTCCATGAATCTCCATGAATCTCCTCGATGAATCTCCATGAATCTTCATGAATCTCCTGATCCATGAATCTCCATGAACCTCCTCCATGAATCTCCATGAATCTCCATGAATCTCCATGAATCTCCATGAATGTCCATGAATCTCCATGTATCTCCATGAGTCTCCATGAATCTCCATGAATTTCCAAGAATCTCTATGAATCTCCATGAGTCTCCTCCATGACTCTCCTGTATGAATCCCCTCGAATCTCCATGAATCTCCATGAATCTCCATGGATCTCCATGAATCTCGTCCGTGAATCTTCATGGATCTCCATGAATCTCGTCCGTGAATCTCCATGAATCTCCTCCATGAATCTCCATGAATCTTCATGAATCTCCATGAATCTCCATGATATCCTGTATGAATCTTCATGAATCTCCATGAATCTCCATGCATCTCCATGAATCTCCATGAACCTCCTCCATGAATCTCCACGAATCTCCATGAATGTCCATGAATCTCCATGAATCTCCATGAGTCTCAATGAATCTCCATGAATTTCCAAGAATCTCCATGAATGTCCATGAATCTCCTCCATGAATCTCCATGAATCTCCATTAATATCTATGAATCTCCATGAATCTCCATGAATCACCTCCATGAATCTCCATGAATCTCCATGAATCTCCATAAATTTCCATGAATCTCCGTGAATCTCCATGAATCTCCTCGAATCTCCATGAATCTCCATGGATCTCCATGCATCTCCATGAATCTCCATGAATCTCCAAGAATCTCCTCCATGAATCTCCATGCATCTCCATGAATCTCCATGAATATCCATGAATCTCCATGAATCTCCATGAATCTCCATGAATCTCCACGAATCTCCATGAATCTCCACGTATCTCCATGAATCTCCATGAATCTCCATGGATCTCCATGCATCTCCATGAATCTCCATGAATCTCTATGAATCTTCATGAATTTCCATGATTCTCCATGAACCCTCATGAACCTCCTCTCTAAATCTCCATGAATCTCCATGCATCTCCATGAATCTCCATGAATCTCCATGAACCTCCTCCATGAATCTCCATGAATCTCCATGAATATCCATGAATTTCCACGAATCTCCATGAATCTCCATGTATCTCCATGAATCTACATGAATCTCCATGAACCTCCATGACTCTCCTCGATGAATCTCCATGAATCTTCATGAATCTCCTGATCCATGAACCTCTATGAATCTCCATGGATCTCCATGAATCTCCTCCATGAATCTCCATGAATCTCCATGAATCTCCTCCATGAATCTCCATGAATCTCCATGAATCTCCATGAATCTCTATGTATCTCCATGAATCTTCATGAATCTGTATGAATCTCCATGAATCTCCTCCATGACTCTCCTGTATGAATCTCCATGAATCTCCATGAATCTCCATGAATCTCCATGAATCTCCTCAATGAATCTCCATGAATCTTCATGAATCTCCTGATCCATGAATCTCCATGAACCTCCTCCATGAATCTCCATGAATCTCCATGAATATCCATGAATCTCCACGAATCTCCATGAATCTCCATGTATCTCCATGAATCTACATGAATCTCCATGAATCTCCATGAATCTCCTCTATGAATCTCCATGAATCTTCATGAATCTCCTGATCCATGAACCTCTATGAATCTCCATGAATCTCCATGAATCTCCACGAATCTACATGAATCTCCATGAATCTCCATGAATCTCCACGAATCTACATGAATCTCCATGAATCTCCATGAATCTCCTCGATGAATCTCCATGAATCTTCATGAATCTCCTGATCCATGAACCTCTATGAATCTCCATGAATCTCCATGAATATCCTCCATGAATCTCCATGAATCTCCATGAATCTCCATGAATCTCCATGGATCTCCATGAATCTCGTCCGTGAATCTCCATGAATCTCCTCCATGAATCTGCACGAATCTCCATGAATGTCCATGAATCTCCATGTATCTCCATGAGTCTCCATGAATCTCCATGAATTTCCAAGAATCTCCATGAATGTCCATGAATCTCCTCCATGACTCTCCATGAATCTCCATTAATATCCATGAATCTCCATGAATCTCCATGAATCTCCTCCATGAATCTCTATGAATCTCCATGAATTTCCATGAATCTCCATGAACCCTCATGAACCTCCTCTCTAAATCTCCATGAATCTCCATGAATCTTCATGAATCTCTATGAATCTCCATGAGTCTCCTCCATGACTCTCCTGTATGAATCTCCATGAATCTCCATGAATCTCCATGAATCTCCATGAATCTCCATGAATCTCCTCGATGAATCTCCATGAATCTTCATGAATCTCCTGATCCATGAATCTCTAGGAATCTCCATGAATATCCTCCATGAATCTCCACGAATCTCCATAAATCTCCATGAATCTCCATGAATCTCCTCCATGAATCTCCAGGAATCTCCATGAATGTCCATGAATCTCCATGAATCTCCAAGAGTCAACATGAATCTACATGAATTTCCAAGAATCTCCATGAATGTCCATGAATCTCCTCCATGAATCTCCATGAATCACCTCCATGAATCTCCATGAATCTCCATGAATGTCTATGAATCTCCATGACTCTCCATGAATCTCCAAGAATCTCCTCCATGAATCTCCATGCATCTCCATGCATCTCCATGAATCTCCATGAACCTCCTCCATGAATATCCATGAATCTCCATGAATAGCCATGAATCTCCATGAATCTCCATGAACCTCAATGTATCTCCATGAATCTACATGAATCTCCATGAATCTCCATGAATCTCCTCGATGAATCTCCATGAATCTTCATGAATCTCCTGATCCATGAACCTCTATGAATCTCCATGAATCTCCATGAATATCCTCCACGAATCTCCATGAATCCCCACGAATCTCCATGAATCTCCATGAATCTCCATGGATCTCCATGAATCTCGTCCGTGTATCTCCATGAATCTCCTCCATGAATCTCCATGAATCTTCATGAATCTCCATGAATCTCCATGATATCCTGTATGAATCTTCATGAATCTCCATGAATCTCCATGCATCTCCATGAATCTCCATGAATCTCCATGAACCTCCTCCATGAATCTCCACGAATCTCCATGAATGTCCATGAATCTCCATGAATCTCCATGAGTCTCAATGAATCTCCATGAATTTCCAAGAATCTCCATGAATGTCCATGAATCTCCTCCATGAATCTCCATGAATCTCCATTAATATCCATGAATCTCCATGAATCTCCATGAATCACCTCCATGAATCTCCATGAATCTCCATGAATCTCCATAAATTTCCATGAATCTCCGTGAATCTCCATGAATCTCCACGAATCTCCATGAATCTCCATGGATCTCCATGCATCTCCATGAATCTCCAAGAATCTCCTCCATGAATCTCCATGCATCTCCATGAATCTTCATGAATCTCCTGATCCATGAACCTCTATGAATCTCCATGGATCTCCATGAATCTCCTCCATGAATCTCCATGAATCTCCATGAATCTCCTCCATGAATCTCCATGTATCTCCATGAATCTACATGAATCTCCATGAACCTCCATGAATCTCCTCGATGAATCTCCATGAATCTTCATGAATCTCCTGATCCATGAACCTCTATGAATCTCCATGGATCTCCATGAATCTCCTCCATGAATCTCCATGAATCTCCATGAATCTCCTCCATGAATCTCCATGAATCTCCATGAATCTCTATGTATCTCCATGAATCTTCATGAATCTGTATGAATCTCCATGAATCTCCTCCATGACTCTCCTGTATGAATCTCCATGAATCTCCATGAATCTCCATGAATCTCCATGAATCTCCTCGATGAATCTCCATGAATCTTCATGAATCTCCTGATCCATGAATCTCCATGAACCTCCTCCATGAATCTCTATGAATCTCCATGAATATCCATGAATCTCCATGAATCTCCACGAATCTCCATGAATCTCCACGTATCTCCATGAATCTCCATGAATCTCCATGGATCTCCATGCATCTCCATGAATCTCCATGAATCTCTATGAATCTTCATGAATTTCCATGATTCTCCATGAACCCTCATGAACCTCCTCTCTAAATCTCCATGAATCTGCATGCATCTCCATGAATCTCCATGAATCTCCATGAACCTCCTCCATGAATCTCCATGAATCTCCATGAATATCCATGAATTTCCACGAATCTCCATGAATCTCCATGTATCTCCATGAATCTACATGAATCTCCATGAACCTCCATGAATCTCCTCGATGAATCTCCATGAATCTTCATGAATCTCCTGATCCATGAACCTCTATGAATCTCCATGGATCTCCATGAATCTCCTCCATGAATCTCCATGAATCTCCATGAATCTCCTCCATGAATCTCCATGAATCTCCATGAATCTCTATGTATCTCCATGAATCTTCATGAATCTGTATGAATCTCCATGAATCTCCTCCATGACTCTCCTGTATGAATCTCCATGAATCTCCATGAATCTCCATGAATCTCCATGAATCTCCTCGATGAATCTCCATGAATCTTCATGAATCTCCTGATCCATGAATCTCCATGAACCTCCTCCATGAATCTCCATGAATCTCCATGAATATCCATGAATCTCCACGAATCTCCATGAATCTCCATGTATCTCCATGAATCTACATGAATCTCCATGAATCTCCATGAATCTCCTCTATGAATCTCCATGAATCTTCATGAATCTCCTGATCCATGAACCTCTATGAATCTCCATGGATCTCCATGAATCTCCTCCATGAATCTCCATGAATCTCCATGAATGTCCATGAATCTCCATGTATCTCCATGAGTCTCCATGAATCTCCATGAATTTCCAAGAATCTCTATGAATCTCCATGAGTCTCCTCCATGACTCTCCTGTATGAATCTCCATGAATCTCCATGAATCTCCATGAATCTCCATGAATCTCCATGAATCTCCATGAATCTCCTCGATGAATCTCCATGAATCTTCATGAATCTCCTGATCCATGAACCTCTATGAATCTCCATGAATCTCCATGAATATCCTCCACGAATCTCCATGAATCCCCACGAATCTCCATGAATCTCCATGAATCTCCATGGATCTCCATGAATCTCGTCCGTGAATCTCCATGAATCTCCTCCATGAATCTCCATGAATCTTCATGAATCTCCATGATATCCTGTATGAATCTTCATGAATCTCCATGAATCTCCATGCATCTCCATGAATCTCCATGAATCTCCATGAACCTCCTCCATGAATCTCCACGAATCTCCATGAATGTCCATGAATCTCCATGAATCTCCATGAGTCTCCATGAATCTCAATGAATCTCCATGAATTTCCAAGAATCTCCATGAATGTCCATGAATCTCCTCCATGAATCTCCATGAATCTCCATTAATATCCATGAATATCCATGAATCTCCATGAATCACCTCGATGAATCTCCATGAATCTCCATGAATCTCCATAAATTTCCATGAATCTCCGTGAATCTCCATGAATCTCCACGAATCTCCATGAATCTCCATGAATCTCCACGAATCTCCACGTATCTCCATGAATCTCCATGAATCTCCATGGATCTCCATGCATCTCCATGAATCTCCATGAATCTCCATGAACCTCCTCCATGAATCTCCATGAATCTCCATGAATAGCCATGAATCTCCATGAATCTCCATGAACCTCAATGTAACTCCATGAATCTACATGAATCTCCATGAATCTCCATGAATCTCCTCGATGAATCTCCATGAATCTTCATGAATCTCCTGATCCATGAACCTCTATGAATCTCCATGAATCTCCATGAATCTCCACGAATCTCCATGAATCTCCACGAATCTCCATGAATCTCCATGAATCACCATGGATCTCCATGAATCTCGTCTGTGAATCTCCATGAATCTCGTCCATGAATCTCCACGAATCTCCATGAATCTCCACTAATCTCCATGAATCTCCATGAATCTCCATGGATCTCCATGAATCTCGTCCGTGAATCTCCATGAATCTCCTCCATGAATCTCCATGAATCACCTCCTTGAATCTCCATGAATGTCTATGAATCTCCATGACTCTCCATGAATCTCCTTGAATCTCCATGAATCTCCATGGATCTCCATGAATCTCGTCCGTGAATCTCCATGAATCTCCTCCATGAATCTCCACGAATCTCTATGAATGTCCATGAATCTCCATGATATCCTGTATGAATCTTCATGAATCTCCATGAATCTGCATGCATCTCCATGAATCTCCATGAATCTCTATGAACCTCCTCCATGAATCTCCATGAATCTCCATGAGTATCCATGAATCTCCATGAATCTCCATGAATCTCCATGTATCTCCATGAATTTCCAAGAATCTCCATGAATGTCCATGAATGTCCTCCATGAATCTCCACGAATCTCCATGAATCTCCATGTATCTCCATGAATCTACATGAATCTCCATGAATCTCCATGAATCTCCTGGATGAATCTCCATGAATCTTCATGAATCTCCTGATCCATGAACCTCTATGAATCTCCATGGATCTCCATGAATCTCCTCCATGAATCTCCATGAATTTCCAAGAATCTCTATGAATCTCCATGAGTCTCCTCCATGACTCTCCTGTATGAATCTCCATGAATCTCCATGAATCTCCATGAATCTCCATGAATCTCCATGAATCTCCATGAATCTCCTCGATGAATCTCCATGAATCTTCATGAATCTCCTGATCCATGAACCTCTATGAATCTCCATGAATCTCCATGAATATCCTCCACGAATCTCCATGAATCCCCACGAATCTCCATGAATCTCCATGAATCTCCATGGATCTCCATGAATCTCGTCCGTGAATCTCCATGAATCTCCTCCATGAATCTCCATGAATCTTCATGAATCTCCATGATATCCTGTATGAATCTTCATGAATTTCCATGATTCTCCATGAACCCTCATGAACCTCCTCTCTAAATCTCCATGAATCTGCATGCATCTCCATGAATCTCCATGAATCTCCATGAACCTCCTCCATGAATCTCCATGAATCTCCATGAATATCCATGAATTTCCACGAATCTCCATGAATCTCCATGTATCTCCATGAATCTACATGAATCTCCATGAACCTCCATGAATCTCCTCGATGAATCTCCATGAATCTTCATGAATCTCCTGATCCATGAACCTCTATGAATCTCCATGGATCTCCATGAATCTCCTCCATGAATCTCCATGAATCTCCATGAATCTCCTCCATGAATCTCCATGAATCTCCATGAATCTCTATGTATCTCCATGAATCTTCATGAATCTGTATGAATCTCCATGAATCTCCTCCATGACTCTCCTGTATGAATCTCCATGAATCTCCATGAATCTCCATGAATCTCCATGAATCTCCTCGATGAATCTCCATGAATCTTCATGAATCTCCTGATCCATGAATCTCCATGAACCTCCTCCATGAATCTCCATGAATCTCCATGAATATCCATGAATCTCCACGAATCTCCATGAATCTCCATGTATCTCCATGAATCTACATGAATCTCCATGAATCTCCTCTATGAATCTCCATGAATCTTCATGAATCTCCTGATCCATGAACCTCTATGAATCTCCATGGATCTCCATGAATCTCCTCCATGAATCTCCATGAATCTCCATGAATGTCCATGAATCTCCATGTATCTCCATGAGTCTCCATGAATCTCCATGAATTTCCAAGAATCTCTATGAATCTCCATGAGTCTCCTCCATGACTCTCCTGTATGAATCTCCATGAATCTCCATGAATCTCCATGAATCTCCATGAATCTCCATGAATCTCCATGAATCTCCTCGATGAATCTCCATGAATCTTCATGAATCTCCTGATCCATGAACCTCTATGAATCTCCATGAATCTCCATGAATATCCTCCACGAATCTCCATGAATCCCCACGAATCTCCATGAATCTCCATGAATCTCCATGGATCTCCATGAATCTCGTCCGTGAATCTCCATGAATCTCCTCCATGAATCTCCATGAATCTTCATGAATCTCCATGATATCCTGTATGAATCTTCATGAATCTCCATGAATCTCCATGCATCTCCATGAATCTCCATGAATCTCCATGAACCTCCTCCATGAATCTCCACGAATCTCCATGAATGTCCATGAATCTCCATGAATCTCCATGAGTCTCCATGAATCTCAATGAATCTCCATGAATTTCCAAGAATCTCCATGAATGTCCATGAATCTCCTCCATGAATCTCCATGAATCTCCATTAATATCCATGAATATCCATGAATCTCCATGAATCACCTCGATGAATCTCCATGAATCTCCATGAATCTCCATAAATTTCCATGAATCTCCGTGAATCTCCATGAATCTCCACGAATCTCCATGAATCTCCATGAATCTCCACGAATCTCCACGTATCTCCATGAATCTCCATGAATCTCCATGGATCTCCATGCATCTCCATGAATCTCCATGAATCTCCATGAACCTCCTCCATGAATCTCCATGAATCTCCATGAATAGCCATGAATCTCCATGAATCTCCATGAACCTCAATGTAACTCCATGAATCTACATGAATCTCCATGAATCTCCATGAATCTCCATGAATCTCCATGGATCTCCATGAATCTCGTCCGTGAATCTCCATGAATCTCCTCCATGAATCTCCATGAATCACCTCCTTGAATCTCCATGAATGTCTATGAATCTCCATGACTCTCCATGAATCTCCTTGAATCTCCATGAATCTCCATGAACCTCCTCCATGAATCTCCATGAATCTCCATGAATAGCCATGAATCTCCATGAATCTCCATGAACCTCAATGTAACTCCATGAATCTACATGAATCTCCATGAATCTCCATGAATCTCCTCGATGAATCTCCATGAATCTTCATGAATCTCCTGATCCATGAACCTCTATGAATCTCCATGAATCTCCATGAATCTCCACGAATCTCCATGAATCTCCACGAATCTCCATGAATCTCCATGAATCACCATGGATCTCCATGAATCTCGTCTGTGAATCTCCATGAATCTCGTCCATGAATCTCCACGAATCTCCATGAATCTCCACTAATCTCCATGAATCTCCATGAATCTCCATGGATCTCCATGAATCTCGTCCGTGAATCTCCATGAATCTCCTCCATGAATCTCCATGAATCACCTCCTTGAATCTCCATGAATGTCTATGAATCTCCATGACTCTCCATGAATCTCCTTGAATCTCCATGAATCTCCATGGATCTCCATGAATCTCGTCCGTGAATCTCCATGAATCTCCTCCATGAATCTCCACGAATCTCTATGAATGTCCATGAATCTCCATGATATCCTGTATGAATCTTCATGAATCTGCATGCATCTCCATGAATCTCCATGAATCTCTATGAACCTCCTCCATGAATCTCCATGAATCTCCATGAGTATCCATGAGTATCCATGAATCTCCATGAATCTCCATGAATCTCCATGTATCTCCATGAATTTCCAAGAATCTCCATGAATGTCCATGAATGTCCTCCATGAATCTCCACGAATCTCCATGAATCTCCATGTATCTCCATGAATCTACATGAATCTCCATGAATCTCCATGAATCTCCTGGATGAATCTCCATGAATCTTCATGAATCTCCTGATCCATGAACCTCTATGAATCTCCATGGATCTCCATGAATCTCCTCCATGAATCTCCATGAATTTCCAAGAATCTCTATGAATCTCCATGAGTCTCCTCCATGACTCTCCTGTATGAATCTCCATGAATCTCCATGAATCTCCATGAATCTCCATGAATCTCCATGAATCTCCATGAATCTCCTCGATGAATCTCCATGAATCTTCATGAATCTCCTGATCCATGAACCTCTATGAATCTCCATGAATCTCCATGAATATCCTCCACGAATCTCCATGAATCCCCACGAATCTCCATGAATCTCCATGAATCTCCATGGATCTCCATGAATCTCGTCCGTGAATCTCCATGAATCTCCTCCATGAATCTCCATGAATCTTCATGAATCTCCATGATATCCTGTATGAATCTTCATGAATCTCCATGAATCTCCATGCATCTCCATGAATCTCCATGAATCTCCATGAACCTCCTCCATGAATCTCCACGAATCTCCATGAATGTCCATGAATCTCCATGAATCTCCATGAGTCTCCATGAATCTCAATGAATCTCCATGAATTTCCAAGAATCTCCATGAATGTCCATGAATCTCCTCCATGAATCTCCATGAATCTCCATTAATATCCATGAATATCCATGAATCTCCATGAATCACCTCGATGAATCTCCATGAATCTCCATGAATCTCCATAAATTTCCATGAATCTCCGTGAATCTCCATGAATCTCCACGAATCTCCATGAATCTCCATGAATCTCCACGAATCTCCACGTATCTCCATGAATCTCCATGAATCTCCATGGATCTCCATGCATCTCCATGAATCTCCATGAATCTCCATGAACCTCCTCCATGAATCTCCATGAATCTCCATGAATAGCCATGAATCTCCATGAATCTCCATGAACCTCAATGTAACTCCATGAATCTACATGAATCTCCATGAATCTCCATGAATCTCCTCGATGAATCTCCATGAATCTTCATGAATCTCCTGATCCATGAACCTCTATGAATCTCCATGAATCTCCATGAATCTCCACGAATCTCCATGAATCTCCACGAATCTCCATGAATCTCCATGAATCACCATGGATCTCCATGAATCTCGTCTGTGAATCTCCATGAATCTCGTCCATGAATCTCCACGAATCTCCATGAATCTCCACTAATCTCCATGAATCTCCATGAATCTCCATGGATCTCCATGAATCTCGTCCGTGAATCTCCATGAATCTCCTCCATGAATCTCCATGAATCACCTCCTTGAATCTCCATGAATGTCTATGAATCTCCATGACTCTCCATGAATCTCCTTGAATCTCCATGAATCTCCATGGATCTCCATGAATCTCGTCCGTGAATCTCCATGAATCTCCTCCATGAATCTCCACGAATCTCTATGAATGTCCATGAATCTCCATGATATCCTGTATGAATCTTCATGAATCTCCATGAATCTGCATGCATCTCCATGAATCTCCATGAATCTCTATGAACCTCCTCCATGAATCTCCATGAATCTCCATGAGTATCCATGAATCTCCATGAATCTCCATGAATCTCCATGTATCTCCATGAATTTCCAAGAATCTCCATGAATGTCCATGAATGTCCTCCATGAATCTCCACGAATCTCCATGAATCTCCATGTATCTCCATGAATCTACATGAATCTCCATGAATCTCCATGAATCTCCTGGATGAATCTCCATGAATCTTCATGAATCTCCTGATCCATGAACCTCTATGAATCTCCATGGATCTCCATGAATCTCCTCCATGAATCTCCATGAATCTCCATGAATCTCCTCCATGAATCTCCATGAATCTCCATGAATCTCCATGAATCTCTATGTATCTCCATGAATTTTCATGAATCTGTATGAATCTCCATGAATCTCCTCCATGACTCTCCTGTATGAATCTCCAGGAATCTCCATGAATCTCCTCGATGAATCTCAGTGAATCTTCATGAATCTCCTGATCCATGAATCTCCATGAACCTCCTCCATGAATCTCCATGAATCTCCATGAATATCCATGAATCTCCATCAATCTCCATGAATCTCCATGTATCTCCATGAATCTACATGAATCTCCATGAATCTCCATGAATCTCCTCAATGAATCTCCATGAATCTTCATGAATCTCCTGATCCATGAACCTCTATGAATCTCCATGGATCTCCATGAATCTCCTCCATGAATCTCCATGAATCTCCATGAATCTCCTCCATGAATCTCCATGAATCTCCATTAATATCCATGAATCTCCACGAATCCCCATGAATCTCCATGAATCTCCATGAATCTCCATGGATCTCCATGAATCTCGTCCGGGAATCCCCATGAATCTCCTCCATGAATCTGCACGAATCTCCATGAATGTCCATGAATCTCCATGTATCTCCATGAGTCTCCATGAATCTCCATGAATTTCCAAGAATCTCCATGAATGTCCATGAATCTCCTCCATGAATCTCCATGAATCTCCATGAATCTCCTCGATGAATCTCCATGAATCTTCATGAATCTCCTGATCCATGAACCTCTTTGAATCTCCATGGATCTCCATGAATCTCCTCCATGAATCTCCATGAATCTCCATGAATCTCCTCCATGAATCTCCATGAATCTCCATTAATATCCATGAATCTCCACGAATCTCCATGAATCTCCATGAATCTCCATGAATCTCCATGGATCTCCATGAATCTCGTCCGTGAATCTCCATGAATCTCCTCCATGAATCTGCACGAATCTCCATGAATCTCCATGAACCCTCATGAACATCCTCTCTAAATCTCCATGAATCTCCATGAATCTTCATGAATCTCTATGAATCTCCATGAGTCTCCTCCATGACTCTCCTGTATGAATCTCCATGAATCTCCATGAATCTCCATGAATCTCCATGAATCTCCATGAATCTCCATGAATCTCCATGAATCTCCTCGATGAATCTCCATGAATCTTCATGAATCTCCTGATCCATGAATCTCTAGGAATCTCCATGAATCTCCATGAATATCCTCCATGAATCTCCACGAATCTCCATAAATCTCCATGAATCTCCATGAATCTCCTCCATGAATCTCCAGGAATCTCCATGAATGTCCATGAATCTCCATGAATCTCCAAGAGTCAACATGAATCTACATGAATTTCCAAGAATCTCCATGAATGTCCATGAATCTCCTCCATGAATCTCCATGAATATCCATGAATCTCCATGAGTCTCCTCCATGACTCTCCTGTATGAATCTCCATGAATCTCCATGAATCTCCATGAATCTCCATGAATCTCCATGAATCTCCATGAATCTCCATGAATCTCCTCGATGAATCTCCATGAATCTTCATGAATCTCCTGATCCATGAATCTCTAGGAATCTCCATGAATCTCCATGAATATCCTCCATGAATCTCCACGAATCTCCATAAATCTCCATGAATCTCCATGAATCTCCTCCATGAATCTCCAGGAATCTCCATGAATGTCCATGAATCTCCATGAATCTCCAAGAGTCAACATGAATCTACATGAATTTCCAAGAATTTCCATGAATGTCCATGAATCTCCTCCATGAATCTCCATGAATATCCATGAATCTCCATGAATCTTCTCCATGAATCTCCATGAATCACCTCCATGAATCTCCATGAATCTCCATGAATGTCTATGAATCTCCATGACTCTCCATGAATCTCCAAGAATCTCCTCCATGAATCTCCATGCATCTCCATGAATCTCCATGAATATCCATGAATCTCCATGAATCTCCATGAATCTCCATGAATCTCCACGAATCTCCATGAATCTCCACGTATCTCCATGAATCTCCATGAATCTCCATGAATCTCCATGAATCTCCATGAATCTCCTCCATGAATCTCCATGAATCTCCATGAATCTCCATGAATCTCTATGTATCTCCATGAATCTTCATGAATCTGTATGAATCTCCATGAATCTCCTCCATGACTCTCCTGTATGAATCTCCATGAATCTCCATGAATCTCCATGAATCTCCATGAATCTCCTCGATGAATCTCCATGAATCTTCATGAATCTCCTGATCCATGAATCTCCATGAACCTCCTCCATGAATCTCCATGAATCTCCATGAATATCCATGAATCTCCACGAATCTCCATGAATCTCCATGTATCTCCATGAATCTACATGAATCTCCATGAATCTCCATGAATCTCCTCTATGAATTTCCATGAATCTTCATGAATCTCCTGATCCAAGAACCTCTATGAATCTCCATGGATCTCCATAAATCTCCTCCATGAATCTCCATGAATCTCCATGAATGTCCATGAATCTCCATGTATCTCCATGAGTCTCCATGAATCTCCATGAATTTCCAAGAATCTCCATGAATCTCCTCGATGAATCTCCATGAATCTTCATGAATCTCCTGATCCATGAACCTCTATGAATCTCCATGAATCTCCATGAATATCCTCCACGAATCTCCATGAATCCCCACGAATCTCCATGAATCTCCATGAATCTCCATGGATCTCCATGAATCTCGTCCGTGAATCTCCATGGATCTCCATGAATCTCGTCCGTGAATCTCCATGAATCTCCTCCATGAATCTCCATGAATCTTCATGAATCTCCATGAATCTCCATGATATCCTGTATGAATCTTCATGAATCTCCATGAATCTCCATGCATCTCCATGAATCTCCATGAATCTCCATGAACCTCCTCCATGAATCTCCACGAATCTCCATGAATGTCCATGAATCTCCATGAATCTCCATGAGTCTCAATGAATCTCCATGAATTTCCAAGAATCTCCATGAATGTCCATGAATCTCCTCCATGAATCTCCATGAATCTCCATTAATATCCATGAATCTCCATGAATCTCCATGAATCACCTCCATGAATCTCCATGAATCTCCATGAATCTCCATAAATTTCCATGAATCTCCGTGAATCTCCATGAATCTCCACGAATCTCCATGAATCTCCATGGATCTCCATGCATCTCCATGAATCTCCATGAATCTCCAAGAGTCTCCTCCATGAATCTCCATGCATCTCCATGAATCTCCATGAATATCCATGAATCTCCATGAATCTCCATGAATCTCCATGAATCTCCACGAATCTCCATGAATCTCCACGTATCTCCATGAATCTCCATGAATCTCCATGGATCTCCATGCATCTCCATGAATCTCCATGAATCTCTATGAATCTTCATGAATTTCCATGATTCTCCATGAACCCTCATGAACCTCCTCTCTAAATCTCCATGAATCTGCATGCATCTCCATGAATCTCCATGAATCTCCATGAACCTCCTCCATGAATCTCCATGAATCTCCATGAATATCCATGAATTTCCACGAATCTCCATGAATCTCCATGTATCTCCATGAATCTACATGAATCTCCATGAACCTCCATGAATCTCCTCGATGAATCTCCATGAATCTTCATGAATCTCCTGATCCATGAACCTCTATGAATCTCCATGGATCTCCATGAATCTCCTCCATGAATCTCCATGAATCTCCATGAATCTCCTCCATGAATCTCCATGAATCTCCATGAATCTCTATGTATCTCCATGAATCTTCATGAATCTGTATGAATCTCCATGAATCTCCTCCATGACTCTCCTGTATGAATCTCCATGAACCTCCATGAATCTCCATGAATCTCCATGAATCTCCTCGATGAATCTCCATGAATCTTCATGAATCTCCTGATCCATGAATCTCCATGAACCTCCTCCATGAATCTCCATGAATCTCCATGAATATTCATGAATCTCCATGAATCTCCACGAATCTCCATGAATCTCCACGTATCTCCATGAATCTCCATGAATCTCCATGGATCTCCATGCATCTCCATGAATCTCCATGAATCTCTATGAATCTTCATGAATTTCCATGATTCTCCATGAACCCTCATGAACCTCCTCTCTAAATCTCCATGAATCTGCATGCATCTCCATGAATCTCCATGAATCTCCATGAACCTCCTCCATGAATCTCCATGAATCTCCATGAATATCCATGAATTTCCACGAATCTCCATGAATCTCCATGTATCTCCATGAATCTACATGAATCTCCATGAACCTCCATGAATCTCCTCGATGAATCTCCATGAATCTTCATGAATCTCCTGATCCATGAACCTCTATGAATCTCCATGGATCTCCATGAATCTCCTCCATGAATCTCCATGAATCTCCATGAATCTCCTCCATGAATCTCCATGAATCTCCATGAATCTCTATGTATCTCCATGAATCTTCATGAATCTGTATGAATCTCCATGAATCTCCTCCATGACTCTCCTGTATGAATCTCCATGAATCTCCATGAATCTCCATGAATCTCCATGAATCTCCTCGATGAATCTCCATGAATCTTCATGAATCTCCTGATCCATGAATCTCCATGAACCTCCTCCATGAATCTCCATGAATCTCCATGAATATCCATGAATCTCCACGAATCTCCATGAATCTCCATGTATCTCCATGAATCTACATGAATCTCCATGAATCTCCATGAATCTCCTCTATGAATCTCCATGAATCTTCATGAATCTCCTGATCCATGAACCTCTATGAATCTCCATGGATCTCCATGAATCTCCTCCATGAATCTCCATGAATCTCCATGAATGTCCATGAATCTCCATGTATCTCCATGAGTCTCCATGAATCTCCATGAATTTCCAAAAATCTCTATGAATCTCCATGAGTCTCCTCCATGACTCTCCTGTATGAATCTCCATGAATCTCCATGAATCTCCATGAATCTCCATGAATCTCCATGAATCTCCTCGATGAATCTCCATGAATCTTCATGAATCTCCTGATCCATGAACCTCTATGAATCTCCATGAATCTCCATGAATATCCTCCACGAATCTCCATGAATCCCCACGAATCTCCATGAATCTCCATGAATCTCCATGGATCTCCATGAATCTCGTCCGTGAATCTCCATGAATCTCCTCCATGAATCTCCATGAATCTTCATGAATCTCCATGATATCCTGTATGAATCTTCATGAATCTCCATGAATCTCCATGCATCTCCATGAATCTCCATGAATCTCCATGAACCTCCTCCATGAATCTCCATGAATCTCCATGAATAGCCATGAATCTCCATGAATCTCCATGAACCTCAATGTAACTCCATGAATCTACATGAATCTCCATGAATCTCCATGAATCTCCTCGATGAATCTCCATGAATCTTCATGAATCTCCTGATCCATGAACCTCTATGAATCTCCATGAATCTCCATGAATCTCCACGAATCTCCATGAATCTCCACGAATCTCCATGAATCTCCATGAATCACCATGGATCTCCATGAATCTCGTCTGTGAATCTCCATGAATCTCGTCCATGAATCTCCACGAATCTCCATGAATCTCCACTAATCTCCATGAATCTCCATGAATCTCCATGGATCTCCATGAATCTCGTCCGTGAATCTCCATGAATCTCCTCCATGAATCTCCATGAATCACCTCCTTGAATCTCCATGAATGTCTATGAATCTTCATGACTCTCCATGAATCTCCTTGAATCTCCATGAATCTCCATGGATCTCCATGAATCTCGTCCGTGAATCTCCATGAATCTCCTCCATGAATCTCCACGAATCTCTATGAATGTCCATGAATCTCCATGATATCCTGTATGAATCTTCATGAATCTCCATGAATCTGCATGCATCTCCATGAATCTCCATGAATCTCTATGAACCTCCTCCATGAATCTCCATGAATCTCCAAGAATCTCCATGAATGTCCATGAATGTCCTCCATGAATCTCCACGAATCTCCATGAATCTCCATGTATCTCCATGAATCTACATGAATCTCCATGAATCTCCATGAATCTCCTGGATGAATCTCCATGAATCTTCATGCATCTCCTGATCCATGAACCTCTATGAATCTCCATGGATCTCCATGAATCTCCTCCATGAATCTCCATGAATCTCCATGAATCTCCTCCATGAATCTCCATGAATCTCCATGAATCTCCATGAATCTCTATGTATCTCCATGAATCTTCATGAATCTGTATGAATCTCCATGAATCTCCTCCATGACTCTCCTGTATGAATCTCCAGGAATCTCCATGAATCTCCTCGATGAATCTCAGTGAATCTTCATGAATCTCCTGATCCATGAATCTCCATGAACCTCCTCCATGAATCTCCATGAATCTCCATGAATATCCATGAATCTCCATCAATCTCCATGAATCTCCATGTATCTCCATGAATCTCCATGAATCTCCATGAATCTCCATGAATCTCCTCAATGAATCTCCATGAATCTTCATGAATCTCCTGATCCATGAACCTCTATGAATCTCCATGGATCTCCATGAATCTCCTCCATGAATCTCCATGAATCTCCATGAATCTCCTCCATGAATCTCCATGAATCTCCATTAATATCCATGAATCTCCACGAATCCCCATGAATCTCCATGAATCTCCATGAATCTCCATGGATCTCCATGAATCTCGTCCGGGAATCCCCATGAATCTCCTCCATGAATCTGCACGAATCTCCATGAATGTCCATGAATCTCCATGTATCTCCATGAGTCTCCATGAATCTCCATGAATTTCCAAGAATCTCCATGAATGTCCATGAATCTCCTCCATGAATCTCCATGAATCTCCATGAATCTCCTCGATGAATCTCCATGAATCTTCATGAATCTCCTGATCCATGAACCTCTTTGAATCTCCATGGATCTCCATGAATCTCCTCCATGAATCTCCATGAATCTCCATGAATCTCCTCCATGAATCTCCATGAATCTCCATTAATATCCATGAATCTCCACGAATCTCCATGAATCTCCATGAATCTCCATGAATCTCCATGGATCTCCATGAATCTCGTCCGTGAATCTCCATGAATCTCCTCCATGAAGCTGCACGAATCTCCATGAATCTCCATGAACCCTCATGAACATCCTCTCTAAATCTCCATGAATCTCCATGAATCTTCATGAATCTCTATGAATCTCCATGAGTCTCCTCCATGACTCTCCTGTATGAATCTCCATGAATCTCCATGAATCTCCATGAATCTCCATGAATCTCCATGAATCTCCATGAATCTCCATGAATCTCCTCGATGAAACTCCATGAATCTTCATGAATCTCCTGATCCATGAATCTCTAGGAATCTCCATGAATCTCCATGAATATCCTCCATGAATCTCCACGAATCTCCATAAATCTCCATGAATCTCCATGAATCTCCTCCATGAATCTCCAGGAATCTCCATGAATGTCCATGAATCTCCATGAATCTCCAAGAGTCAACATGAATCTACATGAATTTCCAAGAATCTCCATGAATGTCCATGAATCTCCTCCATGAATCTCCATGAATATCCATGAATCTCCATGAGTCTCCTCCATGACTCTCCTGTATGAATCTCCATGAATCTCCATGAATCTCCATGAATCTCCATGAATCTCCATGAATCTCCATGAATCTCCATGAATCTCCTCGATGAATCTCCATGAATCTTCATGAATCTCCTGATCCATGAATCTCTAGGAATCTCCATGAATCTCCATGAATATCCTCCATGAATCTCCACGAATCTCCATAAATCTCCATGAATCTCCATGAATCTCCTCCATGAATCTCCAGGAATCTCCATGAATGTCCATGAATCTCCATGAATCTCCAAGAGTCAACATGAATCTACATGAATTTCCAAGAATCTCCATGAATGTCCATGAATCTCCTCCATGAATCTCCATGAATATCCATGAATCTCCATGAATCTCCTCCATGAATCTCCATGAATCACCTCCATGAATCTCCATGAATCTCCATGAATGTCTATGAATCTCCATGACTCTCCATGAATCTCCAAGAATCTCCTCCATGAATCTCCATGCATCTCCATGAATCTCCATGAATATCCATGAATCTCCATGAATCTCCATGAATCTCCATGAATCTCCACGAATCTCCATGAATCTCCACGTATCTCCATGAATCTCCATGAATCTCCATGAATCTCCATGAATCTCCATGAATCTCCTCCATGAATCTCCATGAATCTCCATGAATCTCCATGAATCTCTATGTATCTCCATGAATCTTCATGAATCTGTATGAATCTCCATGAATCTCCTCCATGACTCTCCTGTATGAATCTCCATGAATCTCCATGAATTTCCATGAATCTCCATGAATCTCCTCGATGAATCTCCATGAATCTTCATGAATCTCCTGATCCATGAATCTCCATGAACCTCCTCCATGAATCTCCATGAATCTCCATGAATATCCATGAATCTCCACGAATCTCCATGAATCTCCATGTATCTCCATGAATCTACATGAATCTCCATGAATCTCCATGAATCTCCTCTATGAATCTCCATGAATCTTCATGAATCTCCTGATCCAAGAACCTCTATGAATCTCCATGGATCTCCATGAATCTCCTCCATGAATCTCCATGAATCTCCATGAATGTCCATGAATCTCCATGTATCTCCATGAGTCTCCATGAATCTCCATGAATTTCCAAGAATCTCCATGAATCTCCTCGATGAATCTCCATGAATCTTCATGAATCTCCTGATCCATGAACCTCTATGAATCTCCATGAATCTCCATGAATATCCTCCACGAATCTCCATGAATCCCCACGAATCTCCATGAATCTCCATGAATCTCCATGGATCTCCATGAATCTCGTCCGGGAATCCCCATGAATCTCCTCCATGAATCTGCACGAATCTCCATGAATGTCCATGAATCTCCATGTATCTCCATGAGTCTCCATGAATCTCCATGAATTTCCAAGAATCTCCATGAATGTCCATGAATCTCCTCCATGAATCTCCATGAATCTCCATGAATCTCCTCGATGAATCTCCATGAATCTTCATGAATCTCCTGATCCATGAACCTCTTTGAATCTCCATGGATCTCCATGAATCTCCTCCATGAATCTCCATGAATCTCCATGAATCTCCTCCATGAATCTCCATGAATCTCCATTAATATCCATGAATCTCCACGAATCTCCATGAATCTCCATGAATCTCCATGAATCTCCATGGATCTCCATGAATCTCGTCCGTGAATCTCCATGAATCTCCTCCATGAATCTGCACGAATCTCCATGAATCTCCATGAACCCTCATGAACATCCTCTCTAAATCTCCATGAATCTCCATGAATCTTCATGAATCTCTATGAATCTCCATGAGTCTCCTCCATGACTCTCCTGTATGAATCTCCATGAATCTCCATGAATCTCCATGAATCTCCATGAATCTCCATGAATCTCCATGAATCTCCATGAATCTCCTCGATGAAACTCCATGAATCTTCATGAATCTCCTGATCCATGAATCTCTAGGAATCTCCATGAATCTCCATGAATATCCTCCATGAATCTCCACGAATCTCCATAAATCTCCATGAATCTCCATGAATCTCCTCCATGAATCTCCAGGAATCTCCATGAATGTCCATGAATCTCCATGAATCTCCAAGAGTCAACATGAATCTACATGAATTTCCAAGAATCTCCATGAATGTCCATGAATCTCCTCCATGAATCTCCATGAATATCCATGAATCTCCATGAGTCTCCTCCATGACTCTCCTGTATGAATCTCCATGAATCTCCATGAATCTCCATGAATCTCCATGAATCTCCATGAATCTCCATGAATCTCCATGAATCTCCTCGATGAATCTCCATGAATCTTCATGAATCTCCTGATCCATGAATCTCTAGGAATCTCCATGAATCTCCATGAATATCCTCCATGAATCTCCACGAATCTCCATAAATCTCCATGAATCTCCATGAATCTCCTCCATGAATCTCCAGGAATCTCCATGAATGTCCATGAATCTCCATGAATCTCCAAGAGTCAACATGAATCTACATGAATTTCCAAGAATCTCCATGAATGTCCATGAATCTCCTCCATGAATCTCCATGAATATCCATGAATCTCCATGAATCTCCTCCATGAATCTCCATGAATCACCTCCATGAATCTCCATGAATCTCCATGAATGTCTATGAATCTCCATGACTCTCCATGAATCTCCAAGAATCTCCTCCATGAATCTCCATGCATCTCCATGAATCTCCATGAATATCCATGAATCTCCATGAATCTCCATGAATCTCCATGAATCTCCACGAATCTCCATGAATCTCCACGTATCTCCATGAATCTCCATGAATCTCCATGAATCTCCATGAATCTCCTCCATGAATCTCCATGAATCTCCATGAATTTCCATGAATCTCCATGAATCTCCTCGATGAATCTCCATGAATCTTCATGAATCTCCTGATCCATGAATCTCCATGAACCTCCTCCATGAATCTCCATGAATCTCCATGAATATCCATGAATCTCCACGAATCTCCATGAATCTCCATGTATCTCCATGAATCTACATGAATCTCCATGAATCTCCATGAATCTCCTCTATGAATCTCCATGAATCTTCATGAATCTCCTGATCCAAGAACCTCTATGAATCTCCATGGATCTCCATGAATCTCCTCCATGAATCTCCATGAATCTCCATGAATGTCCATGAATCTCCATGTATCTCCATGAGTCTCCATGAATCTCCATGAATTTCCAAGAATCTCCATGAATCTCCTCGATGAATCTCCATGAATCTTCATGAATCTCCTGATCCATGAACCTCTATGAATCTCCATGAATCTCCATGAATATCCTCCACGAATCTCCATGAATCCCCACGAATCTCCATGAATCTCCATGAATCTCCATGGATCTCCATGAATCTCGTCCGTGAATCTCCATGGATCTCCATGAATCTCGTCCGTGAATCTCCATGAATCTCCTCCATGAATCTCCATGAATCTTCATGAATCTCCATGAATCTCCATGATATCCTGTATGAATCTTCATGAATCTCCATGAATCTCCATGCATCTCCATGAATCTCCATGAATCTCCATGAACCTCCTCCATGAATCTCCACGAATCTCCATGAATGTCCATGAATCTCCTCCATGAATCTCCATGAATCTCCATTAATATCCATGAATCTCCATGAATCTCCATGAATCACCTCCATGAATCTCCATGAATCTCCATGAATCTCCATAAATTTCCATGAATCTCCGTGAATCTCCATGAATCTCCACGAATCTCCATGAATCTCCATGGATCTCCATGCATCTCCATGAATCTCCATGAATCTCCAAGAATCTCCTCCATGAATCTCCATGCATCTCCATGAATCTCCATGAATATCCATGAATCTCCATGAATCTCCATGAATCTCCATGAATCTCCATGAATCTCCACGAATCTCCATGAATCTCCACGTATCTCCATGAATCTCCATGAATCTCCATGGATCTCCATGCATCTCCATGAATCTCCATGAATCTCTATGAATCTTCATGAATTTCCATGATTCTCCATGAACCCTCATGAACCTCCTCTCTAAATCTCCATGAATCTGCATGCATCTCCATGAATCTCCATGAATCTCCATGAACCTCCTCCATGAATCTCCATGAATCTCCATGAATATCCATGAATTTCCACGAATCTCCATGAATCTCCATGTATCTCCATGAATCTACATGAATCTCCATGAACCTCCATGAATCTCCTCGATGAATCTCCATGAATCTTCATGAATCTCCTGATCCATGAACCTCTATGAATCTCCATGGATCTCCATGAATCTCCTCCATGAATCTCCATGAATCTCCATGAATCTCCTCCATGAATCTCCATGAATCTCCATGAATCTCTATGTATCTCCATGAATCTTCATGAATCTGTATGAATCTCCATGAATCTCCTCCATGACTCTCCTGTATGAATCTCCATGAATCTCCATGAATCTCCATGAATCTCCATGAATCTCCTCGATGAATCTCCATGAATCTTCATGAATCTCCTGATCCATGAATCTCCATGAACCTCCTCCATGAATCTCCATGAATCTCCATGAATATCCATGAATCTCCATGAATCTCCACGAATCTCCATGAATCTCCACGTATCTCCATGAATCTCCATGAATCTCCATGGATCTCCATGCATCTCCATGAATCTCCATGAATCTCTATGAATCTTCATGAATTTCCATGATTCTCCATGAACCCTCATGAACCTCCTCTCTAAATCTCCATGAATCTGCATGCATCTCCATGAATCTCCATGAATCTCCATGAACCTCCTCCATGAATCTCCATGAATCTCCATGAATATCCATGAATTTCCACGAATCTCCATGAATCTCCATGTATCTCCATGAATCTACATGAATCTCCATGAACCTCCATGAATCTCCTCGATGAATCTCCATGAATCTTCATGAATCTCCTGATCCATGAACCTCTATGAATCTCCATGGATCTCCATGAATCTCCTCCATGAATCTCCATGAATCTCCATGAATCTCCTCCATGAATCTCCATGAATCTCCATGAATCTCTATGTATCTCCATGAATCTTCATGAATCTGTATGAATCTCCATGAATCTCCTCCATGACTCTCCTGTATGAATCTCCATGAATCTCCATGAATCTCCATGAATCTCCATGAATCTCCTCGATGAATCTCCATGAATCTTCATGAATCTCCTGATCCATGAATCTCCATGAACCTCCTCCATGAATCTCCATGAATCTCCATGAATATCCATGAATCTCCACGAATCTCCATGAATCTCCATGTATCTCCATGAATCTACATGAATCTCCATGAATCTCCATGAATCTCCTCTATGAATCTCCATGAATCTTCATGAATCTCCTGATCCATGAACCTCTATGAATCTCCATGGATCTCCATGAATCTCCTCCATGACTCTCCTGTATGAATCTCCATGAATCTCCATGAATCTCCATGAATCTCCATGAATCTCCTCGATGAATCTCCATGAATCTTCATGAATCTCTATGAATCTCCATGAGTCTCCTCCATGACTCTCCTGTATGAATCTCCATGAATCTCCATGAATCTCCATGAATCTCCATGAATCTCCATGAATCTCCATGAATCTCCATGAATCTCCTCGATGAAACTCCATGAATCTTCATGAATCTCCTGATCCATGAATCTCTAGGAATCTCCATGAATCTCCATGAATATCCTCCATGAATCTCCACGAATCTCCATAAATCTCCATGAATCTCCATGAATCTCCTCCATGAATCTCCAGGAATCTCCATGAATGTCCATGAATCTCCATGAATCTCCAAGAGTCAACATGAATCTACATGAATTTCCAAGAATCTCCATGAATGTCCATGAATCTCCTCCATGAATCTCCATGAATATCCATGAATCTCCATGAGTCTCCTCCATGACTCTCCTGTATGAATCTCCATGGATCTCCATGAATCTCCATGAATCTCCATGAATCTCCATGAATCTCCATGAATCTCCATGAATCTCCTCGATGAATCTCCATGAATCTTCATGAATCTCCTGATCCATGAATCTCTAGGAATCTCCATGAATCTCCATGAATATCCTCCATGAATCTCCACGAATCTCCATAAATCTCCATGAATCTCCATGAATCTCCTCCATGAATCTCCAGGAATCTCCATGAATGTCCATGAATCTCCATGAATCTCCAAGAGTCAACATGAATCTACATGAATTTCCAAGAATCTCCATGAATGTCCATGAATCTCCTCCATGAATCTCCATGAATATCCATGAATCTCCATGAATCTCCTCCATGAATCTCCATGAATCACCTCCATGAATCTCCATGAATCTCCATGAATGTCTATGAATCTCCATGACTCTCCATGAATCTCCAAGAATCTCCTCCATGAATCTCCATGCATCTCCATGAATCTCCATGAATATCCATGAATCTCCATGAATCTCCATGAATCTCCATGAATCTCCACGAATCTCCATGAATCTCCACGTATCTCCATGAATCTCCATGAATCTCCATGAATCTCCATGAATCTCCTCCATGAATCTCCATGAATCTCCATGAATCTCCATGAATCTCTATGTATCTCCATGAATCTTCATGAATCTGTATGAATCTCCATGAATCTCCTCCATGACTCTCCTGTATGAATCTCCATGAATCTCCATGAATTTCCATGAATCTCCATGAATCTCCTCGATGAATCTCCATGAATCTTCATGAATCTCCTGATCCATGAATCTCCATGAACCTCCTCCATGAATCTCCATGAATCTCCATGAATATCCATGAATCTCCACGAATCTCCATGAATCTCCATGTATCTCCATGAATCTACATGAATCTCCATGAATCTCCATGAATCTCCTCTATGAATCTCCATGAATCTTCATGAATCTCCTGATCCAAGAACCTCTATGAATCTCCATGGATCTCCATGAATCTCCTCCATGAATCTCCATGAATCTCCATGAATGTCCATGAATCACCATGTATCTCCATGAGTCTCCATGAATCTCCATGAATTTCCAAGAATCTCCATGAATCTCCTCGATGAATCTCCATGAATCTTCATGAATCTCCTGATCCATGAACCTCTATGAATCTCCATGAATCTCCATGAATATCCTCCACGAATCTCCATGAATCCCCACGAATCTCCATGAATCTCCATGAATCTCCATGGATCTCCATGAATCTCGTCCGTGAATCTCCATGGATCTCCATGAATCTCGTCCGTGAATCTCCATGAATCTCCTCCATGAATCTCCATGAATCTTCATGAATCTCCATGAATCTCCATGATATCCTGTATGAATCTTCATGAATCTCCATGAATCTCCATGCATCTCCATGAATCTCCATGAATCTCCATGAACCTCCTCCATGAATCTCCACGAATCTCCATGAATGTCCATGAATCTCCTCCATGAATCTCCATGAATCTCCATTAATATCCATGAATCTCCATGAATCTCCATGAATCACCTCCATGAATCTCCATGAATCTCCATGAATCTCCATAAATTTCCATGAATCTCCGTGAATCTCCATGAATCTCCACGAATCTCCATGAATCTCCATGGATCTCCATGCATCTCCATGAATCTCCATGAATCTCCAAGAATCTCCTCCATGAATCTCCATGCATCTCCATGAATCTCCATGAATATCCATGAATCTCCATGAATCTCCATGAATCTCCATGAATCTCCACGAATCTCCATGAATCTCCACGTATCTCCATGAATCTCCATGAATCTCCATGTATCTCCATGCATCTCCATGAATCTCCATGAATCTCTATGAATCTTCATGAATTTCCATGATTCTCCATGAACCCTCATGAACCTCCTCTCTAAATCTCCATGAATCTGCATGCATCTCCATGAATCTCCATGAATCTCCATGAACCTCCTCCATGAATCTCCATGAATCTCCATGAATATCCATGAATTTCCACGAATCTCCATGAATCTCCATGTATCTCCATGAATCTACATGAATCTCCATGAACCTCCATGAATCTCCTCGATGAATCTCCATGAATCTTCATGAATCTCCTGATCCATGAACCTCTATGAATCTCCATGGATCTCCATGAATCTCCTCCATGAATCTCCATGAATCTCCATGAATCTCCTCCATGAATCTCCATGAATCTCCATGAATCTCTATGTATCTCCATGAATCTTCATGAATCTGTATGAATCTCCATGAATCTCCTCCATGACTCTCCTGTATGAATCTCCATGAATCTCCATGAATCTCCATGAATCTCCATGAATCTCCTCGATGAATCTCCATGAATCTACATGAATCTCCTGATCCATGAATCTCCATGAACCTCCTCCATGAATCTCCATGAATCTCCATGAATATCCATGAATCTCCATGAATCTCCACGAATCTCCATGAATCTCCACGTATCTCCATGAATCTCCATGAATCTCCATGGATCTCCATGCATCTCCATGAATCTCCATGAATCTCTATGAATCTTCATGAATTTCCATGATTCTCCATGAACCCTCATGAACCTCCTCTCTAAATCTCCATGAATCTGCATGCATCTCCATGAATCTCCATGAATCTCCATGAACCTCCTCCATGAATCTCCATGAATCTCCATGAATATCCATGAATTTCCACGAATCTCCATGAATCTCCATGTATCTCCATGAATCTACATGAATCTCCATGAACCTCCATGAATCTCCTCGATGAATCTCCATGAATCTTCATGAATCTCCTGATCCATGAACCTCTATGAATCTCCATGGATCTCCATGAATCTCCTCCATGAATCTCCATGAATCTCCATGAATCTCCTCCATGAATCTCCATGAATCTCCATGAATCTCTATGTATCTCCATGAATCTTCATGAATCTGTATGAATCTCCATGAATCTCCTCCATGACTCTCCTGTATGAATCTCCATGAATCTCCATGAATCTCCATGAATCTCCATGAATCTCCTCGATGAATCTCCATGAATCTTCATGAATCTCCTGATCCATGAATCTCCATGAACCTCCTCCATGAATCTCCATGAATCTCCATGAATATCCATGAATCTCCACGAATCTCCATGAATCTCCATGTATCTCCATGAATCTACATGAATCTCCATGAATCTCCATGAATCTCCTCTATGAATCTCCATGAATCTTCATGAATCTCCTGATCCATGAACCTCTATGAATCTCCATGGATCTCCATGAATCTCCTCCATGAATCTCCATGAATCTCCATGAATGTCCATGAATCTCCATGTATCTCCATGAGTCTCCATGAATCTCCATGAATTTCCAAGAATCTCTATGAATCTCCATGAGTCTCCTCCATGACTCTCCTGTATGAATCTCCATGAATCTCCATGAATCTCCATGAATCTCCATGAATCTCCATGAATCTCCTCGATGAATCTCCATGAATCTTCATGAATCTCCTGATCCATGAACCTCTATGAATCTCCATGAATCTCCATGAATATCCTCCACGAATCTCCATGAATCCCCACGAATCTCCATGAATCTCCATGAATCTCCATGGATCTCCATGAATCTCGTCCGTGAATCTCCATGAATCTCCTCCATGAATCTCCATGAATCTTCATGAATCTCCATGATATCCTGTATGAATCTTCATGAATCTCCATGAATCTCCATGCATCTCCATGAATCTCCATGAATCTCCATGAACCTCCTCCATGAATCTCCACGAATCTCCATGAATGTCCATGAATCTCCATGAATCTCCATGAGTCTCCATGAATCTCAATGAATCTCCATGAATTTCCAAGAATCTCCATGAATGTCCATGAATCTCCTCCATGAATCTCCATGAATCTCCATTAATATCCATGAATATCCATGAATCTCCATGAATCACCTCCATGAATCTCCATGAATCTCCATGAATCTCCATAAATTTCCATGAATCTCCGTGAATCTCCATGAATCTCCACGAATCTCCATGAATCTCCATGAATCTCCACGAATCTCCACGTATCTCCATGAATCTCCATGAATCTCCATGGATCTCCATGCATCTCCATGAATCTCCATGAATCTCCATGAACCTCCTCCATGAATCTCCATGAATCTCCATGAATAGCCATGAATCTCCATGAATCTCCATGAACCTCAATCTAACTCCATGAATCTACATGAATCTCCATGAATCTCCATGAATCTCCTCGATGAATCTCCATGAATCTTCATGAATCTCCTGATCCATGAACCTCTATGAATCTCCATGAATCTCCATGAATCTCCACGAATCTCCATGAATCTCCACGAATCTCCATGAATCTCCATGAATCACCATGGATCTCCATGAATCTCGTCTGTGAATCTCCATGAATCTCGTCCATGAATCTCCACGAATCTCCATGAATCTCCACTAATCTCCATGAATCTCCATGAATCTCCATGGATCTCCATGAATCTCGTCCGTGAATCTCCATGAATCTCCTCCATGAATCTCCATGAATCACCTCCTTGAATCTCCATGAATGTCTATGAATCTCCATGACTCTCCATGAATCTCCTTGAATCTCCATGAATCTCCATGGATCTCCATGAATCTCGTCCGTGAATCTCCATGAATCTCCTCCATGAATCTCCACGAATCTCTATGAATGTCCATGAATCTCCATGATATCCTGTATGAATCTTCATGAATCTCCATGAATCTGCATGCATCTCCATGAATCTCCATGAATCTCTATGAACCTCCTCCATGAATCTCCATGAATCTCCATGAGTATCCATGAATCTCCATGAATCTCCATGAATCTCCATGTATCTCCATGAATTTCCAAGAATCTCCATGAATGTCCATGAATGTCCTCCATGAATCTCCACGAATCTCCATGAATCTCCATGTATCTCCATGAATCTACATGAATCTCCATGAATCTCCATGAATCTCCTGGATGAATCTCCATGAATCTTCATGAATCTCCTGATCCATGAACCTCTATGAATCTCCATGGATCTCCATGAATCTCCTCCATGAATCTCCATGAATCTCCATGAATCTCCTCCATGAATCTCCATGAATCTCCATGAATCTCCATGAATCTCTATGTATCTCCATGAATCTTCATGAATCTGTATGAATCTCCATGAATCTCCTCCATGACTCTCCTGTATGAATCTCCAGGAATCTCCATGAATCTCCTCGATGAATCTCAGTGAATCTTCATGAATCTCCTGATCCATGAATCTCCATGAACCTCCTCCATGGATCTCCATGAATCTCGTCCGTGAATCTCCATGAATCTCCTCCATGAATCTGCACGAATCTCCATGAATCTCCATGAACCCTCATGAACATCCTCTCTAAATCTCCATGAATCTCTATGAATCTTCATGAATCTCTATGAATCTCCATGAGTCTCCTCCATGACTCTCCTGTATGAATCTCCATGAATCTCCATGAATCTCCATGAATCTCCATGAATCTCCATGAATCTCCATGAATCTCCATGAATCTCCTCGATGAATCTCCATGAATCTTCATGAATCTCCTGATCCATGAATCTCTAGGAATCTCCATGAATCTCCATGAATATCCGCCATGAATCTCCACGAATCTCCATAAATCTCCATGAATCTCCATGAATCTCCTCCATGAATCTCCAGGAATCTCCATGAATGTCCATGAATCTCCATGAATCTCCAAGAGTCAACATGAATCTACATGAATTTCCAAGAATCTCCATGAATGTCCATGAATCTCCTCCATGAATCTCCATGAATATCCATGAATCTCCATGAGTCTCCTCCATGAATCTCCATGAATCTCCATGAATCTCCATGAATCTCCATGAATCTCCATGAATCTCCATGAATCTCCTCGATGAATCTCCATGAATCTTCATGAATCTCCTGATCCATGAATCTCTAGGAATCTCCATGAATCTCCATGAATATCCTCCATGAATCTCCACGAATCTCCATAAATCTCCATGAATCTCCATGAATCTCCTCCATGAATCTCCAGGAATCTCCATGAATGTCCATGAATCTCCATGAATCTCCAAGAGTCAACATGAATCTACATGAATTTCCAAGAATCTCCATGAATGTCCATGAATCTCCTCCATGAATCTCCATGAATATCCATGAATCTCCATGAATCTCCATGAATCACCTCCATGAATCTCCATGAATCTCCATGAATGTCTATGAATCTCCATGACTCTCCATGAATCTCCAAGAATCTCCTCCATGAATCTCCATGCATCTCCATGAATCTCCATGAATATCCATGAATCTCCATGAATCTCCATGAATCTCCATGAATCTCCACGAATCTCCATGAATCTCCACGTATCTCCATGAATCTCCATGAATCTCCATGGATCTCCATGCATCTCCATGAATCTCCATGAATCTCCATGAACCTCCTCCATGAATATCCATGAATCTCCATGAATAGCCATGAATCTCCATGAATCTCCATGAACCTCAATGTATCTCCATGAATCTACATGAATCTCCATGAATCTCCATGAATCTCCTCGATGAATCTCCATGAATCTTCATGAATCTCCTGATCCATGAACCTCTATGAATCTCCATGAATCTCCATGAATATCCTCCACGAATCTCCATGAATCCCCACGAATCTCCATGAATCTCCATGAATCTCCATGGATCTCCATGAATCTCGTCCGTGAATCTCCATGAATCTCCTCCATGAATCTCCATGAATCTTCATGAATCTCCATGAATCTCCATGATATCCTGTATGAATCTTCATGAATCTCCATGAATCTCCATGCATCTCCATGAATCTCCATGAATCTCCATGAACCTCCTCCATGAATCTCCACGAATCTCCATGAATGTCCATGAATCTCCATGAATCTCCATGAGTCTCCATGAATCTCCATGAATTTCCAAGAATCTCCATGAATGTCCATGAATCTCCTCCATGAATCTCCATGAATCTCCATTAATATCCATGAATCTCCATGAATCTCCATGAATCACCTCCATGAATCTCCATGAATCTCCAAGGATCTCCATAAATTTCCATGAATCTCCGTGAATCTCCATGAATCTCCACGAATCTCCATGAATCTCCATGAATCTCCACGAATCTCCATGAATCTTCACGTATCTCCATGAATCTCCATGAATCTCCATGGATCTCCATGCATCTCCATGAATCTCCATGAATCTCCATGAACCTCCTCCATGAATCTCCATGAATCTCCATGAATAGCCATGAATCTCCATGAATCTCCATGAATCACCTCCATGAATCTCCATGATACTCCAAGGATCTCCATAAATTTCCATGAATCTCCGTGAATCTCCATGAATCTCCACGAATCTCCATGAATCTCCATGAATCTCCACGAATCTCCATGAATCTTCACGTATCTCCACGAATCTCCATGAATCTCCATGAATCACCATGGATCTCCATGAATCTCGTCTGTGAATCTCCATGAATCTCGTCCATGAATCTCCACGAATCTCCATGAATCTCCATGAATCTCCACGAATCTCCATGAATCTCCATGGATCTCCATGCATCTCCATGAATCTCCATGAATCTCCATGAACCTCCTCCATGAATCTCCATGAATCTCCATGAATCTCCATGAATCTCCTCGATGAATCTCCATGAATCTTCATGAATCTCCTGATCCATGAATCTCTAGGAATCTCCATGAATCTCCATGAATATCCTCCATGAATCTCCACGAATCTCCATAAATCTCCATGAATCTCCATGAATCTCCTCCATGAATCTCCAGGAATCTCCATGAATGTCCATGAATCTCCATGAATCTCCAAGAGTCAACATGAATCTACATGAATTTCCAAGAATCTCCATGAATCTCCATGAATCTCCATGAATCTCCATGAATCTCCTCGATGAATCTCCATGAATCTTCATGAATCTCCTGATCCATGAATCTCTAGGAATCTCCATGAATCTCCATGAATATCCTCCATGAATCTCCACGAATCTCCATAAATCTCCATGAATCTCCATGAATCTCCTCCATGAATCTCCAGGAATCTCCATGAATGTCCATGAATCTCCATGAATCTCCAAGAGTCAACATGAATCTACATGAATTTCCAAGAATCTCCATGAATGTCCATGAATCTCCTCCATGAATCTCCATGAATATCCATGAATCTCCATGAATCTCCTCCATGAATCTCCATGAATCACCTCCATGAATCTCCATGAATCTCCATGAATGTCTATGAATCTCCATGACTCTCCATGAATCTCCAAGAATCTCCTCCATAAATCTCCATGCATCTCCATGAATCTCCATGAATATCCATGAATCTCCATGAATCTCCATGAATCTCCATGAATCTCCACGAATCTCCATGAATCTCCACGTATCTCCATGAATCTCCATGAATCTCCATGGATCTCCATGCATCTCCATGAATCTCCATCAATCTCCATGAACCTCCTCCATGAATATCCATGAATCTCCATGAATAGCCATGAATCTCCATGAATCTCCATGAACCTCAATGTATCTCCATGAATCTACATGAATCTCCATGAATCTCCATGAATCTCCTCGATGAATCTCCATGAATCTTCATGAATCTCCTGATCCATGAACCTCTATGAATCTCCATGAATCTCCATGAATATCCTCCACGAATCTCCATGAATCCCCACGAATCTCCATGAATCTCCATGAATCTCCATGGATCTCCATGAATCTCGTCCGTGAATCTCCATGAATCTCCTCCATGAATCTCCATGAATCTTCATGAATCTCCATGAATCTCCATGCATCTCCATGAATCTCCATGAATCTCCATGAACCTCCTCCATGAATCTCCACGAATCTCCATGAATGTCCATGAATCTCCATGAATCTCCATGAGTCTCCATGAATCTCCATGAATTTCCAAGAATCTCCATGAATGTCCATGAATCTCCTCCATGAATCTCCATGAATCTCCATTAATATCCATGAATCTCCATGAATCTCCATGAATCACCTCCATGAATCTCCATGAATCTCCAAGGATCTCCATAAATTTCCATGAATCTCCGTGAATCTCCATGAATTTCCACGAATCTCCATGAATCTCCATGAATCTCCACGAATCTCCATGAATCTTCACGTATCTCCATGAATCTCCATGAATCTCCATGAATCTCCATGAGTCTCCATGAATCTCCATGAATTTCCATGAATCTCCATGGATCTCCATGAATCTCGTCCGTGAATCTCCATGAATCTCCTCCATGAATCTCCATGAATCTCCATGAATCTCCATGATATCCTGTATGAATCTTCATGAATCTCCATGAATCTCCATGCATCTCCATGAATCTCCATGAATCTCCATGAACCTCCTCCATGAATCTCCACGAATCTCCATGAATGTCCATGAATCTCCATGAATCTCCATGAGTCTCCATGAATCTCCATGAATTTCCAAGAATCTCCATGAATGTCCATGAATCTCCTCCATGAATCTCCATGAATCTCCATAAATTTCCATGAATCTCCGTGAATCTCCATGAATCTCCACGAATCTCCATGAATCTCCATGAATCTCCACGTATCTCCATGAATCTCCATGAATCTCCACGAATCTCCATGAATCTCCATGAATCTCCATAAATTTCCATGAATCTCCATGAATCACCTCCATGAATCTCCACGAATCTCCATGAATCTCCATGAATCTCCACGAATCTCCACGTATCTCCATGAATCTCCATGAATCTCCATGAATCTCCTCGATGAATCTCCATGAATCTTCATGAATCTCCTGATCCATGAACCTCTATGAATCTCCATGCATCTCCATGAATCTCCATGAATCTCCATGAACCTCCTCCATGAATCTCCATGAATCTCCATGAATAGCCATGAATCTCCATGAATCTCCATGAACCTCAATGTAACTCCATGAATCTACATGAATCTCCATGAATCTCCATGAATCTCCTCGATGAATCTCCATGAATCTTCATGAATCTCCTGATCCATGAACCTCTATGAATCTCCATGAATCTCCATGAATCTCCACGAATCTCCATGAATCTCCACGAATCTCCATGAATGTCTATGAATCTCCATGAATATCCATGAATCTCCATGAATCTCCATGGATCTCCATGAATCTCCACGAATCTCCATGAATCTCCACGTATCTCCATGAATCTCCATGAATCTCCTCGATGAATCTCCATGAATCTTCATGAATCTCCTGATCCATGAACCTCTATGAATCTCCATGAATCTCCATGAATATCCTCCACGAATCTCCATGAATCCCCACGAATCTCCATGAATCTCCATGAATCTCCATGGATCTCCATGAATCTCGTCCGTGAATCTCCATGAATCTCCTCCATGAATCTCCATGAATCTTCATGAATCTCCATGAATCTCCATGATATCCTGTATGAATCTTCATGAATCTCCATGAATCTCCATGCATCTCCATGAATCTCCATGAATCTCCATGAACCTCCTCCATGAATCTAAACGAATCTCCATGAATGTCCATGAATCTCCATGAATCTCCATGAGTCTCCATGAATCTCCATGAATTTCCAAGAATCTCCATGAATGTCCATGAATCTCCTCCATGAATCTCCATGAATCTCCATTAATATCCATGAATCTCCATGAATCTCCATGAATCACCTCCATGAATCTCCATGAATCTCCAAGGATCTCCATAAATTTCCATGAATCTCCGTGAATCTCCATGAATCTCCACGAATCTCCATGAATCTCCATGAATCTCCATGAACCTCCTCCATGAATCTCCACGAATCTCCATGAATGTCCATGAATCTCCATGAATATCCATGAATCTCCATGAATCACCTCCATGAATCTCCATGAATCTGCATAAATTTCCATGAATCTCCGTGAATCTCCATGAATCTCCACGAATCTCCATGAATCTCCATGAATCTCCACGAATCTCCACGTATCTCCATGAATCTCCATGAATCTCCATGGATCTCCATGCATCTCCATGAATCTCCATGAATCTCCATGAACCTCCTCCATGAATCTCCATGAATCTCCATGAATAGCCATGAATCTCCATGAATCTCCATGAACCTCAATGTAACTCCATGAATCTACATGAATCTCCATGAATCTCCATGAATCTCCTCGATGAATCTCCATGAATCTTCATGAATCTCCTGATCCATGAACCTCTATGAATCTCCATGAATCTCCATGAATCTCCACGAATCTCCATGAATCTCCACGAATCTCCATGAATCTCCATGAATCACCATGGATCTCCATGAATCTCGTCTGTGAATCTCCATGAATCTCGTCCATGAATCTCCACGAATCTCCATGAATCTCCACTAATCTCCATGAATCTCCATGAATCTCCATGGATCTCCATGAATCTCGTCCGTGAATCTCCATGAATCTCCTCCATGAATCTCCATGAATCACCTCCTTGAATCTCCATGAATGTCTATGAATCTCCATGACTCTCCATGAATCTCCTTGAATCTCCATGAATCTCCATGGATCTCCATGAATCTCGTCCGTGAATCTCCATGAATCTCCTCCATGAATCTCCACGAATCTCTATGAATGTCCATGAATCTCCATGATATCCTGTATGAATCTTCATGAATCTCCATGAATCTGCATGCATCTCCATGAATCTCCATGAATCTCTATGAACCTCCTCCATGAATCTCCATGAATCTCCATGAGTATCCATGAATCTCCATGAATCTCCATGAATCTCCATGTATCTCCATGAATTTCCAAGAATCTCCATGAATGTCCATGAATGTCCTCCATGAATCTCCACGAATCTCCATGAATCTCCATGTATCTCCATGAATCTACATGAATCTCCATGAATCTCCATGAATCTCCTGGATGAATCTCCATGAATCTTCATGAATCTCCTGATCCATGAACCTCTATGAATCTCCATGGATCTCCATGAATCTCCTCCATGAATCTCCATGAATCTCCATGAATCTCCTCCATGAATCTCCATGAATCTCCATGAATCTCCATGAATCTCTATGTATCTCCATGAATCTTCATGAATCTGTATGAATCTCCATGAATCTCCTCCATGACTCTCCTGTATGAATCTCCAGGAATCTCCATGAATCTCCTCGATGAATCTCAGTGAATCTTCATGAATCTCCTGATCCATGAATCTCCATGAACCTCCTCCATGAATCTCCATGAATATCCATGAATCTCCATGAATCTCCATGAATCTCCATGAATCTCCACGAATCTCCATGAATCTCCACGTATCTCCATGAATCTCCATGAATCTCCATGGATCTCCATGCATCTCCATGAATCTCCATGAATCTCCATGAACCTCCTCCATGAATATCCATGAATCTCCATGAATAGCCATGAATCTCCATGAATCTCCATGAACCTCAATGTATCTCCATGAATCTACATGAATCTCCATGAATCTCCATGAATCTCCTCGATGAATCTCCATGAATCTTCATGAATCTCCTGATCCATCAACCTCTATGAATCTCCATGAATCTCCATGAATATCCTCCACGAATCTCCATGAATCCCCACGAATCTCCATGAATCTCCATGAATCTCCATGGATCTCCATGAATCTCGTCCGTGAATCTCCATGAATCTCCTCCATGAATCTCCATGAATCTTCATGAATCTCCATGAATCTCCATGATATCCTGTATGAATCTTCATGAATCTCCATGAATCTCCATGCATCTCCATGAATCTCCATGAATCTCCATGAACCTCCTCCATGAATCTCCACGAATCTCCATGAATGTCCATGAATCTCCATGAATCTCCATGAGTCTCCATGAATCTCCATGAATTTCCAAGAATCTCCATGAATCTCCATGAATCACCTCCATGAATCTCCATGAATCTCCAAGGATCTCCATAAATTTCCATGAATCTCCGTGAATCTCCATGAATCTCCACGAATCTCCATGAATCTCCATGAATCTCCACGAATCTCCATGAATCTTCACGTATCTCCATGAATCTCCATGAATCTCCATGGATCTCCATGCATCTCCATGAATCTCCGTGAATCTCCATGAATCTCCACGAACCTCCATGAATCTCCATGAATCTCCACGAATCTCCATGAATCTTCACGTATCTCCATGAATCACCATGGATCTCCATGAATCTCGTCTGTGAATCTCCATGAATCTCCATGCATCTCCATGAATCTCCATGAATCTCCATGAACCTCCTCCATGAATCTCCACGAATCTCCATGAATGTCCATGAATCTCCATGAATCTCCATGAGTCTCCATGAATCTCCATGAATTTCCAAGAATCTCCATGAATCTCCATGAATCACCTCCATGAATCTCCATGAATCTCCAAGGATCTCCATAAATTTCCATGAATCTCCGTGAATCTCCATGAATCTCCACGAATCTCCATGAATCTCCATGAATCTCCACGAATCTCCATGAATCTTCACGTATCTCCATGAATCTCCATGAATCTCCATGGATCTCCATGCATCTCCATGAATCTCCATGAATCTCCATGAACCTCCTCCATGAATCTCCATGAATCTTCATGAATCTCCTGATCCATGAACCTCTATGAATCTCCATGAATCTCCATGAATCTCCACGAATCTCCATGAATCTCCACGAATCTCCATGAATGTCTATGAATCTCCATGAATATCCATGAATCTCCATGAATCTCCATGGATCTCCATGAATCTCCACGAATCTCCATGAATCTCCACGTATCTCCATGAATCTCCATGAATCTCCTCGATGAATCTCCATGAATCTTCATGAATCTCCTGATCCATGAACCTCTATGAATCTCCATGAATCTCCATGAATATCCTCCACGAATCTCCATGAATCCCCACGAATCTCCATGAATCTCCATGAATCTCCATGGATCTCCATGAATCTCGTCCGTGAATCTCCATGAATCTCCTCCATGAATCTCCATGAATCTTCATGAATCTCCATGAATCTCCATGATATCCTGTATGAATCTTCATGAATCTCCATGAATCTCCATGCATCTCCATGAATCTCCATGAATCTCCATGAACCTCCTCCATGAATCTAAACGAATCTCCATGAATGTCCATGAATCTCCATGAATCTCCATGAGTCTCCATGAATCTCCATGAATTTCCAAGAATCTCCATGAATGTCCATGAATCTCCTCCATGAATCTCCATGAATCTCCATTAATATCCATGAATCTCCATGAATCTCCATGAATCACCTCCATGAATCTCCATGAATCTCCAAGGATCTCCATAAATTTCCATGAATCTCCGTGAATCTCCATGAATCTCCACGAATCTCCATGAATCTCCATGAATCTCCATGAACCTCCTCCATGAATCTCCACGAATCTCCATGAATGTCCATGAATCTCCATGAATATCCATGAATCTCCATGAATCACCTCCATGAATCTCCATGAATCTGCATAAATTTCCATGAATCTCCGTGAATCTCCATGAATCTCCACGAATCTCCATGAATCTCCATGAATCTCCACGAATCTCCACGTATCTCCATGAATCTCCATGAATCTCCATGGATCTCCATGCATCTCCATGAATCTCCATGAATCTCCATGAACCTCCTCCATGAATCTCCATGAATCTCCATGAATAGCCATGAATCTCCATGAATCTCCATGAACCTCAATGTAACTCCATGAATCTACATGAATCTCCATGAATCTCCATGAATCTCCTCGATGAATCTCCATGAATCTTCATGAATCTCCTGATCCATGAACCTCTATGAATCTCCATGAATCTCCATGAATCTCCACGAATCTCCATGAATCTCCACGAATCTCCATGAATCTCCATGAATCACCATGGATCTCCATGAATCTCGTCTGTGAATCTCCATGAATCTCGTCCATGAATCTCCACGAATCTCCATGAATCTCCACTAATCTCCATGAATCTCCATGAATCTCCATGGATCTCCATGAATCTCGTCCGTGAATCTCCATGAATCTCCTCCATGAATCTCCATGAATCACCTCCTTGAATCTCCATGAATGTCTATGAATCTCCATGACTCTCCATGAATCTCCTTGAATCTCCATGAATCTCCATGGATCTCCATGAATCTCGTCCGTGAATCTCCATGAATCTCCTCCATGAATCTCCACGAATCTCTATGAATGTCCATGAATCTCCATGATATCCTGTATGAATCTTCATGAATCTCCATGAATCTGCATGCATCTCCATGAATCTCCATGAATCTCTATGAACCTCCTCCATGAATCTCCATGAATCTCCATGAGTATCCATGAATCTCCATGAATCTCCATGAATCTCCATGTATCTCCATGAATTTCCAAGAATCTCCATGAATGTCCATGAATGTCCTCCATGAATCTCCACGAATCTCCATGAATCTCCATGTATCTCCATGAATCTACATGAATCTCCATGAATCTCCATGAATCTCCTGGATGAATCTCCATGAATCTTCATGAATCTCCTGATCCATGAACCTCTATGAATCTCCATGGATCTCCATGAATCTCCTCCATGAATCTCCATGAATCTCCATGAATCTCCTCCATGAATCTCCATGAATCTCCATGAATCTCCATGAATCTCTATGTATCTCCATGAATCTTCATGAATCTGTATGAATCTCCATGAATCTCCTCCATGACTCTCCTGTATGAATCTCCAGGAATCTCCATGAATCTCCTCGATGAATCTCAGTGAATCTTCATGAATCTCCTGATCCATGAATCTCCATGAACCTCCTCCATGAATCTCCATGAATATCCATGAATCTCCATGAATCTCCATGAATCTCCATGAATCTCCACGAATCTCCATGAATCTCCACGTATCTCCATGAATCTCCATGAATCTCCATGGATCTCCATGCATCTCCATGAATCTCCATGAATCTCCATGAACCTCCTCCATGAATATCCATGAATCTCCATGAATAGCCATGAATCTCCATGAATCTCCATGAACCTCAATGTATCTCCATGAATCTACATGAATCTCCATGAATCTCCATGAATCTCCTCGATGAATCTCCATGAATCTTCATGAATCTCCTGATCCATCAACCTCTATGAATCTCCATGAATCTCCATGAATATCCTCCACGAATCTCCATGAATCCCCACGAATCTCCATGAATCTCCATGAATCTCCATGGATCTCCATGAATCTCGTCCGTGAATCTCCATGAATCTCCTCCATGAATCTCCATGAATCTTCATGAATCTCCATGAATCTCCATGATATCCTGTATGAATCTTCATGAATCTCCATGAATCTCCATGCATCTCCATGAATCTCCATGAATCTCCATGAACCTCCTCCATGAATCTCCACGAATCTCCATGAATGTCCATGAATCTCCATGAATCTCCATGAGTCTCCATGAATCTCCATGAATTTCCAAGAATCTCCATGAATCTCCATGAATCACCTCCATGAATCTCCATGAATCTCCAAGGATCTCCATAAATTTCCATGAATCTCCGTGAATCTCCATGAATCTCCACGAATCTCCATGAATCTCCATGAATCTCCACGAATCTCCATGAATCTTCACGTATCTCCATGAATCTCCATGAATCTCCATGGATCTCCATGCATCTCCATGAATCTCCGTGAATCTCCATGAATCTCCACGAACCTCCATGAATCTCCATGAATCTCCACGAATCTCCATGAATCTTCACGTATCTCCATGAATCACCATGGATCTCCATGAATCTCGTCTGTGAATCTCCATGAATCTCCATGCATCTCCATGAATCTCCATGAATCTCCATGAACCTCCTCCATGAATCTCCACGAATCTCCATGAATGTCCATGAATCTCCATGAATCTCCATGAGTCTCCATGAATCTCCATGAATTTCCAAGAATCTCCATGAATCTCCATGAATCACCTCCATGAATCTCCATGAATCTCCAAGGATCTCCATAAATTTCCATGAATCTCCGTGAATCTCCATGAATCTCCACGAATCTCCATGAATCTCCATGAATCTCCACGAATCTCCATGAATCTTCACGTATCTCCATGAATCTCCATGAATCTCCATGGATCTCCATGCATCTCCATGAATCTCCATGAATCTCCATGAACCTCCTCCATGAATCTCCATGAATCTCCATGAATAGCCATGAATCTCCATGAATCTCCATGAATCACCTCCATGAATCTCCATGAATCTCCAAGGATCTCCATAAATTTCCATGAATCTCCGTGAATCTCCATGAATCTCCACGAATCTCCATGAATCTCCATGAATCTCCATGAACCTCCTCCATGAATCTCCATGAATCTCCATGAATAGCCATGAATCTCCATGAATCTCCATGAATCACCTCCATGAATCTCCATGAATCTCCAAGGATCTCCATAAATTTCCATGAATCTCCGTGAATCTCCATGAATCTCCACGAACCTCCATGAATCTCCATGAATCTCCACGAATCTCCATGAATCTTCACGTATCTCCATGAATCACCATGGATCTCCATGAATCTCGTCTGTGAATCTCCATGAATCTCGTCCATGAATCTCCACGAATCTCCATGAATCTCCATGAATCTCCACGAATCTCCATGAATCTCCATGGATCTCCATGCATCTCCATGAATCTCCATGAATCTCCATGAACCTCCTCCATGAATCTCCATGAATCTCCATGAATAGCCATGAATCTCCATGAATCTCCATGAATCACCTCCATGAATCTCCATGAATCTCCAAGGATCTCCATAAATTTCCATGAATCTCCGTGAATCTCCATGAATCTCCACGAATCTCCATGAATCTCCATGAATCTCCACGAATCTCCATGAATCTTCACGTATCTCCACGAATCTCCATGAATCTCCATGAATCTCCACGAATCTCCATGAATCTCCATGAATCACCATGGATCTCCATGAATCTCGTCTGTGAATCTCCATGAATCTCGTCCATGAATCTCCACGAATCTCCATGAATCTCCATGAACCTCAATGTATCTCCATGAATCTACATGAATCTTCATGAATCTCCATGAATCTCCTCGATGAATCTCCATGAATCTTTATGAATCTCCTGATCCATGAACCTCTATGAATCTCCAGGAATCTCCATGAATCTCCACGAATCTCCATGAATCTCCATGAATATCCATGAATCTCCATGAATCTCCATGAACCTCCTCCATGAATATCCATGAATCTCCATGAATAGCCATGAATCTCCATGAATCTCCACGAATCTCCATGAATCTCCACGTATCTCCATGAATCTCCATGAATCTCCATGGATCTCCATGCATCTCCATGAATCTCCATGAATCTCCATGAACCTCCTCCATGAATATCCATGAATCTCCATGAATAGCCATGAATCTCCATGAATCTCCATGAACCTCAATGTATCTCCATGAATCTACATGAATCTCCATGAATCTCCATGAATCTCCTCGATGAATCTCCAAGAATCTTCATGAATCTCCTGATCCATGAACCTCTATGAATCTCCATGAATCTCCATGAATATCCTCCACGAATCTCCATGAATCCCCACGAATCTCCATGAATCTCCATGAATCTCCATGGATCTCCATGAATCTCGTCCGTGAATCTCCATGAATCTCCTCCATGAATCTCCATGAATCTTCATGAATCTCCATGAATCTCCATGATATCCTGTATGAATCTTCATGAATCTCCATGAATCTCCATGCATCTCCATGAATCTCCATGAATCTCCATGAACCTCCTCCATGAATCTCCATGAATCTCCATGAATTTCCAAGAATCTCCATGAATGTCCATGAATCTCCTCCATGAATCTCCATGAATCTCCATTAATATCCATGAATCTCCATGAATCTCCATGAATCACCTCCATGAATCTCCATGAATCTCCAAGGATCTCCATAAATTTCCATGAATCTCCGTGAATCTCCATGAATCTCCACGAATCTCCATGAATCTCCATGAATCTCCACGAATCTCCATGAATCTTCACGTATCTCCATGAATCTCCATGAATCTCCATGGATCTCCATGCATCTCCATGAATCTCCATGAATCTCCATGAACCCTCATGAACATCCTCTCTAAATCTCCATGAATCTCTATGAATCTCCATGAGTCTCCTCCATGACTCTCCTGTATGAATCTCCATGAATCTCCATGAATAGCCATGAATCTCCATGAATCTCCATGAACCTCCATATATCTCCATGAATCTACATGAATCTTCATGAATCTCCATGAATCTCCTCGATGAATCTCCATGAATCTTCATGAATCTCCTGATCCATGAACCTCTATGAATCGCCAGGAATCTCCATGAATCTCCACCAATCTCCTTGAATTTCGATGAATCTCCACGAATCTCCATGAATCTCCACGAATCTCCATGAATCTCCATGAATCACCATGGATCTCCATGAATCTCGTCTGTGAATCTCCATGAATCTCGTCCATGAATCTCCACGAATCTCCATGAATCTCCAATAATCTCCATGAATCTCCATGAATCTCCATGAATCTCCATGAATCTCCTCGATGAATCTCCATGAACCTTCATGAATCTCCTGATCCATGAATCTCTAGGAATCTCCATGAATCTCCAGGAATATCCTTCATGAATCTCCATGAATCTCCTCGATAAATCTCCATGAATCTTCATGAATCTCGTGATCCATGTACCTCTATGAATCTCCATGAATCTCCATGAATCACCTCCATGAATCTCCATGAATCTCCATGAATGTCTATGAATCTCCATGACTCTTCATGAATCTCCAAGAATCTCCTCCATGAATCTCCATGCATCTCCATGAATCTCCATGAATATCCATGAATCTCCATGAATCTCCATGAATCTCCATGAATCTCCACGAATCTCCATGAATCTCCACGTATCTCCATGAATCTCCATGAATCTCCATGGATCTCCATGCATCTCCATGAATCTCCATGAATCTCCATGAACCTCCTCCATGAATATCCATGAATCTCCATGAATAGCCATGAATCTCCATGAATCTCCATGAACCTCAATGTATCTCCATGAATCTACATGAATCTCCATGAATCTCCTCGATGAATCTCCATGAATCTTCATGAATCTCCTGATCCATGAACCTCTATGAATCTCCATGAATCTCCATGAATATCCTCCACGAATCTCCATGAATCCCCACGAATCTCCATGAATCTCCATGAATCTCCATGGATCTCCATGAATCTCGTCCGTGAATCTCCATGAATCTCCTCCATGAATCTCCATGAATCTTCATGAATCTCCATTAACCTCCTCCATGAATCTCCATGAATCTCCATGAATAGCCATGAATCTCCATGAATCTCCATGAACCTCAATGTATCTCCATGAATCTACATGAATCTTCATGAATCTCCATGAATCTCCTCAATGAATCTCCATGAATCTTCATGAATCTCCTGATCCATGAACCTCTATGAATCTCCAGGAATCTCCATGAATCTCCACCAATCTCCTTGAATCTCGATGAATCTCCACGAATCTCCATGAATCTCCACGAATCTTCATGAATCTCCATGAATCACCATGGATCTCCATGAATCTCGTCTGTGAATCTCCATGAATCTCGTCCATGAATCTCCACGAATCTCCATGAATCTCCACTAATCTCCATGAATCTCCATGAATCTCCATGAATCTCCATGAATCTCCTCGATGAATCTCCATGAACCTTCATGAATCTCCTGATCCATGAATCTCTAGGAATCTCCATGAATCTCCAGGAATATCCTTCATGAATCTCCATGAATCTCCTCGATAAATCTCCATGAATCTTCATGAATCTCGTGATCCATGTACCTCTATGAATCTCCATGAATCTCCATGAACCTCCTCCATGAATCTCCATGAATATCCATGAATGTCCATGAATCTACATGAGTCTCCATGAATCTCCATGAATTTCCAAGAATCTCCATGAATCTCCATGAATCACCTCCATGAATCTCCATGAATCTCCATGAATGTCTATGAATCTCCATGACTCTTCATGAATCTCCAAGAATCTCCTCCATGAATCTCCATGCATCTCCATGAATCTCCATGAATATCCATGAATCTCCATGCATCTCCATGAATCTCCATGAATCTCCATGAACCTCCTCCATGAATCTCCACGAATCTCCATGAATGTCCATGAATCTCCATGAATCTCCATGAGTCTCCATGAATCTCCATGAATCTCCACGAATCTCCATGAATCTTCACGTATCTCCATGAATCTCCATGAATGTCTATGAATCTCCATGACTCTCCATGAATCTCCAAGAATCTCCTCCATGAATCTCCATGCATCTCCATGAATCTCCATGAATCTCCACGTATCTCCATGAATCTCCATGAATCTCCATGGATCTCCATGAATCTCCTCGATGAATCTCCATGAATCTTCATGAATCTCCTGATCCATGAACCTCTATGAATCTCCATGAATCTCCATGAATCTCCATGAACCTCCTCCATTAATATCCATGAATCTCCATGAATCTCCATGAATCACCTCCATGAATCTCCATGAATCTCCAAGGATCTCCATAAATTTCCATGAATCTCCGTGAATCTCCATGAATCTCCACGAATCTCCATGAATCTCCATGAATCTCCACGAATCTCCATGAATCTTCACGTATCTCCATGAATCTCCATGAATCTCCATGGATCTCCATGAATCTCGTCCGTGAATCTCCATGAATCTCCATGAACCTTCATGAATCTCCTGATCCATGAATCTCTAGGAATCTCCATGAATCTCCAGGAATATCCTTCATGAATCTCCATGAATCTCCTCGATAAATCTCCATGAATCTTCATGAATCTCGTGATCCATGTACCTCTATGAATCTCCATGAATCTCCATGAACCTCCTCCATGAATCTCCATGAATATCCATGAATGTCCATGAATCTACATGAGTCTCCATGAATCTCCATGAATTTCCAAGAATCTCCATGAATCTCCATGAATCACCTCCATGAATCTCCATGAATCTCCATTAATATCCATGAATCTCCATGAATCTCCTACATGAATCTCCATGAATCACCTCCATGAATCTCCATGAATCTCCATGAATGTCTATGAATCTCCATGACTCTCCATGAATCTATTTGAATCTCCATGAATCTCCATAAATCTCCACGAATCTCCGTGAATCTCCATGAATCTCCACGAATCTCCATGAATCTCCTCCATGAATCTCCATGAATCTCCAAGAATCTCCTCCATGAATCTCCATGTATCTCCATGAATCTACATGAATCTCCATGAATCTCCATGAATCTCCTCGATGAATCTCCATGAATCTTCATGAATCTCCTGATCCATGAATCTCTATGAAACTCCATGAATCTCCATGAATATCCTCCATGAATCTCCATGAATCTCCATGAATCTCCATGAATCTCCTCCATGAATCTCCATGAATGTCCATGAATCTACATGAGTCTCCATGAATCTCCATGAATTTCCAAGAATCTCCATGAATCTCCATGAATCACCTCCATGAATCTCCATGAATCTCCATTAATATCCATGAATCTCCATGAATCTCCTACATGAATCTCCACGAATCACCTCCATGAATCTCCATGAATCTCCATGAATGTCTATGAATCTCCATGACTCTCCATGAATCTATTTGAATCTCCATGAATCTCCATAAATCTCCACGAATCTCCGTGAATCTCCATGAATCTCCACGAATCTCCATGAATCTCCTCCATGAATCTCCATGAATCTCCAAGAATCTCCTCCATGAATCTCCATGTATCTCCATGAATCTACATGAATCTCCATGAATCTCCATGAATCTCCTCGATGAATCTCCATGAATCTTCATGAATCTCCTGATCCATGAATCTCTATGAAACTCCATGAATCTCCATGAATATCCTCCATGAATCTCCATGAATCTCCATGAATCTCCATGAATCTCCTCCATGAATCTCCATGAATCTCCATGAATCTCTATGAATCTTCATGAATTTCCATGAATCTCCATGAATCTCCTCCATGAATCTCCATGAATCTCCATGAATCTCCATGAATCTCTATGAATCTTCATGAATTTCCATGAATCTCCATGAACCCTCATGAACCTCCTCTCTAAATCTCCATGAATCTCCATGCATCTCCATGAATCTCCATGAATCTCCATGAACCTCCTCCATGAATCTCCATGAATCTCCATGAATATCCATGAATCTCCACGAATCTCCATGAATCTCCATGTATCTCCATGAATCTACATGAATCTCCATGAATCTCCATGAATCTCCTCGATGAATCACCATGAATCTTCATGAATCTCCTGATCCATGAACCTCTATGAATCTCCATGAATCTCCATGAATCTCCTCCATGAATCTTCATGAATCTCCATGAATCTCCTCCATGAATCTCCATGAATCTCCATGAATCTCCATGAATATCCATGAATCTCCATCAATCTCCATGAATCTCCATGTATCTCCATGAATCTACATGAATCTCCATGAATCTCCATGAATCTCCTCGATGAATCTCCATGAATCTTCATGAATCTCCTGATCCATGAATCTCTATGAAACTCCATGAATCTCCATGAATATCCTCCATGAATCTCCATGAATCTCCATGAATCTCCATGAATCTCCTCCATGAATCTCCATGAATCTCCATGAATCTCTATCAATCTTCATGAATTTCCATGAATCTCCATGAATCTCCTCCATGAATCTCCATGAATCTCCATGAATCTCCATGAATCTCTATGAATCTTCATGAATTTCCATGAATCTCCATGAACCCTCATGAACCTCCTCTCTAAATCTCCATGAATCTCCATGCATCTCCATGAATCTCCATGAATCTCCATGAACCTCCTCCATGAATCTCCATGAATCTCCATGAATATCCATGAATCTCCACGAATCTCCATGAATCTCCATGTATCTCCATGAATCTACATGAATCTCCATGAATCTCCATGAATCTCCTCGATGAATCACCATGAATCTTCATGAATCTCCTGATCCATGAACCTCTATGAATCTCCATGGATCTCCATGAATCTCCTCCATGAATCTTCATGAATCTCCATGAATCTCCTCCATGAATCTCCATGAATCTCCATGAATCTCCATGAATATCCATGAATCTCCATCAATCTCCATGAATCTCCATGTATCTCCATGAATCTACATGAATCTCCATGAATCTCCATGAATCTCCTCGATGAATCTCCATGAACCTTCATGAATCTCCTGATCCATGAATCTCTAGGAATCTCCATGAATCTCCAGGAATATCCTTCATGAATCTCCATGAATCTCCTCGATAAATCTCCATGAATCTTCATGAATCTCGTGATCCATGTACCTCTATGAATCTCCATGAATCTCCATGAACCTCCTCCATGAATCTCCATGAATATCCATGAATGTCCATGAATCTACATGAGTCTCCATGAATCTCCATGAATTTCCAAGAATCTCCATGAATCTCCATGAATCACCTCCATGAATCTCCATGAATCTCCATTAATATCCATGAATCTCCATGAATCTCCTACATGAATCTCCATGAATCACCTCCATGAATCTCCATGAATCTCCATGAATGTCTATGAATCTCCATGACTCTCCATGAATCTATTTGAATCTCCATGAATCTCCATAAATCTCCACGAATCTCCGTGAATCTCCATGAATCTCCACGAATCTCCATGAATCTCCTCCATGAATCTCCATGAATCTCCAAGAATCTCCTCCATGAATCTCCATGTATCTCCATGAATCTACATGAATCTCCATGAATCTCCATGAATCTCCATGAATCTCCTCGATGAATCTCCATGAATCTTCATGAATCTCCTGATCCATGAATCTCTATGAAACTCCATGAATCTCCATGAATATCCTCCATGAATCTCCATGAATCTCCATGAATCTCCATGAATCTCCATGAATCTTCACGTATCTCCATGAATCTCCATGAATCTCCATGGATCTCCATGCATCTCCATGAATCTCCATGAATATCCATGAATCTCCATGAATCTCCATGAATCTCCATGAATCTCCACGAATCTCCATGAATCTCCACGTATCTCCATGAATCTCCATGAATCTCCATGGATCTCCATGCATCTCCATGAATCTCCATGAATCTCCATGAACCTCCTCCATGAATATCCATGAATCTCCATGAATAGCCATGAATCTCCATGAATCTCCATGAACCTCAATGTATCTCCATGAATCTACATGAATCTCCATGAATCTCCATGAATCTCCTCGATGAATCTCCATGAATCATCATGAATCTCCTGATCCATGAACCTCTATGAATCTCCATGAATCTCCATGAATATCCTCCACGAATCTCCATGAATCCCCACGAATCTCCATGAATCTCCATGAATCTTCATGAATCTCCATGAATCTCCATGATATCCTGTATGAATCTTCATGAATCTCCATGAATCTCCATGCATCTCCATGAATCTCCATGAATCTCCATGAACCTCCTCCATGAATCTCCATGAATCTCCATGAATAGCCATGAATCTCCATGAATCTCCATGAACCTCAATGTATCTCCATGAATCTACATGAATCTTCATGAATCTCCATGAATCTCCTCAATGAATCTCCATGAATCTTCATGAATCTCCTGATCCATGAACCTCTATGAATCTCCAGGAATCTCCATGAATCTCCACCAATCTCCTTGAATCTCGATGAATCTCCACGAATCTCCATGAATCTCCACGAATCTTCATGAATCTCCATGAATCACCATGGATCTCCATGAATCTCGTCTGTGAATCTCCATGAATCTCGTCCATGAATCTCCACGAATCTCCATGAATCTCCACTAATCTCCATGAATCTCCATGAATCTCCATGAATCTCCATGAATCTCCTCGATGAATCTCCATGAACCTTCATGAATCTCCTGATCCATGAATCTCTAGGAATCTCCATGAATCTCCAGGAATATCCTTCATGAATCTCCATGAATCTCCTCGATAAATCTCCATGAATCTTCATGAATCTCGTGATCCATGTACCTCTATGAATCTCCATGAATCTCCATGAACCTCCTCCATGAATCTCCATGAATATCCATGAATGTCCATGAATCTACATGAGTCTCCATGAATCTCCATGAATTTCCAAGAATCTCCATGAATCTCCATGAATCACCTCCATGAATCTCCATGAATCTCCATGAATGTCTATGAATCTCCATGACTCTTCATGAATCTCCAAGAATCTCCTCCATGAATCTCCATGCATCTCCATGAATCTCCATGAATATCCATGAATCTCCATGCATCTCCATGAATCTCCATGAATCTCCATGAACCTCCTCCATGAATCTCCACGAATCTCCATGAATGTCCATCAATCTCCATGAATCTCCATGAGTCTCCATGAATCTCCATGAATTTCCAAGAATCTCCATGAATGTCCATGAATCTCCTCCATGAATCTCCATGAATCTCCATTAATATCCATGAATCTCCATGATTCTCCATGAATCACCTCCATGAATCTCCATGAATCTCCAAGGATCTCCATAAATTTCCATGAATCTCCGTGAATCTCCATGAATCTCCACGAATCTCCATGAATCTCCATGAATCTCCACGAATCTCCATGAATCTTCACGTATCTCCATGAATCTCCATGAATGTCTATGAATCTCCATGACTCTCCATGAATCTCCAAGAATCTCCTCCATGAATCTCCATGCATCTCCATGAATCTCCATGAATATCCATGAATCTCCATGAATCTCCATGAATCTCCATGAATCTCCACGAATCTCCATGAATCTCCACGTATCTCCATGAATCTCCATGAATCTCCATGGATCTCCATGCATCTCCATGAATCTCCATGAATCTCCATGAACCTCCTCCATGAATATCCATGAATCTCCATGAATAGCCATGAATCTCCATGAATCTCCATGAACCTCAATGTATCTCCATGAATCTACATGAATCTCCATGAATCTCCATGAATCTCCTCGATGAATCTCCATGAATCTTCATGAATCTCCTGATCCATGAACCTCTATGAATCTCCATGAATCTCCATGAATCTCCATGAACCTCCTCCATTAATATCCATGAATCTCCATGAATCTCCATGAATCACCTCCATGAATCTCCATGAATCTCCAAGGATCTCCATAAATTTCCATGAATCTCCGTGAATCTCCATGAATCTCCACGAATCTCCATGAATCTCCATGAATCTCCACGAATCTCCATGAATCTTCACGTATCTCCATGAATCTCCATGAATCTCCATGGATCTCCATGAATCTCGTCCGTGAATCTCCATGAATCTCCATGAATCTCCATGAATCTCCATTAATATCCATGAATCTCCATGAATCTCCATGAATCACCTCCATGAATCTCCATGAATCTCCAAGGATCTCCATAAATTTCCATGAATCTCCGTGAATCTCCATGAATCTCCACGAATCTCCATGAATCTCCATGAATCTCCACGAATCTCCATGAATCTTCACGTATCTCCATGAATCTCCAGGAATCTCCATGAATCTCCACGAATCTCCATGAATCTCGATGAATCTCCACGAATCTCCATGAATCTCCACGAATCTCCATGAATCTCCATGAATCACCATGGATCTCCATGAATCTCGTCTGTGAATCTCCATGAATCTCGTCCATGAATCTCCACGAATCTCCATGAATCTCCACTAATCTCCATGAATCTCCATGAATCTCCATGAATCTCCATGAATCTCCATGAATCTCCTCGATGAATCTCCATGAAACTTCATGAATCTCCTGATCCATGAATCTCTAGGAATCTCCATGAATCTCCAGGAATATCCTTCATGAATCTCCATGAATCTCCTCGATAAATCTCCATGAATCTTCATGAATCTCGTGATCCATGTACCTCTATGAATCTCCATGAATCTCCATGAACCTCCTCCATGAATCTCCATGAATATCCATGAATGTCCATGAATCTACATGAGTCTCCATGAATCTCCATGAATTTCCAAGAATCTCCATGAATCTCCATGAATCACCTCCATGAATCTCCATGAATCTCCATTAATATCCATGAATCTCCATGAATCTCCTACATGAATCTCCATGAATCACCTCCATGAATCTCCATGAATCTCCATGAATGTCTATGAATCTCCATGACTCTCCATGAATCTATTTGAATCTCCATGAATCTCCATAAATCTCCACGAATCTCCGTGAATCTCCATGAATCTCCACGAATCTCCATGAATCTCCTCCATGAATCTCCATGAATCTCCAAGAATCTCCTCCATGAATCTCCATGTATCTCCATGAATCTACATGAATCTCCATGAATCTCCATGAATCTCCTCGATGAATCTCCATGAATCTTCATGAATCTCCTGATCCATGAATCTCTATGAAACTCCATGAATCTCCATGAATATCCTCCATGAATCTCCATGAATCTCCATGAATCTCCATGAATCTCCTCCATGAATCTCCATGAATCTCCATGAATCTCTATGAATCTTCATGAATTTCCATGAATCTCCATGAATCTCCTCCATGAATCTCCATGAATCTCCATGAATCTCCATGAATCTCTATGAATCTTCATGAATTTCCATGAATCTCCATGAATCCTCATGAACCTCCTCTCTAAATCTCCATGAATCTCCATGCATCTCCATGAATCTCCATGAATCTCCATGAACCTCCTCCATGAATCTCCATGAATCTCCATGAATATCCATGAATCTCCACGAATCTCCATGAATCTCCATGTATCTCCATGAATCTACATGAATCTCCATGAATCTCCATGAATCTCCTCGATGAATCACCATGAATCTTCATGAATCTCCTGATCCATGAACCTCTATGAATCTCCATGGATCTCCATGAATCTCCTCCATGAATCTTCATGAACCTCCATGAATCTCCATGAATCTCCATGAATCTCCATGAATCTCCATGAATCTCCTCGATGAATCTCCATGAATCTTCATGAATCTCCTGATCCATGAATCTCCATGAACCTCCTCCATGAATCTCCATGAATCTCCATGAATATCCATGAATCTCCATCAATCTCCATGAATCTCCATGTATCTCCATGAATCTACATGAATCTCCATGAATCTCCTCGATGAATCTCCATGAATCTTCAGGAATCTCCTGATCCATGAACCTCTATGAATCTCCATGGATCTCCATGAATCTCCTCCATGAATCTCCATGAATCTCCATGAATCTCCTCCATGAAACTCCATGAATCTCCATGAATATCCTCCATGAATCTCCATGAATCTCCATGAATCTCCATGAATCTCCTCGATGAATCACCATGAATCTTCATGAATCTCCTGATCCATGAACCTCTATGAATCTCCATGGATCTCCATGAATCTCCTCCATGAATCTTCATGAACCTCCATGAATCTCCTCCATGAATCTCCATGAATCTCCATGAATCTCCATGAATCTCCATGAATCTCCTCGATGAATCTCCATGAATCTTCATGAATCTCCTGATCCATGAATCTCCATGAACCTCCTCCATGAATCTCCATGAATCTCCATGAATATCCATGAATCTCCATCAATCTCCATGAATCTCCATGTATCTCCATGAATCTACATGAATCTCCATGAATCTCCATGAATCTCCTCGATGAATCTCCATGAATCTTCAGGAATCTCCTGATCCATGAACCTCTATGAATCTCCATGGATCTCCATGAATCTCCTCCATGAATCTCCATGAATCTCCATGAATCTCCTCCATGAATCTCCATGAATCTCCATGAATCTCTATGAATCTTCATGAATTTCCATGAATCTCCATGAATCTCCTCCATGAATCTCCATGAATCTCCATGAATCTCCATGAATCTCTATGAATCTTCATGAATTTCCATGAATCTCCATGAAACCTCATGAACCTCCTCTCTAAATCTCCATGAATCTCCATGCATCTCCATGAATCTCCATGAATCTCCATGAAGCTCCTCCATGAATCTCCATGAATCTCCATGAATATCCATGAATCTCCACGAATCTCCATGAATCTCCACGTATCTCCATGAATCTACATGAATCTCCATGAATCTCCATGAATCTCCTCGATGAATCTCCATGAATCTTCATGAATCTCCTGATCCATGAACCTCTATGAATCTCCATGGATCTCCATGAATCTCCTCCATGAATATCCATGAATCTCCATGAATCTCCTACATGAATCTCCATGAATCACCTCCATGAATCTCCATGAATCTCCATGAATGTCTATGAATCTCCATGACTCTCCATGAATCTATTTGAATCTCCATGAATCTCCATAAATCTCCACGAATCTCCGTGAATCTCCATGAATCTCCACGAATCTCCATGAATCTCCTCCATGAATCTCCATGAATCTCCAAGAATCTCCTCCATGAATGTCCATGTATCTCCATGAATCTACATGAATCTCCATGAATCTCCATGAATCTCCTCGATGAATCTCCATGAATCTTCATGAATCTCCTGATCCATGAATCTCTATGAAACTCCATGAATCTCCATGAATATCCTCCATGAATCTCCATGAATCTCCATGAATCTCCATGAATCTCCTCCATGAATCTCCATGAATCTCCATGAATCTCTATGAATCTTCATGAATTTCCATGAATCTCCATGAATCTCCTCCATGAATCTCCATGAATCTCCATGAATCTCCATGAATCTCTATGAATCTTCATGAATTTCCATGAATCTCCATGAACCCTCATGAACCTCCTCTCTAAATCTCCATGAATCTCCATGCATCTCCATGAATCTCCATGAATCTCCATGAACCTCCTCCATGAATCTCCATGAATCTCCATGAATATCCATGAATCTCCACGAATCTCCATGAATCTCCATGTATCTCCATGAATCTACATGAATCTCCATGAATCTCCATGAATCTCCTCGATGAATCACCATGAATCTTCATGAATCTCCTGATCCATGAACCTCTATGAATCTCCATGGATCTCCATGAATCTCCTCCATGAATCTTCATGAACCTCCATGAATCTCCTCCATGAATCTCCATGAATCTCCATGAATCTCCATGAATCTCCATGAATCTCCTCGATGAATCTCCATGAATCTTCATGAATCTCCTGATCCATGAATCTCCATGAACCTCCTCCATGAATCTCCATGAATCTCCATGAATATCCATGAATCTCCATCAATCTCCATGAATCTCCATGTATCTCCATGAATCTACATGAATCTCCATGAATCTCCATGAATCTCCTCGATGAATCTCCATGAATCTTCAGGAATCTCCTGATCCATGAACCTCTATGAATCTCCATGGATCTCCATGAATCTCCTCCATGAATCTCCATGAATCTCCATGAATCTCCTCCATGAATCTCCATGAATCTCCATTAATATCCATGAATCTCCACGAATCTCCATGAATCTCCATGAATCTCCATGAATCTCCATGGATCTCCATGAATCTCCTCCATGAATCTCCATGAATCTCCTCCATGAATCTCCATGAATCTCCATGAATCTCCATGAATCTCTATGAATCTTCATGAATTTCCATGAATCTCCATGAATCTCCTCCATGAATCTCCATGAATCTCCATGAATCTCCATGAATCTCTATGAATCTTCATGAATTTCCATGAATCTCCATGAACCCTCATGAACCTCCTCTCTAAATCTCCATGAATCTCCATGCATCTCCATGAATCTCCATGAATCTCCATGAACCTCCTCCATGAATCTCCATGAATCTCCATGAATATCCATGAATCTCCACGAATCTCCATGAATCTCCACGTATCTCCATGAATCTACATGAATCTCCATGAATCTCCATGAATCTCCTCGATGAATCTCCATGAATCTTCATGAATCTCCTGATCCATGAACCTCTATGAATCTCCATGGATCTCCATGAATCTCCTCCATGAATCTCCATGAATCTCCATGAATCTCCTCCATGAATCTCCATGAATCTCCATGTATCTCCATGAATCTCCATGAATCTCCATGAATCTCCTCCATGAATCTCCATGAATCTCCATGTATCTCCATGAATCTACATGAATCTCCATGAATCTCCCTGAATCTCCTTGATGAATCTCCATGGATCTTCATGAATCTCCTGATCCATGAATCTCTATGAAACTCCATGAATCTCCATGAATATCCTCCATGAATCTCCATGAATCTCCATGAATCTCCATGAATCTCCTCCATGAATCTCCATGAATCTCCATGAATCTCTATGAATCTTCATGAATTTCCATGAATCTCCATGAATCTCCTCCATGAATCTCCATGAATCTCCATGAATCTCCATGAATCTCTATGAATCTTCATGAATTTCCATGAATCTCCATGAACCCTCATGAACCTCCTCTCTAAATCTCCATGAATCTCCATGCATCTCCATGAATCTCCATGAATCTCCATGAACCTCTCCATGAATCTCCATGAATCTCCATGAATCTCCTCGATGAATCTCCATGAATCTTCATGAATCTCCTGATCCATGAACCTCTATGAATCTCCATGGATCTCCATGAATCTCCTCCATGAATCTCCATGAATCTCCATGAATCTCCTCCATGAATCTCCATGAATCTCCATGAATCTCCATGAATATCCATGAATCTCCATCAATCTCCATGAATCTCCATGTATCTCCATGAATCTACATGAATCTCCATGAATCTCCATGAATCTCCTCGATGAATCTCCATGAATCTTCAGGAATCTCCTGATCCATGAACCTCTATGAATCTCCATGGATCTCCATGAATCTCCTCCATGAATCTCCATGAATCTCCATGAATCTCCTCCATGAATCTCCATGAATCTCCATTAATATCCATGAATCTCCACGAATCTCCATGAATCTCCATGAATCTCCATGAATCTCCATGGATCTCCATGAATCTGGTCCGTGAATCTCCATGAATCTCCTCCATGAATCTGCACGAATCTCCATGAATGTCCATGAATCTCCATGTATCTCCACGAGTCTCCATGAATCTCCATGAATTTCCAAGAATCTCCATGAATGTCCATGAATCTCCTCCATGAATCTCCATTAATCTCCATTAATATCCATGAATCTCCATGAATCTCCATGAATCTCCTCCATGAATCTCTATGAATCTCCATGAATTTCCATGAATCTCCATGAACCCTCATGAACCTCCTCTCTAAATCTCCATGAATCTCCATGAATCTCCATGAATCTCCATGGATCTCCATGAATCTGGTCCGTGAATCTCCATGAATCTCCTCCATGAATCTGCACGAATCTCCATGAATGTCCATGAATCTCCATGTATCTCCATGAGTCTCCATGAATCTCCATGAATTTCCAAGAATCTCCATGAATGTCCATGAATCTCCTCCATGAATCTCCATGAATCTCCATTAATATCCATGAATCTCCATGAATCTCCTCCATGAATCTCTATGAATCTCCATGAATTTCCATGAATCTCCATGAACCCTCATGAACCTCCTCTCTAAATCTCCATGAATCTCCATGAATCTTCATGAATCTCTATGAATCTCCATGAGTCTCCTCCATGACTCTCCTGTATGAATCTCCATGAATCTCCATGAATCTCCATGAATCTCCATGAATCTCCATGAATCTCCATAAATCTCCTCGATGAATCTCCATGAATCTTCATGAATCTCCTGATCCATGAATCTCTAGGAATCTCCATGAATCTCCATGAATATCCATGAATCTCCATGAATCTCCATGAACCTCCATGTATCTCCATGAATCTACATGAATCTCCATGAATCTCCATGAATCTCCTCGATGAATCTCCATGAATCTTCATGAATCTCCTGATCCATGAACCTCTATGAATATCCATGAATCTCCATGAATATCCTCCAGGAATCTCCATGAATCCCCACGAATCTCCATGAATCTCCATGAATCTCCTCCATGAATCTCCATGAACCTCCATGTATCTCCAAGAATCTACATGAATCTCCATGAATCTCCATGAATCTCCTCGATGAATCTCCATGAATCTTCATGAATCTCCTGATCCATGAACCTCTATGAATCTCCATGAATCTCCATGAATCTCCACGAATCTCCATGAATCTCCTCCATGAATTTCCATGAATCTCCATGAATCTCCTCCATGAATCTCCATGAATCTCCATGAATCTCCATGAATCTCCATGAATCTTCATGAATTTCCATGAATCTCCATGAACCCTCATGAACCTCCTCTCTAAATCTCCATGAATCTCCATGCATCTCCATGAATCTCCATGAATCTCCATGAACCTCCTCCATGAATCTCCATGAATCTCCATGAATATCCATGAATCTCCACGAATCTCCATGAATCTCCATGTATCTCCATGAATCTACATGAATCTCCATGAATCTCCATGAATCTCCTCGATGAATCACCATGAATCTTCATGAATCTCCTGATCCATGAACCTCTATGAATCTCCATGGATCTCCATGAATCTCCTGATCCATGAACCTCTATGAATCTCCATGGATCTCCATGAATCTCCTCCATGAATCTTCATGAACCTCCATGAATCTCCATGAATCTCCATGAATCTCCATGAATCTCCATGAATCTCCTCGATGAATCTCCATGAATCTTCATGAATCTCCTGATCCATGAATCTCCATGAACCTCCTCCATGAATCTCCATGAATCTCCATGAATATCCATGAATCTCCATCAATCTCCATGAATCTCCATGTATCTCCATGAATCTACATGAATCTCCATGAATCTCCTCGATGAATCTCCATGAATCTTCAGGAATCTCCTGATCCATGAACCTCTATGAATCTCCATGGATCTCCATGAATCTCCTCCATGAATCTCCATGAATCTCCATGAATCTCCTCCATGAATCTCCATGAATCTCCATTAATATCCATGAATCTCCACGAATCTCCATGAATCTCCATGAATCTCCATGAATCTCCATGGATCTCCATGAATCTCCTCCATGAATCTCCATGAATCTCCATGAATCTCCATGCATCTCCATGAATCTACATGAATCTCCATGAGTCTCCATGAATCTCCATGAATTTCCAAGAATCTCCATGAATCTCCATGAATCACCTCCATGAATCTCCATGAATCTCCATTAATATCCATGAATCTCCATGAATCTCCTACATGAATCTCCATGAATCACCTCCATGAATCTCCATGAATCTCCATGAATGTCTATGAATCTCCATGACTCTCCATGAATCTATTTGAATCTCCATGAATCTCCATAAATCTCCACGAATCTCCGTGAATCTCCATGAATCTCCACGAATCTCCATGAATCTCCTCCATGAATCTCCATGAATCTCCAAGAATCTCCTCCATGAATCTCCATGTATCTCCATGAATCTACATGAATCTCCATGAATCTCCATGAATCTCCTCGATGAATCTCCATGAATCTTCATGAATCTCCTGATCCATGAATCTCTATGAAACTCCATGAATCTCCATGAATATCCTCCATGAATCTCCATGAATCTCCATGAATCTCCATGAATCTCCTCCATGAATCTCCATGAATCTCCATGAATCTCTATGAATCTTCATGAATTTCCATGAATCTCCATGAATCTCCTCCATGAATCTCCATGAATCTCCATGAATCTCCATGAATCTCTATGAATCTTCATGAATTTCCATGAATCTCCATGAACCCTCATGAACCTCCTCTCTAAATCTCCATGAATCTCCATGCATCTCCATGAATCTCCATGAATCTCCATGAACCTCCTCCATGAATCTCCATGAATCTCCATGAATATCCATGAATCTCCACGAATCTCCATGAATCTCCATGTATCTCCATGAATCTACATGAATCTCCATGAATCTCCTCGATGAATCACCATGAATCTTCATGAATCTCCTGATCCATGAACCTCTATGAATCTCCATGGATCTCCATGAATCTCCTCCATGAATCTTCATGAACCTCCATGAATCTCCTCCATGAATCTCCATGAATCTCCATGAATCTCCATGAATCTCCATGAATCTCCTCGATGAATCTCCATGAATCTTCATGAATCTCCTGATCCATGAATCTCCATGAACCTCCTCCATGAATCTCCATGAATCTCCATGAATATCCATGAATCTCCATCAATCTCCATGAATCTCCATGTATCTCCATGAATCTACATGAATCTCCATGAATCTCCATGAATCTCCTCGATGAATCTCCATGAATCTTCAGGAATCTCCTGATCCATGAACCTCTATGAATCTCCATGGATCTCCATGAATCTCCTCCATGAATCTCCATGAATCTCCATGAATCTCCTCCATGAATCTCCATGAATCTCCATTAATATCCATGAATCTCCACGAATCTCCATGAATCTCCATGAATCTCCATGAATCTCCATGGATCTCCATGAATCTCCTCCATGAATCTCCATGAATCTCCTCCATGAATCTCCATGAATCTCCATGAATCTCCATGAATCTCTATGAATCTTCATGAATTTCCATGAATCTCCATGAATCTCCTCCATGAATCTGCATGAATCTCCATGAATCTCCATGAATCTCTATGAATCTTCATGAATTTCCATGAATCTCCATGAACCCTCATGAACCTCCTCTCTAAATCTCCATGAATCTCCATGCATCTCCATGAATCTCCTTGAATCTCCATGAACCTCCTCCATGAATCTCCATGAATCTCCATGAATATCCATGAATCTCCACGAATCTCCATGAATCTCCACGTATCTCCATGAATCTACATGAATCTCCATGAATCTCCATGAATCTCCTCGATGAATCTCCATGAATCTTCATGAATCTCCTGATCCATGAACCTCTATGAATCTCCATGGATCTCCATGAATCTCCTCCATGAATCTCCATGAATCTCCATGAATCTCCATGTATCTCCATGAATCTACATGAATCTCCATGAATCTCCCTGAATCTCCTTGATGAATCTCCATGGATCTTCATGAATCTCCTGATCCATGAATCTCTATGAAACTCCATGAATCTCCATGAATATCCTCCATGAATCTCCATGAATCTCCATGAATCTCCATGAATCTCCTCCATGAATCTCCATGAATCTCCATGAATCTCCATGAATCTCTATGAATCTTCATGAATTTCCATGAATCTCCATGAATCTCCTCCATGAATCTCCATGAATCTCCATGAATCTCCATGAATCTCTATGAATCTTCATGAATTTCCATGAATCTCCATGAACCCTCATGAACCTCCTCTCTAAATCTCCATGAATCTCCATGCATCTCCATGAATCTCCATGAATCTCCATGAACCTCTCCATGAATCTCCATGAATCTCCATGAATCTCCTCGATGAATCTCCATGAATCTTCATGAATCTCCTGATCCATGAACCTCTATGAATCTCCATGGATCTCCATGAATCTCCTCCATGAATCTCCATGAATCTCCATGAATCTCCTCCATGAATCTCCATGAATCTCCATGAATCTCCATGAATATCCATGAATCTCCATCAATCTCCATGAATCTCCATGTATCTCCATGAATCTACATGAATCTCCATGAATCTCCATGAATCTCCTCGATGAATCTCCATGAATCTTCAGGAATCTCCTGATCCATGAACCTCTATGAATCTCCATGGATCTCCATGAATCTCCTCCATGAATCTCCATGAATCTCCATGAATCTCCTCCATGAATCTCCATGAATCTCCATTAATATCCATGAATCTCCACGAATCTCCATGAATCTCCATGAATCTCCATGAATCTCCATGGATCTCCATGAATCTGGTCCGTGAATCTCCATGAATCTCCTCCATGAATCTGCACGAATCTCCATGAATGTCCATGAATCTCCATGTATCTCCATGAGTCTCCATGAATCTCCATGAATTTCCAAGAATCTCCATGAATGTCCATGAATCTCCTCCATGAATCTCCATTAATCTCCATTAATATCCATGAATCTCCATGAATCTCCATGAATCTCCTCCATGAATCTCTATGAATCTCCATGAATTTCCATGAATCTCCATGAACCCTCATGAACCTCCTCTCTAAATCTCCATGAATCTCCATGAATCTCCATGAATCTCCATGGATCTCCATGAATCTGGTCCGTGAATCTCCATGAATCTCCTCCATGAATCTGCACGAATCTCCATGAATGTCCATGAATCTCCATGTATCTCCATGAGTCTCCATGAATCTCCATGAATTTCCAAGAATCTCCATGAATGTCCATGAATCTCCTCCATGAATCTCCATGAATCTCCATTAATATCCATGAATCTCCATGAATCTCCATGAATCTCCTCCATGAATCTCTATGAATCTCCATGAATTTCCATGAATCTCCATGAACCCTCATGAACCTCCTCTCTAAATCTCCATGAATCTCCATGAATCTTCATGAATCTCTATGAATCTCCATGAGTCTCCTCCATGACTCTCCTGTATGAATCTCCATGAATCTCCATGAATCTCCATGAATCTCCATGAATCTCCATGAATCTCCATAAATCTCCTCCATGAATCTCCATGTATCTCCATGAATCTACATGAATCTCCATGAATCTCCATGAATCTCCTCGATGAATCTCCATGAATCTTCATGAATCTCCTGATCCATGAATCTCTATGAAACTCCATGAATCTCCATGAATATCCTCCATGAATCTCCATGAATCTCCATGAATCTCCATGAATCTCCTCCATGAATCTCCATGAATCTCCATGAATCTCTATGAATCTTCATGAATTTCCATGAATCTCCATGAATCTCCTCCATGAATCTCCATGAATCTCCATGAATCTCCATGAATCTCTATGAATCTTCATGAATTTCCATGAATCTCCATGAACCCTCATGAACCTCCTCTCTAAATCTCCATGAATCTCCATGCATCTCCATGAATCTCCATGAATCTCCATGAACCTCCTCCATGAATCTCCATGAATCTCCATGAATATCCATGAATCTCCACGAATCTCCATGAATCTCCATGTATCTCCATGAATCTACATGAATCTCCATGAATCTCCATGAATCTCCTCGATGAATCACCATGAATCTTCATGAATCTCCTGATCCATGAACCTCTATGAATCTCCATGGATCTCCATGAATCTCCTCCATGAATCTTCATGAACCTCCATGAATCTCCTCCATGAATCTCCATGAATCTCCATGAATCTCCATGAATCTCCATGAATCTCCTCGATGAATCTCCATGAATCTTCATGAATCTCCTGATCCATGAATCTCCATGAACCTCCTCCATGAATCTCCATGAATCTCCATGAATATCCATGAATCTCCATCAATCTCCATGAATCTCCATGTATCTCCATGAATCTACATGAATCTCCATGAATCTCCATGAATCTCCTCGATGAATCTCCATGAATCTTCAGGAATCTCCTGATCCATGAACCTCTATGAATCTCCATGGATCTCCATGAATCTCCTCCATGAATCTCCATGAATCTCCATGAATCTCCTCCATGAATCTCCATGAATCTCCATTAATATCCATGAATCTCCACGAATCTCCATGAATCTCCATGAATCTCCATGAATCTCCATGGATCTCCATGAATCTCCTCCATGAATCTCCATGAATCTCCTCCATGAATCTCCATGAATCTCCATGAATCTCCATGAATCTCTATGAATCTTCATGAATTTCCATGAATCTCCATGAATCTCCTCCATGAATCTCCATGAATCTCCATGAATCTCCATGAATCTCTATGAATCTTCATGAATTTCCATGAATCTCCATGAACCCTCATGAACCTCCTCTCTAAATCTCCATGAATCTCCATGCATCTCCATGAATCTCCATGAATCTCCATGAACCTCCTCCATGAATCTCCATGAATCTCCATGAATATCCATGAATCTCCACGAATCTCCATGAATCTCCACGTATCTCCATGAATCTACATGAATCTCCATGAATCTCCATGAATCTCCTCGATGAATCTCCATGAATCTTCATGAATCTCCTGATCCATGAACCTCTATGAATCTCCATGGATCTCCATGAATCTCCTCCATGAATCTCCATGAATCTCCATGAATCTCCATGTATCTCCATGAATCTACATGAATCTCCATGAATCTCCCTGAATCTCCTTGATGAATCTCCATGGATCTTCATGAATCTCCTGATCCATGAATCTCTATGAAACTCCATGAATCTCCATGAATATCCTCCATGAATCTCCATGAATCTCCATGAATCTCCATGAATCTCCTCCATGAATCTCCATGAATCTCCATGAATCTCCATGAATCTCTATGAATCTTCATGAATTTCCATGAATCTCCATGAATCTCCTCCATGAATCTCCATGAATCTCCATGAATCTCCATGAATCTCTATGAATCTTCATGAATTTCCATGAATCTCCATGAACCCTCATGAACCTCCTCTCTAAATCTCCATGAATCTCCATGCATCTCCATGAATCTCCATGAATCTCCATGAACCTCTCCATGAATCTCCATGAATCTCCATGAATCTCCTCGATGAATCTCCATGAATCTTCATGAATCTCCTGATCCATGAACCTCTATGAATCTCCATGGATCTCCATGAATCTCCTCCATGAATCTCCATGAATCTCCATGAATCTCCTCCATGAATCTCCATGAATCTCCATGAATCTCCATGAATATCCATGAATCTCCATCAATCTCCATGAATCTCCATGTATCTCCATGAATCTACATGAATCTCCATGAATCTCCATGAATCTCCTCGATGAATCTCCATGAATCTTCAGGAATCTCCTGATCCATGAACCTCTATGAATCTCCATGGATCTCCATGAATCTCCTCCATGAATCTCCATGAATCTCCATGAATCTCCTCCATGAATCTCCATGACTCTCCATTAATATCCATGAATCTCCACGAATCTCCATGAATCTCCATGAATCTCCATGAATCTCCATGGATCTCCATGAATCTGGTCCGTGAATCTCCATGAATCTCCTCCATGAATCTGCACGAATCTCCATGAATGTCCATGAATCTCCATGTATCTCCATGAGTCTCCATGAATCTCCATGAATTTCCAAGAATCTCCATGAATGTCCATGAATCTCCTCCATGAATCTCCATTAATCTCCATTAATATCCATGAATCTCCATGAATCTCCATGAATCTCCTCCATGAATCTCTATGAATCTCCATGAATTTCCATGAATCTCCATGAACCCTCATGAACCTCCTCTCTAAATCTCCATGAATCTCCATGAATCTCCATGAATCTCCATGGATCTCCATGAATCTGGTCCGTGAATCTCCATGAATCTCCTCCATGAATCTGCACGAATCTCCATGAATGTCCATGAATCTCCATGTATCTCCATGAGTCTCCATGAATCTCCATGAATTTCCAAGAATCTCCATGAATGTCCATGAATCTCCTCCATGAATCTCCATGAATCTCCATTAATATCCATGAATCTCCATGAATCTCCATGAATCTCCTCCATGAATCTCTATGAATCTCCATGAATTTCCATGAATCTCCATGAACCCTCATGAACCTCCTCTCTAAATCTCCATGAATCTCCATGAATCTTCATGAATCTCTATGAATCTCCATGAGTCTCCTCCATGACTCTCCTGTATGAATCTCCATGAATCTCCATGAATCTCCATGAATCTCCATGAATCTCCATGAATCTCCATAAATCTCCTCGATGAATCTCCATGAATCTTCATGAATCTCCTGATCCATGAATCTCTAGGAATCTCCATGAATCTCCATGAATATCCATGAATCTCCATGAATCTCCATGAACCTCCATGTATCTCCATGAATCTACATGAATCTCCATGAATCTCCATGAATCTCCTCGATGAATCTCCATGAATCTTCATGAATCTCCTGATCCATGAACCTCTATGAATATCCATGAATCTCCATGAATATCCTCCAGGAATCTCCATGAATCCCCACGAATCTCCATGAATCTCCATGAATCTCCTCCATGAATCTCCATGAACCTCCATGTATCTCCAAGAATCTACATGAATCTCCATGAATCTCCATGAATCTCCTCGATGAATCTCCATGAATCTTCATGAATCTCCTGATCCATGAACCTCTATGAATCTCCATGAATCTCCATGAATCTCCACGAATCTCCATGAATCTCCTCCATGAATTTCCATGAATCTCCATGAATCTCCTCCATGAATCTCCATGAATCTCCATGAATCTCCATGAATCTCCATGAATCTTCATGAATTTCCATGAATCTCCATGAACCCTCATGAACCTCCTCTCTAAATCTCCATGAATCTCCATGCATCTCCATGAATCTCCATGAATCTCCATGAACCTCCTCCATGAATCTCCATGAATCTCCATGAATATCCATGAATCTACACGAATCTCCATGAATCTCCATGTATCTCCATGAATCTACATGAATCTCCATGAATCTCCATGAATCTCCTCGATGAATCTCCATGAATCTTCATGAATCTCCTGATCCATGAACCTCTATGAATCTCCATGGATCTCCATGAATCTCCTCCATGAATCTCCATGAATCTCCATGAATCTCCTCCATGAATCTCCATGAATCTCCATGTATCTCCATGAATCTACATGAATCTCCATGAATCTCCTCGATGAATCTCCATGAATCTTCATGAATCTCCTGATCCATGAACCTCTATGAATCTCCATGGATCTCCATGAATCTCCTCCATGAATCTCCATGAATCTCCATGAATCTCCTCCATGAATCTCCATGAGTCTCCATTAATATCCATGAATCTCCACGAATCTCCATGAATCTCCATGAATCTCCATGAATCTCCATGGATCTCCATGAATCTGGTCCGTGAATCTCCATGAATCTCCTCCATGAATCTGCACGAATCTCCATGAATGTCCATGAATCTCCATGTATCTCCATGAGTCTCCATGAATCTCCATGAATTTCCAAGAATCTCCATGAATGTCCATGAATCTCCTCCATGAATCTCCATTAATCTCCATTAATATCCATGAATCTCCATGAATCTCCATGAATCTCCTCCATGAATCTCTATGAATCTCCATGAATTTCCATGAATCTCCATGAACCCTCATGAACCTCCTCTCTAAATCTCCATGAATCTCCATGAATCTTCATGAATCTCTATGAATCTCCATGAGTCTCCTCCATGACTCTCCTGTATGAATCTCCATGAATCTCCATGAATCTCCATGAATCTCCATGAATCTCCATGAATCTCCATGAATCTCCTCGATGAATCTCCATGAATCTTCATGAATCTCCTGATCCATGGATCTCTAGGAATCTCCATGAATCTCCATGAATATCCATGAATCTCCATGAATCTCCATGAACCTCCATGTATCTCCATGAATCTACATGAATCTCCATGAATCTCCATGAATCTCCTCGATGAATCTCCATGAATCTTCATGAATCTCCTGATCCATGAACCTCTATGAATCTCCATGAATCTCCATGAATATCCTCCACGAATCTCCATGAATCCCCACGAATCTCCATGAATCTCCATGAATCTCCTCCATGAATCTCCATGAACCTCCATGTATCTCCATGAATCTACATGAATCTCCATGAATCTCCATGAATCTCCTCGATGAATCTCCATGAATCTTCATGAATCTCCTGATCCATGAATCTCTATGAATCTCCATGAATCTCCATGAATCTCCACGAATCTCCATGAATCTCCTCCATGAATCTCCATGAATCTCCAAGAATCTCCTCCATGAATCTCCATGAATCTCCATGAATCTCCATGTATCTCCATGAATCTACATGAATCTCCATGAATCTCCATGAATCTCCTCGATGAATCTCCATGAATCTTCATGAATCTCCTGATCCATGAATCTCCATGAATCTCCATGAACCTCCATGTATCTCCATGAATCTACATGAATCTCCATGAATCTCCATGAATCTCCTCGATGAATCTCCATGAATCTTCATGAATCTCCTGATCCATGAACCTCTATGAATATCCATGAATCTCCATGAATATCCTCCAGGAATCTCCATGAATCCCCACGAATCTCCATGAATCTCCATGAATCTCCTCCATGAATCTCCATGAACCTCCATGTATCTCCAAGAATCTACATGAATCTCCATGAATCTCCATGAATCTCCTCAATGAATCTCCATGAATCTTCATGAATCTCCTGATCCATGAACCTCTATGAATCTCCATGAATCTCCATGAATCTCCACGAATCTCCATGAATCTCCTCCATGAATTTCCATGAATCTCCATGAATCTCCTCCATGAATCTCCATGAATCTCCATGAATCTCCATGAATCTCCATGAATCTCCATGAATCTTCATGAATTTCCATGAATCTCCATGAACCCTCATGAACCTCCTCTCTAAATCTCCATGAATCTCCATGCATCTCCATGAATCTCCATGAATCTCCATGAACCTCCTCCATGAATCTCCATGAATCTCCATGAATATCCATGAATCTCCACGAATCTCCATGAATCTCCATGTATCTCCATGAATCTACATGAATCTCCATGAATCTCCATGAATCTCCTCGATGAATCTCCATGAATCTTCATGAATCTCCTGATCCATGAACCTCTATGAATCTCCATGGATCTCCATGAATCTCCTCCATGAATCTCCATGAATCTCCATGAATCTCCTCCATGAATCTCTATGAAACTCCATGAATCTCCATGAATATCCTCCATGAATCTCCATGAATCTCCATGAATCTCCATGAATCTACATGAATCTCCATGAATCTCCATGAATCTCCTCGATGAATCTCCATGAACCTCCATGTATCTCCATGGATCTCCATGAATCTCCTCGATGAATCTCCATGAATCTCCTCGATGAATCTCCATGAATCTTCATGAATCTCCTGATCCATGAACCTCTATGAATCTCCATGGATCTCCATGAATCTCCTCGATGAATCTCCATGAATCTTCATGAATCTCCTGATCCATGAATCTCTATGAAACTCCATGAATCTCCATGAATATCCTCCATGAATCTCCATGAATCTCCATGAATCTCCATGAATCTCCTCCATGAATCTCCATGAATCTCCATGAATCTCCATGAATCTCTATGAATCTTCATGAATTTCCATGAATCTCCATGAATCTCCTCCATGAATCTCCATGAATCTCCATGAATCTCCATGAATCTCTATGAATCTTCATGAATTTCCATGAATCTCCATGAACCCTCATGAACCTCCTCTCTAAATCTCCATGAATCTCCATGCATCTCTATGAATCTCCATGAATCTCCATGAACCTCCTCCATGAATCTCCATGAATCTCCATGAATCTCCATGAATCTCCTCGATGAACCTCCATGAATCTTCATGAATCTCCTGATCCATGAATCTCTAGGAATCTCCATGAATCTCCATGAATATCCATGAATCTCCATGAATCTCCATGAACCTCCATGTATCTCCATGAATCTACATGAATCTCCATGAATCTCCATGAATCTCCTCGATGAATCTCCATGAATCTTCATGAATCTCCTGATCCATGAACCTCTATGAATATCCATGATTCTCCATGAATATCCTCCAGGAATCTCCATGAATCCCCACGAATCTCCATGAATCTCCATGAATCTCCTCCATGAATCTCCATGAACCTCCATGTATCTCCAAGAATCTACATGAATCTCCATGAATCTCCATGAATCTCCTCGATGAATCTCCATGAATCTTCATGAATCTCCTGATCCATGAACCTCTATGAATCTCCTCCATGAATCTCCATGAATCTCCATGAATATCCATGAATCTCCATCAATCTCCATGAATCTCCATGTATCTCCATGAATCTACATGAATCTCCATGAATCTCCATGAATCTCCTCGATGAATCTCCATGAATCTTCAGGAATCTCCTGATCCATGAACCTCTATGAATCTCCATGGATCTCCATGAATCTCCTCCATGAATCTCCATGAATCTCCATGAATCTCCTCCATGAATCTCCATGAATCTCCATTAATATCCATGAATCTCCACGAATCTCCATGAATCTCCATGAATCTCCATGAATCTCCATGGATCTCCATGAATCTGGTCCGTGAATCTCCATGAATCTCCTCCATGAATCTGCACGAATCTCCATGAATGTCCATGAATCTCCATGTATCTCCATGAGTCTCCATGAATCTCCATGAATTTCCAAGAATCTCCATGAATGTCCATGAATCTCCTCCATGAATCTCCATTAATCTCCATTAATATCCATGAATCTCCATGAATCTCCATGAATCTCCTCCATGAATCTCTATGAATCTCCATGAATTTCCATGAATCTCCATGAACCCTCATGAACCTCCTCTCTAAATCTCCATGAATCTCCATGAATCTTCATGAATCTCTATGAATCTCCATGAGTCTCCTCCATGACTCTCGTGTATGAATCTCCATGAATCTCCATGAATCTCCATGAATCTCCATGAATCTCCATGAATCTCCATGAATCTCCTCGATGAATCTCCATGAATCTTCATGAATCTCCTGATCCATGGATCTCTAGGAATCTCCATGAATCTCCATGAATATCCATGAATCTCCATGAATCTCCATGAACCTCCATGTATCTCCATGAATCTACATGAATCTCCATGAATCTCCATGAATCTCCTCGATGAATCTCCATGAATCTTCATGAATCTCCTGATCCATGAACCTCTATGAATCTCCATGAATCTCCATGAATATCCTCCACGAATCTCCATGAATCCCCACGAATCTCCATGAATCTCCATGAATCTCCTCCATGAATCTCCATGAACCTCCATGTATCTCCATGAATCTACATGAATCTCCATGAATCTCCATGAATCTCCTCGATGAATCTCCATGAATCTTCATGAATCTCCTGATCCATGAATCTCTATGAATCTCCATGAATCTCCATGAATCTCCACGAATCTCCATGAATCTCCTCCATGAATCTCCATGAATCTCCAAGAATCTCCTCCATGAATCTCCATGAATCTCCATGAATCTCCATGTATCTCCATGAATCTACATGAATCTCCATGAATCTCCATGAATCTCCTCGATGAATCTCCATGAATCTTCATGAATCTCCTGATCCATGAATCTCCATGAACCTCCTCCATGAATCTCCATGAATCTCCATGAATATCCATGAATCTCCATCAATCTCCATGAATCTCCATGTATCTCCATGAATCTACATGAATCTCCATGAATCTCCATGAATCTCCTCGATGAATCTCCATGAATCTTCAGGAATCTCCTGATCCATGAACCTCTATGAATCTCCATGGATCTCCATGAATCTCCTCCATGAATCTCCATGAATCTCCATGAATCTCCTCCATGAATCTCCATGAATCTCCATTAATATCCATGAATCTCCACGAATCTCCATGAATCTCCATGAATCTCCATGAATCTCCATGGATCTCCATGAATCTGGTCCGTGAATCTCCATGAATCTCCTCCATGAATCTGCACGAATCTCCATGAATGTCCATGAATCTCCATGTATCTCCATGAGTCTCCATGAATCTCCATGAATTTCCAAGAATCTCCATGAATGTCCATGAATCTCCTCCATGAATCTCCATTAATCTCCATTAATATCCATGAATCTCCATGAATTTCCATGAATCTCCTCCATGAATCTCTATGAATCTCCATGAATTTCCATGAATCTCCATGAACTCTCATGAACCTCCTCTCTAAATCTCCATGAATCTCCATGAATCTTCATGAATCTCTATGAATCTCCATGAGTCTCCTCCATGACTCTCCTGTATGAATCTCCATGAATCTCCATGAATCTCCATGAATCTCCATGAATCTCCATGAATCTCCATGAATCTCCTCGATGAATCTCCATGAATCTTCATGAATCTCCTGATCCATGGATCTCTAGGAATCTCCATGAATCTCCATGAATATCCATGAATCTCCATGAATCTCCATGAACCTCCATGTATCTCCATGAATCTACATGAATCTCCATGAATCTCCATGAATCTCCTCGATGAATCTCCATGAATCTTCATGAATCTCCTGATCCATGAACCTCTATGAATCTCCATGAATCTCCATGAATATCCTCCACGAATCTCCATGAATCCCCACGAATCTCCATGAATCTCCATGAATCTCCTCCATGAATCTCCATGAACCTCCATGTATCTCCATGAATCTACATGAATCTCCATGAATCTCCATGAATCTCCTCGATGAATCTCCATGAATCTTCATGAATCTCCTGATCCATGAATCTCTATGAATCTCCATGAATCTCCATGAATCTCCACGAATCTCCATGAATCTCCTCCATGAATCTCCATGAATCTCCAAGAATCTCCTCCATGAATCTCCATGAATCTCCATGAATCTCCATGTATCTCCATGAATCTACATGAATCTCCATGAATCTCCATGAATCTCCTCGATGAATCTCCATGAATCTTCATGAATCTCCTGATCCATGAATCTCCATGAATCTCCATGAACCTCCATGTATCTCCATGAATCTACATGAATCTCCATGAATCTCCATGAATCTCCTCGATGAATCTCCATGAATCTTCATGAATCTCCTGATCCATGAACCTCTATGAATATCCATGAATCTCCATGAATATCCTCCAGGAATCTCCATGAATCCCCACGAATCTCCATGAATCTCCATGAATCTCCTCCATGAATCTCCATGAACCTCCATGTATCTCCAAGAATCTACATGAATCTCCATGAATCTCCATGAATCTCCTCAATGAATCTCCATGAATCTTCATGAATCTCCTGATCCATGAACCTCTATGAATCTCCATGAATCTCCATGAATCTCCACGAATCTCCATGAATCTCCTCCATGAATTTCCATGAATCTCCATGAATCTCCTCCATGAATCTCCATGAATCTCCATGAATCTCCATGAATCTCCATGAATCTCCATGAATCTTCATGAATTTCCATGAATCTCCATGAACCCTCATGAACCTCCTCTCTAAATCTCCATGAATCTCCATGCATCTCCATGAATCTCCATGAATCTCCATGAACCTCCTCCATGAATCTCCATGAATCTCCATGAATATCCATGAATCTCCACGAATCTCCATGAATCTCCATGTATCTCCATGAATCTACATGAATCTCCATGAATCTCCATGAATCTCCTCGATGAATCTCCATGAATCTTCATGAATCTCCTGATCCATGAACCTCTATGAATCTCCATGGATCTCCATGAATCTCCTCCATGAATCTCCATGAATCTCCATGAATCTCCTCCATGAATCTCTATGAAACTCCATGAATCTCCATGAATATCCTCCATGAATCTCCATGAATCTCCATGAATCTCCATGAATCTACATGAATCTCCATGAATCTCCATGAATCTCCTCGATGAATCTCCATGAACCTCCATGTATCTCCATGGATCTCCATGAATCTCCTCGATGAATCTCCATGAATCTCCTCGATGAATCTCCATGAATCTTCATGAATCTCCTGATCCATGAACCTCTATGAATCTCCATGGATCTCCATGAATCTCCTCGATGAATCTCCATGAATCTTCATGAATCTCCTGATCCATGAATCTCTATGAAACTCCATGAATCTCCATGAATATCCTCCATGAATCTCCATGAATCTCCATGAATCTCCATGAATCTCCTCCATGAATCTCCATGAATCTCCATGAATCTCCATGAATCTCTATGAATCTTCATGAATTTCCATGAATCTCCATGAATCTCCTCCATGAATCTCCATGAATCTCCATGAATCTCCATGAATCTCTATGAATCTTCATGAATTTCCATGAATCTCCATGAACCCTCATGAACCTCCTCTCTAAATCTCCATGAATCTCCATGCATCTCTATGAATCTCCATGAATCTCCATGAACCTCCTCCATGAATCTCCATGAATCTCCATGAATCTCCATGAATCTCCTCGATGAACCTCCATGAATCTTCATGAATCTCCTGATCCATGAATCTCTAGGAATCTCCATGAATCTCCATGAATATCCATGAATCTCCATGAATCTCCATGAACCTCCATGTATCTCCATGAATCTACATGAATCTCCATGAATCTCCATGAATCTCCTCGATGAATCTCCATGAATCTTCATGAATCTCCTGATCCATGAACCTCTATGAATATCCATGATTCTCCATGAATATCCTCCAGGAATCTCCATGAATCCCCACGAATCTCCATGAATCTCCATGAATCTCCTCCATGAATCTCCATGAACCTCCATGTATCTCCAAGAATCTACATGAATCTCCATGAATCTCCATGAATCTCCTCGATGAATCTCCATGAATCTTCATGAATCTCCTGATCCATGAACCTCTATGAATCTCCATGAATCTCCATGAATCTCCACGAATCTCCATGAATCTCCTCCATGAATTTCCATGAATCTCCATGAATCTCCTCCATGAATCTCCATGAATCTCCATGAATCTCCATGAATCTCCATGAATCTTCATGAATTTCCATGAATCTCCATGAACCCTCATGAACCTCCTCTCTAAATCTCCATGAATCTCCATGAATCTTCATGAATCTCTATGAATCTCCATGAGTCTCCTCCATGACTCTCCTGTATGAATCTCCATGAATCTCCATGAATCTCCATGAATCTCCATGAATCTCCATAAATCTCCTCGATGAATCTCCATGAATCTTCATGAATCTCCTGATCCATGAATCTCTAGGAATCTCCATGAATCTCCATGAATATCCATGAATCTCCATGAATCTCCATGAACCTCCATGTATCTCCATGAATCTACATGAATCTCCATGAATCTCCATGAATCTCCTCGATGAATCTCCATGAATCTTCATGAATCTCCTGATCCATGAACCTCTATGAATATCCATGAATCTCCATGAATATCCTCCAGGAATCTCCATGAATCCCCACGAATCTCCATGAATCTCCATGAATCTCCTCGATGAATCTCCATGAATCTTCATGAATCTCCTGATCCATGAACCTCTATGAATCTCCATGAATCTCCATGAATCTCCACGAATCTCCATGAATCTCCTCCATGAATTTCCATGAATCTCCATGAATCTCCTCCATGAATCTCCATGAATCTCCATGAATCTCCATGAATCTCCATGAATCTTCATGAATTTCCATGAATCTCCATGAACCCTCATGAACCTCCTCTCTAAATCTCCATGAATCTCCATGCATCTCCATGAATCTCCATGAATCTCCATGAACCTCCTCCATGAATCTCCATGAATCTCCATGAATATCCATGAATCTACACGAATCTCCATGAATCTCCATGTATCTCCATGAATCTACATGAATCTCCATGAATCTCCATGAATCTCCTCGATGAATCTCCATGAATCTTCATGAATCTCCTGATCCATGAACCTCTATGAATCTCCATGGATCTCCATGAATCTCCTCCATGAATCTCCATGAATCTCCATGAATCTCCATGAATCTCCATGTATCTCCATGAATCTACATGAATCTCCATGAATCTCCTCGATGAATCTCCATGAATCTTCATGAATCTCCTGATCCATGAATCTCTATGAAACTCCATGAATCTCCATGAATATCCTCCATGAATCTCCATGAATCTCCATGAATCTCCATGAATCTCCTCCATGAATCTCCATGAATCTCCATGAATCTCCATGAATCTCTATGAATCTTCATGAATTTCCATGAATCTCCATGAATCTCCTCCATGAATCTCCATGAATCTCCATGAATCTCCATGAATCTCTATGAATCTTCATGAATTTCCATGAATCTCCATGAACCCTCATGAACCTCCTCTCTAAATCTCCATGAATCTCCATGCATCTCCATGAATCTCCATGAATCTCCATGAACCTCCTCCATGAATCTCCATGAATCTCCATGAATCTCCTCGATGAATCTCAATGAATCTTCATGAATCTCCTGATCCATGAACCTCTATGAATCTCCATGGATCTCCATGAATCTCCTCCATGAATCTCCATGAATCTCCATGAATCTCCATGAATCTCCTCCATGAATCTCCATGAATCTCCATGAATATCCATGAATCTCTATGTATCTCCATGAATCTTCATGAATCTGTATGAATCTCCATGAATCTCCTCCATGACTCTCCTGTATGAATCTCCATGAATCTCCATGAATCTCCATGAATCTCCATGAATCTCCTCGATGAATCTCCATGAATCTTCATGAATCTCCTGATCCATGAATCTCCATGAACCTCCTCCATGAATCTCCATGAATCTCCACGAATCTCCATGAATCTCCATGTATCTCCATGAATCTACATGAATCTCCATGAATCTCCATGAATCTCCTCGATGAATCTCCATGAATCTTCATGAATCTCCTGATCCATGAACCTCTATGAATCTCCATGGATCTCCATGAATCTCCTCCATGAATCTCCATGAATATCCATGAATCTCCATCAATCTCCATGAATCTCCATGTATCTCCATGAATCTACATGAATCTCCATGAATCTCCATGAATCTCCTCGATGAATCTCCATGAATCTTCAGGAATCTCCTGATCCATGAACCTCTATGAATCTCCATGGATCTCCATGAATCTCCTCCATGAATCTCCATGAATCTCCATGAATCTCCTCCATGAATCTCCATGAATCTCCATTAATATCCATGAATCTCCACGAATCTCCATGAATCTCAATGAATCTCCATGAATCTCCATGGATCTCCATGAATCTGGTCCGTGAATCTCCATGAATCTCCTCCATGAATCTGCACGAATCTCCATGAATGTCCATGAATCTCCATGTATCTCCATGAGTCTCCATGAATCTCCATGAATTTCCAAGAATCTCCATGAATGTCCATGAATCTCCTCCATGAATCTCCATTAATCTCCATTAATATCCATGAATCTCCATGAATCTCCATGAATCTCCTCCATGAATCTCTATGAATCTCCATGAATTTCCATGAATCTCCATGAACCCTCATGAACCTCCTCTCTAAATCTCCATGAATCTCCATGAATCTTCATGAATCTCTATGAATCTCCATGAGTCTCCTCCATGACTCTCCTGTATGAATCTCCATGAATCTCCATGAATCTCCATGAATCTCCATGAATCTCCTCGATGAATCTCCATGAATCTTCATGAATCTCCTGATCCATGGATCTCTAGGAATCTCCATGAATCTCCATGAATATCCATGAATCTCCATGAATCTCCATGAACCTCCATGTATCTCCATGAATCTACATGAATCTCCATGAATCTCCATGAATCTCCTCGATGTATCTCCATGAATCTTCATGAATCTCCTGATCCATGAACCTCTATGAATCTCCATGAATCTCCATGAATATCCTCCACGAATCTCCATGAATCCCCACGAATCTCCATGAATCTCCATGAATCTCCTCCATGAATCTCCATGAACCTCCATGTATCTCCATGAATCTACATGAATCTCCATGAATCTCCATGAATCTCCTCGATGAATCTCCATGAATCTTCATGAATCTCCTGATCCATGAATCTCTATGAATCTCCATGAATCTCCATGAATCTCCACGAATCTCCATGAATCTCCTCCATGAATCTCCATGAATCTCCAAGAATCTCCTCCATGAATCTCCATGAATCTCCATGAATCTCCATGTATCTCCATGAATCTACATGAATCTCCATGAATCTCCATGAATCTCCTCGATGAATCTCCATGAATCTTCATGAATCTCCTGATCCATGAATCTCTATGAAACTCCATGAATCTCCATGAATATCCTCCATGAATCTCCATGAATCTCCATGAATCTCCATGGATCTCCATGAATCTGGTCCGTGAATCTCCATGAATCTCCTCCATGAATCTGCACGAATCTCCATGAATCTTCATGAATCTTTATGAATCTCCATGAGTCTCCTCCATGACTCTCCTGTATGAATCTCCATGAATCTCCATGAATCTCCATGAATCTCCATGAATCTCCTCGATGAACCTCCATGAATCTTCATGAATCTCCTGATCCATGAATCTCTAGGAATCTCCATGAATCTCCATGAATATCCATGAATCTCCATGAATCTCCATGAACCTCCATGTATCTCCATGAATCTACATGAATCTCCATGAATCTCCATGAATCTCCTCGATGAATCTCCATGAATCTTCATGAATCTCCTGATCCATGAACCTCTATGAATATCCATGAATCTCCATGAATATCCTCCAGGAATCTCCATGAATCCCCACGAATCTCCATGAATCTCCATGAATCTCCTCCATGAATCTCCATGAACCTCCATGTATCTCCAAGAATCTACATGAATCTCCATGAATCTCCATGAATCTCCTCGATGAATCTCCATGAATCTTCATGAATCTCCTGATCCATGAACCTCTATGAATCTCCATGAATCTCCATGAATCTCCACGAATCTCCATGAATCTCCTCCATGAATTTCCATGAATCTCCATGAATCTCCTCCATGAATCTCCATGAATCTCCATGAATCTCCATGAATCTCCATGAATCTTCATGAATTTCCATGAATCTCCATGAACCCTCATGAACCTCCTCTCTAAATCTCCATGAATCTCCATGCATCTCCATGAATCTCCATGAATCTCCATGAACCTCCTCCATGAATCTCCATGAATCTCCATGAATATCCATGAATCTCCACGAATCTCCATGAATCTCCATGTATCTCCATGAATCTACATGAATCTCCATGAATCTCCATGAATCTCCTCGATGAATCTCCATGAATCTTCATGAATCTCCTGATCCATGAACCTCTATGAATCTCCATGGATCTCCATGAATCTCCTCCATGAATCTCCATGAATCTCCATGAATCTCCTCCATGAATCTCCATGAATCTCCATGCATCTCCATGAATCTACATGAATCTCCATGAATCTCCATGAATCTCCTCGATGAATCTCCATGAATCTTCATGAATCTCCTGATCCATGAATCTCTATGAAACTCCATGAATCTCCATCAATATCCTCCAGGAATCTCCATGAATCCCCACGAATCTCCATGAATCTCCATGAATCTCCTCCATGAATCTCCATGAACCTCCATGTATCTCCAAGAATCTACATGAATCTCCATGAATCTCCATGAATCTCCTCGATGAATCTCCATGAATCTTCATGAATCTCCTGATCCATGAACCTCTATGAATCTCCATGAATCTCCATGAATCTCCACGAATCTCCATGAATCTCCTCCATGAATTTCCATGAATCTCCATGAATCTCCTCCATGAATCTCCATGAATCTCCATGAATCTCCATGAATCTCCATGAATCTTCATGAATTTCCATGAATCTCCATGAACCCTCATGAACCTCCTCTCTAAATCTCCATGAATCTCCATGCATCTCCATGAATCTCCATGAATCTCCATGAACCTCCTCCATGAATCTCCATGAATCTCCATGAATATCCATGAATCTCCACGAATCTCCATGAATCTCCATGTATCTCCATGAATCTACATGAATCTCCATGAATCTCCATGAATCTCCTCGATGAATCTCCATGAATCTTCATGAATCTCCTGATCCATGAACCTCTATGAATCTCCATGGATCTCCATGAATCTCCTCCATGAATCTCCATGAATCTCCATGAATCTCCTCCATGAATCTCCATGAATCTCCATGCATCTCCATGAATCTACATGAATCTCCATGAATCTCCATGAATCTCCTCGATGAATCTCCATGAATCTTCATGAATCTCCTGATCCATGAATCTCTATGAAACTCCATGAATCTCCATCAATATCCTCCATGAATCTCCATGAATCTCCATGAATCTCCATGAATCTCCTCCATGAATCTCCATGAATCTCCATGAATCTCCATGAATCTCTATGAATCTTCATGAATTTCCATGAATCTCCATGAATCTCCTCCATGAATCTCCATGAATCTCCATGAATCTCCATGAATCTCTATGAATCTTCATGAATTTCCATGAATCTCCATGAACCCTCATGAACCTCCTCTCTAAATCTCCATGAATCTCCATGCATCTCTATGAATCTCCATGAATCTCCATGAACCTCCTCCATGAATCTCCATGAATCTCCATGAATCTCCATGAATCTCCTCGATGAACCTCCATGAATCTTCATGAATCTCCTGATCCATGAATCTCTAGGAATCTCCATGAATCTCCATGAATATCCATGAATCTCCATGAATCTCCATGAACCTCCATGTATCTCCATGAATCTACATGAATCTCCATGAATCTCCATGAATATCCTCGATGAATCTCCATGAATCTTCATGAATCTCCTGATCCATGAACCTCTATGAATATCCATGAATCTCCATGAATATCCTCCAGGAATCTCCATGAATCCCCACGAATCTCCATGAATCTCCATGAATCTCCTCCATGAATCTCCATGAACCTCCATGTATCTCCAAGAATCTACATGAATCTCCATGAATCTCCATGAATCTCCTCGATGAATCTCCATGAATCTTCATGAATCTCCTGATCCATGAACCTCTATGAATCTCCATGAATCTCCATGAATCTCCATGAATCTCTATGAATCTTCATGAATTTCCATGAATCTCCATGAATCTCCTCCATGAATCTCCATGAATCTCCATGAATCTCTATGAATCTTCATGAATTTCCATGAATCTCCATGAACCCTCATGAACCTCCTCTCTAAATCTCCGTGAATCTCCATGCATCTCCATGAATCTCCATGAATCTCCATGAACCTCCTCCATGAATCTCCATGAATCTCCATGAATCTCCTCGATGAATCTCCTCGATGAATCTCCATGAATCTTCATGAATCTCCTGATCCATGAACCTCTATGAATCTCCATGGATCTCCATGAATCTCCTCCATGAATCTCCATGAATCTCCATGAATCTCCATGAATCTCCTCCATGAATCTCCATGAATCTCCATGAATATCCATGAATCTCTATGTATCTCCATGAATCTTCATGAATCTGTATGAATCTCCATGAATCTCCTCCATGACTCTCCTGTATGAATCTCCATGAATCTCCATGAATCTCCATGAATCTCCATGAATCTCCATGAATCTCCATGAATCTCCATGAATCTCCTCGATGAATCTCCATGAATCTTCATGAATCTCCTGATCCATGAATCTCCATGAACCTCCTCCATGAATCTCCATGAATCTCCATGAATATCCATGAATCTCCATCAATCTCCATGAATCTCCATGTATCTCCATGAATCTACATGAATCTCCATGAATCTCCATGAATCTCCTCGATGAATCTCCATGAATCTTCAGGAATCTCCTGATCCATGAACCTCTATGAATCTCCATGGATCTCCATGAATCTCCTCCATGAATCTCCATGAATCTCCATGAATCTCCTCCATGAATCTCCATGAATCTCCATTAATATCCATGAATCTCCACGAATCTCCATGAATCTCCATGAATCTCCATGAATCTCCATGGATCTCCATGAATCTGGTCCGTGAATCTCCATGAATCTCCTCCATGAATCTGCACGAATCTCCATGAATGTCCATGAATCTCCATGTATCTCCATGAGTCTCCATGAATCTCCATGAATTTCCAAGAATCTCCATGAATGTCCATGAATCTCCTCCATGAATCTCCATTAATCTCCATTAATATCCATGAATCTCCATGAATCTCCATGAATCTCCTCCATGAATCTCTATGAATCTCCATTAATTTCCATGAATCTCCATGAACCCTCATGAACCTCCTCTCTAAATCTCCATGAATCTCCATGAATCTTCATGAATCTCTATGAATCTCCATGAGTCTCCTCCATGACTCTCCTGTATGAATCTCCATGAATCTCCATGAATCTCCATGAATCTCCATGAATCTCCATGAATCTCCATGAATCTCCTCGATGAATCTCCATGAATCTTCATGAATCTCCTGATCCATGGATCTCTAGGAATCTCCATGAATCTCCATGAATATCCATGAATCTCCATGAATCTCCATGAACCTCCATGTATCTCCATGAATCTACATGAATCTCCATGAATCTCCATGAATCTCCTCGATGAATCTCCATGAATCTTCATGAATCTCCTGATCCATGAACCTCTATGAATCTCCATGAATCTCCATGAATATCCTCCACGAATCTCCATGAATCCCCACGAATCTCCATGAATCTCCATGAATCTCCTCCATGAATCTCCATGAACCTCCATGTATCTCCATGAATCTACATGAATCTCCATGAATCTCCATGAATCTCCTCGATGAATCTCCATGAATCTTCATGAATCTCCTGATCCATGAATCTCTATGAATCTCCATGAATCTCCATGAATCTCCATGTATCTCCATGAATCTACATGAATCTCCATGAATCTCCATGAATCTCCTCGATGAATCTCCATGAATCTTCATGAATCTCCTGATCCATGAATCTCTATGAAACTCCATGAATCTCCATGAATATCCTCCATGAATCTCCATGAATCTCCATGAATCTCCATGGATCTGCATGAATCTGGTCCGTGAATCTCCATGAATCTCCTCCATGAATCTGCACGAATCTCCATGAATCTTCATGAATCTCTATGAATCTCCATGAGTCTCCTCCATGACTCTCCTGTATGAATCTCCATGAATCTCCATGAATCTCCATGAATCTCCATGAATCTCCTCGATGAACCTCCATGAATCTTCATGAATCTCCTGACCCATGAATCTCCTGACCCATGAATCTCTAGGAATCTCCATGAATCTCCATGAATATCCATGAATCTCCATGAATCTCCATGAACCTCCATGAATCTCCATGAATCTACATGAATCTCCATGAATCTCCATGAATCTCCTCGATGAATCTCCATGAATCTTCATGAATCTCCTGATCCATGAACCTCTATGAATATCCATGAATCTCCATGAATATCCTCCAGGAATCTCCATGAATCCCCACGAATCTCCATGAATCTCCATGAATCTCCTCCATGAATCTCCATGAACCTCCATGTATCTCCAAGAATCTACATGAATCTCCATGAATCTCCATGAATCTCCTCGATGAATCTCCATGAATCTTCATGAATCTCCTGATCCATGAACCTCTATGAATCTCCATGAATCTCCATGAATCTCCACGAATCTCCATGAATCTCCTCCATGAATTTCCATGAATCTCCATGAATCTCCTCCATGAATCTCCATGAATCTCCATGAATCTCCATGAATCTCCATGAATCTTCATGAATTTCCATGAATCTCCATGAACCCTCATGAACCTCCTCTCTAAATCTCCATGAATCTCCATGCATCTCCATGAATCTCCATGAATCTCCATGAACTTCCTCCATGAATCTCCATGAATCTCCATGAATATCCATGAATCTCCACGAATCTCCATGAATCTCCATGTATCTCCATGAATCTACATGAATCTCCATGAATCTCCATGAATCTCCTCGATGAATCTCCATGAATCTTCATGAATCTCCTGATCCATGAACCTCTATGAATCTCCATGGATCTCCATGAATCTCCTCCATGAATCTCCATGAATCTCCATGAATCTCCTCCATGAATCTCCATGAATCTCCATGCATCTCCATGAATCTACATGAATCTCCATGAATCTCCATGAATCTCCTCGATGAATCTCCATGAATCTTCATGAATCTCCTGATCCATGAATCTCTATGAAACTCCATGAATCTCCATGAATATCCTCCATGAATCTCCATGAATCTCCATGAATCTCCATGAATCTCCTCCATGAATCTCCATGAATCTCCATGAATCTCCATGAATCTCTATGAATCTTCATGAATTTCCATGAATCTCCATGAATTTCCTCCATGAATCTCCATGAATCTCCATGAATCTCCATGAATCTCTATGAATCTTCATGAATTTCCATGAATCTCCATGAACCCTCATGAACCTCCTCTCTAAATCTCCATGAATCTCCATGCATCTCCATGAATCTCCATGAATCTCCATGAACCTCCTCCATGAATCTCCATGAATCTCCATGAATCTCCATGAATCTCCTCGATGAACCTCCATGAATCTTCATGAATCTCCTGATCCATGAATCTCTAGGAATCTCCATGAATCTCCATGAATATCCATGAATCTCCATGAATCTCCATGAACCTCCATGTATCTCCATGAATCTACATGAATCTCCATGAATCTCCATGAATCTCCTCGATGAATCTCCATGAATCTTCATGAATCTCCTGATCCATGAACCTCTATGAATATCCATGAATCTCCATGAATATCCTCCAGGAATCTCCATGAATCCCCACGAATCTCCATGAATCTCCATGAATCTCCTCCATGAATCTCCATGAACCTCCATGTATCTCCAAGAATCTACATGAATCTAAATGAATCTCCATGAATCTCCTCGATGAATCTCCATGAATCTTCATGAATCTCCTGATCCATGAACCTCTATGAATCTCCATGAATCTCCATGAATCTCCACGAATCTCCATGAATCTCCTCCATGAATTTCCATGAATCTCCATGAATCTCCTCCATGAATCTCCATGAATCTCCATGAATCTCCATGAATCTCCATGAATCTTCATGAATTTCCATGAATCTCCATGAACCCTCATGAACCTCCTCTCTAAATCTCCATGAATCTCCATGCATCTCCATGAATCTCCATGAATCTCCATGAACCTCCTCCATGAATCTCCATGAATCTCCATGAATATCCATGAATCTCCACGAATCTCCATGAATCTCCATGTATCTCCATGAATCTACATGAAAATCTCCATGAATCTCCTCCATGAATCTGCACGAATCTCCATGAATCTTCATGAATCTCTATGAATCTCCATGAGTCTCCTCCATGACTCTCCTGTATGAATCTCCATGAATCTCCATGAATCTCCATGAATCTCCATGAATCTCCTCGATGAACCTCCATGAATCTTCATGAATCTCCTGACCCATGAATCTCCTGACCCATGAATCTCTAGGAATCTCCATGAATCTCCATGAATATCCATGAATCTCCATGAATCTCCATGAACCTCCATGAATCTCCATGAATCTACATGAATCTCCATGAATCTCCATGAATCTCCTCGATGAATCTCCATGAATCTTCATGAATCTCCTGATCCATGAACCTCTATGAATATCCATGAATCTCCATGAATATCCTCCAGGAATCTCCATGAATCCCCACGAATCTCCATGAATCTCCATGAATCTCCTCCATGAATCTCCATGAACCTCCATGTATCTCCAAGAATCTACATGAATCTCCATGAATCTCCATGAATCTCCTCGATGAATCTCCATGAATCTTCATGAATCTCCTGATCCATGAACCTCTATGAATCTCCATGAATCTCCATGAATCTCCACGAATCTCCATGAATCTCCTCCATGAATTTCCATGAATCTCCATGAATCTCCTCCATGAATCTCCATGAATCTCCATGAATCTCCATGAATCTCCATGAATCTTCATGAATTTCCATGAATCTCCATGAACCCTCATGAACCTCCTCTCTAAATCTCCATGAATCTCCATCCATCTCCATGAATCTCCATGAATCTCCATGAACTTCCTCCATGAATCTCCATGAATCTCCATGAATATCCATGAATCTCCACGAATCTCCATGAATCTCCATGTATCTCCATGAATCTACATGAATCTCCATGAATCTCCATGAATCTCCTCGATGAATCTCCATGAATCTTCATGAATCTCCATGCATCTCCATGAATCTACATGAATCTCCATGAATCTCCATGAATCTCCTCGATGAATCTCCATGAATCTTCATGAATCTCCTGATCCATGAATCTCTATGAAACTCCATGAATCTCCATGAATATCCTCCATGAATCTCCATGAATCTCCATGAATCTCCATGAATCTCCTCCATGAATCTCCATGAATCTCCATGAATCTCCATGAATCTCTATGAATCTTCATGAATTTCCATGAATCTCCATGAATTTCCTCCATGAATCTCCATGAATCTCCATGAATCTCCATGAATCTCTATGAATCTTCATGAATTTCCATGAATCTCCATGAACCCTCATGAACCTCCTCTCTAAATCTCCATGAATCTCCATGCATCTCCATGAATCTCCATGAATCTCCATGAACCTCCTCCATGAATCTCCATGAATCTCCATGAATCTCCATGAATCTCCTCGATGAACCTCCATGAATCTTCATGAATCTCCTGATCCATGAATCTCTAGGAATCTCCATGAATCTCCATGAATATCCATGAATCTCCATGAATCTCCATGAACCTCCATGTATCTCCATGAATCTACATGAATCTCCATGAATCTCCATGAATCTCCTCGATGAATCTCCATGAATCTTCATGAATCTCCTGATCCATGAACCTCTATGAATATCCATGAATCTCCATGAATATCCTCCAGGAATCTCCATGAATCCCCACGAATCTCCATGAATCTCCATGAATCTCCTCCATGAATCTCCATGAACCTCCATGTATCTCCAAGAATCTACATGAATCTAAATGAATCTCCATGAATCTCCTCGATGAATCTCCATGAATCTTCATGAATCTCCTGATCCATGAACCTCTATGAATCTCCATGAATCTCCATGAATCTCCACGAATCTCCATGAATCTCCTCCATGAATTTCCATGAATCTCCATGAATCTCCTCCATGAATCTCCATGAATCTCCATGAATCTCCATGAATCTCCATGAATCTTCATGAATTTCCATGAATCTCCATGAACCCTCATGAACCTCCTCTCTAAATCTCCATGAATCTCCATGCATCTCCATGAATCTCCATGAATCTCCATGAACCTCCTCCATGAATCTCCATGAATCTCCATGAATATCCATGAATCTCCACGAATCTCCATGAATCTCCATGTATCTCCATGAATCTACATGAATCTCCATGAATCTCCATGAATCTCCTCGATGAATCTCCATGAATCTTCATGAATCTCCTGATCCATGAACCTCTATGAATCTCCATGGATCTCCATGAATCTCCTCCATGAATCTCCATGAATCTCCATGAATCTCCTCCATGAATCTCCATGAATCTCCATGCATCTCCATGAATCTACATGAATCTCCATGAATCTCCATGAATCTCCTCGATGAATCTCCATGAATCTTCATGAATCTCCTGATCCATGAATCTCTATGAAACTCCATGAATCTCCATGAATATCCTCCATGAATCTCCATGAATCTCCATGAATCTCCATGAATCTCCATGAATCTCCATGAATCTCCATGAATCTCCTCCATGAATCTCCATGAATCTCCATGAATCTCCATGAATCTCTATGAATCTTCATGAATTTCCATGAATCTCCATGAATCTCCTCCATGAATCTCCATGAATCTCCATGAATCTCCATGAATCTCTATGAATCTTCATGAATTTCCATGAATCTCCATGAACCCTCATGAACCTCCTCTCTAAATCTCCATGAATCTCCATGCATCTCCATGAATCTCCATGAATCTCCATGAACCTCCTCCATGAATCTCCATGAATCTCCATGAATCTCCTCGATGAATCTCCATGAATCTTCATGAATCTCCTGATCCATGAACCTCTATGAATCTCCATGGATCTCCATGAATCTCCTCCATGAATCTCCATGAATCTCCATGAATCTCCTCCATGAATCTCCATGAATCTCCATGAATCTCCATGAATATCCATGAATCTCCATCAATCTCCATGAATCTTCATGTATCTCCATGAATCTACATGAATCTCCATGAATCTCCATGAATCTCCTCGATGAATCTCCATGAATCTTCAGGAATCTCCTGATCCATGAACCTCTATGAATCTCCATGGATCTCCATGAATCTCCTCCATGAATCTCCATGAATCTCCATGAATCTCCTCCATGAATCTCCATGAATCTCCATTAATATCCATGAATCTCCACGAATCTCCATGAATCTCCATGAATCTCCATGAATCTCCATGGATCTCCATGAATCTGGTCCGTGAATCTCCATGAATCTCCTCCATGAATCTGCACGAATCTCCATGAATGTCCATGAATCTCCATGTATCTCCATGAGTCTCCATGAATCTCCATGAATTTCCAAGAATCTCCATGAATGTCCATGAATCTCCTCCATGAATCTCCATTAATCTCCATTAATATCCATGAATCTCCATGAATCTCCATGAATCTCCTCCATGAATCTCTATGAATCTCCATGAATTTCCATGAATCTCCATGAACCCTCATGAACCTCCTCTCTAAATCTCCATGAATCTCCATGAATCTTCATGAATCTCTATGAATCTCCATGAGTCTCCTCCATGACTCTCCTGTATGAATCTCCATGAATCTCCATGAATCTCCATGAATCTCCATGAATCTCCATGAATCTCCATGAATCTCCTCGATGAATCTCCATGAATCTTCATGAATCTCCTGATCCATGAATCTCTAGGAATCTCCATGAATCTCCATGAATATCCATGAATCTCCATGAATCTCCATGAACCTCCATGTATCTCCATGAATCTACATGAATCTCCATGAATCTCCATGAATCTCCTCGATGAATCTCCATGAATCTTCATGAATCTCCTGATCCATGAACCTCTATGAATATCCATGAATCTCCATGAATATCCTCCAGGAATCTCCATGAATCCCCACGAATCTCCATGAATCTCCATGAATCTCCTCCATGAATCTCCATGAACCTCCATGTATCTCCAAGAATCTGCATGAATCTCCATGAATCTCCATGAATCTCCTCGATGAATCTCCATGAATCTTCATGAATCTCCTGATCCATGAACCTCTATGAATCTCCATGAATCTCCATGAATCTCCACGAATCTCCATGAATCTCCTCCATGAATTTCCATGAATCTCCATGAATCTCCTCCATGAATCTCCATGAATCTCCATGAATCTCCATGAATCTCCATGAATCTTCATGAATTTCCATGAATCTCCATGAACCCTCATGAACCTCCTCTCTAAATCTCCATGAATCTCCATGCATCTCCATGAATCTCCATGAACCTCCTCCATGAATCTCCATGAATCTCCATGAATATCCATGAATCTCCACGAATCTCCATGAATCTCCATGTATCTCCATGAATCTACATGAATCTCCATGAATCTCCATGAATCTCCTCGATGAATCTCCATGAATCTTCATGAATCTCCTGATCCATGAACCTCTATGAATCTCCATGGATCTCCATGAATCTCCTCCATGAATCTCCATGAATCTCCATGAATCTCCTCCATGAATCTCCATGAATCTCCATGTATCTCCATGAATCTACATGAATCTCCATGAATCTCCATGAATCTCCTCGATGAATCTCCATGAATCTTCATGAATCTCCTGATCCATGAATCTCTATGAAACTCCATGAATCTCCATGAATATCCTCCATGAATCTCCATGAATCTCCATGAATCTCCATGAATGTCCTCCATGAATCTCCATGAATCTCCATGAATCTCCATGAATCTCTATGAATCTTCATGAATTTCCATGAATCTCCATGAATCTCCTCCATGAATCTCCATGAATCTCCATGAATCTCCATGAATCTCTATGAATCTTCATGAATTTCCATGAATCTCCATGAACCCTCATGAACCTCCTCTCTAAATCTCCATGAATCTCCATGCATCTCCATGAATCTCCATGAATCTCCATGAACCTCCTCCATGAATCTCCATGAATCTCCATGAATCTCCTCGATGAATCTCCATGAATCTTCATGAATCTCCTGATCCATGAACCTCTATGAATCTCCATGGATCTCCATGAATCTCCTCCATGAATCTCCATGAATCTCCATGAATCTCCATGAATCTCCTCCATGAATCTCCATGAATCTCCATGAATCTCCATGAATCTCTATGTATCTCCATGAATCTTCATGAATCTGTATGAATCTCCATGAATCTCCTCCATGACTCTCCTGTATGAATCTCCATGAATCTCCATGAATCTCCATGAATCTCCATGAATCTCCTCGATGAATCTCCATGAATCTTCATGAATCTCCTGATCCATGAATCTCCATGAACCTCCTCCATGAATCTCCATGAATCTCCATGAATATCCATGAATCTCCATCAATCTCCATGAATCTCCATGTATCTCCATGAATCTACATGAATCTCCATGAATCTCCATGAATCTCCTCGATGAATCTCCATGAATCTTCAGGAATCTCCTGATCCATGAACCTCTATGAATCTCCATGGATCTCCATGAATCTCCTCCATGAATCTCCATGAATCTCCATGAATCTCCTCCATGAATCTCCATGAATCTCCATTAATATCCATGAATCTCCACAAATCTCCATGAATCTCCATGAATCTCCATGAATCTCCATGGATCTCCATGAATCTGGTCCGTGAATCTCCATGAATCTCCTCCATGAATCTGTACGAATCTCCATGAATGTCCATGAATCTCCATGTATCTCCATGAGTCTCCATGAATCTCCATGAATTTCCAAGAATCTCCATGAATGTCCATGAATCTCCTCCATGAATCTCCATTAATCTCCATTAATATCCATGAATCTCCATGGATCTCCATGAATCTCCTCCATGAATCTCCATGAATCTCCATGAATCTCCTCCATGAATCTCCATGAATCTCCATGTATCTCCATGAATCTACATGAATCTCCATGAATCTCCATGAATCTCCTCGATGAATCTCCATGAATCTTCATGAATCTCTATGAAACTCCATGAATCTCCATGAACTCATGAATCTCCATGAATCTCCATGAATCTCAGATCTCATGAATCTCCATGAATGTCCTCCATGAATCTCCATGAATCTCCATGAATCTCCATGAATCTCTATGAATCTTCATGAATTTCCATGAATCTCCATGAATCTCCTCCATGAATCTCCATGAATCTCCATGAATCTCCATGAATCTCTATGAATCTTCATGAATTTCCATGAATCTCCATGAACCCTCATGAACCTCCTCTCTAAATCTCCATGAATCTCCATGCATCTCCATGAATCTCCATGAATCTCCATGAACCTCCTCCATGAATCTCCATGAATCTCCATGAATCTCCTCGATGAATCTCCATGAATCTTCATGAATCTCCTGATCCATGAACCTCTATGAATCTCCATGGATCTCCATGAATCTCCTCCATGAATCTCCATGAATCTCCATGAATCTCCATGAATCTCCTCCATGAATCTCCATGAATCTCCATGAATCTCCATGAATCTCTATGTATCTCCATGAATCTTCATGAATCTGTATGAATCTCCATGAATCTCCTCCATGACTCTCCTGTATGAATCTCCATGAATCTCCATGAATCTCCATGAATCTCCATGAATCTCCTCGATGAATCTCCATGAATCTTCATGAATCTCCTGATCCATGAATCTCCATGAACCTCCTCCATGAATCTCCATGAATCTCCATGAATATCCATGAATCTCCATCAATCTCCATGAATCTCCATGTATCTCCATGAATCTACATGAATCTCCATGAATCTCCATGAATCTCCTCGATGAATCTCCATGAATCTTCAGGAATCTCCTGATCCATGAACCTCTATGAATCTCCATGGATCTCCATGAATCTCCTCCATGAATCTCCATGAATCTCCATGAATCTCCTCCATGAATCTCCATGAATCTCCATTAATATCCATGAATCTCCACAAATCTCCATGAATCTCCATGAATCTCCATGAATCTCCATGGATCTCCATGAATCTGGTCCGTGAATCTCCATGAATCTCCTCCATGAATCTGTACGAATCTCCATGAATGTCCATGAATCTCCATGTATCTCCATGAGTCTCCATGAATCTCCATGAATTTCCAAGAATCTCCATGAATGTCCATGAATCTCCTCCATGAATCTCCATTAATCTCCATTAATATCCATGAATCTCCATGAATCTCCATGAATCTCCTCCATGAATCTCTATGAATCTCCATGAATTTCCATGAATCTCCATGAACCCTCATGAACCTCCTCTCTAAATCTCCATGAATCTCCATGAATCTTCATGAATCTCTATGAATCTCCATGAGTCTCCTCCATGACTCTCCTGTATGAATCTCCATGAATCTCCATGAATATCCATGAATCTCCATCAATCTCCATGAATCTCCATGTATCTCCATGAATCTACATGAATCTCCATGAATCTCTATGAATCTCCATGAATTTCCATGAATCTCCATGAACCCTCATGAACCTCCTCTCTAAATCTCCATGAATCTCCATGAATCTACATGAATCTCCATGAATCTCTATGAATCTCCATGAATTTCCATGAATCTCCATGAACCCTCATGAACCTCCTCTCTAAATCTCCATGAATCTTCATGAATCTCCTGATCCATGAATCTCCATGAACCTCCTCCATGAATCTCCATGAATCTCCATGAATATCCATGAATCTCCATCAATCTCCATGAATCTCCATGTATCTCCATGAATCTACATGAATCTCCATGAATCTCTATGAATCTCCATGAATTTCCATGAATCTCCATGAACCCTCATGAACCTCCTCTCTAAATCTCCATGAATCTCCATGAATCTTCATGAATCTCTATGAATCTCCATGAGTCTCCTCCATGACTCTCCTGTATGAATCTCCATGAATCTCCATGAATCTCCATGAATCTCCATGAATCTCCATGAATCTCCATGAATCTCCTCGATGAATCTCCATGAATCTTCATGAATCTCCTGATCCATGAATCTCTAGGAATCTCCATGAATCTCCATGAATATCCATGAATCTCCATGAATCTCCATGAACCTCCATGTATCTCCATGAATCTACATGAATCTCCATGAATCTCCATGAATCTCCTCGATGAATCTCCATGAATCTTCATGAATCTCCTGATCCATGAACCTCTATGAATATCCATGAATCTCCATGAATATCCTCCAGGAATCTCCATGAATCCCCACGAATCTCCATGAATCTCCATGAATCTCCTCCATGAATCTCCATGAACCTCCATGTATCTCCAAGAATCTACATGAATCTCCATGAATCTCCATGAATCTCCTCGATGAATCTCCATGAATCTTCATGAATCTCCTGATCCATGAACCTCTATGAATCTCCATGAATCTCCATGAATCTCCACGAATCTCCATGAATCTCCTCCATGAATTTCCATGAATCTCCATGTATCTCCATGAATCTACATGAATCTCCATGAATCTCCATGAATCTCCTCGATGAATCTCCATGAATCTTCATGAATCTCCTGATCCATGAACCTCTATGAATCTCCATGGATCTCCATGAATCTCCTCCATGAATCTCCATGAATCTCCATGAATCTCCTCCATGAATCTCCATGAATCTCCATGTATCTCCATGAATCTACATGAATCTCCATGAATCTCCATGAATCTCCTCGATGAATCTCCATGGATCTTCATGAATCTCCTGATCCATGAATCTCTATGAAACTCCATGAATCTCCATGAATATCCTCCATGAATCTCCATGAATCTCCATGAATCTCCATGAATCTCCTCCATGAATCTCCATGAATCTCCATGAATCTCCATGAATCTCTATGAATCTTCATGAATTTCCATGAATCTCCATGAATCTCCTCCATGAATCTCCATGAATCTCCATGAATCTCTATGAATCTTCATGAATTTCCATGAATCTCCATGAACCGAACCCTCATGAACCTCCTCTCTAAATCTCCATGAATCTCCATGCATCTCCATGAATCTCCATGAATCTCCATGAACCTCCTCCATGAATCTCCATGAATCTCCATGAATCTCCTCTATGAATCTCCATGAATCTTCATGAATCTCCTGATCCATGAACCTCTATGAATCTCCATGGATCTCCATGAATCTCCTCCATGAATCTCCATGAATCTCCATGAATCTCCTCCATGAATCTCCATGAATCTCCATGAATCTCCATGAATATCCATGAATCTCCATCAATCTCCATGAATCTCCATGTATCTCCATGAATCTACATGAATCTCCATGAATCTCCATGAACCCTCATGAACCTCCTCTCTAAATCTCCATGAATCTCCATGAATCTTCATGAATCTCTATGAATCTCCATGAGTCTCCTCCATGACTCTCCTGTATGAATCTCCATGAATCTCCATGAATCTCCATGAATCTCCATGAATCTCCATGGATCTCCATGAATCTGGTCCGTGAATCTCCATGAATCTCCTCCATGAATCTGCACGAATCTCCATGAATGTCCATGAATCTCCATGTATCTCCATGAGTCTCCATGAATCTCCATGAATTTCCAAGAATCTCCATGAATGTCCATGAATCTCCATTAATCTCCATTAATATCCATGAATCTCCATGAATCTCCATGAATCTCCTCCATGAATCTCTATGAATCTCCATGAATTTCCATGAATCTCCATGAACCCTCATGAACCTCCTCTCTAAATCTCCATGAATCTCCATGAATCTTCATGAATCTCTATGAATCTCCATGAGTCTCCTCCATGACTCTCCTGTATGAATCTCCATGAATCTCCATGAATCTCCATGAATCTCCATGAATCTCCATGAATCTCCATGAATCTCCATGAATCTCCATGAATCTCCTCGATGAATCTCCATGAATCTTCATGAATCTCCTGATCCATGAATCTCTAGGAATCTCCATAAATCTCCATGAATATCCATGAATCTCCATGAATCTCCATGAACCTCCATGTATCTCCATGAATCTACATGAATCTCCATGAATCTCCATGAATCTCCTCGATGAATCTCCATGAATCTTCATGAATCTCCTGATCCATGAACCTCTATGAATATCCATGAATCTCCATGAATATCCTCCAGGAATCTCCATGAATCCCCACGAATCTCCATGAATCTCCATGAATCTCCTCCATGAATCTCCATGAACCTCCATGTATCTCCAAGAATCTACATGAATCTCCATGAATCTCCATGAATCTCCTCGATGAATCTCCATGAATCTTCATGAATCTCCTGATCCATGAACCTCTATGAATCTCCATGAATCTCCATGAATCTCCACGAATCTCCATGAATCTCCTCCATGAATTTCCATGAATCTCCATGAATCTCCTCCATGAATCTCCATGAATCTCCATGAATCTCCATGAATCTCCATGAATCTTCATGAATTTCCATGAATCTCCATGAACCCTCATGAACCTCCTCTCTAAATCTCCATGAATCTCCATGCATGTTCATGAATCTCCATGAACCTCCTCCATGAATCTCCATGAATCTCCATGAATATCCATGAATCTCCACGAATCTCCATGAATCTCCATGTATCTCCATGAATCTACATGAATCTCCATGAATCTCCATGAATCTCCTCGATGAATCTCCATGAATCTTCATGAATCTCCTGATCCATGAACCTCTATGAATCTCCATGGATCTCCATGAATCTCCTCCATGAATCTCCATGAATCTCCATGAATCTCCTCCATGAATCTCCATGAATCTCCATGTATCTCCATGAATCTACATGAATCTCCATGAATCTCCATGAATCTCCTCGATGAATCTCCATGAATCTTCATGAATCTCCTGATCCATGAATCTCTATGAAACTCCATGAATCTCCATGAATATCCTCCATGAATCTCCATGAATCTCCATGAATCTCCATGAATCTCCTCCATGAATCTCCATGAATCTCCATGAATCTCCATGAATCTCTATGAATCTTCATGAATTTCCATGAATCTCCATGAATCTCCTCCATGAATCTCCATGAATCTCCATGAATCTCCATGAATCTCTATGAATCTTCATGAATTTCCATGAATCTCCATGAATCTACATGAATCTCCTCGATGAATCTCCATGAATCTTCAGGAATCTCCTGATCCATGAACCTCTATGAATCTCCATGGATCTCCATGAATCTCCTCCATGAATCTCCATGAATCTCCATGAATCTCCTCCATGAATCTCCATGAATCTCCATTAATATCCATGAATCTCCACAAATCTCCATGAATCTCCATGAATCTCCATGAATCTGGTCCGTGAATCTCCATGAATCTCCTCCATGAATCTGTACGAATCTCCATGAATGTCCATGAATCTCCATGTATCTCCATGAGTCTCCATGAATCTCCATGAATTTCCAAGAATCTCCATGAATGTCCATGAATCTCCTCCATGAATCTCCATTAATCTCCATTAATATCCATGAATCTCCATGAATCTCCATGAATCTCCTCCATGAATCTCTATGAATCTCCATGAATTTCCATGAATCTCCATGAACCCTCATGAACCTCCTCTCTAAATCTCCATGAATCTCCATGAATCTTCATGAATCTCTATGAATCTCCATGAGTCTCCTCCATGACTCTCCTGTATGAATCTCCATGAATCTCCATGAATATCCATGAATCTCCATCAATCTCCATGAATCTCCATGTATCTCCATGAATCTACATGAATCTCCATGAATCTCCATGAATCTCCATGAATCTCCATGAATCTCCATGAATCTCCATGGATCTCCATGAATCTGGTCCGTGAATCTCCATGAATCTCCTCCATGAATCTGCACGAATCTCCATGAATGTCCATGAATCTCCATGTATCTCCATGAGTCTCCATGAATCTCCATGAATTTCCAAGAATCTCCATGAATGTCCATGAATCTCCATTAATCTCCATTAATATCCATGAATCTCCATGAATCTCCATGAATCTCCTCCATGAATCTCTATGAATCTCCATGAATTTCCATGAATCTCCATGAACCCTCATGAACCTCCTCTCTAAATCTCCATGAATCTCCATGAATCTTCATGAATCTCCATGAATCTCCTCCATGAATCTCTATGAATCTCCATGAATTTCCATGAATCTCCATGAACCCTCATGAACCTCCTCTCTAAATCTCCATGAATCTCCATGAATCTTCATGAATCTCTATGAATCTCCATGAGTCTCCTCCATGACTCTCCTGTATGAATCTCCATGAATCTCCATGAATATCCATGAATCTCCATCAATCTCCATGAATCTCCATGTATCTCCATGAATCTACATGAATCTCCATGAATCTCTATGAATCTCCATGAATTTCCATGAATCTCCATGAACCCTCATGAACCTCCTCTCTAAATCTCCATGAATCTCCATGAATCTACATGAATCTCCATGAATCTCTATGAATCTCCATGAATTTCCATGAATCTCCATGAACCCTCATGAACCTCCTCTCTAAATCTCCATGAATCTCCATGAATCTCTATGAATCTTCATGAATTTCCATGAATCTCCATGAATCTACATGAATCTCCTCGATGAATCTCCATGAATCTTCAGGAATCTCCTGATCCATGAACCTCTATGAATCTCCATGGATCTCCATGAATCTCCTCCATGAATCTCCATGAATCTCCATGAATCTCCTCCATGAATCTCCATGAATCTCCATTAATATCCATGAATCTCCACAAATCTCCATGAATCTCCATGAATCTCCATGAATCTCCATGGATCTCCATGAATCTGGTCCGTGAATCTCCATGAATCTCCTCCATGAATCTGTACGAATCTCCATGAATGTCCATGAATCTCCATGTATCTCCATGAGTCTCCATGAATCTCCATGAATTTCCAAGAATCTCCATGAATGTCCATGAATCTCCTCCATGAATCTCCATTAATCTCCATTAATATCCATGAATCTCCATGAATCTCCATGAATCTCCTCCATGAATCTCTATGAATCTCCATGAATTTCCATGAATCTCCATGAACCCTCATGAACCTCCTCTCTAAATCTCCATGAATCTCCATGAATCTTCATGAATCTCTATGAATCTCCATGAGTCTCCTCCATGACTCTCCTGTATGAATCTCCATGAATCTCCATGAATATCCATGAATCTCCATCAATCTCCATGAATCTCCATGTATCTCCATGAATCTACATGAATCTCCATGAATCTCTATGAATCTCCATGAATTTCCATGAATCTCCATGAACCCTCATGAACCTCCTCTCTAAATCTCCATGAATCTCCATGAATCTACATGAATCTCCATGAATCTCTATGAATCTCCATGAATTTCCATGAATCTCCATGAACCCTCATGAACCTCCTCTCTAAATCTCCATGAATCTCCATGAATCTTCATGAATCTCTATGAATCTCCATCAATCTCCATGAATCTCCATGTATCTCCATGAATCTACATGAATCTCCATGAATCTCCATGAATCTCCTCGATGAATCTCCATGAATCTTCAGGAATCTCCTGATCCATGAACCTCTATGAATCTCCATGGATCTCCATGAATCTCCTCCATGAATCTCCATGAATCTCCATGAATCTCCTCCATGAATCTCCATGAATCTCCATTAATATCCATGAATCTCCACAAATCTCCATGAATCTCCATGAATCTCCATGAATCTCCATGGATCTCCATGAATCTGGCCCGTGAATCTCCATGAATCTCCTCCATGAATCTGTACGAATCTCCATGAATGTCCATGAATCTCCATGAATCTCCATGAATCTCCTCGATGAATCTCCATGAATCTCCATGTATCTCCATGAATCTACATGAATCTCCATGAATCTCCATGAATCTCCTCGATGAATCTCCATGGATCTTCATGAATCTCCTGATCCATGAATCTCTATGAAACTCCATGAATCTCCATGAATATCCTCCATGAATCTCCATGAATCTCCATGAATCTCCATGAATCTCCTCCATGAATCTCCATGAATCTCCATGAATCTCCATGAATTTCCATGAATCTCCATGAATCTCCTCCATGAATCTCCATGAATCTCCATGAATCTCCATGAATCTCTATGAATCTTCATGAATTTCCATGAATCTCCATGAACCCTCATGAACCTCCTCTCTAAATCTCCATGAATCTCCATGCATCTCCATGAATCTCCATGAACCTCCTCCATAAATCTCCATGAATCTCCATGAATCTCCTCTATGAATCTCCATGAATCTTCATGAATCTCCTGATCCATGAACCTCTATGAATCTCCATGGATCTCCATGAATCTCCTCCATGAATCTCCATGAATCTCCATGAATCTCCTCCATGAATCTCCATGAATCTCCATGAATCTCCATGAATATCCATGAATCTCCATCAATCTCCATGAATCTCCATGTATCTCCATGAATCTACATGAATCTCCATGAATCTCCATGAATCTCCTCGATGAATCTCCATGAATCTTCAGGAATCTCCTGATCCATGAACCTCTATGAATCTCCATGGATCTCCATGAATCTCCTCCATGAATCTCCATGAATCTCCATGAATCTCCTCCATGAATCTCCATGAATCTCCATTAATATCCATGAATCTCCACGAATCTCCATGAATCTCCATGAATCTCCATGAATCTCCATGGGTCTCCATGAATCTGGTCCGTGAATCTCCATGAATCTCCTCCATGAATCTGCACGAATCTCCATGAATCTCCATGAACCTCCATGTATCTCCATGAATCTACATGAATCTCCATGAATCTCCATGAATCTCCTCGATGAATCTCCATGAATCTTCATGAATCTCCTGATCCATGAACCTCTATGAATATCCATGAATCTCCATGAATATCCTCCAGGAATCTCCATGAATCCCCACGAATCTCCATGAATCTCCATGAATCTCCTCCATGAATCTCCATGAACCTCCATGTATCTCCAAGAATCTACATGAATCTCCATGAATCTCCATGAATCTCCATGAATCTCCACGAATCTCCATGAATCTCCTCCATGAATTTCCATGAATCTCCATGAATCTCCTCCATGAATCTCCATGAATCTCCATGAATCTCCATGAATCTCCATGAATCTTCATGAATTTCCATGAATCTCCATGAATCTCTATGAATCTCCATGAATTTCCATGAATCTCCATGAACCCTCATGAACCTCCTCTCTAAATCTCCATGAATCTCCATGAATCTTCATGAATCTCTATGAATCTCCATCAATCTCCATGAATCTCCATGTATCTCCATGAATCTACATGAATCTCCATGAATCTCCATGAATCTCCTCGATGAATCTCCATGAATCTTCAGGAATCTCCTGATCCATGAACCTCTATGAATCTCCATGGATCTCCATGAATCTCCTCCATGAATCTCCATGAATCTCCATGAATCTCCTCCATGAATCTCCATGAATCTCCATTAATATCCATGAATCTCCACAAATCTCCATGAATCTCCATGAATCTCCATGAATCTCCATGGATCTCCATGAATCTGGCCCGTGAATCTCCATGAATCTCCTCCATGAATCTGTACGAATCTCCATGAATGTCCATGAATCTCCATGAATCTCCATGAATCTCCTCGATGAATCTCCATGAATCTCCATGTATCTCCATGAATCTACATGAATCTCCATGAATCTCCATGAATCTCCTCGATGAATCTCCATGGATCTTCATGAATCTCCTGATCCATGAATCTCTATGAAACTCCATGAATCTCCATGAATATCCTCCATGAATCTCCATGAATCTCCATGAATCTCCATGAATCTCCTCCATGAATCTCCATGAATCTCCATGAATCTCCATGAATTTCCATGAATCTCCATGAATCTCCTCCATGAATCTCCATGAATCTCCATGAATCTCCATGAATCTCTATGAATCTTCATGAATTTCCATGAATCTCCATGAACCCTCATGAACCTCCTCTCTAAATCTCCATGAATCTCCATGCATCTCCATGAATCTCCATGAATCTCCATGAACCTCCTCCATGAATCTCCATGAATCTCCATGAATCTCCTCTATGAATCTCCATGAATCTTCATGAATCTCCTGATCCATGAACCTCTATGAATCTCCATGGATCTCCATGAATCTCCTCCATGAATCTCCATGAATCTCCATGAATCTCCTCCATGAATCTCCATGAATCTCCATGAATCTCCATGAATATCCATGAATCTCCATCAATCTCCATGAATCTCCATGTATCTCCATGAATCTACATGAATCTCCATGAATCTCCATGAATCTCCTCGATGAATCTCCATGAATCTTCAGGAATCTCCTGATCCATGAACCTCTATGAATCTCCATGGATCTCCATGAATCTCCTCCATGAATCTCCATGAATCTCCATGAATCTCCTCCATGAATCTCCATGAATCTCCATTAATATCCATGAATCTCCACGAATCTCCATGAATCTCCATGAATCTCCATGAATCTCCATGGGTCTCCATGAATCTGGTCCGTGAATCTCCATGAATCTCCTCCATGAATCTGCACGAATCTCCATGAATCTCCATGAACCTCCATGTATCTCCATGAATCTACATGAATCTCCATGAATCTCCATGAATCTCCTCGATGAATCTCCATGAATCTTCATGAATCTCCTGATCCATGAACCTCTATGAATATCCATGAATCTCCATGAATATCCTCCAGGAATCTCCATGAATCCCCACGAATCTCCATGAATCTCCATGAATCTCCTCCATGAATCTCCATGAACCTCCATGTATCTCCAAGAATCTACATGAATCTCCATGAATCTCCATGAATCTCCATGAATCTCCACGAATCTCCATGAATCTCCTCCATGAATTTCCATGAATCTCCATGAATCTCCTCCATGAATCTCCATGAATCTCCATGAATCTCCATGAATCTCCATGAATCTTCATGAATTTCCATGAATCTCCATGAACCCTCATGAACCTCCTCTCTAAATCTCCATGAATCTCCATGCATCTCCATGAATCTCCATGAACCTCCTCCATGAATCTCCATGAATCTCCATGAATATCCATGAATCTCCACGAATCTCCATGAATCTCCATGTATCTCCATGAATCTACATGAATCTCCATGAATCTCCATGAATCTCCTCGATGAATCTCCATGAATCTTCATGAATCTCCTGATCCATGAACCTCTATGAATCTCCATGGATCTCCATGAATCTCCTCCATGAATCTCCATGAATCTCCATGAATCTCCTCCATGAATCTCCATGAATCTCCATGTATCTCCATGAATCTACATGAATCTCCATGAATCTCCATGAATCTCCTCGATGAATCTCCATGAATCTTCATGAATCTCCTGATCCATGAATCTCTATGAAACTCCATGAATCTCCATGAATATCCTCCATGAATCTCCATGAATCTCCATGAATCTCCATGAATCTCCTCCATGAATCTCCATGAATCTCCATGAATCTCCATGAATCTCTATGAATCTTCATGAATTTCCATGAATCTCCATGAATCTCCTCCATGAATCTCCATGAATCTCCATGAATCTCCATGAATCTCTATGAATCTTCATGAATTTCCATGAATCTCCATGAATCTCCTCCATGAATCTCCATGAATCTCCATGAATCTCCATGCATCTCCATGAATCTCCATGAATCTCCATGAACCTCCTCCATGAATCTCCATGAATCTCCATGAATCTCCTCGATGAATCTCCATGAATCTTCATGAATCTCCTGATCCATGAACCTCTATGAATCTCCATGGATCTCCATGAATCTCCTCCATGAATCTCCATGAATCTCCATGAATCTCCATGAATCTCCTCCATGAATCTCCATGAATCTCCATGAATCTCCATGAATCTCTATGTATCTCCATGAATCTTCATGAATCTGTATGAATCTCCATGAATCTCCTCCATGACTCTCCTGTATGAATCTCCATGAATCTCCATGAATCTCCATGAATCTCCATGAATCTCCTCGATGAATCTCCATGAATCTTCATGAATCTCCTGATCCATGAATCTCCATGAACCTCCTCCATGAATCTCCATGAATCTCCATGAATATCCATGAATCTCCATCAATCTCCATGAATCTCCATGTATCTCCATGAATCTACATGAATCTCCATGAATCTCCATGAATCTCCTCGATGAATCTCCATGAATCTTCAGGAATCTCCTGATCCATGAACCTCTATGAATCTCCATGGATCTCCATGAATCTCCTCCATGAATCTCCATGAATCTCCATGAATCTCCTCCATGAATCTCCATGAATCTCCATTAATATCCATGAATCTCCACAAATCTCCATGAATCTCCATGAATCTCCATGAATCTCCATGGATCTCCATGAATCTGGTCCGTGAATCTCCATGAATCTCCTCCATGAATCTGTACGAATCTCCATGAATGTCCATGAATCTCCATGTATCTCCATGAGTCTCCATGAATCTCCATGAATTTCCAAGAATCTCCATGAATGTCCATGAATCTCCTCCATGAATCTCCATTAATCTCCATTAATATCCATGAATCTCCATGAATCTCCATGAATCTCCTCCATGAATCTCTATGAATCTCCATGAATTTCCATGAATCTCCATGAACCCTCATGAACCTCCTCTCTAAATCTCCATGAATCTCCATGAATCTTCATGAATCTCTATGAATCTCCATGAGTCTCCTCCATGACTCTCCTGTATGAATCTCCATGAATCTCCATGAATATCCATGAATCTCCATCAATCTCCATGAATCTCCATGTATCTCCATGAATCTACATGAATCTCCATGAATCTCTATGAATCTCCATGAATTTCCATGAATCTCCATGAACCCTCATGAACCTCCTCTCTAAATCTCCATGAATCTCCATGAATCTACATGAATCTCCATGAATCTCTATGAATCTCCATGAATTTCCATGAATCTCCATGAACCCTCATGAACCTCCTCTCTAAATCTCCATGAATCTTCATGAATCTCCTGATCCATGAATCTCCATGAATCTCCATTAATATCCATGAATCTCCACGAATCTCCATGAATCTCCATGAATCTCCATGAATCTCCATGGGTCTCCATGAATCTGGTCCGTGAATCTCCATGAATCTCCTCCATGAATCTGCACGAATCTCCATGAATCTCCATGAACCTCCATGTATCTCCATGAATCTACATGAATCTCCATGAATCTCCATGAATCTCCTCGATGAATCTCCATGAATCTTCATGAATCTCCTGATCCATGAACCTCTATGAATATCCATGAATCTCCATGAATATCCTCCAGGAATCTCCATGAATCCCCACGAATCTCCATGAATCTCCATGAATCTCCTCCATGAATCTCCATGAACCTCCATGTATCTCCAAGAATCTACATGAATCTCCATGAATCTCCATGAATCTCCATGAATCTCCACGAATCTCCATGAATCTCCTCCATGAATTTCCATGAATCTCCATGAATCTCCTCCATGAATCTCCATGAATCTCCATGAATCTCCATGAATCTCCATGAATCTTCATGAATTTCCATGAATCTCCATGAACCCTCATGAACCTCCTCTCTAAATCTCCATGAATCTCCATGCATCTCCATGAATCTCCATGAACCTCCTCCATGAATCTCCATGAATCTCCATGAATATCCATGAATCTCCACGAATCTCCATGAATCTCCATGTATCTCCATGAATCTACATGAATCTCCATGAATCTCCATGAATCTCCTCGATGAATCTCCATGAATCTTCATGAATCTCCTGATCCATGAACCTCTATGAATCTCCATGGATCTCCATGAATCTCCTCCATGAATCTCCATGAATCTCCATGAATCTCCTCCATGAATCTCCATGAATCTCCATGTATCTCCATGAATCTACATGAATCTCCATGAATCTCCATGAATCTCCTCGATGAATCTCCATGAATCTTCATGAATCTCCTGATCCATGAATCTCTATGAAACTCCATGAATCTCCATGAATATCCTCCATGAATCTCCATGAATCTCCATGAATCTCCATGAATCTCCTCCATGAATCTCCATGAATCTCCATGAATCTCCATGAATCTCTATGAATCTTCATGAATTTCCATGAATCTCCATGAATCTCCTCCATGAATCTCCATGAATCTCCATGAATCTCCATGAATCTCTATGAATCTTCATGAATTTCCATGAATCTCCATGAATCTCCTCCATGAATCTCCATGAATCTCCATGAATCTCCATGCATCTCCATGAATCTCCATGAATCTCCATGAACCTCCTCCATGAATCTCCATGAATCTCCATGAATCTCCTCGATGAATCTCCATGAATCTTCATGAATCTCCTGATCCATGAACCTCTATGAATCTCCATGGATCTCCATGAATCTCCTCCATGAATCTCCATGAATCTCCATGAATCTCCATGAATCTCCTCCATGAATCTCCATGAATCTCCATGAATCTCCATGAATCTCTATGTATCTCCATGAATCTTCATGAATCTGTATGAATCTCCATGAATCTCCTCCATGACTCTCCTGTATGAATCTCCATGAATCTCCATGAATCTCCATGAATCTCCATGAATCTCCTCGATGAATCTCCATGAATCTTCATGAATCTCCTGATCCATGAATCTCCATGAACCTCCTCCATGAATCTCCATGAATCTCCATGAATATCCATGAATCTCCATCAATCTCCATGAATCTCCATGTATCTCCATGAATCTACATGAATCTCCATGAATCTCCATGAATCTCCTCGATGAATCTCCATGAATCTTCAGGAATCTCCTGATCCATGAACCTCTATGAATCTCCATGGATCTCCATGAATCTCCTCCATGAATCTCCATGAATCTCCATGAATCTCCTCCATGAATCTCCATGAATCTCCATTAATATCCATGAATCTCCACAAATCTCCATGAATCTCCATGAATCTCCATGAATCTCCATGGATCTCCATGAATCTGGTCCGTGAATCTCCATGAATCTCCTCCATGAATCTGTACGAATCTCCATGAATGTCCATGAATCTCCATGTATCTCCATGAGTCTCCATGAATCTCCATGAATTTCCAAGAATCTCCATGAATGTCCATGAATCTCCTCCATGAATCTCCATTAATCTCCATTAATATCCATGAATCTCCATGAATCTCCATGAATCTCCTCCATGAATCTCTATGAATCTCCATGAATTTCCATGAATCTCCATGAACCCTCATGAACCTCCTCTCTAAATCTCCATGAATCTCCATGAATCTTCATGAATCTCTATGAATCTCCATGAGTCTCCTCCATGACTCTCCTGTATGAATCTCCATGAATCTCCATGAATATCCATGAATCTCCATCAATCTCCATGAATCTCCATGTATCTCCATGAATCTACATGAATCTCCATGAATCTCTATGAATCTCCATGAATTTCCATGAATCTCCATGAACCCTCATGAACCTCCTCTCTAAATCTCCATGAATCTCCATGAATCTACATGAATCTCCATGAATCTCTATGAATCTCCATGAATTTCCATGAATCTCCATGAACCCTCATGAACCTCCTCTCTAAATCTCCATGAATCTTCATGAATCTCCTGATCCATGAATCTCCATGAACCTCCTCCATGAATCTCCATCAATCTCCATGAATCTCCATGTATCTCCATGAATCTACATGAATCTCCATGAATCTCTATGAATCTCCATGAATTTCCATGAATCTCCATGAACCCTCATGAACCTCCTCTCTAAATCTCCATGAATCTCCATGAATCTTCATGAATCTCTATGAATCTCCATCAATCTCCATGAATCTCCATGTATCTCCATGAATCTACATGAATCTCCATGAATCTCCATGAATCTCCTCGATGAATCTCCATGAATCTTCAGGAATCTCCTGATCCATGAACCTCTATGAATCTCCATGGATCTCCATGAATCTCCTCCATGAATCTCCATGAATCTCCATGAATCTCCTCCATGAATCTCCATGAATCTCCATTAATATCCATGAATCTCCACAAATCTCCATGAATCTCCATGAATCTCCATGAATCTCCATGGATCTCCATGAATCTGGCCCGTGAATCTCCATGAATCTCCTCCATGAATCTGTACGAATCTCCATGAATGTCCATGAATCTCCATGTATCTCCATGAGTCTCCATGAATCTCCATGAATTTCCAAGAATCTCCATGAATGTCCATGAATCTCCTCCATGAATCTCCATTAATCTCCATTAATATCCATGAATCTCCATGAATCTCCATGAATCTCCTCCATGAATCTCTATGAATCTCCATGAATTTCCATGAATCTCCATGAACCCTCATGAACCTCCTCTCTAAATCTCCATGAATCTCCATGAATCTTCATGAATCTCTATGAATCTCCATGAGTCTCCTCCATGACTCTAATGTATGAATCTCCATGAATCTCCATGAATATCCATGAATCTCCATCAATCTCCATGAATCTCCATGTATCTCCATGAATCTACATGAATCTCCATGAATCTCTATGAATCTCCATGAATTTCCATGAATCTCCATGAACCCTCATGAACCTCCTCTCTAAATCTCCATGAATCTCCATGAATCTACATGAATCTCCATGAATCTCTATGAATCTCCATGAATTTCCATGAATCTCCATGAACCCTCATGAACCTCCTCTCTAAATCTCCATGAATCTTCATGAATCTCCTGATCCATGAATCTCCATGAACCTCCTCCATGAATCTCCATGAATCTCCATGAATATCCATGAATCTCCATCAATCTCCATGAATCTCCATGTATCTCCATGAATCTACATGAATCTCCATGAATCTCTATGAATCTCCATGAATTTCCATGAATCTCCATGAACCCTCATGAACCTCCTCTCTAAATCTCCATGAATCTCCATGAATCTTCATGAATCTCTATGAATCTCCATGAGTCTCCTCCATGACTCTCCTGTATGAATCTCCATGAATCTCCATGAATCTCCATGAATCTCCATGAATCTCCATGAATCTCCATGAATCTCCTCGATGAATCTCCATGAATCTTCATGAATCTCCTGATCCATGAATCTCTAGGAATCTCCATGAATCTCCATGAATATCCATGAATCTCCATGAATCTCCATGAACCTCCATGTATCTCCATGAATCTACATGAATCTCCATGAATCTCCATGAATCTCCTCGATGAATCTCCATGAATCTTCATGAATCTCCTGATCCATGAACCTCTATGAATATCCATGAATCTCCATGAATATCCTCCAGGAATCTCCATGAATCCCCACGAATCTCCATGAATCTCCATGAATCTCCTCCATGACTCTCCTGTATGAATCTCCATGAATCTCCATGAATCTCCATGAATCTCCATGAATCTCCATGAATCTCCTCGATGAATCTCCATGAATCTTCATGAATCTCCTGATCCATGAATCTCCATGAACCTCCTCCATGAATCTCCATGAATCTCCATGAATATCCATGAATCTCCATCAATCTCCATGAATCTCCATGTATCTCCATGAATCTACATGAATCTCCATGAATCTCCATGAATCTCCTCGATGAATCTCCATGAATCTTCAGGAATCTCCTGATCCATGAACCTCTATGAATCTCCATGGATCTCCATGAATCTCCTCCATGAATCTCCATGAATCTCCATGAATCTCCTCCATGAATCTCCATGAATCTCCATTAATATCCATGAATCTCCACAAATCTCCATGAATCTCCATGAATCTCCATGAATCTCCATGGATATCCATGAATCTGGTCCGTGAATCTCCATGAATCTCCTCCATGAATCTGTACGAATCTCCATGAATGTCCATGAATCTCCATGTATCTCCATGAGTCTCCATGAATCTCCATGAATTTCCAAGAATCTCCATGAATGTCGATGAATCTCCTCCATGAATCTCCATTAATCTCCATTAATATCCATGAATCTCCATGAATCTCCATGAATCTCCTCCATGAATCTCTATGAATCTCCATGAATTTCCATGAATCTCCATGAACCCTCATGAACCTCCTCTCTAAATCTCCATGAATCTCCATGAATCTTCATGAATCTCTATGAATCTCCGTGAGTCTCCTCCATGACTCTCCTGTATGAATCTCCATGAATCTCCATGAATCTCCATGAATCTCTATGAATCTCCATGAATCTCCATGAATCTCCTCGATGAATCTCCATGAATCTTCATGAATCTCCTGATCCTTGGATCTCTAGGAATCTCCATGAATCTCCATGAATATCCATGAATCTCCATGAATCTCCATGAACCTCCATGTATCTCCATGAATCTACATGAATCTCCATGAATCTCCATGAATCTCCTCGATGAATCTCCATGAATCTTCATGAATCTCCTGATCCATGAACCTCTATGAATCTCCATGAATCTCCATGAATATCCTCCACGAATCTCCATGAATCCCCACGAATCTCCATGAATCTCCATGAATCTCCTCCATGAATCTCCATGAACCTCCATGTATCTCCATGAATCTACATGAATCTCCATGAATCTCCATGAATCTCCTCGATGAATCTCCATGAATCTTCATGAATCTCCTGATCCATGAATCTCTATGAATCTCCATGAATCTCCATGAATCTCCACGAATCTCCATGAATCTCCTCCATGAATCTCCATGAATCTCCAAGAATCTCCTCCATGAATCTCCATGAATCTCCATGAATCTCCATGTATCTCCATGAATCTACATGAATCTCCATGAATCTCCATGAATCTCCTCGATGAATCTCCATGAATCTTCATGAATCTCCTGATCCATGAATCTCTATGAAACTCCATGAATCTCCATGAATATCCTCCATGAATCTCCATGAATCTCCATGAATCTCCATGGATCTCCATGAATCTGGTCCGTGAATCTCCATGAATCTCCTCCATGAATCTGCACGAATCTCCATGAATGTCCATGAATCTCCATGAATCTCCATGAATCTCCTCCATGAATTTCCATGAATCTCCATGAATCTCCTCCATGAATCTCCATGAATCTCCATGAATCTCCTCGATGAATCTCCATGAATCTTCATGAATCTCCTGATCCATGAACCTCTATGAATCTCCATGAATCTCCATGAATCTCCACGAATCTCCATGAATCTCCTCCATGAATTTCCATGAATCTCCATGAATCTCCTCCATGAATCTCCATGAATCTCCATGAATCTCCATGAATCTCCATGAATCTTCATGAATTTCCATGAATCTCCATGAACCCTCATGAACCTCCTCTCTAAATCTCCATGAATCTCCATGCATCTCCATGAATCTCCATGAATCTCCATGAACCTCCTCCATGAATCTCCATGAATCTCCATGAACATCCATGAATCTCCACGAATCTCCATGAATCTCCATGTATCTCCATGAATCTACATGAATCTCCATGAATCTCCATGAATCTCCTCGATGAATCTCCATGAATCTTCATGAATCTCCTGATCCATGAACCTCTATGAATCTCCATGAATATCCATGAATCTCCACGAATCTCCATGAATCTCCATGTATCTCCATGAATCTACATGAATCTCCATGAATCTCCATGAATCTCCTCGATGAATCTCCATGAATCTTCATGAATCTCCTGATCCATGAACCTCTATGAATCTCCATGGATCTCCATGAATCTCCTCCATGAATCTCCATGAATCTCCATGAATCTCCTCCATGAATCTCCATGCATCTCCATGAATCTCCATGAATCTCCATGAATCTCCATGAATCTCCATGAATCTCCTCGATGAATCTCCATGAATCTTCATGAATCTCCTGATCCATGAATCTCTAGGAATCTCCATGAATCTCCATGAATATCCATGAATCTCCATGAATCTCCATGAACCTCCATGTATCTCCATGAATCTACATGAATCTCCATGAATCTCCATGAATCTCCTCGATGAATCTCCATGAATCTTCATGAATCTCCTGATCCATGAACCTCTATGAATATCCATGAATCTCCATGAATATCCTCCAGGAATCTCCATGAATCCCCACGAATCTCCATGAATCTCCATGAATCTCCTCCATGAATCTCCATGAACCTCCATGTATCTCCAAGAATCTACATGAATCTCCATGAATCTCCATGAATCTCCTCGATGAATCTCCTGATCCATGAACCTCTATGAATCTCCATGGATCTCCATGAATCTCCTCCATGAATCTCCATGAATCTCCATGAATCTCCTCCATGAATCTCCATGAATCTCCATTAATATCCATGAATCTCCACAAATCTCCATGAATCTCCATGAATCTCCATGAATCTCCATGGATCTCCATGAATCTGGTCCGTGAATCTCCATGAATCTCCTCCATGAATCTGTACGAATCTCCATGAATGTCCATGAATCTCCATGTATCTCCATGAGTCTCCATGAATCTCCATGAATTTCCAAGAATCTCCATGAATGTCCATGAATCTCCTCCATGAATCTCCATTAATCTCCATTAATATCCATGAATCTCCATGAATCTCCTCCATGAATCTCTATGAATCTCCATGAATTTCCATGAATCTCCATGAACCCTCATGAACCTCCTCTCTAAATCTCCATGAATCTCCATGAATCTTCATGAATCTCTATGAATCTCCATGAGTCTCCTCCATGACTCTCCTGTATGAATCTCCATGAATCTCCATGAATCTCCATGAATCTCTATGAATCTCCATGAATCTCCATGAATCTCCTCGATGAATCTCCATGAATCTTCATGAATCTCCTGATCCATGGATCTCTAGGAATCTCCATGAATCTCCATGAATATCCATGAATCTCCATGAATCTCCATGAACCTCCATGTATCTCCATGAATCTACATGAATCTCCATGAATCTCCATGAATCTCCTCGATGAATCTCCATGAATCTTCATGAATCTCCTGATCCATGAACCTCTATGAATCTCCATGAATCTCCATGAATATCCTCCACGAATCTCCATGAATCCCCACGAATCTCCATGAATCTCCATGAATCTCCTCCATGAATCTCCATGAACCTCCATGTATCTCCATGAATCTACATGAATCTCCATGAATCTCCATGAATCTCCTCGATGAATCTCCATGAATCTTCATGAATCTCCTGATCCATGAATCTCTATGAATCTCCATGAATCTCCATGAATCTCCACGAATCTCCATGAATCTCCTCCATGAATCTCCATGAATCTCCAAGAATCTCCTCCATGAATCTCCATGAATCTCCATGAATCTCCATGTATCTCCATGAATCTACATGAATCTCCATGAATCTCCATGAATCTCCTCGATGAATCTCCATGAATCTTCATGAATCTCCTGATCCATGAATCTCTATGAAACTCCATGACTCTCCATGAATATCCTCCATGAATCTCCATGAATCTCCATGAATCTCCATGGATCTCCATGAATCTGGTCCGTGAATCTCCATGAATCTCCTCCATGAATCTGCACGAATCTCCATGAATGTCCATGAATCTCCATGTATCTCCATGAGTCTCCATGAATCTCCATGAATTTCCAAGAATCTCCATGAATGTCCATGAATCTCCTCCATGAATCTCCATGAATCTCCATTAATATCCATGAATCTCCATGAATCTCCATGAATCTCCTCCATGAATCTCTATGAATCTCCATGAATTTCCATGAATCTCCATGAACCCTCGAGAACCTCCTCTCTAAATCTCCATGAATCTCCATGAATGTTCATGAATCTCTATGAATCTCCATGAGTCTCGTCCATGACTCTCCTGTATGAATCTCCATGAATCTCCATGAATCTCCATGAATCTCCATGAATCTCCATGAATCTCCATGAATCTCCTCGATGAATCTCCATGAATCCCCACGAATCTCCATGAATCTCCATGAATCTCCTCCATGAATCTCCATGAACCTCCATGTATCTCCAAGAATCTACATGAATCTCCATGAATCTCCATGAATCTCCTCGATGAATCTCCTGATCCATGAACCTCTATGAATCTCCATGGATCTCCATGAATCTCCTCCATGAATCTCCATGAATCTCCATGAATCTCCTCCATGAATCTCCATGAATCTCCATTAATATCCATGAATCTCCACAAATCTCCATGAATCTCCATGAATCTCCATGAATCTCCATGGATCTCCATGAATCTGGTCCGTGAATCTCCATGAATCTCCTCTATGAATCTGTACGAATCTCCATGAATGTCCATGAATCTCCATGTATCTCCATGAGTCTCCATGAATCTCCATGAATTTCCAAGAATCTCCATGAATGTCCATGAATCTCCTCCATGAATCTCCATTAATCTCCATTAATATCCATGAATCTCCATGAATCTCCTCCATGAATCTCTATGAATCTCCATGAATTTCCATGAATCTCCATGAACCCTCATGAACCTCCTCTCTAAATCTCCATGAATCTCCATGAATCTTCATGAATCTCTATGAATCTCCATGAGTCTCCTCCATGACTCTCCTGTATGAATCTCCATGAATCTCCATGAATCTCCATGAATCTCTATGAATCTCCATGAATCTCCATGAATCTCCTCGATGAATCTCCATGAATCTTCATGAATCTCCTGATCCATGGATCTCTAGGAATCTCCATGAATCTCCATGAATATCCATGAATCTCCATGAATCTCCATGAACCTCCATGTATCTCCATGAATCTACATGAATCTCCATGAATCTCCATGAATCTCCTCGATGAATCTCCATGAATCTTCATGAATCTCCTGATCCATGAACCTCTATGAATCTCCATGAATCTCCATGAATATCCTCCACGAATCTCCATGAATCCCCACGAATCTCCATGAATCTCCATGAATCTCCTCCATGAATCTCCATGAACCTCCATGTATCTCCATGAATCTACATGAATCTCCATGAATCTCCATGAATCTCCTCGATGAATCTCCATGAATCTTCATGAATCTCCTGATCCATGAATCTCTATGAATCTCCATGAATCTCCATGAATCTCCACGAATCTCCATGAATCTCCTCCATGAATCTCCATGAATCTCCAAGAATCTCCTCCATGAATCTCCATGAATCACCATGAATCTCCATGTATCTCCATGAATCTACATGAATCTCCATGAATCTCCATGAATCTCCTCGATGAATCTCCATGAATCTTCATGAATCTCCTGATCCATGAATCTCTATGAAACTCCATGAATCTCCATGAATATCCTCCATGAATCTCCATGAATCTCCATGAATCTCCATGGATCTCCATGAATCTGGTCCGTGAATCTCCATGAATCTCCTCCATGAATCTGCACGAATCTCCATGAATGTCCATGAATCTCCATGTATCTCCATGAGTCTCCATGAATCTCCATGAATTTCCAAGAATCTCCATGAATGTCCATGAATCTCCTCCATGAATCTCCATGAATCTCCATTAATATCCATGAATCTCCATGAATCTCCATGAATCTCCTCCATGAATCTCTATGAATCTCCATGAATTTCCATGAATCTCCATGAACCCTCATGAACCTCCTCTCTAAATCTCCATGAATCTCCATGAATGTTCATGAATCTCTATGAATCTCCATGAGTCTCCTCCATGACTCTCCTGTATGAATCTCCATGAATCTCCATGAATCTCCATGAATCTCCATGAATCTCCATGAATCTCCATGAATCTCCTCGATGAATCTCCAAGAATCTTCATGAATCTCCTGATCCATGAATCTCTAGGAATCTCCATGAATCTCCATGAATATCCATGAATCTCCATGAATCTCCATGAACCTCCATGTATCTCCATGAATCTACATGAATCTCCATGAATCTCCATGAATCTCCTCGATGAATCTCCATGAATCTTCATGAATCTCCTGATCCATGAACCTCTATGAATATCCATGAATCTCCATGAATATCCTCCAGGAATCTCCATGAATCCCCACGAATCTCCATGAATCTCCATGAATCTCCTCCATGAATCTCCATGAACCTCCATGTATCTCCAAGAATCTACATGAATCTCCATGAATCTCCATGAATCTCCTCGATGAATCTCCTGATCCATGAACCTCTATGAATCTCCATGAATCTCCATGAATCTCCACGAATCTCCATGAATCTCCTCCATGAATTTCCATGAATCTCCATGAATCTCCTCCATGAATCTCCATGAATCTCCATGAATCTCCATGAATCTCCATGAATCTTCATGAATTTCCATGAATCTCCATGAACCCTCATGAACCTCCTCTCTAAATCTCCATGAATCTTCATGCATCTCCATGAATCTCCATGAATCTCCATGAACCTCCTCCATGAATCTCCATGAATCTCCATGGATCTCCATGAATCTCCTCCATGAATCTCCATGAATCTCCATGAATCTCCTCCATGAATCTCCATGAATCTCCATGTATCTCCATGAATCTACATGAATCTCCATGAATCTCCATGAATCTCCTCGATGAATCTCCATGAATCTTCATGAATCTCCTGATCCATGAATCTCTATGAAACTCCATGAATCTCCATGAATATCCTCCATGAATCTCCATGAATCTCCATGAATCTCCATGAATCTCCTCCATGAATCTCCATGAATCTCCATGAATCTCCATGAATCTCTATGAATCTTCATGAATTTCCATGAATCTCCATGAATCTCCTCCATGAATCTCCATGAATCTCCATGAATCTCCATGAATCTCTATGAATCTCCATGAATCTCCATGAATCTCCTCGATGAATCTCCATGAATCTTCATGAATCTCCTGATCCATGGATCTCTAGGAATCTCCATGAATCTCCATGAATATCCATGAATCTCCATGAATCTCCATGAACCTCCATGTATCTCCATGAATCTACATGAATCTCCATGAATCTCCATGAATCTCCTCGATGAATCTCCATGAATCTTCATGAATCTCCTGATCCATGAACCTCTATGAATCTCCATGAATCTCCATGAATATCCTCCACGAATCTCCATGAATCCCCACGAATCTCCATGAATCTCCATGAATCTCCTCCATGAATCTCCATGAACCTCCATGTATCTCCATGAATCTACATGAATCTCCATGAATCTCCATGAATCTCCTCGATGAATCTCCATGAATCTTCATGAATCTCCTGATCCATGAATCTCTATGAAACTCCATGAATCTCCATGAATATCCTCCATGAATCTCCATGAATCTCCATGGATCTCCATGAATCTGGTCCGTGAATCTCCATGAATCTCCTCCATGAATCTGCACGAATCTCCATGAATGTCCATGAATCTCCATGTATCTCCATGAGTCTCCATGAATCTCCATGAATTTCCAAGAATCTCCATGAATGTCCATGAATCTCCTCCATGAATCTCCATGAATCTCCATTAATATCCATGAATCTCCATGAATCTCCATGAATCTCCTCCATGAATCTCTATGAATCTCCATGAATTTCCATGAATCTCCATGAACCCTCATGAACCTCCTCTCTAAATCTCCATGAATCTCCATGAATGTTCATGAATCTCTATGAATCTCCATGAGTCTCCTCCATGACTCTCCTGTATGAATCTCCATGAATCTCCATGAGTCTCCATGAATCTCCATGAATCTCCATGAATCTCCATGAATCTCCTCGATGAATCTCCATGAATCTTCATGAATCTCCTGATCCATGAATCTCTAGGAATCTCCATGAATCTCCATGAATATCCATGAATCTCCATGAATCTCCATGAACCTCCATGTATCTCCATGAATCTACATGAATCTCCATGAATCTCCATGAATCTCCTCGATGAATCTCCATGAATCTTCATGAATCTCCTGATCCATGAACCTCTATGAATATCCATGAATCTCCATGAATATCCTCCAGGAATCTCCATGAATCCCCACGAATCTCCATGAATCTCCATGAATCTCCTCCATGAATCTCCATGAACCTCCATGTATCTCCAAGAATCTACATGAATCTCCATGAATCTCCATGAATCTCCTCGATGAATCTCCTGATCCATGAACCTCTATGAATCTCCATGAATCTCCATGAATCTCCACGAATCTCCATGAATCTCCTCCATGAATTTCCATGAATCTCCATGAATCTCCTCCATGAATCTCCATGAATCTCCATGAATCTCCATGAATCTCCATGAATCTTCATGAATTTCCATGAATCTCCATGAACCCTCATGAACCTCCTCTCTAAATCTCCATGAATCTTCATGCATCTCCATGAATCTCCATGAATCTCCATGAACCTCCTCCATGAATCTCCATGAATCTCCATGGATCTCCATGAATCTCCTCCATGAATCTCCATGAATCTCCATGAATCTCCTCCATGAATCTCCATGAATCTCCATGTATCTCCATGAATCTACATGAATCTCCATGAATCTCCATGAATCTCCTCGATGAATCTCTATGAAACTCCATGAATCTCCATGAATATCCTCCATGAATCTCGATGAATCTCCATGAATCTCCATGAATCTCCTCCATGAATCTCCATGAATCTCCATGAATCTCCATGAATCTCTATGAATCTTCATGAATTTCCATGAATCTCCATGAATCTCCTCCATGAATCTCCATGAATCTCCATGAATCTCCATGAATCTCTATGAATCTTCATGAATTTCCATGAATCTCCATGAACCCTCATGAACCTCCTCTCTAAATCTCCATGAATCTCCATGCGTCTCCATGAATCTCCATGAATCTCCATGAATCTCCTCCATGAATCTCCATGAATCTCCATGAATCTCCATGAATCTCTATGTATCTCCATGAATCTTCATGAATCTGTATGAATCTCCATGAATCTCCTCCATGACTCTCCTGTATGAATCTCCATGAATCTCCATGAATCTCCATGAATCTCCATGAATCTCCTCGATGAATCTCCATGAATCTTCATGAATCTCCTGATCCATGAATCTCCATGAACCTCCTCCATGAATCTCCATGAATCTCCATGAATATCCATGAATCTCCATCAATCTCCATGAATCTCCATGTATCTCCATGAATCTACATGAATCTCCATGAATATCCATGAATCTCCTCGATGAATCTCCATGAATCTTCAGGAATCTCCTGATCCATGAACCTCTATGAATCTCCATGGATCTCCATGAATCTCATCCATGAATCTCCATGAATCTCCATGAATCTCCTCCATGAATCTCCATGAATCTCCATTAATATCCATGAATCTCCACGAATCTCCATGAATCTCCATGAATCTCCATGAATCTCCATGGATCTCCATGAATCTGGTCCGTGAATCTCCATGAATCTCCTCCATGAATCTGCACGAATCTCCATGAATGTCCATGAATCTCCATGTATCTCCACGAATCTCCATGAATCTCCACGAATATCCATGAACCTCCTCCATGAATCTCCATGAATCTCCATGAATATCCATGAATCTCCATGAATCTCCATGAATCTCCATGAATCTCCATGAACCTCCTCCATGAATCTCCAAGAATCTCCATGAATATCCATGAACCTCCTCCATGAATCTCCATGAATCTCCATGAATCTCCATGAATCTCCTTCATCAATCTCCACGAATCTCCATGAATCTACATGAATCTCCATGAATCTCCATGAATATCCATGAATCTCCATGAATATCCATGTATCTCCATAAATCTACATGAATCTCCATGAATCTCAATGAATCTCCTCGATGAATCTCCATGAATCTTCATGAATCTCCTGATCCATGAATCTCTATGAATCACCATGAATCTCCATGAATATCCTCCATGAATCTCCATGAATCTCCATGAATCTCCATGATATCCTGTATGAATCTTCATGAATCTCCATGAATCTCCATGCATCTCCATGAATCTCCATGAATCTCCATGAACCTCCTCCATGAATCTCCATGAATCTCCATGAATATCTATGAATCTCCATGAATCTCCATGAATCTCCATGTATCTCCATGAATTTCCAAGAATCTCCATGAATGTCCATGAATGTCCTCCATGAATCTCCATGCATCTCCATGAATCTCCATGAATCTCCATGAATCTGCATGAATTTCCATGTATCTCCATGAATCTACATGAATATCCATGAATCTCCATGAATCTCCTCGATGAATCTCCATGAATCTTCATGAATCTCCTAATCCATGAACCTTTATGAATCTCCATGAATCTCCATGAATATCCTCCATGAATCTCCATGAATCTCCATGAATGTCCATGAATCTCCTCCATGAATCTCCATGAATCTCCATGAATCTCCATGAATCTCCATGAATCTCCATGAATCTCCTTCATCAATCTCCACGAATCTCCATGAATCTCCATGAATCTCCATTAATCTCCATGAATCTCCTCCATGAATCTCCATGAATCTCCATGAATCTCCATGTATCTCCATGAATCTACATGAATCTCCATGAATCTCCATGAACCTCTATGAATCTCCATGAATCTCCATGAATATCCTCCATGAATCTCCATGAATCTCCATGAATGTCCATGAATCTCCTCCATGAATCTCCTATATGAATCTCCATGAATCTCCATGAATCTCCATGAATCTCCATGAATCTCCATGAATCTCCATGAATCTCCATGAATCTCCTTCATCAATCTCCACGAATCTCCATGAATCTCCATGAATCTCCATGAATCTCCATGAATCTCCATGAATCTCCATGAATCTCCATGAATCTCCATGATATCCGGTATGAATCTTCATGAATCTCCATGAATCTCCATGCATCTCCATGAATCTCCATGAATCTCCATGAACCTCCTCCATGAATCTCCATGAATCTCCATGAATATCCATGAACCTCCTCCATGAATCTCCATGAATCTCCATGAATATCCATGAATCTCCATGAATCTCCATGAATGTCCATGAATCTCCATGAACCTCCTCCATGAATCTCCATGAATCTCCATGAATATCCATGAACCTCCTCCATGAATCTCCATGAATCTCCATGAATATCCATGAATCTCCATGAATCTCCATAAATCTCCATGAATCTCCATGAACCTCCTCCATGAATCTCCATGAATCTCCATGAATATCCATGAACCTCCTCCATGAATCTCCATGAATCTCCATGAATCTCCATGAATCTCCTTCATCAATCTCCACGAATCTCCATGAATCTCCATGAATCTCCATGAATCTCCATGAATATCTATGAATATCCATGAATCTCCATGTATCTCCATGTATCTCCATGAATCTCCATGAATATCCATGAATCTTCATGAATCTTCTCCATGAATCTTCATGAATCTCCATGAATCTCCCTGCATCTCCATGAATCTCCATGAATCTCCATGAACCTCCTCCATGAATCTCCATGAATCTCCATGAATATCCTCCATGAATCTGCATGAATCTCCATGAATCTCCATGTATCTCCATGAATCTACATGAATCTCCATGAATCTCCATGAATCTCCTCCATGAATCTCCATGAATCACCATGAATCTCCTTCATCAATCTCCACGAATCTCCATGAATCTCCATGAATCTCCATGAATCTCCATGAATATCCATGAATATCCATGAATCTCCATGTATCTCCATGTATCTCCATGAATCTCCATGAATATCCATGAATCTTCATGAATCTCCTCCATGAATCTTCATGAATCTCCATGAATCTCCATGCATCTCCATGAATCTCCATGAATCTCCATGAACCTCCTCCATGAATCTCCATGAATCTCCATGAATATCCTCCATGAATCTCCATGAATCTCCATGAATCTCCATGAATCTCCTTCATCAATCTCCACGAATCTCCATGAATCTACATGAATCTCCATGAATCTCCATGAATCTCCATGAATCTCCATGAATATCCATGAATATCCATGAATCTCCATGTATCTCCATGAATCTTCATGAATCTCCATGAATCTCCATGCATCTCCATGAATCTCCATGAATCTCCATGAACCTCCTCCATGAATCTCCATGAATCTCCATGAATATCCATGAACCTCCTCCATGAATCTCCATGAATCTCCATGAATATCCATGAATCTCCATGAATCTCCATGAATGTCCATGAATCTCCATGAACCTCCTCCATGAATCTCCATGAATCTCCATGAATATCCATGAACCTCCTCCATGAATCTCCATGAATCTCCATGAATATCCATGAATCTCCATGAATCTCCATAAATCTCCATGAATCTCCATGAACCTCCTCCATGAATCTCCATGAATCTCCATGAATATCCATGAACCTCCTCCATGAATCTCCATGAATCTCCATGAATCTCCATGAATCTCCTTCATCAATCTCCACGAATCTCCATGAATCTCCGTGAATCTCCATGAATCTCCATGAATATCTATGAATATCCATGAATCTCCATGTATCTCCATGTATCTCCATGAATCTCCATGAATATCCATGAATCTTCATGAATCTTCTCCATGAATCTTCATGAATCTCCATGAATCTCCCTGCATCTCCATGAATCTCCATGAATCTCCATGAACCTCCTCCATGAATCTCCATGAATCTCCATGAATATCCTCCATGAATCTGCATGAATCTCCATGAATCTCCATGTATCTCCATGAATCTACATGAATCTCCATGAATCTCCATGAATCTCCTCCATGAATCTCCATGAATCACCATGAATCTCCTTCATCAATCTCCACGAATCTCCATGAATCTCCATGAATCTCCATGAATCTCCATGAATATCCATGAATATCCATGAATCTCCATGTATCTCCATGTATCTCCATGAATCTCCATGAATATCCATGAATCTTCATGAATCTCCTCCATGAATCTTCATGAATCTCCATGAATCTCCATGCATCTCCATGAATCTCCATGAATCTCCATGAACCTCCTCCATGAATCTCCATGAATCTCCATGAATATCCTCCATGAATCTCCATGAATCTCCATGAATCTCCATGAATCTCCTTCATCAATCTCCACGAATCTCCATGAATCTACATGAATCTCCATGAATCTCCATGAATCTCCATGAATCTCCATGAATATCCATGAATATCCATGAATCTCCATGTATCTCCATGAATCTCCATGAATCTCCATGAATATCCATGAATCTTCATGAATCTCCTCCATGAATCTCCATGAATCTCCAGGAATCTCCAGGAATCTTCATGAATCTCCTCCATGAATCTCAATGAATCTCCATGAATCTCCATGTATCTCCATAAATCTACACGAATCTCCACGAATCTCAATGAATCTCCTCGATGAATCTCCATGAATCTTCATGAATCTCCTGATCCATGAATCTCCATGAATCTCCATGAATCTCCATGAATATCCTACATGAATCTCCATGAATCTCCATGAATCTCCATGAATCTCCATGAATCTCCATGATATCCTGTATGAATCTTCATGAATCTCCATGAATCTCCATGCATCTGCATGAATCTCCATGAATCTCCATGAATCTCCATGTATCTCCATGAATCTACATGAATCTCCATGAATCTCCATGAATCTCCATGAATCACCTCCATGAATCTCCATGAATGTCTATGAATCTCCATGACTCTCCATGAATCTCCTTGAATCTCCATGAATCTCCATAAATCTCCAAGAATCTCTATGAATCTCCATGAATCTCCATGAATATCCTCCATGAATCTCCATGAATCTCCGTGAATCTCCATGAATCTCCATGATATCCTGTATGAATCTTCATGAATCTCCATGAATCTCCATGCATCTCCATTAATCTCCATGAATCTCCATGAACCTCCTCCATGAATCTCCACGAATCTCCATGAATATCCTTCATCAATCTCCACGAATCTCCATGAATCTCCATGAATCTCCATGAATCTCCATGAATCTGCATGAATTTCCATGTATCTCCATGAATCTACATGAATCTCCATGAATCTCCATGAATCTCCTCGATGAATCTCCATGAATCTTCATGAATCTCCTAATCCATGAACCTCTATGAATATCCATGAATCTCCATGAATCACCATGAATCTCCTTCATCAATCTCCACGAATCTCCATGAATCTCCATGAATCTCCTATATGAATCTCCATGAATCTGCATGAATTTCCATGTATCTCCATGAATCTACATGAATCTCCATGAATCTCCATGAATCTCCTCGATGAATCTCCATGAATCTTCATGAATCTCCTAATCCATGAACCTCTATGAATATCCATGAATCTCAATGAATATCCTACATGAATCTCCATGAATCTCCATGAATGTCCATGAATCTCCTCCATGAATCTCCTATATGAATCTCCATGAATCTCCATGAATCTCCATGAATCTCCTTCATCAATCTCCACGAATCTCCATGAATCTCCATGAATCTCCATGAATCTCCTCCATGAATCTCCATGAATCTCCATGATATCCTGTATGAATCTTCATGAATCTCCATGAATCTCCATGCATCTGCACGAATCTCCATGAATCTCCATGTATCTCCATGAATCTACATGAATCTACATGAATCTCCATGAATCTCCATGAATATCCATGAATCTCCATGAATCTCCATGAATCTCCATGAATCTCCATGAACCTCCTCCATGAATCTCCTTCATCAATCTCCACGAATCTCCATGAATCTACATGAATCTCCATGAATCTCCATGAATCTCCATGAATCTCCATGAATCTCCATGAATATCCAAGAATCTCTATGAATCTCCATGAATCTTCATGAATCTCCATGAATCTCCATGCATCTCCATGAATCTCCATGAATCTCCATGAACCTCCTCCATGAATCTCCATGAATCTCCATGAATCTTCATGAATCTCCTCCATGAATCTCAATGAATCTCCATGAATCTCCATGAATCTCCATGAATCTCCATGAATCTCCATGTATCTCCATGAATCTACATGAATCTCCATGAATCTCCATGAATCTCCATGAATCACCTCCATGAATCTCCATGAATGTCTATGAATCTCCATGACTCTCCATGAATCTCCTTGAATCTCCATGAATCTCCATAAATCTCCAAGAATCTCTATGAATCTCCATGAATCTCCATGAATATCCTCCATGAATCTCCATGAATCTCCGTGAATCTCCATGAATCTCCATGATATCCTGTATGAATCTTCATGAATCTCCATGAATCTCCATGCATCTCCATTAATCTCCATGAATCTCCATGAACCTCCTCCATGAATCTCCACGAATCTCCATGAATATCCTTCATCAATCTCCACGAATCTCCATGAATCTCCATGAATCTCCATGAATCTCCATGAATCTGCATGAATTTCCATGTATCTCCATGAATCTACATGAATCTCCATGAATCTCCATGAATCTCCTCGATGAATCTCCATGAATCTTCATGAATCTCCTAATCCATGAACCTCTATGAATATCCATGAATCTCCATGAATCACCATGAATCTCCTTCATCAATCTCCACGAATCTCCATGAATCTCCATGAATCTCCTATATGAATCTCCATGAATCTGCATGAATTTCCATGTATCTCCATGAATCTACATGAATCTCCATGAATCTCCATGAATCTCCTCGATGAATCTCCATGAATCTTCATGAATCTCCTAATCCATGAACCTCTATGAATATCCATGAATCTCAATGAATATCCTACATGAATCTCCATGAATCTCCATGAATGTCCATGAATCTCCTCCATGAATCTCCTATATGAATCTCCATGAATCTCCATGAATCTCCATGAATCTCCATGAATCTCCATGAATCTCCATGAATCTCCTTCATCAATCTCCACGAATCTCCATGAATCTCCATGAATCTCCATGAATCTCCATGAATCTCCTCCATGAATCTCCATGAATCTCCATGATATCCTGTATGAATCTTCATGAATCTCCATGAATCTCCATGCATCTGCATGAATCTCCATGAATCTCCATGAATCTCCATGTATCTCCATGAATCTACATGAATCTCCATGAATCTCCATGAATATCCATGAATCTCCATGAATCTCCATGAATCTCCATGAATCTCCATGAACCTCCTCCATGAATCTCCAAGAATCTCCATGAATATCCATGAACCTCCTCCATGAATCTCCATGAATCTCCATGAATCTCCATGAATCTCCTTCATCAATCTCCACGAATCTCCATGAATCTACATGAATCTCCATGAATCTCCATGAATATCCATGAATCTCCATGAATATCCATGAATATCCATGAATCTCCATGTATCTCCATGTATCTCCATGAATCTCCATGAATATCCATGAATCTTCATGAATCTCCTCCATGAATCTTCATGAATCTCCATGAATCTCCATGCATCTCCATGAATCTCCATGAATCTCCATGAACCTCCTCCATGAATCTCCATGAATCTCCATGAATATCCTCCATGAATCTCCATGAATCTCCATGAATCTCCATGTATCTCCATGAATCTACATGAATCTCCATGAATCTCCATGAATCTCCTCCATGAATCTCTATGAATCACCATGAATCTCCTTCATTAATCTCCACGAATCTCCATGAATCTCCATGAATCTCCATGAATCTCCATGAATATCCATGAATATCCATGAATCTCCATGTATCTCCATGTATCTCCATGAATCTCCATGAATATCCATGAATCTTCATGAATCTCCTCCATGAATCTTCATGAATCTCCATGCATCTCCATGAATCTCCATGAATCTCCATGAACCTCCTCCATGAATCTCCATGAATCTCCATGAATATCCTCCATGAATCTCCATGAATCTCCATGAATCTCCATGAATCTCCTTCATCAATCTTCACGAATCTCCATGAATCTACATGAATCTCCATGAATCTCCATGAATCTCCATGAATCTCCATGAATCTCCATGAATCTCCATGAATCTCCTCGATGAATCTCCATGAATCTTCATGAATCTCCTAATCCATGAACCTCTATGAATCTCCATGAATCTCCATGAATATCCTCCATGAATCTCCATGAATCTCCATGAATGCCCATGAATCTCCTCCATGAATCTCCTATATGATCTCCATGAATCTCCATGAATCTCCATGAATCTCCATGAATCTCCTCGATGAATCTCCATGAATCTTCATGAATCTCCTAATCAATGAACCTCTATGAATCTCCATGAATCTCCATGAATATCCTCCATGAATCTCCATGAATCTCCATGAATGTCCATGAATCTCCTCCATGAATCTCCTATATGAATCTCCATGAATCTCCATGAATCTCCATGAATCTCCATGATTCTCCATGAATCTCCATGAATCTCCTTCATCAATCTCCACGAATCTCCATGAATCTCCATGAATCTCCATGAATCTCCATGAATCTCCTCCATGAATCTCCATGAATCTCCATGAATCTCCATGAATCTCCATGATATCCTGTATGAATCTTCATGAATCTCCATGAATCTCCATGCATCTGCATGAATCTCCATGAATCTCCATGAATCTCCATGTATCTCCATGAATCTACATGAATCTCCATGAATCTCCATGAACCTCTATGAATCTCCATGAATCTCCATGAATCTCCTCGATGAATCTCCATGAATCTTCATGAATCTCCTAATCCATGAACCTCTATGAATCTCCATGAATCTCCATGAATATCCTCCATGAATCTCCATGAATCTCCATGAATGTCCATGAATCTCCTCCATGAATCTCCTATATGAATCTCCATGAATCTCCATGAATCTCCATGAATCTCCATGAATCTCCATGAATCTCCTTCATCAATCTCCACGAATCTCCATGAATCTCCATGAATCTCCATGAATCTCCATGAATCTCCTCCATGAATCTCCATGAATCTCCATGAATCTCCATGAATCTCCATGATATCCTGTATGAATCTTCATGAATCTCCATGAATCTCCATGCATCTGCATGAATCTCCATGAATCTCCATGAATCTCCATGTATCTCCATGAATCTACATGAATCTCCATGAATCTCCATGAATCTCCATGAATCTCCATGAATCTCCATGAATCTCCTTCATCAATCTCCACGAATCTCCATGAATCTCCATGAATCTCCATGAATCTCCATGAATCTCCTCCATGAATCTCCATGAATCTCCATGAATCTCCATGAATCTCCATGATATCCTGTATGAATCTTCATGAATCTCCATGAATCTCCATGCATCTGCATGAATCTCCATGAATCTCCATGAATCTCCATGTATCTCCATGAATCTACATGAATCTCCATGAATCTCCATGAACCTCTATGAATCTCCATGAATCTCCATGAATATCCATGAGCCTCCTCCATGAATCTCCATGAATCTCCATGAATATCCATGAATCTCCATGAATCTCCATGAATGTCCATGAATCTCCATGAACCTCCTCCATGAATCTCCATGAATCTCCATGAATATCCATGAACCTCCTCCATGAATCTCCATGAATCTCCATGAATATCCATGAATCTCCATGAATCTCCATGAATCTCCATGAATCTCCATGAACCTCCTCCATGAATCTCCAAGAATCTCCATGAACCTCCTCCATGAATCTCCATGAATCTCCTTCATCAATCTCCACGAATCTCCATGAATCTACATGAATCTCCATGAACCTCCTCCATGAATCTCCATGAATCTCCATGAATATCCATGAATCTCCATGAATCTCCATGAACCTCCATGTATCTCGTCCGTGAATCTCCATGAATCTCCTCCATGAATCTCCACGAATCTCCATGAATGTCCATGAATCTCCATGAATCTCCATGAGTCTCCATGAATCTCCATGAATTTGCAAGAATCTCCATGAATGTCCATGAATCTCCTCCATGAATCTCCATCAATCTCCATTAATATCCATGAATCTCCATCAATCTCCATTAATCACCTCCATGAATCTCCATGAATCTCCATGAATCTCCATAAATTTCCATGAATCTCCGTGAATCTCCATGAATCTCCACGAATCTTCATGAATATCCATGAATCTCCACGAATCTCCATGAATCTCCACGTATCTCCATGAATCTCCTTGAATCTCCATGGATCTCCATGCATCTCCATGAATCTCCATGAATCTCCATGAATCTCCATGAATCTCCTCGATGAATCTCCATGAATCTTCATGAATCTTCTGATCCATGAACCTCTATGAATCTCCATCAATCTCCATGAATGTCCATGAATCTCCTCCATGAATCTCCTGTATGAATCTCCATGAATCTCCATGAATCTCCATGAATCTCCATGATTCGCCTCCATGAATCTCCTTCATCAATCTCCACGAATCTCCATGAATCTCCATGAATCTCCATGAATCTCCATGGATCTCCATGAATCTCGTCCGTGAATCTCCATGAATCTCCTCCATGAATCTGCACGAATCTCCATGAATCTCCACGAATCTCCATGAATCTCCTCCATGAATCTCTATGAATCTCCACGAATCTCCATGAATCTCCTCCATGAATCTCTATGAATCTACATGAATTTCCATGAATCTCCATGAACCCTCATGAACCTCCTCTCTAAATCTCCATGAATCACCATGAATCTCCATGAATCTCGTCCGTGAATCTCCATGAATCTCCTCCATGAATCTCCACGAATCTCCATGAATGTCCATGAATCTCCATGAATCTCCATGAGTCTCCATGAATCTCCATGAATTTCCAAGAATCTCCATGAACCCTCATGAACCTCCTCTCTAAATCTCCATGAATCTCCATGTATGTCCATGAATCTCTAAGAATCTCCTCCATGAATCTCCTGTATGAATCTCCATGAATCTCCATGAACCTCCTCCATGAATCTCCATGAATCTCGATGAGTATCCATGAATCTCCATGAATCTCCATGAATCTCCATCTATCTCCATGAATATCCCAGGATCTCCATGAATGTCCATGAATGTCCTCCATGAATCTCCATGCATCTCCATGAATCTCCATGAATCTCCATGAACCTCCTCCATGAATCTCCATGAATCTCCATAAATATCCATGAATCTCCATGAATCTCCATGAACCTCCATGTATCTCCATGAATCTACATGAATCTCCATGAATCTCCATGAATCTCCTCGATGAATCTCCATGAATCTTCATGAATCTTCTGATCCATGAACCTCTATGAATTTCCATGAATCTCCATGAATATCCTCCATGAATCTCCATGAATCTCCATGAATGTCCATGAATCTCCTCCATGAATCTCCTGTATGAATCTCCATGAATCTCCATGAATCTCCATGAATCTCCATGATTCGCCTCCATGAATCTCCTTCATCAATCTCCACGAATCTCCATGAATCTCCATGAATCTCCATGAATCTCTATGAATCTCCATGAATTTCCATGAATATTCATGAACCCTCATGAACCTCCTCTCTAAATCTCCATGAATCTTCATGAATCTCTATGAATCTCCATGAATCTCCTCCATGACTCTCCTGTATGAATCTCCATGAATCTCCATGAATCTCCATGAATATCCTTCATGAATCTCCATGAATCTCCTCGATGAATCTCCGTGAATCTTCATGAATCTCCTGATCCATGTACCTCTATGAATCTCCATGAATCTCCATGAATATCCTCCATGAATCTCCACGAATCTCCATGAATCTCCATGAATCTCCATGAATCTCTTCCATGAATCTCCAGGAATCTCCATGAATGTCCATGAATCTCCATGAATCTCCAAGAGTCAACATGAATCTCCATGAATTTCCAAGAATCTCCATGAATCTCCATGAATATCCATGAATCTCCATGAATCTCCTCCATGAATCTCCATGAATCACCTCCATGAATCTCCATGAATTTCCAAGAATCTCCATGAATCTCCATGAATATCCATGAATCTCCATGAATCTCCGCCATGAATCTCCATGAATCACCTCCATGAATATCCATGAATCTCCAAGAATCTCCTCCATGAATCTCCATGCATCTCCATGAATCTCCATGTATCTCCATGAATCTACATGAATCTCCATGAATCTCAATGAATTTCCTCGATGAATCTCCATGAATCTTCATGAATCTCCTGATCCATGAATCTCTATGAATCTCCATGAATCTCCATGAATATCCTCCATGAATCTCCATTAATCTTCATGAATCTCCATGAATCTCCATGATATCCTGTATGAATCTTCATGAATCTCCATGAATCTCCATGCATCTCCATGAATCTCCATGAATCTCCATGAACCGCCTCCATGAATCTCCATGAATCTCCATGAGTATCCATGAATCTCCATGAATCTCCATGAATCTCCATGTATCTCCATGAATTTCCAAGAATCTCCATGAATGTCCATGAATGTCCTCCATGAATCTCCATGCATCTCCATGAATCTCCATGCATCTCCATGAACCTCCTCCATGAATCTCTATGAATCTCCATGAATATCCATGAATCTCCATGAACCTCCATGTATCTCCATGAATCTACATGAATCTCCATGAATCACCATGAATCTCCATGAATCGCCTCCATGAATCTCCTTCATCAATCTCCACGAATTTCCATGAATCTCCATGAATCTCCATGAATCTCCATGGATCTCCATGAATCTCGTCCGTGAATCTCCATGAATCTCCTCCATGAATCTCCACGAATCTCCATGAATGTCCATGAATCTCCATGAATCTCCATGAGTCTCCATGAATCTCCATGAATTTCCAAGAATCTCCATGAACCCTCATGAACCTCCTCTCTAAATCTCCATGAATCTCCATGAATGTCCATGAATCTCTAAGAATCTCCTCCATGAATCTCCTGTATGAATCTCCATGAATCTCCATGAACCTCCTCCATGAATCTCCATGAATCTCCATGAACCTCCTCCATGAATCTCCATGAATCTCCATAAATATCCATGAATCTCCATGAATCTCCATGAACCTCCATGTATCTCCATGAATCTACATGAATCTACATGAATCTCCATGAATCTCCATGAATCTCCTCGATGAATCTCCATGAATCTTCATGAATCTTCTGATCCATGAACCTCTATGAATCTCCATGAATCTCCATGAATATCCTCCATGAATCTCCATGAATCTCCATGAATGTCCATGAATCTCCTCCATGAATCTCCTGTATGAATCTCCATGAATCTCCATGAATCTCCATGAATCTCCATGAATCTCCATGAATCTCCATGAATCTCCATGAATCGCCTCCATGAATCTCCTTCATCAATCTCCACGAATCTCCATGAATCTCCATGAATCTCCATGAATCTCCATGGATCTCCATGAATCTCGTCCGTGAATCTCCATGAATCTCCTCCATGAATCTGCACGAATCTCCATGAATGTCCATGAATCTACATGAATCTCCATGAATATCCATGAATCTCCATGAACCTCCATGTATCTCCATGAATCTACATGAATCTCCATGAATCTCCATGAATCTCCTCGATGAATCTCCATGAATCTTCATGAATCTTCTGATCCATGAACCTCTATGAATCCCCATGTATCTCCATGAATATCCTCCATGAATCTCCATGAATCTCCATGAATGTCCATCAATGTTTATGAATCTCCTCCATGAATCTCCTGTATGAATCTCCATGAATCTCCTGTATGAATCTCCATGAATCTCCATGAACCTTCTCCATGAATCTCCATGAATCTCCATGAACCTCCTCCATGAATCTCCATGAATCTCCATAAATATCCATGAATCTCCATGAATCTCCATGAACCTCCATGTATCTCCATGAATCTACATGAATCTACATGAATCTCCATGAATCTCCATGAATATCCTCCATGAATCTCCATGAATCTCCATGAATGTCCATGAATCTCCTCCATGAATCTCCTGTATGAATCTCCATGAATCTCCATGAATCTCCATGAATCTCCATGAATCGCCTCCATGAATCTCCTTCATCAATCTCCACGAATCTCCATGAATCTCCATGAATCTCCATGAATCTCCATGGATCTCCATGAATCTCGTCCGTGAATCTCCATGAATCTCCTCCATGAATCTGCACGAATCTCCATGAATGTCCATGAATCTCCATGAATCTCCATGAGTCTCCATGAATCTCCATGAATTTCCAAGAATCTCCATGAATATCCATGAATGTCCTCCATGAATCTCCATGCATCTCCATGAATCTCCATGCATCTCCATGAACCTCCTCCATGAATCTACATGAATCTCCATGAATATCCATGAATCTCCATGAACCTCCATGTATCTCCATGAATCTACATGAATCTCCATGAATCTCCATGAATCTCCTCGATGAATCTCCATGAATCTTCATGAATCTTCTGATCCATGAACCTCTATGAATCCCCATGAATCTCCATGAATATCCTCCATGAATCTCCATGAATCTCCATGAATGTCCATGAATCTCCTCCATGGATCTCCTGTATGAATCTCCATGAATCTCCATGAATCTCCATGAATCTCCATGAATCGCCTCCATGAATCTCCTTCATCAATCTCCACGAATCTCCATGAAACTCCATGAATCTCCATGAATCTCCATGGATCTCCATGAATCTCGTCCGTGAATCTCCATGAATCTCCTCCATGAATCTCCACGAATCTCCATGAATGTCCATGAATCTCCATGAGTCTCCATGAATCTCAATGAATTTCCAAGAATCTCCATGGATGTCCATGAATCTCCTCCATGAATCTCCATGAATCTCCATTAATATCCATGAATCTCCATGAATCTCCATGAATCTCCTCCATGAATCTCTATGAACCTCCATGAATTTCCATGAATCTCCATGAACCCTCATGAACCTCCTCTCTAAATCTCCATGAATCTCCATGAATCTCCATGAATGTCCATGAATCTTTATGAATCTCCTCCATGAATCTCCTGTATGAATCTCCATGAATCTCCATGAATCTCCTGTATGAATCTCCATGAATCTCCATGAACCTCCTCCATGAATCTCCATGAATCTCCATGAACCTCCTCCATGAATCTCCATGAATCTCCATAAATATCCATGAATCTCCATGAATCTCCATGAACCTCCATGTATCTCCATGAATCTACATGAATCTACATGAATCTCCATGAATCTCCATGAATATCCTCCATGAATCTCCATGAATCTCCATGAATGTCCATGAATCTCCTCCATGAATCTCCTGTATGAATCTCCATGAATCTCCATGAATCTCCATGAATCTCCATGAATCGCCTCCATGAATCTCCTTCATCAATCTCCACGAATCTCCATGAATCTCCATGAATCTCCATGAATCTCCATGGATCTCCATGAATCTCGTCCGTGAATCTCCATGAATCTCCTCCATGAATCTGCACGAATCTCCATGAATGTCCATGAATCTCCATGAATCTCCATGAGTCTCCATGAATCTCCATGAATTTCCAAGAATCTCCATGAATATCCATGAATGTCCTCCATGAATCTCCATGCATCTCCATGAATCTCCATGCATCTCCATGAACCTCCTCCATGAATCTACATGAATCTCCATGAATATCCATGAATCTCCATGAACCTCCATGTATCTCCATGAATCTCCATGAATCTCCTCGATGAATCTCCATGGATCTCCATGAATCTCGTCCGTGAATCTCCATGAATCTCCTCCATGAATCTCCACGAATCTCCATGAATGTCTATCAATCTCCATGAATCTCCATGAGTCTCCATGAATCTCCATGAATTTCCAAGAATCTCCATGAATGTCCATGAATCTCCTCCATGAATCTCCATGAATCTCCATTAATATCCATGTATCTCCATGAATCTCCATGAATCTACATGAATCTCCATGAATCTCAATGAATTTCCTCGATGAATCTCCATGAATGTTCATGAATCTCCTGATCCATGAATCTCTATGAATCTCCATGAATCTCCATGAATATCCTCCATGAATCTCCATGAATCTTCATGAATCTCCATGAATCTCCATGATATCCTGTATGAATCTTCATGAATCTCCATGAATCTCCATGCATCTCCATGAATCTCCATGAATCTCCATGAACCTCCACCATGAATCTCCATGAATCTCCATGAGTATCCATGAATCTCCATGAATCTCCATGAATCTCCATGTATCTCCATGAATTTCCAAGAATCTCCATGAATGTCCATGAATGTCCTCCATGAATCTCCATGCATCTCCATGAAACTCCATGAATCTCCATGAACCTCCTCCATGAATCTCCATGAATCTACATGAATCTCCATGAACCTCCATGTATCTCCATGAATCTACATGAATCTCCATGAATCTCCATGAATCTCCTCGATGAATCTCCATGGATCTCCATGAATCTCCTCCATGAATCTAAACGAATCTCCATGAATGTCCATGAATCTCCATGAATCTCCATGAGTCTCCATGAATCTCCATGAATTTCCAAGAATCTCCATGAACCCTCATGAACCTCCTCTCTAAATCTCCATGAATCTCCATGAATGTCCATGAATCTCTAAGAATCTCCTCCATGAATCTCCTGTATGAATCTCCATGAATCTCCATGAACCTCCTCCATGAATCTCCATGAATCTCCATGAACCTCCTCCATGAATCTCCATGAATCTCCATAAATATCCATGAATCTCCATGAATCTCCATGAACCTCCATGTATCTCCATGAATCTACATGAATCTACATGAATCTCCATGAATCTCCATGAATCTCCTCGATGAATCTCCATGAATCTTCATGAATCTTCTGATCCATGAACCTCTATGAATCTCCATGAATCTCCATGAATATCCTCCATGAATCTCCATGAATCTCCATGAATGTCCATGAATCTCCTCCATGAATCTCCTGTATGAATCTCCATGAATCTCCATGAATCTCCATGAATCTCCATGAATCTCCATGAATCGCCTCCATGAATCTCCTTCATCAATCTCCACGAATCTCCATGAATCTCCATGAATCTCCATGAATCTCCATGGATCTCCATGAATCTCGTCCGTGAATCTCCATGAATCTCCTCCATGAATCTGCACGAATCTCCATGAATGTCCATGAATCTACATGAATCTCCATGAATATCCATGAATCTCCATGAACCTCCATGTATCTCCATGAATCTACATGAATCTCCATGAATCTCCATGAATCTCCTCGATGAATCTCCATGAATCTTCATGAATCTTCTGATCCATGAACCTCTATGAATCCCCATGTATCTCCATGAATATCCTCCATGAATCTCCATGAATCTCCATGAATGTCCATGAATCTTTATGAATCTCCTCCATGAATCTCCTGTATGAATCTCCATGAATCTCCATGAATCTCCTGTATGAATCTCCATGAATCTCCATGAACCTCCTCCATGAATCTCCATGAATCTCCATGAACCTCCTCCATGAATCTCCATGAATCTCCATAAATATCCATGAATCTCCATGAATCTCCATGAACCTCCATGTATCTCCATGAATCTACATGAATCTACATGAATCTCCATGAATCTCCATGAATATCCTCCATGAATCTCCATGAATCTCCATGAATGTCCATGAATCTCCTCCATGAATCTCCTGTATGAATCTCCATGAATCTCCATGAATCTCCATGAATCTCCATGAATCGCCTCCATGAATCTCCTTCATCAATCTCCACGAATCTCCATGAATCTCCATGAATCTCCATGAATCTCCATGGATCTCCATGAATCTCGTCCGTGAATCTCCATGAATCTCCTCCATGAATCTGCACGAATCTCCATGAATGTCCATGAATCTCCATGAATCTCCATGAGTCTCCATGAATCTCCATGAATTTCCAAGAATCTCCATGAATATCCATGAATGTCCTCCATGAATCTCCATGCATCTCCATGAATCTCCATGCATCTCCATGAACCTCCTCCATGAATCTACATGAATCTCCATGAATATCCATGAATCTCCATGAACCTCCATGTATCTCCATGAATCTACATGAATCTCCATGAATCTCCATGAATCTCCTCGATGAATCTCCATGAATCTTCATGAATCTTCTGATCCATGAACCTCTATGAATCCCCATGAATCTCCATGAATATCCTCCATGAATCTCCATGAATCTCCATGAATGTCCATGAATCTCCTCCATGGATCTCCTGTATGAATCTCCATGAATCTCCATGAATCTCCATGAATCTCCATGAATCGCCTCCATGAATCTCCTTCATCAATCTCCACGAATCTCCATGAAACTCCATGAATCTCCATGAATCTCCATGGATCTCCATGAATCTCGTCCGTGAATCTCCATGAATCTCCTCCATGAATCTCCACGAATCTCCATGAATGTCCATGAATCTCCATGAATCTCCATGAGTCTCCATGAATCTCAATGAATTTCCAAGAATCTCCATGGATGTCCATGAATCTCCTCCATGAATCTCCATGAATCTCCATTAATATCCATGAATCTCCATGAATCTCCATGAATCTCCTCCATGAATCTCTATGAACCTCCATGAATTTCCATGAATCTCCATGAACCCTCATGAACCTCCTCTCTAAATCTCCATGAATCTCCATGAATCTCCATGAATGTCCATGAATCTTTATGAATCTCCTCCATGAATCTCCTGTATGAATCTCCATGAATCTCCATGAACCTCCTCCATGAATCTCCATGAATCTCCATGAGTATCCATGAATATCCATGAATCTCCATGAATCTCCATGAATCTCCATGGATCTCCATGAATCTCGTCCGTGAATCTCCATGAATCTCCTCCATGAATCTGCACGAATCTCTATGAATGTCCATGAATCTCCATGTATCTCCATGAGTCTCCATGAATTTCCATGAATTTCCAAGAATCTCCATGAATGTCCATGAATCTCCATGAATCTCCATTAATATCCATGAATCTCCATGAATCTCCACGAATCTCCTCCATGAATCTCTATGAATCTCCATGAATTTCCATGAATCTCCATGAATCTCCAAGAGTCAACATGAATCTCCATGAATTTCCAAGAATCTCCATGAATGTCCACGAATCTCCTCCATGAATCTCCATGAATATCCATTAATCTCCATGAATCTCCTCCATGAATCTCCATGAATCACCTCCATGAATCTCCATGAATTTCTATGAATGTCTATGAATCTCCATGACTCTCCATGAATCTCCAAGAATCTCCTCCATGAATCTCCATGCATCTCCATGAATCTCCATGAATCTCCATGAATCTCCTCGATGAATCTCCATGAATCTTCATGAATCTTCTGATCCATGAACCTCTATGAATCCCCATGTATCTCCATGAATATCCTCCATGAATATCCATGAATCTCCATGAATCTCCATGAATCTCCATGGATCTCCATGAATCTCGTCCGTGAATCTCCATGAATCTCCTCCATGAATCTGCACGAATCTCTATGAATGTCCATGAATCTCCATGTATCTCCATGAGTCTCCATGAATTTCCATGAATTTCCAAGAATCTCCATGAATGTCCATGAATCTCCATGAATCTCCATTAATATCCATGAATCTCCATGAATCTCCACGAATCTCCTCCATGAATCTCTATGAATCTCCATGAATTTCCATGAATCTCCATGAATCTCCAAGAGTCAACATGAATCTCCATGAATTTCCAAGAATCTCCATGAATGTCCATGAATCTCCTCCATGAATCTCCATGAATATCCATTAATCTCCATGAATCTCCTCCATGAATCTCCATGAATCACCTCCATGAATCTCCATGAATTTCTATGAATGTCTATGAATCTCCATGACTCTCCATGAATCTCCAAGAATCTCCTCCATGAATCTCCATGCATCTCCATGAATCTCCATGAATATCCATGAATCTCCATGAATCTCCATGAACCTCCATGTATCTCCATGAATCTACATGAATCTCCATGAATCTCCATGAATCTCCTCGATGAATCTCCATGGATCTCCATGAATCTCGTCCGTGAATCTCCATGAATCTCCTCCATGAATCTCCACGAATCTCCATGAATGTCTATCAATCTCCATGAATCTCCATGAGTCTCCATGAATCTCCATGAATTTCCAAGAATCTCCATGAATGTCCATGAATCTCCTCCATGAATCTCCATGAATCTCCATTAATATCCATGTATCTCCATGAATCTCCATGAATCTACATGAATCTCCATGAATCTCAATGAATTTCCTCGATGAATCTCCATGAATGTTCATGAATCTCCTGATCCATGAATCTCTATGAATCTCCATGAATCTCCATGAATATCCTCCATGAATCTCCATGAATCTTCATGAATCTCCATGAATCTCCATGATATCCTGTATGAATCTTCATGAATCTCCATGAATCTCCATGCATCTCCATGAATCTCCATGAATCTCCATGAACCTCCACCATGAATTTCCATGAATCTCCATGAGTATCCATGAATCTCCATGAATCTCCATGAATCTCCATGTATCTCCATGAATTTCCAAGAATCTCCATGAATGTCCATGAATGTCCTCCATGAATCTCCATGCATCTCCATGAAACTCCATGAATCTCCATGAACCTCCTCCATGAATCTCCATGAATCTACATGAATCTCCATGAACCTCCATGTATCTCCATGAATCTACATGAATCTCCATGAATCTCCATGAATCTCCTCGATGAATCTCCATGGATCTCCATGAATCTCCTCCATGAATCTAAACGAATCTCCATGAATGTCCATGAATCTCCATGAATCTCCATGAGTCTCCATGAATCTCCATGAATTTCCAAGAATCTCCATGAACCCTCATGAACCTCCTCTCTAAATCTCCATGAATCTCCATGAATGTCCATGAATCTCTAAGAATCTCCTCCATGAATCTCCTGTATGAATCTCCATGAATCTCCATGAACCTCCTCCATGAATCTCCATGAATCTTCATGAATCTTCTGATCCATGAACCTCTATGAATCTCCATGAATCTCCATGAATATCCTCCATGAATCTCCATGAATCTCCATGAATGTCCATGAATCTCCTCCATGAATCTCCTGTATGAATCTCCATGAATCTCCATGAATCTCCATGAATCTCCATGAATCTCCATGAATCGCCTCCATGAATCTCCTTCATCAATCTCCACGAATCTCCATGAATCTCCATGAATCTCCATGAATCTCCATGGATCTCCATGAATCTCGTCCGTGAATCTCCATGAATCTCCTCCATGAATCTGCACGAATCTCCATGAATGTCCATGAATCTACATGAATCTCCATGAATATCCATGAATCTCCATGAACCTCCATGTATCTCCATGAATCTACATGAATCTCCATGAATCTCCATGAATCTCCTCGATGAATCTCCATGAATCTTCATGAATCTTCTGATCCATGAACCTCTATGAATCCCCATGTATCTCCATGAATATCCTCCATGAATCTCCATGAATCTCCATGAATGTCCATGAATCTTTATGAATCTCCTCCATGAATCTCCTGTATGAATCTCCATGAATCTCCATGAATCTCCTGTATGAATCTCCATGAATCTCCATGAACCTCCTCCATGAATCTCCATGAATCTCCATGAACCTCCTCCATGAATCTCCATGAATCTCCATAAATATCCATGAATCTCCATGAATCTCCATGAACCTCCATGTATCTCCATGAATCTACATGAATCTACATGAATCTCCATGAATCTCCATGAATATCCTCCATGAATCTCCATGAATCTCCATGAATGTCCATGAATCTCCTCCATGAATCTCCTGTATGAATCTCCATGAATCTCCATGAATCTCCATGAATCTCCATGAATCGCCTCCATGAATCTCCTTCATCAATCTCCACGAATCTCCATGAATCTCCATGAATCTCCATGAATCTCCATGGATCTCCATGAATCTCGTCCGTGAATCTCCATGAATCTCCTCCATGAATCTGCACGAATCTCCATGAATGTCCATGAATCTCCATGAATCTCCATGAGTCTCCATGAATCTCCATGAATTTCCAAGAATCTCCATGAATATCCATGAATGTCCTCCATGAATCTCCATGCATCTCCATGAATCTCCATGCATCTCCATGAACCTCCTCCATGAATCTACATGAATCTCCATGAATATCCATGAATCTCCATGAACCTCCATGTATCTCCATGAATCTACATGAATCTCCATGAATCTCCATGAATCTCCTCGATGAATCTCCATGAATCTTCATGAATCTTCTGATCCATGAACCTCTATGAATCCCCATGAATCTCCATGAATATCCTCCATGAATCTCCATGAATCTCCATGAATGTCCATGAATCTCCTCCATGGATCTCCTGTATGAATCTCCATGAATCTCCATGAATCTCCATGAATCTCCATGAATCGCCTCCATGAATCTCCTTCATCAATCTCCACGAATCTCCATGAAACTCCATGAATCTCCATGAATCTCCATGGATCTCCATGAATCTCGTCCGTGAATCTCCATGAATCTCCTCCATGAATCTCCACGAATCTCCATGAATGTCCATGAATCTCCATGAATCTCCATGAGTCTCCATGAATCTCAATGAATTTCCAAGAATCTCCATGGATGTCCATGAATCTCCTCCATGAATCTCCATGAATCTCCATTAATATCCATGAATCTCCATGAATCTCCATGAATCTCCTCCATGAATCTCTATGAACCTCCATGAATTTCCATGAATCTCCATGAACCCTCATGAACCTCCTCTCTAAATCTCCATGAATCTCCATGAATCTCCATGAATGTCCATGAATCTTTATGAATCTCCTCCATGAATCTCCTGTATGAATCTCCATGAATCTCCATGAACCTCCTCCATGAATCTCCATGAATCTCCATGAGTATCCATGAATATCCATGAATCTCCATGAATCTCCATGAATCTCCATGGATCTCCATGAATATCGTCCGTGAATCTCCATGAATCTCCTCCATGAATCTGCACGAATCTCTATGAATGTCCATGAATCTCCATGTATCTCCATGAGTCTCCATGAATTTCCATGAATTTCCAAGAATCTCCATGAATGTCCATGAATCTCCATGAATCTCCATTAATATCCATGAATCTCCATGAATCTCCACGAATCTCCTCCATGAATCTCTATGAATCTCCATGAATTTCCATGAATCTCCATGAATCTCCAAGAGTCAACATGAATCTCCATGAATTTCCAAGAATCTCCATGAATGTCCATGAATCTCCTCCATGAATCTCCATGAATATCCATTAATCTCCATGAATCTCCTCCATGAATCTCCATGAATCACCTCCATGAATCTCCATGAATTTCTATGAATGTCTATGAATCTCCATGACTCTCCATGAATCTCCAAGAATCTCCTCCATGAATCTCCATGCATCTCCATGAATCTCGATGAATATCCATGAATCTCCATGAATCTCCATGAACCTCCATGTATCTCCATGAATCTACATGAATCTCCATGAATCTCCATGAATCTCCTCGATGAATCTCCATGGATCTCCATGAATCTCGTCCGTGAATCTCCATGAATCTCCTCCATGAATCTCCACGAATCTCCATGAATGTCTATCAATCTCCATGAATCTCCATGAGTCTCCATGAATCTCCATGAAGGTCCATGAATCTCCTCCATGAATCTCCATGAATCTCCATTAATATCCATGTATCTCCATGAATCTCCATGAATCTACATGAATCTCCATGAATCTCAATGAATTTCCTCGATGAATCTCCATGAATGTTCATGAATCTCCTGATCCATGAATCTCTATGAATCTCCATGAATCTCCATGAATATCCTCCATGAATCTCCATGAATCTTCATGAATCTCCATGAATCTCCATGATATCCTGTATGAATCTTCATGAATCTCCATGAATTTCCAAGAATCTCCATGAATGTCCATGAATCTCCTCCATGAATCTCCATGAATATCCATTAATCTCCATGAATCTCCTCCATGAATCTCCATGAATCACCTCCATGAATCTCCATGAATTTCTATGAATGTCTATGAATCTCCATGCATCTCCATGAAACTCCATGAATCTCCATGAACCTCCTCCATGAATCTCCATGAATCTCCATGAATATCCATGAATCTCCATGAATCTCCATGAACCTCCATGTATCTCGTCCGTGAATCTCCATGAATCTCCTCCATGAATCTCCACGAATCTCCATGAATGTCCATGAATCTCCATGAATCTCCATGAGTCTCCCTGAATCTCCATGAATTCGCAAGAATCTCCATGAATGTCCATGAATCTCCTCCATGAATCTCCATGAATCTCCATTAATATCCATGAATCTCCATGAATCTCCATTAATCACCTCCATGAATCTCCATGAATCTCCATGAATCTCCATAAATTTCCATGAATCTCCGTGAATCTCCATGAATCTCCACGAATCTCCATGAATCTCCATGAATCTCCACGAATCTCCATGAATCTCCACGTATCTCTATGAATCTCCATGAATCTCCATGGATCTCCATGCATCTCCATGAATCTCCATGAATCTCCATGAATCTCCATGAATCTCCATGAATCTCCATGAATCTCCTCGATGAATCTCCACGAATCTTCATGAATCTCCTGATCCATGAATCTCTAGGAATATCCATGAATCTCCATGAATATCCTTCATGAATCTCCATGAATCTCCTCGATGAATCTCCGTGAATCTTCATGAATCTCCTGATCCATGTACCTCTATGAATCTCCATGAATCTCCATTAATATCCTCCACCAATCTCCATGAATCCCCACGAATCTCCATGAATGTCCATGAATGTCCTCCATTAATCTCCATACATCTCCATGAATCTCCATGAATCTCCATGAATCTCCATGAATCTCCATGAATCTCCTCGATGAATCTCCATGAATCTTCATGAATCTTCTGATCCATGAACCTCTATGAATCTCCATCAATCTCCATGAATGTCCATGAATCTCCATGATATCCTCCATGAATCTGCACGAATCTCCATGAATCTCCACGAATCTCCTTCATCAATCTCCACGAATCTCCATGAATCTCCATGAATCTCCATGAATCTCCATGAATCTCCTCCATGAATCTCCATGAATCTCCATGAATCTCCATGAATCTCCATGATATCCTGTATGAATCTTCATGAATCTCCATGAATCTCCATGCATCTGCATGAATCTCCATGAATCTCCATGAATCTCCATGTATCTCCATGAATCTACATGAATCTCCATGAATCTCCATGAATCTCCATGAATCTCCATGAATCTCCATGAATCTCCTTCATCAATCTCCACGAATCTCCATGAATCTCCATGAATCTCCATGAATCTCCATGAATCTCCTCCATGAATCTCCATGAATCTCCATGAATCTCCATGAATCTCCATGATATCCTGTATGAATCTTCATGAATCTCCATGAATCTCCATGCATCTGCATGAATCTCCATGAATCTCCATGAATCTCCATGTATCTCCATGAATCTACATGAATCTCCATGAATCTCCATGAACCTCTATGAATCTCCATGAATCTCCATGAATATCCATGAGCCTCCTCCATGAATCTCCATGAATCTCCATGAATATCCATGAATTTCCATGAATCTCCATGAATGTCCATGAATCTCCATGAACCTCCTCCATGAATCTCCATGAATCTCCATGAATATCCATGAACCTCCTCCATGAATCTCCATGAATCTCCATGAATATCCATGAATCTCCATGAATCTCCATGAATCTCCATGAATCTCCATGAACCTCCTCCATGAATCTCCAAGAATCTCCATGAACCTCCTCCATGAATCTCCATGAATCTCCTTCATCAATCTCCACGAATCTCCATGAATCTACATGAATCTCCATGAACCTCCTCCATGAATCTCCATGAATCTCCATGAATATCCATGAATCTCCATGAATCTCCATGAACCTCCATGTATCTCGTCCGTGAATCTCCATGAATCTCCTCCATGAATCTCCACGAATCTCCATGAATGTCCATGAATCTCCATGAATCTCCATGAGTCTCCATGAATCTCCATGAATTTGCAAGAATCTCCATGAATGTCCATGAATCTCCTCCATGAATCTCCATCAATCTCCATTAATATCCATGAATCTCCATCAATCTCCATTAATCACCTCCATGAATCTCCATGAATCTCCATGAATCTCCATAAATTTCCATGAATCTCCGTGAATCTCCATGAATCTCCACGAATCTTCATGAATATCCATGAATCTCCACGAATCTCCATGAATCTCCACGTATCTCCATGAATCTCCTTGAATCTCCATGGATCTCCATGCATCTCCATGAATCTCCATGAATCTCCATGAATCTCCATGAATCTCCTCGATGAATCTCCATGAATCTTCATGAATCTTCTGATCCATGAACCTCTATGAATCTCCATCAATCTCCATGAATGTCCATGAATCTCCTCCATGAATCTCCTGTATGAATCTCCATGAATCTCCATGAATCTCCATGAATCTCCATGATTCGCCTCCATGAATCTCCTTCATCAATCTCCACGAATCTCCATGAATCTCCATGAATCTCCATGAATCTCCATGGATCTCCATGAATCTCGTCCGTGAATCTCCATGAATCTCCTCCATGAATCTGCACGAATCTCCATGAATCTCCACGAATCTCCATGAATCTCCTCCATGAATCTCTATGAATCTCCACGAATCTCCATGAATCTCCTCCATGAATCTCTATGAATCTACATGAATTTCCATGAATCTCCATGAACCCTCATGAACCTCCTCTCTAAATCTCCATGAATCACCATGAATCTCCATGAATCTCGTCCGTGAATCTCCATGAATCTCCTCCATGAATCTCCACGAATCTCCATGAATGTCCATGAATCTCCATGAATCTCCATGAGTCTCCATGAATCTCCATGAATTTCCAAGAATCTCCATGAACCCTCATGAACCTCCTCTCTAAATCTCCATGAATCTCCATGTATGTCCATGAATCTCTAAGAATCTCCTCCATGAATCTCCTGTATGAATCTCCATGAATCTCCATGAACCTCCTCCATGAATCTCCATGAATCTCGATGAGTATCCATGAATCTCCATGAATCTCCATGAATCTCCATCTATCTCCATGAATATCCCAGGATCTCCATGAATGTCCATGAATGTCCTCCATGAATCTCCATGCATCTCCATGAATCTCCATGAATCTCCATGAACCTCCTCCATGAATCTCCATGAATCTCCATAAATATCCATGAATCTCCATGAATCTCCATGAACCTCCATGTATCTCCATGAATCTACATGAATCTCCATGAATCTCCATGAATCTCCTCGATGAATCTCCATGAATCTTCATGAATCTTCTGATCCATGAACCTCTATGAATTTCCATGAATCTCCATGAATATCCTCCATGAATCTCCATGAATCTCCATGAATGTCCATGAATCTCCTCCATGAATCTCCTGTATGAATCTCCATGAATCTCCATGAATCTCCATGAATCTCCATGATTCGCCTCCATGAATCTCCTTCATCAGTCTCCACGAATCTCCATGAATCTCCATGAATCTCCATGAATCTCTATGAATCTCCATGAATTTCCATGAATATTCATGAACCCTCATGAACCTCCTCTCTAAATCTCCATGAATCTTCATGAATCTCTATGAATCTCCATGAATCTCCTCCATGACTCTCCTGTATGAATCTCCATGAATCTCCATGAATCTCCATGAATATCCTTCATGAATCTCCATGAATCTCCTCGATGAATCTCCGTGAATCTTCATGAATCTCCTGATCCATGTACCTCTATGAATCTCCATGAATCTCCATGAATATCCTCCATGAATCTCCACGAATCTCCATGAATCTCCATGAATCTCCATGAATCTCTTCCATGAATCTCCAGGAATCTCCATGAATGTCCATGAATCTCCATGAATCTCCAAGAGTCAACATGAATCTCCATGAATTTCCAAGAATCTCCATGAATCTCCATGAATATTCATGAATCTCCATGAATCTCCTCCATGAATCTCCATGAATCACCTCCATGAATCTCCATGAATTTCCAAGAATCTCCATGAATCTCCATGAATATCCATGAATCTCCATGAATCTCCGCCATGAATCTCCATGAATCACCTCCATGAATATCCATGAATCTCCAAGAATCTCCTCCATGAATCTCCATGCATCTCCATGAATCTCCATGTATCTCCATGAATCTACATGAATCTCCATGAATCTCAATGAATTTCCTCGATGAATCTCCATGAATCTTCATGAATCTCCTGATCCATGAATCTCTATGAATCTCCATGAATCTCCATGAATATCCTCCATGAATCTCCATTAATCTTCATGAATCTCCATGAATCTCCATGATATCCTGTATGAATCTTCATGAATCTCCATGAATCTCCATGCATCTCCATGAATCTCCATGAATCTCCATGAACCGCCTCCATGAATCTACATGAATCTCCATGAGTATCCATGAATCTCCATGAATCTCCATGAATCTCCATGTATCTCCATGAATTTCCAAGAATCTCCATGAATGTCCATGAATGTCCTCCATGAATCTCCATGCATCTCCATGAATCTCCATGCATCTCCATGAACCTCCTCCATGAATCTCCATGAATCTCCATGAATATCCATGAATCTCCATGAACCTCCATGTATCTCCATGAATCTACATGAATCTCCATGAATCACCATGAATCTCCATGAATCGCCTCCATGAATCTCCTTCATCAATCTCCACGAATTTCCATGAATCTCCATGAATCTCCATGAATCTCCATGGATCTCCATGAATCTCGTCCGTGAATCTCCATGAATCTCCTCCATGAATCTCCACGAATCTCCATGAATGTCCATGAATCTCCATGAATCTCCATGAGTCTCCATGAATCTCCATGAATTTCCAAGAATCTCCATGAACCCTCATGAACCTCCTCTCTAAATCTCCATGAATCTCCATGAATGTCCATGAATCTCTAAGAATCTCCTCCATGAATCTCCTGTATGAATCTCCATGAATCTCCATGAACCTCCTCCATGAATCTCCATGAATCTCCATGAACCTCCTCCATGAATCTCCATGAATCTCCATAAATATCCATGAATCTCCATGAATCTCCATGAACCTCCATGTATCTCCATGAATCTACATGAATCTACATGAATCTCCATGAATCTCCATGAATCTCCTCGATGAATCTCCATGAATCTTCATGAATCTTCTGATCCATGAACCTCTATGAATCTCCATGAATCTCCATGAATATCCTCCATGAATCTCCATGAATCTCCATGAATGTCCATGAATCTCCTCCATGAATCTCCTGTATGAATCTCCATGAATCTCCATGAATCTCCATGAATCTCCATGAATCTCCATGAATCTCCATGAATCTCCATGAATCGCCTCCATGAATCTCCTTCATCAATCTCCACGAATCTCCATGAATCTCCATGAATCTCCATGAATCTCCATGGATCTCCATGAATCTCGTCCGTGAATCTCCATGAATCTCCTCCATGAATCTGCACGAATCTCCATGAATGTCCATGAATCTACATGAATCTCCATGAATATCCATGAATCTCCATGAACCTCCATGTATCTCCATGAATCTACATGAATCTCCATGAATCTCCATGAATCTCCTCGATGAATCTCCATGAATCTTCATGAATCTTCTGATCCATGAACCTCTATGAATCCCCATGTATCTCCATGAATATCCTCCATGAATCTCCATGAATCTCCATGAATGTCCATCAATGTTTATGAATCTCCTCCATGAATCTCCTGTATGAATCTCCATGAATCTCCATGAATCTCCTGTATGAATCTCCATGAATCTCCATGAACCTTCTCCATGAATCTCCATGAATCTCCATGAACCTCCTCCATGAATCTCCATGAATCTCCATAAATATCCATGAATCTCCATGAATCTCCATGAACCTCCATGTATCTCCATGAATCTACATGAATCTACATGAATCTCCATGAATCTCCATGAATATCCTCCATGAATCTCCATGAATCTCCATGAATGTCCATGAATCTCCTCCATGAATCTCCTGTATGAATCTCCATGAATCCCCATGAATCTCCATGAATCTCCATGAATCGCCTCCATGAATCTCCTTCATCAATCTCCACGAATCTCCATGAATCTCCATGAATCTCCATGAATCTCCATGGATCTCCATGAATCTCGTCCGTGAATCTCCATGAATCTCCTCCATGAATCTGCACGAATCTCCATGAATGTCCATGAATCTCCATGAATCTCCATGAGTCTCCATGAATCTCCATGAATTTCCAAGAATCTCCATGAATATCCATGAATGTCCTCCATGAATCTCCATGCATCTCCATGAATCTCCATGCATCTCCATGAACCTCCTCCATGAATCTACATGAATCTCCATGAATATCCATGAATCTCCATGAACCTCCATGTATCTCCATGAATCTACATGAATCTCCATGAATCTCCATGAATCTCCTCGATGAATCTCCATGAATCTTCATGAATCTTCTGATCCATGAACCTCTATGAATCCCCATGAATCTCCATGAATATCCTCCATGAATCTCCATGAATCTCCATGAATGTCCATGAATCTCCTCCATGGATCTCCTGTATGAATCTCCATGAATCTCCATGAATCTCCATGAATCTCCATGAATCGCCTCCATGAATCTCCTTCATCAATCTCCACGAATCTCCATGAAACTCCATGAATCTCCATGAATCTCCATGGATCTCCATGAATCTCGTCCGTGAATCTCCATGAATCTCCTCCATGAATCTCCACGAATCTCCATGAATGTCCATGAATCTCCATGAGTCTCCATGAATCTCAATGAATTTCCAAGAATCTCCATGGATGTCCATGAATCTCCTCCATGAATCTCCATGAATCTCCATTAATATCCATGAATCTCCATGAATCTCCATGAATCTCCTCCATGAATCTCTATGAACCTCCATGAATTTCCATGAATCTCCATGAACCCTCATGAACCTCCTCTCTAAATCTCCATGAATCTCCATGAATCTCCATGAATGTCCATGAATCTTTATGAATCTCCTCCATGAATCTCCTGTATGAATCTCCATGAATCTCCATGAACCTCCTCCATGAATCTCCATGAATCTACATGAGTATCCATGAATATCCATGAATCTCCATGAATCTCCATGAATCTCCATGGATCTCCATGAATCTCGTCCGTGAATCTCCATGAATCTCCTCCATGAATCTGCACGAATCTCTATGAATGTCCATGAATCTCCATGTATCTCCATGAGTCTCCATGAATTTCCATGAATTTCCAAGAATCTCCATGAATGTCCATGAATCTCCATGAATCTCCATTAATATCCATGAATCTCCATGAATCTCCACGAATCTCCTCCATGAATCTCTATGAATCTCCATGAATTTCCATGAATCTCCATGAATCTCCAAGAGTCAACATGAATCTCCATGAATTTCCAAGAATCTCCATGAATGTCCATGAATCTCCTCCATGAATCTCCATGAATATCCATTAATCTCCATGAATCTCCTCCATGAATCTCCATGAATCACCTCCATGAATCTCCATGAATTTCTATGAATGTCTATGAATCTCCATGACTCTCCATGAATCTCCAAGAATCTCCTCCATGAATCTCCATGCATCTCCATGAATCTCCATGAATATCCATGAATCTCCATGAATCTCCATGAACCTCCATGTATCTCCATGAATCTACATGAATCTCCATGAATCTCCATGAATCTCCTCGATGAATCTCCATGGATCTCCATGAATCTCGTCCGTGAATCTCCATGAATCTCCTCCATGAATCTCCACGAATCTCCATGAATGTCTATCAATCTCCATGAATCTCCATGAGTCTCCATGAATCTCCATGAATTTCCAAGAATCTCCATGAATGTCCATGAATCTCCTCCATGAATCTCCATGAATCTCCATTAATATCCATGTATCTCCATGAATCTCCATGAATCTACATGAATCTCCATGAATCTCAATGAATTTCCTCGATGAATCTCCATGAATGTTCATGAATCTCCTGATCCATGAATCTCTATGAATCTCCATGAATCTCCATGAATATCCTCCATGAATCTCCATGAATCTTCATGAATCTCCATGAATCTCCATGATATCCTGTATGAATCTTCATGAATCTCCATGAATCTCCATGCATCTCCATGAATCTCCATGAATCTCCATGAACCTCCACCATGAATCTCCATGAATCTCCATGAGTATCCATGAATCTCCATGAATCTCCATGAATCTCCATGTATCTCCATGAATTTCCAAGAATCTCCATGAATGTCCATGAATGTCCTCCATGAATCTCCATGCATCTCCATGAAACTCCATGAATCTCCATGAACCTCCTCCATGAATCTCCATGAATCTACATGAATCTCCATGAACCTCCATGTATCTCCATGAATCTACATGAATCTCCATGAATCTCCATGAATCTCCTCGATGAATCTCTATGGATCTCCATGAATCTCCTCCATGAATCTAAACGAATCTCCATGAATGTCCATGAATCTCCATGAATCTCCATGAGTCTCCATGAATCTCCATGAATTTCCAAGAATCTCCATGAACCCTCATGAACCTCCTCTCTAAATCTCCATGAATCTCCATGAATGTCCATGAATCTCTAAGAATCTCCTCCATGAATCTCCTGTATGAATCTCCATGAATCTCCATGAACCTCCTCCATGAATCTCCATGAATCTCCATGAACCTCCTCCATGAATCTCCATGAATCTCCATAAATATCCATGAATCTCCATGAATCTCCATGAACCTCCATGTATCTCCATGAATCTACATGAATCTACATGAATCTCCATGAATCTCCATGAATCTCCTCGATGAATCTCCATGAATCTTCATGAATCTTCTGATCCATGAACCTCTATGAATCTCCATGAATCTCCATGAATATCCTCCATGAATCTCCATGAATCTCCATGAATGTCCATGAATCTCCTCCATGAATCTCCTGTATGAATCTCCATGAATCTCCATGAATCTCCATGAATCTCCATGAATCTCCATGAATCGCCTCCATGAATCTCCTTCATCAATCTCCACGAATCTCCATGAATCTCCATGAATCTCCATGAATCTCCATGGATCTCCATGAATCTCGTCCGTGAATCTCCATGAATCTCCTCCATGAATCTGCACGAATCTCCATGAATGTCCATGAATCTACATGAATCTCCATGAATATCCATGAATCTCCATGAACCTCCATGTATCTCCATGAATCTCCATGAATGTCCATGAATCTTTATGAATCTCCTCCATGAATCTCCTGTATGAATCTCCATGAATCTCCATGAATCTCCTGTATGAATCTCCATGAATCTCCATGAACCTCCTCCATGAATCTCCATGAATCTCCATGAACCTCCTCCATGAATCTCCATGAATCTCCATAAATATCCATGAATCTCCATGAATCTCCATGAACCTCCATGTATCTCCATGAATCTACATGAATCTACATGAATCTCCATGAATCTCCATGAATATCCTCCATGAATCTCCATGAATCTCCATGAATGTCCATGAATCTCCTCCATGAATCTCCTGTATGAATCTCCATGAATCTCCATGAATCTCCATGAATCTCCATGAATCGCCTCCATGAATCTCCTTCATCAATCTCCACGAATCTCCATGAATCTCCATGAATCTCCATGAATCTCCATGGATCTCCATGAATCTCGTCCGTGAATCTCCATGAATCTCCTCCATGAATCTGCACGAATCTCCATGAATGTCCATGAATCTCCATGAATCTCCATGAGTCTCCATGAATCTCCATGAATTTCCAAGAATCTCCATGAATATCCATGAATGTCCTCCATGAATCTCCATGCATCTCCATGAATCTCCATGCATCTCCATGAACCTCCTCCATGAATCTACATGAATCTCCATGAATATCCATGAATCTCCATGAACCTCCATGTATCTCCATGAATCTACATGAATCTCCATGAATCTCCATGAATCTCCTCGATGAATCTCCATGAATCTTCATGAATCTTCTGATCCATGAACCTCTATGAATCCCCATGAATCTCCATGAATATCCTCCATGAATCTCCATGAATCTCCATGAATGTCCATGAATCTCCTCCATGGATCTCCTGTATGAATCTCCATGAATCTCCATGAATCTCCATGAATCTCCATGAATCGCCTCCATGAATCTCCTTCATCAATCTCCACGAATCTCCATGAAACTCCATGAATCTCCATGAATCTCCATGGATCTCCATGAATCTCGTCCGTGAATCTCCATGAATCTCCTCCATGAATCTCCACGAATCTCCATGAATGTCCATGAATCTCCATGAATCTCCATGAGTCTCCATGAATCTCAATGAATTTCCAAGAATCTCCATGGATGTTCATGAATCTCCTCCATGAATCTCCATGAATCTCCATTAATATCCATGAATCTCCATGAATCTCCATGAATCTCCTCCATGAATCTCTATGAACCTCCATGAATTTCCATGAATCTCCATGAACCCTCATGAACCTCCTCTCTAAATCTCCATGAATCTCCATGAATCTCCATGAATGTCCATGAATCTTTATGAATCTCCTCCATGAATCTCCTGTATGAATCTCCATGAATCTCCATGAACCTCCTCCATGAATCTCCATGAATCTCCATGAGTATCCATGAATATCCATGAATCTCCATGAATCTCCATGAATCTCCATGGATCTCCATGAATCTCGTCCGTGAATCTCCATGAATCTCCTCCATGAATCTGCACGAATCTCTATGAATGTCCATGAATCTCCATGTATCTCCATGAGTCTCCATGAATTTCCATGAATTTCCAAGAATCTCCATGAATGTCCATGAATCTCCATGAATCTCCATTAATATCCATGAATCTCCATGAATCTCCACGAATCTCCTCCATGAATCTCTATGAATCTCCATGAATTTCCATGAATCTCCATGAATCTCCAAGAGTCAACATGAATCTCCATGAATTTCCAAGAATCTCCATGAATGTCCACGAATCTCCTCCATGAATCTCCATGAATATCCATTAATCTCCATGAATCTCCTCCATGAATCTCCATGAATCACCTCCATGAATCTCCATGAATTTCTATGAATGTCTATGAATCTCCATGACTCTCCATGAATCTCCAAGAATCTCCTCCATGAATCTCCATGCATCTCCATGAATCTCCATGAATCTCCATGAATCTCCTCGATGAATCTCCATGAATCTTCATGAATCTTCTGATCCATGAACCTCTATGAATCCCCATGTATCTCCATGAATATCCTCCATGAATATCCATGAATCTCCATGAATCTCCATGAATCTCCATGGATCTCCATGAATCTCGTCCGTGAATCTCCATGAATCTCCTCCATGAATCTGCACGAATCTCTATGAATGTCCATGAATCTCCATGTATCTCCATGAGTCTCCATGAATTTCCATGAATTTCCAAGAATCTCCATGAATGTCCATGAATCTCCATGAATCTCCATTAATATCCATGAATCTCCATGAATCTCCACGAATCTCCTCCATGAATCTCTATGAATCTCCATGAATTTCCATGAATCTCCATGAATCTCCAAGAGTCAACATGAATCTCCATGAATTTCCAAGAATCTCCATGAATGTCCATGAATCTCCTCCATGAATCTCCATGAATATCCATTAATCTCCATGAATCTCCTCCATGAATCTCCATGAATCACCTCCATGAATCTCCATGAATTTCTATGAATGTCTATGAATCTCCATGACTCTCCATGAATCTCCAAGAATCTCCTCCATGAATCTCCATGCATCTCCATGAATCTCCATGAATATCCATGAATCTCCATGAATCTCCATGAACCTCCATGTATCTCCATGAATCTACATGAATCTCCATGAATCTCCATGAATCTCCTCGATGAATCTCCATGGATCTCCATGAATCTCGTCCGTGAATCTCCATGAATCTCCTCCATGAATCTCCACGAATCTCCATGAATGTCTATCAATCTCCATGAATCTCCATGAGTCTCCATGAATCTCCATGAATTTCCAAGAATCTCCATGAATGTCCATGAATCTCATCCATGAATCTCCATGAATCTCCATTAATATCCATGTATCTCCATGAATCTCCATGAATCTACATGAATCTCCATGAATCTCAATGAATTTCCTCGATGAATCTCCATGAATGTTCATGAATCTCCTGATCCATGAATCTCTATGAATCTCCATGAATCTCCATGAATATCCTCCATGAATCTCCATGAATCTTCATGAATCTCCATGAATCTCCATGATATCCTGTATGAATCTTCATGAATCTCCATGAATCTCCATGCATCTCCATGAATCTCCATGAATCTCCATGAACCTCCACCATGAATCTCCATGAATCTCCATGAGTATCCATGAATCTCCATGAATCTCCATGAATCTCCATGTATCTCCATGAATTTCCAAGAATCTCCATGAATGTCCATGAATGTCCTCCATGAATCTCCATGCATCTCCATGAAACTCCATGAATCTCCATGAACCTCCTCCATGAATCTCCATGAATCTACATGAATCTCCATGAACCTCCATGTATCTCCATGAATCTACATGAATCTCCATGAATCTCCATGAATCTCCTCGATGAATCTCCATGGATCTCCATGAATCTCCTCCATGAATCTAAACGAATCTCCATGAATGTCCATGAATCTCCATGAATCTCCATGAGTCTCCATGAATCTCCATGAATTTCCAAGAATCTCCATGAACCCTCATGAACCTCCTCTCTAAATCTCCATGAATCTCCATGAATGTCCATGAATCTCTAAGAATCTCCTCCATGAATCTCCTGTATGAATCTCCATGAATCTCCATGAACCTCCTCCATGAATCTCCATGAATCTTCATGAATCTTCTGATCCATGAACCTCTATGAATCTCCATGAATCTCCATGAATATCCTCCATGAATCTCCATGAATCTCCATGAATGTCCATGAATCTCCTCCATGAATCTCCTGTATGAATCTCCATGAATCTCCATGAATCTCCATGAATCTCCATGAATCTCCATGAATCGCCTCCATGAATCTCCTTCATCAATCTCCACGAATCTCCATGAATCTCCATGAATCTCCATGAATCTCCATGGATCTCCATGAATCTCGTCCGTGAATCTCCATGAATCTCCTCCATGAATCTGCACGAATCTCCATGAATGTCCATGAATCTACATGAATCTCCATGAATATCCATGAATCTCCATGAACCTCCATGTATCTCCATGAATCTACATGAATCTCCATGAATCTCCATGAATCTCCTCGATGAATCTCCATGAATCTTCATGAATCTTCTGATCCATGAACCTCTATGAATCCCCATGTATCTCCATGAATATCCTCCATGAATCTCCATGAATCTCCATGAATGTCCATGAATCTTTATGAATCTCCTCCATGAATCTCCTGTATGAATCTCCATGAATCTCCATGAATCTCCTGTATGAATCTCCATGAATCTCCATGAACCTCCTCCATGAATCTCCATGAATCTCCATGAACCTCCTCCATGAATCTCCATGAATCTCCATAAATATCCATGAATCTCCATGAATCTCCATGAACCTCCATGTATCTCCATGAATCTACATGAATCTACATGAATCTCCATGAATCTCCATGAATATCCTCCATGAATCTCCATGAATCTCCATGAATGTCCATGAATCTCCTCCATGAATCTCCTGTATGAATCTCCATGAATCTCCATGAATCTCCATGAATCTCCATGAATCGCCTCCATGAATCTCCTTCATCAATCTCCACGAATCTCCATGAATCTCCATGAATCTCCATGAATCTCCATGGATCTCCATGAATCTCGTCCGTGAATCTCCATGAATCTCCTCCATGAATCTGCACGAATCTCCATGAATGTCCATGAATCTCCATGAATCTCCATGAGTCTCCATGAATCTCCATGAATTTCCAAGAATCTCCATGAATATCCATGAATGTCCACCATGAATCTCCATGCATCTCCATGAATCTCCATGCATCTCCATGAACCTCCTCCATGAATCTACATGAATCTCCATGAATATCCATGAATCTCCATGAACCTCCATGTATCTCCATGAATCTACATGAATCTCCATGAATCTCCATGAATCTCCTCGATGAATCTCCATGAATCTTCATGAATCTTCTGATCCATGAACCTCTATGAATCCCCATGAATCTCCATGAATATCCTCCATGAATCTCCATGAATCTCCATGAATGTCCATGAATCTCCTCCATGGATCTCCTGTATGAATCTCCATGAATCTCCATGAATCTCCATGAATCTCCATGAATCGCCTCCATGAATCTCCTTCATCAATCTCCACGAATCTCCATGAAACTCCATGAATCTCCATGAATCTCCATGGATCTCCATGAATCTCGTCCGTGAATCTCCATGAATCTCCTCCATGAATCTCCACGAATCTCCATGAATGTCCATGAATCTCCATGAATCTCCATGAGTCTCCATGAATCTCAATGAATTTCCAAGAATCTCCATGGATGTCCATGAATCTCCTCCATGAATCTCCATGAATCTCCATTAATATCCATGAATCTCCATGAATCTCCATGAATCTCCTCCATGAATCTCTATGAACCTCCATGAATTTCCATGAATCTCCATGAACCCTCATGAACCTCCTCTCTAAATCTCCATGAATCTCCATGAATCTCCATGAATGTCCATGAATCTTTATGAATCTCCTCCATGAATCTCCTGTATGAATCTCCATGAATCTCCATGAACCTCCTCCATGAATCTCCATGAATCTCCATGAGTATCCATGAATATCCATGAATCTCCATGAATCTCCATGAATCTCCATGGATCTCCATGAATATCGTCCGTGAATCTCCATGAATCTCCTCCATGAATCTGCACGAATCTCTATGAATGTCCATGAATCTCCATGTATCTCCATGAGTCTCCATGAATTTCCATGAATTTCCAAGAATCTCCATGAATGTCCATGAATCTCCATGAATCTCCATTAATATCCATGAATCTCCATGAATCTCCACGAATCTCCTCCATGAATCTCTATGAATCTCCATGAATTTCCATGAATCTCCATGAATCTCCAAGAGTCAACATGAATCTCCATGAATTTCCAAGAATCTCCATGAATGTCCATGAATCTCCTCCATGAATCTCCATGAATATCCATTAATCTCCATGAATCTCCTCCATGAATCTCCATGAATCACCTCCATGAATCTCCATGAATTTCTATGAATGTCTATGAATCTCCATGACTCTCCATGAATCTCCAAGAATCTCCTCCATGAATCTCCATGCATCTCCATGAATCTCGATGAATATCCATGAATCTCCATGAATCTCCATGAACCTCCATGTATCTCCATGAATCTACATGAATCTCCATGAATCTCCATGAATCTCCTCGATGAATCTCCATGGATCTCCATGAATCTCGTCCGTGAATCTCCATGAATCTCCTCCATGAATCTCCACGAATCTCCATGAATGTCTATCAATCTCCATGAATCTCCATGAGTCTCCATGAATCTCCATGAATTTCCAAGAATCTCCATGAATGTCCATGAATCTCCTCCATGAATCTCCATGAATCTCCATTAATATCCATGTATCTCCATGAATCTCCATGAATCTACATGAATCTCCATGAATCTCAATGAATTTCCTCGATGAATCTCCATGAATGTTCATGAATCTCCTGATCCATGAATCTCTATGAATCTCCATGAATCTCCATGAATATCCTCCATGAATCTCCATGAATCTTCATGAATCTCCATGAATCTCCATGATATCCTGTATGAATCTTCATGAATCTCCATGAATTTCCAAGAATCTCCATGAATGTCCATGAATCTCCTCCATGAATCTCCATGAATATCCATTAATCTCCATGAATCTCCTCCATGAATCTCCATGAATCACCTCCATGAATCTCCATGAATTTCTATGAATGTCTATGAATCTCCATGACTCTCCATGAATCTCCAAGAATCTCCTCCATGAATCTCCATGCATCTCCATGAATCTCCATGAATATCCATGAATCTCCATGAATCTCCATGAACCTCCATGTATCTCCATGAATCTACATGAATCTCCAAGAATCTCCATGAATGTCCATGAATGTCCTCCATGAATCTCCATGCATCTCCATGAAACTCCATGAATCTCCATGAACCTCCTCCATGAATCTCCATGAATCTCCATGAATATCCATGAATCTCCATGAATCTCCATGAACCTCCATGTATCTCGTCCGTGAATCTCCATGAATCTCCTCCATGAATCTCCACGAATCTCCATGAATGTCCATGAATCTCCATGAATCTCCATGAGTCTCCCTGAATCTCCATGAATTCGCAAGAATCTCCATGAATGTCCATGAATCTCCTCCATGAATCTCCATGAATCTCCATTAATATCCATGAATCTCCATGAATCTCCATTAATCACCTCCATGAATCTCCATGAATCTCCATGAATCTCCATAAATTTCCATGAATCTCCGTGAATCTCCATGAATCTCCACGAATCTCCATGAATCTCCATGAATCTCCACGAATCTCCATGAATCTCCACGTATCTCTATGAATCTCCATGAATCTCCATGGATCTCCATGCATCTCCATGAATCTCCATGAATCTCCATGAATCTCCATGAATCTCCATGAATCTCCATGAATCTCCTCGATGAATCTCCACGAATCTTCATGAATCTCCTGATCCATGAATCTCTAGGAATATCCATGAATCTCCATGAATATCCTTCATGAATCTCCATGAATCTCCTCGATGAATCTCCGTGAATCTTCATGAATCTCCTGATCCATGTACCTCTATGAATCTCCATGAATCTCCATTAATATCCTCCACCAATCTCCATGAATCCCCACGAATCTCCATGAATGTCCATGAATGTCCTCCATTAATCTCCATACATCTCCATGAATCTCCATGAATCTCCATGAATCTCCATGAATCTCCATGAATCTCCTCGATGAATCTCCATGAATCTTCATGAATCTTCTGATCCATGAACCTCTATGAATCTCCATCAATCTCCATGAATGTCCATGAATCTCCTCCATGAATCTCCTGTATGAATCTCCATGAATCTCCATGAATCTCCATGAATCTCCATGATTCGCCTCCATGAATCTCCTTCATCAATCTCCACGAATCTCCATGAATCTCCATGAATCTCCATGAGTCTCCATGGATCTCCATGAATCTCGTCCGTGAATCTCCATGAATCTCCTCCATGAATCTGCACGAATCTCCATGAATCTCCACGAATCTCCATGAATCTCCTCCATGAATCTCTATGAATCTCCACGAATCTCCATGAATCTCCTCCATGAATCTCTATGAATCTACATGAATTTCCATGAATCTCCATGAACCCTCATGAACCTCCTCTCTAAATCTCCATGAATCACCATGAATCTCCATGAATCTCGTCCGTGAATCTCCATGAATCTCCTCCATGAATCTCCACGAATCTCCATGAATGTCCATGAATCTCCATGAATCTCCATGAGTCTCCATGAATCTCCATGAATTTCCAAGAATCTCGATGAACCCTCATGAACCTCCTCTCTAAATCTCCATGAATCTCCATGTATGTCCATGAATCTCTAAGAATCTCCTCCATGAATCTCCTGTATGAATCTCCATGAATCTCCATGAACCTCCTCCATGAATCTCCATGAATCTCGATGAGTATCCATGAATCTCCATGAATCTCCATGAATCTCCATCTATCTCCATGAATATCCCAGGATCTCCATGAATGTCCATGAATGTCCTCCATGAATCTCCATGCATCTCCATGAATCTCCATGAATCTCCATGAACCTCCTCCATGAATCTCCATGAATCTCCATAAATATCCATGAATCTCCATGAATCTCCATGAACCTCCATGTATCTCCATGAATCTACATGAATCTCCATGAATCTCCATGAATCTCCTCGATGAATCTCCATGAATCTTCATGAATCTTCTGATCCATGAACCTCTATGAATTTCCATGAATCTCCATGAATATCCTCCATGAATCTCCATGAATCTCCATGAATGTCCATGAATCTCCTCCATGAATCTCCTGTATGAATCTCCATGAATCTCCATGAATCTCCATGAATCTCCATGATTCGCCTCCATGAATCTCCTTCATCAATCTCCACGAATCTCCATGAATCTCCATGAATCTCCATGAATCTCTATGAATCTCCATGAATTTCCATGAATATTCATGAACCCTCATGAACCTCCTCTCTAAATCTCCATGAATCTTCATGAATCTCTATGAATCTCCATGAATCTCCTCCATGACTCTCCTGTATGAATCTCCATGAATCTCCATGAATCTCCATGAATATCCTTCATGAATCTCCATGAATCTCCTCGATGAATCTCCGTGAATCTTCATGAATCTCCTGATCCATGTACCTCTATGAATCTCCATGAATCTCCATGAATATCCTCCATGAATCTCCACGAATCTCCATGAATCTCCATGAATCTCCATGAATCTCCTCCATGAATCTCCAGGAATCTCCATGAATGTCCATGAATCTCCATGAATCTCCAAGAGTCAACATGAATCTCCATGAATTTCCAAGAATCTCCATGAATCTCCATGAATATCCATGAATCTCCATGAATCTCCTCCATGAATCTCCATGAATCACCTCCATGAATCTCCATGAATTTCCAAGAATCTCCATGAATCTCCATGAATATCCATGAATCTCCATGAATCTCCTCCATGAATCTCCATGAATCACCTCCATGAATATCCATGAATCTCCAAGAATCTCCTCCATGAATCTCCATGCATCTCCATGAATCTCCATGTATCTCCATGAATCTACATGAATCTCCATGAATCTCAATGAATTTCCTCGATGAATCTCCATGAATCTTCATGAATCTCCTGATCCATGAATCTCTATGAATCTCCATGAATCTCCATGAATATCCTCCATGAATCTCCATTAATCTTCATGAATCTCCATGAATCTCCATGATATCCTGTATGAATCTTCATGAATCTCCATGAATCTCCATGCATCTCCATGAATCTCCATGAATCTCCATGAACCGCCTCCATGAATCTCCATGAATCTCCATGAGTATCCATGAATCTCCATGAATCTCCATGAATCTCCATGTATCTCCATGAATTTCCAAGAATCTCCATGAATGTCCATGAATGTCCTCCATGAATCTCCATGCGTCTCCATGAATCTCCATGCATCTCCATGAACCTCCTCCATGAATCTCCATGAATCTCCATGAATATCCATGAATCTCCATGAACCTCCATGTATCTCCATGAATCTACATGAATCTCCATGAATCACCATGAATCTCCATGAATCGCCTCCATGAATCTCCTTCATCAATCTCCACGAATTTCCATGAATCTCCATGAATCTCCATGAATCTCCATGGATCTCCATGAATCTCGTCCGTGAATCTCCATGAATCTCCTCCATGAATCTCCACGAATCTCCATGAATGTCCATGAATCTCCATGAATCTCCATGAGTCTCCATGAATCTCCATGAATTTCCAAGAATCTCCATGAACCCTCATGAACCTCCTCTCTAAATCTCCATGAATCTCCATGAATGTCCATGAATCTCTAAGAATCTCCTCCATGAATCTCCTGTATGAATCTCCATGAATCTCCATGAACCTCCTCCATGAATCTCCATGAATCTCCATGAACCTCCTCCATGAATCTCCATGAATCTCCATAAATATCCATGAATCTCCATGAATCTCCATGAACCTCCATGTATCTCCATGAATCTACATGAATCTACATGAATCTCCATGAATCTCCATGAATCTCCTCGATGAATCTCCATGAATCTTCATGAATCTTCTGATCCATGAACCTCTATGAATCTCCATGAATCTCCATGAATATCCTCCATGAATCTCCATGAATCTCCATGAATGTCCATGAATCTCCTCCATGAATCTCCTGTATGAATCTCCATGAATCTCCATGAATCTCCATGAATCTCCATGAATCTCCATGAATCGCCTCCATGAATCTCCTTCATCAATCTCCACGAATCTCCATGAATCTCCATGAATCTCCATGAATCTCCATGGATCTCCATGAATCTCGTCCGTGAATCTCCATGAATGTCCATGAATCTACATGAATCTCCATGAATGTCCATGAATCTACATGAATCTCCATGAATATCCATGAATCTCCATGAACCTCCATGTATCTCCATGAATCTACATGAATCTCCATGAATCTCCATGAATCTCCTCGATGAATCTCCATGAATCTTCATGAATCTTCTGATCCATGAACCTCTATGAATCCCCATGTATCTCCATGAATATCCTCCATGAATCTCCATGAATCTCCATGAATGTCCATGAATCTTTATGAATCTCCTCCATGAATCTCCTGTATGAATCTCCATGAATCTCCATGAATCTCCTGTATGAATCTCCATGAATCTCCATGAACCTCCTCCATGAATCTCCATGAATCTCCATGAACCTCCTCCATGAATCTCCATGAATCTCCATAAATATCCATGAATCTCCATGAATCTCCATGAACCTCCATGTATCTCCATGAATCTACATGAATCTACATGAATCTCCATGAATCTCCATGAATATCCTCCATGAATCTCCATGAATCTCCATGAATGTCCATGAATCTCCTCCATGAATCTCCTGTATGAATCTCCATGAATCTCCATGAATCTCCATGAATCTCCATGAATCGCCTCCATGAATCTCCTTCATCAATCTCCACGAATCTCCATGAATCTCCATGAATCTCCATGAATCTCCATGGATCTCCATGAATCTCGTCCGTGAATCTCCATGAATCTCTTCCATGAATCTGCACGAATCTCCATGAATGTCCATGAATCTCCATGAATCTCCATGAGTCTCCATGAATCTCCATGAATTTCCAAGAATCTCCATGAATATCCATGAATGTCCTCCATGAATCTCCATGCATCTCCATGAATCTCCATGCATCTCCATGAACCTCCTCCATGAATCTACATGAATCTCCATGAATATCCATGAATCTCCATGAACCTCCATGTATCTCCATGAATCTACATGAATCTCCATGAATCTCCATGAATCTCCTCGATGAATCTCCATGAATCTTCATGAATCTTCTGATCCATGAACCTCTATGAATCCCCATGAATCTCCATGAATATCCTCCATGAATCTCCATGAATCTCCATGAATGTCCATGAATCTCCTCCATGGATCTCCTGTATGAATCTCCATGAATCTCCATGAATCTCCATGAATCTCCATGAATCGCCTCCATGAATCTCCTTCATCAATCTCCACGAATCTCCATGAAACTCCATGAATCTCCATGAATCTCCATGGATCTCCATGAATCTCGTCCGTGAATCTCCATGAATCTCCTCCATGAATCTCCACGAATCTCCATGAATGTCCATGAATCTCCATGAGTCTCCATGAATCTCAATGAATTTCCAAGAATCTCCATGGATGTCCATGAATCTCCTCCATGAATCTCCATGAATCTCCATTAATATCCATGAATCTCCATGAATCTCCATGAATCTCCTCCATGAATCTCTATGAACCTCCATGAATTTCCATGAATCTCCATGAACCCTCATGAACCTCCTCTCTAAATCTCCATGAATCTCCATGAATCTCCATGAATGTCCATGAATCTTTATGAATCTCCTCCATGAATCTCCTGTATGAATCTCCATGAATCTCCATGAACCTCCTCCATGAATCTCCATGAATCTCCATGAGTATCCATGAATATCCATGAATCTCCATGAATCTCCATGAATCTCCATGGATCTCCATGAATCTCGTCCGTGAATCTCCATGAATCTCCTCCATGAATCTGCACGAATCTCTATGAATGTCCATGAATCTCCATGTATCTCCATGAGTCTCCATGAATTTCCATGAATTTCCAAGAATCTCCATGAATGTCCATGAATCTCCATGAATCTCCATTAATATCCATGAATCTCCATGAATCTCCACGAATCTCCTCCATGAATCTCTATGAATCTCCATGAATTTCCATGAATCTCCATGAATCTCCAAGAGTCAACATGAATCTCCATGAATTTCCAAGAATCTCCATGAATGTCCATGAATCTCCTCCATGAATCTCCATGAATATCCATTAATCTCCATGAATCTCCTCCATGAATCTCCATGAATCACCTCCATGAATCTCCATGAATTTCTATGAATGTCTATGAATCTCCATGACTCTCCATGAATCTCCAAGAATCTCCTCCATGAATCTCCATGCATCTCCATGAATCTCCATGAATATCCATGAATCTCCATGAATCTCCATGAACCTCCATGTATCTCCATGAATCTACATGAATCTCCATGAATCTCCATGAATCTCCTCGATGAATCTCCATGGATCTCCATGAATCTCGTCCGTGAATCTCCATGAATCTCCTCCATGAATCTCCACGAATCTCCATGAATGTCTATCAATCTCCATGAATCTCCATGAGTCTCCATGAATCTCCATGAATTTCCAAGAATCTCCATGAATGTCCATGAATCTCCTCCATGAATCTCCATGAATCTCCATTAATATCCATGTATCTCCATGAATCTCCATGAATCTACATGAATCTCCATGAATCTCAATGAATTTCCTCGATGAATCTCCATGAATGTTCATGAATCTCCTGATCCATGAATCTCTATGAATCTCCATGAATCTCCATGAATATCCTCCATGAATCTCCATGAATCTTCATGAATCTCCATGAATCTCCATGATATCCTGTATGAATCTTCATGAATCTCCATGAATCTCCATGCATCTCCATGAATCTCCATGAATCTCCATGAACCTCCACCATGAATCTCCATGAATCTCCATGAGTATCCATGAATCTCCATGAATCTCCATGAATCTCCATGTATCTCCATGAATGTCCATGAATCTACATGAATCTCCATGAATGTCCATGAATCTACATGAATCTCCATGAATATCCATGAATCTCCATGAACCTCCATGTATCTCCATGAATCTACATGAATCTCCATGAATCTCCATGAATCTCCTCGATGAATCTCCATGAATCTTCATGAATCTTCTGATCCATGAACCTCTATGAATCCCCATGTATCTCCATGAATATCCTCCATGAATCTCCATGAATCTCCATGAATGTCCATGAATCTTTATGAATCTCCTCCATGAATCTCCTGTATGAATCTCCATGAATCTCCATGAATCTCCTGTATGAATCTCCATGAATCTCCATGAACCTCCTCCATGAATCTCCATGAATCTCCATGAACCTCCTCCATGAATCTCCATGAATCTCCATAAATATCCATGAATCTCCATGAATCTCCATGAACCTCCATGTATCTCCATGAATCTACATGAATCTACATGAATCTCCATGAATCTCCATGAATCGCCTCCATGAATCTCCTTCATCAATCTCCACGAATCTCCATGAATCTCCATGAATCTCCATGAATCTCCATGGATCTCCATGAATCTCGTCCGTGAATCTCCATGAATCTCTTCCATGAATCTGCACGAATCTCCATGAATGTCCATGAATCTCCATGAATCTCCATGAGTCTCCATGAATCTCCATGAATTTCCAAGAATCTCCATGAATATCCATGAATGTCCTCCATGAATCTCCATGCATCTCCATGAATCTCCAAGCATCTCCATGAACCTCCTCCATGAATCTACATGAATCTCCATGAATATCCATGAATCTCCATGAACCTCCATGTATCTCCATGAATCTACATGAATCTCCATGAATCTCCATGAATCTCCTCGATGAATCTCCATGAATCTTCATGAATCTTCTGATCCATGAACCTCTATGAATCCCCATGAATCTCCATGAATATCCTCCATGAATCTCCATGAATCTCCATGAATGTCCATGAATCTCCTCCATGGATCTCCTGTATGAATCTCCATGAATCTCCATGAATCTCCATGAATCTCCATGAATCGCCTCCATGAATCTCCTTCATCAATCTCCACGAATCTCCATGAAACTCCATGAATCTCCATGAATCTCCATGGATCTCCATGAATCTCGTCCGTGAATCTCCATGAATCTCCTCCATGAATCTCCACGAATCTCCATGAATGTCCATGAATCTCCATGAGTCTCCATGAATCTCAATGAATTTCCAAGAATCTCCATGGATGTCCATGAATCTCCTCCATGAATCTCCATGAATCTCCATTAATATCCATGAATCTCCATGAATCTCCATGAATCTCCTCCATGAATCTCTATGAACCTCCATGAATTTCCATGAATCTCCATGAACCCTCATGAACCTCCTCTCTAAATCTCCATGAATCTCCATGAATCTCCATGAATGTCCATGAATCTTTATGAATCTCCTCCATGAATCTCCTGTATGAATCTCCATGAATCTCCATGAACCTCCTCCATGAATCTCCATGAATCTCCATGAGTATCCATGAATATCCATGAATCTCCATGAATCTCCATGAATCTCCATGGATCTCCATGAATCTCGTCCGTGAATCTCCATGAATCTCCTCCATGAATCTGCACGAATCTCTATGAATGTCCATGAATCTCCATGTATCTCCATGAGTCTCCATGAATTTCCATGAATTTCCAAGAATCTCCATGAATGTCCATGAATCTCCATGAATCTCCATTAATATCCATGAATCTCCATGAATCTCCACGAATCTCCTCCATGAATCTCTATGAATCTCCATGAATTTCCATGAATCTCCATGAATCTCCAAGAGTCAACATGAATCTCCATGAATTTCCAAGAATCTCCATGAATGTCCATGAATCTCCTCCATGAATCTCCATGAATATCCATTAATCTCCATGAATCTCCTCCATGAATCTCCATGAATCACCTCCATGAATCTCCATGAATTTCTATGAATGTCTATGAATCTCCATGACTCTCCATGAATCTCCAAGAATCTCCTCCATGAATCTCCATGCATCTCCATGAATCTCCATGAATATCCATGAATCTCCATGAATCTCCATGAACCTCCATGTATCTCCATGAATCTACATGAATCTCCATGAATCTCCATGAATCTCCTCGATGAATCTCCATGGATCTCCATGAATCTCGTCCGTGAATCTCCATGAATCTCCTCCATGAATCTCCACGAATCTCCATGAATGTCTATCAATCTCCATGAATCTCCATGAGTCTCCATGAATCTCCATGAATTTCCAAGAATCTCCATGAATGTCCATGAATCTCCTCCATGAATCTCCATGAATCTCCATTAATATCCATGTATCTCCATGAATCTCCATGAATCTACATGAATCTCCATGAATCTCAATGAATTTCCTCGATGAATCTCCATGAATGTTCATGAATCTCCTGATCCATGAATCTCTATGAATCTCCATGAATCTCCATGAATATCCTCCATGAATCTCCATGAATCTTCATGAATCTCCATGAATCTCCATGATATCCTGTATGAATCTTCATGAATCTCCATGAATCTCCATGCATCTCCATGAATCTCCATGAATCTCCATGAACCTCCACCATGAATCTCCATGAATCTCCATGAGTATCCATGAATCTCCATGAATCTCCATGAATCTCCATGTATCTCCATGAATTTCCAAGAATCTCCATGAATGTCCATGAATGTCCTCCATGAATCTCCACGAATCTCCATGAATGTCTATCAATCTCCATGAATCTCCATGAGTCTCCATGAATCTCCATGAATTTCCAAGAATCTCCATGAATGTCCATGAATCTCCTCCATGAATCTCCATGAATCTCCATTAATATCCATGTATCTCCATGAATCTCCATGAATCTACATGAATCTCCATGAATCTCAATGAATTTCCTCGATGAATCTCCATGAATGTTCATGAATCTCCTGATCCATGAATCTCTATGAATCTCCATGAATCTCCATGAATATCCTCCATGAATCTCCATGAATCTTCATGAATCTCCATGAATCTCCATGATATCCTGTATGAATCTTCATGAATCTCCATGAATCTCCATGCATCTCCATGAATCTCCATGAATCTCCATGAACCTCCACCATGAATCTCCATGAATCTCCATGAGTATCCATGAATCTCCATGAATCTCCATGAATCTCCATGTATCTCCATGAATTTCCAAGAATCTCCATGAATGTCCATGAATGTCCTCCATGAATCTCCATGCATCTCCATGAAACTCCATGAATCTCCATGAACCTCCTCCATGAATCTCCATGAATCTACATGAATCTCCATGAACCTCCATGTATCTCCATGAATCTACATGAATCTCCATGAATCTCCATGAATCTCCTCGATGAATCTCCATGGATCTCCATGAATCTCCTCCATGAATCTAAACGAATCTCCATGAATGTCCATGAATCTCCATGAATCTCCATGAGTCTCCATGAATCTCCATGAATTTCCAAGAATCTCCATGAACCCTCATGAACCTCCTCTCTAAATCTCCATGAATCTCCATGAATGTCCATGAATCTCTAAGAATCTCCTCCATGAATCTCCTGTATGAATCTCCATGAATCTCCATGAACCTCCTCCATGAATCTCCATGAATCTCCATGAACCTCCTCCATGAATCTCCATGAATCTCCTCGATGAATCTCCATGAATCTTCATGAATCTTCTGATCCATGAACCTCTATGAATCTCCATGAATCTCCATGAATATCCTCCATGAATCTCCATGAATCTCCATGAATGTCCATGAATCTCCTCCATGAATCTCCTGTATGAATCTCCATGAATCTCCATGAATCTCCATGAATCTCCATGAATCTCCATGAATCGCCTCCATGAATCTCCTTCATCAATCTCCACGAATCTCCATGAATCTCCATGAATCTCCATGAATCTCCATGGATCTCCATGAATCTCGTCCGTGAATCTCCATGAATCTCCTCCATGAATCTGCACGAATCTCCATGAATGTCCATGAATCTACATGAATCTCCATGAATATCCATGAATCTCCATGAACCTCCATGTATCTCCATGAATCTACATGAATCTCCATGAATCTCCATGAATCTCCTCGATGAATCTCCATGAATCTTCATGAATCTTCTGATCCATGAACCTCTATGAATCCCCATGTATCTCCATGAATATCCTCCATGAATCTCCATGAATCTCCATGAATGTCCATGAATCTTTATGAATCTCCTCCATGAATCTCCTGTATGAATCTCCATGAATCTCCATGAATCTCCTGTATGAATATCCATGAATCTCCATGAACCTCCTCCATGAATCTCCATGAATCTCCATGAACCTCCTCCATGAATCTCCATGAATCTCCATAAATATCCATGAATCTCCATGAATCTCCATGAACCTCCATGTATCTCCATGAATCTACATGAATCTACATGAATCTCCATGAATCTCCATGAATATCCTCCATGAATCTCCATGAATCTCCATGAATGTCCATGAATCTCCTCCATGAATCTCCTGTATGAATCTCCATGAATCTCCATGAATCTCCATGAATCTCCATGAATCGCCTCCATGAATCTCCTTCATCAATCTCCACGAATCTCCATGAATCTCCATGAATCTCCATGAATCTCCATGGATCTCCATGAATCTCGTCCGTGAATCTCCATGAATCTCCTCCATGAATCTGCACGAATCTCCATGAATGTCCATGAATCTCCATGAATCTCCATGAGTCTCCATGAATCTCCATGAATTTCCAAGAATCTCCATAAATATCCATGAATGTCCTCCATGAATCTCCATGCATCTCCATGAATCTCCATGCATCTCCATGAACCTCCTCCATGAATCTACATGAATCTCCATGAATATCCATGAATCTCCATGAACCTCCATGTATCTCCATGAATCTACATGAATCTCCATGAATCTCCATGAATCTCCTCGATGAATCTCCATGAATCTTCATGAATCTTCTGATCCATGAACCTCTATGAATCCCCATGAATCTCCATGAATATCCTCCATGAATCTCCATGAATCTCCATGAATGTCCATGAATCTCCTCCATGGATCTCCTGTATGAATCTCCATGAATCTCCATGAATCTCCATGAATCTCCATGAATCGCCTCCATGAATCTCCTTCATCAATCTCCACGAATCTCCATGAAACTCCATGAATCTCCATGAATCTCCATGGATCTCCATGAATCTCGTCCGTGAATCTCCATGAATCTCCTCCATGAATCTCCACGAATCTCCATGAATGTCCATGAATCTCCATGAATCTCCATGAGTCTCCATGAATCTCAATGAATTTCCAAGAATCTCCATGGATGTCCATGAATCTCCTCCATGAATCTCCATGAATCTCCATTAATATCCATGAATCTCCATGAATCTCCATGAATCTCCTCCATGAATCTCTATGAACCTCCATTAATTTCCATGAATCTCCATGAACCCTCATGAACCTCCTCTCTAAATCTCCATGAATCTCCATGAATCTCCATGAATGTCCATGAATCTTTATGAATCTCCTCCATGAATCTCCTGTATGAATCTCCATGAATCTCCATGAACCTCCTCCATGAATCTCCATGAATCTCCATGAGTATCCATGAATATCCATGAATCTCCATGAATCTCCATGAATCTCCATGGATCTCCATGAATCTCGTCCGTGAATCTCCATGAATCTCCTCCATGAATCTGCACGAATCTCTATGAATGTCCATGAATCTCCATGTATCTCCATGAGTCTCCATGAATTTCCATGAATTTCCAAGAATCTCCATGAATGTCCATGAATCTCCATGAATCTCCATTAATATCCATGAATCTCCATGAATCTCCACGAATCTCCTCCATGAATCTCTATGAATCTCCATGAATTTCCATGAATCTCCATGAATCTCCAAGAGTCAACATGAATCTCCATGAATTTCCAAGAATCTCCATGAATGTCCATGAATCTCCTCCATGAATCTCCATGAATATCCATTAATCTCCATGAATCTCCTCCATGAATCTCCATGAATCACCTCCATGAATCTCCATGAATTTCTATGAATGTCTATGAATCTCCATGACTCTCCATGAATCTCCAAGAATCTCCTCCATGAATCTCCATGCATCTCCATGAATCTCCATGAATCTCCATGAATCTCCTCGATGAATCTCCATGAATCTTCATGAATCTTCTGATCCATGAACCTCTATGAATCCCCATGTATCTCCATGAATATCCTCCATGAATATCCATGAATCTCCATGAATCTCCATGAATCTCCATGGATCTCCATGAATCTCGTCCGTGAATCTCCATGAATCTCCTCCATGAATCTGCACGAATCTCTATGAATGTCCATGAATCTCCATGTATCTCCATGAGTCTCCATGAATTTCCATGAATTTCCAAGAATCTCCATGAATGTCCATGAATCTCCATGAATCTCCATTAATATCCATGAATCTCCATGAATCTCCACGAATCTCCTCCATGAATCTCTATGAATCTCCATGAATTTCCATGAATCTCCAAGAGTCAACATGAATCTCCATGAATTTCCAAGAATCTCCATGAATGTCCATGAATCTCCTCCATGAATCTCCATGAGTCTCCATGAATCTCCATGAATTTCCAAGAATCTCCATGAATGTCCATGAATCTCCTCCATGAATCTCCATGAATCTCCATTAATATCCATGTATCTCCATGAATCTCCATGAATCTACATGAATCTCCATGAATCTCAATGAATTTCCTCGATGAATCTCCATGAATGTTCATGAATCTCCTGATCCATGAATCTCTATGAATCTCCATGAATCTCCATGAATATCCTCCATGAATCTCCATGAATCTTCATGAATCTCCATGAATCTCCATGATATCCTGTATGAATCTTCATGAATCTCCATGAATCTCCATGCATCTCCATGAATCTCCATGAATCTCCATGAACCTCCACCATGAATCTCCATGAATCTCCATGAGTATCCATGAATCTCCATGAATCTCCATGAATCTCCATGTATCTCCATGAATTTCCAAGAATCTCCATGAATGTCCATGAATGTCCTCCATGAATCTCCATGCATCTCCATGAAACTCCATGAATCTCCATGAACCTCCTCCATGAATCTCCATGAATCTACATGAATCTCCATGAACCTCCATGTATCTCCATGAATCTACATGAATCTCCATGAATCTCCATGAATCTCCTCGATGAATCTCCATGGATCTCCATGAATCTCCTCCATGAATCTAAACGAATCTCCATGAATGTCCATGAATCTCCATGAATCTCCATGAGTCTCCATGAATCTCCATGAATTTCCAAGAATCTCCATGAACCCTCATGAACCTCCTCTCTAAATCTCCATGAATCTCCATGAATGTCCATGAATCTCTAAGAATCTCCTCCATGAATCTCCTGTATGAATCTCCATGAATCTCCATGAACCTCCTCCATGAATCTCCATGAATCTCCATGAACCTCCTCCATGAATCTCCATGAATCTCCATAAATATCCATGAATCTCCATGAATCTCCATGAACCTCCATGTATCTCCATGAATCTACATGAATCTACATGAATCTCCATGAATCTCCATGAATCTCCTCGATGAATCTCCATGAATCTTCATGAATCTTCTGATCCATGAACCTCTATGAATCTACATGAATCTCCATGAATATCCTCCATGAATCTCCATGAATCTCCATGAATGTCCATGAATCTCCTCCATGAATCTCCTGTATGAATCTCCATGAATCTCCATGAATCTCCATGAATCTCCATGAATCTCCATGAATCGCCTCCATGAATCTCCTTCATCAATCTCCACGAATCTCCATGAATCTCCATGAATCTCCATGAATCTCCATGGATCTCCATGAATCTCGTCCGTGAATCTCCATGAATCTCCTCCATGAATCTGCACGAATCTCCATGAATGTCCATGAATCTACATGAATCTCCATGAATATCCATGAATCTCCATGAACCTCCATGTATCTCCATGAATCTACATGAATCTCCATGAATCTCCATGAATCTCCTCGATGAATCTCCATGAATCTTCATGAATCTTCTGATCCATGAACCTCTATGAATCCCCATGTATCTCCATGAATATCCTCCATGAATCTCCATGAATCTCCATGAATGTCCATGAATCTTTATGAATCTCCTCCATGAATCTCCTGTATGAATCTCCATGAATCTCCATGAATCTCCTGTATGAATCTCCATGAATCTCCATGAACCTCCTCCATGAATCTCCATGAATCTCCATGAACCTCCTCCATGAATCTCCATGAATCTCCATAAATATCCATGAATCTCCATGAATCTCCATGAACCTCCATGTATCTCCATGAATCTACATGAATCTACATGAATCTCCATGAATCTCCATGAATATCCTCCATGAATCTCCATGAATCTCCATGAATGTCCATGAATCTCCTCCATGAATCTCCTGTATGAATCTCCATGAATCTCCATGAATCTCCATGAATCTCCATGAATCGCCTCCATGAATCTCCTTCATCAATCTCCACGAATCTCCATGAATCTCCATGAATCTCCATGAATCTCCATGGATCTCCATGAATCTCGTCCGTGAATCTCCATGAATCTCCTCCATGAATCTGCACGAATCTCCATGAATGTCCATGAATCTCCATGAATCTCCATGAGTCTCCATGAATCTCCATGAATTTCCAAGAATCTCCATGAATATCCATGAATGTCCTCCATGAATCTCCATGCATCTCCATGAATCTCCATGCATCTCCATGAACCTCCTCCATGAATCTACATGAATCTCCATGAATATCCATGAATCTCCATGAACCTCCATGTATCTCCATGAATCTACATGAATTTCCATGAATCTCCATGAATCTCCTCGATGAATCTCCATGAATCTTCATGAATCTTCTGATCCATGAACCTCTATGAATCCCCATGAATCTCCATGAATATCCTCCATGAATCTCCATGAATCTCCATGAATGTCCATGAATCTCCTCCATGGATCTCCTGTATGAATCTCCATGAATCTCCATGAATCTCCATGAATCTCCATGAATCGCCTCCATGAATCTCGTCCGTGAATCTCCATGAATCTCCTCCATGAATCTCCACGAATCTCCATGAATGTCCATGAATCTCCATGAATCTCCATGAGTCTCCATGAATCTCAATGAATTTCCAAGAATCTCCATGAATGTCCATGAATCTTTATGAATCTCCTCCATGAATCTCCTGTATGAATCTCCATGAATCTCCATGAACCTCCTCCATGAATCTCCTCCATGAATCTCCATGAATCTCCATTAATATCCATGAATCTCCATGAATCTCCATGAATCTCCTCCATGAATCTCTATGAACCTCCATGAATTTCCATGAATCTCCATGAACCCTCATGAACCTCCTCTCTAAATCTCCATGAATCTCCATGAATCTCCATGAATGTCCATGAATCTTTATGAATCTCCTCCATGAATCTCCTGTATGAATCTCCATGAATCTCCATGAACCTCCTCCATGAATCTCCATGAATCTCCATGAGTATCCATGAATATCCATGAATCTCCATGAATCTCCATGAATCTCCATGGATCTCCATGAATCTCGTCCGTGAATCTCCATGAATCTGCACGAATCTCTATGAATGTCCATGAATCTCCATGTATCTCCATGAGTCTCCATGAATTTCCATGAATTTCCAAGAATCTCCATGAATGTCCATGAATCTCCATGAATCTCCATTAATATCCATGAATCTCCATGAATCTCCACGAATCTCCTCCATGAATCTCTATGAATCTCCATGAATTTCCATGAATCTCCATGAATCTCCAAGAGTCAACATGAATCTCCATGAATTTCCAAGAATCTCCATGAATGTCCATGAATCTCCTCCATGAATCTCCATGAATATCCATTAATCTCCATGAATCTCCTCCATGAATCTCCATGAATCACCTCCATGAATCTCCATGAATTTCTATGAATGTCTATGAATCTCCATGACTCTCCATGAATCTCCAAGAATCTCCTCCATGAATCTCCATGCATCTCCATGAATCTCCATGAATCTCCATGAATCTCCAAGAGTCAACATGAATCTCCATGAATTTCCAAGAATCTCCATGAATGTCCATGAATCTCCTCCATGAATCTCCATGAATATCCATTAATCTCCATGAATCTCCTCCATGAATCTCCATGAATCACCTCCATGAATCTCCATGAATTTCTATGAATGTCTATGAATCTCCATGACTCTCCATGAATCTCCAAGAATCTCCTCCATGAATCTCCATGCATCTCCATGAATCTCCATGAATATCCATGAATCTCCATGAATCTCCATGAACCTCCATGTATCTCCATGAATCTACATGAATCTCCATGAATCTCCATGAATCTCCTCGATGAATCTCCATGGATCTCCATGAATCTCGTCCGTGAATCTCCATGAATCTCCTCCATGAATCTCCACGAATCTCCATGAATGTCTATCAATCTCCATGAATCTCCATGAGTCTCCATGAATCTCCATGAATTTCCAAGAATCTCCATGAATGTCCATGAATCTCCTCCATGAATCTCCATGAATCTCCATTAATATCCATGTATCTCCATGAATCTCCATGAATCTACATGAATCTCCATGAATCTCAATGAATTTCCTCGATGAATCTCCATGAATGTTCATGAATCTCCTGATCCATGAATCTCTATGAATCTCCATGAATCTCCATGAATATCCTCCATGAATCTCCATGAATCTTCATGAATCTCCATGAATCTCCATGATATCCTGTATGAATCTTCATGAATCTCCATGAATTTCCAAGAATCTCCATGAATCGCCTCCATGAATCTCCTTCATCAATCTCCACGAATCTCCATGAATCTCCATGAATCTCCATGAATCTCCATGGATCTCCATGAATCTCGTCCGTGAATCTCCATGAATCTCCTCCATGAATCTGCACGAATCTCCATGAATGTCCATGAATCTCCATGAATCTCCATGAGTCTCCATGAATCTCCATGAATTTCCAAGAATCTCCATGAATATCCATGAATGTCCTCCATGAATCTCCATGCATCTCCATGAATCTTCATGCATCTCCATGAACCTCCTCCATGAATCTACATGAATCTCCATGAATATCCATGAATCTCCATGAACCTCCATGTATCTCCATGAATCTACATGAATCTCCATGAATCTCCATGAATCTCCTCGATGAATCTCCACGAATCTCCATGAATGTCCATGAATCTCCATGAATCTCCATGAGTCTCCATGAATCTCAATGAATTTCCAAGAATCTCCATGGATGTCCATGAATCTCCTCCATGAATCTCCATGAATCTCCATTAATATCCATGAATCTCCATGAATCTCCATGAATCTCCTGCATGAATCTCTATGAACCTCCATGAATTTCCATGAATCTCCATGAACCCTCATGAACCTCCTCTCTAAATCTCCATGAATCTGCACGAATCTCTATGAATGTCCATGAATCTCCATGTATCTCCATGAGTCTCCATGAATTTCCATGAATTTCCAAGAATCTCCATGAATGTCCATGAATCTCCATGAATCTCCATTAATATCCATGAATCTCCATGAATCTCCACGAATCTCCTCCATGAATCTCTATGAATCTCCATGAATTTCCATGAATCTCCATGAATCTCCAAGAGTCAACATGAATCTCCATGAATTTCCAAGAATCTCCATGAATGTCCATGAATCTCCTCCATGAATCTCCATGAATATCCATTAATCTCCATGAATCTCCTCCATGAATCTCCATGAATCACCTCCATGAATCTCCATGAATTTCTATGAATGTCTATGAATCTCCATGACTCTCCATGAATCTCCATGAATCTCCTCCATGAATCTCCACGAATCTCCATGAATGTCTATCAATCTCCATGAATCTCCATGAGTCTCCATGAATCTCCATGAATTTCCAAGAATCTCCATGAATGTCCATGAATCTCCTCCATGAATCTCCATGAATCTCCATTAATATCCATGTATCTCCATGAATCTCCATGAATCTACATGAATCTCCATGAATCTCAATGAATTTCCTCGATGAATCTCCATGAATGTTCATGAATCTCCTGATCCATGAATCTCTATGAATCTCCATGAATCTCCATGAATATCCTCCATGAATCTCCATGAATCTTCATGAATCTCCATGAATCTCCATGATATCCTGTATGAATCTTCATGAATCTCCATGAATTTCCAAGAATCTCCATGAATGTCCATGAATCTCCTCCATGAATCTCCATGAATATCCATTAATCTCCATGAATCTCCTCCATGAATCTCCATGAATCACCTCCATGAATCTCCATGAATTTCTATGAATGTCTATGAATCTCCATGACTCTCCATGAATCTCCAAGAATCTCCTCCATGAATCTCCATGCATCTCCATGAATCTCCATGAATATCCATGAATCTCCATGAATCTCCATGAACCTCCATGTATCTCCATGAATCTACATGAATCTCCAAGAATCTCCATGAATGTCCATGAATGTCCTCCATGAATCTCCATGCATCTCCATGAAACTCCATGAATCTCCATGAACCTCCTCCATGAATCTCCATGAATCTCCATGAATATCCATGAATCTCCATGAATCTCCATGAACCTCCATGTATCTCGTCCGTGAATCTCCATGAATCTCCTCCATGAATCTCCACGAATCTCCATGAATGTCCATGAATCTCCATGAATCTCCATGAGTCTCCCTGAATCTCCATGAATTCGCAAGAATCTCCATGAATGTCCATGAATCTCCTCCATGAATCTCCATGAATCTCCATTAATATCCATGAATCTCCATGAATCTCCATTAATCACCTCCATGAATCTCCATGAATCTCCATGAATCTCCATAAATTTCCATGAATCTCCGTGAATCTCCATGAATCTCCACGAATCTCCATGAATCTCCATGAATCTCCACGAATCTCCATGAATCTCCACGTATCTCTATGAATCTCCATGAATCTCCATGGATCTCCATGCATCTCCATGAATCTCCATGAATCTCCATGAATCTCCATGAATCTCCATGAATCTCCATGAATCTCCTCGATGAATCTCCACGAATCTTCATGAATCTCCTGATCCATGAATCTCTAGGAATATCCATGAATCTCCATGAATATCCTTCATGAATCTCCATGAATCTCCTCGATGAATCTCCGTGAATCTTCATGAATCTCCTGATCCATGTACCTCTATGAATCTCCATGAATCTCCATTAATATCCTCCACCAATCTCCATGAATCCCCACGAATCTCCATGAATGTCCATGAATGTCCTCCATTAATCTCCATACATCTCCATGAATCTCCATGAATCTCCATGAACCTCCTCCATGAATCTCCATGAATCTCCATGAATATCCATGAATCTCCATGAATCTCCATGAACCTCCATGTATCTCCATGAATCTACATGAATCTCCATGAATCTCCATGAATCTCCTCGATGAATCTCCATGAATCTTCATGAATCTTCTGATCCATGAACCTCTATGAATCTCCATGAATCTCCATGAATGTCCATGAATCTCCTCCATGAATCTCCTGTATGAATCTCCATGAATCTCCATGAATCTCCATGAATCTCCATGAATCTCCATGAACCTCCATGTATCTCCATGAATCTACATGAATATCCATGAATCTCCATGAATCGCCTCGATGAATCTCCATGAATCTTCATGAATCTTCTGATCCATGAACCTCTATGAATCTCCATGAATCTCCATGAATGTCCATGAATCTCCTCCATGAATCTCCTGTATGAATCTCCATGAATCTCCATGAATCTCCATGAATCTCCATGAATCTCCATGAATCTCCATGAATCTCCTCGATGAATCTCCATGAATCTTCATGAATCTTCTGATCCATGAACCTCTATGAATCTCCATGAATCTCCATGAATATCCTCCATGAATCTCCGTGAATCTCCATGAATGTCCATGAATCTCCTCCATGAATCTCCTGTATGAATCTCCATGAATCTCCATGAATCTCCATGAATCTCCATGAATCTCCATGAATCGCCTCCATGAATCTCCTTCATCAATCTCCACGAATCTCCATGAATCTCCATGAATCTCCATGAATCTCCATGGATCTCCATGAATCTCGTCCGTGAATCTCCATGAATCTCCTCCATGAATCTGCACGAATCTCCATGAATGTCCATGAATCTACATGAATCTCCATGAATATCCATGAATCTCCATGAACCTCCATGTATCTCCATGAATCTACATGAATCTCCATGAATCTCCATGAATCTCCTCGATGAATCTCCATGAATCTTCATGAATCTTCTGATCCATGAACCTCTATGAATCCCCATGAATCTCCATGAATATCCTCCATGAATCTCCATGAATCTCCATGAATGTCCATGAATCTTTATGAATCTCCTCCATGAATCTCCTGTATGAATCTCCATGAATCTCCATGAATCTCCTGTATGAATCTCCATGAATCTCCATGAACCTCCTCCATGAATCTCCATGAATCTCCATGAATCTCCATGAATCGCCTCCATGAATCTCCTTCATCAATCTCCACGAATCTCCACGAATCTCCATGAATCTCCATGAATCTCCATGGATCTCCATGAATCTCGTCCGTGAATCTCCATGAATCTCCTCCATGAATCTGCACGAATCTCCATGAATGTCCATGAATCTCCATGAATCTCCATGAGTCTCCATGAATCTCCATGAATCTCCATGAATCTCCACGTATCTCTATGAATCTCCATGAATCTCCATGGATCTCCATGCATCTCCATGAATCTCCATGAATCTCCATGAATCTCCATGAATCTCCATGAATATCCATGAATCTCCATGAACCTCCATGTATCTCCATGAATCTACATGAATCTCCATGAATCTCCATGAATCTCCTCGATGAATCTCCATGAATCTTCATGAATCTTCTGATCCATGAACCTCTATGAATCCCCATGAATCTCCATGAATATCCTCCATGAATCTCCATGAATCTCCATGAATGTCCATGAATCTTTATGAATCTCCTCCATGAATCTCCTGTATGAATCTCCATGAATCTCCATGAATCTCCTGTATGAATCTCCATGAATCTCCATGAACCTCCTCCATGAATCTCCATGAATCTCCATGAATCTCCATGAATCGCCTCCATGAATCTCCTTCATCAATCTCCACGAATCTCCACGAATCTCCATGAATCTCCATGAATCTCCATGGATCTCCATGAATCTCGTCCGTGAATCTCCATGAATCTCCTCCATGAATCTGCACGAATCTCCATGAATGTCCATGAATCTCCATGAATCTCCATGAGTCTCCATGAATCTCCATGAATTTCCAAGAATCTCCATGAATATCCATGAATGTCCTCCATGAATCTCCATGCATCTCCATGAATCTCCATGCATCTCCATGAACCTCCTCCATGAATCTACATGAATCTCCATGAATATCCATGAATCTCCATGAACCTCCATGTATCTCCATGAATCTACATGAATCTCCATGAATCTCCATGAATCTCCTCGATGAATCTCCATGAATCTTCATGAATCTTCTGATCCATGAACCTCTATGAATCCCCATGAATCTCCATGAATATCCTCCATGAATCTCCATGAATCTCCATGAATGTCCATGAATCTCCTCTATGGATCTCCTGTATGAATCTCCATGAATCTCCATGAATCTCCATGAATCTCCATGAATCGCCTCCATGAATCTCCTTCATCAATCTCCACGAATCTCCATGAGACTCCATGAATCTCCATGAATCTCCATGGATCTCCATGAATCTCGTCCGTGAATCTCCATGAATCTCCTCCATGAATCTCCACGAATCTCCATGAATGTCCATGAATCTCCATGAATCTCCATGAGTCTCCATGAATCTCAATGAATTTCCAAGAATCTCCATGGATGTCCATGAATCTCCTCCATGAATCTCCATGAATCTCCATTAATATCCATGAATCTCCATGAATCTCCATGAATCTCCTCCATGAATCTCTATGAACCTCCATGAATTTCCATGAATCTCCATGAACCCTCATGAACCTCCTCTCTAAATCTCCATGAATCTCCATGAATCTCCATGAATGTCCATGAATCTTTATGAATCTCCTCCATGAATCTCCTGTATGAATCTCCATGAATCTCCATGAACCTCCTCCATGAATCTCCATGAATCTCCATGAGTATCCATGAATATCCATGAATCTCCATGAATCTCCATGAATCTCCATGGATCTCCATGAATCTCGTCCGTGAATCTCCATGAATCTCCTCCATGAATCTGCACGAATCTCTATGAATGTCCATGAATCTCCATGTATCTCCATGAGTCTCCATGAATCTCCATGAATGTCCATGAATCTTTATGAATCTCCTCCATGAATCTCCTGTATGAATCTCCATGAATCTCCATGAACCTCCTCCATGAATCTCCATGAATCTCCATGAGTATCCATGAATATCCATGAATCTCCATGAATCTCCATGAATCTCCATGGATCTCCATGAATCTCGTCCGTGAATCTCCATGAATCTCCTCCATGAATCTGCACGAATCTCTATGAATGTCCATGAATCTCCATGTATCTCCATGAGTCTCCATGAATTTCCATGAATTTCCAAGAATCTCCATGAATGTCCATGAATCTCCATGAATCTCCATTAATATCCATGAATCTCCATGAATCTCCACGAATCTCCTCCATGAATCTCTATGAATCTCCATGAATTTCCATGAATCTCCATGAATCTCCAAGAGTCCACATGAATCTCCATGAATTTCCAAGAATCTCCATGAATGTCCATGAATCTCCTCCATGAATCTCCATGAATATCCATTAATCTCCATGAATCTCCTCCATGAATCTCCATGAATCACCTCCATGAATCTCCATGAATTTCTATGAATGTCTATGAATCTCCATGACTCTCCATGAATCTCCAAGAATCTCCTCCATGAATCTCCATGCATCTCCATGAATCTCCATGAATATCCATGAATCTCCATGAATCTCCATGAACCTCCATGTATCTCCATGAATCTACATGAATCTCCATGAATCTCCATGAATCTCCTCGATGAATCTCCATGAATCTTCATGAATCTTCTGATCCATGAACCTCTATGAATCTCCATGAATCTCCATGAATGTCCATGAATCTCCTCCATGAATCTCCTGTATGAATCTCCATGAATCTCCATGAATCTCCATGAATCTCCATGAATCTCCATGAACCTCCATGTATCTCCATGAATCTACATGAATATCCATGAATCTCCATGAATCGCCTCGATGAATCTCCATGAATCTTCATGAATCTTCTGATCCATGAACCTCTATGAATCTCCATGAATCTCCATGAATGTCCATGAATCTCCTCCATGAATCTCCTGTATGAATCTCCATGAATCTCCATGAATCTCCATGAATCTCCATGAATCTCCATGAATCTCCATGAATCTCCATGAATCTCCATGAATCTCCTCGATGAATCTCCATGAATCTTCATGAATCTTCTGATCCATGAACCTCTATGAATCTCCATGAATCTCCATGAATATCCTCCATGAATCTCCATGAATCTCCATGAATGTCCATGAATCTCCTCCATGAATCTCCTGTATGAATCTCCATGAATCTCCATGAATGTCCATGAATCTCCATGAATCTCCATGAATCGCCTCCATGAATCTCCTTCATCAATCTCCACGAATCTCCATGAATCTCCATGAATCTCCATGAATCTCCATGGATCTCCATGAATCTCGTCCGTGAATCTCCATGAATCTCCTCCATGAATCTGCACGAATCTCCATGAATGTCCATGAATCTACATGAATCTCCATGAATATCCATGAATCTCCATGAACCTCCATGTATCTCCATGAATCTACATGAATCTCCATGAATCTCCATGAATCTCCTCGATGAATCTCCATGAATCTTCATGAATCTTCTGATCCATGAACCGCTATGAATCCCCATGAATCTCCATGAATATCCTCCATGAATCTCCATGAATCTCCATGAATGTCCATGAATCTTTATGAATCTCCTCCATGAATCTCCTGTATGAATCTCCATGAATCTCCATGAATCTCCTGTATGAATCTCCATGAATCTCCATGAACCTCCTCCATGAATCTCCATGAATCTCCATGAATCTCCATGAATCGCCTCCATGAATCTCCTTCATCAATCTCCACGAATCTCCATGAATCTCCATGAATCTCCATGAATCTCCATGGATCTCCATGAATCTCGTCCGTGAATCTCCATGAATCTCCTCCATGAATCTGCACGAATCTCCATGAATGTCCATGAATCTCCATGAATCTCCATGAGTCTCCATGAATCTCCATGAACCTCCATGTATCTCCATGAATCTACATGAATCTCCATGAATCTCCATGAATCTTCTCGATGAATCTCCATGAATCTTCATGAATCTTCTGATCCATGAACCTCTATGAATCCCCATGAATCTCCATGAATATCCTCCATGAATCTCCATGAATCTCCATGAATGTCCATGAATCTCCTCCATGGATCTCCTGTATGAATCTCCATGAATCTCCATGAATCGCCTCCATGAATCTCCTTCATCAATCTCCACGAATCTCCATGAAACTCCATGAATCTCCATGAATCTCCATGGATCTCCATGAATCTCGTCCGTGAATCTCCATGAATCTCCTCCATGAATCTCCACGAATCTCCATGAATATCCATGAATCTCCATGAATCTCCATGAATCTCCTCCATGAATCTCTATGAACCTCCATGAATTTCCATGAATCTCCATGAACCCTCATGAACCTCCTCTCTAAATCTCCATGAATCTCCATGAATCTCCATGAATGTCCATGAATCTTTATGAATCTCCTCCATGAATCTCCTGTAAGAATCTCCATGAATCTCCATGAACCTCCTCCATGAATCTCCATGAATCTCCATGAGTATCCATGAATATCCATGAATCTCCATGAATCTCCATGAATCTCCATGGATCTCCATGAATCTCGTCCGTGAATCTCCATGAATCTCCTCCATGAATCTGCACGAATCTCTATGAATGTCCATGAATCTCCATGAATTTCTATGAATGTCTATGAATCTCCATGACTCTCCATGAATCTCCAAGAATCTCCTCCATGAATCTCCATGCATCTCCATGAATCTCCATGAATATCCATGAATCTCCATGAATCTCCATGAACCTCCATGTATCTCCATGAATCTACATGAATCTCCATGAATCTCCATGAATCTCCTCGATGAATCTCCATGGATCTCCATGAATCTCGTCCGTGAATCTCCATGAATCTCCTCCATGAATCTCCACGAATCTCCATGAATGTCTATCAATCTCCATGAATCTCCATGAGTCTCCATGAATCTCCATGAATTTCCAAGAATCTCCATGAATGTCCATGAATCTCCTCCATGAATCTCCATGAATCTCCATTAATATCCATGTATCTCCATGAATCTCCATGAATCTACATGAATCTCCATGAATCTCAATGAATTTCCTCGATGAATCTCCATGAATGTTCATGAATCTCCTGATCCATGAATCTCTATGAATCTCCATGAATCTCCATGAATATCCTCCATGAATCTCCATGAATCTTCATGAATCTCCATGAATCTCCATGATATCCTGTATGAATCTTCATGAATCTCCATGAATCTCCATGCATCTCCATGAATCTCCATGAATCTCCATGAACCTCCACCATGAATCTCCATGAATCTCCATGAGTATCCATGAATCTCCATGAATCTCCACGAATCTCCTCCATGAATCTCTATGAATCTCCATGAATTTCCATGAATCTCCATGAATCTCCAAGAGTCAACATGAATCTCCATGAATTTCCAAGAATCTCCATGAATGTCCATGAATCTCCTCCATGAATCTCCATGAATATCCATTAATCTCCATGAATCTCCTCCATGAATCTCCATGAATCACCTCCATGAATCTCCATGAATTTCTATGAATGTCTATGAATCTCCATGACTCTCCATGAATCTCCAAGAATCTCCTCCATGAATCTTCATGCATCTCCATGAATCTCCATGAATATCCATGAATCTCCATGAATCTCCATGAACCTCCATTTATCTCCATGAATCTACATGAATCTCCATGAATCTCCATGAATCTCCTCGATGAATCTCCATGAATCTTCATGAATCTTCTGATCCATGAACCTCTATGAATCTCCATGAATCTCCATGAATGTCCATGAATCTCCTCCATGAATCTCCTGTATGAATCTCCATGAATCTCCATGAATCTCCATGAATCTCCATGAATCTCCATGAACCTCCATGTATCTCCATGAATCTACATGAATATCCATGAATCTCCATGAATCGCCTCGATGAATCTCCATGAATCTTCATGAATCTTCTGATCCATGAACCTCTATGAATCTCCATGAATCTCCATGAATGTCCATGAATCTCCTCCATGAATCTCCTGTATGAATCTCCATGAATCTCCATGAATCTCCATGAATCTCCATGAATCTCCATGAATCTCCATGAATCTCCTCGATGAATCTCCATGAATCTTCATGAATCTTCTGATCCATGAACCTCTATGAATCTCCATGAATCTCCATGAATATCCTCCATGAATCTCCATGAATCTCCATGAATGTCCATGAATCTCCTCCATGAATCTCCTGTATGAATCTCCATGAATCTCCATGAATGTCCATGAATCTCCATGAATCTCCATGAATCGCCTCCATGAATCTCCTTCATCAATCTCCACGAATCTCCATGAATCTCCATGAATCTCCATGAATCTCCATGGATCTCCATGAATCTCGTCCGTGAATCTCCATGAATCTCCTCCATGAATCTGCACGAATCTCCATGAATGTCCATGAATCTACATGAATCTCCATGAATATCCATGAATCTCCATGAACCTCCATGTATCTCCATGAATCTACATGAATCTCCATGAATCTCCATGAATCTCCTCGATGAATCTCCATGAATCTCCATGAATATCCTCCATGAATCTCCATGAATCTCCATGAATGTCCATGAATCTTTATGAATCTCCTCCATGAATCTCCTGTATGAATCTCCATGAATCTCCATGAATCTCCTGTATGAATCTCCATGAATCTCCATGAACCTCCTCCATGAATCTCCATGAATCTCCATGAATCTCCATGAATCGCCTCCATGAATCTCCTTCATCAATCTCCACGAATCTCCATGAATCTCCATGAATCTCCATGAATCTCCATGGATCTCCATGAATCTCGTCCGTGAATCTCCATGAATCTCCTCCATGAATCTGCACGAATCTCCATGAATGTCCATGAATCTCCATGAATCTCCATGAGTCTCCATGAATCTCCATGAATTTCCAAGAATCTCCATGAATATCCATGAATGTCCTCCATGAATCTCCATGCATCTCCATGAATCTCCATGCATCTCCATGAACCTCCTCCATGAATCTACATGAATCTCCATGAATATCCATGAATCTCCATGAACCTCCATGTATCTCCATGAATCTACATGAATCTCCATGAATCTCCATGAATCTTCTCGATGAATCTCCATGAATCTTCATGAATCTTCTGATCCATTAACCTCTATGAATCCCCATGAATCTCCATGAATATCCTCCATGAATCTCCATGAATCTCCATGAATGTCCATGAATCTCCTCCATGGATCTCCTGTATGAATCTCCATGAATCTCCATGAATCTCCATGAATCTCCATGAATCGCCTCCATGAATCTCCTTCATCAATCTCCACGAATCTCCATGAAACTCCATGAATCTCCATGAATCTCCATGGATCTCCATGAATCTCGTCCGTGAATCTCCATGAATCTCCTCCATGAATCTCCACGAATCTCCATGAATGTCCATGAATCTCCATGAATCTCCATGAGTCTCCATGAATCTCAATGAATTTCCAAGAATCTCCATGGATGTCCATGAATCTCCTCCATGAATCTCCATGAATCTCCATTAATATCCATGAATCTCCATGAATCTCCATGAATCTCCTCCATGAATCTCTATGAACCTCCATGAATTTCCATGAATCTCCATGAACCCTCATGAACCTCCTCTCTAAATCTCCATGAATCTCCATGAATCTCCATGAATGTCCATGAATCTTTATGAATCTCCTCCATGAATCTCCTGTATGAATCTCCATGAATCTCCATGAACCTCCTCCATGAATCTCCATGAATCTCCATGAGTATCCATGAATATCCATGAATCTCCATGAATCTCCATGAATCTCCATGGATCTCCATGAATCTCGTCCGTGAATCTCCATGAATCTCCTCCATGAATCTGCACGAATCTCTATGAATGTCCATGAATCTCCATGTATCTCCATGAGTCTCCATGAATTTCCATGAATTTCCAAGAATGTCCATGAATGTCCATGAATCTCCATGAATCTCCATTAATATCCATGAATCTCCATGAATCTCCACGAATCTCCTCCATGAATCTCCATGAATCTCCATGAATGTCCATGAATCTTTATGAATCTCCTCCATGAATCTCCTGTATGAATCTCCATGAATCTCCATGAATCTCCTGTATGAATCTCCATGAATCTCCATGAACCTCCTCCATGAATCTCCATGAATCTCCATGAATCTCCATGAATCGCCTCCATGAATCTCCTTCATCAATCTCCACGAATCTCCACGAATCTCCATGAATCTCCATGAATCTCCATGGATCTCCATGAATCTCGTCCGTGAATCTCCATGAATCTCCTCCATGAATCTGCACGAATCTCCATGAATGTCCATGAATCTCCATGAATCTCCATGAGTCTCCATGAATCTCCATGAATTTCCAAGAATCTCCATGAATCTCCATGAATATCCTCCATGAATCTCCATGAATCTCCATGAATGTCCATGAATCTCCTCTATGGATCTCCTGTATGAATCTCCATGAATCTCCATGAATCTCCATGAATCTCCATGAATCGCCTCCATGAATCTCCTTCATCAATCTCCACGAATCTCCATGAGACTCCATGAATCTCCATGAATCTCCATGGATCTCCATGAATCTCGTCCGTGAATCTCCATGAATCTCCTCCATGAATCTCCACGAATCTCCATGAATGTCCATGAATCTCCATGAATCTCCATGAGTCTCCATGAATCTCAATGAATTTCCAAGAATCTCCATGGATGTCCATGAATCTCCTCCATGAATCTCCATGAATCTCCATTAATATCCATGAATCTCCATGAATCTCCATGAATCTCCTCCATGAATCTCTATGAACCTCCATGAATTTCCATGAATCTCCATGAACCCTCATGAACCTCCTCTCTAAATCTCCATGAATCTCCATGAATCTCCATGAATGTCCATGAATCTTTATGAATCTCCTCCATGAATCTCCTGTATGAATCTCCATGAATCTCCATGAACCTCCTCCATGAATCTCCATGAATCTCCATGAGTATCCATGAATATCCATGAATCTCCATGAATCTCCATGAATCTCCATGGATCTCCATGAATCTCGTCCGTGAATCTCCATGAATCTCCTCCATGAATCTGCACGAATCTCTATGAATGTCCATGAATCTCCATGTATCTCCATGAGTCTCCATGAATCTCCATGAATGTCCATGAATCTTTATGAATCTCCTCCATGAATCTCCTGTATGAATCTCCATGAATCTCCATGAACCTCCTCCATGAATCTCCATGAATCTCCATGAGTATCCATGAATATCCATGAATCTCCATGAATCTCCATGAATCTCCATGGATCTCCATGAATCTCGTCCGTGAATCTCCATGAATCTCCTCCATGAATCTGCACGAATCTCTATGAATGTCCATGAATCTCCATGTATCTCCATGAGTCTCCATGAATTTCCATGAATTTCCAAGAATCTCCATGAATGTCCATGAATCTCCATGAATCTCCATTAATATCCATGAATCTCCATGAATCTCCACGAATCTCCTCCATGAATCTCTATGAATCTCCATGAATTTCCATGAATCTCCATGAATCTCCAAGAGTCCACATGAATCTCCATGAATTTCCAAGAATCTCCATGAATGTCCATGAATCTCCTCCATGAATCTCCATGAATATCCATTAATCTCCATGAATCTCCTCCATGAATCTCCATGAATCACCTCCATGAATCTCCATGAATTTCTATGAATGTCTATGAATCTCCATGACTCTCCATGAATCTCCAAGAATCTCCTCCATGAATCTCCATGCATCTCCATGAATCTCCATGAATATCCATGAATCTCCATGAATCTCCATGAACCTCCATGTATCTCCATGAATCTACATGAATCTCCATGAATCTCCATGAATCTCCTCGATGAATCTCCATGAATCTTCATGAATCTTCTGATCCATGAACCTCTATGAATCTCCATGAATCTCCATGAATGTCCATGAATCTCCTCCATGAATCTCCTGTATGAATCTCCATGAATCTCCATGAATCTCCATGAATCTCCATGAATCTCCATGAACCTCCATGTATCTCCATGAATCTACATGAATATCCATGAATCTCCATGAATCGCCTCGATGAATCTCCATGAATCTTCATGAATCTTCTGATCCATGAACCTCTATGAATCTCCATGAATCTCCATGAATGTCCATGAATCTCCTCCATGAATCTCCTGTATGAATCTCCATGAATCTCCATGAATCTCCATGAATCTCCATGAATCTCCATGAATCTCCATGAATCTCCATGAATCTCCATGAATCTCCTCGATGAATCTCCATGAATCTTCATGAATCTTCTGATCCATGAACCTCTATGAATCTCCATGAATCTCCATGAATATCCTCCATGAATCTCCATGAATCTCCATGAATGTCCATGAATCTCCTCCATGAATCTCCTGTATGAATCTCCATGAATCTCCATGAATGTCCATGAATCTCCATGAATCTCCATGAATCGCCTCCATGAATCTCCTTCATCAATCTCCACGAATCTCCATGAATCTCCATGAATCTCCATGAATCTCCATGGATCTCCATGAATCTCGTCCGTGAATCTCCATGAATCTCCTCCATGAATCTGCACGAATCTCCATGAATGTCCATGAATCTACATGAATCTCCATGAATATCCATGAATCTCCATGAACCTCCATGTATCTCCATGAATCTACATGAATCTCCATGAATCTCCATGAATCTCCTCGATGAATCTCCATGAATCTTCATGAATCTTCTGATCCATGAACCGCTATGAATCCCCATGAATCTCCATGAATATCCTCCATGAATCTCCATGAATCTCCATGAATGTCCATGAATCTTTATGAATCTCCTCCATGAATCTCCTGTATGAATCTCCATGAATCTCCATGAATCTCCTGTATGAATCTCCATGAATCTCCATGAACCTCCTCCATGAATCTCCATGAATCTCCATGAATCTCCATGAATCGCCTCCATGAATCTCCTTCATCAATCTCCACGAATCTCCATGAATCTCCATGAATCTCCATGAATCTCCATGGATCTCCATGAATCTCGTCCGTGAATCTCCATGAATCTCCTCCATGAATCTGCACGAATCTCCATGAATGTCCATGAATCTCCATGAATCTCCATGAGTCTCCATGAATCTCCATGAACCTCCATGTATCTCCATGAATCTACATGAATCTCCATGAATCTCCATGAATCTTCTCGATGAATCTCCATGAATCTTCATGAATCTTCTGATCCATGAACCTCTATGAATCCCCATGAATCTCCATGAATATCCTCCATGAATCTCCATGAATCTCCATGAATGTCCATGAATCTCCTCCATGGATCTCCTGTATGAATCTCCATGAATCTCCATGAATCGCCTCCATGAATCTCCTTCATCAATCTCCACGAATCTCCATGAAACTCCATGAATCTCCATGAATCTCCATGGATCTCCATGAATCTCGTCCGTGAATCTCCATGAATCTCCTCCATGAATCTCCACGAATCTCCATGAATATCCATGAATCTCCATGAATCTCCATGAATCTCCTCCATGAATCTCTATGAACCTCCATGAATTTCCATGAATCTCCATGAACCCTCATGAACCTCCTCTCTAAATCTCCATGAATCTCCATGAATCTCCATGAATGTCCATGAATCTTTATGAATCTCCTCCATGAATCTCCTGTAAGAATCTCCATGAATCTCCATGAACCTCCTCCATGAATCTCCATGAATCTCCATGAGTATCCATGAATATCCATGAATCTCCATGAATCTCCATGAATCTCCATGGATCTCCATGAATCTCGTCCGTGAATCTCCATGAATCTCCTCCATGAATCTGCACGAATCTCTATGAATGTCCATGAATCTCCATGAATTTCTATGAATGTCTATGAATCTCCATGACTCTCCATGAATCTCCAAGAATCTCCTCCATGAATCTCCATGCATCTCCATGAATCTCCATGAATATCCATGAATCTCCATGAATCTCCATGAACCTCCATGTATCTCCATGAATCTACATGAATCTCCATGAATCTCCATGAATCTCCTCGATGAATCTCCATGGATCTCCATGAATCTCGTCCGTGAATCTCCATGAATCTCCTCCATGAATCTCCACGAATCTCCATGAATGTCTATCAATCTCCATGAATCTCCATGAGTCTCCATGAATCTCCATGAATTTCCAAGAATCTCCATGAATGTCCATGAATCTCCTCCATGAATCTCCATGAATCTCCATTAATATCCATGTATCTCCATGAATCTCCATGAATCTACATGAATCTCCATGAATCTCAATGAATTTCCTCGATGAATCTCCATGAATGTTCATGAATCTCCTGATCCATGAATCTCTATGAATCTCCATGAATCTCCATGAATATCCTCCATGAATCTCCATGAATCTTCATGAATCTCCATGAATCTCCATGATATCCTGTATGAATCTTCATGAATCTCCATGAATCTCCATGCATCTCCATGAATCTCCATGAATCTCCATGAACCTCCACCATGAATCTCCATGAATCTCCATGAGTATCCATGAATCTCCATGAATCTCCACGAATCTCCTCCATGAATCTCTATGAATCTCCATGAATTTCCATGAATCTCCATGAATCTCCAAGAGTCAACATGAATCTCCATGAATTTCCAAGAATCTCCATGAATGTCCATGAATCTCCTCCATGAATCTCCATGAATATCCATTAATCTCCATGAATCTCCTCCATGAATCTCCATGAATCACCTCCATGAATCTCCATGAATTTCTATGAATGTCTATGAATCTCCATGACTCTCCATGAATCTCCAAGAATCTCCTCCATGAATCTTCATGCATCTCCATGAATCTCCATGAATATCCATGAATCTCCATGAATCTCCATGAACCTCCATTTATCTCCATGAATCTACATGAATCTCCATGAATCTCCATGAATCTCCTCGATGAATCTCCATGAATCTTCATGAATCTTCTGATCCATGAACCTCCATGAATTTCCAAGAATCTCCATGAATGTCCATGAATCTCCTCCATGAATCTCCTGTATGAATCTCCATGAATCTCCATGAATCTCCATGAATCTCCATGAATCTCCATGAACCTCCATGTATCTCCATGAATCTACATGAATATCCATGAATCTCCATGAATCGCCTCGATGAATCTCCATGAATCTTCATGAATCTTCTGATCCATGAACCTCTATGAATCTCCATGAATCTCCATGAATGTCCATGAATCTCCTCCATGAATCTCCTGTATGAATCTCCATGAATCTCCATGAATCTCCATGAATCTCCATGAATCTCCATGAATCTCCATGAATCTCCTCGATGAATCTCCATGAATCTTCATGAATCTTCTGATCCATGAACCTCTATGAATCTCCATGAATCTCCATGAATATCCTCCATGAATCTCCATGAATCTCCATGAATGTCCATGAATCTCCTCCATGAATCTCCTGTATGAATCTCCATGAATCTCCATGAATGTCCATGAATCTCCATGAATCTCCATGAATCGCCTCCATGAATCTCCTTCATCAATCTCCACGAATCTCCATGAATCTCCATGAATCTCCATGAATCTCCATGGATCTCCATGAATCTCGTCCGTGAATCTCCATGAATCTCCTCCATGAATCTGCACGAATCTCCATGAATGTCCATGAATCTACATGAATCTCCATGAATATCCATGAATCTCCATGAACCTCCATGTATCTCCATGAATCTACATGAATCTCCATGAATCTCCATGAATCTCCTCGATGAATCTCCATGAATCTCCATGAATATCCTCCATGAATCTCCATGAATCTCCATGAATGTCCATGAATCTTTATGAATCTCCTCCATGAATCTCCTGTATGAATCTCCATGAATCTCCATGAATCTCCTGTATGAATCTCCATGAATCTCCATGAACCTCCTCCATGAATCTCCATGAATCTCCATGAATCTCCATGAATCGCCTCCATGAATCTCCTTCATCAATCTCCACGAATCTCCATGAATCTCCATGAATCTCCATGAATCTCCATGGATCTCCATGAATCTCGTCCGTGAATCTCCATGAATCTCCTCCATGAATCTGCACGAATCTCCATGAATGTCCATGAATCTCCATGAATCTCCATGAGTCTCCATGAATCTCCATGAATTTCCAAGAATCTCCATGAATATCCATGAATGTCCTCCATGAATCTCCATGCATCTCCATGAATCTCCATGCATCTCCATGAACCTCCTCCATGAATCTACATGAATCTCCATGAATATCCATGAATCTCCATGAACCTCCATGTATCTCCATGAATCTACATGAATCTCCATGAATCTCCATGAATCTCCTCGATGAATCTCCATGAATCTTCATGAATCTTCTGATCCATTAACCTCTATGAATCCCCATGAATCTCCATGAATATCCTCCATGAATCTCCATGAATCTCCATGAATGTCCATGAATCTCCTCCATGGATCTCCTGTATGAATCTCCATGAATCTCCATGAATCTCCATGAATCTCCATGAATCGCCTCCATGAATCTCCTTCATCAATCTCCACGAATCCCCATGAATCTCCATGAATATCCTCCATGAATCTCCATGAATCTCCATGAATGTCCATGAATCTCCTCCATGGATCTCCTGTATGAATCTCCATGAATCTCCATGAATCGCCTCCATGAATCTCCTTCATCAATCTCCACGAATCTCCATGAAACTCCATGAATCTCCATGAATCTCCATGGATCTCCATGAATCTCGTCCGTGAATCTCCATGAATCTCCTCCATGAATCTCCACGAATCTCCATGAATATCCATGAATCTCCATGAATCTCCATGAATCTCCTCCATGAATCTCTATGAACCTCCATGAATTTCCATGAATCTCCATGAACCCTCATGAACCTCCTCTCTAAATCTCCATGAATCTCCATGAATCTCCATGAATGTCCATGAATCTTTATGAATCTCCTCCATGAATCTCCTGTAAGAATCTCCATGAATCTCCATGAACCTCCTCCATGAATCTCCATGAATCTCCATGAGTATCCATGAATATCCATGAATCTCCATGAATCTCCATGAATCTCCATGGATCTCCATGAATCTCGTCCGTGAATCTCCATGAATCTCCTCCATGAATCTGCACGAATCTCTATGAATGTCCATGAATCTCCATGAATTTCTATGAATGTCTATGAATCTCCATGACTCTCCATGAATCTCCAAGAATCTCCTCCATGAATCTCCATGCATCTCCATGAATCTCCATGAATATCCATGAATCTCCATGAATCTCCATGAACCTCCATGTATCTCCATGAATCTACATGAATCTCCATGAATCTCCATGAATCTCCTCGATGAATCTCCATGGATCTCCATGAATCTCGTCCGTGAATCTCCATGAATCTCCTCCATGAATCTCCACGAATCTCCATGAATGTCTATCAATCTCCATGAATCTCCATGAGTCTCCATGAATCTCCATGAATTTCCAAGAATCTCCATGAATGTCCATGAATCTCCTCCATGAATCTCCATGAATCTCCATTAATATCCATGTATCTCCATGAATCTCCATGAATCTACATGAATCTCCATGAATCTCAATGAATTTCCTCGATGAATCTCCATGAATGTTCATGAATCTCCTGATCCATGAATCTCTATGAATCTCCATGAATCTCCATGAATATCCTCCATGAATCTCCATGAATCTTCATGAATCTCCATGAATCTCCATGATATCCTGTATGAATCTTCATGAATCTCCATGAATCTCCATGCATCTCCATGAATCTCCATGAATCTCCATGAACCTCCACCATGAATCTCCATGAATCTCCATGAGTATCCATGAATCTCCATGAATCTCCACGAATCTCCTCCATGAATCTCTATGAATCTCCATGAATTTCCATGAATCTCCATGAATCTCCAAGAGTCAACATGAATCTCCATGAATTTCCAAGAATCTCCATGAATGTCCATGAATCTCCTCCATGAATCTCCATGAATATCCATTAATCTCCATGAATCTCCTCCATGAATCTCCATGAATCACCTCCATGAATCTCCATGAATTTCTATGAATGTCTATGAATCTCCATGACTCTCCATGAATCTCCAAGAATCTCCTCCATGAATCTTCATGCATCTCCATGAATCTCCATGAATATCCATGAATCTCCATGAATCTCCATGAACCTCCATTTATCTCCATGAATCTACATGAATCTCCATGAATCTCCATGAATCTCCTCGATGAATCTCCATGAATCTTCATGAATCTTCTGATCCATGAACCTCCATGAATTTCCAAGAATCTCCATGAATGTCCATGAATCTCCTCCATGAATCTCCTGTATGAATCTCCATGAATCTCCATGAATCTCCATGAATCTCCATGAATCTCCATGAACCTCCATGTATCTCCATGAATCTACATGAATATCCATGAATCTCCATGAATCGCCTCGATGAATCTCCATGAATCTTCATGAATCTTCTGATCCATGAACCTCTATGAATCTCCATGAATCTCCATGAATGTCCATGAATCTCCTCCATGAATCTCCTGTATGAATCTCCATGAATCTCCATGAATCTCCATGAATCTCCATGAATCTCCATGAATCTCCATGAATCTCCTCGATGAATCTCCATGAATCTTCATGAATCTTCTGATCCATGAACCTCTATGAATCTCCATGAATCTCCATGAATATCCTCCATGAATCTCCATGAATCTCCATGAATGTCCATGAATCTCCTCCATGAATCTCCTGTATGAATCTCCATGAATCTCCATGAATGTCCATGAATCTCCATGAATCTCCATGAATCGCCTCCATGAATCTCCTTCATCAATCTCCACGAATCTCCATGAATCTCCATGAATCTCCATGAATCTCCATGGATCTCCATGAATCTCGTCCGTGAATCTCCATGAATCTCCTCCATGAATCTGCACGAATCTCCATGAATGTCCATGAATCTACATGAATCTCCATGAATATCCATGAATCTCCATGAACCTCCATGTATCTCCATGAATCTACATGAATCTCCATGAATCTCCATGAATCTCCTCGATGAATCTCCATGAATCTCCATGAATATCCTCCATGAATCTCCATGAATCTCCATGAATGTCCATGAATCTTTATGAATCTCCTCCATGAATCTCCTGTATGAATCTCCATGAATCTCCATGAATCTCCTGTATGAATCTCCATGAATCTCCATGAACCTCCTCCATGAATCTCCATGAATCTCCATGAATCTCCATGAATCGCCTCCATGAATCTCCTTCATCAATCTCCACGAATCTCCATGAATCTCCATGAATCTCCATGAATCTCCATGGATCTCCATGAATCTCGTCCGTGAATCTCCATGAATCTCCTCCATGAATCTGCACGAATCTCCATGAATGTCCATGAATCTCCATGAATCTCCATGAGTCTCCATGAATCTCCATGAATTTCCAAGAATCTCCATGAATATCCATGAATGTCCTCCATGAATCTCCATGCATCTCCATGAATCTCCATGCATCTCCATGAACCTCCTCCATGAATCTACATGAATCTCCATGAATATCCATGAATCTCCATGAACCTCCATGTATCTCCATGAATCTACATGAATCTCCATGAATCTCCATGAATCTCCTCGATGAATCTCCATGAATCTTCATGAATCTTCTGATCCATTAACCTCTATGAATCCCCATGAATCTCCATGAATATCCTCCATGAATCTCCATGAATCTCCATGAATGTCCATGAATCTCCTCCATGGATCTCCTGTATGAATCTCCATGAATCTCCATGAATCTCCATGAATCTCCATGAATCGCCTCCATGAATCTCCTTCATCAATCTCCACGAATCTCCATGAAACTCCATGAATCTCCATGAATCTCCATGGATCTCCATGAATCTCGTCCGTGAATCTCCATGAATCTCCTCCATGAATCTCCACGAATCTCCATGAATGTCCATGAATCTCCATGAATCTCCATGAGTCTCCATGAATCTCAATGAATTTCCAAGAATCTCCATGGATGTCCATGAATCTCCTCCATGAATCTCCATGAATCTCCATTAATATCCATGAATCTCCATGAATCTCCATGAATTTCTATGAATGTCTATGAATCTCCATGACTCTCCATGAATCTCCAAGAATCTCCTCCATGAATCTCCATGCATCTCCATGAATCTCCATGAATATCCATGAATCTCCATGAATCTCCATGAACCTCCATGTATCTCCATGAATCTACATGAATCTCCATGAATCTCCATGAATCTCCTCGATGAATCTCCATGGATCTCCATGAATCTCGTCCGTGAATCTCCATGAATCTCCTCCATGAATCTCCACGAATCTCCATGAATGTCTATCAATCTCCATGAATCTCCATGAGTCTCCATGAATCTCCATGAATTTCCAAGAATCTCCATGAATGTCCATGAATCTCCTCCATGAATCTCCATGAATCTCCATTAATATCCATGTATCTCCATGAATCTCCATGAATCTACATGAATCTCCATGAATCTCAATGAATTTCCTCGATGAATCTCCATGAATGTTCATGAATCTCCTGATCCATGAATCTCTATGAATCTCCATGAATCTCCATGAATATCCTCCATGAATCTCCATGAATCTTCATGAATCTCCATGAATCTCCATGATATCCTGTATGAATCTTCATGAATCTCCATGAATCTCCATGCATCTCCATGAATCTCCATGAATCTCCATGAACCTCCACCATGAATCTCCATGAATCTCCATGAGTATCCATGAATCTCCATGAATCTCCATGAATCTCCATGTATCTCCATGAATTTCCAAGAATCTCCATGAATGTCCATGAATGTCCTCCATGAATCTCCATGCATCTCCATGAAACTCCATGAATCTCCATGAACCTCCTCCATGAATCTCCATGAATCTCCATGAATATCCATGAATCTCCATGAATCTCCATGAACCTCCATGTATCTCGTCCGTGAATCTCCATGAATCTCCTCCATGAATCTCCACGAATCTCCATGAATGTCCATGAATCTCCATGAATCTCCATGAGTCTCCCTGAATCTCCATGAATTCGCAAGAATCTCCATGAATGTCCATGAATCTCCTCCATGAATCTCCATGAATCTCCATTAATATCCATGAATCTCCATGAATCTCCATTAATCACCTCCATGAATCTCCATGAATCTCCATGAATCTCCATAAATTTCCATGAATCTCCGTGAATCTCCATGAATCTCCACGAATCTCCATGAATCTCCATGAATCTCCACGAATCTCCATGAATCTCCACGTATCTCTATGAACCTCCATGTATCTCCATGAATCTACATGAATCTCCATGAATCTCCATGAATCTCCTCCATGAATCTCCATGAATCTCCATGAGTATCCATGAATATCCATGAATCTCCATGAATCTCCATGAATCTCCATGGATCTCCATGAATCTCGTCCGTGAATCTCCATGAATCTCCTCCATGAATCTGCACGAATCTCTATGAATGTCCATGAATCTCGATGTATCTCCATGAGTCTCCATGAATTTCCATGAATTTCCAAGAATCTCCATGAATGTCCATGAATCTCCATGAATCTCCATTAATATCCATGAATCTCCATGAATCTCCACGAATCTCCTCCATGAATCTCTATGAATCTCCATGAATTTCCATGAATCTCCATGAATCTCCAAGAGTCAACATGAATCTCCATGAATTTCCAAGAATCTCCATGAATGTCCATGAATCTCCTCCATGAATCTCCATGAATATCCATTAATCTCCATGAATCTCCTCCATGAATCTCCATGAATCACCTCCATGAATCTCCATGAATTTCTATGAATGTCTATGAATCTCCATGACTCTCCATGAATCTCCAAGAATCTCCTCCATGAATCTCCATGCATCTCCATGAATCTCCATGAATATCCATGAATCTCCATGAATCTCCATGAACCTCCATGTATCTCCATGAATCTACATGAATCTCCATGAATCTCCATGAATCTCCTCGATGAATCTCCATGGATCTCCATGAATCTCGTCCGTGAATCTCCATGAATCTCCTCCATGAATCTCCATGAACCTCCACCATGAATCTCCATGAATCTCCATGAGTATCCATGAATCTCCATGAATCTCCATGAATCTCCATGTATCTCCATGAATTTCCAAGAATCTCCATGAATGTCCATGAATGTCCTCCATGAATCTCCATGCATCTCCATGAAACTCCATGAATCTCCATGAACCTCCTCCATGAATCTCCATGAATCTCCATGAATATCCATGAATCTCCATGAATCTCCATGAACCTCCATGTATCTCGTCCGTGAATCTCCATGAATCTCCTCCATGAATCTCCACGAATCTCCATGAATGTCCATGAATCTCCATGAATCTCCATGAGTCTCCCTGAATCTCCATGAATTCGCAAGAATCTCCATGAATGTCCATGAATCTCCTCCATGAATCTCCATGAATCTCCATTAATATCCATGAATCTCCATGAATCTCCATTAATCACCTCCATGAATCTCCATGAATCTCCATGAATCTCCATAAATTTCCATGAATCTCCGTGAATCTCCATGAATCTCCACGAATCTCCATGAATCTCCATGAATCTCCACGAATCTCCATGAATCTCCACGTATCTCTATGAATCTCCATGAATCTCCATGGATCTCCATGCATCTCCATGAATCTCCATGAATCTCCATGAATCTCCATGAATCTCCATGAATCTCCATGAATCTCCTCGATGAATCTCCACGAATCTTCATGAATCTCCTGATCCATGAATCTCTAGGAATCTCCATGAATCTCCATGAATATCCTTCATGAATCTCCATGAATCTCCTCGATGAATCTCCGTGAATCTTCATGAATCTCCTGATCCATGTACCTCTATGAATCTCCATGAATCTCCATGAATATCCTCCACGAATCTCCATGAATCCCCACGAATCTCCATGAATGTCCATGAATGTCCTCCATGAATCTCCATACATCTCCATGAATCTCCATGAATCTCCATGAACCTCCTCCATGAATCTCCATGAATCTCCATGAATATCCATGAATCTCCATGAATCTCCATGAACCTCCATGTATCTCCATGAATCTACATGAATCTCCATGAATCTCCATGAATCTCCTCGATGAATCTCCATGAATCTTCATGAATCTTCTGATCCATGAACCTCTATGAATCTCCATGAATCTCCATGAATGTCCATGAATCTCCTCCATGAATCTCCTGTATGAATCTCCATGAATCTCCATGAATCTCCATGAATCTCCATGAATCTCCATGAACCTCCATGTATCTCCATGAATCTACATGAATATCCATGAATCTCCATGAATCGCCTCGATGAATCTCCATGAATCTTCATGAATCTTCTGATCCATGAACCTCTATGAATCTCCATGAATCTCCATGAATGTCCATGAATGTCCTCCATGAATCTCCATACATCTCCATGAATCTCCATGAATCTCCATGAATCGCCTCCATGAATCTCCTTCATCAATCTCCACGAATCTCCATGAATCTCCATGAATCTCCATGAATCTCCATGGATCTCCATGAATCTCGTCCGTGAATCTCCATGAATCTCCTCCATGAATCTGCACGAATCTCCATGAATGTCCATGAATCTCCATGAATCTCCATGAGTCTCCATGAATCTCCATGAATTTCCAAGAATCTCCATGAATATCCATGAATGTCCTCCATGAATCTCCATGCATCTCCATGAATCTCCATGCATCTCCATGAACCTCCTCCATGAATCTACATGAATCTCCATGAATATCCATGAATCTCCATGAACCTCCATGTATCTCCATGAATCTACATGAATCTCCATTAATATCCATGTATCTCCATGAATCTCCATGAATCTCGTCCGTGAATCTCCATGAATCTCCTCCATGAATCTCCACGAATCTCCATGAATGTCTATCAATCTCCATGAATCTCCATGAGTCTCCATGAATCTCCATGAATTTCCAAGAATCTCCATGAATGTCCATGAATCTCCTCCATGAATCTCCATGAATCTCCATTAATATCCATGTATCTCCATGAATCTCCATGAATCTACATGAATCTCCATGAATCTCAATGAATTTCCTCGATGAATCTCCATGAATGTTCATGAATCTCCTGATCCATGAATCTCTATGAATCTCCATGAATCTCCATGAATATCCTCCATGAATCTCCATGAATCTTCATGAATCTCCATGAATCTCCATGATATCCTGTATGAATCTTCATGAATCTCCATGAATCTCCATGCATCTCCATGAATCTCCATGAATCTCCATGAACCTCCACCATGAATCTCCATGAATCTCCATGAGTATCCATGAATCTCCATGAATCTCCATGAATCTCCATGTATCTCCATGAATTTCCAAGAATCTCCATGAATGTCCATGAATGTCCTCCATGAATCTCCATGCATCTCCATGAAACTCCATGAATCTCCATGAACCTCCTCCATGAATCTCCATGAATCTCCATGAATATCCATGAATCTCCATGAATCTCCATGAACCTCCATGTATCTCGTCCGTGAATCTCCATGAATCTCCTCCATGAATCTCCATGAATCTCCTCCATGAATCTCCATGAATCTCCATTAATATCCATGAATCTCCATGAATCTCCATTAATCACCTCCATGAATCTCCATGAATCTCCATGAATCTCCATAAATTTCCATGAATCTCCCTGAATCTCCATGAATCTCCACGAATCTCCATGAATCTCCATGAATCTCCACGAATCTCCATGAATCTCCACGTATCTCTATGAATCTCCATGAATCTCCATGGATCTCCATGCATCTCCATGAATCTCCATGAATCTCCATGAATCTCCATGAATCTCCATGAATCTCCATGAATCTCCTCGATGAATCTCCACGAATCTTCATGAATCTCCTGATCCATGAATCTCTAGGAATCTCCATGAATCTCCATGAATATCCTTCATGAATCTCCATGAATCTCCTCGATGAATCTCCGTGAATCTTCATGAATCTCCTGATCCATGTACCTCTATGAATCTCCATGAATCTCCATGAATATCCTCCACGAATCTCCATGAATCCCCACGAATCTCCATGAATGTCTATGAATGTCCTCCATGAATCTCCATACATCTCCATGAATCTCCATGAATCTCCATGAACCTCCTCCATGAATCTCCATGAATCTCCATGAATATCCATGAATCTCCATGAATCTCCATGAACCTCCATGTATCTCCATGAATCTACATGAATCTCCATGAATCTCCATGAATCTCCTCGATGAATCTCCATGAATCTTCATGAATCTTCTGATCCATGAACCTCTATGAATCTCCATGAATCTCCATGAATGTCCATGAATCTCCTCCATGAATCTCCTGTATGAATCTCCATGAATCTCCATGAATCTCCATGAATCTCCATGAATCTCCATGAACCTCCATGTATCTCCATGAATCTACATGAATATCCATGAATCTCCATGAATCGCCTCGATGAATCTCCATGAATCTTCATGAATCTTCTGATCCATGAACCTCTATGAATCTCCATGAATCTCCATGAATGTCCATGAATCTCCTCCATGAATCTCCTGTATGAATCTCCATGAATCTCCATGAATCTCCATGAATCTCCATGAATCTCCATGAATCTCCATGAATCTCCTCGATGAATCTCCACGAATCTTCATGAATCTCCTGATCCATGAATCTCTAGGAATCTCCATGAATCTCCATGAATATCCTTCATGAATCTCCATGAATCTCCTCGATGAATCTACGTGAATCTTCATGAATCTCCTGATCCATGTACCTCTATGAATCTCCATGAATCTGCATGAATATCCTCCACGAATCTCCATGAATCCCCACGAATCTCCATGAATGTCCATGAATGTCCTCCATGAATCTCCATACATCTCCATGAATCTCCATGAATCTCCATGAATCTCCATGAACCTCCTCCACGAATCTCCATGAATCTCCATGAATCTCCATGAATGTCCATGAATCTCCTCCATGAATCTCCTGTATGAATCTCCATGAATCTCCATGAATCTCCACGAATCTCCTCGATGAATCTCCACGAATCTTCATGAATCTCCTGATCCATGAATCTCTAGGAATCTCCATGAATCTCCATGACTATCCTTCATGAATCTCCATGAATCTCCTCGATGAATCTCCGTGAATCTTCATGAATCTCCTGATCCATGTACCTCTATGAATCTCCATGAATCTCCATGAATATCCTCCACGAATCTCCATGAATCCCCACGAATCTCCATGAATGTCCATGAATGTCCTCCATGAATCTCCATACATCTCCATGAATCTCCATGAATCTCCATGAACCTCCTCCATGAATCACCATGAATCTCCATGAATATCCATGAATCTCCATGAATCTCAATGAACCTCCATGTATCTCCATGAATCTACATGAATCTCCATGAATCTCCATGAATCTCCTCGATGAATCTCCATGAATCTTCATGAATCTTCTGATCCATGAATCTCTATGAATCTCCATGAATCTCCATGAATCTCCATGAATCGCCTCCATGAATCTCCTTCATCAATCTCCACGAATCTCCATGAATCTCCATGAATCTCCATGAATCTCCATGGATCTCCATGAATCTCGTCCATGAATCTCCACGAATCTCCATGAATGTCCATGAATCTCCATGAATCTCCATGAGTCTCCATGAATCTCCATGAATCTCCATGAATCTCCATGAATCTCCATGAATCTCCATGAATCTCCTCGATGAATCTCCACGAATCTTCATGAATCTCCTGATCCATGAATCTCTAGGAATCTCCATGAATCTCCATGAATATCCTTCATGAATCTCCATGAATCTCCTCGATGAATCTCCGTGAATCTTCATGAATCTCCTGATCCATGTACCTCTATGAATCTCCATGAATCTCCATGAATATCCTCCACGCATCTCCATGAATCCCCACGAATCTCCATGAATGTCCATGAATGTCCTCCATGAATCTCGATACATCTCCATGAATCTCCATGAATCTCCATGAACCTCCTCCATGAATCTCCATGAATCTCCATGAATATCCATGAATCTGCATGAATCTCCATGAACCTCCATGTATCTCCATGAATCTACATGAATCTCCATGAATCTCCATGAATCGCCTCGATGAATCTCCATGAATCTTCATGAATCTTCTGATCCATGAACCTCTATGAATCTCCATGAATCTCCATGAATGTCCATGAATCTCCTCCATGAATCTCCTGTATGAATCTCCATGAATCTCCATGAATCTCCATGAATCTCCATGAATCTCCTCGATGAATCTCCACGAATCTTCATGAATCTCCTGATCCATGAATCTCTAGGAATCTCCATGAATCTCCATGAATATCCTTCATGAATCTCCATGAATCTCCTCGATGAATCTCCGTGAATCTTCATGAATCTCCTGATCCATGTACCTCTATGAATCTCCATGAATATCCTCCACGAATCTCCATGAATCCCCACGAATCTCCATGAATGTCCATGAATGTCCTCCATGAATCTCCATACATCTCCATGAATCTCCATGAATCTCCATGAACCTCCTCCATGAATCACCATGAATCTCCATGAATATCCATGAATCTCCATGAATCTCCATGAACCTCCATGTATCTCCATGAATCTACATGAATCTCCATGAATCTCCATGAATCTCCTCGATGAATCTCCATGAATCTTCATGAATCTTCTGATCCATGAACCTCTATGAATCTCCATGAATCTCCATGAATCTCCATGAATCGCCTCCATGAATCTCCTTCATCAATCTCCACGAATCTCCATGAATCTCCATGAATCTCCATGAATCTCCATGGATCTCCATGAATCTCGTCCGTGAATCTCCATGAATCTCCTCCATGAATCTCCACGAATCTCCATGAATGTCCATGAATCTCCATGAATCTCCATGAGTCTCCATGAATCTCCATGAATCTCCTCGATGAATCTCCATGAATCTTCATGAATCTCCTGATCCATGAACCTCTATCAATCTCCATGAATCTCCATGAATATCCTCCACGAATCTCCATGAATCTCCTCCATGAATCTCCACGAACCTCCATGAATGTCCATGAATCTCCATGAGTCTCCATGAATCTCCATGAATTTCCAAGAATCTCCATGAATGTCCATGAATCTCCTCCATGAATCTCCATGAATCTCCATTAATATCCATGAATCTCCATGAATCTCCATGAATCTACATGAATCTCCATGAATCTCCATGAATCTCCTCCATGAATCTCCATGAATCTCCATGAATCTCCATGAATCTCCTCTATGAATCTCCATGAATCTCCATGAATCTCCTCCATGAATCTCTATGAATCTCCTCCATGAATCCCCTGTATGAATCTCCATGAATCTCCATGAATCTCCACGAATCTCCTCGATGAATCTCCACGAATCTTCATGAATCTCCTGATCCATGAATCTCTAGGAATCTCCATGAATCTCCATGAATATCCTTCATGAATCTCCATGAATCTCCTCGATGAATCTCCGTGAATCTTCATGAATCTCCTGATCCATGTACCTCTATGAATCTCCATGAATCTCCATGAATATCCTCCACGAATCTCCATGAATCCCCACGAATCTCCATGAATGTCCATGAATGTCCTCCATGAATCTCCATACATCTCCATGAATCTCCATGAATCTCCATGAACCTCCTCCATGAATCACCATGAATCTCCATGAATATCCATGAATCTCCATGAATCTCAATGAACCTCCATGTATCTCCATGAATCTACATGAATCTCCATCAATCTCCATGAATCTCCTCGATGAATCTCCATGAATCTTCATGAATCTTCTGATCCATGAATCTCTATGAATCTCCATGAATCTCCATGAATCTCCATGAATCGCCTCCATGAATCTCCTTCATCAATCTCCACGAATCTCCATGAATCTCCATGAATCTCCATGAATCTCCATGAATCTCCATGAATCGCCTCCATGAATCTCCTTCATCAATCTCCACGAATCTCCATGAATCTCCATGAATCTCCATGAATCTCCATGGATCTCCATGAATCTCGTCCGTGAATCTCCATGAATCTCCTCCATGAATCTCCATGAATGTCCATGAACCTCCATGTATCTCCATGAATCTCCATGAATCTCCATGAATCGCCTCCATGAATCTCCTTCATCAATCTCCACGAATCTCCATGAATCTCCATGAATCTCCATGAGTCTCCATGAATCTCCATGAATTTCCAAGAATCTCCATGAATGTCCATGAATATCCATGAATCTGCATGAATCTCCATGAACCTCCATGTATCTCCATGAATCTACATGAATCTCCATGAATCTCCATGAATCGCCTCGATGAATCTCCATGAATCTTCATGAATCTTCTGATCCATGAACCTCTATGAATCTCCATGAATCTCCATGAATGTCCATGAATCTCCTCCATGAATCTCCTGTATGAATCTCCATGAATCTCCATGAATCTCCATGAATCTCCATGAATCTCCTCGATGAATCTCCACGAATCGTCATGAATCTCCTGATCCATGAATCTCTAGGAATCTCCATGAATCTCCATGAATATCCTTCATGAATCTCCATGAATCTCCTCGATGAATCTCCGTGAATCTTCATGAATCTCCTGATCCATGTACCTCTATGAATCTCCATGAATATCCTCCACGAATCTCCATGAATCCCCACGAATCTCCATGAATGTCCATGAATGTCCTCCATGAATCTCCATGAATCTCCATGAACCTCCTCCATGAATCACCATGAATCTCCATGAATATCCATGAATCTCCATGAATCTCCATGAACCTCCATGTATCTCCATGAATCTACATGAATCTCCATGAATCTCCATGAATCTCCTCGATGAATCTCCATGAATCTTCATGAATCTTCTGATCCATGAACCTCTATGAATCTCCATGAATCTCCATGAATCTCCATGAATCGCCTCCATGAATCTCCTTCATCAATCTCCACGAATCTCCATGAATCTCCATGAATCTCCATGAATCTCCATGGATCTCCATGAATCTCGTCCGTGAATCTCCATGAATCTCCTCCATGAATCTCCACGAATCTCCATGAATGTCCATGAATCTCCATGAATCTCCATGAGTCTCCATGAATCTCCATGAATCTCCTCGATGAATCTCCATGAATCTTCATGAATCTCCTGATCCATGAACCTCTATCAATCTCCATGAATCTCCATGAATATCCTCCACGAATCTACATGAATCTCCTCCATGAATCTCCACGAACCTCCATGAATGTCCTTGAATCTCCATGAGTCTCCATGAATCTCCATGAATTTCCAAGAATCTCCATGAATGTCCATGAATCTCCTCCATGAATCTCCATGAATCTCCATTAATATCCATGAATCTCCATGAATCTCCATGAATCTACATGAATCTCCATGAATCTCCATGAATCTCCTCCATGAATCTCCATGAATCTCCATGAATCTCCATGAATCTCCTCTATGAATCTCCATGAATCTCCATGAATCTCCTCCATGAATCTCTATGAATCTCCTCCATGAATCCCCTGTATGAATCTCCATGAATCTCCATGAATATCCTCCATGAATCTCCGTGAATCTCTATGAATCTCCATGAATTTCCACGAATATTCATGAATCTCCTGATCCATGAATCTCTAGGAATCTCCATGAATCTCCATGAATATCCTTCATGAATCTCCATGAATCTCCTCGATGAATCTCCGTGAATCTTCATGAATCTCCTGATACATGTACCTCTATGAATCTCCATGAATCTCCATGAATATCCTCCACGCATCTCCATGAATCCCCACGAATCTCCATGAATGTCCATGAATGTCCTCCATGAATCTCGATACATCTCCATGAATCTCCATGAATCTCCATGAACCTCCTCCATGAATCTCCATGAATCTCCATGAATATCCATGAATCTGCATGAATCTCCATGAACCTCCATGTATCTCCATGAATCTCCATGAATCTCCATGAATCGCCTCCATGAATCTCCTTCATCAATCTCCACGAATCTCCATGAATCTCCATGAATCTCCATGAATCTCCATGGATCTCCATGAATCTCGTCCATGAATCTCCACGAATCTCCATGAATGTCCATGAATCTCCATGAATCTCCATGAGTCTCCATGAATCTCCATGAATCTCCATGAATCTCCATGAATCTCCATGAATCTCCATGAATCTCCTCGATGAATCTCCACGAATCTTCATGAATCTCCTGATCCATGAATCTCTAGGAATCTCCATGAATCTCCATGAATATCCTTCATGAATCTCCATGAATCTCCTCGATGAATCTCCGTGAATCTTCATGAATCTCCTGATCCATGTACCTCTATGAATCTCCGTGAATCTCCATGAATATCCTCCACGCATCTCCATGAATCCCCACGAATCTCCATGAATGTCCATGAATGTCCTCCATGAATCTCGATACATCTCCATGAATCTCCATGAATCTCCATGAACCTCCTCCATGAATCTCCATGAATCTCCATGAATATCCATGAATCTGCATGAATCTCCATGAACCTCCATGTATCTCCATGAATCTACATGAATCTCCATGAATCTCCATGAATCGCCTCGATGAATCTCCATGAATCTTCATGAATCTTCTGATCCATGAACCTCTATGAATCTCCATGAATCTCCATGAATCTCCATGAATGTCCATGAATCTCCTCCATGAATCTCCTGTATGAATCTCCATGAATCTCCATGAATCTCCATGAATCTCCATGAATCTCCTCGATGAATCTCCACGAATCGTCATGAATCTCCTGATCCATGAATCTCTAGGAATCTCCATGAATCTCCATGAATATCCTTCATGAATCTCCATGAATCTCCTCGATGAATCTCCGTGAATCTTCATGAATCTCCTGATCCATGTACCTCTATGAATCTCCATGAATATCCTCCACGAATCTCCATGAATCCCCACGAATCTCCATGAATGTCCATGAATGTCCTCCATGAATCTCCATGAATCTCCATGAACCTCCTCCATGAATCACCATGAATCTCCATGAATATCCATGAATCTCCATGAATCTCCATGAACCTCCATGTATCTCCATGAATCTACATGAATCTCCATGAATCTCCATGAATCTCCTCGATGAATCTCCATGAATCTTCATGAATCTTCTGATCCATGAACCTCTATGAATCTCCATGAATCTCCATGAATCTCCATGAATCGCCTCCATGAATCTCCTTCATCAATCTCCACGAATCTCCATGAATCTCCATGAATCTCCATGAATCTCCATGGATCTCCATGAATCTCGTCCGTGAATCTCCATGAATCTCCTCCATGAATCTCCACGAATCTCCATGAATGTCCATGAATCTCCATGAATCTCCATGAGTCTCCATGAATCTCCATGAATCTCCTCGATGAATCTCCATGAATCTTCATGAATCTCCTGATCCATGAACCTCTATCAATCTCCATGAATCTCCATGAATATCCTCCACGAATCTCCATGAATCTCCTCCATGAATCTCCACGAACCTCCATGAATGTCCTTGAATCTCCATGAGTCTCCATGAATCTCCATGAATTTCCAAGAATCTCCATGAATGTCCATGAATCTCCTCCATGAATCTCCATGAATCTCCATTAATATCCATGAATCTCCATGAATCTCCATGAATCTACATGAATCTCCATGAATCTCCATGAATCTCCTCCATGAATCTCCATGAATCTCCATGAATCTCCATGAATCTCCTCTATGAATCTCCATGAATCTCCATGAATCTCCTCCATGAATCTCTATGAATCTCCTCCATGAATCCCCTGTATGAATCTCCATGAATCTCCATGAATATCCTCCATGAATCTCCGTGAATCTCTATGAATCTCCATGAATTTCCACGAATATTCATGAACCCTCATGAACCTCCTCTCTAAATCTCCATGAATCTCCATGAATCTTCATGAATCTCTACGAATCTCCATGAATCTCGCAAGACTCTCCTGTATGAGTCTCCATGAATCTCCATGAACCTCCATGAATCTCCATGAATCTCCATGAATCTCCATGAATCTCCATGAATCTCCATGAATCTCCTCGATGAATCTCCGTGAATCTTCATGAATCTCCTGATCCATGTACCTCTATGAATCTCCATGAATCTCCATGAATATCCTCCACGAATCTCCATGAATCCCCACGAATCTCCATGAATGTCCATGAAAGTCCTCCATGAATCTCCATACATCTCCATGAATCTCCATGAATCTCCATGAACCTCCATGTATCTCCATGAATCTACATGAATCTCCATGAATCTCCATGAATCTCCTCGATGAATCTCCATGAATCTTCATGAATTTCCAAGAATCTCCATGAACCCTCATGAACCTCCTCTCTAAATCTCCATGAATCTCCATGTATGTCCATGAATCTCTAAGAATCTCCTCCATGAATCTCCTGTATGAATCTCCATGAACCTCCTCCATGAATCTCCATGAATCTACATGAATCTCCATGAATCTCCATGAATCTCCTCGATGAATCTCCATGAATCTTCATGAATCTTCTGATCCATGAACCTCTATGAATCTCCATGAATCTCCATGAATGTCCATGAATCTCCTCCATGAATCTCCTGTATGAATCTCCATGAATCTCCATGAATCTCCATGAATCTCCATGAATCTCCATGAATCTCCATGAATCGCCTCCATGAATCTCCTTCATCAATCTCCACGAATTTCCATGAATCTCCATGAATCTCCATGAATCTCCATGGATCTCCATGAATCTCGTCCGTGAATCTCCATGAATCTCCTCCATGAATCTCCACGAATCTCCATGAATGTCCATGAATCTCCATGAATCTCCATGAGTCTCCATGAATCTCCATGAATTTCCAAGAATCTCCATGAACCCTCATGAACCTCCTCTCTAAATCTCCATGAATCTCCATGTATGTCCATGAATCTCTAAGAATCTCCTCCATGAATCTCCTGTATGAATCTCCATGAATCTCCATGCACCTCCTCCATGAATCTCCATGAATCTCGATGAGTATCCATGAATCTCCATGAATCTCCATAAATCTCCATGTATCTCCATGAATATCCCAGGATCTCCATGAATGTCCATGAATGTCCTCCATGAATCTCCATGCATCTCCATGAATCTCCATGAATCTCCATGAACCTCCTCCATGAATCTCCATGAATCTCCATAAATATCCATGAATCTCCATGAATCTCCATGAACCTCCATGTATCTCCATGAATCTACATGAATCTCCATGAATCTCCATGAATCTCCTCGATGAATCTCCATGAATCTTCATGAATCTTCTGATCCATGAACCTCTATGAATCTCCATCAATCTCCATGAATGTCCATGAATCTCCTCCATGAATCTCCTGTATGAATCTCCATGAATCTCCATGAATCTCCATGAATCTCCATGATTCGCCTCCATGAATCTCCTTCATCAATCTCCACGAATCTCCATGAATCTGCACGAATCTCCATGAATCTCCACGAATCTCCATGAATCTCTATGAATCTACATGAATTTCCATGAATCTCCATGAACCCTCATGAACCTCCTCTCTAAATCTCCATGAATCACCATGAATCTCCATGAATCTCGTCCGTGAATCTCCATGAATCTCCTCCATGAATCTCCACGAATCTCCATGAATGTCCATGAATCTCCATGAATCTCCATGAGTCTCCATGAATCTCCATGAATTTCCAAGAATCTCCATGAACCCTCATGAACCTCCTCTCTAAATCTCCATGAATCTCCATGTATGTCCATGAATCTCTAAGAATCTCCTCCATGAATCTCCTGTATGAATCTCCATGAATCTCCATGAACCTCCTCCATGAATCTCCATGAATCTCGATGAGTATCCATGAATCTCCATGAATCTCCATGAATCTCCATGTATCTCCTTGAATATCCCAGGATCTCCATGAATGTCCATGAATGTCCTCCATGAATCTCCATGCATCTCCATGAATCTGCATGAATTTCCCTGAACCTCCTCCATGAATCTCCATGAATCTCCATAAATATCCATGAATCTCCATGAATCTCCATGAACCTCCATGTATCTCCATGAATCTACATGAATCTCCATGAATCTCCATGAATCTCCTCGATGAATCTCCATGAATCTTCATGAATCTTCTGATCCATGAACCTCTATGAATTTCCATGAATCTCCATGAATATCCTCCACGAATCTCCTTGAATATCCCAGGATCTCCATGAATGTCCATGAATGTCCTCCATGAATCTCCATGCATCTCCATGAATCTGCATGAATCTCCCTGAACCTCCTCCATGAATCTCCCTGAACCTCCTCCATGAATCTCCATGAATCTCCATAAATATCCATGAATCTCCATGAATCTCCATGAACCTCCATGTATCTCCATGAATCTACATGAATCTCCATGAATCTCCATGAATCTCCTCGATGAATCTCCATGAATCTTCATGAATCTTCTGATCCATGAACCTCTATGAATTTCCATGAATCTCCATGAATATCCTCCATGAATCTCCATGAATCTCCATGAATGTCCATGAATCTCCTCCATGAATCTCCTGTATGAATCTCCATGAATCTCCATGAATCTCCATGAATCTCCATGATTCGCCTCCATGATTCTCCTTCATCAATCTCCACGAATCTCCATGAATCTCCATGAATCTCCATGAATCTCTATGAATCTCCATGAATTTCCATGAATATTCATGAACCCTCATGAACCTCCTCTCTAAATCTCCATGAATCTCCATGAATCTTCATGAATCTCTATGAATCTCCATGAATCTCCTCCATGACTCTCCTGTATGAATCTCCATGAATCTCCATGAATCTCCATGAATATCCTTCATGAATCTCCATGAATCTCCTCGATGAATCTCCGTGAATCTTCATGAATCTCCTGATCCATGTACCTCTATGAATCTCCATGAATCTCCCTGAATAGCCTCCATGAATCTCCACGATTCTCCATGAATCTCCATGAATCTCCATGAATCTCCTCCATGAATCTCCAGGAATCTCCATGAATGTCCATGAATCTCCATGAATCTCCAAGAGTCAACATGAATCTCCATGAATTTCCAAGAATCTCCATGAATCTCCATGAATATCCATGAATCTCCATGAATCTCCTCCATGAATCTCCATGAATCACCTCCATGAATCTCCATGAATTTCCAAGAATCTCCATGAATCTCCATGAATATCCATGAATCTCCATGAATCTCCTCCATGAATCTCCATGAATCACCTCCATGAATATCCATGAATCTCCAAGAATCTCCTCCATGAATCTCCATGCATCTCCATGAATCTCCATGTATCTCCATGAATCTACATGAATCTCCATGAATCTCAATGAATTTCCTCGATGAATCTCCATGAATCTTCATGAATCTCCTGATCCATGAATCTCTATGAATCTCCATGAATCTCCATGAATATCCTCCATGAATCTCCATGAATCTTCATGAATCTCCATGAATCTCCATGATATCCTGTATGAATCTTCATGAATCTCCATGAATCTCCATGCATCTCCATGAATCTCCATGAATCTCCATGAACCGCCTCCATGAATCTCCATGAATCTCCATGAGTATCCATGAATCTCCATGAATCTCCATGAATCTCCATGTATCTCCATGAATTTCCAAGAATCTCCATGAATATCCATGAATGTCCTCCATGAATCTCCATGCATCTCCATGAATCTCCATGCATCTCCATGAACCTCCTCCATGAATCTCCATGAATCTCCATGAATATCCATGAATCTCCATGAACCTCCATGTATCTCCATGAATCTACATGAATCTCCATGAATCTCCATGAATCTCCATGAATCGCCTCCATGAATCTCCTTCATCAATCTCCACGAATTTCCATGAATCTCCATGAATCTCCATGAATCTCCATGTATCTCCATGAATCTCGTCCGTGAATCTCCATGAATCTCCTCCATGAATCTCCATGAATCTCCATGAATGTCCATGAATCTCCATGAATCTCCATGAGTCTCCATGAATCTCCATGAATTTCCAAGAATCTCCATGAACCCTCATGAACCTCCTCTCTAAATCTCCATGAATCTCCATGAATGTCCATGAATCTCTAAGAATCTCCTCCATGAATCTCCTGTATGAATCTCCATGAATCTCCATGAACCTCCTCCATGAATCTCCATGAATCTTCATGAATCTTCTGATCCATGAACCTCTATGAATCTCCATGAATCTCCATGAATATCCTCCATGAATCTCCATGAATCTCCATGAATGTCCATGAATCTCCTCCATGAATCTCCTGTATGAATCTCCATGAATCTCCATGAATCTCCATGAATCTCCATGAATCGCCTCCATGAAACTCCTTCATCAATCTCCACGAATCTCCATGAATCTCCATGAATCTCCATGAATCTCCATGGATCTCCATGAATCTCGTCCGTGAATCTCCATGAATCTCCTCCATGAATCTGCACGAATCTCCATGAATGTCCATGAATCTCCATGAATCTCCATGAGTCTCCATGAATCTCCATGAATTTCCAAGAATCTCCATGAATATCCATGAATGTCCTCCATGAATCTCCATGCATCTCCATGAATCTCCATGCATCTCCATGAACCTCCTACATGAATCTACATGAATCTCCATGAACCTCCATGTATCTCCATGAATCTACAGGAATCTCCATGAATCTCCATGAATCTCCTCGATGAATCTCCATGAATCTTCATGAATCTTCTGATCCATGAACCTCTATGAATCCCCATGAATCTCCATGAATATCCTCCATGAATCTCCATGAATCTCCATGAATGTCCATGAATCTCCTCCATGGATCTCCTGTATGAATCTCCATGAATCTCCATGAATCTCCATGAATCTCCATGAATCGCCTCCATGAATCTCCTTCATCAATCTCCACGAATCTCCATGAAACTCCATGAATCTCCATGAATCTCCATGGATCTCCATGAATCTCGTCCGTGAATCTCCATGAATCTCCACGAATCTCCATGAATGTCCATGAATCTCCATGAATCTCCATGAGTCTCCATGAATCTCCATGAATTTCCAAGAATCTCCATGGATGTCCATGAATCTCCTCCATGAATCTCCATGAATCTCCATTAATATCCATGAATCTCCATGAATCTCCATGAATCTCCATGAATCTCCATGAATCTCCTCCATGAATCTCTATGAATCTCCATGAATTTCCATGAATCTCCATGAACCCTCATGAACCTCCTCTCTAAATCTCCATGAATCTCCATGAATCTCCATGAATGTCCATGAATCTTTATGAATCTCCTCCATGAATCTCCTGTATGAATCTCCATGAATCTCCATGAACCTCCTCCATGAATCTCCATGAATCTCCATGAATTTCCATGAATTTCCAAGAATCTCCATGAATGTCCATGAATCTCCATGAATCTCCATGAATCTCCATGGATCTCCATGAATCTCGTCCGTGAATCTCCATGAATCTCCTCCATGAATCTGCACGAATCTCTATGAATGTCCATGAATCTCCATGTATCTCCATGAGTCTCCATGAATTTCCATGAATTTCCAAGAATCTCCATGAATGTCCATGAATCTCCATGAATCTCCATTAATATCCATGAATCTCCATGAATCTCCACGAATCTCCTCCATGAATCTCTATGAATCTCCATGAATTTCCATGAATCTCCATGAATCTCCAAGAGTCAACATGAATCTCCATGAATTTCCAAGAATCTCCATGAATGTCCATGAATCTCCTCCATGAATCTCCATGAATATCCATTAATCTCCATGAATCTCCTCCATGAATCTCCATGAATCACCTCCATGAATCTCCATGAATTTCTATGAATGTCTATGAATCTCCATGACTCTCCATGAATCTCCAAGAATCTCCTCCATGAATCTCCATGCATCTCCATGAATCTCCATGAATATCCATGAATCTCCATGAATCTCCATGAACCTCCATGTATCTCCATGAATCTACATGAATCTCCATGAATCTCCATGAATCTCCTCGATGAATCTCCATGAATCTTCATGAATCTCCTGATCCATGAACCTCTATGAATCTCCATGAATCTCCATGAATATCCTCCACGAATCTCCATGAATCCCCACGAATCTCCATGAATCTCTATGAATCTCCATGGATCTCCATGAATCTCGTCTGTGAATCTCCATGAATCTCCTCCATGAATCTCCACGAATCTCCATGAATGTCCATCAATCTCCATGAATCTCCATGAGTCTCCATGAATCTCCATGAATTTCCAAGAATCTCCATGAATGTCCATGAATCTCCTCCATGAATCTCCATGAATCTCCATTAATATCCATGTATCTCCATGAATCTCCATGAATCTACATGAATCTCCATGAATCTCAATGAATTTCCTCGATGAATCTCCATGAATCTTCATGAATCTCCTGATCCATGAATCTCTATGAATCTCCATGAATCTCCATGAATATCCTCCATGAATCTCCATGAATCTTCATGAATCTCCATGAATCTCCATGATATCCTGTATGAATCTTCATGAATCTCCATGAATCTCCATGAATCTCCATGCATCTCCATGAATCTCCATGAATCTCCATGAACCTCCTCCATGAATCTCCATGAATCTCCATGAGTATCCATGAATCTCCATGAATCTCCATGAATCTCCATGTATCTCCATGAATTTCCAAGAATCTCCATGAATGTCCATGAATGTCCTCCATGAATCTCCATGCATCTCCATGAAACTCCATGAATCTCCATGAATCTCCTCCATGAATCTCCATGAATCTCCATGAATATCCATGAATCTCCATGAATCTCCATGAACCTCCATGTATCTCGTCCGTGAATCTCCATGAATCTCCTCCATGAATCTCCACGAATCTCCATGAATGTCCATGAATCTCCATGAATCTCCATGAGTCTCCATGAATCTCCATGAATTTGCAAGAATCTCCATGAATGTCCATGAATCTCCTCCATGAATCTCCATGAATCTCCATTAATATCCATGAATCTCCATGAATCTCCATTAATCACCTCCATGAATATCCATGAATCTCCATGAATCTCCATAAATTTCCATGAATCTCCGTGATTCCTCATGAATCTCCACGAATCTCTATGAATCTCCATGAATCTCCACGAATCTCCATGAATCTCCACGTATCTCCATGAATCTCCTCCATGAATCTCTATGAATCTACATGAATTTCCATGAATCTCCATGAACCCTCATGAACCTCCTCTCTAAATCTCCATGAATCACCATGAATCTCCATGAATCTCGTCCGTGAATCTCCATGAATCTCCTTCATGAATCTCCACGAATCTCCATGAATGTCCATGAATCTCCATGAATCTCCATGAGTCTCCATGAATCTCCATGAATTTCCAAGAATCTCCATGAACCCTCATGAACCTCCTCTCTAAATCTCCATGAATCTCCAGGTATGTCCATGAATCTCTAAGAATCTCCTCCATGAATCTCCTGTATGAATCTCCATGAATCTCCATGAACCTCCTCCATGAATCTCCATGAATCTCGATGAGTATCCATGAATCTCCATGAATCTCCATGAATCTCCATGTATCTCCTTGAATATCCCAGGATCTCCATGAATGTCCATGAATGTCCTCCATGAATCTCCATGCATCTCCATGAATCTGCATGAATCTCCCTGAACCTCCTCCATGAATCTCCATGAATCTCCATAAATATCCATGAATCTCCATGAATCTCCATGAACCTCCATGTATCTCCATGAATCTACATGAATCTCCATGAATCTCCATGAATCTCCTCGATGAATCTCCATGAATCTTCATGAATCTTCTGATCCATGAACCTCTATGAATTTCCATGAATCTCCATGAATATCCTCCACGAATCTCCTTGAATATCCCAGGATCTCCATGAATGTCCATGAATGTCCTCCATGAATCTCCATGCATCTCCATGAATCTGCATGAATCTCCCTGAACCTCCTCCATGAATCTCCATGAATCTCCATAAATATCCATGAATCTCCTCGATGAATCTCCATGAATCTTCATGAATCTTCTGATCCATGAACCTCTATGAATTTCCATGAATCTCCATGAATATCCTCCATGAATCTCCATGAATCTCCATGAATGTCCATGAATCTCCTCCATGAATCTCCTGTATGAATCTCCATGAATCTCCATGAATCTCCATGAATCTCCATGATTCGCCTCCATGATTCGCCTCCATGATTCTCCTTCATCAATCTCCACGAATCTCCATGAATCTCCATGAATCTCCATGAATCTCTATGAATCTCCATGAATTTCCATGAATATTCATGAACCTTCATGAACCTCCTCTCTAAATCTCCATGAATCTCCATGAATCTTCATGAATCTCTCTGAATCTCCATGAATCTCCTCCATGACTCTCCTGTATGAATCTCCATGAATCTCCATGAATCTCCATGAATATCCTTCATGAATCTCCATGAATCTCCTCGATGAATCTCCGTGAATCTTCATGAATCTCCTGATCCATGTACCTCTATGAATCTCCATGAATCTCCCTGAATAGCCTCCATGAATCTCCACGAATCTCCATGAATCTCCATGAATCTCCATGAATCTCCAGGAATCTCCATGAATGTCCATGAATCTCCATGAATCTCCAAGAGTCAACATGAATCTCCATGAATTTCCAAGAATCTCCATGAATCTCCATGAATATTCATGAATCTCCATGAATCTCTTCCATGAATCTCCATGAATCACCTCCATGAATCTCCATGAATTTCCAAGAATCTCCATGAATCTCCATGAATATCCATGAATCTCCATGCATCTCCTCCATGAATCTCCATGAATCACCTCCATGAATATCCATGAATCTCCAAGAATCTCCTCCATGAATCTCCATGCATCTCCATGAATCTCCATGTATCTCCATGAATCTACATGAATCTCCATGAATCTCAATGAATTTCCTCGATGAATCTCCATGAATCTTCATGAATCTCCTGATCCATGAATCTCTATGAATCTCCATGAATCTCCATGAATATCCTCCATGAATCTCCATGAATCTTCATGAATCTCCATGAATCTCCATGATATCCTGTATGAATCTTCATGAATCTCCATGAATCTCCATGCATCTCCATGTATCTCCATGAATTTCCAAGAATCTCCATGAATGTCCATGAATGTCCTCCATGAATCTCCATGCATCTCCATGAATCTCCATGCATCTCCATGAACCTCCTCCATGAATCTCCATGAATCTCCATGAATATCCATGAATCTCCATGAACCTCCATGTATCTCCATGAATCTACATGAATCTCCATGAATCTCCATGAATCTCCATGAATCGCCTCCATGAATCTCCTTCATCAATCTCCACGAATTTCCATGAATCTCCATGAATCTCCATGAATCTCCATGGATCTCCATGAATCTCGTCCGTGAATCTCCATGAATCTCCTCCATGAATCTCCACGAATCTCCATGAATGTCCATGAATCTCCATGAATCTCCATGAGTCTCCATGAATCTCCATGAATTTCCAAGAATCTCCATGAACCCTCATGAACCTCCTCTCTAAATCTCCATGAATCTCCATGAATGTCCATGAATCTCTAAGAATCTCCTCCATGAATCTCCTGTATGAATCTCCATGAATCTCCATGAACCTCCTCCATGAATCTCCATGAATCTCCATGAGTATCCATGAATCTCCATGAATCTCCATGAATCTCCATGTATCTCCATGAATATCCCAGGATCTCCATGAATGTCCATGAATGTCCTCCATGAATCTCCATGCATCTCCATGAATCTCCATGAATCTCCATGAACCTCCTCCATGAATCTCCATGAATCTCCATAAATATCCATGAATCTCCATGAATCTCCATGAACCTCCATGTATCTCCATGAATCTACATGAATCTACATGAATCTCCATGAATCTCCATGAATCTCCTCGATGAATCTCCATGAATCTTCATGAATCTTCTGATCCATGAACCTCTATGAATCTCCATGAATCTCCATGAATATCCTCCATGAATCTCCATGAATCTCCATGAATGTCCATGAATCTCCTCCATGAATCTCCTGTATGAATCTCCATGAATCTCCATGAATCTCCATGAATCTCCATGAATCGCCTCCATGAATCTCCTTCATCAATCTCCACGAATCTCCATGAATCTCCATGAATCTCCATGAATCTCGTCCGTGAATCTCCATGAATCTCCACGAATCTCCATGAATGTCCATGAATCTCCATGAATCTCCATGAGTCTCCATGAATCTCCATGAATTTCCAAGAATCTCCATGGATGTCCATGAATCTCCTCCATGAATCTCCATGAATCTCCATTAATATCCATGAATCTCCATGAATCTCCATGAATCTCCTCCATGAATCTCTATGAATCTCCATGAATTTCCATGAATCTCCATGAACCCTCATGAACCTCCTCTCTAAATCTCCATGAATCACCATGAATCTCCATGAATCTCGTCCGTGAATCTCCATGAATCTCCTTCATGAATCTCCACGAATCTCCATGAATGTCCATGAATCTCCATGAATCTCCATGAGTCTCCATGAATCTCCATGAATTTCCAAGAATCTCCATGAACCCTCATGAACCTCCTCTCTAAATCTCCATGAATCTCCATGTATGTCCATGAATCTCTAAGAATCTCCTCCATGAATCTCCTGTATGAATCTCCATGAATCTCCATGAACCTCCTCCATGAATCTCCATGAATCTCGATGAGTATCCATGAATCTCCATGAATCTCCATGAATCTCCATGTATCTCCTTGAATATCCCAGGATCTCCATGAATGTCCATGAATGTCCTCCATGAATCTCCATGCATCTCCATGAATCTGCATGAATCTCCCTGAACCTCCTCCATGAATCTCCATGAATCTCCATAAATATCCATGAATCTCCATGAATCTCCATGAACCTCCATGTATCTCCATGAATCTACATGAATCTCCATGAATCTCCATGAATCTCCTCGATGAATCTCCATGAATCTTCATGAATCTTCTGATCCATGAACCTCTATGAATTTCCATGAATCTCCATGAATATCCTCCACGAATCTCCTTGAATATCCCAGGATCTCCATGAATGTCCATGAATGTCCTCCATGAATCTCCATGCATCTCCATGAATCTGCATGAATCTCCCTGAACCTCCTCCATGAATCTCCATGAATCTCCATAAATATCCATGAATCTCCATGAATCTCCATGAACCTCCATGTATCTCCATGAATCTACATGAATCTCCATGAATCTCCATGAATCTCCTCGATGAATCTCCATGAATCTTCATGAATCTTCTGATCCATGAACCTCTATGAATTTCCATGAATCTCCATGAATATCCTCCATGAATCTCCATGAATCTCCATGAATGTCCATGAATCTCCTCCATGAATCTCCTGTATGAATCTCCATGAATCTCCATGAATCTCCATGAATCTCCATGATTCGCCTCCATGATTCTCCTTCATCAATCTCCACGAATCTCCATGAATCTCCATGAATCTCCATGAATCTCTATGAATCTCCATGAATTTCCATGAATATTCATGAACCTTCATGAACCTCCTCTCTAAATCTCCATGAATCTCCATGAATCTTCATGAATCTCTCTGAATCTCCATGAATCTCCTCCATGACTCTCCTGTATGAATCTCCATGAATCTCCATGAATCTCCATGAATATCCTTCATGAATCTCCATGAATCTCCTCGATGAATCTCCGTGAATCTTCATGAATCTCCTGATCCATGTACCTCTATGAATCTCCATGAATCTCCCTGAATAGCCTCCATGAATCTCCACGAATCTCCATGAATCTCCATGAATCTCCATGAATCTCCAGGAATCTCCATGAATGTCCATGAATCTCCATGAATCTCCAAGAGTCAACATGAATCTCCATGAATTTCCAAGAATCTCCATGAATCTCCATGAATATTCATGAATCTCCATGAATCTCTTCCATGAATCTCCATGAATCACCTCCATGAATCTCCATGAATTTCCAAGAATCTCCATGAATCTCCATGAATATCCATGAATCTCCATGCATCTCCTCCATGAATCTCCATGAATCACCTCCATGAATATCCATGAATCTCCAAGAATCTCCTCCATGAATCTCCATGCATCTCCATGAATCTCCATGTATCTCCATGAATCTACATGAATCTCCATGAATCTCAATGAATTTCCTCGATGAATCTCCATGAATCTTCATGAATCTCCTGATCCATGAATCTCTATGAATCTCCATGAATCTCCATGAATATCCTCCATGAATCTCCATGAATCTTCATGAATCTCCATGAATCTCCATGATATCCTGTATGAATCTTCATGAATCTCCATGAATCTCCATGCATCTCCATGTATCTCCATGAATTTCCAAGAATCTCCATGAATGTCCATGAATGTCCTCCATGAATCTCCATGCATCTCCATGAATCTCCATGCATCTCCATGAACCTCCTCCATGAATCTCCATGAATCTCCATGAATATCCATGAATCTCCATGAACCTCCATGTATCTCCATGAATCTACATGAATCTCCATGAATCTCCATGAATCTCCATGAATCGCCTCCATGAATCTCCTTCATCAATCTCCACGAATCTCCATGAATCTCCATGAATCTCCATGAATCTCGTCCGTGAATCTCCATGAATCTCCACGAATCTCCATGAATGTCCATGAATCTCCATGAATCTCCATGAGTCTCCATGAATCTCCATGAATTTCCAAGAATCTCCATGGATGTCCATGAATCTCCTCCATGAATCTCCATGAATCTCCATTAATATCCATGAATCTCCATGAATCTCCATGAACCTCCTCCATGAATCTCCATGAATCTCCATGAGTATCCATGAATATCCATGAATCTCCATGAATCTCCATGAATCTCCATGGATCTCCATGAATCTCGTCCGTGAATCTCCATGAATCTCCTCCATGAATCTGCACGAATCTCTATGAATGTCCATGAATCTCCATGTATCTCCATGAGTCTCCATGAATTTCCATGAATTTCCAAGAATCTCCATGAATGTCCATGAATCTCCATGAATCTCCATTAATATCCATGAATCTCCATGAATCTCCACGAATCTCCTGCATGAATCTCTATGAATCTCCATGAATTTCCATGAATCTCCATGAATCTCCAAGAGTCAACATGAATCTCCATGAATTTCCAAGAATCTCCATGAATGTCCATGAATCTCCTCCATGAATCTCCATGAATATCCATTAATCTCCATGAATCTCCTCCATGAATCTCCATGAATCACCTCCATGAATCTCCATGAATTTCTATGAATGTCTATGAATCTCCATGACTCTCCATGAATCTCCAAGAATCTCCTCCATGAATCTCCATGCATCTCCATGAATCTCCATGAATATCCATGAATCTCCATGAATCTCCATGAACCTCCATGTATCTCCATGAATCTACATGAATCTCCATGAATCTCCATGAATCTCCTCGATGAATCTCCATGAATCTTCATGAATCTCCTGATCCATGAACCTCTATGAATCTCCATGAATCTCCATGAATATCCTCCACGAATCTCCATGAATCCCCACGAATCTCCATGAATCTCTATGAATCTCCATGGATCTCCATGAATCTCGTCCGTGAATCTCCATGAATCTCCTCCATGAATCTCCACGAATCTCCATGAATGTCCATCAATCTCCATGAATCTCCATGAGTCTCCATGAATCTCCATGAATTTCCAAGAATCTCCATGAATGTCCATGAATCTCCTCCATGAATCTCCATGAATCTCCATTAATATCCATGTATCTCCATGAATCTCCATGAATCTACATGAATCTTCATGAATCTCAATGAATTTCCTCGATGAATCTCCATGAATCTTCATGAATCTCCTGATCCATGAATCTCTATGAATCTCCATGAATCTCCATGAATATCCTCCATGAATCTCCATGAATCTTCATGAATCTCCATGAATCTCCATGATATCCTGTATGAATCTTCATGAATCTCCATGAATCTCCATGCATCTCCATGAATCTCCATGAATCTCCATGAACCTCCTCCATGAATCTCCATGAATCTCCATGAGTATCCATGAATCTCCATGAATCTCCATGAATCTCCATGTATCTCCATGAATTTCCAAGAATCTCCATGAATGTCCATGAATGTCCTCCATGAATCTCCATGCATCTCCATGAAACTCCATGAATCTCCATGAACCTCCTCCATGAATCTCCATGAATCTCCATGAATATCCATGAATCTCCATGAATCTCCATGAACCTCCATGTATCTCGTCCGTGAATCTCCATGAATCTCCTCCATGAATCTCCACGAATCTCCATGAATGTCCATGAATCTCCATGAATCTCCATGAGTCTCCATGAATCTCCATGAATTTGCAAGAATCTCCATGAATGTCCATGAATCTCCTCCATGAATCTCCATGAATCTCCATTAATATCCATGAATCTCCATGAATCTCCATTAATCACCTCCATGAATCTCCATGAATCTCCATGAATCTCCATAAATTTCCATGAATCTCCGTGAATCCTCATGAATCTCCACGAATCTCTATGAATCTCCATGAATCTCCACGAATCTCCATGAATCTCCACGTATCTCCATGAATCTCCATGAATCTCCATGGATCTCCATGCATCTCCATGAATCTCCATGAATCTCCATGAATCTCCACGAATCTCCATGAATCTCCACGAATCTCCATGAATCTCCATGAATCTCCATGAATCTCTATGAATCTTCATGAATTTCCATGAATCTCCATGAACCCTCATGAACCTCCTCGCTAAATATCCATGAATCTCCATGAATCTTCATGAATCTCCATGAATCTCCATGAATCCCCGCGAATCTCCATGAATCTCCATGAATCTCCTCCATGAATCTCCAAGATTCTCCTCCATGAATCTCCATGAATCTCCATGAATCTCCATGTATCTCCATGAATCTACATGAATCTCCATGAATCTCAATGAATCTCCTCGATGAATCTCCATGAATCTTCATGAATCTCCTGATCCATGAATCTCTATGAATCTCCATGAATCTCCATGAATATCCTCCATGAATCTCCATGAATCTCCATGAATCTCCATGAACCTCCTCCATGAATCTCCATGAATCTCCATGAGTATCCATGAATCTCCATGAATCGCCTCCATGAATCTACATGAATCTCCATGAATATCCATGAATCTCCATGAACCTCCATGTATCTCCATGAATCTACATGAATCTCCATGAATCTCCATGAATCTCCTCGATGAATCTCCATGAATCTTCATGAATCTTCTGATCCATGAACCTCTATGAATCCCCATGAATCTCCATGAATATCCTCCATGAATCTCCATGAATCTCCATGAATGTCCATGAATCTCCTCCATGGATCTCCTGTATGAATCTCCATGAATGTCCATGAATCTCCATGAATCTCCATGAATGTCCATGAATCTCTAAGAATCTCCTCCATGAATCTCCTGTATGAATCTCCATGAATCTCCATGAACCTCCTCCATGAATCTCCATGAATCTCCATGAGTATCCATGAATCTCCATGAATCACCATGAATCTCCATGTATCTCCATGAATATCCCAGGATCTCCATGAATGTCCATGAATGTCCTCCATGAATCTCCATGCATCTCCATGAATCTCCATGAATCTCCATGAACCTCCTCCATGAATCTGCATGAATCTCCATAAATATCCATGAATCTCCATGAATCTCCATGAACCTCCATGTATCTCCATGAATCTACATGAATCTACATGAATCTCCATGAATCTCCATGAATCTCCTCGATGAATCTCCATGAATCTTCATGAATCTTCTGATCCATGAACCTCTATGAATCTCCATGAATCTCCATGAATCTCCTCGATGAATCTCCATGAATCTTCATGAATCTCCTGATCCATGAACCTCTATGAATCTCCATGAATCTCCATGAATATCCTCCACGAATCTCCATGAATCCCCACGAATCTCCATGAATCTCTATGAATCTCCATGGATCTCCATGAATCTCGTCCGTGAATCTCCATGAATCTCCTCCATGAATCTCCACGAATCTCCATGAATGTCCATCAATCTCCATGAATCTCCATGAGTCTCCATGAATCTCCATGAATTTCCAAGAATCTCCATGAATGTCCATGAATCTCCTCCATGAATCTCCATGAATCTCCATTAATATCCATGTATCTCCATGAATCTCCATGAATCTACATGAATCTTCATGAATCTCAATGAATTTCCTCGATGAATCTCCATGAATCTTCATGAATCTCCTGATCCATGAATCTCTATGAATCTCCATGAATCTCCATGAATATCCTCCATGAATCTCCATGAATCTTCATGAATCTCCATGAATCTCCATGATATCCTGTATGAATCTTCATGAATCTCCATGAATCTCCATGCATCTCCATGAATCTCCATGAATCTCCATGAACCTCCTCCATGAATCTCCATGAATCTCCATGAGTATCCATGAATCTCCATGAATCTCCATGAATCTCCATGTATCTCCATGAATTTCCAAGAATCTCCATGAATGTCCATGAATGTCCTCCATGAATCTCCATGCATCTCCATGAAACTCCATGAATCTCCATGAACCTCATCCATGAATCTCCATGAATCTCCATGAATATCCATGAATCTCCATGAATCTCCATGAACCTCCATGTATCTCGTCCGTGAATCTCCATGAATCTCCTCCATGAATCTCCACGAATCTCCATGAATGTCCATGAATCTCCATGAATCTCCATGAGTCTCCATGAATCTCCATGAATTTGCAAGAATCTCCATGAATGTCCATGAATCTCCTCCATGAATCTCCATGAATCTCCATTAATATCCATGAATCTCCATGAATCTCCATTAATCACCTCCATGAATCTCCATGAATCTCCATGAATCTCCATAAATTTCCATGAATCTCCGTGAATCCTCATGAATCTCCACGAATCTCTATGAATCTCCATGAATCTCCACGAATCTCCATGAATCTCCACGTATCTCCATGAATCTCCATGAATCTCCATGGATCTCCATGCATCTCCATGAATCTCCATGAATCTCCATGAATCTCCACGAATCTCCATGAATCTCCACGAATCTCCATGAATCTCCATGAATCTCCATGAATCTCTATGAATCTTCATGAATTTCCATGAATCTCCATGAACCCTCATGAACCTCCTCGCTAAATATCCATGAATCTCCATGAATCTTCATGAATCTCCATGAATCTCCATGAATCCCCGCGAATCTCCATGAATCTCCATGAATCTCCTCCATGAATCTCCAAGATTCTCCTCCATGAATCTCCATGAATCTCCATGAATCTCCATGTATCTCCATGAATCTACATGAATCTCCATGAATCTCAATGAATCTCCTCGATGAATCTCCATGAATCTTCATGAATCTCCTGATCCATGAATCTCTATGAATCTCCATGAATCTCCATGAATATCCTCCATGAATCTCCATGAATCTCCATGAATCTCCATGAACCTCCTCCATGAATCTCCATGAATCTCCATGAGTATCCATGAATCTCCATGAATCGCCTCCATGAATCTACATGAATCTCCATGAATATCCATGAATCTCCATGAACCTCCATGTATCTCCATGAATCTACATGAATCTCCATGAATCTCCATGAATCTCCTCGATGAATCTCCATGAATCTTCATGAATCTTCTGATCCATGAACCTCTATGAATCCCCATGAATCTCCATGAATATCCTCCATGAATCTCCATGAATCTCCATGAATGTCCATGAATCTCCTCCATGGATCTCCTGTATGAATCTCCATGAATGTCCATGAATCTCCATGAATCTCCATGAATGTCCATGAATCTCTAAGAATCTCCTCCATGAATCTCCTGTATGAATCTCCATGAATCTCCATGAACCTCCTCCATGAATCTCCATGAATCTCCATGAGTATCCATGAATCTCCATGAATCACCATGAATCTCCATGTATCTCCATGAATATCCCAGGATCTCCATGAATGTCCATGAATGTCCTCCATGAATCTCCATGCATCTCCATGAATCTCCATGAATCTCCATGAACCTCCTCCATGAATCTGCATGAATCTCCATAAATATCCATGAATCTCCATGAATCTCCATGAACCTCCATGTATCTCCATGAATCTCCTCCATGAATCTCCTGTATGAATCTCCATGAATCTCCATGAATCTCCATGAATCTCCATGAATCGCCTCCATGAATCTCCTTCATCAATCTCCACGAATCTCCATGAATCTCCATGAATCTCCATGAATCTCGTCCGTGAATCTCCATGAATCTCCTCCATGAATCTGCACGAATCTCCATGAATGTCCATGAATCTCCATGAATCTCCATGAGTCTCCATGAATCTCCATGAATTTCCAAGAATCTCCATGAATATCCATGAATGTCCTCCATGAATCTCCATGCATCTCCATGAATCTCCATGCATCTCCATGAACCTCCTCCATGAATCTACATGAATCTCCATGAATATCCATGAATCTCCATGAACCTCCATGTATCTCCATGAATCTACAGGAATCTCCATGAATCTCCATGAATCTCCTCGATGAATCTCCATGAATCTTCATGAATCTTCTGATCCATGAACCTCTATGAATCCCCATGAATCTCCAAGAATATCCTCCATGAATCTCCATGAATCTCCATGAATCTCCTCCATGGATCTCCTCCATGGATCTCCTGTATGAATCTCCATGAATCTCCATGAATCTCCATGAATCTCCATGAATCGCCTCCATGAATCTCCTTCATCAATCTCCACGAATCTCCATGAAACTCCATGAATCTCCATGAATCTCCATGGATCTCCATGAATCTCGTCCGTGAATCTCCATGAATCTCCACGAATCTCCATGAATGTCCATGAATCTCCATGAATCTCCATGAGTCTCCATGAATCTCCATGAATTTCCAAGAATATCCATGGATGTCCATGAATCTCCTCCATGAATCTCCATGAATCTCCATTAATATCCATGAATCTCCATGAATCTCCATGAATCTCCTCCATGAATCTCTATGAATCTCCATGAATTTCCATGAATCTCCATGAACCCTCATGAACCTCCTCTCTAAATCTCCATGAATCTCCATGAATCTCCATGAATGTCCATGAATCTTTATGAATCTCCTCCATGAATCTCCTGTATGAATCTCCATGAATCTCCATGAACCTCCTCCATGAATCTCCATGAATCTCCATGAGTATCCATGAATATCCATGAATCTCCATGAATCTCCATGAATCTCCATGGATCTCCATGAATCTCGTCCGTGAATCTCCATGAATCTCCTCCATGAATCTGCACGAATCTCTATGAATGTCCATGAATCTCCATGTATCTCCATGAGTCTCCATGAATTTCCATGAATTTCCAAGAATCTCCATGAATGTCCATAAATCTCCATGAATCTCCATTAATATCCATGAATCTCCATGAATCTCCACGAATCTCCTCCATGAATCTCTATGAATCTCCATGAATTTCCATGAATCTCCATGAATCTCCAAGAGTCAACATGAATCTCAATGAATTTCCAAGAATCTCCATGAATGTCCATGAATCTCCTCCATGAATCTCCATGAATATCCATTAATCTCCATGAATCTACATGAATCTCCATGAATCTCCATGAATCTCCTCGATGAATCTCCATGAATCTTCATGAATCTCCTGATCCAAGAACCTCTATGAATCTCCATGAATCTCCATGAATATCCTCCACGAATCTCCATGAATCCCCACGAATCTCCATGAATCTCTATGAATCTCCATGGATCTCCATGAATCTCGTCCGTGAATCTCCATGAATCTCCTCCATGAATCTCCACGAATCTCCATGAATGTCCATCAATCTCCATGAATCTCCATGAGTCTCCATGAATCTCCATGAATTTCCAAGAATCTCCATGAATGTCCATGAATCTCCTCCATGAATCTCCATGAATCTCCATTAATATCCATGTATCTCCATGAATCTCCATGAATCTACATGAATCTTCATGAATCTCAATGAATTTCCTCGATGAATCTCCATGAATCTTCATGAATCTCCTGATCCATGAATCTCTATGAATCTCCATGAATCTCCATGAATATCCTCCATGAATCTCCATGAATCTTCATGAATCTCCATGAATCTCCATGATATCCTGTATGAATCTTCATGAATCTCCATGAATCTCCATGCATCTCCATGAATCTCCATGAATCTCCATGAACCTCCTCCATGAATCTCCATGAATCTCCATGAGTATCCATGAATCTCCATGAATCTCCATGAATCTCCATGTATCTCCATGAATTTCCAAGAATCTCCATGAATGTCCATGAATGTCCTCCATGAATCTCCATGCATCTCCATGAAACTCCATGAATCTCCATGAACCTCCTCCATGAATCTCCATGAATCTCCATGAATATCCATGAATCTCCATGAATCTCCATGAACCTCCATGTATCTCGTCCGTGAATCTCCATGAATCTCCTCCATGAATCTCCACGAATCTCCATGAATGTCCATGAATCTCCATGAATCTCCATGAGTCTCCATGAATCTCCATGAATTTGCAAGAATCTCCATGAATGTCCATGAATCTCCTCCATGAATCTCCATGAATCTCCATTAATATCCATGAATCTCCATGAATCTCCATTAATCACCTCCATGAATCTCCATGAATCTCCATGAATCTCCATAAATTTCCATGAATCTCCGTGAATCCTCATGAATCTCCACGAATCTCTATGAATCTCCATGAATCTCCACGAATCTCCATGAATCTCCACGTATCTCCATGAATCTCCATGAATCTCCATGGATCTCCATGCATCTCCATGAATCTCCATGAATCTCCATGAATCTCCACGAATCTCCATGAATCTCCACGAATCTCCATGAATCTCCATGAATCTCCATGAATCTCTATGAATCTTCATGAATTTCCATGAATCTCCATGAACCCTCATGAACCTCCTCGCTAAATATCCATGAATCTCCATGAATCTTCATGAATCTCCATGAATCTCCATGAATCCCCGCGAATCTCCATGAATCTCCATGAATCTCCTCCATGAATCTCCAAGATTCTCCTCCATGAATCTCCATGAATCTCCATGAATCTCCATGTATCTCCATGAATCTACATGAATCTCCATGAATCTCAATGAATCTCCTCGATGAATCTCCATGAATCTTCATGAATCTCCTGATCCATGAATCTCTATGAATCTCCATGAATCTCCATGAATATCCTCCATGAATCTCCATGAATCTCTATGAATCTCCATGAACCTCCTCCATGTATCTCCATGAATCTCCATGAGTATCCATGAATCTCCATGAATCGCCTCCATGAATCTACATGAATCTCCATGAATATCCATGAATCTCCATGAACCTCCATGTATCTCCATGAATCTACATGAATCTCCATGAATCTCCATGAATCTCCTCGATGAATCTCCATGAATGTCCATGAATCTCCATGAATCTCCATGAATGTCCATGAATCTCTAAGAATCTCCTCCATGAATCTCCTGTATGAATCTCCATGAATCTCCATGAACCTCCTCCATGAATCTCCATGAATCTCCATGAGTATCCATGAATCTCCATGAATCACCATGAATCTCCATGTATCTCCATGAATATCCCAGGATCTCCATGAATGTCCATGAATGTCCTCCATGAATCTCCATGCATCTCCATGAATCTCCATGAATCTCCATGAACCTCCTCCATGAATCTGCATGAATCTCCATAAATATCCATGAATCTCCATGAATCTCCATGAACCTCCATGTATCTCCATGAATCTACATGAATCTACATGAATCTCCATGAATCTCCATGAATCTCCTCGATGAATCTCCATGAATCTTCATGAATCTTCTGATCCATGAACCTCTATGAATCTCCATGAATCTCCATGAATATCCTCCATGAATCTCCATGAATCTCCATGAATGTCCATGAATCTCCTCCATGAATCTCCTGTATGAATCTCCATGAATCTCCATGAATCTCCATGAGTCTCCATGAATCGCCTCCATGAATCTCCTTCATCAATCTCCACGAATCTCCATGAATCTCCATGAATCTCCATGAATCTCCTCCATGAATCTCCATGAATCTCCATTAATATCCATGAATCTCCATGAATCTCCATTAATCACCTCCATGAATCTCCATGAATCTCCATGAATCTCCATAAATTTCCATGAATCTCCGTGAATCCTCATGAATCTCCACGAATCTCTATGAATCTCCATGAATCTCCACGAATCTCCATGAATCTCCACGTATCTCCATGAATCTCCATGAATCTCCATGGATCTCCATGCATCTCCATGAATCTCCATGAATCTCCATGAATCTCCACGAATCTCCATGAATCTCCACGAATCTCCATGAATCTCCATGAATCTCCATGAATCTCTATGAATCTTCATGAATTTCCATGAATCTCCATGAACCCTCATGAACCTCCTCGCTAAATATCCATGAATCTCCATGAATCTTCATGAATCTCCATGAATCTCCATGAATCCCCGCGAATCTCCATGAATCTCCATGAATCTCCTCCATGAATCTCCAAGATTCTCCTCCATGAATCTCCATGAATCTCCATGAATCTCCATGTATCTCCATGAATCTACATGAATCTCCATGAATCTCAATGAATCTCCTCGATGAATCTCCATGAATCTTCATGAATCTCCTGATCCATGAATCTCTATGAATCTCCATGAATCTCCATGAATATCCTCCATGAATCTCCATGAATCTCTATGAATCTCCATGAACCTCCTCCATGAATCTCCATGAATCTCCATGAGTATCCATGAATCTCCATGAATCGCCTCCATGAATCTACATGAATCTCCATGAATATCCATGAATCTCCATGAACCTCCATGTATCTCCATGAATCTACATGAATCTCCATGAATCTCCATGAATCTCCTCGATGAATCTCCATGAATGTCCATGAATCTCCATGAATCTCCATGAATGTCCATGAATCTCTAAGAATCTCCTCCATGAATCTCCTGTATGAATCTCCATGAATCTCCATGAACCTCCTCCATGAATCTCCATGAATCTCCATGAGTATCCATGAATCTCCATGAATCACCATGAATCTCCATGTATCTCCATGAATATCCCAGGATCTCCATGAATGTCCATGAATGTCCTCCATGAATCTCCATGCATCTCCATGAATCTCCATGAATCTCCATGAACCTCCTCCATGAATCTGCATGAATCTCCATAAATATCCATGAATCTCCATGAATCTCCATGAACCTCCATGTATCTCCATGAATCTACATGAATCTACATGAATCTCCATGAATCTCCATGAATCTCCTCGATGAATCTCCATGAATCTTCATGAATCTTCTGATCCATGAACCTCTATGAATCTCCATGAATCTCCATGAATATCCTCCATGAATCTCCATGAATCTCCATGAATGTCCATGAATCTCCTCCATGAATCTCCTGTATGAATCTCCATGAATCTCCATGAATCTCCATGAGTCTCCATGAATCGCCTCCATGAATCTCCTTCATCAATCTCCACGAATCTCCATGAATCTCCATGAATCTCCATGAATCTCGTCCGTGAATCTCAATGAATCTCCTCCATGAATCTGCACGAATCTCCATGAATGTCCATGAATCTCCATGAATCTCCATGAGTCTCCATGAATCTCCATGAATTTCCAAGAATCTCCATGAATATCCATGAATGTCCTCCATGAATCTCCATGCATCTCCATGAATCTCCATGCATCTCCATGAACCTCCTCCATGAATCTACATGAATCTCCATGAATATCCATGAATCTCCATGAACCTCCATGTATCTCCATGAATCTACAGGAATCTCCATGAATCTCCATGAATCTCCTCGATGAATCTCCATGAATCTTCATGAATCTTCTGATCCATGAACCTCTATGAATCCCCATGAATCTCCAAGAATATCCTCCATGAATCTCCATGAATCTCCATGAATGTCCATGAATCTCCTCCATGGATCTCCTGTATGAATCTCCATGAATCTCCATGAATCTCCATGAATCTCCATGAATCGCCTCCATGAATCTCCTTCATCAATCTCCACGAATCTCCATGAAACTCCATGAATCTCCATGAATCTCCATGGATCTCCATGAATCTCGTCCGTGAATCTCCATGAATCTCCACGAATCTCCATGAATGTCCATGAATCTCCATGAATCTCCATGAGTCTCCATGAATCTCCATGAATTTCCAAGAATCTCCATGGATGTCCATGAATCTCCTCCATGAATCTCCATGAATCTCCATTAATATCCATGAATCTCCATGAATCTCCATGAATCTCCTCCATGAATCTCTATGAATCTCCATGAATTTCCATGAATCTCCATGAACCCTCATGAACCTCCTCTCTAAATCTCCATGAATCTCCATGAATCTCCATGAATGTCCATGAATCTTTATGAATCTCCTCCATGAATCTCCATGAATCTCCATGAACCTCCTCCATGAATCTCCATGAATCTCCATGAGTATCCATGAATATCCATGAATCTCCATGAATCTCCATGAATCTCCATCGATCTCCATGAATCTCGTCCGTGAATCTCCATGAATCTCCTCCATGAATCTGCACGAATCTCTATGAATGTCCATGAATCTCCATGTATCTCCATGAGTCTCCATGAATTTCCATGAATTTCCAAGAATCTCCATGAATGTCCATAAATCTCCATGAATCTCCATTAATATCCATGAATCTCCATGAATCTCCACGAATCTCCTCCATGAATCTCTATGAATCTCCATGAATTTCCATGAATCTCCATGAATCTCCAAGAGTCAACATGAATCTCCATGAATTTCCAAGAATCTCCATGAATGTCCATGAATCTCCTCCATGAATCTCCATGAATATCCATTAATCTCCATGAATCTACATGAATCTCCATGAATCTCCATGAATCTCCTCGATGAATCTCCATGAATCTTCATGAATCTCCTGATCCATGAACCTCTATGAATCTCCATGAATCTCCATGAATATCCTCCACGAATCTCCATGAATCCCCACGAATCTCCATGAATCTCTATGAATCTCCATGGATCTCCATGAATCTCGTCCGTGAATCTCCATGAATCTCCTCCATGAATCTCCACGAATCTCCATGAATGTCCATCAATCTCCATGAATCTCCATGAGTCTCCATGAATCTCCATGAATTTCCAAGAATCTCCATGAATGTCCATGAATCTCCTCCATGAATCTCCATGAATCTCCATTAATATCCATGTATCTCCATGAATCTCCATGAATCTACATGAATCTTCATGAATCTCAATGAATTTCCTCGATGAATCTCCATGAATCTTCATGAATCTCCTGATCCATGAATCTCTATGAATCTCCATGAATCTCCATGAATATCCTCCATGAATCTCCATGAATCTTCATGAATCTCCATGAATCTCCATGATATCCTGTATGAATCTTCATGAATCTCCATGAATCTCCATGCATCTCCATGAATCTCCATGAATCTCCATGAACCTCCTCCATGAATCTCCATGAATCTCCATGAGTATCCATGAATCTCCATGAATCTCCATGAACCTCCATGTATCTCCATGAATTTCCAAGAATCTCCATGAATGTCCATGAATGTCCTCCATGAATCTCCATGCATCTCCATGAAACTCCATGAATCTCCATGAACCTCCTCCATGAATCTCCATGAATCTCCATGAATATCCATGAATCTCCATGAATCTCCATGAACCTCCATGTATCTCGTCCGTGAATCTCCATGAATCTCCTCCATGAATCTCCACGAATCTCCATGAATGTCCATGAATCTCCATGAATCTCCATGAGTCTCCATGAATCTCCATGAATTTGCAAGAATCTCCATGAATGTCCATGAATCTCCTCCATGAATCTCCATGAATCTCCATTAATATCCATGAATCTCCATGAATCTCCATTAATCACCTCCATGAATCTCCATGAATCTCCATGAATCTCCATAAATTTCCATGAATCTCCGTGAATCCTCATGAATCTCCACGAATCTCTATGAATCTCCATGAATCTCCACGAATCTCCATGAATCTCCACGTATCTCCATGAATCTCCATGAATCTCCATGGATCTCCATGCATCTCCATGAATCTCCATGAATCTCCATGAATCTCCACGAATCTCCATGAATCTCCACGAATCTCCATGAATCTCCATGAATCTCCATGAATCTCTATGAATCTTCATGAATTTCCATGAATCTCCATGAACCCTCATGAACCTCCTCGCTAAATATCCATGAATCTCCATGAATCTTCATGAATCTCCATGAATCTCCATGAATCCCCGCGAATCTCCATGAATCTCCATGAATCTCCTCCATGAATCTCCAAGATTCTCCTCCATGAATCTCCATGAATCTCCATGAATCTCCATGTATCTCCATGAATCTACATGAATCTCCATGAATCTCAATGAATCTCCTCGATGAATCTCCATGAATCTTCATGAATCTCCTGATCCATGAATCTCTATGAATCTCCATGAATCTCCATGAATATCCTCCATGAATCTCCATGAATCTCCATGAATCTCCATGAACCTCCTCCATGAATCTCCATGAATCTCCATGAGTATCCATGAATCTCCATGAATCGCCTCCATGAATCTACATGAATCTCCATGAATATCCATGAATCTCCATGAACCTCCATGAATCTCCATGAATCTCCATGGATCTCCATGAATCTCGTCCGTGAATCTCCATGAATCTCCTCCATGAATCTCCACGAATCTCCATGAATGTCCATGAATCTCCATGAATCTCCATGAGTCTCCATGAATCTCCATGAATTTCCAAGAATCTCCATGGATGTCCATGAATCTCCTCCATGAATCTCCATGAATCTCCATTAATATCCATGAATCTCCATGAATCTCCATGAATCTCCTCCATGAATCTCTATGAATCTCCATGAATTTCCATGAATCTCCATGAACCCTCATGAACCTCCTCTCTAAATCTCCATGAATCTCCATGAATCTCCATGAATGTCCATGAATCTTTATGAATCTCCTCCATGAATCTCCTGTATGAATCTCCATGAATCTCCATGAACCTCCTCCATGAATCTCCATGAATCTCCATGAGTATCCATGAATCTCCATGAATCTCCATGAATCTCCATGAATCTCTATGAATCTTCATGAATTTCCATGAATCTCCATGAACCCTCATGAACCTCCTCGCTAAATATCCATGAATCTCCATGAATCTTCATGAATCTCCATGAATCTCCATGAATCCCCGCGAATCTCCATGAATCTCCATGAATCTCCATGAATCTCCATGTATCTCCATGAATCTACATGAATCTCCATGAATCTCAATGAATCTCCTCGATGAATCTCCATGAATCTTCATGAATCTTCTGATCCATGAACCTCTATGAATCCCCAAGAATCTCCATGAATATCCTCCATGAATCTCCATGAATCTCCATGAATGTCCATGAATCTCCTCCATGGATCTCCTGTATGAATCTCCAATGAATCTCCATGAATCTCCATGAATCTCCATGAATCGCCTCCATGAATCTCCTTCATCAATCTCCACGAATCTCCATGAAACATCCATGAATCTCCATGAATCTCCATGGATCTCCATGAATCTCGTCCGTGAATCTCCATGAATCTCCTCCATGAATCTCCACGAATCTCCATGAATGTCCATGAGTCTCCATGAATCTCCATGAATTTCCAAGAATCTCCATGGATGTCCATGAATCTCCTCCATGAATCTCCATGAATCTCCATTAATATCCATGAATCTCCATGAATCTCCATGAATCTCCTCCATGAATCTCTATGAATCTCCATGAATCTCCATGAATCTCCATGAATCTCCACGAATCTCCATGAATCTCCACGAATCTCCATGAATCTCCATGAATCTCCATGAATCTCTATGAATCTTCATGAATTTCCATGAATCTCCATGAACCCTCATGAACCTCCTCGCTAAATATCCATGAATCTCCATGAATCTTCATGAATCTCCATGAATCTCCATGAATCCCCGCGAATCTCCATGAATCTCCATGAATCTCCTCCATGAATCTCCAAGATTCTCCTCCATGAATCTCCATGAATCTCCATGAATCTCCATGTATCTCCATGAATCTACATGAATCTCCATGAATCTCAATGAATCTCCTCGATGAATCTCCATGAATCTTCATGAATCTCCTGATCCATGAATCTCTATGAATCTCCATGAATCTCCATGAATATCCTCCATGAATCTCCATGAATCTCCATGAATCTCCATGAACCTCCTCCATGAATCTCCATGAATCTCCATGAGTATCCATGAATCTCCATGAATCGCCTCCATGAATCTACATGAATCTCCATGAATATCCATGAATCTCCATGAACCTCCATGTATCTCCATGAATCTACATGAATCTCCATGAATCTCCATGAATCTCCTCGATGAATCTCCATGAATCTTCATGAATCTTCTGATCCATGAACCTCTATGAATCCCCATGAATCTCCATGAATATCCTCCATGAATCTCCATGAATCTCCATGAATGTCCATGAATCTCCATGAATCTCCATGAATCTCCTCCATGAATCTCTATGAATCTCCATGAATTTCCATGAATCTCCATGAACCCTCATGAACCTCCTCTCTAAATCTCCATGAATCTCCATGAATCTCCATGAATGTCCATGAATCTTTATGAATCTCCTCCATGAATCTCCTGTATGAATCTCCATGAATCTCCATGAACCTCCTCCATGAATCTCCATGAATCTCCATGAGTATCCATGAATCTCCATGAATCTCCATGAATCTCCATGAATCTCTATGAATCTTCATGAATTTCCATGAATCTCCATGAACCCTCATGAACCTCCTCGCTAAATATCCATGAATCTCCATGAATCTTCATGAATCTCCATGAATCTCCATGAATCCCCGCGAATCTCCATGAATCTCCATGAATCTCCATGAATCTCCATGTATCTCCATGAATCTACATGAATCTCCATGAATCTCAATGAATCTCCTCGATGAATCTCCATGAATCTTCATGAATCTTCTGATCCATGAACCTCTATGAATCCCCAAGAATCTCCATGAATATCCTCCATGAATCTCCATGAATCTCCATGAATGTCCATGAATCTCCTCCATGAATCTCCTGTATGAATCTCCATGAATCTCCATGAATCTCCATGAGTCTCCATGAATCGCCTCCATGAATCTCCTTCATCAATCTCCACGAATCTCCATGAATCTCCATGAATCTCCATGAATCTCGTCCGTGAATCTCAATGAATCTCCTCCATGAATCTGCACGAATCTCCATGAATGTCCATGAATCTCCATGAATCTCCATGAGTCTCCATGAATCTCCATGAATTTCCAAGAATCTCCATGAATATCCATGAATGTCCTCCATGAATCTCCATGCATCTCCATGAATCTCCATGCATCTCCATGAACCTCCTCCATGAATCTACATGAATCTCCATGAATATCCATGAATCTCCATGAACCTCCATGTATCTCCATGAATCTACAGGAATCTCCATGAATCTCCATGAATCTCCTCGATGAATCTCCATGAATCTTCATGAATCTTCTGATCCATGAACCTCTATGAATCCCCATGAATCTCCAAGAATATCCTCCATGAATCTCCATGAATCTCCATGAATGTCCATGAATCTCCTCCATGGATCTCCTGTATGAATCTCCATGAATCTCCATGAATCTCCATGAATCTCCATGAATCGCCTCCATGAATCTCCTTCATCAATCTCCACGAATCTCCATGAAACTCCATGAATCTCCATGAATCTCCATGGATCTCCATGAATCTCGTCCGTGAATCTCCATGAATCTCCACGAATCTCCATGAATGTCCATGAATCTCCATGAATCTCCATGAGTCTCCATGAATCTCCATGAATTTCCAAGAATCTCCATGGATGTCCATGAATCTCCTCCATGAATCTCCATGAATCTCCATTAATATCCATGAATCTCCATGAATCTCCATGAATCTCCTCCATGAATCTCTATGAATCTCCATGAATTTCCATGAATCTCCATGAACCCTCATGAACCTCCTCTCTAAATCTCCATGAATCTCCATGAATCTCCATGAATGTCCATGAATCTTTATGAATCTCCTCCATGAATCTCCATGAATCTCCATGAACCTCCTCCATGAATCTCCATGAATCTCCATGAGTATCCATGAATATCCATGAATCTCCATGAATCTCCATGAATCTCCATCGATCTCCATGAATCTCGTCCGTGAATCTCCATGAATCTCCTCCATGAATCTGCACGAATCTCTATGAATGTCCATGAATCTCCATGTATCTCCATGAGTCTCCATGAATTTCCATGAATTTCCAAGAATCTCCATGAATGTCCATAAATCTCCATGAATCTCCATTAATATCCATGAATCTCCATGAATCTCCACGAATCTCCTCCATGAATCTCTATGAATCTCCATGAATTTCCATGAATCTCCATGAATCTCCAAGAGTCAACATGAATCTCCATGAATTTCCAAGAATCTCCATGAATGTCCATGAATCTCCTCCATGAATCTCCATGAATATCCATTAATCTCCATGAATCTACATGAATCTCCATGAATCTCCATGAATCTCCTCGATGAATCTCCATGAATCTTCATGAATCTCCTGATCCATGAACCTCTATGAATCTCCATGAATCTCCATGAATATCCTCCACGAATCTCCATGAATCCCCACGAATCTCCATGAATCTCTATGAATCTCCATGGATCTCCATGAATCTCGTCCGTGAATCTCCATGAATCTCCTCCATGAATCTCCACGAATCTCCATGAATGTCCATCAATCTCCATGAATCTCCATGAGTCTCCATGAATCTCCATGAATTTCCAAGAATCTCCATGAATGTCCATGAATCTCCTCCATGAATCTCCATGAATCTCCATTAATATCCATGTATCTCCATGAATCTCCATGAATCTACATGAATCTTCATGAATCTCAATGAATTTCCTCGATGAATCTCCATGAATCTTCATGAATCTCCTGATCCATGAATCTCTATGAATCTCCATGAATCTCCATGAATATCCTCCATGAATCTCCATGAATCTTCATGAATCTCCATGAATCTCCATGATATCCTGTATGAATCTTCATGAATCTCCATGAATCTCCATGCATCTCCATGAATCTCCATGAATCTCCATGAACCTCCTCCATGAATCTCCATGAATCTCCATGAGTATCCATGAATCTCCATGAATCTCCATGAACCTCCATGTATCTCCATGAATTTCCAAGAATCTCCATGAATGTCCATGAATGTCCTCCATGAATCTCCATGCATCTCCATGAAACTCCATGAATCTCCATGAACCTCCTCCATGAATCTCCATGAATCTCCATGAATATCCATGAATCTCCATGAATCTCCATGAACCTCCATGTATCTCGTCCGTGAATCTCCATGAATCTCCTCCATGAATCTCCACGAATCTCCATGAATGTCCATGAATCTCCATGAATCTCCATGAGTCTCCATGAATCTCCATGAATTTGCAAGAATCTCCATGAATGTCCATGAATCTCCTCCATGAATCTCCATGAATCTCCATTAATATCCATGAATCTCCATGAATCTCCATTAATCACCTCCATGAATCTCCATGAATCTCCATGAATCTCCATAAATTTCCATGAATCTCCGTGAATCCTCATGAATCTCCACGAATCTCTATGAATCTCCATGAATCTCCACGAATCTCCATGAATCTCCACGTATCTCCATGAATCTCCATGAATCTCCATGGATCTCCATGCATCTCCATGAATCTCCATGAATCTCCATGAATCTCCACGAATCTCCATGAATCTCCACGAATCTCCATGAATCTCCATGAATCTCCATGAATCTCTATGAATCTTCATGAATTTCCATGAATCTCCATGAACCCTCATGAACCTCCTCGCTAAATATCCATGAATCTCCATGAATCTTCATGAATCTCCATGAATCTCCATGAATCCCCGCGAATCTCCATGAATCTCCATGAATCTCCTCCATGAATCTCCAAGATTCTCCTCCATGAATCTCCATGAATCTCCATGAATCTCCATGTATCTCCATGAATCTACATGAATCTCCATGAATCTCAATGAATCTCCTCGATGAATCTCCATGAATCTTCATGAATCTCCTGATCCATGAATCTCTATGAATCTCCATGAATCTCCATGAATATCCTCCATGAATCTCCATGAATCTCCATGAATCTCCATGAACCTCCTCCATGAATCTCCATGAATCTCCATGAGTATCCATGAATCTCCATGAATCGCCTCCATGAATCTACATGAATCTCCATGAATATCCATGAATCTCCATGAACCTCCATGAATCTCCATGAATCTCCATGGATCTCCATGAATCTCGTCCGTGAATCTCCATGAATCTCCTCCATGAATCTCCACGAATCTCCATGAATGTCCATGAATCTCCATGAATCTCCATGAGTCTCCATGAATCTCCATGAATTTCCAAGAATCTCCATGGATGTCCATGAATCTCCTCCATGAATCTCCATGAATCTCCATTAATATCCATGAATCTCCATGAATCTCCATGAATCTCCTCCATGAATCTCTATGAATCTCCATGAATTTCCATGAATCTCCATGAACCCTCATGAACCTCCTCTCTAAATCTCCATGAATCTCCATGAATCTCCATGAATGTCCATGAATCTTTATGAATCTCCTCCATGAATCTCCTGTATGAATCTCCATGAATCTCCATGAACCTCCTCCATGAATCTCCATGAATCTCCATGAGTATCCATGAATCTCCATGAATCTCCATGAATCTCCATGAATCTCTATGAATCTTCATGAATTTCCATGAATCTCCATGAACCCTCATGAACCTCCTCGCTAAATATCCATGAATCTCCATGAATCTTCATGAATCTCCATGAATCTCCATGAATCCCCGCGAATCTCCATGAATCTCCATGAATCTCCATGAATCTCCATGTATCTCCATGAATCTACATGAATCTCCATGAATCTCAATGAATCTCCTCGATGAATCTCCATGAATCTTCATGAATCTTCTGATCCATGAACCTCTATGAATCCCCAAGAATCTCCATGAATATCCTCCATGAATCTCCATGAATCTCCATGAATGTCCATGAATCTCCTCCATGGATCTCCTGTATGAATCTCCAATGAATCTCCATGAATCTCCATGAATCTCCATGAATCGCCTCCATGAATCTCCTTCATCAATCTCCACGAATCTCCATGAAACATCCATGAATCTCCATGAATCTCCATGGATCTCCATGAATCTCGTCCGTGAATCTCCATGAATCTCCTCCATGAATCTCCACGAATCTCCATGAATGTCCATGAGTCTCCATGAATCTCCATGAATTTCCAAGAATCTCCATGGATGTCCATGAATCTCCTCCATGAATCTCCATGAATCTCCATTAATATCCATGAATCTCCATGAATCTCCATGAATCTCCTCCATGAATCTCTATGAATCTCCATGAATCTCCATGAATCTCCATGAATCTCCACGAATCTCCATGAATCTCCACGAATCTCCATGAATCTCCATGAATCTCCATGAATCTCTATGAATCTTCATGAATTTCCATGAATCTCCATGAACCCTCATGAACCTCCTCGCTAAATATCCATGAATCTCCATGAATCTTCATGAATCTCCATGAATCTCCATGAATCCCCGCGAATCTCCATGAATCTCCATGAATCTCCTCCATGAATCTCCAAGATTCTCCTCCATGAATCTCCATGAATCTCCATGAATCTCCATGTATCTCCATGAATCTACATGAATCTCCATGAATCTCAATGAATCTCCTCGATGAATCTCCATGAATCTTCATGAATCTCCTGATCCATGAATCTCTATGAATCTCCATGAATCTCCATGAATATCCTCCATGAATCTCCATGAATCTCCATGAATCTCCATGAACCTCCTCCATGAATCTCCATGAATCTCCATGAGTATCCATGAATCTCCATGAATCGCCTCCATGAATCTACATGAATCTCCATGAATATCCATGAATCTCCATGAACCTCCATGTATCTCCATGAATCTACATGAATCTCCATGAATCTCCATGAATCTCCTCGATGAATCTCCATGAATCTTCATGAATCTTCTGATCCATGAACCTCTATGAATCCCCATGAATCTCCATGAATATCCTCCATGAATCTCCATGAATCTCCATGAATGTCCATGAATCTCCATGAATCTCCATGAATCTCCTCCATGAATCTCTATGAATCTCCATGAATTTCCATGAATCTCCATGAACCCTCATGAACCTCCTCTCTAAATCTCCATGAATCTCCATGAATCTCCATGAATGTCCATGAATCTTTATGAATCTCCTCCATGAATCTCCTGTATGAATCTCCATGAATCTCCATGAACCTCCTCCATGAATCTCCATGAATCTCCATGAGTATCCATGAATCTCCATGAATCTCCATGAATCTCCATGAATCTCTATGAATCTTCATGAATTTCCATGAATCTCCATGAACCCTCATGAACCTCCTCGCTAAATATCCATGAATCTCCATGAATCTTCATGAATCTCCATGAATCTCCATGAATCCCCGCGAATCTCCATGAATCTCCATGAATCTCCATGAATCTCCATGTATCTCCATGAATCTACATGAATCTCCATGAATCTCAATGAATCTCCTCGATGAATCTCCATGAATCTTCATGAATCTTCTGATCCATGAACCTCTATGAATCCCCAAGAATCTCCATGAATATCCTCCATGAATCTCCATGAATCTCCATGAATGTCCATGAATCTCCTCCATGGATCTCCTGTATGAATCTCCAATGAATCTCCATGAATCTCCATGAATCTCCATGAATCGCCTCCATGAATCTCCTTCATCAATCTCCACGAATCTCCATGAAACTCCATGAATCTCCATGAATCTCCATGGATCTCCATGAATCTCGTCCGTGAATCTCCATGAATCTCCTCCATGAATCTCCACGAATCTCCATGAATGTCCATGAGTCTCCATGAATCTCCATGAATTTCCAAGAATCTCCATGGATGTCCATGAATCTCCTCCATGAATCTCCATGAATCTCCATTAATATCCATGAATCTCCATGAATCTACATGAATCTCCTCCATGAATCTCTATGAATCTCCATGAATTTCCATGAATCTCCATGAACCCTCATGAACCTCCTCTCTAAATCTCCATGAATCTCCATGAATCTCCATGAATGTCCATGAATCTTTATGAATCTCCTCCATGAATCTCCTGTATGAATCTCCATGAATCTCCATGAACCTCCTCCATGAATCTCCATGAATCTCCATGAGTATCCATGAATATCCATGAATCTCCATGAATCTCCATGAATCTCCATGGATCTCCATGAATCTCGTCCGTGAATCTCCATGAATCTCCTCCATGAATCTGCACGAATCTCTATTGTTTTGTCGCCGCTGTGTAAGCGCGACGTGTACCGGATCTGTGCCCGCCAATTTAATATTGGGCCAGTAGTTCAAGAGATAATGTTACAAAGGACGCAAAAGACATGATCGGTTCGCATGACAATGAAATTCGTTAAAGAAAGCGTTTCGTCCCGGACCTGCTAGTGGACTCATCAGTAAGGCTGATCTAGCAGGTCCTGCCTTATACGCGCGCAGATTTGAATGATGCTATAGTTCGTGTCGAATCGCGACAATATCGTACGCTCGCGGGTCTGATTAAGATGCGATCCCGTTCGACGCGTGTCCTGATCGCTGGACATTGAACTGCCGTAAACCGATTTGAAATGACGCGAATGACTGACGAGACTAAACTGAAGAACGCGGTCTCAACGCGATGTTCGTCAGACTTCTCGAGCAGGAAGCAAGATGCACTGATTGGTTCCTGCAGAAAGTTGCATTTTCCAATCAGTACACTTTTGGCTGTTAGGACCTCCTTCCTGTAGCACTGAATGAGGCCCTTGGAAGGAGGAGTGGGCGATCCCCGAATCTGTCATCGACGCGTCTCGGTAATTTAACACGGTGCAGTTAACGGTCACGGGTGATCCTTCGGAGGGACTAGATTTATGGCACGCTGTCCTTAAAGAGGTATATAAAAAGCTAAACATTAAGCAGATGCCTCGACTGGTCGCCGAATGACTCTTGTTTGCTTAATTCTCAAAGAAGATTCTTAGTCACGAACGCACCATAAATGCTCTCTAAAGGAAAACCTCGTATTTTGTTCCTGTGCGACGGAACATGCTCCCCACGTTGATCGATTCGATCGATCAATATGAATTTGTTTGCTCGGTTGAGTTAGCCTGCAATTGACGATATCAATTGGCACTGTGTGGTTGTGCTCTGTTTGTAATCGGCAGAATTACGAATTGGTAACGTTCCGCTGAAATCAGTTAAGGTAAGATGTACACATAAAAGAATCACCAATCAGGTTATTTCTGAAATGAAGATCGTTTCGATTTTCGATCACGAATGTATTGATTGTTCATGCGTGAACAATTATTTGCCGAAGACACGTGTATCGTGGTCTTGCAAGATTTGATTGCCGCTTTCATCGATTACGAAATTAATTCAGAATGAAATGTCACGAGATTTCTTTAGTCATATGCAATTGATGCAATTTCTTGACTGTCGATAGAACCCGAGATTGTTCGATTGGTTCGTTGGTTGCGAAGATAACTTCGTATCGTTAGCCGAATGACTGTTTCGAAATCGTATTTGCGAGTAGCATGAAAAACAGCGGTAAAGACATCAGTTGTCCGGTTGTAAAATACGTTTAGGTGAACGACCTTGGTTGTGAACAGGTACACACCGGCGCGTGAATCTGATTTTGGGTTCGATTTTTAAAGCGTCGTTTGTTCTGGAAAAACGGACCGCAATAAACCACGCGGTGGTTCGTGAATGGCCGACCCGTGGTAAACGGGTGCCGCAGGTAAGATCACAGGTTGATCATCCCTGTAATCTGACGTGTTATTGAATGATTCGACCTGTGAGTCGATGTGTATATTTGACGCAATTGATGCGACTTGATGCGACTTGACGCGACTTGACGCGTAGATTTGATGCGATTTATCTGACGATCGAATGTATCGCCGAGCTTGGATGTCTGTGTCAATGCGAGGATCAGTACTTGAATTTGATTTGATTGTCAATGTCAATGCGAGATTCAGCAATTAAGTTCGATTTCATTGTATGTCAGTTCCAATGAGAGATTCAGTAATTGAGTTTGATTTCGTTGAATGTCAGTTTCCGTTGTATGTTGGCCATGCGGTTCGCGACGAAAGGTTCAAATCGAGGGTCGCATGTTTGACCCGCTGAAGACATGGTCGATTCGATCCACAACGTGGATTGTCTGTGTATTGTCGTTGTTCTATGCAATACTTGCGCAGATCTGTGTGTTTGATCTGTATTGCTACTTGGACTTGCCGATAACGGTGCAAGCCAGTAAGACGCTCGGACGAGACTGATTAGTATCACTGATTCGGATGCTAGGATCGAATGTACGTGAACTCGACTTCCAGTCTCGTCACGAGGTCAGTCAGTGTGTCGTCATGATTTGTGACAATATGTGAGCAGATCTTGCGTTGATCTGTATCGATACTTGGACTTGCCGATAACGGTGCAAGCCAGTAAGACGCTCGGATGAGAACTGATTAGTATCACTGATTCGGATGCTAGGATCGAATGTACGTGAACTCGACTTCCAGTCTCATCACGAGCGTGGATCAGACTGCTGTGATCCATGCTGTTGAAAACGCACTCGGTGGAGGTGTGATGAGTGTCACTGGTTAGCACGTTGAAGAACGAACTGAACTGCCGTGAACTTGACTTCCACCCTCCACGCGAGGTAGGTCAATTTGATTGAACAGTTTGTCCGTAAATTTTTATCGGTTTAGACAATGTGGCTTGTGAGACGGTGCCATGCAATTTCAGGTGCGCGAAAGTCATTCGACTCAAGAGCGCGACGTGGTATTCTGTGTGAATCAATTATTGTAAATAGAACTGAGCCGATTTGTTGTCCGTATGTGGAACAGGTACCATGTGCTCGTTGTTCGCATTATAAATCTGTGATGTTCGATTTGTTCATGTCCTTGAGCTTCACGAGGCGATTGAACTCGGTGTCGTTATGGAATCGTAAATCGTCTTTGAATTTGTCGATTATCTGCGTGTGCTGTAGAAACCCGTGCGGACCCTTGTCATGAGGGTTGAATTTTCAGACGGTGTGATGCGGCAGGTGGACGACCGACGCGTGTCATATTTCTACTGGTTTTATGAGTCCGGACGCGAGACATTAGGCTATTACATCGGGTTCCGTTGCATTTCGCGCGCGAATCTATGATGACAATTGGTATTGTAAAGCTTCTTGACCGCAGCTCAAGAAGTCAGCTTGCCTTTAACTCGTATTGTCTGTAGTCCAATAAGTCAGACTTGCTGTTAACTCGTCTCTAGCTGCAGCCCAAGAAGTAGTGATACACTTCGATTGTATTTAGCCATGCGTGTGGATTCGTGTGTCGATTTCTGTTCACTCGTCTTGTATTCTGTACAAGAAGTCAGAAAGCTGTTTACTCGTCTCGGCTGCAGCTCAAGAAGTCAGTTTTTCTGTTCACTCGTCTTGTATTCTGTACAAGAAGTCAGAAAGCTGTTCACTCGTCTCGGCTGCAGCGCAAGAAGTCGTGATGTGTTTTGATTGTATTTGGCTAATACACGAAGTGTGGCACTTGAACAAGCACTGACTGAGGTGCTAGAATGAATGCTTTGAAGGACTTGACGATGTCGCGTCTTCAAAGCTTGATACCAATTGTCGTAGATACTAATTGAACGGTTTTTTGACCTTTACAACGTCGTAGTGCGGTAGGTATAACTCGGCGCGTGTACACTTGCTACCTGCTTTATTGTGCCTTGGCGCGGGGCATTATGTTCTGAGACCGGGTACCGTTATTTCGATTCTAAATTGTGTTCGATTTTCCGTTTGAAGATGTACCGGTTGACTTTAAAGTTTGGTATCGTCCTGCTTGTTGTACCGGGTAAATGTCAGGATTGTTCGCGGTTTGATCATAGCGACGTTATCGTGGCTGCTTATACTCGTGTGTCGTGACGCCCGCGGATCCGCGATGGCAATCCGTATTATGATTCGTCCTGGCTAAGCGCAGAAAGTCGAGATTTACTTCGTTTGCAGTCGGATACTACAAGAAGTGTGGCACTGAAACAAGCACTGAATTGAGACAACGAAGCTAGATCGACTGCTTGGAACGAATTGACGATGTTACGTCTTCGAAAGCTTGAGCCGACCTGTCGTGAATCTTTCCGAGTGCTCGTTTGGCCTGAAGAATGCGCGATTGGTTTACGCGGGCCGGTGATGACAAACCGTGTCGAGAGTATAATTCTGAATTCGTTACGTCTTGAGATTCGCGACCGACGGCTCGCGGTCGGTCTCTGGGTTCGTGCGTATTTTGAATATTTCACGTTCGTCACCGTTGAGTACGGTTTGCGATGATGCGACGGGTGACGAAGTGTTAAGGATACGCGTGTATGTTTACGGTTGCTCCCGTGTTTGAGCGTATCGAGAGTTAGATCGGTCGTGAAGCTCGTGAGGAAATCATTCGTGATATCTTTGCGTGATCAGTTGAACGATTATACTGATCGGATGTGAATTGTCCGGCAAGACGGTTGCATTTAATAATTCTGACGTGCGATGCAAAATGAATGCGCGATGGTATTGTGTGTTGCCATCCGCTGAGTCTAAGTGGCTTTGTAAATGTACTCGTTGGCAATAAATGATTCGATCGCGAATTCGGCCTTTCGGAAACTGACACTCGTAATTGATTGAATGAATCGCTGGATGTTAATGAATCCAGTTTGTGTGTGTGTGTGTGTGTCTCGAGCTTAGAAATGTGTTTTCTAGAAGCTAGACCTTAAAGCTGTTAGTCACGTGAACAGCATGGGGAGTCGATTGTGAATCTTGCGTTTAGAATTAAAGTTGTATCTAATTCTTTTGGTAATTGAATCACGTCCGCGATTACGTTATTGCACGAGACGGTCGCGGCTTCGCGTTCAATCTCGTTCTCGTCGAATTCTCGTGATGTCCGAATTCGATTTGATTATCGTTGAGGAAGTCGCATTGTTTCCTCAAATGTTCGACGCGTTCGCGAAGGTTGATCCGGACTGTCGTGGAATCTTGAAACTCTTCGCGATACTTCGCGACGATAGTTATTTGTGACTTGAAGACACGCTGGTCGTGCTTCGAGGTATGGATCCGTTGGCTCGTTTTCGTTCGCGATAGCCAATGTATTTTTCGTAACGGATACGTATGTGTCAAATTGTCAATTAAAAGTCCTGATTGGTAAATTCGATGATGTGTCTACCTTGTACTGATGTGGTGTGAATGTGTGCGATTCTGATTGGCTGTTGCCTTCGAATGAGTCTGGCGATTGACTGCTGCTTCGAATGCCTTCACGGCGATGATGAATCTTAGCGCGGCTAAGGCTGGTTGCTTCCTTTAACATTGTTGGGGGCTGCTGAATGCTGCAGGCCACGGTTTATATATCCTTGGGCACGATTGTTTGTATACGATTGTCTTTTGCACTAAACTGCACTTTCTAGGTCACTGATCCGGCTCGAAGGACCAAATGTTTTGTCGCCGCTGTGTAAGCGCGACGTGTACCGGATCTGTGCCCGCCAATTTAATATTGGGCCAGTAGTTCAAGAGATAATGTTACAAAGGACGCAAAAGACATGATCGGTTCGCATGACAATGAAATTCGTTAAAGAAAGCGTTTCGTCCCGGACCTGCTAGTGGACTCATCAGTAAGGCTGATCTAGCAGGTCCTGCCTTATACGCGCGCAGATTTGAATGATGCTATAGTTCGTGTCGAATCGCGACAATATCGTACGCTCGCGGGTCTGATTAAGATGCGATCCCGTTCGACGCGTGTCCTGATCGCTGGACATTGAACTGCCGTAAACCGATTTGAAATGACGCGAATGACTGACGAGACTAAACTGAAGAACGCGGTCTCAACGCGATGTTCGTCAGACTTCTCGAGCAGGAAGCAAGATGCACTGATTGGTTCCTGCAGAAAGTTGCATTTTCCAATCAGTACACTTTTGGCTGTTAGGACCTCCTTCCTGTAGCACTGAATGAGGCCCTTGGAAGGAGGAGTGGGCGATCCCCGAATCTGTCATCGACGCGTCTCGGTAATTTAACACGGTGCAGTTAACGGTCACGGGTGATCCTTCGGAGGGACTAGATTTATGGCACGCTGTCCTTAAAGAGGTATATAAAAAGCTAAACATTAAGCAGATGCCTCGACTGGTCGCCGAATGACTCTTGTTTGCTTAATTCTCAAAGAAGATTCTTAGTCACGAACGCACCATAAATGCTCTCTAAAGGAAAACCTCGTATTTTGTTCCTGTGCGACGGAACATCTATGAATGTCCATGAATCTCCATGTATCTCCATGAGTCTCCATGAATTTCCATGAATTTCCAAGAATCTCCATGAATGTCCATGAATCTCCATGAATCTCCATTAATATCCATGAATCTCCATGAATCTCCACGAATCTCCTCCATGAATCTCTATGAATCTCCATGAATTTCCATGAATCTCCATGAATCTCCAAGAGTCAACATGAATCTCCATGAATTTCCAAGAATCTCCATGAATGTCCATGAATCTCCTCCATGAATCTCCATGAATATCCATTAATCTCCATGAATCTCCTCCATGAATCTCCATGAATCACCTCCATGAATCTCCATGAATTTCTATGAATGTCTATGAATCTCCATGACTCTCCATGAATCTCCAAGAATCTCCTCCATGAATCTCCATGCATCTCCATGAATCTCGTCCGTGAATCTCCATGAATCTCCTCCATGAATCTCCATGAATCACCTCCATGAATCTCCATGAATTTCTATGAATGTCTATGAATCTCCATGACTCTCCATGAATCTCCAAGAATCTCCTCCATGAATCTCCATGCATCTCCATGAATCTCGTCCGTGAATCTCCATGAATCTCCTCCATGAATCTCCACGAATCTCCATGAATGTCCATCAATCTCCATGAATCTCCATGAGTCTCCATGAATCTCCATGAATTTCCAAGAATCTCCATGAATGTCCATGAATCTCCTCCATGAATATCCATGAATCTCCATTAATATCCATGTATCTCCATGAATCTCCATGAATCTACATGAATCTCCATGAATCTCAATGAATTTCCTCGATGAATCTCCATGAATCTTCATGAATCTCCTGATCCATGAATCTCTATGAATCTCCATGAATCTCCATGAATATCCCCCATGAATCTCCATGAATCTTCATGAATCTCCATGAATCTCCATGATATCCTGTATGAATCTTCATGAATCTCCATGAATCTCCATGCATCTCCATGAATCTCCATGAATCTCCGTGAATCTCCATGAATCTCCACGAATCTCCATGAATCTCCATGAATCTCCACGAATCTCCATGAATCTCCACGTATCTCCATGAATCTCCATGAATCTCCATGGATCTCCATGCATCTCCATGAATCTCCATGAATCTCCATGAACCTCCTCCATGAATCTCCATGAATCTCCATGAATAGCCATGAATCTCCATGAATCTCCATGAACCTCAATGTATCTCCATGAATCTACATGAATCTCCCTGAATCTCCATGAATCTCCTCGATGAATCTCCATGAATCTTCATGAATCTCCTGATCCATGAACCTCTATGAATCTCCATGAATCTCCATGAATCTCCACGAATCTCCATGAATCCCCATGAATCTCCACGAATCTCCATGAATCTCCACGAATCTCCATGAATCTCCATGAATCTCCATGAATCTCTATGAATCTTCATGAATTTCCATGAATCTCCATGAACCCTCATGAACCTCCTCGCTAAATATCCATGAATCTCCATGAATCTTCATGAATCTCGATGAATCTCCATGAATCCCCACGAATCTCCATGAATCTCCATGAATCTCCTCCATGAATCTCCAAGATTCTCCTCCATGAATCTCCATGAATCTCCATGAATCTCCATGAATCTCCATGTATCTCCATGAATCTACATGAATCTCCATGAATCTCAATGAATCTCCTCGATGAATCTCCATGAATCTTCATGAATCTCCTGATCCATGAATCTCTATGAATCTCCATGAATCTCCATGAATATCCTCCATGAATCTCCATGAATCTCCATGAATCTCCATCAACCTCCTCCATGAATCTCCATGAATCTCCATGAGTATCCATGAATCTCCATGAATCTCCATGAATCTCCATGTATCTCCATGAATCTCCTCCATGAATCTCCATGAATCTCCAAGAATCTCCTCCATGAATCTACATGAATCTCCATGAATCTCCATGAATCTCCTCGATGAATCTCCATGAATCTTCATGAATCTCCTGATTCATGAATCTCTATGAAACTCCATGAATCTCCATGAATATCCTCCATGAATCTCCATGAATCTCCATGAATTTCCATGAATCTCCATGAATCTCCATGCATCTCCATGAATCTACATGAATCTCCATGAATCTCCATGAATCTCCTCGATGAATCTCCATGAATCTTAATGAAACTGCTGATCCATGAACCTCTATGAATCTCCATGAATCTCCATGAATATCCTCCATGAATCTTCATGAATCTCCATGAATCTCCATGAATCTCCATGAATCTCCACGAATCTCCATTAATCTCCATGAATCTCCATGGATCTTCATGAATCTCGTCCGTGAATCTCCATGAATCTCCTCCATGAATCTCCATGAATCACCTCCATGAATCTCCATGAATGTCTATGAATCTCCATGACTCTCCATGAATCTCCTTGAATCTCCATGAATCTCCATAAATCGCCATGAATCTCCATGAATCTCCATGAATCTCCATGAATCTCCATGTATCTCCATGAATTTCCAAGAATCTCCATGAATGTCCATGAATGTCCTCCATGAATCTCCATGCATCTCCATGAATCTCCATGAATCTCCATGAACCTCCTCCATGAATCTCCACGAATCTCCATGAATCTTCATGAATCTCCTGATCCATGAATCTCTATGAATCTCCATGAATCTCCATGAATATCCTCCATGAATCTCCATGAATCTCCATGAATCTCCATCAACCTCCTCCAGGAATCTCCATGAATCTCCATGAGTATCCATGAATCTCCATGAATCTCCATGAATCTCCATGTATCTCCATGAATCTCCTCCATGAATCTCCATGAATCTCCAAGAATCTCCTCCATGAATCTACATGAATCTCCATGAATCTCCATGAATCTCCTCGATGAATCTCCATGAATCTTCATGAATCTCCTGATTCATGAATCTCTATGAAACTCCATGAATCTCCATGAATATCCTCCATGAATCTCCATGAATCTCCATGAATTTCCATGAATCTCCATGAATCTCCATGCATCTCCATGAATCTACATGAATCTCCATGAATCTCCATGAATCTCCTCGATGAATCTCCATGAATCTTAATGAAACTGCTGATCCATGAACCTCTATGAATCTCCATGAATCTCCATGAATATCCTCCATGAATCTTCATGAATCTCCATGAATCTCCATGAATCTCCATGAATCTCCACGAATCTCCATTAATCTCCATGAATCTCCATGGATCTTCATGAATCTCGTCCGTGAATCTCCATGAATCTCCTCCATGAATCCCCATGAATCACCTCCATGAATCTCCATGAATGTCTATGAATCTCCATGACTCTCCATGAATCTCCTTGAATCTCCATGAATCTCCATAAATCGCCATGAATCTCCATGAATCTCCATGAATCTCCATGAATCTCCATGTATCTCCATGAATTTCCAAGAATCTCCATGAATGTCCATGAATGTCCTCCATGAATCTCCATGCATCTCCATGAATCTCCATGAATCTCCATGAACCTCCTCCATGAATCTCCACGAATCTCCATGAATCTCCATGGATCTCCATGAATCTCGTCCGTGAATCTCCATGAATCTCCTCCATGAATCTCCATGAATCACCTCCATGAATCTCCATGAATGTCTATGAATCTCCATGACTCTCCATGAATCTCCTTGAATCTCCATGAATCCCCATAAATCGCCATGAATCTCCATGAATCTCCATGAATCTCCATGAATCTCCATGAATCTCCTCCATGAATCTCCATGAATCTCCATGAATCTCCATGAATATCCTCCACGAATCTCCATGAATCTCCATGAATGTGCATGAATCTCCTCCATGAATCTCCTGTATGAATCTCCATGAATCTCCATGAATCTCCTCCATGAATCTCCTTCATCAATCTCCACGATTCTCCATGAATCTCCATGAATCTCCATGAATCTCCATGAATCTCCATGAATCTCCATGAATCTCCATGAATCTCCTCCATGAATCTCCATGAATCTCCATGAATCTCTATGAATCTTCATGAATTTCCATGAATCTCCTTGAACCCTCATGAACCTCCTCTCTAAATATCCATGAATCTCCATGAATCTTCATGAATCTCCATGAATCTCCATGAATCCCCACGAATCTCCATGAATCTCCATGAATCTCCATGGATCTCCATGAATCTCGTCCGTGAATCTCCATGAATCTCCTCCATGAATCTCCACGAATCTCCATGAATGTCCATGAATCTCCATGATATCCTGTATGAATCTTCATGAATCTCCATGAATCTGCATGCATCTCCATGAATCTCCATGAATCTCTATGAACCTCCTCCATGAATCTCCATGAATCTCCATGAGTATCCATGAATCTCCATGAATCTCCATGAATCTCCATGTATCTCCATGAATTTCCAAGAATCTCCATGAATGTCCATGAATGTCCTCCATGAATCTCCATGCATCTCCATGAATCTCCTCGATGAATCTCCATGGATCTTCATGAATCTCCTGATCCATGAACCTCTATGAATCTCCATGAATCTCCATGAATATCCTCCATGAATCTCCATGAATATCCATGAATCTCCATGAATATCCTCCATGAATCTCTATGAATCTTCATGAATTTCCATGAATCTCCTTGAACCCTCATGAACCTCCTCTCTAAATATCCATGAATCTCCATGAATCTTCATGAATCTCCATGAATCTCCATGAATCCCCACGAATTTCCATGAATCTCCATGAATCTCCATGGATCTCCATGAATCTCGTCCGTGAATCTCCATGAATCTCCTCCATGAATCTCCACGAATCTCCATGAATGTCCATGAATCTCCATGATATCCTGTATGAATCTTCATGAATCTCCATGAATCTCTATGAACCTCCTCCATGAATCTCCATGAATCTCCATGAGTATCCATGAATCTCCATGAATCTCCATGAATCTCCATTTATCTCCATGAATTTCCAAGAATCTCCATGAATGTCCATGAATGTCCTCCATGAATCTCCATGCATCTCCATGAATCTCCTCGATGAATCTCCATGGATCTTCATGAATCTCCTGATCCATGAACCTCTATGAATCTCCATGAATCTCCATGAATATCCTCCATGAATCTCCATGAATATCCATGAATGTCCATGAATCTCCTCCATGAATCTCCTGTATGAATCTCCATGAATCTCCATGAATCTCCATGAATCTCCATGAATCTCCTCCATGAATCTCCTTCATCAATCTCCACGAATCTCCATGAATCTCCATGAATCTCCATGAATCTCCTCCATGAATCTCCATGAATCTCCATGAATCTCCATGAATCTCTATGAATCTTGATGAATTTCCATGAATCTCCATGAACCCTCATGAACCTCCTCTCTAAATATCCATGAATCTCCATGAATCTTCATGAATCTCCATGAATCTCCATGAATCCCCACGAATCTCCATGAATCTCCATGAATCTCCATGGATCTCCATGAATCTCGTCCGTGAATCTCCATGAATCTCCTCCATGAATCTCCACGAATCTCCATGAATGTCCATGAATCTCCATGAATCTCCATGAATATCCATGAATGTCCATGAATCTCCATGAATCTCCATGAGTCTCCATGAATCTCCATGAATTTCCAAGAATCTCCATGAATGTCCATGAATCTCCTCCATGAATCTCCATGAATCTCCATTAATATCCATGAATCTCCATGAATCTCCTCCATGAATCTCCATGAATCACCTCCATGAATCTCCATGAATCTCCATGAATGTCTATGAATCTCCATGACTCTCCATGAATCTCCTTGAATCTCCATGAATCTCCATAAATCTCCACGAATCTCCGTGAATCTCCATGAATCTCCACGAATCTCCATGAATCTCCTCCATGAATTTCCATGAATCTCCAAGAATCTCCTCCATGAATCTCCATGAATCTCCATGAATCTCCATGTATCTCCATGAATCTCCTCCATGAATCTCCATGAATCTCCAAGAATCTCCTCCATGAATCTACATGAATCTCCATGAATCTCTATGAATCTCCTCGATGAATCTCCATGAATCTTCATGAATCTCCTGATTCATGAATCTCTGTGAAACTCCATGAATCTCCATGAATATCCTCCATGAATCTCCATGAATCTCCATGAATTTCCATGAATCTCCATGAATCTCCATGTATCTCCATGAATCTACATGAATCTCCATGAATCTCCATGAATCTCCTCGATGAATCTCCATGAATCTTAATGAAACTGCTGATCCATGAACCTCTATGAATCTCCATGAATCTCCATGAATATCCTCCATGAATCTTCATGAATCTCCATGAATCTCAATGAATCTCCATGAATCTCCATGAATATCCTCCATGAATCTCCATGAATCTCCATGAATCTCCTCCATGAATCTCCATGAATCTCCATGAATCTCCATGAATCTCCATGAATCTCCATGAATCTCCATGTATCTCCATGAATTTCCAAGAATCTCCATGAATGTCCATGAATGTCCTCCATGAATCTCAATGCATCTCCATGAATCTCCATGAATCTCCATGAACCTCCTCCATGAATCTCCACGAATCTCCATGAATCTCCATGAATCTCCTCCATGAATCTCCATGAATCTCCATGTATCTCCATGAATTTCCAAGAATCTCCATGAATCTCCATGAATCTCCTCCATGAATCTCCACGAATCTCCATGAATCTCCATGAATCTCCTCCATGAATCTCCATGAATCTCCATGTATCTCCATGAATTTCCAACAATCTCCATGAATGTCCATGAATGTCCTCCATGAATCTCCATGCATCTCCATGAATCTCCATGAATCTCCATGAATATCCTCCATGAATCTCCATGAATCTCCATGAATGTCCATGAATCTCCTCCATGAATCTCCTGTATGAATCTCCATGAATCTCCATGAATCTCCATGAATCTCCATGAATCTCCTCCATGAATCTCCTTCATGAATCTCCACGAATCTCCATGAATCTCCATGAATCTCCATGAATCTCCATGAATCTCCTCCATGAATCTCCATGAATCTCCATGAATCTCCATGAATCTCCATGGATCTCCATGAATCTCGTCCGTGAATCTCCATGAATCTCCTCCATGAATCCCCACGAATCTCCATGAATCTCCATGAATCTCCATGGATCTCCATGAATCTCGTCCGTGAATCTCCATGAATCTCCTCCATGAACCTCCACGAATCTCCATGAATGTCCATGAATCTCCATGATATCCTGTATGAATCTTCATGAATCTCCATGAATCTGCATGCATCTCCATGAATCTCCATGAATCTCTATGAACCTCCTCCATGAATCTCCATGAATATCCATGAATCTCCATGAATCTCCATGAACCTCCATGTATCTCGTCCGTGAATCTCCATGAATCTCCTCCATGAATCTCCACGAATCTCCATGAATGTCCATGAATCTCCATGAATCTCCATGAGTCTCCATGAATCTCCATGAATTTGCAAGAATCTCCATGAATGTCCATGAATCTCCTCCATGAATCTCCATGAATCTCCATTAATATCCATGAATCTCCATGAATCTCCATTAATCACCTCCATGAATCTCCATGAATCTCCATGAATCTCCATAAATTTCCATGAATCTCCGTGAATCTCCATGAATCTCCACGAATCTCCATGAATCTCCATGAATCTCCACGAATCTCCATGAATCTCCACGTATCTCCATGAATCTCCATGAATCTCCATGGATCTCCATGCATCTCCATGAATCTCCATGAATCTCCATGAACCTCCTCCATGAATCTCCATGAATCTCCATGAATAGCCATGAATCTCCATGAATCTCCATGAACCTCAATGTATCTCCATGAATCTACATGAATCTCCATGAATCTCCATGAATCTCCTCGATGAATCTCCATGAATCTTCATGAATCTCCTGATCCATGAACCTCTATGAATCTCCATGAATCTCCATGAATCTCCACGAATCTCCATGAATCTCCATGAATCTCCACGAATCTCCATGAATCTCCACGAATCTCCATGAATCTCCATGAATCTCCATGAATCTCTATGAATCTTCATGAATTTCCATGAATCTCCATGAACCCTCATGAACCTCCTCGCTAAATATCCATGAATCTCCATGAATCTTCATGAATCTCCATGAATCTCCATGAATCCCCACGAATCTCCATGAATCTCCATGAATCTCCTCCATGAATCTCCAAGATTCTCCTCCATGAATCTCCATGAATCAACATGAATCTCCATGTATCTCCATGAATCTACATGAATCTCCATGAATCTCAATGAATCTCCTCGATGAATCTCCATGAATCTTCATGAATCTCCTGATCCATGAATCTCTATGAATCTCCATGAATCTCCATGAATCTCCATGAATCTCCATGAAACTCCATGAACCTCCTCCATGAATCTCCATGAATCTCCATGAGTATCCATGAATCTCCATGAATCTCCATGAATCTCCAAGAATCTCCTCCATGAATCTCCATGAATCTCCATGTATCTCCATGAATCTCCTCCATGAATCTCCATGAATCTCCAAGAATCTCCTCCATGAATCTACATGAATCTCCATGAATCTCCATGAATCTCCTTGAATCTCCATGAATCTCCATAAATCGCCATGAATCTCCATGAATCTCCATGAATCTCCATGAATATCCTCCATGAATCTCCATGAATCTCCATGAATGTCCATGAATCTCCTGTATGAATCTCCATGAATCTCCATGAATCTCCATGAATCTCCATGAATCTCCTCCATGAATCTCCTTCATGAATCTCCACGAATCTCCATGAATCTCCATGAATCTCCATGAATCTCCATGAATCTCCATGAATCTCCTCGATGAATCTCCATGAATCTTAATGAAACTGCTGATCCATGAACCTCTATGAATCTCCATGAATCTCCATGAATATCCTCCATGAATCTTCATGAATCTCCATGAATCTCCATGAATTTGCAAGAATCTCCATGAATGTCCATGAATCTCCTCCATGAATCTCCATGAATCTCCATTAATATCCATGAATCTCCATGAATCTCCATTAATCACCTCCATGAATCTCCATGAATCTCCATGAATCTCCATAAATTTCCATGAATCTCCGTGAATCTCCATGAATCTCCACGAATCTCCATGAATCTCCATGAATCTCCACGAATCTCCATGAATCTCCACGTATCTCCATGAATCTCCATGAATCTCCATGGATCTCCATGCATCTCCATGAATCTCCATGAATCTCCATGAACCTCCTCCATGAATCTCCATGAATCTCCATGAATAGCCATGAATCTCCATGAATCTCCATGAACCTCAATGTATCTCCATGAATCTACATGAATCTCCATGAATCTCCATGAATCTCCTCGATGAATCTCCATGAATCTTCATGAATCTCCTGATCCATGAACCTCTATGAATCTCCATGAATCTCCATGAATCTCCACGAATCTCCATGAATCTCCATGAATCTCCACGAATCTCCATGAATCTCCACGAATCTCCATGAATCTCCATGAATCTCCATGAATCTCTATGAATCTTCATGAATTTCCATGAATCTCCATGAACCCTCATGAACCTCCTCGCTAAATATCCATGAATCTCCATGAATCTTCATGAATCTCCATGAATCTCCATGAATCCCCACGAATCTCCATGAATCTCCATGAATCTCCTCCATGAATCTCCAAGATTCTCCTCCATGAATCTCCATGAATCAACATGAATCTCCATGTATCTCCATGAATCTACATGAATCTCCATGAATCTCAATGAATCTCCTCGATGAATCTCCATGAATCTTCATGAATCTCCTGATCCATGAATCTCTATGAATCTCCATGAATCTCCATGAATCTCCATGAATCTCCATGAAACTCCATGAACCTCCTCCATGAATCTCCATGAATCTCCATGAGTATCCATGAATCTCCATGAATCTCCATGAATCTCCAAGAATCTCCTCCATGAATCTCCATGAATCTCCATGTATCTCCATGAATCTCCTCCATGAATCTCCATGAATCTCCAAGAATCTCCTCCATGAATCTACATGAATCTCCATGAATCTCCTTGAATCTCCATGAATCTCCATAAATCGCCATGAATCTCCATGAATCTCCATGAATCTCCATGAATATCCTCCATGAATCTCCATGAATCTCCATGAATGTCCATGAATCTCCTGTATGAATCTCCATGAATCTCCATGAATCTCCATGAATCTCCATGAATCTCCATGAATCTCCTCCATGAATCTCCTTCATGAATCTCCACGAATCTCCATGAATCTCCATGAATCTCCATGAATCTCCATGAATCTCCATGAATCTCCTCGATGAATCTCCATGAATCTTAATGAAACTGCTGATCCATGAACCTCTATGAATCTCCATGAATCTCCATGAATATCCTCCATGAATCTTCATGAATCTCCATGAATCTCCATGAATCTCCACGAATCTCCATTAATCTCCATGAATCTCCATGGATCTCCATGAATCTCGTCCGTGAATCTCCATGAATCTCCTCCATGAATCTCCATGAATCACCTCCATGAATCTCCATGAATGTCTATGAATCTCCATGACTCTCCACGAATCTCCTTGAATCTCCATGAATCTCCATAAATCGCCATGAATCTCCATGAATCTCCATGAATCTCCATGAATATCCTCCATGAATCTCCATGAATCTCCATGAATCTCTATGAATCTTCATGAATTTCCATGAATCTCCTTGAACCCTCATGAACCTCCTCTCTAAATATCCATGAATCTCCATGAATCTTCATGAATCTCCATGAATCTCCATGAATCCCCACGAATCTCCATGAATCTCCATGAATCTCCATGGATCTCCATGAATCTCGTCCGTGAATCTCCATGAATCTCCTCCATGAATCTCCACGAATCTCCATGAATGTCCATGAATCTCCATGATATCCTGTATGAATCTTCATGAATCTCCATGAATCTGCATGCATCTCCATGAATCTCCATGAATCTCTATGAACCTCCTCCATGAATCTCCATGAATCTCCATGAGTATCCATGAATCTCCATGAATCTCCATGAATCTCCATGTATCTCCATGAATTTCCAAGAATCTCCATGAATGTCCATGAATGTCCTCCATGAATCTCCATGCATCTCCATGAATCTCCTCGATGAATCTCCATGGATCTTCATGAATCTCCTGATCCATGAACCTCTATGAATCTCCATGAATCTCCATGAATATCCTCCATGAATCTCCATGAATATCCATGAATCTCCATGAATATCCTCCATGAATCTCTATGAATCTTCATGAATTTCCATGAATCTCCTTGAACCCTCATGAACCTCCTCTCTAAATATCCATGAATCTCCATGAATCTTCATGAATCTCCATGAATCTCCATGAATCCCCACGAATTTCCATGAATCTCCATGAATCTCCATGGATCTCCATGAATCTCGTCCGTGAATCTCCATGAATCTCCTCCATGAATCTCCACGAATCTCCATGAATGTCCATGAATCTCCATGATATCCTGTATGAATCTTCATGAATCTCCATGAATCTGCATGCATCTCCATGAATCTCCATGAATCTCTATGAACCTCCTCCATGAATCTCCATGAATCTCCATGAGTATCCATGAATCTCCATGAATCTCCATGAATCTCCATTTATCTCCATGAATTTCCAAGAATCTCCATGAATGTCCATGAATGTCCTCCATGAATCTCCATGCATCTCCATGAATCTCCTCCATGAATCTCCATGAATCTCCATGAATCTCCATGAATCTCTATGAATCTTGATGAATTTCCATGAATCTCCATGAACCCTCATGAACCTCCTCTCTAAATATCCATGAATCTCCATGAATCTTCATGAATCTCCATGAATCTCCATGAATCCCCACGAATCTCCATGAATCTCCATGAATCTCCATGGATCTCCATGAATCTCGTCCGTGAATCTCCATGAATCTCCTCCATGAATCTCCACGAATCTCCATGAATGTCCATGAATCTCCATGAATCTCCATGAATATCCATGAATGTCCATGAATCTCCATGAATCTCCATGAGTCTCCATGAATCTCCATGAATTTCCAAGAATCTCCATGAATGTCCATGAATCTCCTCCATGAATCTCCATGAATCTCCATTAATATCCATGAATCTCCATGAATGTCCTCCATGAATCTCCATGAATCACCTCCATGAATCTCCATGAATCTCCATGAATGTCTATGAATCTCCATGACTCTCCATGAATCTCCTTGAATCTCCATGAATCTCCATAAATCTCCACGAATCTCCGTGAATCTCCATGAATCTCCACGAATCTCCATGAATCTCCTCCATGAATTTCCATGAATCTCCAAGAATCTCCTCCATGAATCTCCATGAATCTCCATGAATCTCCATGTATCTCCATGAATCTCCTCCATGAATCTCCATGAATCTCCAAGAATCTCCTCCATGAATCTACATGAATCTCCATGAATCTCTATGAATCTCCTCGATGAATCTCCATGAATCTTCATGAATCTCCTGATTCATGAATCTCTGTGAAACTCCATGAATCTCCATGAATATCCTCCATGAATCTCCATGAATCTCCATGAATTTCCATGAATCTCCATGAATCTCCATGTATCTCCATGAATCTACATGAATCTCCATGAATCTCCATGAATCTCCTCGATGAATCTCCATGAATCTTAATGAAACTGCTGATCCATGAACCTCTATGAATCTCCATGAATCTCCATGAATATCCTCCATGAATCTTCATGAATCTCCATGAATCTCAATGAATCTCCATGAATCTCCATGAATATCCTCCATGAATCTCCATGAATATCCATGAATCTCCTCCATGAATCTCCATGAATCTCCATGAATCTCCATGAATCTCCATGAATCTCCATGAATCTCCATGTATCTCCATGAATTTCCAAGAATCTCCATGAATGTCCATGAATGTCCTCCATGAATCTCAATGCATCTCCATGAATCTCCATGAATCTCCATGAACCTCCTCCATGAATCTCCACGAATCTCCATGAATCTCCATGAATCTCCTCCATGAATCTCCATGAATCTCCATGTATCTCCATGAATTTCCAAGAATCTCCATGAATCTCCATGAATCTCCTCCATGAATCTCCACGAATCTCCATGAATCTCCATGAATCTCCTCCATGAATCTCCATGAATCTCCATGTATCTCCATGAATTTCCAACAATCTCCATGAATGTCCATGAATGTCCTCCATGAATCTCCATGCATCTCCATGAATCTCCATGAATCTCCATGAATATCCTCCATGAATCTCCATGAATCTCCATGAATGTCCATGAATCTCCTCCATGAATCTCCTGTATGAATCTCCATGAATCTCCATGAATCTCCATGAATCTCCATGAATCTCCTCCATGAATCTCCTTCATGAATCTCCACGAATCTCCATGAATCTCCATGAATCTCCATGAATCTCCATGAATCTCCTCCATGAATCTCCATGAATCTCCATGAATCTCCATGAATCTCCATGGATCTCCATGAATCTCGTCCGTGAATCTCCATGAATCTCCTCCATGAATCCCCACGAATCTCCATGAATCTCCATGAATCTCCATGGATCTCCATGAATCTCGTCCGTGAATCTCCATGAATCTCCTCCATGAACCTCCACGAATCTCCATGAATGTCCATGAATCTCCATGATATCCTGTATGAATCTTCATGAATCTCCATGAATCTGCATGCATCTCCATGAATCTCCATGAATCTCTATGAACCTCCTCCATGAATCTCCATGAATATCCATGAATCTCCATGAATCTCCATGAACCTCCATGTATCTCGTCCGTGAATCTCCATGAATCTCCTCCATGAATCTCCACGAATCTCCATGAATGTCCATGAATCTCCATGAATCTCCATGAGTCTCCATGAATCTCCATGAATTTGCAAGAATCTCCATGAATGTCCATGAATCTCCTCCATGAATCTCCATGAATCTCCATTAATATCCATGAATCTCCATGAATCTCCATTAATCACCTCCATGAATCTCCATGAATCTCCATGAATCTCCATAAATTTCCATGAATCTCCGTGAATCTCCATGAATCTCCACGAATTTCCATGAATCTCCATGAATCTCCACGAATCTCCATGAATCTCCACGTATCTCCATGAATCTCCATGAATCTCCATGGATCTCCATGCATCTCCATGAATCTCCATGAATCTCCATGAACCTCCTCCATGAATCTCCATGAATCTCCATGAATAGCCATGAATCTCCATGAATCTCCATGAACCTCAATGTATCTCCATGAATCTACATGAATCTCCATGAATCTCCATGAATCTCCTCGATGAATCTCCATGTATCTTCATGAATCTCCTGATCCATGAACCTCTATGAATCTCCATGAATCTCCATGAATCTCCACGAATCTCCATGAATCTCCATGAATCTCCACGAATCTCCATGAATCTCCACGAATCTCCATGAATCTCCATGAATCTCCATGAATCTCTATGAATCTTCATGAATTTCCATGAATCTCCATGAACCCTCATGAACCTCCTCGCTAAATATCCATGAATCTCCATGAATCTCCATAAATTTCCATGAATCTCCGTGAATCTCCATGAATCTCCACGAATTTCCATGAATCTCCATGAATCTCCACGAATCTCCATGAATCTCCACGTATCTCCATGAATCTCCATGAATCTCCATGGATCTCCATGCATCTCCATGAATCTCCATGAATCTCCATGAACCTCCTCCATGAATCTCCATGAATCTCCATGAATAGCCATGAATCTCCATGAATCTCCATGAACCTCAATGTATCTCCATGAATCTACATGAATCTCCATGAATCTCCATGAATCTCCTCGATGAATCTCCATGTATCTTCATGAATCTCCTGATCCATGAACCTCTATGAATCTCCATGAATCTCCATGAATCTCCACGAATCTCCATGAATCTCCATGAATCTCCACGAATCTCCATGAATCTCCACGAATCTCCATGAATCTCCATGAATCTCCATGAATCTCTATGAATCTTCATGAATTTCCATGAATCTCCATGAACCCTCATGAACCTCCTCGCTAAATATCCATGAATCTCCATGAATCTTCATGAATCTCCATGAATCTCCATGAATCCCCACGAATCTCCATGAATCTCCATGAATCTCCTCCATGAATCTCCAAGATTCTCCTCCATGAATCTCCATGAATCAACATGAATCTCCATGTATCTCCATGAATCTACATGAATCTCCATGAATCTCAATGAATCTCCTCGATGAATCTCCATGAATCTTCATGAATCTCCTGATCCATGAATCTCTATGAATCTCCATGAATCTCCATGAATCTCCATGAATCTCCATGAAACTCCATGAACCTCCTCCATGAATCTCCATGAATCTCCATGAGTATCCATGAATCTCCATGAATCTCCATGAATCTCCAAGAATCTCCTCCATGAATCTCCATGAATCTCCATATATCTCCATGAATCTCCTCCATGAATCTCCATGAATCTCCAAGAATCTCCTCCATGAATCTACATGAATCTCCATGAATCTCCATGAATCTCCTTGAATCTCCATGAATCTCCATAAATCGCCATGAATCTCCATGAATCTCCATGAATCTCCATGAATATCCTCCATGAATCTCCATGAATCTCCATGAATGTCCATGAATCTCCTGTATGAATCTCCATGAATCTCCATGAATCTCCATGAATCTCCATGAATCTCCTCCATGAATCTCCTTCATGAATCTCCACGAATCTCCATGAATCTCCATGAATCTCCATGAATCTCCATGAATCTCCATGAATCTCCTCGATGAATCTCCATGAATCTTAATGAAACTGCTGATCCATGAACCTCTATGAATCTCCATGAATCTCCATGAATATCCTCCATGAATCTTCATGAATCTCCATGAATCTCCATGAATTTGCAAGAATCTCCATGAATGTCCATGAATCTCCTCCATGAATCTCCATGAATCTCCATTAATATCCATGAATCTCCATGAATCTCCATTAATCACCTCCATGAATCTCCATGAATCTCCATGAATCTCCATAAATTTCCATGAATCTCCGTGAATCTCCATGAATCTCCACGAATCTCCATGAATCTCCATGAATCTCCACGAATCTCCATGAATCTCCACGTATCTCCATGAATCTCCATGAATCTCCATGGATCTCCATGCATCTCCATGAATCTCCATGAATCTCCATGAACCTCCTCCATGAATCTCCATGAATCTCCATGAATAGCCATGAATCTCCATGAATCTCCATGAACCTCAATGTATCTCCATGAATCTACATGAATCTCCATGAATCTCCATGAATCTCCTCGATGAATCTCCATGAATCTTCATGAATCTCCTGATCCATGAACCTCTATGAATCTCCATGAATCTCCATGAATCTCCACGAATCTCCATGAATCTCCATGAATCTCCACGAATCTCCATGAATCTCCACGAATCTCCATGAATCTCCATGAATCTCCATGAATCTCTATGAATCTTCATGAATTTCCATGAATCTCCATGAACCCTCATGAACCTCCTCGCTAAATATCCATGAATCTCCATGAATCTTCATGAATCTCCATGAATCTCCATGAATCCCCACGAATCTCCATGAATCTCCATGAATCTCCTCCATGAATCTCCAAGATTCTCCTCCATGAATCTCCATGAATCAACATGAATCTCCATGTATCTCCATGAATCTACATGAATCTCCATGAATCTCAATGAATCTCCTCGATGAATCTCCATGAATCTTCATGAATCTCCTGATCCATGAATCTCTATGAATCTCCATGAATCTCCATGAATCTCCATGAATCTCCATGAAACTCCATGAACCTCCTCCATGAATCTCCATGAATCTCCATGAGTATCCATGAATCTCCATGAATCTCCATGAATCTCCAAGAATCTCCTCCATGAATCTCCATGAATCTCCATATATCTCCATGAATCTCCTCCATGAATCTCCATGAATCTCCAAGAATCTCCTCCATGAATCTACATGAATCTCCATGAATCTCCATGAATCTCCTTGAATCTCCATGAATCTCCATAAATCGCCATGAATCTCCATGAATCTCCATGAATCTCCATGAATATCCTCCATGAATCTCCATGAATCTCCATGAATGTCCATGAATCTCCTGTATGAATCTCCATGAATCTCCATGAATCTCCATGAATCTCCATGAATCTCCTCCATGAATCTCCTTCATGAATCTCCACGAATCTCCATGAATCTCCATGAATCTCCATGAATCTCCATGAATCTCCATGAATCTCCTCGATGAATCTCCATGAATCTTAATGAAACTGCTGATCCATGAACCTCTATGAATCTCCATGAATCTCCATGAATATCCTCCATGAATCTTCATGAATCTCCATGAATCTCCATGAATTTGCAAGAATCTCCATGAATGTCCATGAATCTCCTCCATGAATCTCCATGAATCTCCATTAATATCCATGAATCTCCATGAATCTCCATTAATCACCTCCATGAATCTCCATGAATCTCCATGAATCTCCATAAATTTCCATGAATCTCCGTGAATCTCCATGAATCTCCACGAATCTCCATGAATCTCCATGAATCTCCACGAATCTCCATGAATCTCCACGTATCTCCATGAATCTCCATGAATCTCCATGGATCTCCATGCATCTCCATGAATCTCCATGAATCTCCATGAACCTCCTCCATGAATCTCCATGAATCTCCATGAATAGCCATGAATCTCCATGAATCTCCATGAACCTCAATGTATCTCCATGAATCTACATGAATCTCCATGAATCTCCATGAATCTCCTCGATGAATCTCCATGAATCTTCATGAATCTCCTGATCCATGAACCTCTATGAATCTCCATGAATCTCCATGAATCTCCACGAATCTCCATGAATCTCCATGAATCTCCACGAATCTCCATGAATCTCCACGAATCTCCATGAATCTCCATGAATCTCCATGAATCTCTATGAATCTTCATGAATTTCCATGAATCTCCATGAACCCTCATGAACCTCCTCGCTAAATATCCATGAATCTCCATGAATCTTCATGAATCTCCATGAATCTCCATGAATCCCCACGAATCTCCATGAATCTCCATGAATCTCCTCCATGAATCTCCAAGATTCTCCTCCATGAATCTCCATGAATCAACATGAATCTCCATGTATCTCCATGAATCTACATGAATCTCCATGAATCTCAATGAATCTCCTCGATGAATCTCCATGAATCTTCATGAATCTCCTGATCCATGAATCTCTATGAATCTCCATGAATCTCCATGAATCTCCATGAATCTCCATGAAACTCCATGAACCTCCTCCATGAATCTCCATGAATCTCCATGAGTATCCATGAATCTCCATGAATCTCCATGAATCTCCAAGAATCTCCTCCATGAATCTCCATGAATCTCCATGTATCTCCATGAATCTCCTCCATGAATCTCCATGAATCTCCAAGAATCTCCTCCATGAATCTACATGAATCTCCATGAATCTCCATGAATCTCCTTGAATCTCCATGAATCTCCATAAATCGCCATGAATCTCCATGAATCTCCATGAATCTCCATGAATATCCTCCATGAATCTCCATGAATCTCCATGAATGTCCATGAATCTCCTGTATGAATCTCCATGAATCTCCATGAATCTCCATGAATCTCCATGAATCTCCTCCATGAATCTCCTTCATGAATCTCCACGAATCTCCATGAATCTCCATGAATCTCCATGAATCTCCATGAATCTCCATGAATCTCCTCGATGAATCTCCATGAATCTTAATGAAACTGCTGATCCATGAACCTCTATGAATCTCCATGAATCTCCATGAATATCCTCCATGAATCTTCATGAATCTCCATGAATCTCCATGAATCTCCACGAATCTCCATTAATCTCCATGAATCTCCATGGATCTCCATGAATCTCGTCCGTGAATCTCCATGAATCTCCTCCATGAATCTCCATGAATCACCTCCATGAATCTCCATGAATGTCTATGAATCTCCATGACTCTCCACGAATCTCCTTGAATCTCCATGAATCTCCATAAATCGCCATGAATCTCCATGAATCTCCATGAATCTCCATGAATATCCTCCATGAATCTCCATGAATCTCCATGAATGTCCATGAATCTCCTGTATGAATCTCCATGAATCTCCATGAATCTTCATGAATCTCCTGATTCATGAATCTCTATGAAACTCCATGAATCTCCATGAATATCCTCCATGAATCTCCATGAATCTCCATGAATGTCCATGAATCTCCTGTATGAATCTCCATGAATCTCCATGAATCTCCATGAATCTCCATGAATCTCCTCCATGAATCTCCACGAATCTCCATGAATGTCCATGAATCTCCATGAATCTCCAAGAATCTCCTCCATGAATCTCCATGAATCTCCATGTATCTCCATGAATCTCCTCCATGAATCTCCATGAATCTCCAAGAATCTCCTCCATGAATCTACATGAATCTCCATGAATCTCCATGAATCTCCTCGATGAATCTCCATGAATCTTCATGAATCTCCTGATTCATGAATCTCTATGAAACTCCATGAATCTCCATGAATATCCTCCATGAATCTCCATGAATCTCCATGAATGTCCATGAATCTCCTGTATGAATCTCCATGAATCTCCATGAATCTCCATGAATCTCCATGAATCTCCTCCATGAATCTCCTTCATGAATCTCCACGAATCTCCATGAATCTCCATGAATCTCCATGAATCTCCATGAATCTCCTCCATGAATCTCCATGAATCTCCATGAATCTCCATGAATCTCCATGGATCTCCATGAATCTCGTCCGTGAATCTCCATGAATCTCCTCCATGAATCCCCACGAATCTCCATGAATCTCCATGAATCTCCATGGATCTCCATGAATCTCGTCCGTGAATCTCCATGAATCTCCTCCATGAATCTCCACGAATCTCCATGAATGTCCATGAATCTCCATGACATCCTGTATGAATCTTCATGAATCTCCATGAATCTGCATGCATCCCCATGAATCTCCATGAATCTCTATGAACCTCCTCCATGAATCTCCATGAATATCCATGAATCTCCATGAATCTCCATGAACCTCCATGTATCTCGTCCGTGAATCTCCATGAATCTCCTCCATGAATCTCCACGAATCTCCATGAATGTCCATGAATCTCCATGAATCTCCATGAGTCTCCATGAATCTCCATGAATTTGCAAGAATCTCCATGAATGTCCATGAATCTCCTCCATGAATCTCCATGAATCTCCATTAATATCCATGAATCTCCATGAATCTCCATTAATCACCTCCATGAATCTCCATGAATCTCCATGAATCTCCATAAATTTCCATGAATCTCCGTGAATCTCCATGAATCTCCACGAATCTCCATGAATCTCCATGAATCTCCACGAATCTCCATGAATCTCCACGTATCTCCATGAATCTCCATGAATCTCCATGGATCTCCATGCATCTCCATGAATCTCCATGAATCTCCATGAACCTCCTCCATGAATCTCCATGAATCTCCATGAATAGCCATGAATCTCCACGAATCTCCATGAATCTCCACGAATCTCCATGAATCTCCATGAATCTCCATGAATCTCTATGAATCTTCATGAATTTCCATGAATCTCCATGAATCCCCACGAATCTCCATGAATCTCCATGAATCTCCTCCATGAATCTCCAAGATTCTCCTCCATGAATCTCCATGAATCAACATGAATCTCCATGTATCTCCATGAATCTACATGAATCTCCATGAATCTCAATGAATCTCCTCGATGAATCTCCATGAATCTTCATGAATCTCCTGATCCATGAATCTCTATGAATCTCCATGAATCTCCATGAATATCCTCCATGAATCTCCATGAATCTCCATGAATCTCCATGAACCTCCTCCATGAATCTCCATGAATCTCCATGAGTATCCATGAATCTCCATGAATCTCCATGATTCTCCAAGAATCTCCTCCATGAATCTCCATGAATCTCCATGTATCTCCATGAATCTCCTCCATGAATCTCCATGAATCTCCAAGAATCTCCTCCATGAATCTACATGAATCTCCATGAATCTCCATGAATCTCCTCGATGAATCTCCATGAATCTTCATGAATCTCCTGATTCATGAATCTCTATGAAACTCCATGAATCTCCATGAATATCCTCCATGAATCTCCATGAATCTCCATGAATTTCCATGAATCTCCATGAATCTCCATGTATCTCCATGAATCTACATGAATCTCCATGAATCTCCATGAATCTCCTCGATGAATCTCCATGAATCTTAATGAAACTGCTGATCCATGAACCTCTATGAATCTCCATGAATCTCCATGAATATCCTCCATGAATCTTCATGAATCTCCATGAATCTCCATGAATCTCCACGAATCTCCATTAATCTCCATGAATCTCCATGGATCTCCATGAATCTCGTCCGTGAATCTCCATGAATCTCCTCCATGAATCTCCATGAATCACCTCCATGAATCTCCATGAATGTCTATGAATCTCCTCGATGAATCTCCATGAATCTTCATGAATCTCCTGATCCATGAACCTCTATGAATCTCCATGAATCTCCATGAACCTCCACGAATCTCCATGAATCTCCATGAATCTCCACGAATCTCCATGAATCTCCACGAATCTCCATGAATCTCCATGAATCTCCATGAATCTCCATGAATCTCCATGAATCTCCTCCATGAATCTCCTTCATGAATCTCCACGAATCTCCATGAATCTCCATGAATCTCCATGAATCTCCATGAATCTCCTCCATGAATCTCCATGAATCTCCACGAATCTCCATGAATCTCCACGAATCTCCATGAATCTCCATGAATCTCCATGAATCTCTATGAATCTTCATGAATTTCCATGAATCTCCATGAATCCCCACGAATCTCCATGAATCTCCATGAATCTCCTCCATGAATCTCCATGAATCAACATGAATCTCCATGTATCTCCATGAATCTACATGAATCTCCATGAATCTCAATGAATCTCCTCGATGAATCTCCATGAATCTTCATGAATCTCCTGATCCATGAATCTCTATGAATCTCCATGAATCTCCATGAATATCCTCCATGAATCTCCATGAATCTCCATGAATCTCCATGAACCTCCTCCATGAATCTCCATGAATCTCCATGAGTATCCATGAATCTCCATGAATCTCCATGATTCTCCAAGAATCTCCTCCATGAATCTCCATGAATCTCCATGTATCTCCATGAATCTCCTCCATGAATCTCCATGAATCTCCAAGAATCTCCTCCATGAATCTACATGAATCTCCATGAATCTCCATGAATCTCCTCGATGAATCTCCATGAATCTTCATGAATCTCCTGATTCATGAATCTCTATGAAACTCCATGAATCTCCATGAATATCCTCCATGAATCTCCATGAATCTCCATGAATTTCCATGAATCTCCATGAATCTCCATGTATCTCCATGAATCTACATGAATCTCCATGAATCTCCATGAATCTCCTCGATGAATCTCCATGAATCTTAATGAAACTGCTGATCCATGAACCTCTATGAATCTCCATGAATCTCCATGAATATCCTCCATGAATCTTCATGAATCTCCATGAATCTCCATGAATCTCCACGAATCTCCATTAATCTCCATGAATCTCCATGGATCTCCATGAATCTCGTCCGTGAATCTCCATGAATCTCCTCCATGAATCTCCATGAATCACCTCCATGAATCTCCATGAATGTCTATGAATCTCCTCGATGAATCTCCATGAATCTTCATGAATCTCCTGATCCATGAACCTCTATGAATCTCCATGAATCTCCATGAACCTCCACGAATCTCCATGAATCTCCATGAATCTCCACGAATCTCCATGAATCTCCACGAATCTCCATGAATCTCCATGAATCTCCATGAATCTCCATGAATCTCCATGAATCTCCTCCATGAATCTCCTTCATGAATCTCCACGAATCTCCATGAATCTCCATGAATCTCCATGAATCTCCATGAATCTCCTCCATGAATCTCCATGAATCTCCATGAATCTCCATGAATCTCCATGGATCTCCATGAATCTCGTCCGTGAATCTCCATGAATCTCCTCCATGAATCCCCACGAATCTCCATGAATCTCCATGAATCTCCATGGATCTCCATGAATCTCGTCCGTGAATCTCCATGAATCCCCTCCATGAATCTCCACGAATCTCCATGAATGTCCATGAATCTCCATGACATCCTGTATGAATCTTCATGAATCTCCATGAATCTGCATGCATCCCCATGAATCTCCATGAATCTCTATGAACCTCCTCCATGAATCTCCATGAATATCCATGAATCTCCATGAATCTCCATGAACCTCCATGTATCTCGTCCGTGAATCTCCATGAATCTCCTCCATGAATCTCCACGAATCTCCATGAATGTCCATGAATCTCCATGAATCTCCATGAGTCTCCATGAATCTCCATGAATTTGCAAGAATCTCCATGAATGTCCATGAATCTCCTCCATGAATCTCCATGAATCTCCATTAATATCCATGAATCTCCATGAATCTCCATTAATCACCTCCATGAATCTCCATGAATCTCCATGAATCTCCATAAATTTCCATGAATCTCCGTGAATCTCCATGAATTTCCACGAATCTCCATGAATCTCCATGAATCTCCACGAATCTCCATGAATCTCCACGTATCTCCATGAATCTCCATGAATCTCCATGGATCTCCATGCATCTCCATGAATCTCCATGAATCTCCATGAACCTCCTCCATGAATCTCCATGAATCTCCATGAATAGCCATGAATCTCCATGAATCTCCATGAACCTCAATGTATCTCCATGAATCTACATGAATCTCCATGAATCTCCTCGATGAATCTCCATGAATCTTCATGAATCTCCTGATCCATGAACCTCTATGAATCTCCATGAATCTCCATGAACCTCCACGAATCTCCATGAATCTCCATGAATCTCCACGAATCTCCATGAATCTCCACGAATCTCCATGAATCTCCATGAATCTCCATGAATCTCTATGAATCTTCATGAATTTCCATGAATCTCCATGAACCCTCATGAACCTCCTCGCTAAATATCCATGAATCTCCATGAATCTTCATGAATCTCCATGAATCTCCATGAATCCCCACGAATCTCCATGAATCTCCATGAATCTCCTCCATGAATCTCCAAGATTCTCCTCCATGAATCTCCATGAATCAACATGAATCTCCATGTATCTCCATGAATCTACATGAATCTCCATGAATCTCAATGAATCTCCTCGATGAATCTCCATGAATCTTCATGAATCTCCTGATCCATGAATCTCTATGAATCTCCATGAATCTCCATGAATATCCTCCATGAATCTCCATGAATCTCCATGAATCTCCATGAACCTCCTCCATGAATCTCCATGAATCTCCATGAGTATCCATGAATCTCCATGAATCTCCATGAATCTCCAAGAATCTCCTCCATGAATCTACATGAATCTCCATGAATCTCCATGAATCTCCTCGATGAATCTCCATGAATCTTCATGAATCTCCTGATTCATGAATCTCTATGAAACTCCATGAATCTCCATGAATATCCTCCATGAATCTCCATGAATCTCCATGAATTTCCATGAATCTCCATGAATCTCCATGTATCTCCATGAATCTACATGAATCTCCATGAATCTCCATGAATCTCCTCGATGAATCTCCATGAATCTTAATGAAACTGCTGATCCATGAACCTCTATGAATCTCCATGAATCTCCATGAATATCCTCCATGAATCTTCATGAATCTCCATGAATCTCCATGAATCTCCACGAATCTCCATTAATCTCCATGAATCTCCATGGATCTCCATGAATCTCGTCCGTGAATCTCCATGAATCTCCTCCATGAATCTCCATGAATCACCTCCATGAATCTCCATGAATGTCTATGAATCTCCATGACTCTCCATGAATCTCCTTGAATCTCCATGAATCTCCATAAATCGCCATGAATCTCCATGAATCTCCATGAATCTCCATGAATCTCCATGAATCTCCTCCATGAATCTCCATGAATCTCCATGAATCTCCATGAATATCCTCCACGAATCTCCATGAATCTCCATGAATGTGCATGAATCTCCTCCATGAATCTCCTGTATGAATCTCCATGAATCTCCATGAATCTCCATGGATCTCCATGAATCTCGTTCGTGAATCTCCATGAATCTCCTCCATGAATCTCCTGTATGAATCTCCATGAATCTCCATGAATCTCCATGAATCTCCATGAATCTCCTCCATGAATCTCCTTCATCAATCTCCACGAATCTCCATGAATCTCCATGAATCTCCATGAATCTCCATGAATCTCCATGAATCTCCATGAATCTCCATGAATCTCCTCCATGAATCTCCATGAATCTCCATGAATCTCCATGAATCTCTATGAATCTTCATGAATTTCCATGAATCTCCTTGAACCCTCATGAACCTCCTCTCTAAATATCCATGAATCTCCATGAATCTTCATGAATCTCCATGAATCTCCATGAATCCCCACGAATCACCATGAATCTCCATGAATCTCCATGGATCTCCATGAATCTCGTCCGTGAATCTCCATGAATCTCCTCCATGAATCTCCACGAATCTCCATGAATGTCCATGAATCTCCATGAATCTCCATGAGTCTCCATGAATCTCCATGAATTTCCAAGAATCTCCATGAACCCTCATGAACCTCCTCTCTAAATCTCCATGAATCTCCATGTATGTCCATGAATCTCTAAGAATCTCCTCCATGAATCTCCTGTATGAATCTCCATGAATTTCCATGAATATCCTCCATGAATCTCCATGAATCTCCATGAATTTCCATGAATCTCCATGAATCTCCATGTATCTCCATGAATCTCCATGAATCTCCATGAATCTCCATGAATCTCCATGAATCTCCATGAATCTCCTCCATGAATCTCCATGAATCTCCATGAATCTCCATGAATCTCTATGAATCTTCATGAATTTCCATGAATCTCCTTGAACCCTCATGAACCTCCTCTCTAAATATCCATGAATCTCCATGAATCTTCATGAATCTCCATGAATCTCCATGAATCCCCACGAATCACCATGAATCTCCATGAATCTCCATGGATCTCCATGAATCTCGTCCGTGAATCTCCATGAATCTCCTCCATGAATCTCCACGAATCTCCATGAATGTCCATGAATCTCCATGAATCTCCATGAGTCTCCATGAATCTCCATGAATTTCCAAGAATCTCCATGAACCCTCATGAACCTCCTCTCTAAATCTCCATGAATCTCCATGTATGTCCATGAATCTCTAAGAATCTCCTCCATGAATCTCCTGTATGAATCTCCATGAATTTCCATGAATATCCTCCATGAATCTCCATGAATCTCCATGAATATCCTCCATGAATCTTCATGAATCTCCATGAATCTCCATGAATCTCCACGAATCTCCATTAATCTCCATGAATCTCCATGGATCTCCATGAATCTCGTCCGTGAATCTCCATGAATCTCCTCCATGAATCTCCATGAATCACCTCCATGAATCTCCATGGATGTCTATGAATCTCCATGACTCTCTATGAATCTCCTTGAATCTCCATGAATCTCCATAAATCGCCATGAATCTCCATGAATCTCCATGAATCTCCATGAATCTCCATGAATCTCCTCCATGAATCTCCATGAATCTCCATGAATCTCCATGAATGTGCATGAATCTCCTCCATGAATCTCCTGTATGAATCTCCATGAATCTCCATGAATCTCCATGAATCTCCTCCATGAATCTCCTTCATCAATCTCCACGAATCTCCATGAATCTCCATGAATCTCCATGAATCTCCATGAATCTCCATGAATCTCCATGAATCTCCATGAATCTCCTCCATGAATCTCCATGAATCTCCATGAATCTCCATGAATCTCTATGAATCTTCATGAATTTCCATGAATCTCCTTGAACCCTCATGAACCTCCTCTCTAAATATCCATGAATCTCCATGAATCTTCATGAATCTCCATGAATCTCCATGAATCCCCACGAATCACCATGAATCTCCATGAATCTCCATGGATCTCCATGAATCTCGTCCGTGAATCTCCATGAATCTCCTCCATGAATCTCCACGAATCTCCATGAATGTCCATGAATCTCCATGAATCTCCATGAGTCTCCATGAATCTCCATGAATTTCCAAGAATCTCCATGAACCCTCATGAACCTCCTCTCTAAATCTCCATGAATCTCCATGTATGTCCATGAATCTCTAAGAATCTCCTCCATGAATCTCCTGTATGAATCTCCATGAATTTCCATGAATATCCTCCATGAATCTCCATGAATCTCCATGAATTTCCATGAATCTCCATGAATCTCCATGTATCTCCATGAATCTACATGAATCTCCATGAATCTCCATGAATCTCCTCGATGAATCTCCATGAATCTTAATGAAACTGCTGATCCATGAACCTCTATGAATCTCCATGAATCTCCATGAATATCCTCCATGAATCTTCATGAATCTCCATGAATCTCAATGAATCTCCATGAATCTCCATGAATATCCTCCATGAATCTCCATGAATCTCCATGAATCTCCATGAATCTCCTCCATGAATCTCCATGAATCTCCATGAATCTCCATGAATCTCCATGAATCTCCTCCATGAATCTCCATGAATCTCCATGAATCTCCATGAATCTCCATGAATCTCCATGAATCTCCATGTATCTCCATGAATTTCCAAGAATCTCCATGAATGTCCATGAATGTCCTCCATGAATCTCAATGCATCTCCATGAATCTCCATGAATCTCCATGAACCTCCTCCATGAATCTCCACGAATCTCCATGAATCTCTACGAATCTCCATGAATCTCCATGAATCTCCATGAATCTCCATGAATCTCCTCCATGAATCTCCACGAATCTCCATGAATCTCCATGAATCTCCTCCATGAATCTCCATGAATCTCCATGTATCTCCATGAATTTCCAACAATCTCCATGAATGTCCATGAATGTCCTCCATGAATCTCCATGCATCTCCATGAATCTCCATGAATCTCCATGAATATCCTCCATGAATCTCCATGAATCTCCATGAATGTCCATGAATCTCCTCCATGAATCTCCTGTATGAATCTCCATGAATCTCCATGAATCTCCATGAATCTCCATGAATCTCCTCCATGAATCTCCTTCATGAATCTCCACGAATCTCCATGAATCTCCATGAATCTCCATGAATCTCCATGAATCTCCTCCATGAATCTCCATGAATCTCCATGAATCTCCATGAATCTCCATGGATCTCCATGAATCTCGTCCGTGAATCTCCATGAATCTCCTCCATGAATCCCCACGAATCTCCATGAATCTCCATGAATCTCCATGGATCTCCATGAATCTCGTCCGTGAATCTCCATGAATCTCCTCCATGAACCTCCACGAATCTCCATGAATGTCCATGAATCTCCATGATATCCTGTATGAATCTTCATGAATCTCCATGAATCTGCATGCATCTCCATGAATCTCCATGAATCTCTATGAACCTCCTCCATGAATCTCCATGAATATCCATGAATCTCCATGAATCTCCATGAACCTCCATGTATCTCGTCCGTGAATCTCCATGAATCTCCTCCATGAATCTCCACGAATCTCCATGAATGTCCATGAATCTCCATGAATCTCCATGAGTCTCCATGAATCTCCATGAATTTGCAAGAATCTCCATGAATGTCCATGAATCTCCTCCATGAATCTCCATGAATCTCCATTAATATCCATGAATCTCCATGAATCTCCATTAATCACCTCCATGAATCTCCATGAATCTCCATGAATCTCCATAAATTTCCATGAATCTCCGTGAATCTCCATGAATCTCCACGAATCTCCATGAATCTCCATGAATCTCCACGAATCTCCATGAATCTCCACGTATCTCCATGAATCTCCATGAATCTCCATGGATCTCCATGCATCTCCATGAATCTCCATGAATCTCCATGAACCTCCTCCATGAATGTCCATGAATCTCCATGAATAGCCATGAATCTCCATGAATCTCCATGAACCTCAATGTATCTCCATGAATCTACATGAATCTCCATGAATCTCCATGAATCTCCTCGATGAATCTCCATGAATCTTCATGAATCTCCTGATCCATGAACCTCTATGAATCTCCATGAATCTCCATGAATCTCCACGAATCTCCATGAATCTCCATGAATCTCCACGAATCTCCATGAATCTCCACGAATCTCCATGAATCTCCATGAATCTCCATGAATCTCTATGAATCTTCATGAATTTCCATGAATCTCCATGAACCCTCATGAACCTCCTCGCTAAATATCCATGAATCTCCATGAATCTTCATGAATCTCCATGAATCTCAATGAATCTCCTCGATGAATCTCCATGAATCTTCATGAATCTCCTGATCCATGAATCTCTATGAATCTCCATGAATCTCCATGAATATCCTCCATGAATCTCCATGAATCTCCATGAAACTCCATGAACCTCCTCCATGAATCTCCATGAATCTCCATGAGTATCCATGAATCTCCATGAATCTCCATGAATCTCCAAGAATCTCCTCCATGAATCTCCATGAATCTCCATGTATCTCCATGAATCTCCTCCATGAATCTCCATGAATCTCCAAGAATCTCCTCCATGAATCTACATGAATCTCCATGAATCTCCATGAATCTCCTCGATGAATCTCCATGAATCTTCATGAATCTCCTGATTCATGAATCTCTATGAAACTCCATGAATCTCCATGAATATCCTCCATGAATCTCCATGAATCTCCATGAATTTCCATGAATCTCCATGAATCTCCATGTATCTCCATGAATCTACATGAATCTCCATGAATCTCCATGAATCTCCTCGATGAATCTCCATGAATCTTAATGAAACTGCTGATCCATGAACCTCTATGAATCTCCATGAATCTCCATGAATATCCTCCATGAATCTCCATGAATTTCCATGAATCTCCATGAATCTCCATGTATCTCCATGAATCTACATGAATCTCCATGAATCTCCATGAATCTCCTCGATGAATCTCCATGAATCTTAATGAAACTGCTGATCCATGAACCTCTATGAATCTCCATGAATCTCCATGAATATCCTCCATGAATCTTCATGAATCTCCATGAATCTTCATGAATCTCCTGATTCATGAATCTCTATGAAACTCCATGAATCTCCATGAATATCCTCCACGAATCTCCTTGAATCTCCATGAATCTCCATAAATCGCCATGAATCTCCATGTATCTCCATGAATCTCCATGAATATCCTCCATGAATCTCCATGAATCTCCATGAATGTCCATGAATCTCCTGTATGAATCTCCATGAATCTCCATGAATCTCCATGAATCTCCATGAATCTCCTCCATGAATCTCCTTCATGAATCTCCACGAATCTCCATGAATCTCCATGAATCTCCATGAATCTCCATGAATCTCCTCCATGAATCTCCATGAATCTCCATGAATCTCCATGAATCTCCATGGATCTCCATGAATCTCGTTCGTGAATCTCCATGAATCTCCTCCATGAATCCCCACGAATCTCCATGAATCTCCATGAATCTCCATGGATCTCCATGAATCTCGTCCGTGAATCTCCATGAATCTCCTCCATGAATCTCCACGAATCTCCATGAATGTCCATGAATCTCCATGATATCCTGTATGAATCTTCATGAATCTCCATGAATCTGCATGCATCCCCATGAATCTCCATGAATCTCTATGAACCTCCTCCATGAATCTCCATGAATATCCATGAATCTCCATGAATCTCCATGAACCTCCATGTATCTCGTCCGTGAATCTCCATGAATCTCCTCCATGAATCTCCACGAATCTCCATGAATGTCCATGAATCTCCATGAATCTCCAAGAATCTCCTCCATGAATCTCCATGAATCTCCATGTATCTCCATGAATCTCCTCCATGAATCTCCATGAATCTCCAAGAATCTCCTCCATGAATCTACATGAATCTCCATGAATCTCCATGAATCTCCTCGATGAATCTCCATGAATCTTCATGAATCTCCTGATTCATGAATCTCTATGAAACTCCATGAATCTCCATGAATATCCTCCATGAATCTCCATGAATCTCCATGAATTTCCATGAATCTCCATGAATCTCCATGTATCTCCATGAATCTACATGAATCTCCATGAATCTCCATGAATCTCCTCGATGAATCTCCATGAATCTTAATGAAACTGCTGATCCATGAACCTCTATGAATCTCCATGAATCTCCATGAATATCCTCCATGAATCTTCATGAATCTCCATGAATTTCCATGAATCTCCACGAATCTCCATTAATCTCCATGAATCTCCATGAATCTCGTCCGTGAATCTCCATGAATCTCCTCCATGAATCTCCATGAATCACCTCCATGAATCTCCATGAATGTCTATGAATCTCCATGACTCTCCACGAATCTCCTTGAATCTCCATGAATCTCCATAAATCGCCATGAATCTCCATGAATCTCCATGAATCTCCATGAATATCCTCCATGAATCTCCATGAATCTCCATGAATGTCCATGAATCTCCTGTATGAATCTCCATGAATCTCCATGAATCTCCATGAATCTCCATGAATCTCCTCCATGAATCTCCTTCATGAATCTCCACGAATCTCCATGAATCTCCATGAATCTCCATCAATCTCCATGAATCTCCTCCATGAATCTCCATGAATCTCCATGAATCTCCATGAATCTCCATAGATCTCCATGAATCTCGTCCGTGAATCTCCATGAATCTCCTCCATGAATCCCCACGAATCTCCATGAATCTCCATGAATCTCCATGGATCTCCATGAATCTCGTCCGTGAATCTCCATGAATCTCCTCCATGAATCTCCACGAATCTCCATGAATGTCCATGAATCTCCATGATATCCTGTATGAATCTTCATGAATCTCCATGAATCTGCATGCATCCCCATGAATCTCCATGAATCTCTATGAACCTCCTCCATGAATCTCCATGAATATCCATGAATCTCCATGAATCTCCATGAACCTCCATGTATCTCGTCCGTGAATCTCCATGAATCTCCTCCATGAATCTCCACGAATCTCCATGAATGTCCATGAATCTCCATGAATCTCCATGAGTCTCCATGAATCTCCATGAATTTGCAAGAATCTCCATGAATGTCCATGAATCTCCTCCATGAATCTCCATGAATCTCCATTAATATCCATGAATCTCCATGAATCTCCATTAATCACCTCCATGAATCTCCATGAATCTCCATGAATCTCCATAAATTTCCATGAATCTCCGTGAATCTCCATGAATCTCCACGAATCTCCATGAATCTCCATGAATCTCCACGAATCTCCATGAATCTCCACGTATCTCCATGAATCTCCATGAATCTCCATGGATCTCCATGCATCTCCATGAATCTCCATGAATCTCCATGAACCTCCTCCATGAATCTCCATGAATCTCCATGAATAGCCATGAATCTCCATGAATCTCCATGAACCTCAATGTATCTCCATGAATCTACATGAATCTCCATGAATCTCCATGAATCTCCTCGATGAATCTCCATGAATCTTCATGAATCTCCTGATCCATGAACCTCTATGAATCTCCATGAATCTCCATGAACCTCCACGAATCTCCATGAATCTCCATGAATCTCCACGAATCTCCATGAATCTCCACGAATCTCCATGAATCTCCATGAATCTCCATGAATCTCCAAGAATCTCCTCCATGAATCTACATGAATCTCCATGAATCTCCATGAATCTCCTCGATGAATCTCCATGAATCTTCATGAATCTCCTGATTCATGAATCTCTATGAAACTCCATGAATCTCCATGAATATCCTCCATGAATCTCCATGAATCTCCATGAATTTCCATGAATCTCCATGAATCTCCATGTATCTCCATGAATCAACATGAATCTCCATGAATCTCCATGAATCTCCTCGATGAATCTCCATGAATCTTAATGAAACTGCTGATCCATGAACCTCTATGAATCTCCATGAATCTCCATGAATATCCTCCATGAATCTTCATGAATCTCCATGAATCTCCATGAATCTCCACGAATCTCCATTAATCTCCATGAATCTCCATGGATCTCCATGAATCTCGTCCGTGAATCTCCATGAATCTCCTCCATGAATCTCCATGAATCACCTCCATGAATCTCCATGAATGTCTATGAATCTCCATGACTCTCCATGAATCTCCTTGAATCTCCATGAATCTCCATAAATCGCCATGAATCTCCATGAATCTCCATGAATCTCCATGAATCTCCTCCATGAATCTCCATGAATCTCCATGAATCTCCATGAATCTCCATGTATCTCCATGAATTTCCAAGAATCTCCATGAATGTCCATGAATGTCCTCCATGAATCTCCATGCACCTCCATGAATCTCCATGAATCTCCATGAACCTCCTCCATGAATCTCCACGAATCTCCATGAATCTCCATGGATCTCCATGAATCTCGTCCGTGAATCTCCATGAATCTCCTCCATGAATCTCCATGAATCACCTCCATGAATCTCCATGAATGTCTATGAATCTCGATGACTCTCCATGAATCTCCTTGAATCTCCATGAATCCCCATAAATCGCCATGAATCTCCATGAATCTCCATGAATCTCCATGAATCTCCATGAATCTCCTCCATGAATCTCCATGAATCTCCATGAATCTCCATGAATATCCTCCACGAATCTCCATGAATCTCCATGAATGTGCATGAATCTCCTCCATGAATCTCCTGTATGAATCTCCATGAATCTCCATGAATCTCCATGAATCTCCATGAATCTCCTCCATGAATCTCCTTCATCAATCTCCACGAATCTCCATGAATCTCCATGAATCTCCATGAATCTCCATGAATCTCCATGAATCTCCATGAATCTCCATGAATCTCCTCCATGAATCTCCATGAATCTCCATAAATATCCATGAATCTCCATGAATCTCCATGAACCTCCATGTATCTCCATGAATCTACATGAATCTCCATGAATCTCCATGAATCTCCTCGATGAATCTCCATGAATCTTCATGAATCTTCTGATCCATGAACCTCTATGAATCTCCATCAATCTCCATGAATGTCCATGAATCTCCTATATGAATCTCCATGAATCTCCATGAATCTCCATGAATCTCCATGATTCGCCTCCATGAATCTCCTTCATCAATCTCCACGAATCTCCATGAATCTCCATGAATCTCCATGAATCTCCATGGATCTCCATGAATCTCGTCCGTGAATCTCCATGAATCTCCTCCATGAATCTGCACGAATCTCCATGAATCTCCACGAATCTCCATGAATCTCCTCCATGAATCTCTATGAATCTACATGAATTTCCATGAATCTCCATGAACCCTCATGAACCTCCTCTCTAAATCTCCATGAATCACCATGAATCTCCATGAATCTCGTCCGTGAATCTCCATGAATCTCCTCCATGAATCTCCATGAATCTCCATGAATCTCTATGAATCTCCATGAATTTCCATGAATCTCCATGAATCTCCTCGATGAATCTCCATGAATCTTCATGAATCTTCTGATCCATGAACCTCTATGAATTTCCATGAATCTCCATGAATGTCCTCCATGAATCTCCATGAATCTCCATGAATGTCCATGAATCTCCTCCATGAATCTCCTGTATGAATCTCCATGAATCTCCATGAATCTCCATGAATCTCCATGATTCGCCTTCATGAATCTCCTTCATCAATCTCCACGAATCTCCATGAATCTCCATGAATCTCCATGAATCTCCATGGATCTCCATGAATCTCGTCCGTGAATCTCCATGAATCTCCTCCATGAATCTGCACGAATCTCCATGAATCTCCACGAATCTCCATGAATCTCCTCCATGAATCTCTATGAATCTCCATGAATTTCCATGAATCTCCATGAACCCTCATGAACCTCCTCTCTAAATCTCCATGAATCACCATGAATCTCCATGAATGTCCATGAATCTCTATGAATCTCCTCCATGAATCTCCTGTATGAATCTCCATGAATCTCCATGAATATCCTCCATGAATCTCCATGAATCTCCATGAATCTCTATGAATCTCCATGAATTTCCATGAATATTCATGAACCCTCATGAACCTCCTCTCTAAATCTCCATGAATCTCCATGAATCTTCATGAATCTCTATGAATCTCCATGAATCTCCTCCATGACTCTCCTGTATGAATCTCCATGAATCTGCATGAATCTCCATGAATATCCTTCATGAATCTCCATGAATCTCCTCGATGAATCTCCGTGAATCTTCATGAATCTCCTGATCCATGTACCTCTATGAATCTCCATGAATCTCCATGAATATCCTCCATGAATCTCCACGAATCTCCATGAATCTCCATGAATCTCCATGAATCTCCTCCATGAATCTCCAGGAATCTCCATGAATGTCCATGAATCTCCATGAATCTCCTCCATGAATCTCCATGAATCACCTCCATGAATATCCATGAATCTCCAAGAATCTCCTCCATGAATCTCCATGCATCTCCATGAATCTCCATGTATCTCCATGAATCTACATGAATCTCCATGAATCTCAATGAATCTCCATGAATCTTCATGAATCTCCTGATCCATGAATCTTCATGAATCTCCTGATCCATGAATCTCTATGAATCTCCATGAATCTCCATGAATATCCTCCATGAATCTCCATGAATCTTCATGAATCTCCATGAATCTCCATGATATCCTGTATGAATCTTCATGAATCTCCATGAATCTCCATGCATCTCCATGAATCTCCATGAATCTCCATGAACCTCCTCCATGAATCTCCATGAATCTCCATGCATGAATCTCCATGAGTATCCATGAATCTCCATGAATCTCCATGAATCTCCATGTATCTCCATGAATTTCCAAGAATCTCCATGAATGTCCATGAATGTCCTCCATGAATCTCCATGCATCTCCATGAATCTCCATGCATCTCCATGAACCTCCTCCATGAATCTCCATGAATCTCCATGAATATCCATGAATCTCCATGAACCTCCATGTATCTCCATGAATCTACATGAATCTCCATGAATCTCCATGAATCACGATGAATCGCCTCCATGAATCTCCTTCATCAATCTCCACGAATTTCCATGAATCTCCATGAATCTCCATGAATCTCCATGGATCTCCATGAATCTCGTCCGTGAATCTCCATGAATCTCCTCCATGAATCTCCACGAATCTCCATGAATGTCCATGAATCTCCATGAATCTCCATGAGTCTCCATGAATCTCCATGAATTTCCAAGAATCTCCATGAACCCTCATGAACCTCCTCTCTAAATCTCCATGAATCTCCATGAATGTCCATGAATCTCTAAGAATCTCCTCCATGAATCTCCTGTATGAATCTCCATGAATCTCCATGAACCTCCTCCATGAATCTCCATGAATCTCCATGAGTATCCATGAATCTCCATGAATCTCCATGAATCTCCATGTATCTCCATGAATATCCCAGGATCTCCATGAATGTCCATGAATGTCCTCCATGAATCTCCATGCATCTCCATGAATCTCCATGAATCTACATGAACCTCCTCCATGAATCTCCATGAATCTCCATAAATATCCATGAATCTCCATGAATCTCCACGAACCTCCATGTATCTCCATGAATCTACATGAATCTACATGAATCTCCATGAATCTCCATGAATCTCCTCGATGAATCTCCATGAATCTTCATGAATCTTCTGATCCATGAACCCCTATGAATCTCCATGAATCTCCATGAATATCCTCCATGAATCTCCACGAATCTCCATGAATGTCCATGAATCTCCTCCATGAATCTCCTGTATGAATCTCCATGAATCTCCATGAATCTCCATGAATCTCCATGAATCGCCTCCATGAATCTCCTTCATCAATCTCCACGAATCTCCATGAATCTCCATGAATCGCCATGAATCTCCATGGATCTCCACGAATCTCGTCCGTGAATCTCCATGAATCTCCTCCATGAATCTGCACGAATCTCCATGAATGTCCATGAATCTCCATGAATCTCCATGAGTCTCCATGAATCTCCATGAATTTCCAAGAATCTCCATGAATGTCCATCAATCTCCTCCATGAATCTCCATGAATCTCCATTAATATCCATGAATCTCCACGAATCTCCATGAATCTCCTCCATGAATCTCCATGAATCTCCATGAATGTCCATGAATCTCTATGAATCTCCTCCATGAATCTCCTGTATGAATCTCCATGAATCTCCATGAATATCCTCCATGAATCTCCATGAATCTCCATGAATCTCTATGAATCTCCATGAATTTCCATGAATATTCATGAACCCTCATGAACCTCCTCTCTAAATCTCCATGAATCTCCATGAATCTTCATGAATCTCTATGAATCTCCATGAATCTCCTCCATGACTCTCCTGTATGAATCTCCATGAATCTCCATGAATCTCCATGAATATCCTTCATGAATCTCCATGAATCTCCTGGATGAATCTCCGTGAATCTTCATGAATCTCCTGATCCATGTACCTCTATGAATCTCCATGAATCTCCATGAATATCCTCCATGAATCTCCACGAATCTCCATGAATGTCCATGAATCTCCATGAATCTCCTCCATGAATCTCTATGAATCTCCATGAATTTGCATGAATCTCCATGAATCTCCAAGAGTCAACATGAATCTCCATGAATTTCCAAGAATCTCCATGAATGTCCATGAATCTCCTCCATGAATCTCCATGAATATCCATTAAACTCCAAGAATCTCCTCCATGAATCTCCATGCATCTCCATGAATCTCCATGAATATCCATGAATCTCCATGAATCTCCATGAACCTCCATGTATCTCCATGAATCTACATGAATCTCCATGAATCTCCATGAATCTCCTCGATGAATCTCCATGAATCTTCATGAATCTCCTGATCCATGAACCTCTATGAATCTCCATGAATCTCCATGAATATCCTCCACGAATCTCCATGAATCCCCACGAATCTCCATCAATCTCTATGAATCTCCATGGATCTCCATGAATCTCGTCCGTGAATCTCCATGAATCTCCTCCATGAATCTCCACGAATCTCCATGAATGTCCATCAATCTCCATGAATCTCCATGAGTCTCCATGAATCTCCATGAATTTCCAAGAATCTCCATGAATGTCCATGAATCTCCTCCATGAATCTCCATGAATCTCCATTAATATCCATGTATCTCCATGAATCTCCATGAATCTACATGAATCTCCATGAATCTCAATGAATTTCCTCGATGAATCTCCATGAATCTTCATGAATCTCCTGATCCATGAATCTCTATGAATCTCCATGAATCTCCATGAATATCCTCCATGAATCTCCATGAATCTTCATGAATCTCCATGAATCTCCATGATATCCTGTATGAATCTTCATGAATCTCCATGAATCTCCATGCATCTCCATGAATCTCCATGAATCTCCATGAACCTCCTCCATGAATCTCCATGAATCTCCATGAGTATCCATGAATCTCCATGAATCTCCATGAATCTCCATGTATCTCCATGAACCTCCATGTATCTCGTCCGTGAATCTCCATGAATCTCCTCCATGAATCTCCACGAATCTCCATGAATGTCCATGAATCTCCATGCATCTCCATGAAACTCCATGAATCTCCATGAACCTCCTCCATGAATCTCCATGAATCTCCATGAATATCCATGAATCTCCATGAATCTCCATGAACCTCCATGTATCTCCATGAGTATCCATGAATCTCCATGCATCTCCATGAAACTCCATGAATCTCCATGAACCTCCTCCATGAATCTCCATGAATCTCCATGAATATCCATGAATCTCCATGAATCTCCATGAACCTCCATGTATCTCGTCCGTGAATCTCCATGAATCTCCTCCATGAATCTCCACGAATCTCCATGAATGTCCATGAATCTCCATGAATCTCCATGAGTCTCCATGAATCTCCATGAATCTCCATGAATCTCCATAAATTTCCATGAATCTCCGTGAATCTCCATGAATCTCCACGAATCTCCATGAATCTCCATGAATCTCCACGAATCTCCATGAATCTCCACGTATCTCCATGAATCTCCATGAATCTCCATGGATCTCCATGCATCTCCATGAATCTCCATGAATCTCCATGAACCTCCTCCATGAATCTCCATGAATAGCCATGAATCTCCATGAATCTCCATGAACCTCAATGTATCTCCATGAATCTACATGAATCTCCATGAATCTCCATGAATCCCCACGAATCTCCATGAATCTCCATGAATCTCCTCCATGAATCTCCAAGATTCCCCTCCATGAATCTCCATGAATCTCCATGAATCTCCATGAATTTCCATGAATCTCCATGAACCCTCATGAACCTCCTCTCTAAATCTCCATGAATCACCATGAATCTCCATGAATGTCCATGAATCTCTATGAATCTCCTCCATGAATCTCCTGTATGAATCTCCATGAATCTCCATGAATATCCTCCATGAATCTCCATGAATCTCCATGAATCTCTATGAATCTCCATGAATTTCCATGAATATTCATGAACCCTCATGAACCTCCTCTCTAAATCTCCATGAATCTCCATGAATCTTCATGAATCTCTATGAATCTCCATGAATCTCCTCCATGACTCTCCTGTATGAATCTCCATGAATCTGCATGAATCTCCATGAATATCCTTCATGAATCTCCATGAATCTCCTCGATGAATCTCCGTGAATCTTCATGAATCTCCTGATCCATGTACCTCTATGAATCTCCATGAATCTCCATGAATATCCTCCATGAATCTCCACGAATCTCCATGAATCTCCATGAATCTCCATGAATCTCCTCCATGAATCTCCAGGAATCTCCATGAATGTCCATGAATCTCCATGAATCTCCTCCATGAATCTCCATGAATCACCTCCATGAATATCCATGAATCTCCAAGAATCTCCTCCATGAATCTCCATGCATCTCCATGAATCTCCATGTATCTCCATGAATCTACATGAATCTCCATGAATCTCAATGAATCTCCATGAATCTTCATGAATCTCCTGATCCATGAATCTCTATGAATCTCCATGAATCTCCATGAATATCCTCCATGAATCTCCATGAATCTTCATGAATCTCCATGAATCTCCATGATATCCTGTATGAATCTTCATGAATCTCCATGAATCTCCATGCATCTCCATGAATCTCCATGAATCTCCATGAACCTCCTCCATGAATCTCCATGAATCTCCATGAGTATCCATGAATCTCCATGAATCTCCATGAATCTCCATGTATCTCCATGAATTTCCAAGAATCTCCATGAATGTCCATGAATGTCCTCCATGAATCTCCATGCATCTCCATGAATCTCCATGCATCTCCATGAACCTCCTCCATGAATCTCCATGAATCTCCATGAATATCCATGAATCTCCATGAACCTCCATGTATCTCCATGAATCTACATGAATCTCCATGAATCTCCATGAATCACGATGAATCGCCTCCATGAATCTCCTTCATCAATCTCCACGAATTTCCATGAATCTCCATGAATCTCCATGAATCTCCATGGATCTCCATGAATCTCGTCCGTGAATCTCCATGAATCTCCTCCATGAATCTCCACGAATCTCCATGAATGTCCATGAATCTCCATGAATCTCCATGAGTCTCCATGAATCTCCATGAATTTCCAAGAATCTCCATGAACCCTCATGAACCTCCTCTCTAAATCTCCATGAATCTCCATGAATGTCCATGAATCTCTAAGAATCTCCTCCATGAATCTCCTGTATGAATCTCCATGAATCTCCATGAACCTCCTCCATGAATCTCCATGAATCTCCATGAGTATCCATGAATCTCCATGAATCTCCATGAATCTCCATGTATCTCCATGAATATCCCAGGATCTCCATGAATGTCCATGAATGTCCTCCATGAATCTCCATGCATCTCCATGAATCTCCATGAATCTACATGAACCTCCTCCATGAATCTCCATGAATCTCCATAAATATCCATGAATCTCCATGAATCTCCACGAACCTCCATGTATCTCCATGAATCTACATGAATCTACATGAATCTCCATGAATCTCCATGAATCTCCTCGATGAATCTCCATGAATCTTCATGAATCTTCTGATCCATGAACCCCTATGAATCTCCATGAATCTCCATGAATATCCTCCATGAATCTCCATGAATCTCCATGAATGTCCATGAATCTCCTCCATGAATCTCCTGTATGAATCTCCATGAATCTCCATGAATCTCCATGAATCTCCATGAATCGCCTCCATGAATCTCCTTCATCAATCTCCACGAATCTCCATGAATCTCCATGAATCGCCATGAATCTCCATGGATCTCCACGAATCTCGTCCGTGAATCTCCATGAATCTCCTCCATGAATCTGCACGAATCTCCATGAATGTCCATGAATCTCCATGAATCTCCATGAGTCTCCATGAATCTCCATGAATTTCCAAGAATCTCAATGAATGTCCATCAATCTCCTCCATGAATCTCCATGAATCTCCATTAATATCCATGAATCTCCACGAATCTCCATGAATCTCCTCCATGAATCTCCATGAATCTCCATGAATGTCCATGAATCTCTATGAATCTCCTCCATGAATCTCCTGTATGAATCTCCATGAATCTCCATGAATATCCTCCATGAATCTCCATGAATCTCCATGAATCTCTATGAATCTCCATGAATTTCCATGAATATTCATGAACCCTCATGAACCTCCTCTCTAAATCTCCATGAATCTCCATGAATCTTCATGAATCTCTATGAATCTCCATGAATCTCCTCCATGACTCTCCTGTATGAATCTCCATGAATCTCCATGAATCTCCATGAATATCCTTCATGAATCTCCATGAATCTCCTGGATGAATCTCCGTGAATCTTCATGAATCTCCTGATCCATGTACCTCTATGAATCTCCATGAATCTCCATGAATATCCTCCATGAATCTCCACGAATCTCCATGAATGTCCATGAATCTCCATGAATCTCCTCCATGAATCTCTATGAATCTCCATGAATTTGCATGAATCTCCATGAATCTCCAAGAGTCAACATGAATCTCCATGAATTTCCAAGAATCTCCATGAATGTCCATGAATCTCCTCCATGAATCTCCATGAATATCCATTAAACTCCAAGAATCTCCTCCATGAATCTCCATGCATCTCCATGAATCTCCATGAATATCCATGAATCTCCATGAATCTCCATGAACCTCCATGTATCTCCATGAATCTACATGAATCTCCATGAATCTCCATGAATCTCCTCGATGAATCTCCATGAATCTTCATGAATCTCCTGATCCATGAACCTCTATGAATCTCCATGAATCTCCATGAATATCCTCCACGAATCTCCATGAATCCCCACGAATCTCCATCAATCTCTATGAATCTCCATGGATCTCCATGAATCTCGTCCGTGAATCTCCATGAATCTCCTCCATGAATCTCCACGAATCTCCATGAATGTCCATCAATCTCCATGAATCTCCATGAGTCTCCATGAATCTCCATGAATTTCCAAGAATCTCCATGAATGTCCATGAATCTCCTCCATGAATCTCCATGAATCTCCATTAATATCCATGTATCTCCATGAATCTCCATGAATCTACATGAATCTCCATGAATCTCAATGAATTTCCTCGATGAATCTCCATGAATCTTCATGAATCTCCTGATCCATGAATCTCTATGAATCTCCATGAATCTCCATGAATATCCTCCATGAATCTCCATGAATCTTCATGAATCTCCATGAATCTCCATGATATCCTGTATGAATCTTCATGAATCTCCATGAATCTCCATGCATCTCCATGAATCTCCATGAATCTCCATGAACCTCCTCCATGAATCTCCATGAATCTCCATGAGTATCCATGAATCTCCATGAATCTCCATGAATCTCCATGTATCTCCATGAACCTCCATGTATCTCGTCCGTGAATCTCCATGAATCTCCTCCATGAATCTCCACGAATCTCCATGAATGTCCATGAATCTCCATGCATCTCCATGAAACTCCATGAATCTCCATGAACCTCCTCCATGAATCTCCATGAATCTCCATGAATATCCATGAATCTCCATGAATCTCCATGAACCTCCATGTATCTCCATGAGTATCCATGAATCTCCATGCATCTCCATGAAACTCCATGAATCTCCATGAACCTCCTCCATGAATCTCCATGAATCTCCATGAATATCCATGAATCTCCATGAATCTCCATGAACCTCCATGTATCTCGTCCGTGAATCTCCATGAATCTCCTCCATGAATCTCCACGAATCTCCATGAATGTCCATGAATCTCCATGAATCTCCATGAGTCTCCATGAATCTCCATGAATCTCCATGAATCTCCATAAATTTCCATGAATCTCCGTGAATCTCCATGAATCTCCACGAATCTCCATGAATCTCCATGAATCTCCACGAATCTCCATGAATCTCCACGTATCTCCATGAATCTCCATGAATCTCCATGGATCTCCATGCATCTCCATGAATCTCCATGAATCTCCATGAACCTCCTCCATGAATCTCCATGAATAGCCATGAATCTCCATGAATCTCCATGAACCTCAATGTATCTCCATGAATCTACATGAATCTCCATGAATCTCCATGAATCCCCACGAATCTCCATGAATCTCCATGAATCTCCTCCATGAATCTCCAAGATTCCCCTCCATGAATCTCCATGAATCTCCATGAATCTCCATGAATCTACATGAATCTCCATGAATCTCAATGAATCTCCTCGATGAATCTCCATGAATCTTCATGAATCTCCTGATCCATGAACCTCTATGAATCTCCATGAATCTCCATGAATCTCCACGAATCTCCATGAATCTCCATGAATCTCCACGAATCTCCATGAATCTCCACGAATCTCCATGAATCTCCATGAATCTCCATGAATCTCTATGAATCTTCATGAATTTCCATGAATCTCCATGAACCCTCATGAACCTCCTCGCTAAATATACATGAATCTCCATGAATCTTCATGAATCTCCATGAATCCCCACGAATCTCCATGAATCTCCATGAATCTCCTCCATGAATCTCCAAGATTCTCCTCCATGAATCTCCATGAATCTCCATGAATCTCCATGTATCTCCATGAATCTACATGAATCTCCATGAATCTCCATGAATCTCCACGAATCTCCATGAATCTCCTCCATGAATCTCTATGAATCTCCATGAATTTCCATGAATCTCCATGAACCCTCATGAACCTCCTCTCTAAATCTCCATGAATCACCATGAATCTCCATGAATGTCCATGAATCTCTATGAATCTCCTCCATGAATCTCCTGTATGAATCTCCATGAATCTCCATGAATATCCTCCATGAATCTCCATGAATCTCCATGAATCTCTATGAATCTCCATGAATTTCCATGAATATTCATGAACCCTCATGAACCTCCTCTCTAAATCTCCATGAATCTCCATGAATCTTCATGAATCTCTATGAATCTCCATGAATCTCCTCCATGACTCTCCTGTATGAATCTCCATGAATCTGCATGAATCTCCATGAATATCCTTCATGAATCTCCATGAATCTCCTCGATGAATCTCCGTGAATCTTCATGAATCTCCTGATCCATGTACCTCTATGAATCTCCATGAATCTCCATGAATATCCTCCATGAATCTCCACGAATCTCCATGAATCTCCATGAATCTCCATGAATCTCCTCCATGAATCTCCAGGAATCTCCATGAATGTCCATGAATCTCCATGAATCTCCTCCATGAATCTCCATGAATCACCTCCATGAATATCCATGAATCTCCAAGAATCTCCTCCATGAATCTCCATGCATCTCCATGAATCTCCATGTATCTCCATGAATCTACATGAATCTCCATGAATCTCAATGAATCTCCATGAATCTCCATGAATCTCCATGTATCTCCATGAATTTCCAAGAATCTCCATGAATGTCCATGAATGTCCTCCATGAATCTCCATGCATCTCCATGAATCTCCATGCATCTCCATGAACCTCCTCCATGAATCTCCATGAATCTCCATGAATATCCATGAATCTCCATGAACCTCCATGTATCTCCATGAATCTACATGAATCTCCATGAATCTCCATGAATCACGATGAATCGCCTCCATGAATCTCCTTCATCAATCTCCACGAATTTCCATGAATCTCCATGAATCTCCATGAATCTCCATGGATCTCCATGAATCTCGTCCGTGAATCTCCATGAATCTCCTCCATGAATCTCCACGAATCTCCATGAATGTCCATGAATCTCCATGAATCTCCATGAGTCTCCATGAATCTCCATGAATTTCCAAGAATCTCCATGAACCCTCATGAACCTCCTCTCTAAATCTCCATGAATCTCCATGAATGTCCATGAATCTCTAAGAATCTCCTCCATGAATCTCCTGTATGAATCTCCATGAATCTCCATGAACCTCCTCCATGAATCTCCATGAATCTCCATGAGTATCCATGAATCTCCATGAATCTCCATGAATCTCCATGTATCTCCATGAATATCCCAGGATCTCCATGAATGTCCATGAATGTCCTCCATGAATCTCCATGCATCTCCATGAATCTCCATGAATCTACATGAACCTCCTCCATGAATCTCCATGAATCTCCATAAATATCCATGAATCTCCATGAATCTCCACGAACCTCCATGTATCTCCATGAATCTACATGAATCTACATGAATCTCCATGAATCTCCATGAATCTCCTCGATGAATCTCCATGAATCTTCATGAATCTTCTGATCCATGAACCCCTATGAATCTCCATGAATCTCCATGAATATCCTCCATGAATCTCCATGAATCTCCATGAATGTCCATGAATCTCCTCCATGAATCTCCTGTATGAATCTCCATGAATCTCCATGAATCTCCATGAATCTCCATGAATCGCCTCCATGAATCTCCTTCATCAATCTCCACGAATCTCCATGAATCTCCATGAATCGCCATGAATCTCCATGGATCTCCATGAATCTCGTCCGTGAATCTCCATGAATCTCCTCCATGAATCTGCACGAATCTCCATGAATGTCCATGAATCTCCATGAATCTCCATGAGTCTCCATGAATCTCCATGAATTTCCAAGAATCTCCATGAATGTCCATCAATCTCCTCCATGAATCTCCATGAATCTCCATTAATATCCATGAATCTCCACGAATCTCCATGAATCTCCTCCATGAATCTCCATGAATCTCCATGAATGTCCATGAATCTCTATGAATCTCCTCCATGAATCTCCTGTATGAATCTCCATGAATCTCCATGAATATCCTCCATGAATCTCCATGAATCTCCATGAATCTCTATGAATCTCCATGAATTTCCATGAATATTCATGAACCCTCATGAACCTCCTCTCTAAATCTCCATGAATCTCCATGAATCTTCATGAATCTCTATGAATCTCCATGAATCTCCTCCATGACTCTCCTGTATGAATCTCCATGAATCTCCATGAATCTCCATGAATATCCTTCATGAATCTCCATGAATCTCCTGGATGAATCTCCGTGAATCTTCATGAATCTCCTGATCCATGTACCTCTATGAATCTCCATGAATCTCCATGAATATCCTCCATGAATCTCCACGAATCTCCATGAATGTCCATGAATCTCCATGAATCTCCTCCATGAATCTCTATGAATCTCCATGAATTTGCATGAATCTCCATGAATCTCCATGAACCTCCTCCATGAATCTCCATGAATCTCCATGAGTATCCATGAATCTCCATGAATCTCCATGAATCTCCATGTATCTCCATGAACCTCCATGTATCTCGTCCGTGAATCTCCATGAATCTCCTCCATGAATCTCCACGAATCTCCATGAATGTCCATGAATCTCCATGCATCTCCATGTATCTCCATGAATCTCCATGAATCTACATGAATCTCCATGAATCTCAATGAATTTCCTCGATGAATCTCCATGAATCTTCATGAATCTCCTGATCCATGAATCTCTATGAATCTCCATGAATCTCCATGAATATCCTCCATGAATCTCCATGAATCTTCATGAATCTCCATGAATCTCCATGATATCCTGTATGAATCTTCATGAATCTCCATGAATCTCCATGCATCTCCATGAATCTCCATGAATCTCCATGAACCTCCTCCATGAATCTCCATGAATCTCCATGAGTATCCATGAATCTCCATGAATCTCCATGAATCTCCATGTATCTCCATGAACCTCCATGTATCTCGTCCGTGAATCTCCATGAATCTCCTCCATGAATCTCCACGAATCTCCATGAATGTCCATGAATCTCCATGCATCTCCATGAAACTCCATGAATCTCCATGAACCTCCTCCATGAATCTCCATGAATCTCCATGAATCTCCATGAACCTCCATGTATCTCCATGAGTATCCATGAATCTCCATGCATCTCCATGAAACTCCATGAATCTCCATGAACCTCCTCCATGAATCTCCATGAATCTCCATGAATATCCATGAATCTCCTCCATGAATCTCCACGAATCTCCATGAATGTCCATGAATCTCCATGAATCTCCATGAGTCTCCATGAATCTCCATGAATCTCCATGAATCTCCATAAATTTCCATGAATCTCCGTGAATCTCCATGAATCTCCACGAATCTCCATGAATCTCCATGAATCTCCACGAATCTCCATGAATCTCCACGTATCTCCATGAATCTCCATGAATCTCCATGGATCTCCATGCATCTCCATGAATCTCCATGAATCTCCATGAACCTCCTCCATGAATCTCCATGAATAGCCATGAATCTCCATGAATCTCCATGAACCTGAATGTATCTCCATGAATCTACATGAATCTCCATGAATCTCCATGAATCCCCACGAATCTCCATGAATCTCCATGAATCTCCTCCATGAATCTCCAAGATTCCCCTCCATGAATCTCCATGAATCTCCATGAATCTCCATGTATCTCCATGAATCTACATGAATCTCCATGAATCTCAATGAATCTCCTCGATGAATCTCCATGAATCTTCATGAATCTCCTGATCCATGAACCTCTATGAATCTCCATGAATCTCCATGAATCTCCACGAATCTCCATGAATCTCCATGAATCTCCACGAATCTCCATGAATCTCCACGAATCTCCATGAATCTCCATGAATCTCCATGAATCTCTATGAATCTTCATGAATTTCCATGAATCTCCATGAACCCTCATGAACCTCCTCGCTAAATATACATGAATCTCCATGAATCTTCATGAATCTCCATGAATCCCCACGAATCTCCATGAATCTCCATGAATCTCCTCCATGAATCTCCAAGATTCTCCTCCATGAATCTCCATGAATCTCCATGAATCTCCTCCATGACTCTCCTGTATGAATCTCCATGAATCTCCATGAATCTCCATGAATATCCTTCATGAATCTCCATGAATCTCCTGGATGAATCTCCGTGAATCTTCATGAATCTCCTGATCCATGTACCTCTATGAATCTCCATGAATCTCCATGAATATCCTCCATGAATCTCCACGAATCTCCATGAATGTCCATGAATCTCCATGAATCTCCTCCATGAATCTCTATGAATCTCCATGAATTTGCATGAATCTCCATGAATCTCCAAGAGTCAACATGAATCTCCATGAATTTCCAAGAATCTCCATGAATGTCCATGAATCTCCTCCATGAATCTCCATGAATATCCATTAATCTCCAAGAATCTCCTCCATGAATCTCCATGCATCTCCATGAATCTCCATGAATATCCATGAATCTCCATGAATCTCCATGAACCTCCATGTATCTCCATGAATCTACATGAATCTCCATGAATCTCCATGAATCTCCTCGATGAATCTCCATGAATCTTCATGAATCTCCTGATCCATGAACCTCTATGAATCTCCATGAATCTCCATGAATATCCTCCACGAATCTCCATGAATCCCCACGAATCTCCATCAATCTCTATGAATCTCCATGGATCTCCATGAATCTCGTCCGTGAATCTCCATGAATCTCCTCCATGAATCTCCACGAATCTCCATGAATGTCCATCAATCTCCATGAATCTCCATGAGTCTCCATGAATCTCCATGAATTTCCAAGAATCTCCATGAATGTCCATGAATCTCCTCCATGAATCTCCATGAATCTCCATTAATATCCATGTATCTCCATGAATATCCTCCATGAATCTCCATGAATCTTCATGAATCTCCATGAATCTCCATGATATCCTGTATGAATCTTCATGAATCTCCATGAATCTCCATGCATCTCCATGAATCTCCATGAATCTCCATGAACCTCCTCCATGAATCTCCATGAATCTCCATGAGTATCCATGAATCTCCATGAATCTCCATGAATCTCCATGTATCTCCATGAACCTCCATGTATCTCGTCCGTGAATCTCCATGAATCTCCTCCATGAATCTCCACGAATCTCCATGAATGTCCATGAATCTCCATGCATCTCCATGAAACTCCATGAATCTCCATGAACCTCCTCCATGAATCTCCATGAATCTCCATGAATATCCATGAATCTCCATGAATCTCCATGAACCTCCATGTATCTCCATGAGTATCCATGAATCTCCATGCATCTCCATGAAACTCCATGAATCTCCATGAACCTCCTCCATGAATCTCCATGAATCTCCATGAATATCCATGAATCTCCATGAATCTCCATGAACCTCCATGTATCTCGTCCGTGAATCTCCATGAATCTCCTCCATGAATCTCCACGAATCTCCATGAATGTCCATGAATCTCCATGAATCTCCATGAGTCTCCATGAATCTCCATGAATCTCCATGAATCTCCATAAATTTCCATGAATCTCCATGAATCTCCATGAATCCCCACGAATCTCCATGAATCTCCATGAATCTCCTCCATGAATCTCCAAGATTCCCCTCCATGAATCTCCATGAATCTCCATGAATCTCCATGTATCTCCATGAATCTACATGAATCTCCATGAATCTCAATGAATCTCCTCGATGAATCTCCATGAATCTTCATGAATCTCCTGATCCATGAACCTCTATGAATCTCCATGAATCTCCATGAATCTCCACGAATCTCCATGAATCTCCATGAATCTCCACGAATCTCCATGAATCTCCACGAATCTCCATGAATCTCCATGAATCTCCATGAATCTCTATGAATCTTCATGAATTTCCATGAATCTCCATGAACCCTCATGAACCTCCTCGCTAAATATACATGAATCTCCATGAATCTTCATGAATCTCCATGAATCCCCACGAATCTCCATGAATCTCCATGAATCTCCTCCATGAATCTCCAAGATTCTCCTCCATGAATCTCCATGAATCTCCATGAATCTCCATGAATCTCTATGAATCTTCATGAATTTCCATGAATCTCCATGAACCCTCATGAACCTCCTCGCTAAATATACATGAATCTCCATGAATCTTCATGAATCTCCATGAATCTCCATGAATCCCCACGAATCTCCATGAATCTCCATGAATCTCCTCCATGAATCTCCATGAATCTCCTCCATGAATCTCCAAGATTCCCCTCCATGAATCTCCATGAATCTCCATGAATCTCCATGTATCTCCATGAATCTACATGAATCTCCATGAATCTCCATGAATCTCCTCCATGAATCTCCATGAATCACCTCCATGAATATCCATGAATCTCCAAGAATCTCCTCCATGAATCTCCATGCATCTCCATGAATCTCCATGTATCTCCATGAATCTACATGAATCTCCATGAATCTCAATGAATCTCCATGAATCTTCATGAATCTCCTGATCCATGAATCTCTATGAATCTCCATGAATCTCCATGAATATCCTCCATGAATCTCCATGAATCTTCATGAATCTCCATGAATCTCCATGATATCCTGTATGAATCTTCATGAATCTCCATGAATCTCCATGCATCTCCATGAATCTCCATGAATCTCCATGAACCTCCTCCATGAATCTCCATGAATCTCCATGAGTATCCATGAATCTCCATGAATCTCCATGAATCTCCATGTATCTCCATGAATTTCCAAGAATCTCCATGAATGTCCATGAATGTCCTCCATGAATCTCCATGCATCTCCATGAATCTCCATGCATCTCCATGAACCTCCTCCATGAATCTCCATGAATCTCCATGAATATCCATGAATCTCCATGAACCTCCATGTATCTCCATGAATCTACATGAATCTCCATGAATCTCCATGAATCACGATGAATCGCCTCCATGAATCTCCTTCATCAATCTCCACGAATTTCCATGAATCTCCATGAATCTCCATGAATCTCCATGGATCTCCATGAATCTCGTCCGTGAATCTCCATGAATCTCCTCCATGAATCTCCACGAATCTCCATGAATGTCCATGAATATCCATGAATCTCCATGAGTCTCCATGAATCTCCATGAATTTCCAAGAATCTCCATGAACCCTCATGAACCTCCTCTCTAAATCTCCATGAATCTCCATGAATGTCCATGAATCTCTAAGAATCTCCTCCATGAATCTCCTGTATGAATCTCCATGAATCTCCATGAACCTCCTCCATGAATCTCCATGAATCTCCATGAGTATCCATGAATCTCCATGAATCTCCATGAATCTCCATGTATCTCCATGAATATCCCAGGATCTCCATGAATGTCCATGAATGTCCTCCATGAATCTCCATGCATCTCCATGAATCTCCATGAATCTACATGAACCTCCTCCATGAATCTCCATGAATCTCCATAAATATCCATGAATCTCCATGAATCTCCACGAACCTCCATGTATCTCCATGAATCTACATGAATCTACATGAATCTCCATGAATCTCCATGAATCTCCTCGATGAATCTCCATGAATCTTCATGAATCTTCTGATCCATGAACCCCTATGAATCTCCATGAATCTCCATGAATATCCTCCATGAATCTCCATGAATTTCCAAGAATCTCCATGAATGTCCATCAATCTCCTCCATGAATCTCCATGAATCTCCATTAATATCCATGAATCTCCACGAATCTCCATGAATCTCCTCCATGAATCTCCATGAATCTCCATGAATGTCCATGAATCTCTATGAATCTCCTCCATGAATCTCCTGTATGAATCTCCATGAATCTCCATGAATATCCTCCATGAATCTCCATGAATCTCCATGAATCTCTATGAATCTCCATGAATTTCCATGAATATTCATGAACCCTCATGAACCTCCTCTCTAAATCTCCATGAATCTACATGAATCTCCATGAATCTCCATGAATCTCCTCGATGAATCTCCATGAATCTTCATGAATCTCCTGATCCATGAACCTCTATGAATCTCCATGAATCTCCATGAATATCCTCCACGAATCTCCATGAATCCCCACGAATCTCCATCAATCTCTATGAATCTCCATGGATCTCCATGAATCTCGTCCGTGAATCTCCATGAATCTCCTCCATGAATCTCCACGAATCTCCATGAATGTCCATCAATCTCCATGAATCTCCATGAGTCTCCATGAATCTCCATGAATTTCCAAGAATCTCCATGAATGTCCATGAATCTCCTCCATGAATCTCCATGAATCTCCATTAATATCCATGTATCTCCATGAATCTCCATGAATCTACATGAATCTCCATGAATCTCAATGAATTTCCTCGATGAATCTCCATGAATCTTCATGAATCTCCTGATCCATGAATCTCTATGAATCTCCATGAATCTCCATGAATATCCTCCATGAATCTCCATGAATCTTCATGAATCTCCATGAATCTCCATGATATCCTGTATGAATCTTCATGAATCTCCATGAATCTCCATGCATCTCCATGAATCTCCATGAATCTCCATGAACCTCCTCCATGAATCTCCATGAATCTCCATGAGTATCCATGAATCTCCATGAATCTCCATGAATCTCCATGTATCTCCATGAACCTCCATGTATCTCGTCCGTGAATCTCCATGAATCTCCTCCATGAATCTCCACGAATCTCCATGAATGTCCATGAATCTCCATGCATCTCCATGAAACTCCATGAATCTCCATGAACCTCCTCCATGAATCTCCATGAATCTCCATGAATATCCATGAATCTCCATGAATCTCCATGAACCTCCATGTATCTCCATGAGTATCCATGAATCTCCATGCATCTCCATGAAACTCCATGAATCTCCATGAACCTCCTCCATGAATCTCCATGAATCTCCATGAATATCCATGAATCTCCATGAATCTCCATGAACCTCCATGTATCTCGTCCGTGAATCTCCATGAATCTCCTCCATGAATCTCCACGAATCTCCATGAATGTCCATGAATCTCCATGAATCTCCATGAGTCTCCATGAATCTCCATGAATCTCCATGAATCTCCATAAATTTCCATGAATCTCCGTGAATCTCCATGAATCTCCACGAATCTCCATGAATCTCCATGAATCTCCACGAATCTCCATGAATCTCCACGTATCTCCATGAATCTCCATGAATCTCCATGGATCTCCATGCATCTCCATGAATCTCCATGAATCTCCATGAACCTCCTCCATGAATCTCCATGAATAGCCATGAATCTCCATGAATCTCCATGAACCTCAATGTATCTCCATGAATCTACATGAATCTCCATGAATCTCCATGAATCCCCACGAATCTCCATGAATCTCCATGAATCTCCTCCATGAATCTCCAAGATTCCCCTCCATGAATCTCCATGAATCTCCATGAATCTCCATGAATCTACATGAATCTCCATGAATCTCAATGAATCTCCTCGATGAATCTCCATGAATCTTCATGAATCTCCTGATCCATGAACCTCTATGAATCTCCATGAATCTCCATGAATCTCCACGAATCTCCATGAATCTCCATGAATCTCCACGAATCTCCATGAATCTCCACGAATCTCCATGAATCTCCATGAATCTCCATGAATCTCTATGAATCTTCATGAATTTCCATGAATCTCCATGAACCCTCATGAACCTCCTCGCTAAATATACATGAATCTCCATGAATCTTCATGAATCTCCATGAATCCCCACGAATCTCCATGAATCTCCATGAATCTCCTCCATGAATCTCCAAGATTCTCCTCCATGAATCTCCATGAATCTCCATGAATCTCCATGTATCTCCATGAATCTACATGAATCTCCATGAATCTCCATGAATCTCCACGAATCTCCATGAATCTCCTCCATGAATCTCTATGAATCTCCATGAATTTCCATGAATCTCCATGAACCCTCATGAACCTCCTCTCTAAATCTCCATGAATCACCATGAATCTCCATGAATGTCCATGAATCTCTATGAATCTCCTCCATGAATCTCCTGTATGAATCTCCATGAATCTCCATGAATATCCTCCATGAATCTCCATGAATCTCCATGAATCTCTATGAATCTCCATGAATTTCCATGAATATTCATGAACCCTCATGAACCTCCTCTCTAAATCTCCATGAATCTCCATGAATCTTCATGAATCTCTATGAATCTCCATGAATCTCCTCCATGACTCTCCTGTATGAATCTCCATGAATCTGCATGAATCTCCATGAATATCCTTCATGAATCTCCATGAATCTCCTCGATGAATCTCCGTGAATCTTCATGAATCTCCTGATCCATGTACCTCTATGAATCTCCATGAATCTCCATGAATATCCTCCATGAATCTCCACGAATCTCCATGAATCTCCATGAATCTCCATGAATCTCCTCCATGAATCTCCAGGAATCTCCATGAATGTCCATGAATCTCCATGAATCTCCTCCATGAATCTCCATGAATCACCTCCATGAATATCCATGAATCTCCAAGAATCTCCTCCATGAATCTCCATGCATCTCCATGAATCTCCATGTATCTCCATGAATCTACATGAATCTCCATGAATCTCAATGAATCTCCATGAATCTCCATGAATCTCCATGTATCTCCATGAATTTCCAAGAATCTCCATGAATGTCCATGAATGTCCTCCATGAATCTCCATGCATCTCCATGAATCTCCATGCATCTCCATGAACCTCCTCCATGAATCTCCATGAATCTCCATGAATATCCATGAATCTCCATGAACCTCCATGTATCTCCATGAATCTACATGAATCTCCATGAATCTCCATGAATCACGATGAATCGCCTCCATGAATCTCCTTCATCAATCTCCACGAATTTCCATGAATCTCCATGAATCTCCATGAATCTCCATGGATCTCCATGAATCTCGTCCGTGAATCTCCATGAATCTCCTCCATGAATCTCCACGAATCTCCATGAATGTCCATGAATCTCCATGAATCTCCATGAGTCTCCATGAATCTCCATGAATTTCCAAGAATCTCCATGAACCCTCATGAACCTCCTCTCTAAATCTCCATGAATCTCCATGAATGTCCATGAATCTCTAAGAATCTCCTCCATGAATCTCCTGTATGAATCTCCATGAATCTCCATGAACCTCCTCCATGAATCTCCATGAATCTCCATGAGTATCCATGAATCTCCATGAATCTCCATGAATCTCCATGTATCTCCATGAATATCCCAGGATCTCCATGAATGTCCATGAATGTCCTCCATGAATCTCCATGCATCTCCATGAATCTCCATGAATCTACATGAACCTCCTCCATGAATCTCCATGAATCTCCATAAATATCCATGAATCTCCATGAATCTCCACGAACCTCCATGTATCTCCATGAATCTACATGAATCTACATGAATCTCCATGAATCTCCATGAATCTCCTCGATGAATCTCCATGAATCTTCATGAATCTTCTGATCCATGAACCCCTATGAATCTCCATGAATCTCCATGAATATCCTCCATGAATCTCCATGAATCTCCATGAATGTCCATGAATCTCCTCCATGAATCTCCTGTATGAATCTCCATGAATCTCCATGAATCTCCATGAATCTCCATGAATCGCCTCCATGAATCTCCTTCATCAATCTCCACGAATCTCCATGAATCTCCATGAATCGCCATGAATCTCCATGGATCTCCATGAATCTCGTCCGTGAATCTCCATGAATCTCCTCCATGAATCTGCACGAATCTCCATGAATGTCCATGAATCTCCATGAATCTCCATGAGTCTCCATGAATCTCCATGAATTTCCAAGAATCTCCATGAATGTCCATCAATCTCCTCCATGAATCTCCATGAATCTCCATTAATATCCATGAATCTCCACGAATCTCCATGAATCTCCTCCATGAATCTCCATGAATCTCCATGAATGTCCATGAATCTCTATGAATCTCCTCCATGAATCTCCTGTATGAATCTCCATGAATCTCCATGAATATCCTCCATGAATCTCCATGAATCTCCATGAATCTCTATGAATCTCCATGAATTTCCATGAATATTCATGAACCCTCATGAACCTCCTCTCTAAATCTCCATGAATCTCCATGAATCTTCATGAATCTCTATGAATCTCCATGAATCTCCTCCATGACTCTCCTGTATGAATCTCCATGAATCTCCATGAATCTCCATGAATATCCTTCATGAATCTCCATGAATCTCCTGGATGAATCTCCGTGAATCTTCATGAATCTCCTGATCCATGTACCTCTATGAATCTCCATGAATCTCCATGAATATCCTCCATGAATCTCCACGAATCTCCATGAATGTCCATGAATCTCCATGAATCTCCTCCATGAATCTCTATGAATCTCCATGAATTTGCATGAATCTCCATGAATCTCCAAGAGTCAACATGAATCTCCATGAATTTCCAAGAATCTCCATGAATGTCCATGAATCTCCTCCATGAATCTCCATGAATATCCATTAATCTCCAAGAATCTCCTCCATGAATCTCCATGCATCTCCATGAATCTCCATGAATATCCATGAATCTCCATGAATCTCCATGAACCTCCATGTATCTCCATGAATCTACATGAATCTCCATGAATCTCCATGAATCTCCTCGATGAATCTCCATGAATCTTCATGAATCTCCTGATCCATGAACCTCTATGAATCTCCATGAATCTCCATGAATATCCTCCACGAATCTCCATGAATCCCCACGAATCTCCATCAATCTCTATGAATCTCCATGGATCTCCATGAATCTCGTCCGTGAATCTCCATGAATCTCCTCCATGAATCTCCACGAATCTCCATGAATGTCCATCAATCTCCATGAATCTCCATGAGTCTCCATGAATCTCCATGAATTTCCAAGAATCTCCATGAATGTCCATGAATCTCCTCCATGAATCTCCATGAATCTCCATTAATATCCATGTATCTCCATGAATCTCCATGAATCTACATGAATCTCCATGAATCTCAATGAATTTCCTCGATGAATCTCCATGAATCTTCATGAATCTCCTGATCCATGAATCTCTATGAATCTCCATGAATCTCCATGAATATCCTCCATGAATCTCCATGAATCTTCATGAATCTCCATGAATCTCCATGATATCCTGTATGAATCTTCATGAATCTCCATGAATCTCCATGCATCTCCATGAATCTCCATGAATCTCCATGAACCTCCTCCATGAATCTCCATGAATCTCCATGAGTATCCATGAATCTCCATGAATCTCCATGAATCTCCATGTATCTCCATGAACCTCCATGTATCTCGTCCGTGAATCTCCATGAATCTCCTCCATGAATCTCCACGAATCTCCATGAATGTCCATGAATCTCCATGCATCTCCATGAAACTCCATGAATCTCCATGAACCTCCTCCATGAATCTCCATGAATCTCCATGAATCTCCATGAACCTCCATGTATCTCCATGAGTATCCATGAATCTCCATGCATCTCCATGAAACTCCATGAATCTCCATGAACCTCCTCCATGAATCTCCATGAATCTCCATGAATATCCATGAATCTCCTCCATGAATCTCCACGAATCTCCATGAATGTCCATGAATCTCCATGAATCTCCATGAGTCTCCATGAATCTCCATGAATCTCCATGAATCTCCATAAATTTCCATGAATCTCCGTGAATCTCCATGAATCTCCACGAATCTCCATGAATCTCCATGAATCTCCACGAATCTCCATGAATCTCCACGTATCTCCATGAATCTCCATGAATCTCCATGGATCTCCATGCATCTCCATGAATCTCCATGAATCTCCATGAACCTCCTCCATGAATCTCCATGAATAGCCATGAATCTCCATGAATCTCCATGAACCTCAATGTATCTCCATGAATCTACATGAATCTCCATGAATCTCCATGAATCCCCACGAATCTCCATGAATCTCCATGAATCTCCTCCATGAATCTCCAAGATTCCCCTCCATGAATCTCCATGAATCTCCATGAATCTCCATGTATCTCCATGAATCTACATGAATCTCCATGAATCTCAATGAATCTCCTCGATGAATCTCCATGAATCTTCATGAATCTCCTGATCCATGAACCTCTATGAATCTCCATGAATCTCCATGAATCTCCACGAATCTCCATGAATCTCCATGAATCTCCACGAATCTCCATGAATCTCCACGAATCTCCATGAATCTCCATGAATCTCCATGAATCTCTATGAATCTTCATGAATTTCCATGAATCTCCATGAACCCTCATGAACCTCCTCGCTAAATATACATGAATCTCCATGAATCTTCATGAATCTCCATGAATCCCCACGAATCTCCATGAATCTCCATGAATCTCCTCCATGAATCTCCAAGATTCTCCTCCATGAATCTCCATGAATCTCCATGAATCTCCTCCATGACTCTCCTGTATGAATCTCCATGAATCTCCATGAATCTCCATGAATATCCTTCATGAATCTCCATGAATCTCCTGGATGAATCTCCGTGAATCTTCATGAATCTCCTGATCCATGTACCTCTATGAATCTCCATGAATCTCCATGAATATCCTCCATGAATCTCCACGAATCTCCATGAATGTCCATGAATCTCCATGAATCTCCTCCATGAATCTCTATGAATCTCCATGAATTTGCATGAATCTCCATGAATCTCCAAGAGTCAACATGAATCTCCATGAATTTCCAAGAATCTCCATGAATGTCCATGAATCTCCTCCATGAATCTCCATGAATATCCATTAATCTCCAAGAATCTCCTCCATGAATCTCCATGCATCTCCATGAATCTCCATGAATATCCATGAATCTCCATGAATCTCCATGAACCTCCATGTATCTCCATGAATCTACATGAATCTCCATGAATCTCCATGAATCTCCTCGATGAATCTCCATGAATCTTCATGAATCTCCTGATCCATGAACCTCTATGAATCTCCATGAATCTCCATGAATATCCTCCACGAATCTCCATGAATCCCCACGAATCTCCATCAATCTCTATGAATCTCCATGGATCTCCATGAATCTCGTCCGTGAATCTCCATGAATCTCCTCCATGAATCTCCACGAATCTCCATGAATGTCCATCAATCTCCATGAATCTCCATGAGTCTCCATGAATCTCCATGAATTTCCAAGAATCTCCATGAATGTCCATGAATCTCCTCCATGAATCTCCATGAATCTCCATTAATATCCATGTATCTCCATGAATATCCTCCATGAATCTCCATGAATCTTCATGAATCTCCATGAATCTCCATGATATCCTGTATGAATCTTCATGAATCTCCATGAATCTCCATGCATCTCCATGAATCTCCATGAATCTCCATGAACCTCCTCCATGAATCTCCATGAATCTCCATGAGTATCCATGAATCTCCATGAATCTCCATGAATCTCCATGTATCTCCATGAACCTCCATGTATCTCGTCCGTGAATCTCCATGAATCTCCTCCATGAATCTCCACGAATCTCCATGAATGTCCATGAATCTCCATGCATCTCCATGAAACTCCATGAATCTCCATGAACCTCCTCCATGAATCTCCATGAATCTCCATGAATATCCATGAATCTCCATGAATCTCCATGAACCTCCATGTATCTCCATGAGTATCCATGAATCTCCATGCATCTCCATGAAACTCCATGAATCTCCATGAACCTCCTCCATGAATCTCCATGAATCTCCATGAATATCCATGAATCTCCATGAATCTCCATGAACCTCCATGTATCTCGTCCGTGAATCTCCATGAATCTCCTCCATGAATCTCCACGAATCTCCATGAATGTCCATGAATCTCCATGAATCTCCATGAGTCTCCATGAATCTCCATGAATCTCCATGAATCTCCATAAATTTCCATGAATCTCCATGAATCTCCATGAATCCCCACGAATCTCCATGAATCTCCATGAATCTCCTCCATGAATCTCCAAGATTCCCCTCCATGAATCTCCATGAATCTCCATGAATCTCCATGTATCTCCATGAATCTACATGAATCTCCATGAATCTCAATGAATCTCCTCGATGAATCTCCATGAATCTTCATGAATCTCCTGATCCATGAACCTCTATGAATCTCCATGAATCTCCATGAATCTCCACGAATCTCCATGAATCTCCATGAATCTCCACGAATCTCCATGAATCTCCACGAATCTCCATGAATCTCCATGAATCTCCATGAATCTCTATGAATCTTCATGAATTTCCATGAATCTCCATGAACCCTCATGAACCTCCTCGCTAAATATACATGAATCTCCATGAATCTTCATGAATCTCCATGAATCCCCACGAATCTCCATGAATCTCCATGAATCTCCTCCATGAATCTCCAAGATTCTCCTCCATGAATCTCCATGAATCTCCATGAATCTCCATGAATCTCTATGAATCTTCATGAATTTCCATGAATCTCCATGAACCCTCATGAACCTCCTCGCTAAATATACATGAATCTCCATGAATCTTCATGAATCTCCATGAATCTCCATGAATCCCCACGAATCTCCATGAATCTCCATGAATCTCCTCCATGAATCTCCATGAATCTCCTCCATGAATCTCCAAGATTCCCCTCCATGAATCTCCATGAATCTCCATGAATCTCCATGTATCTCCATGAATCTACATGAATCTCCATGAATCTCCATGAATCTCCTCCATGAATCTCCATGAATCACCTCCATGAATATCCATGAATCTCCAAGAATCTCCTCCATGAATCTCCATGCATCTCCATGAATCTCCATGTATCTCCATGAATCTACATGAATCTCCATGAATCTCAATGAATCTCCATGAATCTTCATGAATCTCCTGATCCATGAATCTCTATGAATCTCCATGAATCTCCATGAATATCCTCCATGAATCTCCATGAATCTTCATGAATCTCCATGAATCTCCATGATATCCTGTATGAATCTTCATGAATCTCCATGAATCTCCATGCATCTCCATGAATCTCCATGAATCTCCATGAACCTCCTCCATGAATCTCCATGAATCTCCATGAGTATCCATGAATCTCCATGAATCTCCATGAATCTCCATGTATCTCCATGAATTTCCAAGAATCTCCATGAATGTCCATGAATGTCCTCCATGAATCTCCATGCATCTCCATGAATCTCCATGCATCTCCATGAACCTCCTCCATGAATCTCCATGAATCTCCATGAATATCCATGAATCTCCATGAACCTCCATGTATCTCCATGAATCTACATGAATCTCCATGAATCTCCATGAATCACGATGAATCGCCTCCATGAATCTCCTTCATCAATCTCCACGAATTTCCATGAATCTCCATGAATCTCCATGAATCTCCATGGATCTCCATGAATCTCGTCCGTGAATCTCCATGAATCTCCTCCATGAATCTCCACGAATCTCCATGAATGTCCATGAATATCCATGAATCTCCATGAGTCTCCATGAATCTCCATGAATTTCCAAGAATCTCCATGAACCCTCATGAACCTCCTCTCTAAATCTCCATGAATCTCCATGAATGTCCATGAATCTCTAAGAATCTCCTCCATGAATCTCCTGTATGAATCTCCATGAATCTCCATGAACCTCCTCCATGAATCTCCATGAATCTCCATGAGTATCCATGAATCTCCATGAATCTCCATGAATCCCCATGTATCTCCATGAATATCCCAGGATCTCCATGAATGTCCATGAATGTCCTCCATGAATCTCCATGCATCTCCATGAATCTCCATGAATCTACATGAACCTCCTCCATGAATCTCCATGAATCTCCATAAATATCCATGAATCTCCATGAATCTCCACGAACCTCCATGTATCTCCATGAATCTACATGAATCTACATGAATCTCCATGAATCTCCATGAATCTCCTCGATGAATCTCCATGAATCTTCATGAATCTTCTGATCCATGAACCCCTATGAATCTCCATGAATCTCCATGAATATCCTCCATGAATCTCCATGAATTTCCAAGAATCTCCATGAATGTCCATCAATCTCCTCCATGAATCTCCATGAATCTCCATTAATATCCATGAATCTCCACGAATCTCCATGAATCTCCTCCATGAATCTCCATGAATCTCCATGAATGTCCATGAATCTCTATGAATCTCCTCCATGAATCTCCTGTATGAATCTCCATGAATCTCCATGAATATCCTCCATGAATCTCCATGAATCTCCATGAATCTCTATGAATCTCCATGAATTTCCATGAATATTCATGAACCCTCATGAACCTCCTCTCTAAATCTCCATGAATCTCCATGAATCTTCATGAATCTCTATGAATCTCCATGAATCTCCTCCATGACTCTCCTGTATGAATCTCCATGAATCTCCATGAATCTCCATGAATATCCTTCATGAATCTCCATGAATCTCCTGGATGAATCTCCGTGAATCTTCATGAATCTCCTGATCCATGTACCTCTATGAATCTCCATGAATCTCCTGTATGAATCTCCATGAATCTCCATGAATCTCCATGAATCTCCATGAATCTCCTCCATGAATCTCCTTCATGAATCTCCACGAATCTCCATGAATCTCCATGAATCTCCATCAATCTCCATGAATCTCCTCCATGAATCTCCATGAATCTCCATGAATCTCCATGAATCTCCATAGATCTCCATGAATCTCGTCCGTGAATCTCCATGAATCTCCTCCATGAATCCCCACGAATCTCCATGAATCTCCATGAATCTCCATGGATCTCCATGAATCTCGTCCGTGAATCTCCATGAATCTCCTCCATGAATCTCCACGAATCTCCATGAATGTCCATGAATCTCCATGATATCCTGTATGAATCTTCATGAATCTCCATGAATCTGCATGCATCCCCATGAATCTCCATGAATCTCTATGAACCTCCTCCATGAATCTCCATGAATATCCATGAATCTCCATGAATCTCCATGAACCTCCATGTATCTCGTCCGTGAATCTCCATGAATCTCCTCCATGAATCTCCACGAATCTCCATGAATGTCCATGAATCTCCATGAATCTCCATGAGTCTCCATGAATCTCCATGAATTTGCAAGAATCTCCATGAATGTCCATGAATCTCCTCCATGAATCTCCATGAATCTCCATTAATATCCATGAATCTCCATGAATCTCCATTAATCACCTCCATGAATCTCCATGAATCTCCATGAATCTCCATAAATTTCCATGAATCTCCGTGAATCTCCATGAATCTCCACGAATCTCCATGAATCTCCATGAATCTCCACGAATCTCCATGAATCTCCACGTATCTCCATGAATCTCCATGAATCTCCATGAATAGCCATGAATCTCCATGAATCTCCATGAACCTCAATGTATCTCCATGAATCTACATGAATCTCCATGAATCTCCATGAATCTCCTCGATGAATCTCCATGAATCTTCATGAATCTCCTGATCCATGAACCTCTATGAATCTCCATGAATCTCCATGAACCTCCACGAATCTCCATGAATCTCCATGAATCTCCACGAATCTCCATGAATCTCCACGAATCTCCATGAATCTCCATGAATCTCCATGAATCTCCAAGAATCTCCTCCATGAATCTACATGAATCTCCATGAATCTCCATGAATCTCCTCGATGAATCTCCATGAATCTTCATGAATCTCCTGATTCATGAATCTCTATGAAACTCCATGAATCTCCATGAATATCCTCCATGAATCTCCATGAATCTCCATGAATTTCCATGAATCTCCATGAATCTCCATGTATCTCCATGAATCTACATGAATCTCCATGAATCTCCATGAATCTCCTCGATGAATCTCCATGAATCTTAATGAAACTGCTGATCCATGAACCTCTATGAATCTCCATGAATCTCCATGAATATCCTCCATGAATCTTCATGAATCTCCATGAATCTCCATGAATCTCCACGAATCTCCATTAATCTCCATGAATCTCCATGGATCTCCATGAATCTCGTCCGTGAATCTCCATGAATCTCCTCCATGAATCTCCATGAATCACCTCCATGAATCTCCATGAATGTCTATGAATCTCCATGACTCTCCATGAATCTCCTTGAATCTCCATGAATCTCCATAAATCGCCATGAATCTCCATGAATCTCCATGAATCTCCATGAATCTCCTCCATGAATCTCCATGAATCTCCATGAATCTCCATGAATCTCCATGTATCTCCATGAATTTCCAAGAATCTCCATGAATGTCCATGAATGTCCTCCATGAATCTCCATGCACCTCCATGAATCTCCATGAATCTCCATGAACCTCCTCCATGAATCTCCACGAATCTCCATGAATCTCCATGGATCTCCATGAATCTCGTCCGTGAATCTCCATGAATCTCCTCCATGAATCTCCATGAATCACCTCCATGAATCTCCATGAATGTCTATGAATCTCGATGACTCTCCATGAATCTCCTTGAATCTCCATGAATCCCCATAAATCGCCATGAATCTCCATGAATCTCCATGAATCTCCATGAATCTCCATGAATCTCCTCCATGAATCTCCATGAATCTCCATGAATCTCCATGAATATCCTCCACGAATCTCCATGAATCTCCATGAATGTGCATGAATCTCCTCCATGAATCTCCTGTATGAATCTCCATGAATCTCCATGAATCTCCATGAATCTCCATGAATCTCCTCCATGAATCTCCTTCATCAATCTCCACGAATCTCCATGAATCTCCATGAATCTCCATGAATCTCCATGAATCTCCATGAATCTCCATGAATCTCCATGAATCTCCTCCATGAATCTCCATGAATCTCCATAAATATCCATGAATCTCCATGAATCTCCATGAACCTCCATGTATCTCCATGAATCTACATGAATCTCCATGAATCTCCATGAATCTCCTCGATGAATCTCCATGAATCTTCATGAATCTTCTGATCCATGAACCTCTATGAATCTCCATCAATCTCCATGAATGTCCATGAATCTCCTCCATGAATCTCCTATATGAATCTCCATGAATCTCCATGAATCTCCATGAATCTCCATGATTCGCCTCCATGAATCTCCTTCATCAATCTCCACGAATCTCCATGAATCTCCATGAATCTCCATGAATCTCCATGGATCTCCATGAATCTCGTCCGTGAATCTCCATGAATCTCCTCCATGAATCTGCACGAATCTCCATGAATCTCCACGAATCTCCATGAATCTCCTCCATGAATCTCTATGAATCTACATGAATTTCCATGAATCTCCATGAACCCTCATGAACCTCCTCTCTAAATCTCCATGAATCACCATGAATCTCCATGAATCTCGTCCGTGAATCTCCATGAATCTCCTCCATGAATCTCCATGAATCTCCATGAATCTCTATGAATCTCCATGAATTTCCATGAATCTCCATGAATCTCCTCGATGAATCTCCATGAATCTTCATGAATCTTCTGATCCATGAACCTCTATGAATTTCCATGAATCTCCATGAATGTCCTCCATGAATCTCCATGAATCTCCATGAATGTCCATGAATCTCCTCCATGAATCTCCTGTATGAATCTCCATGAATCTCCATGAATCTCCATGAATCTCCATGATTCGCCTTCATGAATCTCCTTCATCAATCTCCACGAATCTCCATGAATCTCCATGAATCTCCATGAATCTCCATGGATCTCCATGAATCTCGTCCGTGAATCTCCATGAATCTCCTCCATGAATCTGCACGAATCTCCATGAATCTCCACGAATCTCCATGAATATCCTCCATGAATCTCTATGAATCTCCATGAATTTCCATGAATCTCCATGAACCCTCATGAACCTCCTCTCTAAATCTCCATGAATCACCATGAATCTCCATGAATGTCCATGAATCTCTATGAATCTCCTCCATGAATCTCCTGTATGAATCTCCATGAATCTCCATGAATATCCTCCATGAATCTCCATGAATCTCCATGAATCTCTATGAATCTCCATGAATTTCCATGAATATTCATGAACCCTCATGAACCTCCTCTCTAAATCTCCATGAATCTCCATGAATCTTCATGAATCTCTATGAATCTCCATGAATCTCCTCCATGACTCTCCTGTATGAATCTCCATGAATCTGCATGAATCTCCATGAATATCCTTCATGAATCTCCATGAATCTCCTCGATGAATCTCCGTGAATCTTCATGAATCTCCTGATCCATGTACCTCTAGGAATCTCCATGAATCTCCATGAATATCCTCCATGAATCTCCACGAATCTCCATGAATCTCCATGAATCTCCATGAATCTCCTCCATGAATCTCCAGGAATCTCCATGAATGTCCATGAATCTCCATGAATCTCCTCCATGAATCTCCATGAATCACCTCCATGAATATCCATGAATCTCCAAGAATCTCCTCCATGAATCTCCATGCATCTCCATGAATCTCCATGTATCTCCATGAATCTACATGAATCTCCATGAATCTCAATGAATCTCCATGAATCTTCATGAATCTCCTGATCCATGAATCTCTATGAATCTCCATGAATCTCCATGAATATCCTCCATGAATCTCCATGAATCTTCATGAATCTCCATGAATCTCCATGATATCCTGTATGAATCTTCATGAATCTCCATGAATCTCCATGCATCTCCATGAATCTCCATGAATCTCCATGAACCTCCTCCATGAATCTCCATGAATCTCCATGAGTATCCATGAATCTCCATGAATCTCCATGAATCTCCATGTATCTCCATGAATTTCCAAGAATCTCCATGAATGTCCATGAATGTCCTTCATGAATCTCCATGCATCTCCATGAATCTCCATGCATCTCCATGAACCTCCTCCATGAATCTCCATGAATCTCCATGAATATCCATGAATCTCCATGAACCTCCATGTATCTCCATGAATCTACATGAATCTCCATGAATCTCCATGAATCACGATGAATCGCCTCCATGAATCTCCTTCATCAATCTCCACGAATTTCCATGAATCTCCATGAATCTCCATGAATCTCCATGGATCTCCATGAATCTCGTCCGTGAATCTCCATGAATCTCCTCCATGAATCTCCACGAATCTCCATGAATGTCCATGAATCTCCATGAATCTCCATGAGTCTCCATGAATCTCCATGAATTTCCAAGAATCTCCATGAACCCTCATGAACCTCCTCTCTAAATCTCCATGAATCTCCATGAATGTCCATGAATCTCTAAGAATCTCCTCCATGAATCTCCTGTATGAATCTCCATGAATCTCCATGAACCTCCTCCATGAATCTCCATGAATCTCCATGAGTATCCATGAATCTCCATGAATCTCCATGAATCTCCATGTATCTCCATGAATATCCCAGGATCTCCATGAATGTCCATGAATGTCCTCCATGAATCTCCATGCATCTCCATGAATCTCCATGAATCTACATGAACCTCCTCCATGAATCTCCATGAATCTCCATAAATATCCATGAATCTCCATGAATCTCCACGAACCTCCATGTATCTCCATGAATCTACATGAATCTACATGAATCTCCATGAATCTCCATGAATCTCCTCGATGAATCTCCATGAATCTTCATGAATCTTCTGATCCATGAACCCCTATGAATCTCCATGAATCTCCATGAATATCCTCCATGAATCTCCACGAATCTCCATGAATGTCCATGAATCTCCTCCATGAATCTCCTGTATGAATCTCCATGAATCTCCATGAATCTCCATGAATCTCCATGAATCGCCTCCATGAATCTCCTTCATCAATCTCCACGAATCTCCATGAATCTCCATGAATCGCCATGAATCTCCATGGATCTCCATGAATCTCGTCCGTGAATCTCCATGAATCTCCTCCATGAATCTGCACGAATCTCCATGAATGTCCATGAATCTCCATGAATCTCCATGAGTCTCCATGAATCTCCATGAATTTCCAAGAATCTCCATGAATGTCCATCAATCTCCTCCATGAATCTCCATGAATCTCCATTAATATCCATGAATCTCCACGAATCTCCATGAATCTCCTCCATGAATCTCCATGAATCTCCATGAATGTCCATAAATCTCTATGAATCTCCTCCATGAATCTCCTGTATGAATCTCCATGAATCTCCATGAATATCCTCCATGAATCTCCATGAATCTCCATGAATCTCTATGAATCTCCATGAATTTCCATGAATATTCATGAACCCTCATGAACCTCCTCTCTAAATCTCCATGAATCTCCATGAATCTTCATGAATCTCTATGAATCTCCATGAATCTCCTCCATGACTCTCCTGTATGAATCTCCATGAATCTCCATGAATCTCCATGAATATCCTTCATGAATCTCCATGAATCTCCTGGATGAATCTCCGTGAATCTTCATGAATCTCCTGATCCATGTACCTCTATGAATCTCCATGAATCTCCATGAATATCCTCCATGAATCTCCACGAATCTCCATGAATGTCCATGAATCTCCATGAATCTCCTCCATGAATCTCTATGAATCTCCATGAATTTGCATGAATCTCCATGAATCTCCAAGAGTCAACATGAATCTCCATGAATTTCCAAGAATCTCCATGAATGTCCATGAATCTCCTCCATGAATCACCATGAATATCCATTAAACTCCAAGAATCTCCATGCATCTCCATGAATCTCCATGAATATCCATGAATCTCCATGAATCTCCATGAACCTCCATGTATCTCCATGAATCTACATGAATCTCCATGAATCTCCATGAATCTCCTCGATGAATCTCCATGAATCTTCATGAATCTCCTGATCCATGAACCTCTATGAATCTCCATGAATCTCCATGAATATCCTCCACGAATCTCCATGAATCCCCACGAATCTCCATCAATCTCTATGAATCTCCATGGATCTCCATGAATCTCGTCCGTGAATCTCCATGAATCTCCTCCATGAATCTCCACGAATCTCCATGAATGTCCATCAATCTCCATGAATCTCCATGAGTCTCCATGAATCTCCATGAATTTCCAAGAATCTCCATGAATGTCCATGAATCTCCTCCATGAATCTCCATGAATCTCCATTAATATCCATGTATCTCCATGAATCTCCATGAATCTACATGAATCTCCATGAATCTCAATGAATTTCCTCGATGAATCTCCATGAATCTTCATGAATCTCCTGATCCATGAATCTCTATGAATCTCCATGAATCTCCATGAATATCCTCCATGAATCTCCATGAATCTTCATGAATCTCCATGAATCTCCATGATATCCTGTATGAATCTTCATGAATCTCCATGAATCTCCATGCATCTCCATGAATCTCCATGAATCTCCATGAACCTCCTCCATGAATCTCCATGAATCTCCATGAGTATCCATGAATCTCCATGAATCTCCATGAATCTCCATGTATCTCCATGAACCTCCATGTATCTCGTCCGTGAATCTCCATGAATCTCCTCCATGAATCTCCACGAATCTCCATGAATGTCCATGAATCTCCATGCATCTCCATGAAACTCCATGAATCTCCATGAACCTCCTCCATGAATCTCCATGAATCTCCATGAATATCCATGAATCTCCATGAATCTCCATGAACCTCCATGTATCTCCATGAGTATCCATGAATCTCCATGCATCTCCATGAAACTCCATGAATCTCCATGAACCTCCTCCATGAATCTCCATGAATCTCCATGAATATCCATGAATCTCCATGAATCTCCATGAACCTCCATGTATCTCGTCCGTGAATCTCCATGAATCTCCTCCATGAATCTCCACGAATCTCCATGAATGTCCATGAATCTCCATGAATCTCCATGAGTCTCCATGAATCTCCATGAATCTCCATGAATCTCCATAAATTTCCATGAATCTCCGTGAATCTCCATGAATCTCCACGAATCTCCATGAATCTCCATGAATCTCCACGAATCTCCATGAATCTCCACGTATCTCCATGAATCTCCATGAATCTCCATGGATCTCCATGCATCTCCATGAATCTCCATGAATCTCCATGAACCTCCTCCATGAATCTCCATGAATAGCCATGAATCTCCATGAATCTCCATGAACCTCAATGTATCTCCATGAATCTACATGAATCTCCATGAATCTCCATGAATCCCCACGAATCTCCATGAATCTCCATGAATCTCCTCCATGAATCTCCAAGATTCCCCTCCATGAATCTCCATGAATCGCCATGAATCTCCATGAATCTACATGAATCTCCATGAATCTCAATGAATCTCCTCGATGAATCTCCATGAATCTTCATGAATCTCCTGATCCATGAACCTCTATGAATCTCCATGAATCTCCATGAATCTCCACGAATCTCCATGAATCTCCATGAATCTCCACGAATCTCCATGAATCTCCACGAATCTCCATGAATCTCCATGAATCTCCATGAATCTCTATGAATCTTCATGAATTTCCATGAATCTCCATGAACCCTCATGAACCTCCTCGCTAAATATACATGAATCTCCATGAATCTTCATGAATCTCCATGAATCCCCACGAATCTCCATGAATCTCCATGAATCTCCTCCATGAATCTCCAAGATTCTCCTCCATGAATCTCCATGAATCTCCATGAATCTCCATGTATCTCCATGAATCTACATGAATCTCCATGAATCTCCATGAATCTCCACGAATCTCCATGAATCTCCTCCATGAATCTCTATGAATCTCCATGAATTTCCATGAATCTCCATGAACCCTCATGAACCTCCTCTCTAAATCTCCATGAATCACCATGAATCTCCATGAATGTCCATGAATCTCTATGAATCTCCTCCATGAATCTCCTGTATGAATCTCCATGAATCTCCATGAATATCCTCCATGAATCTCCATGAATCTCCATGAATCTCTATGAATCTCCATGAATTTCCATGAATATTCATGAACCCTCATGAACCTCCTCTCTAAATCTCCATGAATCTTCATGAATCTCTATGAATCTCCATGAATCTCCTCCATGACTCTCCTGTATGAATCTCCATGAATCTGCATGAATCTCCATGAATATCCTTCATGAATCTCCATGAATCTCCTCGATGAATCTCCGTGAATCTTCATGAATCTCCTGATCCATGTACCTCTATGAATCTCCATGAATCTCCATGAATATCCTCCATGAATCTCCACGAATCTCCATGAATCTCCATGAATCTCCATGAATCTCCTCCATGAATCTCCAGGAATCTCCATGAATGTCCATGAATCTCCATGAATCTCCTCCATGAATCTCCATGAATCACCTCCATGAATATCCATGAATCTCCAAGAATCTCCTCCATGAATCTCCATGCATCTCCATGAATCTCCATGTATCTCCATGAATCTACATGAATCTCCATGAATCTCAATGAATCTCCATGAATCTTCATGAATCTCCTGATCCATGAATCTCTATGAATCTCCATGAATCTCCATGAATATCCTCCATGAATCTCCATGAATCTTCATGAATCTCCATGAATCTCCATGATATCCTGTATGAATCTTCATGAATCTCCATGAATCTCCATGCATCTCCATGAATCTCCATGAATCTCCATGAACCTCCTCCATGAATCTCCATGAATCTCCATGAGTATCCATGAATCTCCATGAATCTCCATGAATCTCCATGTATCTCCATGAATTTCCAAGAATCTCCATGAATGTCCATGAATGTCCTCCATGAATCTCCATGCATCTCCATGAATCTCCATGCATCTCCATGAACCTCCTCCATGAATCTCCATGAATCTCCATGAATATCCATGAATCTCCATGAACCTCCATGTATCTCCATGAATCTACATGAATCTCCATGAATCTCCATGAATCACGATGAATCGCCTCCATGAATCTCCTTCATCAATCTCCACGAATTTCCATGAATCTCCATGAATCTCCATGAATCTCCATGGATCTCCATGAATCTCGTCCGTGAATCTCCATGAATCTCCTCCATGAATCTCCACGAATCTCCATGAATGTCCATGAATCTCCATGAATCTCCATGAGTCTCCATGAATCTCCATGAATTTCCAAGAATCTCCATGAACCCTCATGAACCATCCTCTCTAAAATCTCCATGAATCTCCATGAATGTCCATGAATCTCTAAGAATCTCCTCCATGAATCTCCTGTATGAATCTCCATGAATCTCCATGAACCTCCTCCATGAATCTCCATGAATCTCCATGAGTATCCATGAATCTCCATGAATCTCCATGAATCCCATGTATCTCCATGAATATCCCAGGATCTCCATGAATGTCCATGAATGTCCTCCATGAATCTCCATGCATCTCCATGAATCTCCATGAATCTACATGAACCTCCTCCATGAATCTCCATGAATCTCCATAAATATCCATGAATCTCCATGAATCTCCACGAACCTCCATGTATCTCCATGAATCTACATGAATCTACATGAATCTCCATGAATCTCCATGAATCTCCTCGATGAATCTCCATGAATCTTCATGAATCTTCTGATCCATGAACCCCTATGAATCTCCATGAATCTCCATGAATATCCTCCATGAATCTCCATGAATCTCCATGAATGTCCATGAATCTCCTCCATGAATCTCCTGTATGAATCTCCATGAATCTCCATGAATCTCCATGAATCTCCATGAATCGCCTCCATGAATCTCCTTCATCAATCTCCACGAATCTCCATGAATCTCCATGAATCGCCATGAATCTCCATGGATCTCCATGAACCTCCATGTATCTCGTCCGTGAATCTCCATGAATCTCCTCCATGAATCTCCACGAATCTCCATGAATGTCCATGAATCTCCATGAATCTCCATGAGTCTCCATGAATCTCCATGAATCTCCATGAATCTCCATAAATTTCCATGAATCTCCGTGAATCTCCATGAATCTCCACGAATCTCCATGAATCTCCATGAATCTCCACGAATCTCCATGAATCTCCACGTATCTCCATGAATCTCCATGAATCTCCATGGATCTCCATGCATCTCCATGAATCTCCATGAATCTCCATGAACCTCCTCCATGAATCTCCATGAATAGCCATGAATCTCCATGAATCTCCATGAACCTCAATGTATCTCCATGAATCTACATGAATCTCCATGAATCTCCATGAATCCCCACGAATCTCCATGAATCTCCATGAATCTCCTCCATGAATCTCCAAGATTCCCCTCCATGAATCTCCATGAATCTCCATGAATCTCCATGTATCTCCATGAATCTACATGAATCTCCATGAATCTCAATGAATCTCCTCGATGAATCTCCATGAATCTTCATGAATCTCCTGATCCATGAACCTCTATGAATCTCCATGAATCTCCATGAATCTCCACGAATCTCCATGAATCTCCATGAATCTCCACGAATCTCCATGAATCTCCACGAATCTCCATGAATCTCCATGAATCTCCATGAATCTCTATGAATCTTCATGAATTTCCATGAATCTCCATGAACCCTCATGAACCTCCTCGCTAAATATACATGAATCTCCATGAATCTTCATGAATCTCCATGAATCCCCACGAATCTCCATGAATCTCCATGAATCTCCTCCATGAATCTCCAAGATTCTCCTCCATGAATCTCCATGAATCTCCATGAATCTCCATGAATCTCTATGAATCTTCATGAATTTCCATGAATCTCCATGAACCCTCATGAACCTCCTCGCTAAATATACATGAATCTCCATGAATCTTCATGAATCTCCATGAATCTCCATGAATCCCCACGAATCTCCATGAATCTCCATGAATCTCCTCCATGAATCTCCATGAATCTCCTCCATGAATCTCCAAGATTCCCCTCCATGAATCTCCATGAATCTCCATGAATCTCCATGTATCTCCATGAATCTACATGAATCTCCATGAATCTCCATGAATCTCCTCCATGAATCTCCATGAATCACCTCCATGAATATCCATGAATCTCCAAGAATCTCCTCCATGAATCTCCATGCATCTCCATGAATCTCCATGTATCTCCATGAATCTACATGAATCTCCATGAATCTCAATGAATCTCCATGAATCTTCATGAATCTCCTGATCCATGAATCTCTATGAATCTCCATGAATCTCCATGAATATCCTCCATGAATCTCCATGAATCTTCATGAATCTCCATGAATCTCCATGATATCCTGTATGAATCTTCATGAATCTCCATGAATCTCCATGCATCTCCATGAATCTCCATGAATCTCCATGAACCTCCTCCATGAATCTCCATGAATCTCCATGAGTATCCATGAATCTCCATGAATCTCCATGAATCTCCATGTATCTCCATGAATTTCCAAGAATCTCCATGAATGTCCATGAATGTCCTCCATGAATCTCCATGCATCTCCATGAATCTCCATGCATCTCCATGAACCTCCTCCATGAATCTCCATGAATCTCCATGAATATCCATGAATCTCCATGAACCTCCATGTATCTCCATGAATCTACATGAATCTCCATGAATCTCCATGAATCACGATGAATCGCCTCCATGAATCTCCTTCATCAATCTCCACGAATTTCCATGAATCTCCATGAATCTCCATGAATCTCCATGGATCTCCATGAATCTCGTCCGTGAATCTCCATGAATCTCCTCCATGAATCTCCACGAATCTCCATGAATGTCCATGAATCTCCATGAATCTCCATGAGTCTCCATGAATCTCCATGAATTTCCAAGAATCTCCATGAACCCTCATGAACCTCCTCTCTAAATCTCCATGAATCTCCATGAATGTCCATGAATCTCTAAGAATCTCCTCCATGAATCTCCTGTATGAATCTCCATGAATCTCCATGAACCTCCTCCATGAATCTCCATGAATCTCCATGAGTATCCATGAATCTCCATGAATCTCCATGAATCTCCATGTATCTCCATGAATATCCCAGGATCTCCATGAATGTCCATGAATGTCCTCCATGAATCTCCATGCATCTCCATGAATCTCCATGAATCTACATGAACCTCCTCCATGAATCTCCATGAATCTCCATAAATATCCATGAATCTCCATGAATCTCCACGAACCTCCATGTATCTCCATGAATCTACATGAATCTACATGAATCTCCATGAATCTCCATGAATCTCCTCGATGAATCTCCATGAATCTTCATGAATCTTCTGATCCATGAACCCCTATGAATCTCCATGAATCTCCATGAATATCCTCCATGAATCTCCATGAATTTCCAAGAATCTCCATGAATGTCCATCAATCTCCTCCATGAATCTCCATGAATCTCCATTAATATCCATGAATCTCCACGAATCTCCATGAATCTCCTCCATGAATCTCCATGAATCTCCATGAATGTCCATGAATCTCTATGAATCTCCTCCATGAATCTCCTGTATGAATCTCCATGAATCTCCATGAATATCCTCCATGAATCTCCATGAATCTCCATGAATCTCTATGAATCTCCATGAATTTCCATGAATATTCATGAACCCTCATGAACCTCCTCTCTAAATCTCCATGAATCTCCATGAATCTTCATGAATCTCTATGAATCTCCATGAATCTCCTCCATGACTCTCCTGTATGAATCTCCATGAATCTCCATGAATCTCCATGAATATCCTTCATGAATCTCCATGAATCTCCTGGATGAATCTCCGTGAATCTTCATGAATCTCCTGATCCATGTACCTCTATGAATCTCCATGAATCTCCATGAATATCCTCCATGAATCTCCACGAATCTCCATGAATGTCCATGAATCTCCATGAATCTCCAAGAGTCAACATGAATCTCCATGAATTTCCAAGAATCTCCATGAATCTCCATGAATATCCATGAATCTCCATGAATCTCCTCCATGAATCTCCATGAATCACCTCCATGTATCTCCATGAATCTCCATGAATGTCTATGAATCTCCATGACTCTCCATGAATCTCCAAGAATCTCCTCCATGAATCTCCATGCAACTCCATGAATCTCCATGTATCTCCATGAATCTACATGAATCTCCATGAATCTCAATGAATTTCCTCGATGAATCTCCATGAATCTTCATGAATCTCCTGATCCATGAATCTCTATGAATCTCCATGAATCTCCATGAATCTCTATGAATCTCCATGAATATCCATGAATCTCCATGAACCTCCATGTATCTCCATGAATCTACATGAATCTCCATGAATCTCCATGAATCTCCTCGATGGATCTCCATGAATCTTCACGAATCTTCTGATCCATGAACCTCTATGAATCTCCATGAATCTCCATGAATATCCTCCATGAATCTCCATGAATCTCCATGAATGTCCATGAATCTCCTCCATGGATCTCCTGTATGAATCTCCATGAATCTCCATGAATCTCCATGAATCTCCATGAATCGCCTCCATGAATCTCCTTCATCAATCTCCACGAATCTCCATGAAACTCCATGAATCTCCATGAATCTCCATGGATCTCCATGAATCTCGTCCGTGAATCTCCATGAATCTCCTCCATGAATCTCCACGAATCTCCATGAATGTCCATGAATCTCCATGAATCTCCATGAGTCTCCATGAATCTCCATGAATTTCCAAGAATCTCCATGGATGTCCATGAATCTCCTCCATGAATCTCCATGAATCTCCATTAATATCCATGAATCTCCATGAATCTCCATGAATCTCCTCCATGAATCTCTATGAATCTCCATGAATTTCCATGAATCTCCATGAATCTCCATTAATATCCATGAATCTCCATGAATCTCCACGAATCTCCTCCATGAATCTCTATGAATCTCCATGAATTTGCATGAATCTCCATGAATCTCCAAGAGTCAACATGAATCTCCATGAATTTCCAAGAATCTCCATGAATGTCCATGAATCTCCTCCATGAATCTCCATGAATATCCATTAATCTCCAAGAATCTCCTCCATGAATCTCCATGCATCTCCATGAATCTCCATGAATATCCATGAATCTCCATGAATCTCCATGAACCTCCATGTATCTCCATGAATCTACATGAATCTCCATGAATCTCCATGAATCTCCTCGATGAATCTCCATGAATCTTCATGAATCTCCTGATCCATGAACCTCTATGAATCTCCATGAATCTCCATGAATATCCTCCACGAATCTCCATGAATCCCCACGAATCTCCATCAATCTCTATGAATCTCCATGGATCTCCATGAATCTCGTCCGTGAATCTCCATGAATCTCCTCCATGAATCTCCACGAATCTCCATGAATGTCCATCAATCTCCATTTATCTCCATGAGTCTCCATGAATCTCCATGAATTTCCAAGAATCTCCATGAATGTCCATGAATCTCCTCCATGAATCTCCATGAATCTCCATTAATATCCATGTATCTCCATGAATCTCCATGAATCTACATGAATCTCCATGAATCTCAATGAATTTCCTCGATGAATCTCCATGAATCTTCATGAATCTCCTGATCCATGAATCTCTATGAATCTCCATGAATCTCCATGAATATCCTCCATGAATCTCCATGAATCTTCATGAATCTCCATGAATCTCCATGATATCCTGTATGAATCTTCATGAATCTCCATGAATCTCCATGCATCTCCATGAATCTCCATGAATCTCCATGAACCTCCTCCATGAATCTCCATGAATCTCCATGAGTATCCATGAATCTCCATGAATCTCCATGAATCTCCATGTATCTCCATGAACCTCCATGTATCTCGTCCGTGAATCTCCATGAATCTCCACGAATCTCCATGAATGTCCATGAATCTCCATGCATCTCCATGAAACTCCATGAATCTCCATGAACCTCCTCCATGAATCTCCATGAATCTCCATGAATATCCATGAATCTCCATGAATCTCCATGAACCTCCATGTATCTCCATGAGTATCCATGAATCTCCATGCATCTCCATGAAACTCCATGAATCTCCATGAACCTCCTCCATGAATCTCCATGAATCTCCATGAATATCCATGAATCTCCATGAATCTCCATGAACCTCCATGTATCTCGTCCGTGAATCTCCATGAATCTCCTCCATGAATCTCCACGAATCTCCATGAATGTCCATGAATCTCCATGAATCTCCATGAGTCTCCATGAATCTCCATGAATCTCCATGAATCTCCATAAATTTCCATGAATCTCCGTGAATCTCCATGAATCTCCACGAATCTCCATGAATCTCCATGAATCTCCACGAATCTCCATGAATCTCCACGTATCTCCATGAATCTCCATGAATCTCCATGGATCTCCATGCATCTCCATGAATCTCCATGAATCTCCATGAACCTCCTCCATGAATCTCCATGAATAGCCATGAATCTCCATGAATCTCCATGAACCTCAATGTATCTCCATGAATCTACATGAATCTCCATGAATCTCCATGAATCCCCACGAATCTCCATGAATCTCCATGAATCTCCTCCATGAATCTCCAAGATTCCCCTCCATGAATCTCCATGAATCTCCATGAATCTCCATGTATCTCCATGAATCTACATGAATCTCCATGAATCTCAATGAATCTCCTCGATGAATCTCCATGAATCTTCATGAATCTCCTGATCCATGAACCTCTATGAATCTCCATGAATCTCCATGAATCTCCACGAATCTCCATGAATCTCCATGAATCTCCACGAATCTCCATGAATCTCCACGAATCTCCATGAATCTCCATGAATCTCCATGAATCTCTATGAATCTTCTTGAATTTCCATGAATCTCCATGAACCCTCATGAACCTCCTCGCTAAATATACATGAATCTCCATGAATCTTCATGAATCTCCATGAATCCCCACGAATCTCCATGAATCTCCATGAATCTCCTCCATGAATCTCCAAGATTCTCCTCCATGAATCTCCATGAATCTCCATGAATCTCCATGTATCTCCATGAAACTACATGAATCTCCATGAATCTCCATGAATCTCCACGAATCTCCATGAATCTCCATGAATCTCCACGAATCTCCATGAATCTCCACGAATCTCCATGAATCTCCATGAATCTCCATGAATCTCTATGAATCTTCATGAATTTCCATGAATCTCCATGAACCCTCATGAACCTCCTCGCTAAATATACATGAATCTCCATGAATCTTCATGAATCTCCATGAATCTCCATGAATCCCCACGAATCTCCATGAATCTCCATGAATCTCCTCCATGAATCTCCAAGATTCTCCTCCATGAATCTCCATGAATCTCCACGAATCTCCATGCATCTCCATGAATCTCCATGCATCTCCATGAACCTCCTCCATGAATCTCCATGAATCTCCATGAATATCCATGAATCTCCATGAACCTCCATGTATCTCCATGAATCTACATGAATCTCCATGAATCTCCATGAATCTCCATGAATCGCCTCCATGAATCTCCTTCATCAATCTCCACGAATTTCCATGAATCTCCATGAATCTCCATGAATCTCCATGGATCTCCATGAATCTCGTCCGTGAATCTCCATGAATCTCCTCCAGGAATCTCCACGAATCTCCATGAATGTCCATGAATCTCCATGAATCTCCATGAGTCTCCTTGAATCTCCATGAATTTCCAAGAATCTCCATGTACCCTCATGAACCTCCTCTCTAAATCTCCATGAATCTCCATGAATGTCCATGAATCTCTAAGAATCTCCTCCATGAATCTCCTGTATGGATCTCCATGAATCTCCATGAACCTCCTCCATGAATCTCCATGAATCTCCATGAGTATCCATGAATCTCCATGAATCTCCATGAATCTCCATGTATCTCCATGAATATCCCAGGATCTCCATGAATGTCCATGAATGTCCTCCATGAATCTCCATGCATCTCCATGAATCTCCATGAATCTCCTCGATGAATCTCCATGAATCTCCATGAATCTCGATGAGTATCCATGAATCTCCATGAATCTCCATGAATCTCCATGTATCTCCATGAATATCCCAGGATCTCCATGAATGTCCATGAATGTCCTCCATGAATCTCCATGCATCTCCATGAATCTCCATGAATCTCCATGAACCTCCTCCATGAATCTCCATGAATCTCCATAAATATCCATGAATCTCCATGAATCTCCATGAACCTCCATGTATCTCCATGAATCTACATGAATCTCCATGAATCTCCATGAATCTCCTCGATGAATCTCCATGAATCTTCATGAATCTTCTGATCCATGAACCTCTATGAATTTCCATGAATCTCCATGAATATCCTCCATGAATCTCCATGAATCTCCATGAATGTCCATGAATCTCCTCCATGAATCTCCTGTATGAATCTCGATGAATCTCCATGAATCTCCATGAATCTCCATGATTCGCCTCCATGAATCTCCTTCATCAATCTCCACGAATCTCCATGAATCTCCATGAATCTCCATGGATCTCCATGGATCTCCATGAATCTCGTCCGTGAATCTCCATGAATCTCCTCCATGAATCTGCACGAATCTCCATGAATCTCCACGAATCTCCATGAATCTCCTCCATGAATCTCTATGAATCTCCATGAATTTCCATGAATCTCCATGAACCCTCATGAACCTCCTCTCTAAATCTCCATGAATCACCATGAATCTCCATGAATGTCCATGAATCTCTATGAATCTCCTCCATGAATATCCTCCATGAATCTCCATGAATCTCCATGAATCTCTATGAATCTCCATGAATTTCCATGAATATTCATGAACCCTCATGAACCTCCTCTCTAAATCTCCATGAATCTCCATGAATCTTCATGAATCTCTATGAATCTCCATGAATCTCCTCCATGACTCTCCTGTATGAATCTCCATGAATCTGCATGAATCTCCATGAATATCCTTCATGAATCTCCATGAATCTCCTCGATGAATCTCCGTGAATCTTCATGAATCTCCTGATCCATGTACCTCTATGAATCTCCATGAATCTCCATGAATATCCTCCATGAATCTCCACGAATCTCCATGAATCTCCATGAATCTCCATGAATCTCCTCCATGAATCTCCAGGAATCTCCATGAATGTCCATGAATCTCCGTGAATCTTCATGAATCTCCTGATCCATGTACCTCTATGAATCTCCATGAATCTCCATGAATATCCTCCATGAATCTCCACGAATCTCCATGAATCTCCATGAATCTCCATGAATCTCCTCCATGAATCTCCAGGAATCTCCATGAATGTCCATGAATCTCCATGAATCTCCAAGAGTCAACATGAATCTCCATGAATTTCCAAGAATCTCCATGAATCTCCATGAATATCTATGAATCTCCATGAATCTCCTCCATGAATCTCCATGAATCACCTCCATGAATCTCCATGAATTTCCAAGAATCTCCATGAATCTCCATGAATATCCATGAATCTCCATTAATCTCCTCCATGAATCTCCATGAATCACCTCCATGAATATCCATGAATCTCCAAGAATCTCCTGCATGAATCTCCATGCATCTCCATGAATCTCCATGCATCTCCATGAACCTCCTCCATGAATCTCCATGAATCTCCATGAATATCCATGAATCTCCATGAACCTCCATGTATCTCCATGAATCAACATGAATTTCCATGAATCTCCATGAATCACCATGAATCGCCTCCATGAATCTCCTTCATCAATCTCCACGAATTTCCATGAATCTCCATGAATCTCCATGAATCTCCATGCATCTCCATGAATCTCGTCCGTGAATCTCCATGAATCTCCTCCATGAATCTCCATGAATCTCCATAAATATCCATGAATCTCCATGAATCTCCATGAACCTCCATGTATCTCCATGAATCTACATGAATCTACATGAATCTCCATGAATCTCCATGAATCTCCTCGATGAATCTCCATGAATCTTCATGAATCTTCTGATCCATGAACCCCTATGAATCTCCATGAATCTCCATGAATATCCTCCATGAATCTCCATGAATCTCCATGAATGTCCATGAATCTCCTCCATGAATCTCCTGTATGAATCTCCATGAATCTCCATGAATCTCCATGAATCTCCATGAATCGCCTCCATGAATCTCCTTCATCAATCTCCACGAATCTCCATGAATCTCCATGAATCTCCATGAATCTCCATGGATCTCCATGAATATCCCAGGATCTCCATGAATGTCCATGAATATCCTCCATGAATCTCCATGCATCTCCATGAATCTCCATGAATCTCCATGAACCTCCTCCATGAATCTCCATGAATCTCCATAAATATCCATGAATCTCCATGAATCTCCATGAACCTCCATGTATCTCCATGAATCTACATGAATCTCCATGAATCTCCATGAATCTCCTCGATGAATCTCCATGAATCTTCATGAATCTTCTGATCCATGAACCTCTATGAATTTCCATGAATCTCCATGAATATCCTCCATGAATCTCCATGAATCTCCATGAATGTCCATGAATCTCCTCCATGAATCTCCTGTATGAATCTCCATGAATCTCCATGAATCTCCATGAATCTCCAGGATTCGCCTCCATGAATCTCCTTCATCAATCTCCACGAATCTCCATGAATCTCCATGAATCTCCATGAATCTCCATGGATCTCCATGAATCTCGTCCGTGAATCTCCATGAATCTCCTCCATGAATCTGCACGAATCTCCATGAATCTCCACGAATCTCCATGAATCTCCTCCATGAATCTCTATGAATCTCCAAGAATTTCCATGAATCTCCATGAACCCTCATGAACCTCCTCTCTAAATCTCCATGAATCACCATGAATCTCCATGAATGTCCATGAATCTCTATGAATCTCCTCCATGAATCTCCTGTATGAATCTCCATGAATCTCCATGAATATCCTCCATGAATCTCCATGAATCTCCATGAATCTCTATGAATCTCCATGAATTTCCATGAATATTCATGAACCCTCATGAACCTCCTCTCTAAATCTCCATGAATCTCCATGAATCTTCATGAATCTCTATGAATCTCCATGAATCTCCTCCATGACTCTCCTGTATGAATCTCCATGAATCTGCATGAATCTCCATGAATATCCTTCATGAATCTCCATGAATCTCCTCGATGAATCTCCGTGAATCTTCATGAATCTCCTGATCCATGTACCTCTATGAATCTCCATGAATCTCCATGAATATCCTCCATGAATCTCCACGAATCTCCATGAATCTCCATGAATCTCCATGAATCTCCTCCATGAATCTCCAGGAATCTCCATGAATGTCCATGAATCTCCATGAATCTCCAAGAGTCAACATGAATCTCCATGAATTTCCAAGAATCTCCATGAATCTCCATGAATATCTATGAATCTCCATGAATCTCCTCCATGAATCTCCATGAATCACCTCCATGAATCTCCATGAATTTCCAAGAATCTCCATGAATCTCCATGAATATCCATGAATCTCCATTAATCTCCTCCATGAATCTCCATGAATCACCTCCATGAATATCCATGAATCTCCAAGAATCTCCTGCATGAATCTCCATGCATCTCCATGAATCTCCATGCATCTCCATGAATCTCCATGCATCTCCATGAACCTCCTCCATGAATCTCCATGAATCTCCATGAATATCCATGAATCTCCATGAACCTCCATGTATCTCCATGAATCAACATGAATTTCCATGAATCTCCATGAATCACCATGAATCGCCTCCATGAATCTCCTTCATCAATCTCCACGAATTTCCATGAATCTCCATGAATCTCCATGAATCTCCATGGATCTCCATGAATCTCGTCCGTGAATCTCCATGAATCTCCTCCATGAATCTCCACGAATCTCCATGAATGTCCATGAATCTCCATGAATCTCCATGAGTCTCCATGAATCTCCATGAATTTCCAAGAATCTCCATGAACCCTCATGAACCTCCTCTCTAAATCTTCATGAATCTCCATGAATGTCCATGAATCTCTAAGAATCTCCTCCATGAATCTCCTGTATGAATCTCCATGAATCTCCATGAACCTCCTCCATGAATCTCCATGAATCTCCATGAGTATCCATGAATCTCCATGAATCTCCATGAATCTCCATGTATCTCCATGAATATCCCAGGATCTCCATGAATGTCCATGAATGTCCTCCATGAATCTCCATGCATCTCCATGAATCTCCATGAATCTCCATGAACCTCCTCCATGAATCTCCATGAATCTCCATAAATATCCATGAATCTCCATGAATCTCCATGAACCTCCATGTATCTCCATGAATCTACATGAATCTACATGAATCTCCATGAATCTCCATGAATCTCCTCGATGAATCTCCATGAATCTTCATGAATCTTCTGATCCATGAATCCCTATGAATCTCCATGAATCTCCATGAATATCCTCCATGAATCTCCATGAATCTCCATGAATGTCCATGAATCTCCTCCATGAATCTCCTGTATGAATCTCCATGAATCTCCATGAATCTCCATGAATCTCCATGAATCGCCTCCATGAATCTCCTTCATCAATCTCCACGAATCTCCATGAATCTCCATGAATCTCCATGGATCTCCATGAATCTCGTCCGTGAATCTCCATGAATCTCCTCCATGAATCTGCACGAATCTCCATGAATGTCCATGAATCTCCATGAATCTCCATGAGTCTCCATGAATCTCCATGAATTTCCAAGAATCTCCATGAATGTCCATCAATCTCCTCCATGAATCTCCATGAATCTCCATTAATATCCATGAATCTCCACGAATCTCCATGAATCTCCTCCATGAATCTCCATGAATCTCCATGAATGTCCATGAATCTCCATGAATCTCCATGAGTCTCCATGAATCTCCATGAATTTCCATGAATCTCGTCCGTGAATCTCCATGAATCTCCTCCATGAATCTCCATGAATCTCCATGAATCTCCATGAATCTCCATGGATCTCCATGAATCTCGTCCGTGAATCTCCATGAATCTCCTCCATGAATCTGCACGAATCTCCATGAATGTCCATGAATCTCCATGAATCTCCAGGAGTCTCCATGAATCTCCATGAATTTCCAAGAATCTCCATGAATGTCCATCAATCTCCTCCATGAATCTCCATGAATCTCCATTAATATCCATGAATCTCCACGAATCTCCATGAATCTCCTCCATGAATCTCCATGAATCTCCATGAATCTCCATGAATCTCCATGGATCTCCATGAATCTCGTCCGTGAATCTCCATGAATCTCCTCCATGAATCTCCACAAATCTCCATGAATGTCCATGAATCTCCATGAATCTCCATGAGTCTCCATGAATCTCCATGAATTTCCAAGAATCTCCATGAATGTCCATCAATCTCCTCCATGAATCTCCATGAATCTCCATTAATATCCATGAATCTCCACGAATCTCCATGAATCTCCTCCATGAATCTCCATGAATCTCCATGAATGTCCATGAATCTCCATGAATCTCCATGAGTCTCCATGAATCTCCATGAATTTCCATGAATCTCGTCCGTGAATCTCCATGAATCTCCTCCATGAATCTCCATGAATCTCCATGAATCTCCATGAATCTCCATGGATCTCCATGAATCTCGTCCGTGAATCTCCATGAATCTCCTCCATGAATCTGCACGAATCTCCATGAATGTCCATGAATCTCCATGAATCTCCATGAGTCTCCATGAATCTCCATGAATTTCCAAGAATCTCCATGAATGTCCATCAATCTCCTCCATGAATCTCCATGAATCTCCATTAATATCCATGAATCTCCATGAATCTCCATGAACCTCCATGTATCTCCATGAATCTACATGAATCTCCATGAATCTCCATGAATCTCCTCGATGAATCTCCATGAATCTTCATGAATCTCCTGATCCATGAACCTCTATGAATCTCCATGAATCTCCATGAATATCCTCCACGAATCTCCATGAATCCCCACGAATCTCCATCAATCTCTATGAATCTCCATGGATCTCCATGAATCTCGTCCGTGAATCTCCATGAATCTCCTCCATGAATCTCCACGAATCTCCATGAATGTCCATCAATCTCCATTTATCTCCATGAGTCTCCATGAATCTCCATGAATTTCCAAGAATCTCCATGAATGTCCATGAATCTCCTCCATGAATCTCCATGAATCTCCATTAATATCCATGTATCTCCATGAATCTCCATGAATCTACATGAATCTCCATGAATCTCAATGAATTTCCTCGATGAATCTCCATGAATCTTCATGAATCTCCTGATCCATGAATCTCTATGAATCTCCATGAATCTCCATGAATATCCTCCATGAATCTCCATGAATCTTCATGAATCTCCATGAATCTCCATGATATCCTGTATGAATCTTCATGAATCTCCATGAATCTCCATGCATCTCCATGAATCTCCATGAATCTCCATGAACCTCCTCCATGAATCTCCATGAATCTCCATGAGTATCCATGAATCTCCATGAATCTCCATGAATCTCCATGTATCTCCATGAACCTCCATGTATCTCGTCCGTGAATCTCCATGAATCTCCACGAATCTCCATGAATGTCCATGAATCTCCATGCATCTCCATGAAACTCCATGAATCTCCATGAACCTCCTCCATGAATCTCCATGAATCTCCATGAATATCCATGAATCTCCATGAATCTCCATGAACCTCCATGTATCTCCATGAGTATCCATGAATCTCCATGCATCTCCATGAAACTCCATGAATCTCCATGAACCTCCTCCATGAATCTCCATGAATCTCCATGAATATCCATGAATCTCCATGAATCTCCATGAACCTCCATGTATCTCGTCCGTGAATCTCCATGAATCTCCTCCATGAATCTCCACGAATCTCCATGAATGTCCATGAATCTCCATGAATCTCCATGAGTCTCCATGAATCTCCATGAATCTCCATGAATCTCCATAAATTTCCATGAATCTCCGTGAATCTCCATGAATCTCCACGAATCTCCATGAATCTCCATGAATCTCCACGAATCTCCATGAATCTCCACGTATCTCCATGAATCTCCATGAATCTCCATGGATCTCCATGCATCTCCATGAATCTCCATGAATCTCCATGAACCTCCTCCATGAATCTCCATGAATAGCCATGAATCTCCATGAATCTCCATGAACCTCAATGTATCTCCATGAATCTACATGAATCTCCATGAATCTCCATGAATCCCCACGAATCTCCATGAATCTCCATGAATCTCCTCCATGAATCTCCAAGATTCCCCTCCATGAATCTCCATGAATCTCCATGAATCTCCATGTATCTCCATGAATCTACATGAATCTCCATGAATCTCAATGAATCTCCTCGATGAATCTCCATGAATCTTCATGAATCTCCTGATCCATGAACCTCTATGAATCTCCATGAATCTCCATGAATCTCCACGAATCTCCATGAATCTCCATGAATCTCCACGAATCTCCATGAATCTCCACGAATCTCCATGAATCTCCATGAATCTCCATGAATCTCTATGAATCTTCTTGAATTTCCATGAATCTCCATGAACCCTCATGAACCTCCTCGCTAAATATACATGAATCTCCATGAATCTTCATGAATCTCCATGAATCCCCACGAATCTCCATGAATCTCCATGAATCTCCTCCATGAATCTCCAAGATTCTCCTCCATGAATCTCCATGAATCTCCATGAATCTCCATGTATCTCCATGAAACTACATGAATCTCCATGAATCTCCATGAATCTCCACGAATCTCCATGAATCTCCATGAATCTCCACGAATCTCCATGAATCTCCACGAATCTCCATGAATCTCCATGAATCTCCATGAATCTCTATGAATCTTCATGAATTTCCATGAATCTCCATGAACCCTCATGAACCTCCTCGCTAAATATACATGAATCTCCATGAATCTTCATGAATCTCCATGAATCTCCATGAATCCCCACGAATCTCCATGAATCTCCATGAATCTCCTCCATGAATCTCCAAGATTCTCCTCCATGAATCTCCATGAATCTCCACGAATCTCCATGCATCTCCATGAATCTCCATGCATCTCCATGAACCTCCTCCATGAATCTCCATGAATCTCCATGAATATCCATGAATCTCCATGAACCTCCATGTATCTCCATGAATCTACATGAATCTCCATGAATCTCCATGAATCTCCATGAATCGCCTCCATGAATCTCCTTCATCAATCTCCACGAATTTCCATGAATCTCCATGAATCTCCATGAATCTCCATGGATCTCCATGAATCTCGTCCGTGAATCTCCATGAATCTCCTCCAGGAATCTCCACGAATCTCCATGAATGTCCATGAATCTCCATGAATCTCCATGAGTCTCCTTGAATCTCCATGAATTTCCAAGAATCTCCATGTACCCTCATGAACCTCCTCTCTAAATCTCCATGAATCTCCATGAATGTCCATGAATCTCTAAGAATCTCCTCCATGAATCTCCTGTATGGATCTCCATGAATCTCCATGAACCTCCTCCATGAATCTCCATGAATCTCCATGAGTATCCATGAATCTCCATGAATCTCCATGAATCTCCATGTATCTCCATGAATATCCCAGGATCTCCATGAATGTCCATGAATGTCCTCCATGAATCTCCATGCATCTCCATGAATCTCCATGAATCTCCTCGATGAATCTCCATGAATCTCCATGAATCTCGATGAGTATCCATGAATCTCCATGAATCTCCATGAATCTCCATGTATCTCCATGAATATCCCAGGATCTCCATGAATGTCCATGAATGTCCTCCATGAATCTCCATGCATCTCCATGAATCTCCATGAATCTCCATGAACCTCCTCCATGAATCTCCATGAATCTCCATAAATATCCATGAATCTCCATGAATCTCCATGAACCTCCATGTATCTCCATGAATCTACATGAATCTCCATGAATCTCCATGAATCTCCTCGATGAATCTCCATGAATCTTCATGAATCTTCTGATCCATGAACCTCTATGAATTTCCATGAATCTCCATGAATATCCTCCATGAATCTCCATGAATCTCCATGAATGTCCATGAATCTCCTCCATGAATCTCCTGTATGAATCTCGATGAATCTCCATGAATCTCCATGAATCTCCATGATTCGCCTCCATGAATCTCCTTCATCAATCTCCACGAATCTCCATGAATCTCCATGAATCTCCATGGATCTCCATGGATCTCCATGAATCTCGTCCGTGAATCTCCATGAATCTCCTCCATGAATCTGCACGAATCTCCATGAATCTCCACGAATCTCCATGAATCTCCTCCATGAATCTCTATGAATCTCCATGAATTTCCATGAATCTCCATGAACCCTCATGAACCTCCTCTCTAAATCTCCATGAATCACCATGAATCTCCATGAATGTCCATGAATCTCTATGAATCTCCTCCATGAATATCCTCCATGAATCTCCATGAATCTCCATGAATCTCTATGAATCTCCATGAATTTCCATGAATATTCATGAACCCTCATGAACCTCCTCTCTAAATCTCCATGAATCTCCATGAATCTTCATGAATCTCTATGAATCTCCATGAATCTCCTCCATGACTCTCCTGTATGAATCTCCATGAATCTGCATGAATCTCCATGAATATCCTTCATGAATCTCCATGAATCTCCTCGATGAATCTCCGTGAATCTTCATGAATCTCCTGATCCATGTACCTCTATGAATCTCCATGAATCTCCATGAATATCCTCCATGAATCTCCACGAATCTCCATGAATCTCCATGAATCTCCATGAATCTCCTCCATGAATCTCCAGGAATCTCCATGAATGTCCATGAATCTCCGTGAATCTTCATGAATCTCCTGATCCATGTACCTCTATGAATCTCCATGAATCTCCATGAATATCCTCCATGAATCTCCACGAATCTCCATGAATCTCCATGAATCTCCATGAATCTCCTCCATGAATCTCCAGGAATCTCCATGAATGTCCATGAATCTCCATGAATCTCCAAGAGTCAACATGAATCTCCATGAATTTCCAAGAATCTCCATGAATCTCCATGAATATCTATGAATCTCCATGAATCTCCTCCATGAATCTCCATGAATCACCTCCATGAATCTCCATGAATTTCCAAGAATCTCCATGAATCTCCATGAATATCCATGAATCTCCATTAATCTCCTCCATGAATCTCCATGAATCACCTCCATGAATATCCATGAATCTCCAAGAATCTCCTGCATGAATCTCCATGCATCTCCATGAATCTCCATGCATCTCCATGAACCTCCTCCATGAATCTCCATGAATCTCCATGAATATCCATGAATCTCCATGAACCTCCATGTATCTCCATGAATCAACATGAATTTCCATGAATCTCCATGAATCACCATGAATCGCCTCCATGAATCTCCTTCATCAATCTCCACGAATTTCCATGAATCTCCATGAATCTCCATGAATCTCCATGCATCTCCATGAATCTCGTCCGTGAATCTCCATGAATCTCCTCCATGAATCTCCATGAATCTCCATAAATATCCATGAATCTCCATGAATCTCCATGAACCTCCATGTATCTCCATGAATCTACATGAATCTACATGAATCTCCATGAATCTCCATGAATCTCCTCGATGAATCTCCATGAATCTTCATGAATCTTCTGATCCATGAACCCCTATGAATCTCCATGAATCTCCATGAATATCCTCCATGAATCTCCATGAATCTCCATGAATGTCCATGAATCTCCTCCATGAATCTCCTGTATGAATCTCCATGAATCTCCATGAATCTCCATGAATCTCCATGAATCGCCTCCATGAATCTCCTTCATCAATCTCCACGAATCTCCATGAATCTCCATGAATCTCCATGAATCTCCATGGATCTCCATGAATATCCCAGGATCTCCATGAATGTCCATGAATATCCTCCATGAATCTCCATGCATCTCCATGAATCTCCATGAATCTCCATGAACCTCCTCCATGAATCTCCATGAATCTCCATAAATATCCATGAATCTCCATGAATCTCCATGAACCTCCATGTATCTCCATGAATCTACATGAATCTCCATGAATCTCCATGAATCTCCTCGATGAATCTCCATGAATCTTCATGAATCTTCTGATCCATGAACCTCTATGAATTTCCATGAATCTCCATGAATATCCTCCATGAATCTCCATGAATCTCCATGAATGTCCATGAATCTCCTCCATGAATCTCCTGTATGAATCTCCATGAATCTCCATGAATCTCCATGAATCTCCATGATTCGCCTCCATGAATCTCCTTCATCAATCTCCACGAATCTCCATGAATCTCCATGAATCTCCATGAATCTCCATGGATCTCCATGAATCTCGTCCGTGAATCTCCATGAATCTCCTCCATGAATCTGCACGAATCTCCATGAATCTCCACGAATCTCCATGAATCTCCTCCATGAATCTCTATGAATCTCCAAGAATTTCCATGAATCTCCATGAACCCTCATGAACCTCCTCTCTAAATCTCCATGAATCACCATGAATCTCCATGAATGTCCATGAATCTCTATGAATCTCCTCCATGAATCTCCTGTATGAATCTCCATGAATCTCCATGAATATCCTCCATGAATCTCCATGAATCTCCATGAATCTCTATGAATCTCCATGAATTTCCATGAATATTCATGAACCCTCATGAACCTCCTCTCTAAATCTCCATGAATCTCCATGAATCTTCATGAATCTCTATGAATCTCCATGAATCTCCTCCATGACTCTCCTGTATGAATCTCCATGAATCTGCATGAATCTCCATGAATATCCTTCATGAATCTCCATGAATCTCCTCGATGAATCTCCGTGAATCTTCATGAATCTCCTGATCCATGTACCTCTATGAATCTCCATGAATCTCCATGAATATCCTCCATGAATCTCCACGAATCTCCATGAATCTCCATGAATCTCCATGAATCTCCTCCATGAATCTCCAGGAATCTCCATGAATGTCCATGAATCTCCATGAATCTCCAAGAGTCAACATGAATCTCCATGAATTTCCAAGAATCTCCATGAATCTCCATGAATATCTATGAATCTCCATGAATCTCCTCCATGAATCTCCATGAATCACCTCCATGAATCTCCATGAATTTCCAAGAATCTCCATGAATCTCCATGAATATCCATGAATCTCCATTAATCTCCTCCATGAATCTCCATGAATCACCTCCATGAATATCCATGAATCTCCAAGAATCTCCTGCATGAATCTCCATGCATCTCCATGAATCTCCATGCATCTCCATGAATCTCCATGCATCTCCATGAACCTCCTCCATGAATCTCCATGAATCTCCATGAATATCCATGAATCTCCATGAACCTCCATGTATCTCCATGAATCAACATGAATTTCCATGAATCTCCATGAATCACCATGAATCGCCTCCATGAATCTCCTTCATCAATCTCCACGAATTTCCATGAATCTCCATGAATCTCCATGAATCTCCATGGATCTCCATGAATCTCGTCCGTGAATCTCCATGAATCTCCTCCATGAATCTCCACGAATCTCCATGAATGTCCATGAATCTCCATGAATCTCCATGAGTCTCCATGAATCTCCATGAATTTCCAAGAATCTCCATGAACCCTCATGAACCTCCTCTCTAAATCTTCATGAATCTCCATGAATGTCCATGAATCTCTAAGAATCTCCTCCATGAATCTCCTGTATGAATCTCCATGAATCTCCATGAACCTCCTCATGAATCTCCATGAATCTCCATGAGTATCCATGAATCTCCATGAATCTCCATGAATCTCCATGTATCTCCATGAATATCCCAGGATCTCCATGAATGTCCATGAATGTCCTCCATGAATCTCCATGCATCTCCATGAATCTCCATGAATCTCCATGAACCTCCTCCATGAATCTCCATGAATCTCCATAAATATCCATGAATCTCCATGAATCTCCATGAACCTCCATGTATCTCCATGAATCTACATGAATCTACATGAATCTCCATGAATCTCCATGAATCTCCTCGATGAATCTCCATGAATCTTCATGAATCTTCTGATCCATGAATCCCTATGAATCTCCATGAATCTCCATGAATATCCTCCATGAATCTCCATGAATCTCCATGAATGTCCATGAATCTCCTCCATGAATCTCCTGTATGAATCTCCATGAATCTCCATGAATCTCCATGAATCTCCATGAATCGCCTCCATGAATCTCCTTCATCAATCTCCACGAATCTCCATGAATCTCCATGAATCTCCATGGATCTCCATGAATCTCGTCCGTGAATCTCCATGAATCTCCTCCATGAATCTGCACGAATCTCCATGAATGTCCATGAATCTCCATGAATCTCCATGAGTCTCCATGAATCTCCATGAATTTCCAAGAATCTCCATGAATGTCCATCAATCTCCTCCATGAATCTCCATGAATCTCCATTAATATCCATGAATCTCCACGAATCTCCATGAATCTCCTCCATGAATCTCCATGAATCTCATGAATGTCCATGAATCTCCATGAATCTCCATGAGTCTCCATGAATCTCCATGAATTTCCATGAATCTCGTCCGTGAATCTCCATGAATCTCCTCCATGAATCTCCATGAATCTCCATGAATCTCCATGAATCTCCATGGATCTCCATGAATCTCGTCCGTGAATCTCCATGAATCTCCTCCATGAATCTGCACGAATCTCCATGAATGTCCATGAATCTCCATGAATCTCCAGGAGTCTCCATGAATCTCCATGAATTTCCAAGAATCTCCATGAATGTCCATCAATCTCCTCCATGAATCTCCATGAATCTCCATTAATATCCATGAATCTCCACGAATCTCCATGAATCTCCTCCATGAATCTCCATGAATCTCCATGAATCTCCATGAATCTCCATGGATCTCCATGAATCTCGTCCGTGAATCTCCATGAATCTCCTCCATGAATCTCCACAAATCTCCATGAATGTCCATGAATCTCCATGAATCTCCATGAGTCTCCATGAATCTCCATGAATTTCCAAGATCTCCATGAATGTCCATCAATCTCCTCCATGAATCTCCATGAATCTCCATTAATATCCATGAATCTCCACGAATCTCCATGAATCTCCTCCATGAATCTCCATGAATCTCCATGAATGTCCATGAATCTCCATGAATCTCCATGAGTCTCCATGAATCTCCATGAATTTCCATGAATCTCGTCCGTGAATCTCCATGAATCTCCTCCATGAATCTCCATGAATCTCCATGAATCTCCATGAATCTCCATGGATCTCCATGAATCTCGTCCGTGAATCTCCATGAATCTCCTCCATGAATCTGCACGAATCTCCATGAATGTCCATGAATCTCCATGAATCTCCATGAGTCTCCATGAATCTCCATGAATTTCCAAGAATCTCCATGAATGTCCATCAATCTCCTCCATGAATCTCCATGAATCTCCATTAATAATCCATGAATCTCCACGAATCTCCATGAATCTCCTCCATGAATCTCCATGAATCTCCATGAATCTCCATGAATCTCCATGGATCTCCATGAATCTCGTCCGTGAATCTCATGAATCTCCTCCATGAATCTCCACAAATCTCCATGAATGTCCATGAATCTCATGAATCTCCATGAGTCTCCATGAATCTCCATGAATTTCCAAGAATCTCCATGAACCCTCATGAACCTCCTCTCTAAATCTTCATGAATCTCCATGAATGTCCATGAATCTCTAAGAATCTCCTCCATGAATCTCCTGTATGAATCTCCATGAATCTCCATGAACCTCCTCCATGAATCTCCATGAATCTCCATGAGTATCCATGAATCTCCATGAATCTCCATGAATCTCCATGTATCTCCATGAATATCCCAGGATCTCCATGAATGTCCATGAATGTCCTCCATGAATCTCCATGCATCTCCATGAATCTCCATGAATCTCCATGAACCTCCTCCATGAATCTCCATGAATCTCCATAAATATCCATGAATCTCCATGAATCCCCATGAACCTCCATGTATCTCCATGAATCTACATGAATCTACATGAATCTCCATGAATCTCCATGAATCTCCCCGATGAATCTCCATGAATCTTCATGAATCTTCTGATCCATGAACCCCTATGAATCTCCATGAATCTCCATGAATATCCTCCATGAATCTCCATGAATCTCCATGAATGTCCATGAATCTCCTCCATGAATCTCCTGTATGAATCTCCATGAATCTCCATGAATCTCCATGAATCTCCATGAATCGCCTCCATGAATCTCCTTCATCAATCTCCACGAATCTCCATGAATCTCCATGAATCTCCATGAATCTCCATGGATCTCCATGAATCTCGTCCGTGAATCTCCATGAATCTCCTCCATGAATCTGCACGAATCTCCATGAATGTCCATGAATCTCCATGAATCTCCATGAGTCTCCATGAATCTCCATGAATTTCCAAGAATCTCCATGAATGTCCATCAATCTCCTCCATGAATCTCCATGAATCTCCATTAATATCCATGAATCTCCACGAATCTCTCCATGAATCTCCATGAATCTCCATGAATGTCCATGAATCTCTATGAATCTCCTCCATGAATCTCCTGTATGAATCTCCATGAATCTCCATGAATATCCTCCATGAATCTCCATGAATCTCCATGAATCTCTATGAATCTCCATGAATTTCCATGAATATTCATGAACCCTCATGAACCTCCTCTCTAAATCTCCATGAATCTCCATGAATCTTCATGAATCTCTATGAATCTCCATGAATCTCCTCCATGACTCTCCTGTATGAATCTCCATGAATCTCCATGAATCTCCATGAATATCCTTCATGAATCTCCATGAATCTCCTGGATGAATCTCCGTGAATCTTCATGAATCTCCTGATCCATGTACCTCTATGAATCTCCATGAATCTCCATGAATATCCTCCATGAATCTCCACGAATCTCCATGAATGTCCATGAATCTCCATGAATCTCCATGAGTCTCCATGAATCACCATGAATTTCCAAGAATCTCCATGGATGTCCATGAATCTCCTCCATGAATCTCCATGAATCTCCATTAATATCCATGAATCTCCATGAATCTCCATGAATCTCCTCCATGAATCTCTATGAATCTCCATGAATTTCCATGAATCTCCATGAACCCTCATGAACCTCCTCTCTAAATCTCCATGAATCTCCATGAATCTCCATGAATGTCCATGAATCTTTATGAATCTCCTCCATGAATCTCCTGTATGAATCTCCATGAATCTCCATGAACCTCCTCCATGAATCTCCATGAAGCTCCATGAGTATCCATGAATATCCATGAATCTCCATGAATCTCCATGAATCTCCATGGATCTCCATGAATCTCGTCCGTGAATCTCCATGAATCTCCTCCATGAATCTGCACGAATCTCTATGAATGTCCATGAATCTCCATGTATCTCCATGAGTCTCCATGAATTTCCATGAATTTCCAAGAATCTCCATGAATGTCCATGAATCTCCATGAATCTCCATTAATATCCATGAATCTCCATGAATCTCCACGAATCTCCTCCATGAATCTCTATGAATCTCCATGAATGTCCATGAATCTCCATGAATCGCCATGAGTCTCCATGAATCTCCATGAATTTCCAAGAATCTCCATGAATGTCCATCAATCTCCTCCATGAATCTCCATAAATCTCCATTAATATCAATGAATCTCCACGAATCTCCATGAATCTCCTCCATGAATCTCCATGAATCTCCATGAATGTCCATGAATCTCTATGAATCTCCTCCATGAATCTCCTGTATGAATCTCCATGAATCTCCATGAATATCCTCCATGAATCTCCATGAATCTCCATGAATCTCTATGAATCTCCATGAATTTCCATGAATATTCATGAACCCTCATGAACCTCCTCTCTAAATCTCCATGAATCTCCATGAATCTTCATGAATCTCTATGAATCTCCATGAATCTCCTCCATGACTCTCCTGTATGAATCTCCATGAATCTCCATGAATCTCCATGAATATCCTTCATGAATCTCCATGAATCTCCTGGATGAATCTCCGTGAATCTTCATGAATCTCCTGATCCATGTACCTCTATGAATCTCCATGAATCTCCATGAATATCATCCATGAATCTCCACGAATCTCCATGAATGTCCATGAATCTCCATGAATCTCCATGAGTCTCCATGAATCACCATGAATTTCCAAGAATCTCCATGGATGTCCATGAATCTCCTCCATGAATCTCCATGAATCTCCATTAATATCCATGAATCTCCATGAATCTCCATGAATCTCCTCCATGAATCTCTATGAATCTCCATGAATTTCCATGAATCTCCATGAACCCTCATGAACCTCCTCTCTAAATCTCCATGAATCTCCATGAATCTCCATAAATGTCCATGAATCTTTATGAATCTCCTCCATGAATCTCCTGTATGAATCTCCATGAATCTCCATGAACCTCCTCCATGAATCTCCATGAAGCTCCATGAGTATCCATGAATATCCATGAATCTCCATGAATCTCCATGAATCTCCATGGATCTCCATGAATCTCGTCCGTGAATCTCCATGAATCTCCTCCATGAATCTGCACGAATCTCTATGAATGTCCATGAATCTCCATGTATCTCCATGAGTCTCCATGAATTTCCATGAATTTCCAAGAATCTCCATGAATGTCCATGAATCTCCATGAATCTCCATTAATATCCATGAATCTCCATGAATCTCCACGAATCTCCTCCATGAATCTCTATGAATCTCCATGAATTTCCATGAATCTCCATGAATCTCCAAGAGTCAACATGAATCTCCATGAATTTCCAAGAATCTCCATGAATGTCCATGAATCTCCTCCATGAATCTCCATGAATATCCATTAATCTCCATGAATCTCCTCCATGAATCTCCATGAATCACCTCCATGAATCTCCATGAATTTCTATGAATGTCTATGAATCTCCATGACTCTCCATGAATCTCCAAGAATCTCCTCCATGAATCTCCATGCATCTCCATGAATCTCCATGAATATCCATGAATCTCCATGAATCTCCATGAACCTCCATGTATCTCCATGAATCTACATGAATCTCCATGAATCTCCATGAATCTCCTCGATGAATCTCCATGAATCTTCATGAATCTCCTGATCCATGAACCTCTATGAATCTCCATGAATCTCCATGAATATCCTCCACGAATCTCCATGAATCCCCACGAATCTCCATCAATCTCTATGAATCTCCATGGATCTCCATGAATCTCGTCCGTGAATCTCCATGAATCTCCTCCATGAATCTCCACGAATCTCCATGAATGTCCATCAATCTCCATGAATCTCCATGAGTCTCCATGAATCTCCATGAATTTCCAAGAATCTCCATGAATGTCCATGAATCTCCTCCATGAATCTCCATGAATCTCCATTAATATCCATGTATCTCCATGAATCTCCATGAATCTACATGAATCTCCATGAATCTCAATGAATTTCCTCGATGAATCTCCATGAATCTTCATGAATCTCCTGATCCATGAATCTCTATGAATCTCCATGAATCTCCATGAATATCCTCCATGAATCTCCATGAATCTTCATGAATCTCCATGAATCTCCATGATATCCTGTATGAATCTTCATGAATCTCCATGAATCTCCATGCATCTCCATGAATCTCCATGAATCTCCATGAACCTCCTCCATGAATCTCCATGAATCTCCATGAGTATCCATGAATCTCCATGAATCTCCATGAATCTCCATGTATCTCCATGAATTTCCAAGAATCTCCATGAATGTCCATGAATGTCCTCCATGAATCTCCATGCATCTCCATGAAACTCCATGAATCTCCATGAACCTCCTCCATGAATCTCCATGAATATCCATGAATCTCCATGAATCTCCATGAACCTCCATGTATCTCGTCCGTGAATCTCCATGAATCTCCTCCATGAATCTCCACGAATCTCCATGAATGTCCATGAATCTCCATGAATCTCCATGAGTCTCCATGAATCTCCATGAATTTGCAAGAATCTCCATGAATGTCCATGAATCTCCTCCATGAATCTCCATCAATCTCCATTAATATCCATGAATCTCCATCAATCTCCATTAATCACCTCCATGAATCTCCATGAATCTCCATGAATCTCCATAAATTTCCATGAATCTCCGTGAATCTCCATGAATCTCCACGAATCTTCATGAATATCCATGAATCTCCACGAATCTCCATGAATCTCCACGTATCTCCATGAATCTCCTTGAATCTCCATGGATCTCCATGCATCTCCATGAATCTCCATGAATCTCCATGAACCTCCTCCATGAATCTCCATGAATCTCCATGAATAGCCATGAATCTCCATGAATCTCCATGAACCTCAATGTATCTCCATGAATCTACATGAATCTCCATGAATCTCCATGAATCCCCACGAATCTCCATGAATCTCCATGAATCTCCTCCATGAATCTCCAAGATTCCCCTCCATGAACCTCTATGAATCTCCATGAATCTCCATGAATCTCCACGAATCTCCATGAATCTCCATGAATCTCCACGAATCTCCATGAATCTCCTCCATGAATCTCCAAGATTCCCCTCCATGAACCTCTATGAATCTCCATGAATCTCCATGAATCTCCACGAATCTCCATGAATCTCCATGAATCTCCACGAATCTCCATGAATCTCCATGAATCTCCATGAATCTCTATGAATCTTCATGAATTTCCATGAATCTCCATGAACCCTCATGAACCTCCTCGCTAAATATACATGAATCTCCATGAATCTTCATGAATCTCCATGAATCTCCATGAATCCCCACGAATCTCCATGAATCTCCATGAATCTCCTCCATGAATCTCCAAGATTCTCCTCCATGAATCTCCATGAATCTCCATGAATCTCCATGTATCTCCATGAATCTACATGAATCTCCATGAATCTCAATGAATCTCCTCGATGAATCTCCATGAATCTTCATGAATCTCCTGATCCATGAATCTCTATGAATCTCCATGAATCTCCATGAATATCCTCCATGAATCTCCATGAATCTCCATGAATCTCCATGAACCTCCTCCATGAATCTCCATGAATCTCCATGAGTATCCATGAATCTCCATGAATCTCCATGAATCTCCAAGAATCTCCTCCATGAATCTCAATGAATCTCCATGAATCTCCATGTATCTCCATGAATCTCCTCCATGAATCTCCATGAATCTCCAAGAATCTCCTCCATGAATCTACATGAATCTCCATGAATCTCCATGAATCTCCTCGATGAATCTCCATGAATCTTCATGAATCTCCTGATTCATGAATCTCTATGAAACTCCATGAATCTCCATGAATATCCTCCATGAATCTCCATGAATCTCCATGAATTTCCATGAATCTCCATGAATCTCCATGTATCTCCATGAATCTACATGAATCTCCATGAATCTCCATGAATCTCCTCGATGAATCTCCATGAATCTTAATGAAACTGCTGATCCATGAACCTCTATGAATCTCCATGAATCTCCATGAATATCCTCCATGAATCTCCATGAATCACCTCCATGAATCTCCATGAATGTCTATGAATCTCCATGACTCTCCATGAATCTCCTTGAATCTCCATGAATCTCCATAAATCGCCATGAATCTCCATGAATCTCCATCAATCTCCATGAATCTCCTCCATGAATCTCCATGAATCTCCATGAATCTCCATGAATCTCCATGTATCTCCATGAATTTCCAAGAATCTCCATGAATGTCCATGAATGTCCTCCATGAATCTCCATGCATCTCCATGAATCTCCATGAATCTCCAGGAATCTCCTCCATGAATCTCCATGAATCTCCATGAATCTCCATGAATATCCTCCACGAATCTCCATGAATCTCCATGAATGTGCATGAATCTCCTCCATGAATCTCCTGTATGAATCTCCATGAATCTCCATGAATCTCCATGAATCTCCATGAATCTCCTCCATGAATCTCCTTCATCAATCTCCACGAATCTCCATGAATCTCCATGAATCTCCATGAATCTCCATGAATCTCCATGAATCTCCATGAATCTCCATGAGTATCCATGAATCTCCATGAATCTCCATGAATCTCCATGTATCTCCATGAATTTCCAAGAATCTCCATGAATGTCCATGAATGTCCTCCATGAATCTCCATGCATCTCCATGAATCTCCTCCATGAATCTCCATGAATATCCATGAATCTCCATGAATCTCCATGAACCTCCATGTATCTCCATGAATCTACATGAATCTCCATGAATGTCCATGAATCTCCATGAATGTCCATGAATCTCCATGATATCCTGTATGAATCTTCATGAATCTCCATGAATCTGCATGCATCTCCATGAATCTCCATGAATCTCCATGAATATCCTCCACGAATCTCCATGAATATCCATGAATGTCCATGAATCTCCTCCATGAATCTCCTGTATGAATCTCCATGAATCTCCATGAATCTCCATGAATCTCCATGAATCTCCTCCATGAATCTCCTTCATCAATCTCCACGAATCTCCATGAATCTCCATGAATCTCTATGAATCTTCATGAATTTCCATGAATCTCCATGAACCCTCATGAACCTCCTCTCTAAATATCCATGAATCTCCATGAATCTTCATGAATCTCCATGAATCTCCATGAATCCCCACGAATCTCCATGAATGTCCATTAATCACCATGGATCTCCATGAATCTCGTCCGTGAATCTCCATGAATCTCCTCCATGAATCTCCACGAATCTCCATGAATGTCCATGAATCTCCATGAATCTCCATGAATATCCATGAATGTCCATGAGTCTCCATGAATCTCCATGAGTCTCCATGAATCTCCATGAATTTCCAAGAATCTCCATGAATGTCCATGAATCTCCTCCATGAATCTCCATGAATCTCCATGAATCACCTCCATGAATCTCCATGAATCACCTCCATGAATCTCCATGAATCTCCATGAATGTCTATGAATCTCCATGACTCTCCATGAATCTCCTTCAATCTCCATGAATCTCCATAAATCTCCACGAATCTCCGTGAATCTCCATGAATCTCCACGAATCTCCATGAATCTCCTCCATGAATTTCCATGAATCTCCAAGAATCTCCTCCATGAATCTCCATGAATCTCCATGAATCTCCATGTATCTCCATGAATCTCCTCCATGAATCTCCATGAATCTCCAAGAATCTCCTCCATGAATCTACATGAATCTCCATGAATCTCTATGAATCTCCTCGATGAATCTCCATGAATCTTCATGAATCTCCTGATTCATGAATCTCTGTGAAACTCCATGAATCTCCATGAATATCCTCCATGAATCTCCATGAATCTCCATGAATTTCCATGAATCTCCATGAATCTCCATGTATCTCCATGAATCTACATGAATCTCCATGAATCTCCATGAATCTCCTCGATGAATCTCCATGAATCTTAATGAAACTGCTGATCCATGAACCTCTATGAATCTCCATGAATCTCCATGAATATCCTCCATGAATCTTCATGAATCTCCATGAATCTCAATGAATCTCCATGAATCTCCATGAATATCCTCCATGAATCTCCATGAATCTCCATGAATCTCCATGAATCTCCTCCATGAATCTCCATGAATCTCCATGAATCTCCATGAATCTCCATGAATCTCCATGAATCTCCATGTATCTCCATGAATTTCCAAGAATCTCCATGAATGTCCATGAATGTCCTCCATGAATCTCAATGCATCTCCATGAATCTCCATGAATCTCCATGAACCTCCTCCATGAATCTCCACGAATCTCCACGAATCTCCACGAATCTCCACGAATCTCCATGAATCTCCATGAATCTCCATGTATCTCCATGAATTTCCAACAATCTCCATGAATGTCCATGAATGTCCTCCATGAATCTCCATGCATCTCCATGAATCTCCATGAATCTCCATGAATATCCTCCATGAATCTCCATGAATCTCCATGAATGTCCATGAATCTCCTCCATGAATCTCCTGTATGAATCTCCATGAATCTCCATGAATCTCCATGAATCTCCATGAATCTCCTCCATGAATCTCCTTCATGAATCTCCACGAATCTCCATGAATCTCCATGAATCTCCATGAATCTCCATGAATCGCCTCCATGAATCTCCATGAATCTCCATGAATCTCCATGAATCTCCATGGATCTCCATGAATCTCGTCCGTGAATCTCCATGAATCTCCTCCATGAATCCCCACGAATCTCCGTGAATCTCCATGAATCTCCATGGATCTCCATGAATCTCGTCCGTGAATCTCCATGAATCTCCTCCATGAATCTCCACGAATCTCCATGAATGTCCATGAATCTCCATGATATCCTGTATGAATCTTCATGAATCTCCATGAATCTGCATGCATCTCCATGAATCTCCATGAATCTCTATGAACCTCCTCCATGAATCTCCATGAATCTCCATGAATATCCATGAATTTGCAAGAATCTCCATGAATCTCCATTAATCTCCTCGATGAATCTCCATGAATCTTCATGAATCTCCTGATCCATGAACCTCTATGAATCTCCATGAATCTCCATGAATCTCCACGAATCTCCATGAATCTCCATGAATCTCCACGAATCTCCATGAATCTCCACGAATCTCCATGAATCTCCATGAATCTCCATGAATCTCTATGAATCTTCATGAATTTCCATGAATCTCCATGAACCCTCATGAACCTCCTCGCTAAATATCCATGAATCTCCATGAATCTTCATGAATCTCCATGAATCTCCATGAATCCCCACGAATCTCCATGAATCTCCATGAATGTCCTCCATGAATCTCCAAGATTCTCCTCCATGAATCTCCATGAATCAACATGAATCTCCATGTATCTCCATGAATCTACATGAATCTCCATGAATCTCAATGAATCTCCTCGATGAATCTCCATGAATCTTCATGAATCTCCTGATCCATGAATCTCTATGAATCTCCATGAATCTCCATGAATATCCTCCATGAATCTCCAAGAATCTCCTCCATGAATCTCCATGAATCTCCATGAATCTCCATGTATCTCCATGAATCTCCTCGATGAATCTCCATGGATCTTCATGAATCTCCTGATCCATGAACCTCTATGAATCTCCATGAATCTCCAAGAATCTCCTCCATGAATCTCCATGCAACTCCATGAATCTCCATGTATCTCCATGAATCTACATGAATCTCCATGAATCTCAATGAATTTCCTCGATGAATCTCCATGAATCTCCATGAATCTCCATGAATCTCCATGGATCTCCATGAATCTCGTCCGTGAATCTCCATGAATCTCCTCCATGAATCCCCACGAATCTCCATGAATCTCCATGAATCTCCATGGATCTCCATGAATCTCGTCCGTGAATCTCCATGAATCTCCTCCATGAATCTCCACGAATCTCCATGAATGTCCATGAATCTCCATGATATCCTGTATGAATCTTCATGAATCTCCATGAATCTGCATGCATCTCCATGAATCTCCATGAATCTCTATGAACCTCCTCCATGAATCTCCATGAATCTCCATGAATATCCATGAATCTCCATGAATCTCCATGAACCTCCATGTATCTCGTCCGTGAATCTCCATGAATCTCCTCCATGAATCTCCACGAATCTCCATGAATGTCCATGAATCTCCATGAATCTCCATGAGTCTCCATGAATATCCATGAATTTGCAAGAATCTCCATGAATGTCCATGAATCTCCTCCATGAATCTCCATGAATCTCCATTAATATCTATGAATCTCCATGAATCTCCATGAATCTCTATGAATCTCCATGAATCTCCATGAATATCCTCCATGAATCTCCATGAATCTTCATGAATCTCCATGAATCTCCATGATATCCTGTATGAATCTTCATGAATCTCCATGAATCTCCATGGATCTCCATGAATCTCCATGAATCTCCATGAACCTCCTCCATGAATCTCCATGAATCTCCATGAATAGCCATGAATCTCCATGAATCTCCATGAACCTCAATGTATCTCCATGAATCTACATGAATCTCCATGAATCTCCATGAATCTCCTCGATGAATCTCCATGAATCTTCATGAATCTCCTGATCCATGAACCTCTATGAATCTCCATGAATCTCCATGAATCTCCACGAATCTCCATGAATCTCCATGAATCTCCACGAATCTCCATGAATCTCCACGAATCTCCATGAATCTCCATGAATCTCCATGAATCTCTATGAATCTTCATGAATTTCCATGAATCTCCATGAACCCTCATGAACCTCCTCGCTAAATATCCATGAATCTCCATGAATCTTCATGAATCTCCATGAATCTCCATGAATCCCCACGAATCTCCATGAATCTCCATGAATGTCCTGCATGAATCTCCAAGATTCTCCTCCATGAATCTCCATGAATCAACATGAATCTCCATGTATCTCCATGAATCTACATGAATCTCCATGAATCTCAATGAATCTCCTCGATGAATCTCCATGAATCTTCATGAATCTCCTGATCCATGAATCTCTATGAATCTCCATGAATCTCCATGAATATCCTCCATGAATCTCCATGAATCTCCATGAATCTCCATGAACCTCCTCCATGAATCTCCATGAATCTCCATGAGTATCCATGAATCTCCATGAATCTCCATGAATCTCCAAGAATCTCCTCCATGAATCTCCATGAATCTCCATGAATCTCCATGTATCTCCATGAATCTCCTCGATGAATCTCCATGGATCTTCATGAATCTCCTGATCCATGAACCTCTATGAATCTCCATGAATCTCCAAGAATCTCCTCCATGAATCTCCATGCAACTCCATGAATCTCCATGTATCTCTATGAATCTACATGAATCTCCATGAATCTCAATGAATTTCCTCGATGAATCTCCATGAATCTCCATGAATCTCCATGAATCTCCTCCATGGATCTCCTGTATGAATCTCCATGAATCTCCATGAATCTCCATGAATCTCCATGATTCTCCATGAATCGCCTCCATGAATCTCCTTCATCAATCTCCACGAATCTCCATGAAACTCCATGAATCTCCATGAATCTCCATGGATCTCCATGAATCTCGTCCGTGAATCTCCATGAATCTCCTCCATGAATCTCCACGAATCTCCATGAATGTCCATGAATCTCCATGAATCTCCATGAGTCTCCATGAATCTCCATGAATTTCCAAGAATCTCCATGGATGTCCATGAATCTCCTCCATGAATCTCCATGAATCTCCATTAATATCCATGAATCTCCATGAATCTCCATGAATCTCCTCCATGAATCTCTATGAATCTCCATGAATTTCCATGAATCTCCATGAACCCTCATGAACCTCCTCTCTAAATCTCCATGAATCTCCATGAATCTCCATGAATGTCCATGAATCTTTATGAATCTCCTCCATGAATCTCCTGTATGAATCTCCATGAATCTCCATGAACCTCCTCCATGAATCTCCATGAATCTCCATGAGTATCCATGAATATCCATGAATCTCCATGAATCTCCATGAATCTCCATGGATCTCCATGAATCTCGTCCGTGAATCTCCATGAATCTCCTCCATGAATCTGCACGAATCTCTATGAATGTCCATGAATCTCCATGTATCTCCATGAGTCTCCATGAATTTCCATGAATTTCCAAGAATCTCCATGAATGTCCATGAATCTCCATGAATCTCCATGAATCTCCATGATTCTCCATGAATCGCCTCCATGAATCTCCTTCATCAATCTCCACGAATCTCCATGAAACTCCATGAATCTCCATGAATCTCCATGGATCTCCATGAATCTCGTCCGTGAATCTCCATGAATCTCCTCCATGAATCTCCACGAATCTCCATGAATGTCCATGAATCTCCATGAATCTCCATGAGTCTCCATGAATCTCCATGAATTTCCAAGAATCTCCATGGATGTCCATGAATCTCCTCCATGAATCTCCATGAATCTCCATTAATATCCATGAATCTCCATGAATCTCCATGAATCTCTATGAATCTCCATGAATTTCCATGAATCTCCATGAACCCTCATGAACCTCCTCTCTAAATCTCCATGAATCTCCATGAATCTCCATGAATGTCCATGAATCTTTATGAATCTCCTCCATGAATCTCCTGTATGAATCTCCATGAATCTCCATGAACCTCCTCCATGAATCTCCATGAATCTCCATGAGTATCCATGAATATCCATGAATCTCCATGAATCTCCATGAATCTCCATGGATCTCCATGAATCTCGTCCGTGAATCTCCATGAATCTCCTCCATGAATCTGCACGAATCTCTATGAATGTCCATGAATCTCCATGTATCTCCATGAGTCTCCATGAATTTCCATGAATTTCCAAGAATCTCCATGAATGTCCATGAATCTCCATGAATCTCCATTAATATCCATGAATCTCCATGAATCTCCACGAATCTCCTCCATGAATCTCTATGAATCTCCATGAATTTCCATGAATCTCCATGAATCTCCAAGAGTCAACATGAATCTCCATGAATTTCCAAGAATCTCCATGAATGTCCATGAATCTCCTCCATGAATCTCCATGAATATCCATTAATCTCCATGAATCTCCTCCATGAATCTCCATGAATCACCTCCATGAATCTCCATGAATTTCTATGAATGTCTATGAATCTCCATGACTCTCCATGAATCTCCAAGAATCTCCTCCATGAATCTCCATGAATCTCCTCGATGAATCTCCATGAATCTTCATGAATCTCCTGATCCATGAACCTCTATGAATCTCCATGAATCTCCATGAATATCCTCCACGAATCTCCATGAATCCCCACGAATCTCCATCAATCTCTATGAATCTCCATGGATCTCCATGAATCTCGTCCGTGAATCTCCATGAATCTCCTCCATGAATCTCCACGAATCTCCATGAATGTCCATCAATCTCCATGAATCTCCATGAGTCTCCATGAATCTCCATGAATTTCCAAGAATCTCCATGAATATCCATGAATCTCCTCCATGAATCTCCATGAATCTCCATTAATATCCATGTATCTCCATGAATCTCCATGAATCTACATGAATCTCCATGAATCTCAATGAATTTCCTCGATGAATCTCCATAAATCTCCACGAATCTCCGTGAATCTCCATGAATCTCCACGAATCTCCATGAATCTCCTCCATGAATTTCCATGAATCTCCAAGAATCTCCTCCATGAATCTTCATGAATCTCCATGAATCTCCATGTATCTCCATGAATCTCCTCCATGAATCTCCATGAATCTCCAAGAATCTCCTCCATGAATCTACATGAATCTCCATGAATCTTCATGAATCTCCTGATTCATGAATCTCTGTGAAACTCCATGAATCTCCATGAATATCCTCCATGAATCTCCATGAATCTCCATGAATTTCCATGAATCTCCATGAATCTCCATGTATCTCCATGAATCTACATGAATCTCCATGAATCTCCATGAATCTCCTCGATGAATCTCCATGAATCTTAATGAAACTGCTGATCCATGAACCTCTATGAATCTCCATGAATCTCCATGAATATCCTCCATGAATCTTCATGAATCTCCATGAATCTCAATGAATCTCCATGAATCTCCATGAATATCCTCCATGAATCTCCATGAATCTCCATGAATCTCCATGAATCTCCTCCATGAATCTCCATGAATCTCCATGAATCTCCATGAATCTCCATGAATCTTCATGAACCTCCTCCATGAATCTCCACGAATCTCCACGAATCTCCACGAATCTCCATGAATCTCCATGAATCTCCATGAATCTCCATGAATCTCCTCCATGAATCTCCACGAATCTCCATGAATCTCCATGAATCTCCATGTATCTCCATGAATTTCCAACAATCTCCATGAATGTCCATGAATGTCCTCCATGAATCTCCATGCATCTCCATGAATCTCCATGAATCTCCATGAATCTCCATGAATGTCCATGAATCTCCTCCATGAATCTCCTGTATGAATCTCCATGAATCTCCATGAATCTCCATGAATCTCCATGAATCTCCTCCATGAATCTCCTTCATGAATCTCCACGAATCGCCATGAATCTCCATGAATCTCCATGAATCTCCATGAATCGCCTCCATGAATCTCCATGAATCTCCATGAATCTCCATGAATCTCCATGGATCTCCATGAATCTCGTCCGTGAATCTCCATGAATCTCCTCCATGAATCCCCACGAATCTCCATGAATCTCCATGAATCTCCATGAATCTCCATGGATCTCCATGAATCTCGTCCGTGAATCTCCGTGAATCTCCTCCATGAATCTCCACGAATCTCCATGAATGTCCATGAATCTCCATGATATCCTGTATGAATCTTCATGAATCTCCATGAATCTGCATGCATCTCCACGAATCTCCATGAATCTCCATTAATCACCTCCATGAATCTCCATGAATCTCCATGAATCTCCATAAATTTCCATGAATCTCCGTTAATCTCCATGAATCTCCACGAATCTCCATGAATCTCCACGAATCTCCATGAATCTCCACGTATCTCCATGAATCTCCATGAATCTCCATGGATCTCCATGCATCTCCATGAATCTCCATGAATCTCCATGAACCTCCTCCATGAATCTCCATGAATCTCCATGAATAGCCATGAATCTCCATGAATCTCCATGAACCTCAATGTATCTCCATGAATCTACATGAATCTCCATGAATCTCCATGAATCTCCTCGATGAATCTCCATGAATCTTCATGAATCTCCTGATCCATGAACCTCTATGAATCTCCATGAATCTCCATGAATCTCCACGAATCTCCATGAATCTCCATGAATCTCCACGAATCTCCATGAATCTCCACGAATCTCCATGAATCTCCATGAATCTCCATGAATCTTCATGAATCTCCATGAATCTCCATGAATCCCCACGAATCTCCATGAATCTCCATGAATGTCCTCCATGAATCTCCAAGATTCTCCTCCATGAATCTCCATGAATCAACATGAATCTCCATGTATCTCCATGAATCTACATGAATCTCCATGAATCTCAATGAATCTCCTCGATGAATCTCCATGAATCTTCATGAATCTCCTGATCCATGAATCTCTATGAATCTCCATGAATCTCCATGAATATCCTCCATGAATCTCCATGAATCTCCATGAATCTCCATGAACCTCCTCCATGAATCTCCATGAATCTCCATGAGTATCCATGAATCTCCATGAATCTCCATGAATCTCCAAGAATCTCCTCCATGAATCTCCATGAATCTCCATGAATCTCCATGTATCTCCATGAATCTCCTCGATGAATCTCCATGGATCTTCATGAATCTCCTGATCCATGAACCTCTATGAATCTCCATGAATCTCCAAGAATCTCCTCCATGAATCTCCATGCAACTCCATGAATCTCCATGTATCTCCATGAATCTACATGAATCTCCATGAATCTCAATGAATTTCCTCGATGAATCTCCATGAATCTTCATGAATCTCCTGATCCATGAATCTCTATGAATCTCCATGAATCTCCATGAATCTACATGAATCTCCATGAATCTCAATGAATCTCCTCGATGAATCTCCATGAATCTTCATGAATCTCCTGATCCATGAATCTCTATGAATCTCCATGAATCTCCATGAATATCCTCCATGAATCTCCATGAATCTCCATGAATCTCCATGAATCTCCATGAACCTCCTCCATGAATCTCCATGAATCTCCATGAGTATCCATGAATCTCCATGAATCTCCATGAATCTCCAAGAATCTCCTCCATGAATCTCCATGAATCTCCATGAATCTCCATGTATCTCCATGAATCTCCTCGATGAATCTCCATGGATCTTCATGAATCTCCTGATCCATGAACCTCTATGAATCTCCATGAATCTCCAAGAATCTCCTCCATGAATCTCCATGCAACTCCATGAATCTCCATGTATCTCCATGAATCTACATGAATCTCCATGAATCTCAATGAATTTCCTCGATGAATCTCCATGAATCTTCATGAATCTCCTGATCCATGAATCTCTATGAATCTCCATGAATCTCCATGAATCTCTATGAATCTCCATGAATCTCCATGAATATCCTCCATGAATCTCCATGAATCTTCATGAATCTCCATGAATCTCCATGATATCCTGTATGAATCTTCATGAATCTCCATGAATCTCCATGCATCTCCATGAATCTCCATGAATCTCCATGAACCTCCTCCATGAATCTCCATGAATCTCCATGAGTATCCATGAATCTCCATGAATCTCCATGAATCTCCATGTATCTCCATGAATTTCCAAGAATCTCCATGAATGTCCATGAATGTCCTCCATGAATCTCCATGCATCTCCATGAATCTCCATGCATCTCCATGAACCTCCTCCATGAATCTCCATGAATCTCCATGAATATCCATGAATCTCCATGAACCTCCATGTATCTCCATGAATCTACATGAATCTCCATGAATCTCCATGAATCTCCTCGATGAATCTCCATGAATCTTCACGAATCTTCTGATCCATGAACCTCTATGAATCTCCATGAATCTCCATGAATATCCTCCATGAATCTCCATGAATCTCCATGAATGTCCATGAACCTCCTCCATGGATCTCCTGTATGAATCTCCATGAATCTCCATGAATCTCCATGAATCTCCATGAATCGCCTCCATGAATCTCCTTCATCAATCTCCACGAATCTCCATGAAACTCCATGAATCTCCATGAATCTCCATGGATCTCCATGAATCTCGTCCGTGAATCTCCATGAATCTCCTCCATGAATCTCCACGAATCTCCATGAATGTCCATGAATCTCCATGAATCTCCATGAGTCTCCATGAATCTCCATGAATTTCCAAGAATATCCATGGATGTCCATGAATCTCCTCCATGAATCTCCATGAATCTCCATTAATATCCATGAATCTCCATGAATCTCCATGAATCTCCTCCATGAATCTCTATGAATCTCCATGAATTTCCATGAATCTCCATGAACCCTCATGAACCTCCTCTCTAAATCTCCATGAATCTCCATGAATCTCCATGAATGTCCATGAATCTTTATGAATCTCCTCCAGGAATCTCCTGTATGAATCTCCATGAATCTCCATGAACCTCCTCCATGAATCTCCATGAATCTCCATGAGTATCCATGAATATCCATGAATCTCCATGAATCTCCATGAATCTCCATGGATCTCCATGAATCTCGTCCGTGAATCTCCATGAATCTCCTCCATGAATCTGCACGAATCTCTATGAATGTCCATGAATCTCCATGTATCTCCATGAGTCTCCATGAATTTCCATGAATTTCCAAGAATCTCCATGAATGTCCATGAATCTCCATGAATCTCCATTAATATCCATGAATCTCCATGAATCTATACGAATCTCCTCCATGAATCTCTATGAATCTCCATGAATTTCCATGAATCTCCATGAATCTCCAAGAGTCAACATGAATCTCCATGAATTTCCAAGAATCTCCATGAATGTCCATGAATCTCCTCCATGAATCTCCATGAATATCCATTAATCTCCATGAATCTCCTCCATGAATCTCCATGAATCACCTCCATGAATCTCCATGAATTTCTATGAATGTCTATGAATCTCCATGACTCTCCATGAATCTCCAAGAATCTCCTCCATGAATCTCCATGCATCTCCATGAATCTCCATGAATATCCATGAATCTCCATGAATCTCCATGAACCTCCATGTATCTCCATGAATCTACATGAATCTCCATGAATCTCCATGAATCTCCTCGATGAATCTCCATGAATCTTCATGAATCTCCTGATCCATGAACCTCTATGAATCTCCATGAATCTCCATGAATATCCTCCACGAATCTCCATGAATCCCCACGAATCTCCATCAATCTCTATGAATCTCCATGGATCTCCATGAATCTCGTCCGTGAATCTCCATGAATCTCCTCCATGAATCTCCACGAATCTCCATGAATGTCCATCAATCTCCATGAATCTCCATGAGTCTCCATGAATCTCCATGAATTTCCAAGAATCTCCATGAATGTCCATGAATCTCCTCCATGAATCTCCATGAATCTCCATTAATATCCATGTATCTCCATGAATCTCCATGAATCTACATGAATCTCCATGAATCTCAATGAATTTCCTCGATGAATCTCCATAAATCTCCACGAATCTCCGTGAATCTCCATGAATCTCCACGAATCTCCATGAATCTCCTCCATGAATTTCCATGAATCTCCAAGAATCTCCTCCATGAATCTCCATGAATCTCCATGTATCTCCATGAATCTCCTCCATGAATCTCCATGAATCTCCAAGAATCTCCTCCATGAATCTACATGAATCTCCATGAATCTTCATGAATCTCCTGATTCATGAATCTCTGTGAAACTCCATGAATCTCCATGAATATCCTCCATGAATCTCCATGAATCTCCATGAATTTCCATGAATCTCCATGAATCTGCATGCATCTCCACGAATCTCCATGAATCTCCATTAATCACCTCCATGAATCTCCATGAATCTCCATGAATCTCCATAAATTTCCATGAATCTCCGTTAATCTCCATGAATCTCCACGAATCTCCATGAATCTCCATGAATCTCCACGAATCTCCATGAATCTCCACGTATCTCCATGAATCTCCATGAATCTCCATGGATCTCCATGCATCTCCATGAATCTCCATGAATCTCCATGAACCTCCTCCATGAATCTCCATGAATCTCCATGAACAGCCATGAATCTCCATGAATCTCCATGAACCTCCATGAATCTCCACGAATCTCCATGAATCTCCACGAATCTCCATGAATCTCCATGAATCTCCATGAATCTCTATGAATCTTCATGAATTTCCATGAATCTCCATGAACCCTCATGAACCTCCTCGCTAAATATCCATGAATCTCCATGAATCTTCATGAATCTCCATGAATCTCCATGAATCCCCACGAATCTCCATGAATCTCCATGAATCTCCTCCATGAATCTCCAAGATTCTCCTCCATGAATCTCCATGAATCAACATGAATCTCCATGTATCTCCATGAATCTACATGAATCTACATGAATCTCCATGAATCTCAATGAATCTCCTCGATGAATCTCCATGAATCTTCATGAATCTCCTGATCCATGAATCTCTATGAATCTCCATGAATCTCCATGAATATCCTCCATGAATCTCCATGAATCTCCATGAATCTCCATGAACCTCCTCCATGAATCTCCATGAACCTCCTCCATGAATCTCGATGAATCTCAATGAGTATCCATGAATCTCCATGAATCTCCATGAATCTCCAAGAATCTCCTCCATGAATCTCCATGAATCTCCATGAATCTCCATGTATCTCCATGAATCTCCTCCATGAATCTCCATGAATCTCCAAGAATCTCCTCCATGAATCTCCATGAATCTCCTCGATGAATCTCCATGAATCTTCATGAATCTCCTGATTCATGAATCTCTATGAAACTCCATGAATCTCCATGAATATCCTCCATGAATCTCCATGAATCTCCATGAATTTCCATGAATCTCCATGAATCTCCATGTATCTCCATGAATCTACATGAATCTCCATGAATCTCCATGAATCTCCTCGATGAATCTCCATGAATCTTAATGAAACTGCTGATGCATGAACCTCTATGAATCTCCATGAATCTCCATGAATATCCTCCATGAATCTTCATGAATCTCCATGAATCTCCATGAATCTCCATGAATCTCCACGAATCTCCATTAATCTCCATGAATCTCCATACATCTCCATGAACCTCGTCCGTGAATCTCCATGAATCTCCTCCATGAATCTCCATGAATCACCTCCATGAATCTCCATGAATGTCTATGAATCTCCATGACTCTCCATGAATCTCCTTGAATCTCCATGAATCTCCATAAATCGCCATGAATCTCCATGAATCTCCATGAATCTCCATGAATCTCCTCCATGAATCTCCATGAATCTCCATGAATCTCCATGAATCTCCATGTATCTCCATGAATCTACATGAATCTCCATGAATCTCCATGAATCTCCTCGATGAATCTCCATGAATCTTAATGAAACTGCTGATCCATGAACCTCTATGAATCTCCATGAATCTCCATGAATATCCTCCATGAATCTTCATGAATCTCCATGAATCTCCATGAATCTCCATGAATCTCCACGAATCTCCATTAATCTCCATGAATCTCCATGGATCTCCATGAATCTCGTCCGTGAACCTCCATGAATCTCCTCCATGAATCTCCATGAATCACCTCCATGAATCTCCATGAATGTCTATGAATCTCCATGACTCTCCATGAATCTCCTTGAATCTCCATGAATCTCCATAAATCGCCATGAATCTCCATGAATCTCCATGAATCTCCATGAATCTCCTCCATGAATCTCCATGAATCTCCATGAATCTCCATGAATCTCCATGTATCTCCATGAATTTCCAAGAATCTCCATGAATGTCCATGAATGTCCTCCATGAATCTCCATGCATCTCCATGAATCTCCATGAATCTCCATGAATCTCCATGAATCTCCTCCATGAATCTCCATGAATCTCCATGAATCTCCATGAATCTCTATGAATCTTCATGAATTTCCATGAATCTCCTTGAACCCTCATGAACCTCCTCTCTAAATATCCATGAATCTCCATGAATCTCCTCGATGAATCTCCATGAATCTTCATGAATCTCCTGATTCATGAATCTCTATGAAACTCCATGAATCTCCATGAACCTCCTCCATGAATCTCCACAAATCTCCATGAATCTCCATGGATCTCCATGAATCTCGTCCGTGAATCTCCATGAATCTCCTCCATGAATCTCCATGAATCACCTCCATGAATCTCCATGAATGTCTATGAATCTCCATGACTCTCCATGAATCTCCTTGAATCTCCATGAATGTCCATGAATCTCCATGATATCCTGTATGAATCTTCATGAATCTCCATGAATCTGCATGCATCTCCATGAATCTCCATGAATCTCTATGAACCTCCTCCATGAATCTCCATGAATCTCCATGAGTATCCATGAATCTCCATGAATCTCCATGAATCTCCATGTATCTCCATGAATTTCCAAGAATCTCCATGAATGTCCATGAATGTCCTCCATGAATCTCCATGCATCTCCATGAATCTCCTCCATGAATCTCCATGAATATCCATGAATCTCCATGAATATCCATGAACCTCCATGTATCTCCATGAATCTGCATGAATCTCCATGAATCTCCATGAATCTCCTCGATGAATCTCCATGGATCTTCATGAATCTCCTGATCCATGAACCTCTATGAATCTCCATGAATCTCCATGAATCTCCATGAATCTCCTCCATGAATCTCCTTCATCAATAGCCACGAATCTCCATGAATCTCCATGAATCTCCATGAATCTCCATGAATCTCCTCCATGAATCTCCATGAATCTCCATGAATCTCCATGAATCTCTATGAATCTTCATGAATTTCCATGAATCTCCATGAACCCTCATGAACCTCCTCTCTAAATATCCATGAATCTCCATGAATCTTCATGAATCTCCATGAATCTCCATGAATCCCCACGAATCTCCATGAATCTCCATGAATCTCCATGGATCTCCATGAATCTCGTCCGTGAATCTCCATGAATCTCCTCCATGCATCTCCACGAATCTCCATGAATGTCCATGAATCTCCATGAATCTCCATGAATATCCATGAATGTCCATGAATCTCCATGAATCTCCATGAGTCTCCATGAATCTCCATGAATTTCCAAGAATCTCCATGAATGTCCATGAATCTCCTCCATGAATCTCCATGAATCTCCATTAATATCCATGAATCTCCTCCATGAATCTCCATGAATCTCCATGAATCTCCATGAATCTCTATGAATCTTCATGAATTTCCATGAATCTCCTTGAACCCTCATGAACCTCCTCTCTAAATATCCATGAATCTCCATGAATCTCCTCGATGAATCTCCATGAATCTTCATGAATCTCCTGATTCATGAATCTCTATGAAACTCCATGAATCTCCATGAACCTCCTCCATGAATCTCCACAAATCTCCATGAATCTCCATGGATCTCCATGAATCTCGTCCGTGAATCTCCATGAATCTCCTCCATGAATCTCCATGAATCACCTCCATGAATCTCCATGAATGTCTATGAATCTCCATGACTCTCCATGAATCTCCTTGAATCTCCATGAATGTCCATGAATCTCCATGATATCCTGTATGAATCTTCATGAATCTCCATGAATCTGCATGCATCTCCATGAATCTCCATGAATCTCTATGAACCTCCTCCATGAATCTCCATGAATCTCCATGAGTATCCATGAATCTCCATGAATCTCCATGAATCTCCATGTATCTCCATGAATTTCCAAGAATCTCCATGAATGTCCATGAATGTCCTCCATGAATCTCCATGCATCTCCATGAATCTCCTCCATGAATCTCCATGAATATCCATGAATCTCCATGAATATCCATGAACCTCCATGTATCTCCATGAATCTGCATGAATCTCCATGAATCTCCATGAATCTCCTCGATGAATCTCCATGGATCTTCATGAATCTCCTGATCCATGAACCTCTATGAATCTCCATGAATCTCCATGAATCTCCATGAATCTCCTCCATGAATCTCCTTCATCAATAGCCACGAATCTCCATGAATCTCCATGAATCTCCATGAATCTCCATGAATCTCCTCCATGAATCTCCATGAATCTCCATGAATCTCCATGAATCTCTATGAATCTTCATGAATTTCCATGAATCTCCATGAACCCTCATGAACCTCCTCTCTAAATATCCATGAATCTCCATGAATCTTCATGAATCTCCATGAATCTCCATGAATCCCCACGAATCTCCATGAATCTCCATGAATCTCCATGGATCTCCATGAATCTCGTCCGTGAATCTCCATGAATCTCCTCCATGCATCTCCACGAATCTCCATGAATGTCCATGAATCTCCATGAATCTCCATGAATATCCATGAATGTCCATGAATCTCCATGAATCTCCATGAGTCTCCATGAATCTCCATGAATTTCCAAGAATCTCCATGAATGTCCATGAATCTCCTCCATGAATCTCCATGAATCTCCATTAATATCCATGAATCTCCATGAATCTCCTCCATGAATCTCCATGAATCACCTCCATGAATCTCCATGAATCTCCATGAATGTCTATGAATCTCCATGACTCTCCATGAATCTCCTTGAAACTCCATGAATCTCCATAAATCTCCACGAATCTCCGTGAATCTCCATGAATTTCCACGAATCTCCATGAATCTCCTCCATGAATCTCCATGAATCTCCAAGAATCTCCTCCATGAATCTCCATGAATCTCCATGAATCTCCAAGTATCTCCATGAATCTCCTCCATGAATCTCCATGAATCTCCAAGAATCTCCTCCATGAATCTACATGAATCTCCATGAATCTCCATGAATCTCCTCGATGAATCTCCATGAATCTTAATGAAACTGCTGATCCATGAACCTCTATGAATCTCCATGAATCTCCATGAATATCCTCCATGAATCTTCATGAATCTCCATGAATCTCCATGAATCTCCATGAATCTCCATGAATATCCTCCATGAATCTCCATGAACCCTCATGAACCTCCTCTCTAAATATCCATGAATCTCCATGAATCTTCATGAATCTCCATGAATCTCCATGAATCCCCACGAATCTCCATGAATCCTCATGAATCTCCATGGATCTCCATGGATCTCCATGAATCTCGTCCGTGAATCTCCATGAATCTCCTCCATGAATCTCCACGAATCTCTATGAATGTCCATGAATCTCCATGATATCCTGTATGAATCTTCATGAATCTCCATGAATCTGCATGCATCTCCATGAATCTCCATGAATCTCTATGAACCTCCTTCATGAATCTCCATGAATCTCCATGAATCTCTATGAACCTCCTTCATGAATCTCCATGAATCTCCATGAGTATCCATGAATCTCCATGAATCTCCATGAATCTCCATGAATCTCCATGAATCTACATGAATCTCCATGAATCTCCATGAATATCCTCCATGAATGTCCATGAATGTCCTCCATGAATCTCCATGCATCTCCATGAATCTCCATGAATCTCCATGAACCTCCTCCATGAATCTCCATGAATCTCCATGAATCTCCATGGATCTGCATGAATCTCGTCCGTGAATCTCCATGAATCTCCTCCATGAATCTCCATGAATCTCCATGAGTATCCATGAATCTCCATGAATCTCCATGAATCTCCATGTATCTCCATGAATTTCCAAGAATCTCCATGAATGTCCATGAATGTCCTCCATGAATCTCCATGCATCTCCATGAATCTCCATGCATCTCCATGAACCTCCTCCATGAATCTCCATGAATCTCCATGAATATCCATGAATCTCCATGAACCTCCATGTATCTCCATGAATCTACATGAATCTCCATGAATCACCATGAATCTCCATGAATCGCCTCCATGAATCTCCTTCATCAATCTCCACGAATTTCCATGAATCTCCATGAATCTCCATGAATCTCCATGGATCTCCATGAATCTCGTCCGTGAATCTCCATGAATCTCCTCCATGAATCTCCACGAATCTCCATGAATGTCCATGAATCTCCATGAATCTCCATGAGTCTCCATGAATCTCCATGAATTTCCAAGAATCTCCATGAACCCTCATGAACCTCCTCTCTAAATCTCCATGAATCTCCATGAATGTCCATGAATCTCTAAGAATCTCCTCCATGAATCTCCTGTATGAATCTCCATGAATCTCCATGAACCTCCTCCATGAATCTCCATGAATCTCCATGAACCTCCTCCATGAATCTCCATGAATCTCCATAAATATCCATGAATCTCCATGAATCTCCATGAACCTCCATGTATCTCCATGAATCTACATGAATCTACATGAATCTCCATGAATCTCCATGAATCTCCTCGATGAATCTCCATGAATCTTCATGAATCTTCTGATCCATGAACCTCTATGAATCTCCATGAATCTCCATGAATATCCTCCATGAATCTCCATGAATCTCCATGAATGTCCATGAATCTCCTCCATGAATCTCCTGTATGAATCTCCATGAATCTCCATGAATCTCCATGAATCTCCATGAATCTCCATGAATCGCCTCCATGAATCTCCTTCATCAATCTCCACGAATCTCCATGAATCTCCATGAATCTCCATGAATCTCCATGGATCTCCATGAATCTCGTCCGTGAATCTCCATGAATCTCCTCCATGAATCTGCACGAATCTCCATGAATGTCCATGAATCTACATGAATCTCCATGAATATCCATGAATCTCCATGAACCTCCATGTATCTCCATGAATCTACATGAATCTCCATGAATCTCCATGAATCTCCTCGATGAATCTCCATGAATCTTCATGAATCTTCTGATCCATGAACCTCTATGAATCCCCATGTATCTCCATGAATATCCTCCATGAATCTCCATGAATCTCCATGAATGTCCATGAATCTTCATGAATCTCCTCCATGAATCTCCTGTATGAATCTCCATGAATCTCCATGAATCTCCTGTATGAATCTCCATGAATCTCCATGAACCTCCTCCATGAATCTCCATGAATCTCCATGAATAGCCATGAATCTCCATGAATCTCCATGAACCTCCATGAATCTCCACGAATCTCCATGAATCTCCACGAATCTCCATGAATCTCCATGAATCTCCATGAATCTCTATGAATCTTCATGAATTTCCATGAATCTCCATGAACCCTCATGAACCTCCTCGCTAAATATCCATGAATCTCCATGAATCTTCATGAATCTCCATGAATCTCCATGAATCCCCACGAATCTCCATGAATCTCCATGAATCTCCTCCATGAATCTCCAAGATTCTCCTCCATGAATCTCCATGAATCAACATGAATCTCCATGTATCTCCATGAATCTACATGAATCTACATGAATCTCCATGAATCTCAATGAATCTCCTCGATGAATCTCCATGAATCTCCATGAATCTCCTGTATGAATCTCCATGAATCTCCATGAACCTCCTCCATGAATCTCCATGAATCTCCATGAATAGCCATGAATCTCCATGAATCTCCATGAACCTCCATGAATCTCCACGAATCTCCATGAATCTCCACGAATCTCCATGAATCTCCATGAATCTCCATGAATCTCTATGAATCTTCATGAATTTCCATGAATCTCCATGAACCCTCATGAACCTCCTCGCTAAATATCCATGAATCTCCATGAATCTTCATGAATATCCATGAATCTCCATGAATCCCCACGAATCTCCATGAATCTCCATGAATCTCCTCCATGAATCTCCAAGATTCTCCTCCATGAATCTCCATGAATCAACATGAATCTCCATGTATCTCCATGAATCTACATGAATCTACATGAATCTCCATGAATCTCAATGAATCTCCTCGATGAATCTCCATGAATCTTCATGAATCTCCTGATCCATGAATCTCTATGAATCTCCATGAATCTCCATGAATATCCTCCATGAATCTCCATGAATCTCCATGAATCTCCATGAACCTCCTCCATGAATCTCCATAAACCTCCTCCATGAATCTCCATGAATCTCCATGAGTATCCATGAATCTCCATGAATCTCCATGAATCTCCAAGAATCTCCTCCATGAATCTCCATGAATCTCCATGAATCTCCATGTATCTCCATGAATCTCCTCCATGAATCTCCATGAATCTCCAAGAATCTCCTCCATGAATCTCCATGAATCTCCTCGATGAATCTCCATGAATCTTCATGAATCTCCTATTCATGAATCTCTATGAAACTCCATGAATCTCCATGAATATCCTCCATGAATCTCCATGAATCTCCATGAATTTCCATGAATCTCCATGAATCTCCATGTATCTCCATGAATCTACATGAATCTCCATGAATCTCCATGAATCTCCTCGATGAATCTCCATGAATCTTAATGAAACTGCTGATGCATGAACCTCTATGAATCTCCATGAATCTCCATGAATATACTCCATGAATCTTCATGAATCTCCATGAATCTCCATGAATCTCCATGAATCTCCACGAATCTCCATTAATCTCCATGAATCTCCATACATCTCCATGAACCTCGTCCGTGAATCTCCATGAATCTCCTCCATGAATCTCCATGAATCACCTCCATGAATCTCCATGAATGTCTATGAATCTCCATGACTCTCCATGAATCTCCTTGAATTTCCATGAATCTCCATAAATCGCCATGAATCTCCATGAATCTCCATGAATCTCCATGAATCTCCTCCATGAATCTCCATGAATCTCCATGAATCTCCATGAATCTCCATGTATCTCCATGAATCTACATGAATCTCCATGAATCTCCATGAATCTCCTCGATGAATCTCCATGAATCTTAATGAAACTGCTGATCCATGAACCTCTATGAATCTCCATGAATCTCCATGAATATCCTCCATGAATCTTCATGAATCTCCATGAATCTCCATGAATCTCCATGAATCTCCACGAATCTCCATTAATCTCCATGAATCTCCATGGATCTCCATGAATCTCGTCCGTGAACCTCCATGAATCTCCTCCATGAATCTCCATGAATCACCTCCATGAATCTCCATGAATGTCTATGAATCTCCATGACTCTCCATGAATCTCCTTGAATCTCCATGAATCTCCATAAATCGCCATGAATCTCCATGAATCTCCATGAATCTCCATGAATCTCCTCCATGAATCTCCATGAATCTCCATGAATCTCCATGAATCTCCATGTATCTCCATGAATTTCCAAGAATCTCCATGAATGTCCATGAATGTCCTCCATGAATCTCCATGCATCTCCATGAATCTCCATGAATCTCCATGAATCTCCATGAATCTCCTCCATGAATCTCCATGAATCTCCATGAATCTCCATGAATCTCTATGAATCTTCATGAATTTCCATGAATCTCCTTGAACCCTCATGAACCTCCTCTCTAAATATCCATGAATCTCCATGAATCTCCTCGATGAATCTCCATGAATCTTCATGAATCTCCTGATTCATGAATCTCTATGAAACTCCATGAATCTCCATGAACCTCCTCCATGAATCTCCACAAATCTCCATGAATCTCCATGGATCTCCATGAATCTCGTCCGTGAATCTCCATGAATCTCCTCCATGAATCTCCATGAATCACATCCATGAATCTCCATGAATGTCTATGAATCTCCATGACTCTCCATGAATCTCCTTGAATCTCCATGAATGTCCATGAATCTCCATGATATCCTGTATGAATCTTCATGAATCTCCATGAATCTGCATGCTTCTCCATGAATCTCCATGAATCTGTATGAACCTCCTCCATGAATCTCCATGAATCTCCATGAGTATCCATGAATCTCCATGAATCTCCATGAATCTCCATGTATCTCCATGAATTTCCAAGAATCTCCATGAATGTCCATGAATGTCCTCCATGAATCTCCATGCATCTCCATGAATCTCCTCCATGAATCTCCATGAATATCCATGAATCTCCATGAATATCCATGAACCTCCATGTATCTCCATGAATCTGCATGAATCTCCATGAATCTCCATGAATCTCCTCGATGAATCTCCATGGATCTTCATGAATCTCCTGATCCATGAACCTCTATGAATCTCCATGAATCTCCATGAATCTCCATGAATCTCCTCCATGAATCTCCTTCATCAATAGCCACGAATCTCCATGAATCTCCATGAATCTCCTTGAATCTCCATGAATCTCCTCCATGAATCTCCATGAATCTCCATGAATCTCCATGAATCTCTATGAATCTTCATGAATTTCCATGAATCTCCATGAACCCTCATGAACCTCCTCTCTAAATATCCATGAATCTCCATGAATCTTCATGAATCTCCATGAATCTCCATGAATCCCCACGAATCTCCATGAATCTCCATGAATCTCCATGGATCTCCATGAATCTCGTCCGTGAATCTCCATGAATCTCCTCCATGCATCTCCACGAATCTCCATGAATGTCCATGAATCTCCATGAATCTCCATGAATATCCATGAATGTCCATGAATCTCCATGAATCTCCATGAGTCTCCATGAATCTCCATGAATTTCCAAGAATCTCCATGAATGTCCATGAATCTCCTCCATGAATCTCCATGAATCTCCATTAATATCCATGAATCTCCATGAGTCTCCTCCATGAATCTCCATGAATCACCTCCATGAATCTCCATGAATCTCCATGAATGTCTATGAATCTCCATGACTCTCCATGTATCTCCTTGAAACTCCATGAATCTCCATAAATCTCCACGAATCTCCGTGAATCTCCATGAATTTCCACGAATCTCCATGAATCTCCTCCATGAATCTCCATGAATCTCCAAGAATCTCCTCCATGAATCTCCATGAATCTCCATGAATCTCCAAGTATCTCCATGAATCTCCTCCATGAATCTCCATGAATCTCCAAGAATCTCCTCCATGAATCTACATGAATCTCCATGAATCTCCATGAATCTCCTCGATGAATCTCCATGAATCTTAATGAAACTGCTGATCCATGAACCTCTATGAATCTCCATGAATCTCCATGAATATCCTCCATGAATCTTCATGAATCTCCATGAATCTCCATGAATCTCCATGAATCTCCATGAATATCCTCCATGAATCTCCATGAACCCTCATGAACCTCCTCTCTAAATATCCATGAATCTCCATGAATCTTCATGAATCTCCATGAATCTCCATGAATCCCCACGAATCTCCATGAATCCTCATGAATCTCCATGGATCTCCATGGATCTCCATGAATCTCGTCCGTGAATCTCCATGAATCTCCTCCATGAATCTCCACGAATCTCTATGAATGTCCATGAATCTCCATGATATCCTGTATGAATCTTCATGAATCTCCATGAATCTGCATGCATCTCCATGAATCTCCATGAATCTCTATGAACCTCCTTCATGAATCTCCATGAATCTCCATGAATCTCTATGAACCTCCTTCATGAATCTCCATGAGTATCCATGAATCTCCATGAATCTCCATGAATCTCCATGAATCTCCATGAATCTACATGAATCTCCATGAATCTCCATGAATATCCTCCATGAATGTCCATGAATGTCCTCCATGAATCTCCATGCATCTCCATGAATCTCCATGAATCTCCATGAACCTCCTCCATGAATCTCCATGAATCTCCATGGATCTGCATGAATCTCGTCCGTGAATCTCCATGAATCTCCTCCATGAATCTCCATGAATCACCTCCATGAATCTCCATGAATGTCTATGAATCTCCATGACTCTCCATGAATCTCCTTGAATCTCCATGAATGTCCATGAATCTCCATGATATCCTGTATGAATCTTCATGAATCTCCATGAATCTGCATGCATCTCCATGAATATCCATGAATCTCTATGAACCTCCTCCATGAATCTCCATGAATCTCCATGAGTATCCATGAATCTCCATGAATCTCCATGAATCTCCATGTATCTCCATGAATCTCCATGAATATCCATGAATGTCCATGAATCTCCTCCATGAATCTCCTGTATGAATCTCCATGAATCTCCATGAATCTCCATGAATCTCCTCCATGAATCTCCTTCATCAATAGCCACGAATCTCCATGAATCTCCATGAATCTCCATGAATCTCCATGAATCTCCTCCATGAATCTCCATGAATCTCCATGAATCTCCATGAATCTCTATGAATCTTCATGAATTTCCATGAATCTCCATGAACCCTCATGAACCTCCTCTCTAAATATCCATGAATCTCCATGAATCTTCATGAATCTCCATGAATCTCCATGAATCCCCACGAATCTCCATGAATCTCCATTAATCTCCATGGATCTCCATGAATCTCGTCCGTGAATCTCCATGAATCTCCTCCATGCATCTCCACGAATCTCCATGAATGTCCATGAATCTCCATGAATCTCCATGAATATCCATGAATGTCCATGAATCTCCATGAATCTCCATGAGTCTCCATGAATCTCCATGAATTTCCAAGAATCTCCATGAATGTCCATGAATCTCCTCCATGAATCTCCATGAATCTCCATTAATATCCATGAATCTCCATGAATCGCCTCCATGAATCTCCATGAATCACCTCCATGAATCTCCATGAATCTCCATGAATGTCTATGAATCTCCATGACTCTCCATGAATCTCCTTGAATCTCCATGAATCTCCATAAATCCCCACGAATCTCCGTGAATCTCCATGAATTTCCACGAATCTCCATGAATCTCCTCCATGAATCTCCATGAATCTCCAAGAATCTCCTCCATGAATCTCCATGAATCTCCATGAATCTCCATGTATCTCCATGAATCTCCTCCATGAATCTCCATGAATCTCCAAGAATCTCCTCCATGAATCTACATGAATCTCCATGAATCTCCATGAATCTCCTCGATGAATCTCCATGAATCTTAATGAAACTGCTGATCCATGAACCTCTATGAATCTCCATGAATCTCCATGAATATCCTCCATGAATCTTCATGAATCTCCATGAATCTCCATGAATCTCCATGAATCTCCATGAATATCCTCCATGAATCTCCATGAACCCTCATGAACCTCCTCTCTAAATATCCATGAATCTCCATGAATCTCCATGAATCCCCACGAATCTCCATGAATCCTCATGAATCTCCATGGATCTCCATGGATCTCCATGAATCTCGTCCGTGAATCTCCATGAATCTCCTCCATGAATCTCCACGAATCTCTATGAATGTCCATGAATCTCCATGATATCCTGTATGAATCTTCATGAATCTCCATGAATCTGCATGCATCTCCATGAATCTCCATGAATCTCTATGAACCTCCTTCATGAATCTCCATGAATCTCCATGAGTATCCATGAATCTCCATGAATCTCCATGAATCTCCATGAATCTCCATGAATCTACATGAATCTCCATGAATCTCCATGAATATCCTCCATGAATGTCCATGAATGTCCTCCATGAATCTCCATGCATCTCCATGAATCTCCATGAACCTCCTCCATGAACCTCCTCCATGAATCTCCATGAATCTCCATGAACATCCATGAATCTCCATGAATCTCCATGAACCTCCATGTATCTCCATGAATCTACATGAATCTCCATGAATCTCCATGAATATCCTCCATGAATCTCCATGAATCTCCATGAATGTCCATGAATCTCCTCCATGAATCTCCTGTATGAATCTCCATGAATCTCCATGAATCTCCATGAATCTCCATGAATCTCCATGAATCTCCTCCATGAATCTCCTTCATCAATCTCCACGAATCTCCATGAATCTCCATGAATCTCCATGAATCTCCTCCATGAATCTCCATGAATCTCCATGAATCTCCATGAATCTCCATGAATCTCCATGAGTCTCCATGAATCTCCATGAATTTCCAAGAATCTCCATGAATGTCCATGAATCTCCTCCATGAATCTCCATGAATCTCCATTAATATCCATGAATCTCCATGAATCTCCTCCATGAATCTCCATGAATCACCTCCATGAATCTCCATGAATCTCCATGAATGTCTATGAATCTCCATGACTCTCCATGAGTCTCCTTGAATCTCCATGAATCTCCATAAATCTCCACGAATCTCCGTGAATCTCCATGAATCTCCACGAATCTCCATGAATCTCCTCCATGAATCTCCATGAATCTCCAAGAATCTCCTCCATGAATCTCCATGAATCCCCATGAATCTCCATGTATCTCCATGAATCTCCTCCATGAATCTCCATGAATCTCCAAGAATCTCCTCCATGAATCTACATGAATCTCCATGAATCTCCATGAATCTCCTCGATGAATCTCCATGAATCTTAATGAAACTGCTGATCCATGAACCTCTATGAATCTCCATGAATCTCCATGAATATCCTCCATGAATCTTCATGAATCTCCATGAATCTCCGTGAATCTCCATGAATCTCCATGAATATCCTCCATGAATCTCCATGAACCCTCATGAACCTCCTCTCTAAATATCCATGAATCTCCATGAATCTTCATGAATCTCCATGAATCTCCATGAATCCCCACGAATCTCCATGAATCCTCATGAATCTCCATGGATCTCCATGGATCTCCATGAATCTCGTCCGTGAATCTCCATGAATCTCCTCCATGAATCTCCACGAATCTCTATGAATGTCCATGAATCTCCATGATATCCTGTATGAATCTTCATGAATCTCCATGAATCTGCATGCATCTCCATGAATCTCCATGAATCTCTATGAACCTCCTTCATGAATCTCCATGAATCTCCATGAGTATCCATGAATCTCCATGAATCTCCATGAATCTCCATGAATATCCTCCATGAATGTCCATGAATGTCCTCCATGAATCTCCATGCATCTCCATGAATCTCCATGAATCTCCATGAACCTCCTCCATGAATCTCCATGAATCTCCATGAATCTCCATGGATCTGCATGAATCTCGTCCGTGAATCTCCATGAATCTCCTCCATGAATCTCCATGAATCACCTCCATGAATCTCCATGAATGTCTATGAATCTCCATGACTCTCCATGAATCTCCTTGAATCTCCATGAATGTCCATGAATCTCCATGATATCCTGTATGAATCTTCATGAATCTCCATGAATCTGCATGCATCTCCATGAATATCCATGAATCTCTATGAACCTCCTCCATGAATCTCCATGAATCTCCATGAGTATCCATGAATCTCCATGAATCTCCATGAATCTCCATGTATCTCCATGAATTTCCAAGAATCTCCATGAATGTCCATGAATGTCCTCCATGAATCTCCATGCATCTCCATGAATCTCCATGAATATCCATGAATGTCCATGAATCTCCTCCATGAATCTCCTGTATGAATCTCCATGAATCTCCATGAATCTCCATGAATCTCCTCCATGAATCTCCTTCATCAATAGCCACGAATCTCCATGAATCTCCATGAATCTCCATGAATCTCCATGAATCTCCTCCATGAATCTCCATGAATCTCCATGAATCTCCATGAATCTCTATGAATCTTCATGAATTTCCATGAATCTCCATGAACCCTCATGAACCTCCTCTCTAAATATCCATGAATCTCCATGAATCTTCATGAATCTCCATGAATCTCCATGAATCCCCACGAATCTCCATGAATCTCCATTAATCTCCATGGATCTCCATGAATCTCGTCCGTGAATCTCCATGAATCTCCTCCATGCATCTCCACGAATCTCCATGAATGTCCATGAATCTCCATGAATCTCCATGAATATCCATGAATGTCCATGAATCTCCATGAATCTCCATGAGTCTCCATGAATCTCCATGAATTTCCAAGAATCTCCATGAATGTCCATGAATCTCCTCCATGAATCTCCATGAATCTCCATTAATATCCATGAATCTCCATGAATCGCCTCCATGAATCTCCATGAATCACCTCCATGAATCTCCATGAATCTCCATGAATGTCTATGAATCTCCATGACTCTCCATGAATCTCCTTGAATCTCCATGAATCTCCATAAATCCCCACGAATCTCCGTGAATCTCCATGAATTTCCACGAATCTCCATGAATCTCCTCCATGAATCTCCATGAATCTCCAAGAATCTCCTCCATGAATCTCCATGAATCTCCATGAATCTCCATGTATCTCCATGAATCTCCTCCATGAATCTCCATGAATCTCCAAGAATCTCCTCCATGAATCTACATGAATCTCCATGAATCTCCATGAATCTCCTCGATGAATCTCCATGAATCTTAATGAAACTGCTGATCCATGAACCTCTATGAATCTCCATGAATCTCCATGAATATCCTCCATGAATCTTCATGAATCTCCATGAATCTCCATGAATCTCCATGAATCTCCATGAATATCCTCCATGAATCTCCATGAACCCTCATGAACCTCCTCTCTAAATATCCATGAATCTCCATGAATCTCCATGAATCCCCACGAATCTCCATGAATCCTCATGAATCTCCATGGATCTCCATGGATCTCCATGAATCTCGTCCGTGAATCTCCATGAATCTCCTCCATGAATCTCCACGAATCTCTATGAATGTCCATGAATCTCCATGATATCCTGTATGAATCTTCATGAATCTCCATGAATCTGCATGCATCTCCATGAATCTCCATGAATCTCTATGAACCTCCTTCATGAATCTCCATGAATCTCCATGAGTATCCATGAATCTCCATGAATCTCCATGAATCTCCATGAATCTCCATGAATCTACATGAATCTCCATGAATCTCCATGAATATCCTCCATGAATGTCCATGAATGTCCTCCATGAATCTCCATGCATCTCCATGAATCTCCATGAACCTCCTCCATGAACCTCCTCCATGAATCTCCATGAATCTCCATGAACATCCATGAATCTCCATGAATCTCCATGAACCTCCATGTATCTCCATGAATCTACATGAATCTCCATGAATCTCCATGAATATCCTCCATGAATCTCCATGAATCTCCATGAATGTCCATGAATCTCCTCCATGAATCTCCTGTATGAATCTCCATGAATCTCCATGAATCTCCATGAATCTCCATGAATCTCCATGAATCTCCTCCATGAATCTCCTTCATCAATCTCCACGAATCTCCATGAATCTCCATGAATCTCCATGAATCTCCTCCATGAATCTCCATGAATCTCCATGAATCTCCATGAATCTCCATGAATCTCCATGAGTCTCCATGAATCTCCATGAATTTCCAAGAATCTCCATGAATGTCCATGAATCTCCTCCATGAATCTCCATGAATCTCCATTAATATCCATGAATCTCCATGAATCTCCTCCATGAATCTCCATGAATCACCTCCATGAATCTCCATGAATCTCCATGAATGTCTATGAATCTCCATGACTCTCCATGAGTCTCCTTGAATCTCCATGAATCTCCATAAATCTCCACGAATCTCCGTGAATCTCCATGAATCTCCACGAATCTCCATGAATCTCCTCCATGAATCTCCATGAATCTCCAAGAATCTCCTCCATGAATCTCCATGAATCCCCATGAATCTCCATGTATCTCCATGAATCTCCTCCATGAATCTCCATGAATCTCCAAGAATCTCCTCCATGAATCTACATGAATCTCCATGAATCTCCATGAATCTCCTCGATGAATCTCCATGAATCTTAATGAAACTGCTGATCCATGAACCTCTATGAATCTCCATGAATCTCCATGAATATCCTCCATGAATCTTCATGAATCTCCATGAATCTCCATGAATCTCCATGAATCTCCATGAATATCCTCCATGAATCTCCATGAACCCTCATGAACCTCCTCTCTAAATATCCATGAATCTCCATGAATCCCCACGAATCTCCATGAATCCTCATGAATCTCCATGGATCTCCATGGATCTCCATGAATCTCGTCCGTGAATCTCCATGAATCTCCTCCATGAATCTCCACGAATCTCTATGAATGTCCATGAATCTCCATGATATCCTGTATGAATCTTCATGAATCTCCATGAATCTGCATGCATCTCCATGAATCTCCATGAATCTCTATGAACCTCCTTCATGAATCTCCATGAATCTCCATGAGTATCCATGAATCTCCATGAATCTCCATGAATCTCCATGAATCTCCATGAATCTACATGAATCTCCATGAATCTCCATGAATATCCTCCATGAATGTCCATGAATGTCCTCCATGAATCTCCATGCATCTCCATGAATCTCCATGAATCTCCATGAACCTCCTCCATGAATCTCCATGAATCTCCATGAATCTCCATGGATCTGCATGAATCTCGTCCGTGAATCTCCATGAATCTCCTCCATGAATCTCCATGAATCACCTCCATGAATCTCCATGAATGTCTATGAATCTCCATGACTCTCCATGAATCTCCTTGAATCTCCATGAATGTCCATGAATCTCCATGATGTCCTGTATGAATCTTCATGAATCTCCATGAATCTGCATGCATCTCCATGAATATCCATGAATCTCTATGAACCTCCTCCATGAATCTCCATGAATCTCCATGAGTATCCATGAATCTCCATGAATCTCCATGTATCTCCATGAATTTCCAAGAATCTCCATGAATGTCCATGAATGTCCTCCATGAATCTCCATGCATCTCCATGAATCTCCATGAATATCCATGAATGTCCATGAATCTCCTCCATGAATCTCCTGTATGAATCTCCATGAATCTCCATGAATCTCCATGAATCTCCTCCATGAATCTCCTTCATCAATAGCCACGAATCTCCATGAATCTCCATGAATCTCCATGAATCTCCATGAATCTCCTCCATGAATCTCCATGAATCTCCATGAATCTCCATGAATCTCTATGAATCTTCATGAATTTCCATGAATCTCCATGAACCCTCATGAACCTCCTCTCTAAATATCCATGAATCTCCATGAATCTTCATGAATCTCCATGAATCTCCATGAATCCCCACGAATCTCCATGAATCTCCATTAATCTCCATGGATCTCCATGAATCTCGTCCGTGAATCTCCATGAATCTCCTCCATGCATCTCCACGAATCTCCATGAATGTCCATGAATCTCCATGAATCTCCATGAATATCCATGAATGTCCATGAATCTCCATGAATCTCCATGAGTCTCCATGAATCTCCATGAATTTCCAAGAATCTCCATGAATGTCCATGAATCTCCTCCATGAATCTCCATGAATCTCCATTAATATCCATGAATCTCCATGAATCGCCTCCATGAATCTCCATGAATCACCTCCATGAATCTCCATGAATCTCCATGAATGTCTATGAATCTCCATGACTCTCCATGAATCTCCTTGAATCTCCATGAATCTCCATAAATCTCCACGAATCTCCGTGAATCTCCATGAATTTCCACGAATCTCCATGAATCTCCTCCATGAATCTCCATGAATCTCCAAGAATCTCCTCCATGAATCTCCATGAATCTCCATGAATCTCCATGTATCTCCATGAATCTCCTCCATGAATCTCCATGAATCTCCAAGAATCTCCTCCATGAATCTACATGAATCTCCATGAATCTCCATGAATCTCCTCGATGAATCTCCATGAATCTTAATGAAACTGCTGATCCATGAACCTCTATTTATCTCCATGAATCTCCATGAATATCCTCCATGAATCTTCATGAATCTCCATGAATCTCCATGAATCTCCATGAATCTCCATGAATATCCTCCATGAATCTCCATGAACCCTCATGAACCTCCTCTCTAAATATCCATGATTCTCCATGAATCTCCATGAATCCCCACGAATCTCCATGAATCCTCATGAATCTCCATGGATCTCCATGGATCTCCATGAATCTCGTCCGTGAATCTCCATGAATCTCCTCCATGAATCTCCACGAATCTCTATGAATGTCCATGAATCTCCATGATATCCTGTATGAATCTTCATGAATCTCCATGAATCTGCATGCATCTCCATGAATCTCCATGAATCTCTATGAACCTCCTTCATGAATCTCCATGAATCTCCATGAGTATCCATGAATCTCCATGAATCTCCATGAATCTCCATGAATCTCCATGAATCTACATGAATCTCCATGAATCTCCATGAATATCCTCCATGAATGTCCATGAATGTCCTCCATGAATCTCCATGCATCTCCATGAATCTCCATGAATCTCCATGAACCTCCTCCATGAATCTCCATGAATCTCCATGAACATCCATGAATCTCCATGAATCTCCATGAACCTCCATGTATCTCCATGAATCTACATGAATCTCCATGAATCTCCATGAATATCCTCCATGAATCTCCATGAATCTCCATGAATGTCCATGAATCTCCTCCATGAATCTCCTGTATGAATCTCCATGAATCTCCATGAATCTCCATGAATCTCCATGAATCTCCATGAATCTCCTCCATGAATCTCCTTCATCAATCTCCACGAATCTCCATGAATCTCCATGAATCTCCATGAATCTCCTCCATGAATCTCCATGAATCTCCAAGAATCTCCTCCATGAATCTACATGAATCTCCATGAATCTCCATGAATCTCCTCGATGAATCTCCATGAATCTTAATGAAACTGCTGATCCATGAACCTCTATGAATCTCCATGAATCTCCATGAATATCCTCCATGAATCTTCATGAATCTCCATGAATCTCCATGAATCTCCATGAATCTCCATGAATATCCTCCATGAATCTCCATGAACCCTCATGAACCTCCTCTCTAAATATCCATGAATCTCCATGAATCTTCATGAACCTCCATGAATCTCCATGAATCCCCACGAATCTCCATGAATCCTCATGAATCTCCATGGATCTCCATGGATCTCCATGAATCTCGTCCGTGAATCTCCATGAATCTCCTCCATGAATCTCCACGAATCTCTATGAATGTCCATGAATCTCCATGATATCCTGTATGAATCTTCATGAATCTCCATGAATCTGCATGCATCTCCATGAATCTCCATGAATCTCTATGAACCTCCTTCATGAATCTCCATGAATCTCCATGAGTATCCATGAATCTCCATGAATCTCCATGAATCTCCATGAATCTCCATGAATCTACATGAATCTCCATGAATCTCCATGAATATCCTCCATGAATGTCCATGAATGTCCTCCATGAATCTCCATGCATCTCCATGAATCTCCATGAATCTCCATGAACCTCCTCCATGAATCTCCATGAATCTCCATGAATCTCCATGGATCTGCATGAATCTCGTCCGTGAATCTCCATGAATCTCCTCCATGAATCTCCATGAATCACCTCCATGAATCTCCATGAATGTCTATGAATCTCCATGACTCTCCATGAATCTCCTTGAATCTCCATGAATGTCCATGAATCTCCATGATGTCCTGTATGAATCTTCATGAATCTCCATGAATCTGCATGCATCTCCATGAATATCCATGAATCTCTATGAACCTCCTCCATGAATCTCCATGAATCTCCATGAGTATCCATGAATCTCCATGAATCTCCATGTATCTCCATGAATTTCCAAGAATCTCCATGAATGTCCATGAATGTCCTCCATGAATCTCCATGCATCTCCATGAATCTCCATGAATATCCATGAATGTCCATGAATCTCCTCCATGAATCTCCTGTATGAATCTCCATGAATCTCCATGAATCTCCATGAATCTCCTCCATGAATCTCCTTCATCAATAGCCACGAATCTCCATGAATCTCCATGAATCTCCATGAATCTCCATGAATCTCCTCCATGAATCTCCATGAATCTCCATGAATCTCCATGAATCTCTATGAATCTTCATGAATTTCCATGAATCTCCATGAACCCTCATGAACCTCCTCTCTAAATATCCATGAATCTCCATGAATCTTCATGAATCTCCATGAATCTCCATGAATCCCCACGAATCTCCATGAATCTCCATTAATCTCCATGGATCTCCATGAATCTCGTCCGTGAATCTCCATGAATCTCCTCCATGCATCTCCACGAATCTCCATGAATGTCCATGAATCTCCATGAATCTCCATGAATATCCATGAATGTCCATGAATCTCCATGAATCTCCATGAGTCTCCATGAATCTCCATGAATTTCCAAGAATCTCCATGAATGTCCATGAATCTCCTCCATGAATCTCCATGAATCTCCATTAATATCCATGAATCTCCATGAATCGCCTCCATGAATCTCCATGAATCACCTCCATGAATCTCCATGAATCTCCATGAATGTCTATGAATCTCCATGACTCTCCATGAATCTCCTTGAATCTCCATGAATCTCCATAAATCTCCACGAATCTCCGTGAATCTCCATGAATTTCCACGAATCTCCATGAATCTCCTCCATGAATCTCCATGAATCTCCAAGAATCTCCTCCATGAATCTCCATGAATCTCCATGAATCTCCATGTATCTCCATGAATCTCCTCCATGAATCTCCATGAATCTCCAAGAATCTCCTCCATGAATCTACATGAATCTCCATGAATCTCCATGAATCTCCTCGATGAATCTCCATGAATTTTAATGAAACTGCTGATCCATGAACCTCTATGAATCTCCATGAATCTCCATGAATATCCTCCATGAATCTTCATGAATCTCCATGAATCTCCATGAATCTCCATGAATCTCCATGAATATCCTCCATGAATCTCCATGAACCCTCATGAACCTCCTCTCTAAATATCCATGATTCTCCATGAATCTCCATGAATCCCCACGAATCTCCATGAATCCTCATGAATCTCCATGGATCTCCATGGATCTCCATGAATCTCGTCCGTGAATCTCCATGAATCTCCTCCATGAATCTCCACGAATCTCTATGAATGTCCATGAATCTCCATGATATCCTGTATGAATCTTCATGAATCTCCATGAATCTGCATGCATCTCCATGAATCTCCATGAATCTCTATGAACCTCCTTCATGAATCTCCATGAATCTCCATGAGTATCCATGAATCTCCATGAATCTCCATGAATCTCCATGAATCTCCATGAATCTACATGAATCTCCATGAATCTCCATGAATATCCTCCATGAATGTCCATGAATGTCCTCCATGAATCTCCATGCATCTCCATGAATCTCCATGAATCTCCATGAACCTCCTCCATGAATCTCCATGAATCTCCATGAACATCCATGAATCTCCATGAATCTCCATGAACCTCCATGTATCTCCATGAATCTACATGAATCTCCATGAATCTCCATGAATATCCTCCATGAATCTCCATGAATCTCCATGAATGTCCATGAATCTCCTCCATGAATCTCCTGTATGAATCTCCATGAATCTCCATGAATCTCCATGAATCTCCATGAATCTCCATGAATCTCCTCCATGAATCTCCTTCATCAATCTCCACGAATCTCCATGAATCTCCATGAATCTCCATGAATCTCCTCCATGAATCCCCATGAATCTCCAAGAATCTCCTCCATGAATCTACATGAATCTCCATGAATCTCCATGAATCTCCTCGATGAATCTCCATGAATCTTAATGAAACTGCTGATCCATGAACCTCTATGAATCTCCATGAATCTCCATGAATATCCTCCATGAATCTTCATGAATCTCCATGAATCTCCATGAATCTCCATGAATCTCCATGAATATCCTCCATGAATCTCCATGAACCCTCATGAACCTCCTCTCTAAATATCCATGAATCTCCATGAATCTTCATGAACCTCCATGAATCTCCATGAATCCCCACGAATCTCCATGAATCCTCATGAATCTCCATGGATCTCCATGGATCTCCATGAATCTCGTCCGTGAATCTCCATGAATCTCCTCCATGAATCTCCACGAATCTCTATGAATGTCCATGAATCTCCATGATATCCTGTATGAATCTTCATGAATCTCCATGAATCTGCATGCATCTCCATGAATCTCCATGAATCTCTATGAACCTCCTTCATGAATCTCCATGAATCTCCATGAGTATCCATGAATCTCCATGAATCTCCATGAATCTCCATGAATCTCCATGAATCTACATGAATCTCCATGAATCTCCATGAATATCCTCCATGAATGTCCATGAATGTCCTCCATGAATCTCCATGCATCTCCATGAATCTCCATGAATCTCCATGAACCTCCTCCATGAATCTCCATGAATCTCCATGAATCTCCATGGATCTGCATGAATCTCGTCCGTGAATCTCCATGAATCTCCTCCATGAATCTCCATGAATCACCTCCATGAATCTCCATGAATGTCTATGAATCTCCATGACTCTCCATGAATCTCCTTGAATCTCCATGAATGTCCATGAATCTCCATGATATCCTGTATGAATCTTCATGAATCTCCATGAATCTGCATGCATCTCCATGAATATCCATGAATCTCTATGAACCTCCTCCATGAATCTCCATGAATCTCCATGAGTATCCATGAATCTCCATGAATCTCCATGTATCTCCATGAATTTCCAAGAATCTCCATGAATGTCCATGAATGTCCTCCATGAATCTCCATGCATCTCCATGAATCTCCATGAATATCCATGAATGTCCATGAATCTCCTCCATGAATCTCCTGTATGAATCTCCATGAATCTCCATGAATCTCCATGAATCTCCTCCATGAATCTCCTTCATCAATAGCCACGAATCTCCATGAATCTCCATGAATCTCCATGAATCTCCATGAATCTCCTCCATGAATCTCCATGAATCTCCATGAATCTCCATGAATCTCTATGAATCTTCATGAATTTCCATGAATCTCCATGAACCCTCATGAACCTCCTCTCTAAATATCCATGAATCTCCATGAATCTTCATGAATCTCCATGAATCTCCATGAATCCCCACGAATCTCCATGAATCTCCATTAATCTCCATGGATCTCCATGAATCTCATCCGTGAATCTCCATGAATCTCCTCCATGCATCTCCACGAATCTCCATGAATGTCCATGAATCTCCATGAATCTCCATGAATATCCATGAATGTCCATGAATCTCCATGAATCTCCATGAGTCTCCATGAATCTCCATGAATTTCCAAGAATCTCCATGAATGTCCATGAATCTCCTCCATGAATCTCCATGAATCTCCATTAATATCCATGAATCTCCATGAATCGCCTCCATGAATCTCCATGAATCACCTCCATGAATCTCCATGAATCTCCATGAATGTCTATGAATCTCCATGACTCTCCATGAATCTCCATGAATCTACATGAATCTCCATGAATCTCCATGAATATCCTCCATGAATGTCCATGAATGTCCTCCATGAATCTCCATGCATCTCCATGAATCTCCATGAATCTCCATGAACCTCCTCCATGAATCTCCATGAATCTCCATGAACATCCATGAATCTCCATGAATCTCCATGAACCTCCATGTATCTCCATGAATCTACATGAATCTCCATGAATCTCCATGAATATCCTCCATGAATCTCCATGAATCTCCATGAATGTCCATGAATCTCCTCCATGAATCTCCTGTATGAATCTCCATGAATCTCCATGAATCTCCATGAATCTCCATGAATCTCCATGAATCTCCTCCATGAATCTCCTTCATCAATCTCCACGAATCTCCATGAATCTCCATGAATCTCCATGAATCTCCTCCATGAATCTCCATGAATCTCCAAGAATCTCCTCCATGAATCTACATGAATCTCCATGAATCTCCATGAATCTCCTCGATGAATCTCCATGAATCTTAATGAAACTGCTGATCCATGAACCTCTATGAATCTCCATGAATCTCCATGAATATCCTCCATGAATCTTCATGAATCTCCATGAATCTCCATGAATCTCCATGAATCTCCATGAATATCCTCCATGAATCTCCATGAACCCTCATGAACCTCCTCTCTAAATATCCATGAATCTCCATGAATCTTCATGAACCTCCATGAATCTCCATGAATCCCCACGAATCTCCATGAATCCTCATGAATCTCCATGGATCTCCATGGATCTCCATGAATCTCGTCCGTGAATCTCCATGAATCTCCTCCATGAATCTCCACGAATCTCTATGAATGTCCATGAATCTCCATGATATCCTGTATGAATCTTCATGAATCTCCATGAATCTGCATGCATCTCCATGAATCTCCATGAATCTCTATGAACCTCCTTCATGAATCTCCATGAATCTCCATGACTCTCCATGAATCTCCTTGAATCTCCATGAATGTCCATGAATCTCCATGATATCCTGTATGAATCTTCATGAATCTCCATGAATCTGCATGCATCTCCATGAATATCCATGAATCTCTATGAACCTCCTCCATGAATCTCCATGAATCTCCATGAGTATCCATGAATCTCCATGAATCTCCATGTATCTCCATGAATTTCCAAGAATCTCCATGAATGTCCATGAATGTCCTCCATGAATCTCCATGCATCTCCATGAATCTCCATGAATATCCATGAATGTCCATGAATCTCCTCCATGAATCTCCTGTATGAATCTCCATGAATCTCCATGAATCTCCATGAATCTCCTCCATGAATCTCCTTCATCAATAGCCACGAATCTCCATGAATCTCCATGAATCTCCATGAATCTCCATGAATCTCCTCCATGAATCTCCATGAATCTCCATGAATCTCCATGAATCTCTATGAATCTTCATGAATTTCCATGAATCTCCATGAACCCGCATGAACCTCCTCTCTAAATATCCATGAATCTCCATGAATCTTCATGAATCTCCATGAATCTCCATGAATCCCCACGAATCTCCATGAATCTCCATTAATCTCCATGGATCTCCATGAATCTCGTCCGTGAATCTCCATGAATCTCCTCCATGCATCTCCACGAATCTCCATGAATGTCCATGAATCTCCATGAATCTCCATGAATATCCATGAATGTCCATGAATCTCCATGAATCTCCATGAGTCTCCATGAATCTCCATGAATTTCCAAGAATCTCCATGAATGTCCATGAATCTCCTCCATGAATCTCCATGAATCTCCATTAATATCCATGAATCTCCATGAATCGCCTCCATGAATCTCCATGAATCACCTCCATGAATCTCCATGAATCTCCATGAATGTCTATGAATCTCCATGACTCTCCATGAATCTCCTTGAATCTCCATGAATCTCCATAAATCTCCACGAATCTCCGTGAATCTCCATGAATTTCCACGAATCTCCATGAATCTCCTCCATGAATCTCCATGAATCTCCAAGAATCTCCTCCATGAATCTCCATGAATCTCCATGAATCTCCATGTATCTCCATGAATCTCCATGAATATCCTCCATGAATCTCCATGAACCCTCATGAACCTCCTCTCTAAATATCCATGAATCTCCATGAATCTCCATGAATCCCCACGAATCTCCATGAATCCTCATGAATCTCCATGGATCTCCATGGATCTCCATGAATCTCGTCCGTGAATCTCCATGAATCTCCTCCATGAATCTCCACGAATCTCTATGAATGTCCATGAATCTCCATGATATCCTGTATGAATCTTCATGAATCTCCATGAATCTGCATGCATCTCCATGAATCTCCATGAATCTCTATGAACCTCCTTCATGAATCTCCATGAATCTCCATGAGTATCCATGAATCTCCATGAATCTCCATGAATCTCCATGAATCTCCATGAATCTACATGAATCTCCATGAATCTCCATGAATATCCTCCATGAATGTCCATGAATGTCCTCCATGAATCTCCATGCATCTCCATGAATCTCCATGAATCTCCATGAACCTCCTCCATGAATCTCCATGAATCTCCATGAACATCCATGAATCTCCATGAATCTCCATGAACCTCCATGTATCTCCATGAATCTACATGAATCTCCATGAATCTCCATGAATATCCTCCATGAATCTCCATGAATCTCCATGAATGTCCATGAATCTCCTCCATGAATCTCCTGTATGAATCTCCATGAATCTCCATGAATCCCCACGAATCTCCATGAATCTCCATTAATCTCCATGGATCTCCATGAATCTCGTCCGTGAATCTCCATGAATCTCCTCCATGCATCTCCACGAATCTCCATGAATGTCCATGAATCTCCATGAATCTCCATGAATATCCATGAATGTCCATGAATCTCCATGAATCTCCATGAGTCTCCATGAATCTCCATGAATTTCCAAGAATCTCCATGAATGTCCATGAATCTCCTCCATGAATCTCCATGAATCTCCATTAATATCCATGAATCTCCATGAATCGCCTCCATGAATCTCCATGAATCACCTCCATGAATCTCCATGAATCTCCATGAATGTCTATGAATCTCCATGACTCTCCATGAATCTCCTTGAATCTCCATGAATCTCCATAAATCTCCACGAATCTCCGTGAATCTCCATGAATTTCCACGAATCTCCATGAATCTCCTCCATGAATCTCCATGAATCTCCAAGAATCTCCTCCATGAATCTCCATGAATCTCCATGAATCTCCATGTATCTCCATGAATCTCCATGAATATCCTCCATGAATCTCCATGAACCCTCATGAACCTCCTCTCTAAATATCCATGAATCTCCATGAATCTCCATGAATCCCCACGAATCTCCATGAATCTTCATGAATCTCCATGAATCTCCATGAATCTCCATGAATCTCCATGAATATCCTCCATGAATCTCCATGAATCTCCTCCATGAATCTCCAAGAATCTCCATGAATCTCCATGAATCTCCATGTATCTCCATGAATTTCCAAGAATCTCCATGAATGTCCATGAATGTCCTCCATGAATCTCCATGCATCTCCATGAATCTCCATGAATCTCCATGAACCTCCTCCATGAATCTCCACGAATCTCCATGAATCTCCTTGAATCTCCATGAATCTCCATAAATCTCCACGAATCTCCGTGAATCTCCATGAATCTCCACGAATCTCCATGAATCTCCTCCATGAATCTCCATGAATCTCCAAGAATCTCCTCCATGAATCTCCATGAATCCCCATGAATCTCCATGTATCTCCATGAATCTCCTCCATGAATCTCCATGAATCTCCAAGAATCTCCTCCATGAATCTACATGAATCTCCATGAATCTCCATGAATCTCCTCGATGAATCTCCATGAATCTTAATGAAACTGCTGATCCATGAACCTCTATGAATCTCCATGAATCTCCATGAATATCCTCCATGAATCTTCATGAATCTCCATGAATCTCCATGAATCTCCATGAATCTCCATAAATCTCCTCCATGAATCTCCATGAATCTCCATGAATCTCCATGAATCTCTATGAATCTTCATCAATTTCCATGAATCTCCATGAACCCTCATGAACCTCCTCTCTAAATATCCATGAATCTCCATGAATCTTCATGAATCTCCATGAATCTCCATGAATCCCCACGAATCTCCATGAATCTCCATGAATCTCCATGAATCTGCATGCATCTGAATGAATCTCCATGAATCTCTATGAACCTCCTCCATGAATCTCCATGAATCTCCATGAGTATCCATGAATCTCCATGAATCTCCATGAATCTACATGTATCTCCCTGAATTTCCAAGAATCTCCATGAATGTCCATGAATGTCCTCCATGAATCTCCATGCATCTCCATGAATCTCCATGAATCTCCATGAACCTTCTCCATGAATCTCCATGAATCTCCATGAATATCCATGAATCTCCATGAATCTCCATGAACCTCCATGTATCCCCATGAATCTACATGAATCTCCATGAATCTCCATGAATCTCCTCGATGAATCTCCATGAATCTTCATGAATCTCCAGATCCATGAACCTCTATGAATCTCCATGAACCTCTATGAATCTCCATGAATCTCCATGAATATCCTCCATGAATCTCCATGAATCTTAATGAAACTGCTGATCCATGAACCTCTATGAATCTCCATGAATCTCCATGAATATCCTCCATGAATCTTCATGAATCTCCATGAATCTCCATGAATCTCCATGAATCTCCATAAATCTCCTCCATGAATCTCCATGAATCTCCATGAATCTCCATGAATCTCCATGAATCTCCATGAATCTCCATGAATCTCTATGAATCTTCATCAATTTCCATGAATCTCCATGAACCCTCATGAACCTCCTCTCTAAATATCCATGAATCTCCATGAATCTTCATGAATCTCCATGAATCTCCATGAATCCCCACGAATCTCCATGAATCTCCATGAATCTCCATGAATCTGCATGCATCTGAATGAATCTCCATGAATCTCTATGAACCTCCTCCATGAATCTCCATGAATCTCCATGAGTATCCATGAATCTCCATGAATCTCCATGAATCTACATGTATCTCCCTGAATTTCCAAGAATCTCCATGAATGTCCATGAATGTCCTCCATGAATCTCCATGCATCTCCATGAATCTCCATGAATCTCCATGAACCTTCTCCATGAATCTCCATGAATCTCCATGAATATCCATGAATCTCCATGAATCTCCATGAACCTCCATGTATCCCCATGAATCTACATGAATCTCCATGAATCTCCATGAATCTCCTCGATGAATCTCCATGAATCTTCATGAATCTCCAGATCCATGAACCTCTATGAATCTCCATGAACCTCTATGAATCTCCATGAATCTCCATGAATATCCTCCATGAATCTCCATGAATCTCCATGAATGTCCATGAATCTCCTTCATGAATCTCCATGAATATCCATGAATCTCCTCCATGAATCTCCTGTATGAATCTCCATGAATCTCCATGAATTTCCATGAATCTCCATGAATCTCCATGTATCTCCATGAATCTACATGAATCTCCATGAATCTCCATGAATCTCCTCGATGAATCTCCATGAATCTTATTGAAACTGCTGATCCATGAACCTCTATGAATCTCCATGAATCTCCATGAATATCCTCCAGGAATCTTCATGAATCTCCATGAATCTCCATGAATCTCCATGAATCTCCATGAATATCCTCCATGAATCTCCATGAATCTCCACGAATCTCCATGAATCTCCTCCATGAATCTCCATGAATCTCCATGAATCTCCATGAATCTCCATGAATCTCCACGAATCTCCATGAATCTCTATGAATCTTCATGAATTTCCATGAATCTCCATGAACCCTCATGAACCTCCTCCATGTATCTCCATGAATCTACATGAATCTCCATGAATCTCCATGAATCTCCTCGATGAATCTCCATGAATCTTCATGAATCTCCTGATCCATGAACCTCTATGAATCTCCATGGATCTCCATGAATCTCCTCCATGAATCTCCATGAATCTCCATGAATCTTCATGAATCTCCTCTATGAATCTCCATGAATCTCCATGAATATCCTCCATGAATCTCCTGTATGAATCTCCATGAATCTCCATGAATTTCCATGAATCTCCATGAATCTCCATGTATCTCCATGAATCTACATGAATCTCCATGAATCTCCATGAATCTCCTCGATGAATCTCCATGAATCTTATTGAAACTGCTGATCCATGAACCTCTATGAATCTCCATGAATCTCCATGAATATCCTCCAGGAATCTTCATGAATCTCCATGAATCTCCATGAATCTCCATGAATCTCCATGAATATCCTCCATGAATCTCCATGAATCTCCACGAATCTCCATGAATCTCCTCCATGAATCTCCATGAATCTCCATGAATCTCCATGAATCTCCATGAATCTCCACGAATCTCCATGAATCTCTATGAATCTTCATGAATTTCCATGAATCTCCATGAACCCTCATGAACCTCCTCTCTAAATCTCCATGAATCTCCATGCATCTCCATGAATCTCCATGAATCTCCATGAACCTCCTCCATGTATCTCCATGAATCTACATGAATCTCCATGAATCTCCATGAATCTCCTCGATGAATCTCCATGAATCTTCATGAATCTCCTGATCCATGAACCTCTATGAATCTCCATGGATCTCCATGAATCTCCTCCATGAATCTCCTCCATGAATCTCCATGAATCTCCATGAATCTTCATGAATCTCCTCTATGAATCTCCATGAATCTCCATGAATATCCTCCATGAATCTCCATGAATCTCCATGAATGTCCATGAATCTCCTCCATGAATCTCCTGTATGAATCTCCATGAATCTCCTTGAATCTCCACGAATCTCCACGAATCTCCTCCATGAATCTCCTTCATCTATCTCCACGAATCTCCATGAATCTCCATGAATCTCCATGAATCTCCATGAATCTCCTCCATGAATCTCCATGAATCTCCATGAATCTCCATGAATCTCTATGAATCTTCATGAATTTCCATGAATCTCCATGAACCCTCATGAACCTCCTCTCTAAATATCCATGAATCTCCTTGAATCTTCATGAATCTCCATGAATCTCCATGAATCCCCACGAATCTCCATGAATCTCCATGAATCTCCATGGATCTCCATGGATCTCCATGAATCTCGTCCGTGAATCTCCATGAATCTCCTCCATGAATCTCCACGAATCTCTATGAATGTCCATGAATCTCCATGATATCCTGTATGAATCTTCATGAATCTCCATGAATCTGCATGCATCTCCATGAATCTCCATGAATCTCTATGAACCTCCTTCATGAATCTCCATGAATCTCCATGAGTATCCATGAATCTCCATGAATCTCCATGAATCTCCATATATCTCCATGAATCTACATGAATCTCCATGAATCTCCATGAATCTCCTCGATGAATCTCCATGAATCTTAATGAAACTGCTGATCCATGAACCTCTATGAATCTCCATGAATCTCCATGAATATCCTCCATGAATCTCCATGAATCTCCATGAATGTCCATGAATCTCCTCCATGAATCTCCTGTATGAATCTCCATGAATCTCCATGAATCTCCACGAATCTCCACGAATCTCCTCCATGAATCTCCTTCATCTATCTCCACGAATCTCCATGAATCTCCATGAATCTCCTCGATGAATCTCCATGAATCTTAATGAAACTGCTGATCCATGAACCTCTATGAATCTCCATGAATCTCCATGAATATCCTCCATGAATCTTCATGAATCTCCATGAATCTCCATGAATCTCCATGAATCTCCATAAATCTCCTCCATGAATCTCCATGAATCTCCATGAATCTCCATGAATCTCCATGAATCTCCATGAATCTCCATGAATCTCTATGAATCTTCATCAATTTCCATGAATCTCCATGAACCCTCATGAACCTCCTCTCTAAATATCCATGAATCTCCATGAATCTTCATGAATCTCCATGAATCTCCATGAATCCCCACGAATCTCCATGAATCTCCATGAATCTCCATGAATCTGCATGCATCTGAATGAATCTCCATGAATCTCTATGAACCTCCTCCATGAATCTCCATGAATCTCCATGAGTATCCATGAATCTCCATGAATCTCCATGAATCTACATGTATCTCCCTGAATTTCCAAGAATCTCCATGAATGTCCATGAATGTCCTCCATGAATCTCCATGCATCTCCATGAATCTCCATGAATCTCCATGAACCTTCTCCATGAATCTCCATGAATCTCCATGAATATCCATGAATCTCCATGAATCTCCATGAACCTCCATGTATCCCCATGAATCTACATGAATCTCCATGAATCTCCATGAATCTCCTCGATGAATCTCCATGAATCTTCATGAATCTCCAGATCCATGAACCTCTATGAATCTCCATGAACCTCTATGAATCTCCATGAATCTCCATGAATATCCTCCATGAATCTCCATGAATCTCCATGAATGTCCATGAATCTCCTTCATGAATCTCCATGAATATCCATGAATCTCCTCCATGAATCTCCTGTATGAATCTCCATGAATCTCCATGAATTTCCATGAATCTCCATGAATCTCCATGTATCTCCATGAATCTACATGAATCTCCATGAATCTCCATGAATCTCCTCGATGAATCTCCATGAATCTTATTGAAACTGCTGATCCATGAACCTCTATCAATCTCCATGAATCTCCATGAATATCCTCCAGGAATCTTCATGAATCTCCATGAATCTCCATGAATCTCCATGAATCTCCATGAATATCCTCCATGAATCTCCATGAATCTCCACGAATCTCCATGAATCTCCTCCATGAATCTCCATGAATCTCCATGAATCTCCATGAATCTCCATGAATCTCCACGAATCTCCATGAATCTCTATGAATCTTCATGAATTTCCATGAATCTCCATGAACCCTCATGAACCTCCTCCATGTATCTCCATGAATCTACATGAATCTCCATGAATCTCCATGAATCTCCTCGATGAATCTCCATGAATCTTCATGAATCTCCTGATCCATGAACCTCTATGAATCTCCATGGATCTCCATGAATCTCCTCCATGAATCTCCATGAATCTCCATGAATCTTCATGAATCTCCTCTATGAATCTCCATGAATCTCCATGAATATCCTCCATGAATCTCCTGTATGAATCTCCATGAATCTCCATGAATTTCCATGAATCTCCATGAATCTCCATGTATCTCCATGAATCTACATGAATCTCCATGAATCTCCATGAATCTCCTCGATGAATCTCCATGAATCTTATTGAAACTGCTGATCCATGAACCTCTATGAATCTCCATGAATCTCCATGAATATCCTCCAGGAATCTTCATGAATCTCCATGAATCTCCATGAATCTCCATGAATCTCCATGAATATCCTCCATGAATCTCCATGAATCTCCACGAATCTCCATGAATCTCCTCCATGAATCTCCATGAATCTCCATGAATCTCCATGAATCTCCATGAATCTCCACGAATCTCCATGAATCTCTATGAATCTTCATGAATTTCCATGAATCTCCATGAACCCTCATGAACCTCCTCTCTAAATCTCCATGAATCTCCATGCATCTCCATGAATCTCCATGAATCTCCATGAACCTCCTCCATGTATCTCCATGAATCTACATGAATCTCCATGAATCTCCATGAATCTCCTCGATGAATCTCCATGAATCTTCATGAATCTCCTGATCCATGAACCTCTATGAATCTCCATGGATCTCCATGAATCTCCTCCATGAATCTCCTCCATGAATCTCCATGAATCTCCATGAATCTTCATGAATCTCCTCTATGAATCTCCATGAATCTCCATGAATATCCTCCATGAATCTCCATGAATCTCCATGAATGTCCATGAATCTCCTCCATGAATCTCCTGTATGAATCTCCATGAATCTCCTTGAATCTCCACGAATCTCCACGAATCTCCTCCATGAATCTCCTTCATCTATCTCCACGAATCTCCATGAATCTCCATGAATCTCCATGAATCTCCATGAATCTCCTCCATGAATCTCCATGAATCTCCATGAATCTCCATGAATCTCTATGAATCTTCATGAATTTCCATGAATCTCCATGAACCCTCATGAACCTCCTCTCTAAATATCCATGAATCTCCTTGAATCTTCATGAATCTCCATGAATCTCCATGAATCCCCACGAATCTCCATGAATCTCCATGAATCTCCATGGATCTCCATGGATCTCCATGAATCTCGTCCGTGAATCTCCATGAATCTCCTCCATGAATCTCCACGAATCTCTATGAATGTCCATGAATCTCCATGATATCCTGTATGAATCTTCATGAATCTCCATGAATCTGCATGCATCTCCATGAATCTCCATGAATCTCTATGAACCTCCTTCATGAATCTCCATGAATCTCCATGAGTATCCATGAATCTCCATGAATCTCCATGAATCTCCATATATCTCCATGAATCTACATGAATCTCCATGAATCTCCATGAATCTCCTCGATGAATCTCCATGAATCTTAATGAAACTGCTGATCCATGAACCTCTATGAATCTCCATGAATCTCCATGAATATCCTCCAGGAATCTTCATGAATCTCTATGAATCTTCATGAATTTCCATGAATCTCCATGAATCTCCTCCATGAATCTCCATGAATCTCCACGAATCTCCATGAATCTCGATGAATCTTCATGAATTTCCATGAATCTCCATGAACCCTCATGAACCTCCTCTCTAAATCTCCATGAATCTCCATGCATCTCCATGAATCTCCATGAATCTCCATGAACCTCCTCCATGTATCTCCATGAATCTACATGAATCTCCATGAATCTCCATGAATCTCCTCGATGAATCTCCATGAATCTTCATGAATCTCCTGATCCATGAACCTCTATGAATCTCCATGGATCTCCATGAATCCCCTCCATGAATCTCCTCCATGAATGTCCATGAATCTCCATGAATCTCCATGAATCTCCATGAATCTCCTCTATGAATCTCCATGAATCTCCATGAATATCCTCCATGAATCTCCATGAATCTCCATGAATGTCCATGAATCTCCTCCATGAATCTCCTGTATGAATCTCCATGAATCTCCATGAATCTCCACGAATCTCCACGAATATCCTCCATGAATCTCCTTCATCTATCTCCACGAATCTCCATGAATCTCCTCCATGAATCTCCATGAATCTCCATGAATCTCCATGAATCTCTATGAATCTTCATGAATTTCCATGAATCTCCTTGAACCCTCATGAACCTCCTCTCTAAATATCCATGAATCTCCATGAATCTTCATGAATCTCCATGAATCTCCATGATTCCCCACGAATCTCCTCCATGTATCTCCATGAATCTACATGAATCTCCATGAATCTCCATGAATCTCCTCGATGAATCTCCATGAATCTTGTAACAGACCTGCAACGAGCAGTGCTGTTACGAAGTACACGCGCCGCGAACCCCACCGTCCGATACCGAAGAAGGCCGAACGGGCCACGGAGCGCGCCGATTTAAAAGAGCAACCGACACTCCGTCCCCTTAACCTTCCGCACCGAAAACAGAACGGTTACCGAAAAACCCAAATACAGAAAAACTACCCTCAACACCTTACCGCACCACCGCCCCTCACCTCCAAATAAACCATATAAAAGCCCCATCAAAATCTACAGAAATTACTCTAGTCCGATCACTGGGAAGTGATAAGACCACCTGCAGCTCGCCTACTGGGACAGTACTAGTTGTTAGGATCCTTTCGTTGAGACGACGACACCTCGAGTATCATCTACGGGACATAGGTATACTCTTTATTCTTACTCCGCTCTACCATACCTCTCGCTGTGAGGCGAAACCTTCCCATCGCTGTGAGGCGATACATTCTCAAGTCCGCTCCGCACTACCGTACCCTTCGCCGCGAGGCGAACACTCCCATCGCTGTGAGGCGATATCTTCTCAATTCCGCTCCGCACTACCGTACCCTTCGCCGCGAGGCGAACACTCCCATCGCTGTGAGGCGATATCTTCTCCATTCCGCTCCGCATCACCGTACCTCTCGCCGTGAGGCGAAACCTTCCCATCGCTGTGAGGCGATACATTCACAAGTCCGCTCCGCACTACCGTACCCTTCGCCGTGAGGCAAAAAACTCCCATCGCTGTGAGGCGATACATTCTCAAGTCCGCTCCGCACTACCGTACCCTTCGCCGTGAGACGAAAACTCCCATCGCTGTGAGGCGATATCTTCTCCATTCCGCTCCGCATCACCGTACCTCTCGCCGTGAGGCGAATCCTCCCATCGCTGTGAGGCGATACATTCTCGACTCCGCCCCGCACCACCGTACCTTTCGCTGTGAGGCGAAACCCTCCCATCGCTGTGAGGCGATACACTCTAGCTCCCGCTCCACACTACCGTACCTTTCGCTGTGAGGCGATACACTCCAGATCTCCGCTCCATGCCACCGTACCTTTCGCTGCGAGGCGATACACTCTAAGCCCCACTCCGCGACACCGTACCTTTCGCCGCGAGGCGAAACACTCCCGTCGCCGTGAGGCGAGACACGTTAGATCCCGCTCCGCACCACCGTACCCACCGCCGCAAGGCGATATCATCCCTAACAAGACCCCGATTGAACCCTTTCGCCGGGACCGCGAACACTCCGTCCTCCCACTAGAGAACACCGAAACCAGGACCGCGCACCTCCGCACCGCGAATACCGACCCGCGGTCTCCCCCGCCGCGATACGCAGCGAGACACGTTTACACAAATCACCGTCTTATTATTCACCAAACGCACCTCGTCAATCACCGTCCCGACCGCTTCCTCACCAAGAACCCCGGCTCGGCGAGCTATCACGAGGAAGCGCTTACCGGGAAACTAGAACCGTTACATGGCGCCCGAACAGGGACCTGGTGCGTTCAAAACAAAACTCCGAATAATAAGACACACTAGAGGTTAACAAGCCATCGCTCACTCGCGCGGACCGGCAACAACACGTGTCACACAACAAACCACCGCGGACGCGAGCAAACCGAACACCGCGCGCCATCTCTGGACGCACCACCATACTACGCGCCAGCACGCGCGCCTAGTCAAAGAAAATAAATGAGGAAGAACACTCTCCGCCCAACAAAACAACGAATCATCGCCGAATTACGCCGACTACGACTACCGACCACCGGAACCGCCGACGAGTTACTCCAACGTTGGATCAACCTCAACGACACTCAAAACCCCGACGTAGCCAACATGACAGAACCGAAAACGCCCACGTACCTGTCTACCGCAACGCACCTGCCCGGCACCTCCACCAGCAACGAAACAACAGCCGACCCACTCAAAAGGATCGACCGTATCAGGAAATGGGGCTGCATCAGTGACGGGAAAGATCCCTTCTCGTTCATCGAACGAATAGCGGAACTACAGGCAGTATACCAATTAGCGGACAAAGAGCTACTCCAAGGAATACCCGAACTACTCCGAGGCGAAGCGCAGCTATGGTACCGAAACACGCGAAGCCAAATAACCACATTCGACGGGTTCACCGAAAAATTTATAAATTTTTTTTCGGCCAACCGCTCCAAGGCACAACGGGACCGAGAAGCGCGCGACCGGACGCAACGGCCCGGGGAGCCGTTTCACTTATTCCTCAACGCGATACTCACCCTCATGCGACGAGCCACCATACCAGAGGAGGACCAACTGGAGATAATCTATGAGAACATGGCCCCGGAATATACGATGTTCATCGACATAGACGATATCACCGATACCGACAGCCTCCTGAAGAAGGTGCAGCGAATCGAAAGGGCCCAAGAAAGAAAAAACCGAACGACGCGAACGAGAACCACGATCGCCGCCGCCACCGAACAGACCACCGAAGACACCGATAACCCAAGCATCGCCGCCATACCACAGGTCGAAACAACCGGAACACGACCCACGAGATCGACCAATCGCAATACCGCGCCTTACAACCCGGAAACACATTGCTGGCGCTGCAAACAACGCGGACACACGCGTTTCGAGTGCCGCAACGAAAGAAGGAAATTTTGTTCCAGATGTGGACGCGACGGAACCCTAACACGCGACTGCCACCCACCCCAAAATTCGGGAAACGGACCACAGGGACCCCGGCAAAACAACTGGAGGTCCCAACAATAAAAACGCCAAGCCACAATCCCATACGGTACAACCCCAGACCCATGCTCGCCATCGAGATACTGGGACACCGGGTCGACGCATTACTGGACACGGGAGCACAAACATCGTGCATCAACGCAGAAGTACTAGAGTGGGCCCTCGAGAAAGGCATCCACCCCGAAACGCCGAACACCAGCATCAGCCTAGCCGACGGGTCAACGACACAATCCGCAGGCAACATCCGGATTCCGTTCCGCACCCGGGAGTACGAGTGGAAGCAAGAATTCACAATCCTGCCAAACATGGGACCGCTAGTACTACTCGGCATCCAGACAATCGCTGCCCTAGAAATCGAGCTAAAACCACCACTAGACATAGTCTCCTGGCCCGCCACCTGTCTCACCGAACCATGCCTGCAAATAGGCCTCCGAAAACCCCAGGAAACCGATCAAGCACGGCTCCAAAAATTCCTAGAAGGAGAATTGCATCAATTCGAGAAGGCCACCGGACGGACCACCCTCACACAACACAAAATCAAATTGAAGTACGTGACGCCCATCAAACAAAGATACCGCCCCCGCAACCCCGCCATGCAAGCCGTAATAGACCAGGAAGTGGAAAACATGCTTCAAGAAGGGGTAATTGAACCCTCCAACAGCCCTTGGAGTTCACCGGTAGTAATAATAAAGAAAAAGGATGGAAAATACCGTTTCTGCGTCGACTTCCGGAAACTGAACGAACGAACCGAGAAGGACGCATACCCGTTGCCACATATACAGGCCACCCTCGACAAATTACGGGGGGCAAAATTCTTGACAACACTAGACCTCAAGAACGGCTACTGGCAAATACCGCTCGAAGAAGCTAGCAGACCACTCACAGCATTTACCGTACCTGGGAAAGGACTATTCCATTTCACGGTCATGCCTTTCGGACTGCACTCCGCCCCCGCCACCTTCCAACGGTTACTAGACCAGATCATCAGCGCGGAACTCGAACCATACGCGTTTGCTTACTTAGACGACATTATTATCGTAAGCAAAACGTTCGAGGAACACGTACAACATCTCCGAGAAGTATTCCGCCGCTTACGAACCGCTGGCCTCCGACTTAACCCCGAAAAATGTAGATTTTGCGTAGACAGTCTCCGATACCTCGGACATATCGTCGACCAGGAAGGAATCCGAACCGACCCAGACAAAACTAAAGCTATCGCCCAACTCCAGGCACCGAAAACAATCCGGGAAGTACGTCGCTTCCACGGAATGGCCTCCTGGTATCGACGATTCATACCAAACTTCGCGGAAATCATGGAACCACTGACGAAACTAACACGGAAAAACGCCAAGTGGACGTGGACGGAAACAGAAGAAAAAGCCTTCCAAACCATGAAGAACAGCCTGATCACCGCACCTGTACTCACCTGTCCGAACTTTAACGAGCCGTTCACATTACAAACCGACGCCAGCGATTACGGCCTAGGAATCGTCCTCACACAGGGACCCGAGAACGACGAAAAAGTAATAGCCTACGCCAGCCACACACTCACACCGACCGAAAGAAACTACAGTGCGACGGAAAATGAAAGCATACCTAGAAGGGTATCATTTCACGGTCATCACAGACCACCAAGCACTACGCTGGCTCCAGCAAATAGATAATCCAACCGGCCGACTCGCCAGATGGGCACTGGAACTGCAGCAATATAGTTTTGACATTAAATACCGACCCGGAAAACAAAACTACGTAGCAGACGCACTATCCAGAATAAAGCCGACACCAGAAGTACACACCGTAGAAAAAAACAAACAGATACATGGTACAACAAGAAGACGGAGGCAGTAAAACAAAATTCAGCAGCCTGGCCAGAATACAGAATACAGAACGGCCAACTCCAACGAAGGATCTTAACGCAGCTCGACTTCAACGAACCAGAACCAGACACCGAGTGGAAAAACTGCGTCCCCACCAGCCAACGAGAGGAAATACTCCACCAACACCACGACGACCCAACCGCAGGACACCTCGGAATCGCGAAAACAATCGTACGCATCGCTCACAAATATTACTGGCCGGGAATGTTCCGACAGGTCTCCCAATACGTCCGAAACTGCCAGAGCTGCCAGAAATATAAAACACCCCCGCACCAGCCGTCCGGCCTGCTGCACGCCAACCCCGGCGATCAACCATGGCACACCGTTTCCGTCGACCTGATTGGCCCTCTACCCCGCTCAAGACAAGGCCATATCTGGCTACTTGTCATCCTGGACCGCTTCACCAAGTGGGTCGAACTCATCCCACTAAGGAAAGCCACAAGCATTGCCGTCACCAATGCGATACGGAAAGAAGTGATCCTGCGACACGGAGCACCCCAAATAATCATCTCCGACAATGGACGACAATTTATCGGGGCACCATTCACAAGTTTGCTACAAACAGCAGGCATCAGCCACCGCCGAACACCGCCATACTCACCCCACTGCAACCCAGTGGAAAGGACGAACAAAGTCGTTAAAACAATTATAGCCCAACACGCCGACAATCACCATAACCGCTGGGACGAAAAAATCGAAGAAGCCAGATTCGCCATTAACACAGCATGGCACGAAGCAACAGGATACACCCCCGCATATCTCAACACCGGAAGAGGACAACCACCGACAGAAGGAGGCAACCCCCTTACACCGGGTCAAAGATGGAGGAACCTCCGGGATGCACAGGAACTGGCGAAGCTGCACCTAGCTCAAGCCTTCGGACGACAAGAGCATTATTACAATTTACGACGACGCGAATGGAAGCCAAGAGTAGGAGAGCGCGTATGGAAAAAAGAACATACGCTATCAAACAAAGAAGCAGGCATCGCGGCCAAACTAGCACCAAAATATAACGGGCCATACACCGTCCAAAAAATAATATCACCGGTAATCGTAGACCTCCGCGACGAGAAAAAACGGTGGATTCGGCACATCCACGTCCAAGACCTGAAACCCGCGAACGATCCCGACGTAGAGCAGGGAAACCCTCGGGGAGAACGCGAAAACGGAAAACCAGACCCCGGCGAAGACCTAGACCCAGCACCACCTCCCCATCCTGCACCCCGCCCCCGAGGCCGCCCCAAGAAAATAATTCATGTAAATTATATTCAGACAAAAAAAAATGGAAGACAGCTACGAACTAATGTTAAGACTACTGGAGGCAGAGATGGACGACACACCCACGCCACCGCAAAACGAACACCCCAAGAGGCCGGCAACACCAACAACACCGGAGCACCTCCGAACGCCGGAACCACGTGCGACTACGCCCCCCACAATGGAGGAAATCGCGCAACGAAAGCCGACACGACCAGGACGCACCCCAACCTCCCGACCAAGAGGGGTACCAAGAAACAACCCGAGACGCCCCGCCATCACCAAGCCGGGCCCCCGAATCCGGTCAGTCTCATGGCTACCGGAAGGGTTGAAAATAACCATCCAGCGATCCGAACCACAACCCGCCAAACCACTGCCCCGAGAAGCCCCCGCACCAGAACCACAGATCCCCCCCACAGGAGAAACACCGGAGCAGATCCTGGGCAGCAAAACCCCGACACAGGCCCTACCCCCCGTCCCATACACGGAAAAGGCAACAACCGGAGCCACCACATGGCACGTACTACCAACGGGCCAGCACGTAGAGGTACCGGTGAGATTCGTACTCGCCGGGGACTTCTGCGTGACGGCCAGCGGGGAACGATGGAGACTCCTGTTTGACCGCCGAGGAAGCGTCCGCCGATACGTCCACAGAGGACCAGCGCAACATACACCCCGGACATTTTAGCCCCTGCTCTCGTCCTCACTCACTGTAATATTTTCAGATACACATAAACCTGTCTTTTTATTCTTATAATAAAGAGGTGGGACACCTCACCATAAGTTAAGTACTCGTTTTACTATAGCCGTTAAGAAACCGTGTAAACAATGTATATAGAAAGCTAAATAAAAACAGTCTCGCTGTCGCTGCCCCGAAGGAGGAGGGGGGTGTAACAGACCTGCAACGAGCAGTGCTGTTACGAAGTACACGCGCCGCGAACCCCACCGACCGATACCGAAGAAGGCCGAACGGGCCACGTAGCGCGCCGATTTAAAAGAGCAACCGACACTCCGTCCCCTTAACCTTCCGCACCGAAAACAGAACGGTTACCGAAAAACCCAAATACAGAAAAACTACCCTCAACACCTTACCGCACCACCGCCCCTCACCTCCAAATAAACCATATAAAAGCCCCATCAAAATCTACAGAAATTACTCTAGTCCGATCACTGGGAAGTGATAAGACCACCTGCAGCTCGCCTACTGGGACAGTACTAGTTGTTAGGATCCTTTCGTTGAGACGACGACACCTCGAGTATCATCTACGGGACATAGGTATACTCTTTATTCTTACTCCGCTCTACCATACCTCTCGCTGTGAGGCGATACATTCTCAAGTCCGCTCCGCACTACCGTACCCTTCGCCGTGAGGCAAAAAACTCCCATCGCTGTGAGGCGATACATTCTCAAGTCCGCTCCGCACTACCGTACCCTTCGCCGTGAGACGAAAACTCCCATCGCTGTGAGGCGATATCTTCTCCATTCCGCTCCGCATCACCGTACCTCTCGCCGTGAGGCGAATCCTCCCATCGCTGTGAGGCGATACATTCTCGACTCCGCCCCGCACCACCGTACCTTTCGCTGTGAGGTGATACACTCTAGCTCCCGCTCCACACTACCGTACCTTTCGCTGTGAGGCGATACACTCCAGATCTCCGCTCCATGCCACCGTACCTTTCGCTGCGAGGCGATACACTCTAAGCCCCACTCCGCGACACCGTACCTTTCGCCGCGAGGCGAAACACTCCCGTCGCCGTGAGGCGAGACACGTTAGATCCCGCTCCGCACCACCGTACCCACCGCCGCAAGGCGATATCATCCCTAACAAGACCCCGATTGAACCCTTTCGACGGGACCGCGAACACTCCGTCCTCCCACTAGAGAACACCGAAACCAGGACCGCGCACCTCCGCACCGCGAATACCGACCCGCGGTCTCCCCCGCCGCGATACGCAGCGAGACACGTTTACACAAATCACCGTCTTATTATTCACCAAACGCACCTCGTCAATCACCGTCCCGACCGCTTCCTCACCAAGAACCCCGGCTCGGCGAGCTATCACGAGGAAGCGCTTACCGGGAAACTAGAACCGTTACAATCTTAATGAAACTGCTGATCCATGAACCTCTATGAATCTCCATGAATCTCCATGAATATCCTCCATGAATCTTCATGAATCTCCATGAATCTCCATGAATCTCCATGAATCTCCATGAATATCCTAAATGAATCTCCATGAATCTCCATGAATCTTCATGAATCTCCATGAATCTCCATGAATCCCCACGAATCTCCATGAATCTCCATGAATCTCCATGGATCTCCATGAATCTCGTCCGTGAATCTCCATGAATCTCCTCCATGAATCCCCACGAATCTCCATGAATCTCCTCCATGAATCTCCACAAATCTCCATGAATGTCCATGAATCTCCATGATATCCTGTATGAATCTTCATGAATCTCCATGAATCTGCATGCATCTCCATGAATCTCCATGAATCTCTAAGAACCTCCTCCATGAATCTCCATGAATCTCCATGAGTATCCATGAATCTCCATGAATCTCCATGAATCTCCATGTATCTCCATGGATTTCCAAGAATCTCCATGAATGTCCATGAATGTCCTCCATGAATCTCCATCCATCTCCATGAATCTCCTCCATGAATCTCTATGAATATCCATGAATCTCCATGAATCTCCATGAACCTCCATGTATCTCCATGAATCTACATGAATCTCCATGAATCTCCATGAATCTCCTCGATGAATCTCCATGAATCTTCATGAATCTCCTGATCCATGAACCTCTATGAATCTCCATGAATCTCCATGAATATCCTCCATGAATCTCCATGAATCTCCATGAATGTCCATGAATCTCCTCCATGAATCTCCTGTATGAATCTCCATGAATCTCCATGAATCTCCATGAATCTCCATGAATCTCCTCCATGAATCTCCTTCATCAATCTCCACGAATCTCCATGAATCTCCATGAATCTCCATGAATCTCCATGAATCTCCTCCATGAATCTCCATGAATCTCCATGAATCTCTATGAATCTTCATGAATTTCCATGAATCTCCATGAACCCTCATGAACCTCCTCTCTAAATATCCATGAATCTCCATGAATCTTCATGAATCTCCATGAATCTCCATGAATCCCCACGAATCTCCATGAATCTCCATGAATCTCCATGGATCTCCATGAATCTCGTCCGTGAATCTCCATGAATCTCCTCCATGAATCTCCACGAATCTCCATGAATGTCCATGAATCTCCATGAATATCCATGAATATCCATGAATGTCCATGAATCTCCATGAATCTCCATGAGTCTCGATGAATCTCCATGAATTTCCAAGAATCTCCATGAATGTCCATGAATCTCCTCCATGAATCTCCATGAATCTCCATTAATATCCATGAATCTCCTTGAATCTCCATGAATCTCCATAAATCTCCACGAATCTCCGTGAATCTCCATGAATCTCCACGAATCTCCATGAATCTCCTCCATGAATCTCCATGAATCTCCAAGAATCTCCTCCATGAATCTCCATGAATCTCCATGAATCTCCATGTATCTCCATGAATCTCCTCCATGAATCTCCATGAATCTCCAAGAATCTCCTCCATGAATCTACATGAATCTCCATGAATCTCCATGAATCTCCTCGATGAATCTCCTTGAATCTTCATGAATCTCCTGATTCATGAATCGCTATGAAACTCCATGAATCTCCATGAATATCCTCCATGAATCTCCATGAATCTCCATGAATTTCCATGAATCTCCATGAATCTCCATGTATCTCCATGAATCTCCATGAATATCCATGAATATCCATGAATGTCCATGAATCTCCATGAATCTCCATGAGTCTCGATGAATCTCCATGAATTTCCAAGAATCTCCATGAATGTCCATGAATCTCCTCCATGAATCTCCATGAATCTCCATTAATATCCATGAATCTCCTTGAATCTCCATGAATCTCCATAAATCTCCACGAATCTCCGTGAATCTCCATGAATCTCCACGAATCTCCATGAATCTCCTCCATGAATCTCCATGAATCTCCAAGAATCTCCTCCATGAATCTCCATGAATCTCCATGAATCTCCATGTATCTCCATGAATCTCCTCCATGAATCTCCATGAATCTCCAAGAATCTCCTCCATGAATCTACATGAATCTCCATGAATCTCCATGAATCTCCTCGATGAATCTCCTTGAATCTTCATGAATCTCCTGATTCATGAATCGCTATGAAACTCCATGAATCTCCATGAATATCCTCCATGAATCTCCATGAATCTCCATGAATTTCCATGAATCTCCATGAATCTCCATGTATCTCCATGAATCTACATGAATCTCCATGAATCTCCTCGATGAATCTCCATGAATCTTAATGAAACTGCTGATCCATGAACCTCTATGAATCTCCATGAATCTCCATGAATATCCTCCATGAATCTTCATGAATCTCCATGAATCTCCATGAATCTCCATGAATCTCCATGAATATCCTCCATGAATCTCCATGAATCTCCATGAATCTCCATGAATCTCCATGAATCTCCATGAATCTCCATGTATCTCCATGAATTTCCAAGAATCTCCATGAATGTCCATGAATGTCCTCCATGAATCTCCATGCATCTCCATGAATCTCCATGAATCTCCATGAACCTCCTCCATGAATCTCCACGAATCTCCATGAATCTCCACGAATCTCCATGAATCTCCATGAATCTCCATGGATCTCCATGAATCTCGTCCGTGAATCTCCATGAATCTCCTCCATGAATCTCCATGCATCTCCATGAATCTCCATGAATCTCCATGAACCTCCTCCATGAATCTCCACGAATCTCCATGGATCTCCATGAATCTCGTCCGTGAATCTCCATGAATCTCCTCCATGAATCTCCATGAATCACCTCCATGAATCTCCATGAATGTCTATGAATCTCCATGACTCTCCATGAATCTCCTTGAATCTCCATGAATCTCCATAAATCGCCATGAATCTCCATGAATCTCCATGAATCTCCATGAATCTCCTCCATGAATATCCATGAATCTCCATGAATCTCCATGAATCTCCTCCATGAATCTCCATGAATCTCCATGAATCTCCATGAATCTCCATGTATCTCCATGAATTTCCAAGAATCTCCATGAATGTCCATGAATGTCCTCCATGAATCTCCATGAATCTCCATGTATCTCCATGAATTTCCAACAATCTCCATGAATGTCCATGAATGTCCTCCATGAATCTCCATGCATCTCCATGAATCTCCATGAATCTCCATGAATCTCCTTCATCAATCTCCACGAATCTCCATGAATCTCCATGTATCTCCATGAATTTCCAAGAATCTCCATGAATGTCCATGAATGTCCTCCATGAATCTCCATGAATCTCCATGTATCTCCATGAATTTCCAACAATCTCCATGAATCTCCATGAACCCTCATGAACCTCCTCTCTAAATATCCATGAATCTCCATGAATCTTCATGAATCTCCATGAATCTCCATGAATCCCCACGAATCTCCATGAATCTCCATGAATCTCCATGGATCTCCATGAATCTCGTCCGTGAATCTCCATGAATCTCCTCCATGAATCTCCACGAATCTCCATGAATGTCCATGAATCTCCATGAATATCCATGAATATCCATGAATGTCCATGAATCTCCATGAATCTCCATGAGTCTCCATGAATCTCCATGAATTTCCAAGAATCTCCATGAATGTCCATGAATCTCCTCCATGAATCTCCATGAATCTCCATGAATATCCTAAATGAATCTCCATGAATCTCCATGAATCTTCATGAATCTCCATGAATCTCCATGAATCCCCACGAATCTCCATGAATCTCCATGAATCTCCATGGATCTCCATGAATCTCGTCCGTGAATCTCCATGAATCTCCTCCATGAATCCCCACGAATCTCCATGAATCTCCATGATATCCTGTATGAATCTTCATGAATCTCCATGAATCTGCATGCATCTCCATGAATCTCCATGAATCTCCATGTATCTCCATGGATTTCCAAGAATCTCCATGAATGTCCATGAATGTCCTCCATGAATCTCCATCCATCTCCATGAATCTCCTCCATGAATCTCCATGAATATCCATGAATCTCCATGAATCTCCATGAACCTCCATGTATCTCCATGAATCTACATGAATCTCCATGAATCTCCATGAATCTCCTCGATGAATCTCCATGAATCTTCATGAATCTCCTGATCCATGAACCTCTATGAATCTCCATGAATCTCCATGAATATCCTCCATGAATCTCCATGAATCTCCATGAATGTCCATGAATCTCCTCCATGAATCTCCTGTATGAATCTCCATGAATCTCCATGAATCTCCATGAATCTCCATGAATCTCCTCCATGAATCTCCTTCATCAATCTCCACGAATCTCCATGAATCTCCATGAATCTCCATGAATCTCCATGAATCTCCTCCATGAATCTCCATGAATCTCCATGAATCTCTATGAATCTTCATGAATTTCCATGAATCTCCATGAACCCTCATGAACCTCCTCTCTAAATATCCATGAATCTCCATGAATCTTCATGAATCTCCATGAATCTCCATGAATCCCCACGAATCTCCATGAATCTCCATGAATCTCCATGGATCTCCATGAATCTCGTCCGTGAATCTCCATGAATCTCCTCCATGAATCTCCACGAATCTCCATGAATGTCCATGAATCTCCATGAATATCCATGAATATCCATGAATGTCCATGAATCTCCATGAATCTCCATGAGTCTCCATGAATCTCCATGAATTTCCAAGAATCTCCATGAATGTCCATGAATCTCCTCCATGAATCTCCATGAATCTCCATTAATATCCATGAATCTCCTTGAATCTCCATGAATCTCCATAAATCTCCACGAATCTCCGTGAATCTCCATGAATCTCCACGAATCTCCATGAATCTCCTCCATGAATCTCCATGAATCTCCAAGAATCTCCTCCATGAATCTCCATGAATCTCCATGAATCTCCATGTATCTCCATGAATCTCCTCCATGAATCTCCATGAATCTCCAAGAATCTCCTCCATGAATCTACATGAATCTCCATGAATCTCCATGAATCTCCTCGATGAATCTCCATGAATCTTCATGAATCTCCTGATTCATGAATCGCTATGAAACTCCATGAATCTCCATGAATATCCTCCATGAATCTCCATGAATCTCCATGAATTTCCATGAATCTCCATGAATCTCCATGTATCTCCATGAATCTACATGAATCTCCATGAATCTCCTCGATGAATCTCCATGAATCTTAATGAAACTGCTGATCCATGAACCTCTATGAATCTCCATGAATCTCCATGAATATCCTCCATGAATCTTCATGAATCTCCATGAATCTCCATGAATCTCCATGAATCTCCATGAACCTCCTCCATGAATCTCCACGAATCTCCATGAATCTCCACGAATCTCCATGAATCTCCATGGATCTCCATGAATCTCGTCCGTGAATCTCCATGAATCTCCTCCATGAATCTCCATGAATCACCTCCATGAATCTCCATGAATGTCTATGAATCTCCATGACTCTCCATGAATCTCCTTGAATCTCCATGAATCTCCATAAATCGCCATGAATCTCCATGAATCTCCATGAATCTCCATGAATCTCCTCCATGAATATCCATGAATCTCCATGAATCTCCATGAATCTCCTCCATGAATCTCCATGAATCTCCATGAATCTCCATGAATCTCCATGTATCTCCATGAATTTCCAAGAATCTCCATGAATGTCCATGAATGTCCTCCATGAATCTCCATGAATCTCCATGTATCTCCATGAATTTCCAACAATCTCCATGAATGTCCATGAATGTCCTCCATGAATCTCCATGCATCTCCATGAATCTCCATGAATCTCCATGAATCTCCTTCATCAATCTCCACGAATCTCCATGAATCTCCATGTATCTCCATGAATTTCCAAGAATCTCCATGAATGTCCATGAATGTCCTCCATGAATCTCCATGAATCTCCATGTATCTCCATGAATTTCCAACAATCTCCATGAATGTCCATGAATGTCCTCCATGAATCTCCATGCATCTCCATGAATCTCCATGAATCTCCATGAATATCCTCCATGAATCTCCATGAATATCCTCCATGAATCTCCATGAATCTCCATGAATGTCCATGAATCTCCTCCATGAATCTCCTGTATGAATCTCCATGAATCTCCACGAATCTCCATGAATCTCCTCCATGAATCTCCATGAATCTCCAAGAATCTCCTCCATGAATCTCCATGAATCTCCATGAATCTCCATGTATCTCCATGAATCTCCTCCATGAATCTCCATGAATCTCCAAGAATCTCCTCCATGAATCTCCATGAATCCCCATGAATCTCCATGTATCTCCATGAATCTCCTCCATGAATCTCCATGAATCTCCAAGAATCTCCTCCATGAATCTACATGAATCTCCATGAATCTCCATGAATCTCCTCGATGAATCTCCATGAATCTTAATGAAACTGCTGATCCATGAACCTCTATGAATCTCCATGAATCTCCATGAATATCCTCCATGAATCTTCATGAATCTCCATGAATCTCCATGAATCTCCATGAATCTCCATGAATATCCTCCATGAATCTCCATGAATCTCCATGAATCTCCTACATGAATCTCCAAGAATCTCCATGAATCTCCATGAATCTCCATGTATCTCCATGAATTTCCAAGAATCTCCATGAATGTCCATGAATGTCCTCCATGAATCTCCATGCATCTCCATGAATCTCCATGAATCTCCATGAACCTCCTCCATGAATCTCCACGAATCTCCATGAATCTCCACGAATCTCCATGAATCTCCATGTATCTCCATGAATCTCGTCCGTGAATCTCCATGAATCTCCTCCATGAATCTCCATGAATCACCTCCATGAATCTCCATGAATGTCTATGAATCTCCATGACTCTCCATGAATCTCCTTGAATCTGCATGAATCTCCATAAATCGCCATGAATCTCCATGAATCTCCATGAATCTCCATGAATCTCCATGAATCTCCTCCATGAATCTCCATGAATCTCCATGGATCTCCATGAATCTCGTCCGTGAATCTCCATGAATCTCCTCCATGAATCTCCATGAATCACCTCCATGAATCTCCATGAATGTCTATGAATCTCCATGACTCTCCATGAATCTCCTTGAATCTCCATGAATCTCCATAAATCGCCATGAATCTCCATGAATCTCCATGAATCTCCATGAATCTCCATGAATCTCCTCCATGAATATCCATGAATCTCCATGAATCTCCATGAATCTCCATGAATCTCCATGAATCTCCATGAATCTCCATGTATCTCCATGAATTTCCAAGAATCTCCATGAATGTCCATGAATGTCCTCCATGAATCTCCATGAATCTCCATGTATCTCCATGAATTTCCAACAATCTCCATGAATGTCCATGAATGTCCTCCATGAATCTCCATGCATCTCCATGAATCTCCATGAATCTCCATGAATCTCCTTCATCAATCTCCACGAATCTCCATGAATCTCCATGTATCTCCATGAATTTCCAAGAATCTCCATGAATGTCCATGAATGTCCTCCATGAATCTCCATGAATCTCCATGTATCTCCATGAATTTCCAACAATCTCCATGAATGTCCATGAATGTCCTCCATGAATCTCCATGCATCTCCATGAATCTCTATGAATCTCCATGAATATCCTCCATGAATCTCCATGAATCTCCATGAATGTCCATGAATCTCCTCCATGAATCTCCTGTATGAATCTCCATGAATCTCCACGAATCTCCATGAATCTCCTCCATGAATCTCCATGAATCTCCAAGAATCTCCTCCATGAATCTCCATGAATCTCCATGAATCTCCATGTATCTCCATGAATCTCCATGAATCTCCAAGAATCTCCTCCATGAATCTCCATGAATCCCCATGAATCTCCATGTATCTCCATGAATCTCCTCCATGAATCTCCATGAATCTCCAAGAATCTCCTCCATGAATCTACATGAATCTCCATGAATCTCCATGAATCTCCTCGATGAATCTCCATGAATCTTAATGAAACTGCTGATCCATGAACCTCTATGAATCTCCATGAATCTCCATGAATATCCTCCATGAATCTTCATGAATCTCCATGAATCTCCATGAATCTCCATGAATCTCCATGAATATCCTCCATGAATCTCCATGAATCTCCATGAATCTCCTCCATGAATCTCCAAGAATCTCCATGAATCTCCATGAATCTCCATGTATCTCCATGAATTTCCAAGAATCTCCATGAATGTCCATGAATGTCCTCCATGAATCTCCATGCATCTCCATGAATCTCCATGCATCTCCATGAATCTCCATGAATCTCCATGAACCTCCTCCATGAATCTCCACGAATCTCCATGAATCTCCACGAATCTCCATGAATCTCCATGTATCTCCATGAATCTCGTCCGTGAATCTCCATGAATCTCCTCCATGAATCTCCATGAATCACCTCCATGAATCTCCATGAATGTCTATGAATCTCCATGACTCTCCATGAATCTCCTTGAATCTGCATGAATCTCCATAAATCGCCATGAATCTCCATGAATCTCCATGAATCTCCATGAATCTCCATGAATCTCCTCCATGAATATCCATGAATCTCCATGAATCTCCATGAATCTCCTCCATGAATCTCCAAGAATCTCCATGAATCTCCATGAATCTCCATGAATCTCCATGAATCTCCATTGTTACGAGCCAGGGCCGCGAGCAGCACGAGTGGCCGGCGACGGGTTATTACCCTGGGAGTATGGTTCAAAACTGTTAGTTAAAGCGGACGATCCTTGATACGATTGTCAGGTTGCCGCTAGTATGAGTGAAGTTTCAGGGATGAACCTACGTGTGAATGGGGAACTCTGACTTGAAAGATTATTAAGGAGGTTATAGAGTTTAGCGGACGCACCTTGATACGATTGTCAGGGAGCCGCTAGTATGTTGGATTCAAAGGAAAAACGGACGATCCTTGATACGATTGTCAGGTTGCCGTTTAATTTGTGTGTGGACGTATAGGTAATGTGGATGATCCCAATATGAAATCGGGTAGGTACTAGGTTGGAAAATATCCCGATTAGGCGATTGGAATGTCGTCTAAGAGTTTGATAGGTGATGGGGTTGTTAGTAAGCCTCGTAACAAGTATAATTTAATTGATACAATCCGAGCGGTAAGATTGTATCATGTGGGAACGTTCAACTACTAAATTAGGATTGGTATAACAATAATTAAGGGTTGAAAGAAATTAGAAGTGAGTAGGTAAAATTTAGATATATTCAAAATCGTTATAGTTTACAATGAAATATATGTGTATGTGTCGCGAGATAGTGTGTGCGAGAATAAAAGAATATTACCTAGGTTGCTCGATGTTGACGCACTGGCAAGATGCGGGGGTTTCGAAGCGATTTTACTAAATGCCTTAATAGATTTATTACCGGACTACGGAATCTATACGGTTCAAAGGTTGGTCCGAAGGGGAACTTTAGCCCGATCTTACTGGAAATCGACTTACGAAAATACAGCACGACGCGACACGATTCGTGACTATGGAAGTACTGCCCCCGAGAGTAAAAATGTACGGGTTTATATACCCCAAAATTGAAGGGGGTGGTATGTTCATGATCTAATCGCCGCTTAGGACCAGACTCTAGTTTTTGTCGATTTCCATTAAGTCGAGCCAGAAGTCGGTCTTCGTTAAAAGGGATCAACTGAGATATGAAAAGGTTATCTAGGACGTTTCCTGCCAGAGACGACTTTTGAAGAGATTCCTGTGGGAAAGTCAACGGAATCTGTTCGCTAACCGTCACATCTCCCCACCAAGAGGAAACATCGCGGTTCGCGTGATGCTTTCTCATCAGGAAGGAAACGTCCTAGGTACCACAGATTTGAAGGAAAAATAGAAATAGAAAAAAAAAATTTTGGAGCAAACAAACGAGTCACAGAAAAAGGAGAAAGAAAAATTGTATCGGTGTAGTGTGTTGTGTGTATACTTATAGGCTAGGTGTGTTGATTAGGTCGGGACTGCGTAACCCAGTTGGACCCAACCCTGGGCGACATCGTGTGGCGGCTGGCCCGAATATTTGTTGAATCATTTTCCTTTTGGGATTGGTAGTGTTGTCAGCGGCAGCCGGAGTAGATAAAAAGGATTGTTATGGAGGGCTTCCGTCTACTGCTATATTACGGATTCTGACTATATTTGTTATTAGTTCTGATAAATAATCTCCATATTTCTTCAAATTTGTACCAGTTGGAAATGAATTTGGTTCTCGAGCCTGTTTGCCAAAAACCAGTTCATACGGTGTAAAGTTGGTAGCTTCATGAACTGACGTATTGTAAGAGAACATTGCAAAAGGGATTAATAAATCCCAGTCTTCGTAATTTTCCATGTAATGCTTCAGATATTCAGTGAGGACAATATGACTTCGTTCCAGCGATCTATTAGTTTGAGGTCGGTATCCTGAGGTGGTGATTTGTTTGATTTTGAATATTTCCGACAGGTTTGTCATAAGATTTCCAATAAAGCTGGTTCCCTTATCCGTGAGTATTGCGCGTGGTGTTCCGTAAATTGCGATAAAATGCCGTGCAAAGGCATCTGCGATGGTGGCGGCTCGGATATTTGGTATCGCTACCGCAATGCAATATTTAGTTAGATTATCCTGTATGGTGAGGATGTGTCGATTTCCGCCAGGTGTGATTGGTAATGGTCCAACTGTATCCAAGGAAATTTTGTCAAATGCGTCTAACGGTGTGTCGGTGATCAGCATAAGCTGACGAGTCTTTATTCTGGTTAGTTTCTGTTCCTGGCAACTTCTGCATTTTCGGATATATTCTCGAATTTCGTTGCGCATCTGAGGCCAATGAAATCTTGAACGGATGTGATTATAAGTTTTTGTAACTCCCTTATGTCCTCCTATTAAGCTATCATGTGCTTCATGAATGATTTCTTGTCTGTCTTCTACGGAAGGCGTTGTAATGATACAATTACATATTGTAATTTGATAAGATGAGTCTGTAAAGACTTCTTTTAATATTTTGAAAAATTCGTTGAATGATGTTTTATGATGGTCTCCGTATGCTGATATTCGAAAAGATTTGATCCTGTTTTGTTCTAACGCTGATTGAAGGGTTTTCAGTCCATTAACTATGTCTACTCTTTTTGGTTTATCATAGAAGTTGTTAGATATTACTATGCTAAATGTTTTAAATAACCCATTGCTTGAAATTATGACCTGTCCCTTCTCTGGTCGTGCAGCTAAAAGTTCCTGCTTATTTATTAATCCAATGTCGGATAAAAGTTTTCCCACGGGTGTTATTAAATTGCAATCAACCGATACAAAATGTACATAATGATCCTCTTTTGCGGTGAGGGTGTTTGAAGAAATGCTAATTCTTTGTTTCGGTTCCGGCGGCGCCTCCAGGTCAGTTTCGGTAGACGAACCATCGGTGGTGGCGTCGAAAAATGGGTAAGGGTCGGCTGTGCGGTAAAAAGGTTCTCGTGCCCTTGCCACGTGTTTGGTATCGTTCGGAGTTCGTATTACAGTGGGTTGTAAAATTCCACTTGTTTCGGGAAATGGTTCTTGTGATATATCGAGCGGGTCTTCCTGTGCATTGTTCGGATTCTCTATGACAGTATCTTCCGTCGGTTCCTCAAACGAAATTAAGTCACCGGACGTACTCATATTCTTATCTGTAGAGAAAATTTCTGTGGAGTTTGCAGCGGGTAAAAAACCATGGGTGGTGTCCTGGTTTTCATCTGGCATGGTCACCTCTCGAGACAGACTTGGGAGAGATCTGTTTCTGTATATAATCGGTGAATGCTGCACCTTACCCAGGGTTGGCTCTCCTATTTCGTCTGAACTGCTTGAGTCCCGATATTTCGGCCGTTTCTCTCGGTCTCTGTGTAATTGTCTGATGCGGTGTCCGATTGAATTACCGCCGGCGTCTGTTTTCGGTATCTGCATCTTGAAGTCGGGGTCCTGAAGCTCCCTTGGTATAAGCGGAAGGCAGACGGTAGTCGGATTACGCGACAGTGCATCCGCATTTTTATTTGTTTTTCCAGATTTATGAACAACCTGATAGTCATATTCCAAAAGACGAAGTTTCCATTTCATGAGTCTTGACGTTGGATCTTTTACAGAATGTAGCCAAACCAACGGGCGATGGTCGGTAACCAGTGTGAATTTTGTTCCATAAACATACGGTCGAAAATAAATAACGGCGTATACCATTGCTAAACATTCCTTCTCAGTGGCAGAATAATTTCTTTCTGCCTTATTGAGGCTACGCGATGCGTAAGCAATTGGTAAATCATTGCCTATTTCACCTTGGCTAAGCACGGCTCCAATGGCATATTCAGAAGCGTCTGTTGTGATGATGAATGGCTTGTTGAAATCTGGGTACTGCAAGATTGGTTCTCGACAGAGTTCGTCACGTAATATTTTAAAACTGTTTTCTTGTTCTTCAGCCCATTTGAATTTCTTGCCCTTTCCTAAAAGATCAATTAATGATTTTGCTTTTATGGTAAAATCTTGTATGAAACGACGGTAATATCCCACTAGACCCAAAAATTGTTGGATATTCTTCAGTGAGGTAGGCGTTGGAAAATTCTGAACAGCTTTTAGTTTCCTAGGGTCTGGTTTTACTCCTTTTCTTGAAATAATATGTCCCAGATATGTAACTTCTTTCCGTAAGAATTCGCATTTATTGGTCTGAAGCGTCAAGCCATGTTCTCGCAGACGATTCAGCAATTTCCTGACTTTAATGTTATGTTCCTGTAATGATGAAGCGTAAACCACGATGTCGTCCAAATAAACGAAAACATCTGTTCCCTGGAGTCCAGTTAATACCTGGTCCATCAAGCGTTGAAAAGTAGGTGGTGCATTTTTCAAACCAAACGGCATTCGTGAAAATTCATAATGCCCATTAGGAATGGTAAAAGCTGTTTTCTGCCTATCTTTTGGATCCATTTCTATTTGGTGAAATCCGCTGGCAAGATCGAAGACGGAGAAGTATTTAGCTCCACCGAGACGATCCAATATTTCTGTGATCTGAGGAAGCGGATATTTATCGGAAATGGTTTTTTCATTTAGCGCACGGAAATCTATTACCATGCGCCAACGCTTGTTTCCTTGCGCATCTGGCTTTTTGGGTACAATCCACAAAGGCGAATTGTACGGAGATTTAGATGGGGTTATAATACCTTCGGATAATAAGCCATTAATCTGCTTTTTAATTTCTTCTTGATGTATGGGAGGATAGCGATATTGTCTCGTGTTGATCGGAATTTCATCGGTTGTATGTAACGAATGTTTGAAATCGGAAGCCTTCCCTAATTTGTCTCCAGGAAGATAAAATTGATCGGGAAATTCTTTTATCAATGCTGTAATGCTGCATCGTTCTTCTTTGTTCAGATGGCTTAAATTTAGCGTTTCGAAGATTCCCTGTATCCTATCTTCTTTAGTTTTGAAATTGGAATGGTGTCGTACTTCTGAATAATTATCTTCGTCTGAAGTACTCAAAATATCATAAGGTTCCAAAATTTGTGGTTCTATCTCTATGTCTAGTGCTTCTTCACTTGTGTTAGTTGCCATAACATGACATTTTCCTCTGTCATTTATAACTGCAGCTTCTCCTATGTACAGTTTATCATGAGTTTTTATGCGTGGTAAATATCCTTCCTTAACTTTCGGATTAGCTATTGTAATTGCAATCTGCTGAGACGTTCGGGCATCTATACGATGTTTGGTGGGTGTTTCCGATTCCTGCTGGTAGTTGGAGAATCGAATAGGTCTGGTAGGTTTACTTCTTAATACCACTGTCCTATGGTAATAAGAAATTTCTGCTTGTTCCTGTTTCAAAAATGGGCTTCCTATAAGTCCATCTGCTTCAATTGTAAGTTGCTTCACTACGTAGAAAAAGGCAGGAGCTTCGTGAATGTGTAAAATCGTAGTTCCTAAGGTACGAATTGGAATACTCGTGAGTCCCGTTATCTCGATTTCTTCACGTGAGATAATTTCTGCTCCTGTACCCAAAGCGTTGAGAACTACTAGATTGACTGAGGCTCCGCCATCAATTAAAAATTCTCCCTTTCCTGATTCCAGTTCCGGGATTTTGATGTTGATTCGCGGGGCTGGTGCTTCCTTGAGAAGGGTTTTTCCTCGAAGCGGACAGTTCTTGGGCGAACTTCTTTGGTTTCGCTCATCGTGTCGCCGGTACGGTGAGCGCGATCGAAGTTTAAAGATTTGTTTGATTCGACCGATGAATCTCGCGAATCTCGTCGGAATTTCGGATTATGTGGACGATTCTTACAGAATTTTCCATCATGTCCTGATGTTCCGCAATGCCAACAATACGATTTTGAAAAACGTTCTTTGTCGGTATTTTTTAATATGGTGTACCGTTTTTCATCGTCTCGTACACTTGAAGTGTCGGTACGGTTGGAAGGGGAATTTGAAGGGCTCCTGTGACGCAAGGTCCAGGCAGAAGCTCGTCCTCCTTTTTCCTCCGAATAACCAGATGGCCTCGCGTGTCGATCTCTGTTTCGGTCATATCTACTCGGAGATAGAGGATACGACACTTGTCGATCGTGATATTGAGAGTCCTGGTCGTAAGAGTCTCGGCGGGACCACCTTGATGGTGATTCATTTCGTGGCGACTGTCGCCGATTCCTTAATTTTTTGTCTATCTGTAGCACGATGTCGTAAGCTTCTTCCAGATTCTTGATATCTTTAGAGAGAGCCGACACCTTGAAGGAAACTCGATCCGGCAAACCGTCGATGAAATTTTCCTTGACATCGTTTTCCATCAATTTAATGAATTCTTCGGCATGGACCTCGTATTTTTCCCTCATGGCTCCGCGCGTACAGTAAACCAAATGGCTTGTCCTATCGATATATTGTCGTAGGCTTTCTCCTTCGCGAATATGCAACTTCGCGATTTCCACTTGATAATATGACAAGCTCTTACCGGGAGCGAACCGTTTTTTCAAATGTTGAACCAATGATTTTACGGTTGTAAACTTGTGTTCTAATGTACTTCTACGTGCCGGTCCGACGAGTTTCGTAAGAACAATTGCCAGATACTCGGCCTCCGTACCCTCCGGAATCAAAGTTAACCCGTCCTCTAAAGTTTGCGCGAAACGAATCAAAGGGGGGTCTTCCCCGTTAAAGGTAGGAATTGTCGAAGTAATATTCTGTAAGCATGTCTTTTGCGTCAACAGCGACATAGAAGTTGCAAGTGAAACCGTCAAGTTCATCATGTCAACAGAAGATGTATTTGCAGCTGAATTCTGCATTTTTATTTAAAAATGTAACTAGAGGAAACTAGTATATTGAAGTCTTTTAACTAGGAAAACTAGTATATTAAAACTTTAATTAATTTTGATATAAAAGCGTGACTAGGGAAAACTAGTATATAGCCAGTAATATCAAGACGTAAACTAGGAAAACTAGTATATCATCAGTACTCAGCTACGAGCAATTTAATATAGTAAACCCAAAATTAAAGTAATCCTAAAATAATTGAACAGATCCCACCGCTGTCACCAGTTCTGTTACGAGCCAGGGCCGCGAGCAGCACGAGTGGCCGGCGACGGGTTATTACCCTGGGAGTATGGTTCAAAACTGTTAGTTAAAGCGGACGATCCTTGATACGATTGTCAGGTTGCCGCTAGTATGAGTGAAGTTTCAGGGATGAACCTACGTGTGAATGGGGAACTCTGACTTGAAAGATTATTAAGGAGGTTATAGAGTTTAGCGGACGCACCTTGATACGATTGTCAGGGAGCCGCTAGTATGTTGGATTCAAAGGAAAAACGGACGATCCTTGATACGATTGTCAGGTTGCCGTTTAATTTGTGTGTGGACGTATAGGTAATGTGGATGATCCCAATATGAAATCGGGTAGGTACTAGGTTGGAAAATATCCCGATTAGGCGATTGGAATGTCGTCTAAGAGTTTGATAGGTGATGGGGTTGTTAGTAAGCCTCGTAACAAGTATAATTTAATTGATACAATCCGAGCGGTAAGATTGTATCATGTGGGAACGTTCAACTACTAAATTAGGATTGGTATAACAATAATTAAGGGTTGAAAGAAATTAGAAGTGAGTAGGTAAAATTTAGATATATTCAAAATCGTTATAGTTTACAATGAAATATATGTGTATGTGTCGCGAGATAGTGTGTGCGAGAATAAAAGAATATTACCTAGGTTGCTCGATGTTGACGCACTGGCAAGATGCGGGGGTTTCGAAGCGATTTTACTAAATGCCTTAATAGATTTATTACCGGACTACGGAATCTATACGGTTCAAAGGTTGGTCCGAAGGGGAACTTTAGCCCGATCTTACTGGAAATCGACTTACGAAAATACAGCACGACGCGACACGATTCGTGACTATGGAAGTACTGCCCCCGAGAGTAAAAATGTACGGGTTTATATACCCCAAAATTGAAGGGGGTGGTATGTTCATGATCTAATCGCCGCTTAGGACCAGACTCTAGTTTTTGTCGATTTCCATTAAGTCGAGCCAGAAGTCGGTCTTCGTTAAAAGGGATCAACTGAGATATGAAAAGGTTATCTAGGACGTTTCCTGCCAGAGACGACTTTTGAAGAGATTCCTGTGGGAAAGTCAACGGAATCTGTTCGCTAACCGTCACACCATGTATCTCCATGAATTTCCAAGAATCTCCATGAATGTCCATGAATGTCCTCCATGAATCTCCATGAATCTCCATGTATCTCCATGAATTTCCAACAATCTCCATGAATGTCCATGAATGTCCTCCATGAATCTCCATGCATCTCGATGAATCTCCATGAATCTCCATGAATATCCTCCATGAATCTCCATGAATCTCCATGAATGTCCATGAATCTCCTCCATGAATCTCCTGTATGAATCTCCATGAATCTCCGTGAATCTCCATGAATCTCCATGAATCTCCTCCATGAATCTCCTTAATCAATCTCCACGAATCTCCATGAATCTCCATGAATCTCCATGAATCTCCATGAATCTCCTCCATGAATCTCCATGAATCTCCATGAATCTCCATGAATCTCTATGAATCTTCATGAATTTCCATGAATCTCCTTGAACCCTCATGAACCTCCTCTCTAAATATCCATGAATCTCCATGAATCTTCATGAATCTCCATGAATCTCCATGATTCCCCACGAATCTCCTCCATGTATCTCCATGAATCTACATGAATCTCCATGAATCTCCATGAATCTCCTCGATGAATCTCCATGAATCTTAATGAAACTGCTGATCCATGAACCTCTATGAATCTCCATGAATCTCCATGAATATCCTCCATGAATCTTCATGAATCTCCATGAATCTCCATGAATCTCCATGAATCTCCATGAATATCCTAAATGAATCTCCATGAATCTCCATGAATCTTCATGAATCTCCATGAATCTCCATGAATCCCCACGAATCTCCATGAATCTCCATGAATCTCCATGGATCTCCATGAATCTCGTCCGTGAATCTCCATGAATCTCCTCCATGAATCCCCACGAATCTCCATGAATCTCCTCCATGAATCTCCACAAATCTCCATGAATGTCCATGAATCTCCATGATATCCTGTATGAATCTTCATGAATCTCCATGAATCTGCATGCATCTCCATGAATCTCCATGAATCTCTAAGAACCTCCTCCATGAATCTCCATGAATCTCCATGAGTATCCATGAATCTCCATGAATCTCCATGAATCTCCATGTATCTCCATGGATTTCCAAGAATCTCCATGAATGTCCATGAATGTCCTCCATGAATCTCCATGCATCTCCATGAATCTCCTCCATGAATCTCCATGAATATCCATGAATCTCCATGAATCTCCATGAACCTCCATGTATCTCCATGAATCTACATGAATCTCCATGAATCTCCATGAATCTCCTCGATGAATCTCCATGAATCTTCATGAATCTCCTGATCCATGAACCTCTATGAATCTCCATGAATCTCCATGAATATCCTCCATGAATCTCCATGAATCTCCATGAATGTCCATGAATCTCCTCCATGAATCTCCTGTATGAATCTCCATGAATCTCCATGAATCTCCATGAATCTCCTCCATGAATCTCCTTCATCAATCTCCACGAATCTCCATGAATCTCCATGAATCTCCATGAATCTCCATGAATCTCCTCCATGAATCTCCATGAATCTCCATGAATCTCTATGAATCTTCATGAATTTCCATGAATCTCCATGAACCCTCATGAACCTCCTGTCTAAATATCCATGAATCTCCATGAATCTTCATGAATCTCCATGAATCTCCATGAATCCCCACGAATCTCCATGAATCTCCATGAATCTCCATGGATCTCCATGAATCTCGTCCGTGAATCTCCATGAATCTCCTCCATGAATCTCCACGAATCTCCATGAATGTCCATGAATCTCCATGAATATCCATGAATATCCATGAATGTCCATGAATCTCCATGAATCTCCATGAGTCTCCATGAATCTCCATGAATTTCCAAGAATCTCCATGAATGTCCATGAATCTCCTCCATGAATCACCATGAATCTCCATTAATATCCATGAATCTCCTTGAATCTCCATGAATCTCCATAAATCTCCACGAATCTCCGTGAATCTCCATGAGTCTCCATGAATCTCCATGAATTTCCAAGAATCTCCATGAATGTCCATGAATCTCCTCCATGAATCTCCATGAATCTCCATTAATATCCATGAATCTCCTTGAATCTCCATGAATCTCCATAAATCTCCACGAATCTCCGTGAATCTCCATGAATCTCCACGAATCTCCATGAATCTCCTCCATGAATCTCCATGAATCTCCAAGAATCTCCTCCATGAATCTCCATGAATCTCCATTAATCTCCATGTATCTCCATGAATCTCCTCCATGAATCTCCATGAATCTCCAAGAATCTCCTCCATGAATCTACATGAATCTCCATGAATCTCCATGAATCTCCTCGATGAATCTCCATGAATCTTCATGAATCTCCTGATTCATGAATCGCTATGAAACTCCATGAATCTCCATGAATATCCTCCATGAATCTCCATGAATCTCCATGAATTTCCATGAATCTCCATGAATCTCCATGTATCTCCATGAATCTACATGAATCTCCATGAATCTCCATGAATCTCCTCGATGAATCTCCATGAATCTTAATGAAACTGCTGATCCATGAACCTCTATGAATCTCCATGAATCTCCATGAATATCCTCCATGAATCTTCATGAATCTCCATGAATCTCCATGAATCTCCATGAATCTCCATGAATATCCTCCATGAATCTCCATGAATCTCCATGAATCTCCATGAATCTCCACGAATCTCCATGAATCTCCATGAATCTCCATGGATCTCCATGAATCTCGTCCGTGAATCTCCATGAATCTCCTCCATGAATCTCCATGCATCTCCATGAATCTCCATGAATCTCCATGAACCTCCTCCATGAATCTCCACGAATCTCCATGAATCTCCACGAATCTCCATGAATCTCCATGGATCTCCATGAATCTCGTCCGTGAATCTCCATGAATCTCCTCCATGAATCTCCATGAATCACCTCCATGAATCTCCATGAATGTCTATGAATCTCCATGACTCTCCATGAATCTCCTTGAATCTCCATGAATCTCCATAAATCGCCATGAATCTCCATGAATCTCCATGAATCTCCATGAATCTCCATGAATCTCCTCCATGAATATCCATGAATCTCCATGAATCTCCATGAATCTCCTCCATGAATCTCCATGAATCTCCATTCAATCTCCATGAATCTCCATGTATCTCCATGAATTTCCAAGAATCTCCATGAATGTCCATGAATGTCCTCCATGAATCTCCATGAATCTCCATGCATCTCCATGAATCTCCATGAATCTCCATGAATATCCTCCATGAATCTCCATGAATCTCCATGAATGTCCATGAATCTCCTCCATGAATCTCCTGTATGAATCTCCATGAATCTCCACGAATCTCCATGAATCTCCTCCATGAATCTCCATGAATCTCCAAGAATCTCCTCCATGAATCTCCATGAATCTCCATGAATCTCCATGTATCTCCATGAATCTCCTCCATGAATCTCCATGAATCTCCAAGAATCTCCTCCATGAATCTACATGAATCTCCATGAATCTCCATGAATCTCCTCGATGAATCTCCATGAATCTTCATGAATCTCCTGATTCATTAATCTCTATGAAACTCCATGAATCTCCATGAATATCCTCCATGAATCCCCACGAATCTCCATGAATCTCCATGAATCTCCATGGATCTCCATGAATCTCGTCCGTGAATCTCCATGAATCTCCTCCATGAATCCCCACGAATCTCCATGAACCTCCTCCATGAATCTCCATGAATCTCCATGAGTATCCATGAATCTCCATGAATCTCCATGAATCTCCATGTATCTCCATGAATTTCCAAGAATCTCCATGAATGCACATGAATGTCCTCCATGAATCTCCATGCATCTCCATGAATCTCCTCGATGAATCTCCATGAATCTTCATGAATCTCCTGATCCATGAACCTCTATGAATCTCCATGAATCTCCATGAATATCCTCCATGAATCTCCATGAATCTCCATGAATGTCCATGAATCTCCTCCATGAATCTCCTGTATGAATCTCCATGAATCTCCATGAATCTCCATGAATCTCCATGAATCTCCTCCATGAATCTCCTTCATCAATCTCCACGAATCTCCATGAATCTTCATGAATCACCATGAATCTCCATGAATCTCCTCCATGAATCTCCATGAATCTCCATGAATGTCTATGAATCTTCATGAATTTCCATGAATCTCCATGAACCCTCATGAACCTCCTCTCTAAATATCCATGAATCTCCATGAATCTTCATGAATCTCCATGAATCTCCATGAATCCCCACGAATCTCCATGAATCTCCATGAATCTCCTCCATGAATCTCCACGAATCTCCACGAATCTCCATGAATATCCATGAATGTCCATGAATCTCCATGAATCTCCATGAGTCTCCATGAATCTCCATGAATTTCCAAGAATCTCCATGAATGTCCATGAATCTCCTCCATGAATCTCCATGAATCTCCATTAATATCCATGAATCTCCATGAATCTCCTCCATGAATCTCCATGAATCTCCAAGAATCTCCTCCATGAATCTACATGAATCTCCATGAATCTCCATGAATCTCCTCGATGAATCTCCATGAATCTTCATGAATCTCCTGATTCATGAATCTCTATGAAACTCCATGAATCTCCATGAATATCCTCCATGAATCTCCATGAATCTCCATGAATTTCCATGAATCTCCATGAATCTCCATGAATCTCCATGAATCTCCTCCATGAATCTCCATGAATCTCCATGAATCTCCATGAATCTCTATGTATCTTCATGAATTTCCATGAATCTCCTTGAACCCTCATGAACCTCCTCTCTAAATATCCATGAATCTCCATGAATCTTCATGAATCTCCATGAATCTCCATGAATCCGCACGAATCTCCACGAATCTCCATGAATCTCCATGGATCTCCATGAATATTGTCCGTGAATCTCCATGAATCTCCTCCATGAATCCCCACGAATCTCCATGAATCTCCTCCATGAATCTCCACGAATCTCCATGAATGTCCATGAATCTCCATGATATCCTGTATGAATCTTCATGAATCTCCATGAATCTGCATGCATCTCCATGAATCTCCATGAATCTCTATGAACCTCCTCCATGAATCTCCATGAATCTCCATGAGTATCCATGAATCTCCATGAATCTCCATGAATCTCCATGTATCTCCATGAATTTCCAAGAATCTCCATGAATGCACATGAATGTCCTCCATGAATCTCCATGCATCTCCATGAATCTCCTCGATGAATCTCCATGAATCTTCATGAATCTCCTGATCCATGAACCTCTATGAATCTCCATGAATCTCCATGAATATCCTCCATGAATCTCCATGAATCTCCATGAATGTCCATGAATCTCCTCCATGAATCTCCTGTATGAATCTCCATGAATCTCCATGAATCTCCATGAATCTCCATGAATCTCCTCCATGAATCTCCTTCATCAATCTCCACGAATCTCCATGAATCTTCATGAATCACCATGAATCTCCATGAATCTCCTCCATGAATCTCCATGAATCTCCATGAATGTCTATGAATCTTCATGAATTTCCATGAATCTCCATGAACCCTCATGAACCTCCTCTCTAAATATCCATGAATCTCCATGAATCTTCATGAATCTCCATGAATCTCCATGAATCCCCACGAATCTCCATGAATCTCCATGAATCTCCTCCATGAATCTCCACGAATCTCCATGAATGTCCATGAATCTCCATGAATCTCCATGAATATCCATGAATGTCCATGAATCTCCATGAATCTCCATGAGTCTCCATGAATTTCCAAGAATCTCCATGAATGTCCATGAATCTCCTCCATGAATCTCCATGAATCTCCATTAATATCCATGAATCTCCATGAATCTCCTCCATGAATCTCCATGAATCTCCAAGAATCTCCTCCATGAATCTACATGAATCTCCATGAATCTCCATGAATCTCCTCGATGAATCTCCATGAATCTTCATGAATCTCCTGATTCATGAATCTCTATGAAACTCCATGAATCTCCATGAATATTCTCCATGAATCTCCATGAATCTCCATGAATTTCCATGAATCTCCATGAATCTCCATGAATCTCCATGAATCTCCTCCATGAATCTCCATGAATCTCCATGAATCTCCATGAATCTCTATGTATCTTCATGAATTTCCATGAATCTCCTTGCACCCTCATGAACCTCCTCTCTAAATATCTATGAATCTCCATGAATCTTCATGAATCTCCATGAATCTCCATGAATCCGCACGAATCTCCATGAATCTCCATGAATCTCCATGGATCTCCATGAATCTCGTCCGTGAATCTCCATGAATCTCCTCCATGAATCTCCACGAATCTCCATGAATCTCCTCCATGAATCTCCACGAATCTCCATGAATGTCCATGAATCTCCATGATATCCTGTATGAATCTTCATGAATCTCCATGAATCTGCATGCATCTCCATGAATCTCCATGAATCTCTATGAACCTCCTCCATGAATCTCCATGAATCTCCATGAGTATCCATGAATCTCCATGAATCTCCATGAATCTCCATGTATCTCCATGAATTTCCAAGAATCTCCATGAATGCACATGAATGTCCTCCATGAATCTCCATGCATCTCCATGAATCTCCTCCATGAATCTCCATGAATATCCATGAATCTCCATGAATCTCCATGAACCTCCATGTATCTCCATGAATCTACATGAATCTCCATGAATCTCCATGAATCTCCTCGATGAATCTCCATGAATCTTCATGAATCTCGTGATCCATGAACCTCTATGAATCTCCATGAATCTCCATGAATATCCTCCATGAATCTCCATGAATCTCCATGAATGTCCATGAATCTCCTCCATGAATCTCCTCCATGAATCTCCTGTATGAATCTCCATGAATCTCCATGAATCTCCATGAATCTCCATGAATCTCCTCCATGAATCTCCTTCATCAATCTCCACGAATCTCCATGAATCTCCATGAATCTCCATGAATCTCCATGAATCTCCATGAATCTCCATGAATCTCTATGAATCTTCATGAATTTCCATGAATCTCCATGAACCCTCATGAACCTCCTCTCTAAATATCCATGAATCTCCATGAATCTTCATGAATCTCCATGAATCTCCATGAATCCCCACGAATCTCCATGAATCTCCATGAATCTCCATGTATCTCCATGAATTTCCAAGAATCTCCATGAATGCACATGAATGTCCTCCATGAATCTCCATGCATCTCCATGAATCTCCTCCATGAATCTCCATGAATATCCATGAATCTCCATGAATCTCCATGAACCTCCATGTATCTCCATGAATCTACATGAATCTCCATGAATCTCCATGAATCTCCTCGATGAATCTCCATGAATCTCCATGAATCTCCATGAATCTCTATGAATCTTCATGAATTTCCATGAATCTCCATGAACCCTCATGAACCTCCTCTCTAAATATCCATGAATCTCCATGAATCTTCATGAATCTCCATGAATCTCCATGAATCCCCACGAATCTCCATGAATCTCCATGAATCTCCATGTATCTCCATGAATTTCCAAGAATCTCCATGAATGCACATGAATCTCCTCCATGAATCTCCATGAATATCCATGAATCTCCATGAATCTCCATGAACCTCCATGTATCTCCATGAATCTACATGAATCTCCATGAATCTCCATGAATCTCCTCGATGAATCTCCATGAATCTTCATGAATCTCCTGATCCATGAACCTCTATGAATCTCCATGAATCTCCATGAATATCCTCCATGAATCTCCATGAATCTCCATGAATGTCCATGAATCTCCTCCATGAATCTCCTCCATGAATCTCCTGTATGAATCTCCATGAATCTCCATGAATCTCCATGAATCTCCATGAATCTCCTCCATGAATCTCCTTCATCAATCTCCACGAATCTCCATGAATCTCCATGAATCTCCATGAATCTCCATGAATCTCCTCCATGAATCTCCATGAATCTCCATGAATCTCTATGAATCTTCATGAATTTCCATGAATCTCCATGAACCCTCATGAACCTCCTCTCTAAATATCCATGAATCTCCATGAATCTTCATGAATCTCCATGAATCTCCATGAATCCCCACGAATCTCCATGAATCTCCATGAATCTCCATGGATCTCCATGAATCTCGTCCGTGAATCTCCATGAATCTCCTCCATGAATCTCCACGAATCTCCATGAATGTCCATGAATCTCCATGAATCTCCATGAATATCCATGAATGTCCATGAATCTCCATGAATCTCCATGAGTCTCCATGAATCTCCATGATGTTCCAAGAATCTCCATGAATGTCCATGAATCTCCTCCATGAATCTCCATGAATCTCCATTAATATCCATGAATCTCCATGAATCTCCTCCATGAATCTCCATGAATCACCTCCATGAATCTCCTTGAATCTCCATGAATCTCCATAAATCTCAACGAATCTCCAAGAATCTCCTCCATGAATCTCCATGAATCTCCTTGAATCTCCATGAATCTCCATAAATCTCAACGAATCTCCAAGAATCTCCTCCATGAATCTCCATGAATCTCCATGAATCTCCATGTATCTCCATGAATCTCCTCCATGAATCTCCATGAATCTCCAAGAATCTCCTCCATGAATCTACATGAATCTCCATGAATCTCCATGAATCTCCTCGATGAATCTTCATGAATCTCCTGATTCATGAATCTCTATGAAACTCCATGAATCTCCATGAATATCCTCCATGAATCTCCATGAATCTCCATGAATTTCCATGAATCTCCATGAATCTCCATGTATCTCCATGAATCTACATGAATCTCCATGAACCTCCATGAATCTCCTCGATGAATCTCCATGAATCTTAATGAAACTGCTGATCCATGAACCTCTATGAATCTCCATGAATCTCCATGAATATCCTCCATGAATCTTCATGAATCTCCATGAATCTCCATGAATCTCCATGAATCTCCATGAATATCCTCCATGAATCTCCATGAATCTCCATGAATCTCCATGAATCTCCTCCATCCATCTCCATGAATCTCCATGAATCTCCATGAATCTCCATGTATCTCCATGAATTTCCAAGAATCTCCATGAATGTCCATGAATGTCCTCCATGAATCTCCATGCATCTCCATGAATCTCCATGAATCTCCATGAACCTCCTCCATGAATCTCCACGAATCTCCATGAATCTCCACGAATCTCCATGAATCTCCATGAATCTCCATGGATCTCCATGAATCTCGTCCGTGAATCTCCATGAATCTCCTCCATGAATCTCCATGAATCACCTAGATGAATCTCCATGAATGTCTATGAATCTCCATGAATCTCCATGAATCTCCATGAATATCCTCCATGAATCTCCATGAATCTCCATGAATCTCCATGAATCTCCATGAATATCCTCCATGAATCTCCATGAATCTCCATGAATCTCCTCCATGAATCTCCATGAATCTCCATGAATCTCCATGAATCTCCATGTATCTCCATGAATTTCCAAGAATCTCCATGAATGTCCATGAATGTCCTCCATGAATCTCCATGAATCTCCATGAATTTCCAACAATCTCCATGAATGTCCATGAATGTCCTCCATGAATCTCCATGCATCTCCATGAATCTCCATGAATCTCCATGAATATCCTACACGAATCTCCATGAATCTCCATGAATGTCCATGAATCTCCTCCATGAATCTCCTGTATGAATCTCCATGAATCTCCATGAATCTCCATGAATCTCCATGAATCTCCTCCATGAATCTCCTTCATCAATCTCCACGAGTCTCCATGAATCTCCATGAATCTCCATGAATCTCCATGAATCTCCTCCATGAATCTCCATGAATCTCCATGAATCTCCATGAATCTCTATGAATCTTCATGAATTTCCATGAATCTCCTTGAACCCTCATGAACCTCCTCTCTAAATATCCATGAATCTCCATGAATCTTCATGAACCTCCATGAATCTCCATGAATCCCCACGAATCTCCATGAATCTCCATGAATCTCCATGGATCTCCATGAATCTCGTCCGTGAATCTCCATGAATCTCCTCCATGAATCCACACGAATCTCCATGAATCTCCATGAATCTCCATGGATCTCCATGAATCTCGTCCGTGAATCTCCATGAATCTCCTCCATGAATCTCCACGAATCTCCATGAATGTCCATGAATCTCCATGATATCCTGTATGAATCTTCATGAATCTCCATGAATCTGCATGCATCTCCATGAATCTCCATGAATCTCTATGAACCTCCTCCATGAATCTCCATGAATCTCCATGAGTATCCATGAATCTCCATGAATCTCCATGAATCTCCATGTATCTCCATGAATTTCCAAGAATCTCCATGAATGTCCATGAATGTCCTCCATGAATCTCCATGCATCTCCATGAATCTCCTCCATGAATCTCCATGAATATCCATGAATCTCCGTGAATCTCCATGAACCTCCATGTATCTCCATGAATCTACATGAATCTCCATGAATCCCCACGAATCTCCATGAATCTCCATGAATCTCCATGAATCTACATGAATCTCCATGAACCCTCATGAACCTCCTCTCTAAATATCCATGAATCTCCATGAATCTTCATGAATCTCCATGAATCTCCATGAATCCCCACGAATCTCCATGAATCTCCATGAATCTCCATGTATCTCCATGAATTTCCAAGAATCTCCATGAATGTCCATGAATGTCCTCCATGAATCTCCATGCATCTCCATGAATCTCCTCCATGAATCTCCATGAATATCCATGAATCTCCGTGAATCTCCATGAACCTCCATGTATCTCCATGAATCTACATGAATCTCCATGAATCCCCACGAATCTCCATGAATCTCCATGAATCTCCATGTGTCTCCATGAATTTCCAAGAATCTCCATGAATGCACATGAATGTTCTCCATGAACCTCCATGCATCTCCATGAATCTCCTCCATGAATCTCCATGAATATCCATGAATCTCCATGAATCTCCATGAACCTCCATGTATCTCCATGAATCTACATGAATCTCCATGAATCTCCATGAATCTCATCGATGAATCTCCATGAATCTCCATGAATCTCCATGAATCTCTATGAATCTTCATGAATTTCCATGAATCTCCATGAACCCTCATGAACCTCCTCTCTAAATATCCATGAATCTCCATGAATCTTCATGAATCTCCATGAATCTCCATGAATCCCCACGAATCTCCATGAATCTCCATGAATCTCCATGTATCTCCATGAATTTCCAAGAATCTCCATGAATGCACATGAATGTCCTCCATGAATCTCCATGCATCTCCATGAATCTCCTCCATGAATCTCCATGAATATCCATGAATCTCCATGAATCTCCATGAACCTCCATGTATCTCCATGAATCTACATGAATCTCCATGAATCTCCATGAATCTCCTCGATGAATCTCCATGAATCTTCATGAATCTCCTGATCCATGAACCTCTATGAATCTCCATGAATCTCCATGAATATCCTCCATGAATCTCCATGAATCTCCATGAATGTCCATGAATCTCCTCCATGAATCTCCTCCATGAATCTCCTCCATGAATCTCCTGTATGAATCTCCATGAATCTCCATGAATCTCCATGAATCTCCATGAATCTCCTCCATGAATCTCCTTCATCAATCTCCACGAATCTCCATGAATCTCCATGAATCTCCATGAATCTCCATGAATCTCCTCCATGAATCTCCATGAATCTCCATGAATCTCTATGAATCTTCATGAATTTCCATGAATCTCCATGAACCCTCATGAACCTCCTCTCTAAATATCCATGAATCTCCATGAATCTTCATGAATCTCCATCAATCTCCATGAATCCCCACGAATCTCCATGAATCTCCATGAATCTCCATGGATCTCCATGAATCTCGTCCGTGAATCTCCATGAATCTCCTCCATGAATCTCCACGAATCTCCATGAATGTCCATGAATCTCCATGAATCTCCATGAATATCCATGAATGTCCATGAATCTCCATGAATCTCCATGAGTCTCCATGAATCTCCATGAAGTTCCAAGAATCTCCATGAATGTCCATGAATCTCCTCCATGAATCTACATGAATCTCCATTAATATCCATGAATCTCCATGAATCTCCTCCATGAATCTCCATGAATCACCTCCATGAATCTCCATGAATCTCCATGAATGTCTATTAATCTCCATGACTCTCCATGAATCTCCTTGAATCTCCATGAATCTCCATAAATCTCAACGAATCTCCAAGAATCTCCTCCATGAATCTCCATGAATCTCCTTGAATCTCCATGAATCTCCATAAATCTCAACGAATCTCCAAGAATCTCCTCCATGAATCTCCATGAATCTCCATGAATCTCCATGTATCTCCATGAATCTCCTCCATGAATCTCCATGAATCTCCAAGAATCTCCTCCATGAAACTCCATGAATCTCCATGAATATCCTCCATGAATCTCCATGAATCTCCATGAATTTCCATGAATCTCCATAAATCTCCATGTATCTCCATGAATCTACATGAATCTCCATGAACCTCCATGAATCTCCTCGATGAATCTCCATGAATCTTAATGAAACTGCTGATCCATGAACCTCTATGAATCTCCATGAATCTCCATGAATATCCTCCATGAATCTTCATGAATCTCCATGAATCTCCATGAATCTCCATGAATCTCCATGAATATCCTCCATGAATCTCCATGAATCTCCATGAATCTCCATGAATCTCCTCCATCAATCTCCATGAATCTCCATGAATCTCCATGAATCTCCATGTATCTCCATGAATTTCCAAGAATCTCCATGAATGTCCATGAATGTCCTCCATGAATCTCCATGCATCTCCATGAATCTCCATGAATCTCCATGAACCTCCTCCATGAATCTCCACGAATCTCCATGAATCTCCACGAATCTCCATGAATCTCCATGAATCTCCATGGATCTCCATGAATCTCGTCCGTGAATCTCCATGAATCTCCTCCATGAATCTCCATGAATCACCTAGATGAATCTCCATGAATGTCTATGAATCTCCATGACTCTCCATGAATCTCCTTGAATCTCCATGAATCTCCATAAATCGCCATGAATCTCCATGAATCTCCATGAATCTCCATGAATCTCCTCCATGAATCTCCATGAATCTCCATGAATCTCCATGAATCTAGATGTATCTCCATGAATTTCCAAGAATCTCCATGAATGTCCATGAATGTCCTCCATGAATCTCCATGCATCTCCATGAATCTCCATGAATCTCCATGAACCTCCTCCATGAATCTCCACGAATCTCCATGAATCTCCATGAATCTCCATGAATCTCCATGAATATCCTCCATGAATCTCCATGAATCTCCATGAATCTCCATGAATCTCCATGAATATCCTCCATGAATCTCCATGAATCTCCATGAATCTCCTCCATGAATCTCCATGAATCTCCATGAATCTCCATGAATCTCCATGTATCTCCATGAATTTCCAAGAATCTCCATGAATGTCCATGAATGTCCTCCATGAATCTCCATGAATCTCCATGAATTTCCAACAATCTCCATGAATGTCCATGAATGTCCTCCATGAATCTCCATGCATCTCCATGAATCTCCATGAATATCCTCCACGAATCTCCATGAATCTCCATGAATGTCCATGAATCTCCTCCATGAATCTCCTGTATGAATCTCCATGAATCTCCATGAATCTCCATGAATCTCCATGAATCTCCTCCATGAATCTCCTTCATCAATCTCCACGAGTCTCCATGAATCTCCATGAATCTCCATGAATCTCCATGAATCTCCTCCATGAATCTCCATGAATCTCCATGAATCTCTATGAATCTTCATGAATTTCCATGAATCTCCTTGAACCCTCATGAACCTCCTCTCTAAATATCCATGAATCTCCATGAATCTTCATGAACCTCCATGAATCTCCATGAATCCCCACGAATCTCCATGGATCTCCATGAATCTCGTCCGTGAATCTCCATGAATCTCCTCCATGAATCCACACGAATCTCCATGAATCTCCATGAATCTCCATGGATCTCCATGAATCTCGTCCGTGAATCTCCATGAATCTCCTCCATGAATCTCCACGAATCTCCATGAATGTCCATGAATCTCCATGATATCCTGTATGAATCTTCATGAATCTCCATGAATCTGCATGCATCTCCATGAATCTCCATGAATCTCTATGAACCTCCTCCATGAATCTCCATGAATCTCCATGAGTATCCATGAATCTCCATGAATCTCCATGAATCTCCATGTATCTCCATGAATTTCCAAGAATCTCCATGAATGTCCATGAATGTCCTCCATGAATCTCCATGCATCTCCATGAATCTCCTCCATGAATCTCCATGAATATCCATGAATCTCCGTGAATCTCCATGAACCTCCATGTATCTCCATGAATCTACATGAATCTCCATGAATCTCCATGAATCTCCTCGATGAATCTCCATGAATCTTAATGAAACTGCTGATCCATGAACCTCTATGAATCTCCATGAATCTCCATGAATATCCTCCATGAATCTTCATGAATCTCCATGAATCTCCATGAATCTCCATGAATCTCCATGAATATCCTCCATGAATCTCCATGAATCTCCATGAATCTCCATGAATCTCCTCCATGAATCTCCATGAATCTCCATGTATCTCCATGAATTTCCAAGAATCTCCATGAATGTCCATGAATGTCCTCCATGAATCTCCATGAATCTCCATGTATCTCCATGAATTTCCAACAATCTCCATGAATGTCCATGAATGTCCTCCATGAATCTCCATGCATCTCCATGAATCTCCATGAATCTCCATGAATATCCTCCATGAATCTCCATGAATGTCCATGAATCTCCTCCATGAATCTCCTGTATGAATCTCCATGAATCTCCATGAATCTCCATGAATCTCCTTCATCAATCTCCACGAATCTCCATGAATCTCCATGAATCTCCATGAATCTCCATGAATATCCTCCATGAATCTCCATGAATCTCCATGAATCTCCATGAATCTCCTCCATCAATCTCCATGAATCTCCATGAATCTCCATGAATCTCCATGAATCTCCATGAATATCCTCCATGAATCTCCATGAATCTCCATGAATCTCCATGAATCTCCTCCATGAATCTCCTGTATGAATCTCCATGAATCTCCATGAATCTCCATGAATCTCCATGAATCTCCTCCATGAATCTCCTTCATCAATCTCCACGAATCTCCATGAATCTCCATGAATCTCCATGAATCTCCATGAATCTCCATGAATCTCCATGAATCTCCATGAATCTCTATGAATCTTCATGAATTTCCATGAATCTCCTTGAACCCTCATGAACCTCCTCTCTAAATATCCATGAATCTCCATGAATCTTCATGAACCTCCATGAATCTCCATGAATCCCCACGAATCTCCATGAATCTCCATGAATCTCCATGGATCTCCATGAATCTCGTCCGTGAATCTCCATGAATCTCCTCCATGAATCCCCACGAATCTCCATGAATCTCCATGAATCTCCATGGATCTCCATGAATCTCGTCCGTGAATCTCCATGAATCTCCTCCATGAATCTCCACGAATCTCCATGAATGTCCATGAATCTCCATGATATCCTGTATGAATCTTCATGAATCTCCATGAATCTGCATGCACCTCCATGAATCTCCATGAATCTCTATGAACCTCCTCCATGAATCTCCATGAATCTCCATGAGTATCCATGAATCTCCATGAATCTCCATGAATCTCCATGTATCTCCATGAATTTCCAAGAATCTCCATGAATGTCCATAAATGTCCTCCATGAATCTCCATGCATCTCCATGAATCTCCTCCATGAATCTCCATGAATATCCATGAATCTCCATGAATCTCCATGAATCTCCATGAACCTCCATGTATCTCCATGAATCTACATGAATCTCCATGAATCTCCATGAATCTCCTCGATGAATCTCCATGAATCTTAATGAAACTGCTGATCCATGAACCTCTATGAATCTCCATGAATCTCTATGAATATCCTCCATGAATCTTCATGAATCTCCATGAATCTCCATGAATCTCCATGAATCTCCATGAATATCCTCCATGAATCTCCATGAATCTCCATGAATCTCCATGAATCTCCTCCATGAATCTCCAAGAATCTCCATGAATCTCCATGAATCTCCATGTATCTCCATGAATTTCCAAGAATCTCCATGAATGTCCATGAATGTCCTCCATGAATCTCCATGCATCTCCATGAATCTCCATGAATCTCCATGAACCTCCTCCATGAATCTCCACGAATCTCCATGAATCTCCACGAATCTCCATGAATCTCCATGGATCTCCATGAATCTCGTCCGTGAATCTCCATGAATCTCCTCCATGAATCTCCATGAATCACCTCCATGAATCTCCAAGAATGTCTATGAATCTCCATTACTCTCCATGTATCTCCTTGAATCTCCATGAATCTCCATAAATCGCCATGAATCTCCATGAATCTCCATGAATCTATATGAATCTCCATGAATCTCCTCCATGAATATCCATGAATCTCCATGAATCTCCATGAATCTATATGAATCTCCATGAATCTCCTCCATGAATATCCATGAATCTCCATGAATCTCCATGAATCTCCTCCATGAATCTCCATGAATCTCCATGAATCTCCATGAATCTCCATGAATATCCATGTATCTCCATGAATTTCCAACAATCTCCATGAATGTCCATGAATGTCCTCCATGAATCTCCATGCATCTCCATGAATCTCCATGAATCTCCATGAATATCCTCCATGAATCTCCATGAATCTCCATGAATGTCCATGAATCTCCTCCATGAATCTCCTGTATGAATCTCCATGAATCTCCATGAATCTCCATGAATCTCCTTCATCAATCTCCACGAATCTCCATGAATCTCCATGAATCTCCATGAATCTCCATGAATCTCCTCCATGAATCTCCATGAATCTCCATGAATCTCCATGAATCTCTATGAATCTTCATGAATTTCCATGAATCTCCTTGAACCCTCATGAACCTCCTCTCTAAATATCCATGAATCTCCATGAATCTTCATGAATCTCCATGAATCTCCATGAATCCCCACGAATCTCCATGAATCTCCATGAATCTCCATGGATCTCCATGAATCTCGTCCGTGAATCTCCATGAATCTCCTCCATGAATCCCCACGAATCTCCATGAATCTCCTCCATGAATCTCCACGAATCTCCATGAATGTCCATGAATCTCCATGAATATCCATGAATCTCCTCGATGAATCTCCAAGAATTTTCATGAATCTCCTGATCCATGAACCTCTATGAATCTCCATGAATCTCCATGAATATCCTCCATGAATCTCCATGAATCTCCATGAACGTCCATGAATCTCCTCCATGAATCTCCTGTATGAATCTCCATGAATCTCCATGAATCTCCATGAATGTCCATGAATCTCCTCCATGAATCTCCTTCATCAATCTCCACGAATCTCCATGAATCTCCATGAATCTCCATGAATCTGCATGAATCTCCTCCATGAATCTCCATGAATCTCCATGAATCTCCATGAATCTCCATGAATCTCCATGAATATCCTCCATGAATCTCCATGAATCTCCATGAATCTCCATGAATCTCCTCCATGAATCTCCAAGAATCTCCATGAATCTCCATGAATCTCCATGTATCTCCATGAATTTCCAAGAATCTCCATGAATGTCCATGAATGTCCTCCATGAATCTCCATGCATCTCCATGAATCTCCATGAATCTCCATGAACCTCCTCCATGAATCTCCACGAATCTCCATGAATCTCCACGAATCTCCATGAATCTCCATGGATCTCCATGAATCTCGTCCGTGAATCTCCATGAATCTCCTCCATGAATCTCCATGAATCACCTCCATGAATCTCCAAGAATGTCTATGAATCTCCATTACTCTCCATGTATCTCCTTGAATCTCCATGAATCTCCATAAATCGCCATGAATCTCCATGAATCTCCATGAATCTCCATGAATCTCCTCCATGAATCTCCATGAATCTCCATGAATCTCCATGAATCTCCATGAATATCCATGTATCTCCATGAATTTCCAACAATCTCCATGAATGTCCATGAATGTCCTCCATGAATCTCCATGCATCTCCATGAATCTCCATGAATCTCCATGAATATCCTCCATGAATCTCCATGAATCTCCATGAATGTCCATGAATCTCCTCCATGAATCTCCTGTATGAATCTCCATGAATCTCCATGAATCTCCATGAATCTCCTTCATCAATCTCCACGAATCTCCATGAATCTCCATGAATCTCCATGAATCTCCATGAATCTCCTCCATGAATCTCCATGAATCTCCATGAATCTCCATGAATCTCTATGAATCTTCATGAATTTCCATGAATCTCCTTGAACCCTCATGAACCTCCTCTCTAAATATCCATGAATCTCCATGAATCTTCATGAATCTCCATGAATCTCCATGAATCCCCACGAATCTCCATGAATCTCCATGAATCTCCATGGATCTCCATGAATCTCGTCCGTGAATCTCCATGAATCTCCTCCATGAATCCCCACGAATCTCCATGAATCTCCTCCATGAATCTCCACGAATCTCCATGAATGTCCATGAATCTCCATGAATATCCATGAATCTCCTCGATGAATCTCCAAGAATTTTCATGAATCTCCTGATCCATGAACCTCTATGAATCTCCATGAATCTCCATGAATATCCTCCATGAATCTCCATGAATCTCCATGAACGTCCATGAATCTCCTCCATGAATCTCCTGTATGAATCTCCATGAATCTCCATGAATCTCCATGAATGTCCATGAATCTCCTCCATGAATCTCCTTCATCAATCTCCACGAATCTCCATGAATCTCCATGAATCTCCATGAATCTGCATGAATCTCCTCCATGAATCTCCATGAATCTCCATGAATCTCCATGAATCTCTATGAATCTTCATGAATTTCCATGAATCTCCATGAACCCTCATGAACCTCCTCTCTAAATATCCATGAATCTCCATGAATCTTCATGAATCTCCATGAATCTCCATGAATCCCCACGAATCTCCATGAATCTCCATGAATCTCCATGGATCTCCATGAATCTCGTCCGTGAATCTCCATGAATCTCCTCCATGAATCTCCACGAATCTCCTCCATGAATCTCCACGAATCTCCATGAATGTCCATGAATCTCCATGAATCTCCTCCATGAATCTCCATGAATCACCTCCATGAATCTCCATGAATCTCCATGAATGTCTATGAATCTCCATGACTCTCCATGAATCTCCTTGAATCTCCATGAATCTCCATAAATCTCCACGAATCTCCGTGAATCTCCATGAATCTCCACGAATCTCCATGAATCTCCTCCATGAATCTCCATGAATCTCCATGAATCTCCATGAATATCCTCCATGAATCTCCATGAATCTTCATGAATCTCCATGAATGTCCATGAATGTCCTCCATGAATCTCCATGCATCTCCATGAATCTCCATGAATCTCCATGAACCTCCTCCATGAATCTCCACGAATCTCCATGAATCTCCACGAATCTCCATGAATCTCCATGGATCTCCATGAATCTCGTCCGTGAATCTCCATGAATCTCCTCCATGAATCTCCATGAATCACCTCCATGAATCTCCATGAATGTCTATGAATCTCCATGACTCTCCATGAATCTCCTTGAATCTCCATGAATCTCCATGAATCTCCATAAATCGCCATGAATCTCCATGAATCTCCATGAATCTCCATGAATCTCCATGAATCTCCTCCATGAATCTCCATGAATCTCCATGAATCTCCATGAATCTCCTCCATGAATCTCCATGAATCTCCATGAATCTCCATGAATCTCCATGTATCTCCATGAATTTCCAAGAATCTCCATGAATGTCCATGAATGTCCTCCATGAATCTCCATGAATCTCCATGTATCTCCATGAATTTCCAACAATCTCCATGAATATCCATGAATGTCCTCCATGAATCTCCATGCATCTCCATGAATCTCCATGAATCTCCATGAATATCCTCCACGAATCTCCATGAATCTCCATGAATATCCATGAATCTCCATGAATCTCCTTCATCAATCTCCACGAATCTCCATGAATCTCCATGAATCTCCATGAATCTGCATGAATCTCCTCCATGAATCTCCATGAATCTCCATGAATCTCCATGAATCTCTATGAATCTTCATGAATTTCCATGAATCTCCATGAACCCTCATGAACCTCCTCTCTAAATATCCATGAATCTCCATGAATCTCCATGAATCTCCATGAATCTCCATGTATCTCCATGAATTTCCAAGAATCTCCATGAATGTCCATGAATGTCCTCCATGAATCCCCACGAATCTCCATGAATCTCCATGAATCTCCATGTATCTCCATGAATTTCCAAGAATCTCCATGAATGCACATGAATGGCCTCCATGAATCTCCATGCATCTCCATGAATCTCCTGTATGAATCTCCATGAATCTCCATGAATCTCCATGAATCTCCATGAATCTCCTCCATGAATCTCCTTCATCAATCTCCACGAATCTCCATGAATCTCCATGAATCTCCATGAATCTCCATGAATCTCCATGAATCTCCATGAATCTCTATGAATCTTCATGAATTTCCATGAATCTCCATGAACCCTCATGAACCACCTCTCTAAATATCCATGAATCTCCATGAATCTTCATGAATCTCCATGAATCTCCATGAATCCCCACGAATCTCCATGAATCTCCATGAATCTCCATGTATCTCCATGAATTTCCAAGAATCTCCATGAATGCACATGAATGTCCTCCATGAATCTCCATGCATCTCCATGAATCTCCTCCATGAATCTCCATGAATATCCATGAATCTCCATGAATCTCCATGAACCTCCATGTATCTCCATGAATCTACATGAATCTCCATGAATCTCCATGAATCTCCTCGATGAATCTCCATGAATCTTCATGAATCTCCTGATCCATGAACCTCTATGAATCTCCATGAATCTCCATGAATATCCTCCATGAATCTCCATGAATCTCCATGAATGTCCATGAATCTCCTCCATGAATCTCCTCCATGAATCTCCTCCATGAATCTCCTGTATGAATCTCCATGAATCTCCATGAATCTCCATGAATCTCCTCCATGAATCTCCTTCATCAATCTCCACGAATCTCCATGAATCTCCATGAATCTCCATGAATCTCCATGAATCTCCTCCATGAATCTCCATGAATCTCCATGAATCTCTATGAATCTTCATGAATTTCCATGAATCTCCATGAACCCTCATGAACCTCCTCTCTAAATATCCATGAATCTCCATGAATCTTCATGAATCTCCATGAATCTCCATGAATCCCCACGAATCTCCATGAATCTCCATGAATCTCCATGGATCTCCATGAATCTCGTCCGTGAATCTCCATGAATCTCCTCCATGAATCTCCACGAATCTCCATGAATGTCCATGAATCTCCATGAATCTCCATGAATATCCATGAATGTCCATGAATCTCCATGAATCTCCATGAGTCTCCATGAATCTCCATGAAGTTCCAAGAATCTCCATGAATGTCCATGAATCTCCTCCATGAATCTCCATGAATCTCCATTAATATCCATGAATCTCCATGAATCTCCTCCATGAATCTCCATGAATCACCTCCATGAATCTCCATGAATCTCCATGAATGTCTATTAATCTCCATGACTCTCCATGAATCTCCTTGAATCTCCATGAATCTCCATAAATCTCAACGAATCTCCAAGAATCTCCTCCATGAATCTCCATGAATCTCCTTGAATCTCCATGAATCTCCATAAATCTCAACGAATCTCCAAGAATCTCCTCCATGAATCTCCATGAATCTCCATGAATCTCCATGTATCTCCATGAATCTCCTCCATGAATCTCCATGAATCTCCAAGAATCTCCTCCATGAATCTACATGAATCTCCATGAATCTCCATGAATCTCCTCGATGAATCTGCATGAATCTCCTGATTCATGAATCTCTATGAAACTCCATGAATCTCCATGAATATCCTCCATGAATCTCCATGAATCTCCATGAATTTCCATGAATCTCCATGAATCTCCATGTATCTCCATGAATCTACATGAATCTCCATGAACCTCCATGAATCTCCTCGATGAATCTCCATGAATCTTAATGAAACTGCTGATCCATGAACCTCTATGAATCTCCATGAATCTCCATGAATATCCTCCATGAATCTTCATGAATCTCCATGAATCTCCATGAATCTCCATGAATCTCCATGAATATCCTCCATGAATCTCCATGAATCTCCATGAATCTCCATGAATCTCCTCCATCAATCTCCATGAATCTCCATGAATCTCCATGAATCTCCATGTATCTCCATGAATTTCCAAGAATCTCCATGAATGTCCATGAATGTCCTCCATGAATCTCCATGCATCTCCATGAATCTCCATGAATCTCCATGAACCTCCTCCATGAATCTCCACGAATCTCCATGAATGTCCATGAATCTCCATGATATCCTGTATGAATCTTCATGAATCTCCATGAATCTGCATGCATCTCCATGAATCTCCATGAATCTCTATGAACCTCCTCCATGAATCTCCATGAATCTCCATGAGTATCCATGAATCTCCATGAATCTCCATGAATCTCCATGTATCTCCATGAATTTCCAAGAATCTCCATGAATGCACATGAATGTCCTCCATGAATCTCCATGCATCTCCATGAATCTCCTCGATGAATCTCCATGAATCTTCATGAATCTCCTGATCCATGAACCTCTATGAATCTCCATGAATCTCCATGAATATCCTCCATGAATCTCCATGAATCTCCATGAATGTCCATGAATCTCCTCCATGAATCTCCTGTATGAATCTCCATGAATCTCCATGAATCTCCATGAATCTCCATGAATCTCCTCCATGAATCTCCTTCATCAATCTCCACGAATCTCCATGAATCTTCATGAATCACCATGAATCTCCATGAATCTCCTCCATGAATCTCCATGAATCTCCATGAATGTCTATGAATCTTCATGAATTTCCATGAATCTCCATGAACCCTCATGAACCTCCTCTCTAAATATCCATGAATCTCCATGAATCTTCATGAATCTCCATGAATCTCCATGAATCCCCACGAATCTCCATGAATCTCCATGAATCTCCTCCATGAATCTCCACGAATCTCCATGAATGTCCATGAATCTCCATGAATCTCCATGAATATCCATGAATGTCCATGAATCTCCATGAATCTCCATGAGTCTCCATGAATCTCCATGAATTTCCAAGAATCTCCATGAATGTCCATGAATCTCCTCCATGAATCTCCATGAATCTCCATTAATATCCATGAATCTCCATGAATCTCCTCCATGAATCTCCATGAATCTCCAAGAATCTCCTCCATGAATCTACATGAATCTCCATGAATCTCCATGAATCTCCTCGATGAATCTCCATGAATCTTCATGAATCTCCTGATTCATGAATCTCTATGAAACTCCATGAATCTCCATGAATATCCTCCATGAATCTCCATGAATCTCCATGAATTTCCATGAATCTCCATGAATCTCCATGAATCTCCATGAATCTCCTCCATGAATCTCCATGAATCTCCATGAATCTCCATGAATCTCTATGTATCTTCATGAATTTCCATGAATCTCCTTGCACCCTCATGAACCTCCTCTCTAAATATCTATGAATCTCCATGAATCTTCATGAATCTCCATGAATCTCCATGAATCCGCACGAATCTCCATGAATCTCCATGAATCTCCATGGATCTCCATGAATCTCGTCCGTGAATCTCCATGAATCTCCTCCATGAATCCCCACGAATCTCCATGAATCTCCTCCATGAATCTCCACGAATCTCCATGAATGTCCATGAATCTCCATGATATCCTGTATGAATCTTCATGAATCTCCTGATCCATGAACCTCTATGAATCTCCATGAATCTCCATGAATATCCTCCATGAATCTCCATGAATCTCCATGAGTATCCATGAATCTCCATGAATCTCCATGAACCTCCATGTATCTCCATGAATCTACATGAATCTCCATGAATCTCCATGAATCTCCTCGATGAATCTCCATGAATCTTCATGAATCTCCTGATCCATGAACCTCTATGAATCTCCATGAATCTCCATGAATATCCTCCATGAATCTCCATGAATCTCCATGAATGTCCATGAATCTCCTCCATGAATCTCCTCCATGAATCTCCATGAATCTCCATGAATCTCCATGAATCTCCATGAATCTCCTCCATGAATCTCCTTCATCAATCTCCACGAATCTCCATGAATCTCCATGAATCTCCATGAATCTCCATGAATCTCCATGAATCTCCATGAATCTCTATGAATCTTCATGAATTTCCATGAATCTCCATGAACCCTCATGAACCTCCTCTCTAAATATCCATGAATCTCCATGAATCTTCATGAATCTCCATGAATCTCCATGAATCCCCACGAATCTCCATGAATCTCCATGAATCTCCATGTATCTCCATGAATTTCCAAGAATCTCCATGAATGCACATGAATGTCCTCCATGAATCTCCATGCATCTCCATGAATCTCCTCCATGAATCTCCATGAATATCCATGAATCTCCATGAATCTCCATGAACCTCCATGTATCTCCATGAATCTACATGAATCTCCATGAATCTCCATGAATCTCCTCGATGAATCTCCATGAATCTCCATGAATCTCCATGAATCTCTATGAATCTTCATGAATTTCCATGAATCTCCATGAACCCTCATGAACCTCCTCTCTAAATATCCATGAATCTCCATGAATCTTCATGAATCTCCATGAATCTCCATGAATCCCCACGAATCTCCATGAATCTCCATGAATCTCCATGTATCTCCATGAATTTCCAAGAATCTCCATGAATGCACATGAATGTCCTCCATGAATCTCCATGCATCTCCATGAATCTCCTCCATGAATCTCCATGAATATCCATGAATCTCCATGAATCTCCATGAACCTCCATGTATCTCCATGAATCTACATGAATCTCCATGAATCTCCATGAATCTCCTCGATGAATCTCCATGAATCTTCATGAATCTCCTGATCCATGAACCTCTATGAATCTCCATGAATCTCCATGAATATCCTCCATGAATCTCCATGAATCTCCATGAATGTCCATGAATCTCCTCCATGAATCTCCTCCATGAATCTCCTGTATGAATCTCCATGAATCTCCATGAATCTCCATGAATCTCCATGAATCTCCTCCATGAATCTCCTTCATCAATCTCCACGAATCTCCATGAATCTCCATGAATCTCCATGAATCTCCATGAATCTCCTCCATGAATCTCCATGAATCTCCATGAATCTCTATGAATCTTCATGAATTTCCATGAATCTCCATGAACCCTCATGAACCTCCTCTCTAAATATCCATGAATCTCCATGAATCTTCATGAATCTCCATGAATCTCCATGAATCCCCACGAATCTCCATGAATCTCCATGAATCTCCATGGATCTCCATGAATCTCGTCCGTGAATCTCCATGAATCTCCTCCATGAATCTCCACGAATCTCCATGAATGTCCATGAATCTCCATGAATCTCCATGAATATCCATGAATGTCCATGAATCTCCATGAATCTCCATGAGTCTCCATGAATCTCCATGATGTTCCAAGAATCTCCATGAATGTCCATGAATCTCCTCCATGAATCTCCATGAATCTCCATTAATATCCATGAATCTCCATGAATCTCCTCCATGAATCTCCATGAATCACCTCCATGAATCTCCATGAATCACCTCCATGAATCTCCATGAATCCCCACGAATCTCCATGAATCTCCATGAATCTCCATGGATCTCCATGAATCTCGTCCGTGAATCTCCATGAATCTCCTCCATGACTCTCCATGAATCTCCTTGAATCTCCATGAATCTCCATAAATCTCAACGAATCTCCAAGAATCTCCTCCATGAATCTCCATGAATCTCCTTGAATCTCCATGAATCTCCATAAATCTCAACGAATCTCCAAGAATCTGCTCCATGAATCTCCATGAATCTCCATGAATCTCCATGTATCTCCATGAATCTCCTCCATGAATCTCCATGAATCTCCAAGAATCTCCTCCATGAATCTACATGAATCTCCATGAATCTCCATGAATCTCCTCGATGAATCTTCATGAATCTCCTGATTCATGAATCTCTATGAAACTCCATGAATCTCCATGAATATCCTCCATGAATCTCCATGAATCTCCATGAATCTCCATGAATTTCCATGAATCTCCATGAATCTCCATGTATCTCCATGAATCTACATGAATCTCCATGAACCTCCATGAATCTCCTCGATGAATCTCCATGAATCTTAATGAAACTGCTGATCCATGAACCTCTATGAATCTCCATGAATCTCCATGAATATCCTCCATGAATCTTCATGAATCTCCATGAATCTCCATGAATCTCCATGAATCTCCATGAATATCCTCCATGAATCTCCATGAATCTCCATGAATCTCCATGAATCTCCTCCATCAATCTCCATGAATCTCCATGAATCTCCATGAATCTCCATGTATCTCCATGAATTTCCAAGAATCTCCATGAATGTCCATGAATGTCCTCCATGAATCTCCATGCATCTCCATGAATCTCCATGAATCTCCATGAACCTCCTCCATGAATCTCCACGAATCTCCATGAATCTCCACGAATCTCCATGAATCTCCATGAATCTCCATGGATCTCCATGAATCTCGTCCGTGAATCTCCATGAATCTCCTCCATGAATCTCCATGAATCACCTAGATGAATCTCCATGAATGTCTATGAATCTCCATGACTCTCCATGAATCTCCTTGAATCTCCATGAATCTCCATAAATCGCCATGAATCTCCATGAATCTCCATGAATCTCCATGAATCTCCTCCATGAATCTCCATGAATCTCCATGAATCTCCATGAATCTAGATGTATCTCCATGAATTTCCAAGAATCTCCATGAATGTCCATGAATGTCCTCCATGAATCTCCATGCATCTCCATGAATCTCCATGAATCTCCATGAACCTCCTCCATGAATCTCCACGAATCTCCATGAATCTCCATGAATCTCCATGAATCTCCATGAATATCCTCCATGAATCTCCATGAATCTCCATGAATCTCCATGAATCTCCATGAATATCCTCCATGAATCTCCATGAATCTCCATGAATCTCCTCCATGAATCTCCATGAATCTCCATGAATCTCCATGAATCTCCATGTATCTCCATGAATTTCCAAGAATCTCCATGAATGTCCATGAATGTCCTCCATGAATCTCCATGAATCTCCATGAATTTCCAACAATCTCCATGAATGTCCATGAATGTCCTCCATGAATCTCCATGCATCTCCATGAATCTCCATGAATCTCCATGAATATCCTCCACGAATCTCCATGAATCTCCATGAATGTCCATGAATCTCCTCCATGAATCTCCTGTATGAATCTCCATGAATCTCCATGAATCTCCATGAATCTCCATGAATCTCCTCCATGAATCTCCTTCATCAATCTCCACGAGTCTCCATGAATCTCCATGAATCTCCATGAATCTCCATGAATCTCCTCCATGAATCTCCATGAATCTCCATGAATCTCCATGAATCTCTATGAATCTTCATGAATTTCCATGAATCTCCTTGAACCCTCATGAACCTCCTCTCTAAATATCCATGAATCTCCATGAATCTTCATGAACCTCCATGAATCTCCATGAATCCCCACGAATCTCCATGAATCTCCATGAATCTCCATGGATCTCCATGAATCTCGTCCGTGAATCTCCATGAATCTCCTCCATGAATCCACACGAATCTCCATGAATCTCCATGAATCTCCATGGATCTCCATGAATCTCGTCCGTGAATCTCCATGAATCTCCTCCATGAATCTCCACGAATCTCCATGAATGTCCATGAATCTCCATGATATCCTGTATGAATCTTCATGAATCTCAATGAATCTGCATGCATCTCCATGAATCTCCATGAATCTCTATGAACCTCCTCCATGAATCTCCATGAATCTCCATGAGTATCCATGAATCTCCATGAATCTCCATGAATCTCCATGTATCTCCATGAATTTCCAAGAATCTCCATGAATCTCCTCCATGAATCTCCATGAATATCCATGAATCTCCGTGAATCTCCATGAACCTCCATGTATCTCCATGAATCTACATGAATCTCCATGAATCCCCACGAATCTCCATGAATCTCCATGAATCTCCATGTATCTCCATGAATTTCCAAGAATCTCCATGAATGCACATGAATGTCCTCCATGAATCTCCATGCATCTCCATGAATCTACTCCATGAATCTCCATGAATATCCATGAATCTCCATGAATCTCCATGAACCTCCATGTATCTCCATGAATCTACATGAATCTCCATGAATCTCCATGAATCTCCTCGATGAATCTCCATGAATCTCCATGAATCTCCATGAATCTCTATGAATCTTCATGAATTTCCATGAATCTCCATGAACCCTCATGAACCTCCTCTCTAAATATCCATGAATCTCCATGAATCTTCATGAATCTCCATGAATCTCCATGAATCCCCACGAATCTCCATGAATCTCCATGAATCTCCATGTATCTCCATGAATTTCCAAGAATCTCCATGAATGCACATGAATGTCCTCCATGAATCTCCATGAATCTCCATGAATCTCCATGAATCTCTATGTATCTTCATGAATTTCCATGAATCTCCTTGCACCCTCATGAACCTCCTCTCTAAATATCCATGAATCTCCATGAATCTTCATGAATCTCCATGAATCTCCATGAATCCCCACGAATCTCCATGAATCTCCATGAATCTCCATGTATCTCCATGAATCTCGTCCGTGAATCTCCATGAATCTCCTCCATGAATCCACACGAATCTCCATGAATCTCCATGAATCTCCATGGATCTCCATGAATCTCGTCCGTGAATCTCCATGAATCTCCTCCATGAATCTCCACGAATCTCCATGAATGTCCATGAATCTCCATGATATCCTGTATGAATCTTCATGAATCTCAATGAATCTGCATGCATCTCCATGAATCTCCATGAATCTCTATGAACCTCCTCCATGAATCTCCATGAATCTCCATGAGCATCCATGAATCTCCATGAATCTCCATGAATCTCCATGTATCTCCATGAATTTCCAAGAATCTCCATGAATGTCCATGAATGTCCTCCATGAATCTCCATGCATCTCCATGAATCTCCTCCATGAATCTCCATGAATATCCATGAATCTCCGTGAATCTCCATGAACCTCCATGTATCTCCATGAATCTACATGAATCTCCATGAATCCCCACGAATCTCCATGAATCTCCATGAATCTCCATGTATCTCCATGAATTTCCAAGAATCTCCATGAATGCACATGAATGTCCTCCATGAATCTCCATGCATCTCCATGAATCTCCTCCATGAATCTCCATGAATATCCATGAATCTCCATGAATCTCCATGAACCTCCATGTATCTCCATGAATCTACATGAATCTCCATGAATCTCCATGAATCTCCTCGATGAATCTCCATGAATCTCCATGAATCTCCATGAATCTCTATGAATCTTCATGAATTTCCATGAATCTCCATGAACCCTCATGAACCTCCTCTCTAAATATCCATGAATCTCCATGAATCTTCATGAATATCCTCCATGAATCTTCATGAATCTCCATGAATCTCCATGAATCTCCATGAATCTCCATGAATCTCCATGAATATCCTCCATGAATCTCCATGAATCTCCATGAATCTCCATGAATCTCCTCCATCAATCTCCATGAATCTCCATGAATCTCCATGAATCTCCATGTATCTCCATGAATTTCCAAGAATCTCCATGAATGTCCATGAATGTCCTCCATGAATCTCCATGCATCTCCATGAATCTCCATGAATCTCCATGAACCTCCTCCATGAATCTCCACGAATCTCCATGAATCTCCACGAATCTCCATGAATCTCCATGAATCTCCATGGATCTCCATGAATCTCGTCCGTGAATCTCCATGAATCTCCTCCATGAATCTCCATGAATCACCTAGATGAATCTCCATGAATGTCTATGAATCTCCATGACTCTCCATGAATCTCCTTGAATCTCCATGAATCTCCATAAATCGCCATGAATCTCCATGAATCTCCATGAATCTCCATGAATCTCCTCCATGAATCTCCATGAATCTCCATGAATCTCCTCCATGAATCTCCATGAATCTCCATGAATCTCCATGAATCTAGATGTATCTCCATGAATTTCCAAGAATCTCCATGAATGTCCATGAATGTCCTCCATGAATCTCCATGAATTTCCAACAATCTCCATGAATGTCCATGAATGTCCTCCATGAATCTCCATGCATCTCCATGAATCTCCATGAATCTCCATGAATATCCTCCACGAATCTCCATGAATCTCCATGAATGTCCATGAATCTCCTCCATGAATCTCCTGTATGAATCTCCATGAATCTCCATGAATCTCCATGAATCTCCATGAATCTCCTCCATGAATCTCCTTCATCAATCTCCACGAGTCTCCATGAATCTCCATGAATCTCCATGAATCTCCATGAATCTCCTCCATGAATCTCCATGAATCTCCATGAATCTCCATGAATCTCTATGAATCTTCATGAATTTCCATGAATCTCCTTGAACCCTCATGAACCTCCTCTCTAAATATCCATGAATCTCCATGAATCTTCATGAACCTCCATGAATCTCCATGAATCCCCACGAATCTCCATGAATCTCCATGAATCTCCATGGATCTCCATGAATCTCGTCCGTGAATCTCCATGAATCTCCTCCATGAATCCACACGAATCTCCATGAATCTCCATGAATCTCCATGGATCTCCATGAATCTCGTCCGTGAATCTCCATGAATCTCCTCCATGAATCTCCACGAATCTCCATGAATGTCCATGAATCTCCATGATATCCTGTATGAATCTTCATGAATCTCCATGAATCTCCATGAATGTCTATTAATCTCCATGACTCTCCATGAATCTCCTTGAATCTCCATGAATCTCCATAAATCTCAACGAATCTCCAAGAATCTCCTCCATGAATCTCCATGAATCTCCTTGAATCTCCATGAATCTCCATAAATCTCAACGAATCTCCAAGAATCTCCTCCATGAATCTCCATGAATCTCCATGAATCTCCATGTATCTCCATGAATCTCCTCCATGAATCTCCATGAATCTCCAAGAATCTCCTCCATGAATCTACATGAATCTCCATGAATCTCCTCGATGAATCTTCATGAATCTCCTGATTCATGAATCTCTATGAATCTCCATGAATCTCCATGAATATCCTCCATGAATCTTCATGAATCTCCATGAATCTCCATGAATCTCCATGAATCTCCATGAATATCCTCCATGAATCTCCATGAATCTCCATGAATCTCCATGAATCTCCTCCATCAATCTCCATGAATCTCCATGAATCTCCATGAATCTCCATGTATCTCCATGAATTTCCAAGAATCTCCATGAATGTCCATGAATGTCCTCCATGAATCTCCATGCATCTCCATGAATCTCCATGAATCTCCATGAACCTCCTCCATGAATCTCCACGAATCTCCATGAATCTCCACGAATCTCCATGAATCTCCATGAATCTCCATGGATCTCCATGAATCTCGTCCGTGAATCTCCATGAATCTCCTCCATGAATCTCCATGAATCACCTAGATGAATCTCCATGAATGTCTATGAATCTCCATGACTCTCCATGAATCTCCTTGAATCTCCATGAATCTCCATAAATCGCCATGAATCTCCATGAATCTCCATGAATCTCCATGAATCTCCTCCATGAATCTCCATGAATCTCCATGAATCTCCTCCATGAATCTCCATGAATCTCCATGAATCTCCATGAATCTAGATGTATCTCCATGAATTTCCAAGAATCTCCATGAATGTCCATGAATGTCCTCCATGAATCTCCATGCATCTCCATGAATCTCCATGAATCTCCATGAACCTCCTCCATGAATCTCCACGAATCTCCATGAATCTCCATGAATCTCCATGAATCTCCATGAATATCCTCCATGAATCTCCATGAATGTCCATGAATCTCCTCCATGAATCTCCTGTATGAATCTCCATGAATCTCCATGAATCTCCATGAATCTCCATGAATCTCCTCCATGAATCTCCTTCATCAATCTCCACGAGTCTCCATGAATCTCCATGAATCTCCATGAATCTCCATGAATCTCCTCCATGAATCTCCATGAATCTCCATGAATCTCCATGAATCTCTATGAATCTTCATGAATTTCCATGAATCTCCTTGAACCCTCATGAACCTCCTCTCTAAATATCCATGAATCTCCATGAATCTTCATGAACCTCCATGAATCTCCATGAATCCCCACGAATCTCCATGAATCTCCATGAATCTCCATGGATCTCCATGAATCTCGTCCGTGAATCTCCATGAATCTCCTCCATGAATCCACACGAATCTCCATGAATCTCCATGAATCTCCATGGATCTCCATGAATCTCGTCCGTGAATCTCCATGAATCTCCTCCATGAATCTCCACGAATCTCCATGAATGTCCATGAATCTCCATGATATCCTGTATGAATCTTCATGAATCTCCATGAATCTGCATGCATCTCCATGAATCTCCATGAATCTCTATGAACCTCCTCCATGAATCTCCATGAATCTCCATGAGTATCCATGAATCTCCATGAATCTCCATGAATCTCCATGTATCTCCATGAATTTCCAAGAATCTCCATGAATGTCCATGAATGTCCTCCATGAATCTCCATGCATCTCCATGAATCTCCTCCATGAATCTCCATGAATATCCATGAATCTCCGTGAATCTCCATGAACCTCCATGTATCTCCATGAATCTACATGAATCTCCATGAATCTCCATGAATCTCCTCGATGAATCTCCATGAATCTTAATGAAACTGCTGATCCATGAACCTCTATGAATCTCCATGAATCTCCATGAATATCCTCCATGAATCTTCATGAATCTCCATGAATCTCCATGAATCTCCATGAATCTCCATGAATATCCTCCATGAATCTCCATGAATCTCCATGAATCTCCATGAATCTCCTCCATGAATCTCCAAGAATCTCCATGAATCTCCATGAATCTCCATGTATCTCCATGAATTTCCAAGAATCTCCATGAATGTCCATGAATGTCCTCCATGAATCTCCATGCATCTCCATGAATCTCCATGAATCTCCATGAACCTCCTCCATGAATCTCCACGAATCTCCATGAATCTCCACGAATCTCCATGCATCTCCATGGATCTCCATGAATCTCGTCCGTGAATCTCCATGAATCTCCTCCATGAATCTCCATGAATCACCTCCATGAATCTCCAAGAATGTCTATGAATCTCCATGACTCTCCATGTATCTCCTTGAATCTCCATGAATCTCCATAAATCGCCATGAATCTCCATGAATCTCCATGAATCTATATGAATCTCCATGAATCTCCTCCATGAATATCCATGAATCTCCATGAATCTCCATGAATCTATATGAATCTCCATGAATCTCCTCCATGAATATCCATGAATCTCCATGAATCTCCATGAATCTCCTCCATGAATCTCCATGAATCTCCATGAATCTCCATGAATCTCCATGTATCTCCATGAATTTCCAAGAATCTCCATGAATGTCCATGAATGTCCTCCATGAATCTCCATGAATCTCCATGTATCTCCATGAATTTCCAACAATCTCCATGAATGTCCATGAATGTCCTCCATGAATCTCCATGCATCTCCATGAATCTCCATGAATCTCCATGAATATCCTCCATGAATCTCCATGAATGTCCATGAATCTCCTCCATGAATCTCCTGTATGAATCTCCATGAATCTCCATGAATCTCCATGAATCTCCTTCATCAATCTCCACGAATCTCCATGAATCTCCATGAATCTCCATGAATCTCCATGAATCTCCTCCATGAATCTCCATGAATCTCCATGAATCTCCATGAATCTCTATGAATCTTCATGAATTTCCATGAATCTCCTTGAACCCTCATGAACCTCCTCTCTAAATATCCATGAATCTCCATGAATCTTCATGAATCTCCTCGATGAATCTCCATGAATCTTAATGAAACTGCTGATCCATGAACCTCTATGAATCTCCATGAATCTCCATGAATATCCTCCATGAATCTTCATGAATCTCCATGAATCTCCATGAATCTCCATGAATCTCCATGAATATCCTCCATGAATCTCCATGAATCTCCATGAATCTCCATGAATCTCCTCCATCAATCTCCATGAATCTCCATGAATCTCCATGAATCTCCATGTATCTCCATGAATTTCCAAGAATCTCCATGAATGTCCATGAATGTCCTCCATGAATCTCCATGCATCTCCATGAATCTCCATGAATCTCCATGAACCTCCTCCATGAATCTCCAAGAATCTCCATGAATCTCCATGAATCTCCATGTATCTCCATGAATTTCCAAGAATCTCCATGAATGTCCATGAATGTCCTCCATGAATCTCCATGCATCTCCATGAATCTCCATGAATCTCCATGAACCTCCTCCATGAATCTCCACGAATCTCCATGAATCTCCACGAATCTCCATGCATCTCCATGGATCTCCATGAATCTCGTCCGTGAATCTCCATGAATCTCCTCCATGAATCTCCATGAATCACCTCCATGAATCTCCAAGAATGTCTATGAATCTCCATGACTCTCCATGTATCTCCTTGAATCTCCATGAATCTCCATGAATCTCCATGAATCTCCTCCATGAATCTCCATGAATCTCCATGAATCTCCATGAATCTCTATGAATCTTCATGAATTTCCATGAATCTCCTTGAACCCTCATGAACCTCCTCTCTAAATATCCATGAATCTCCATGAATCTTCATGAACCTCCATGAATCTCCATGAATCCCCACGAATCTCCATGAATCTCCATGAATCTCCATGGATCTCCATGAATCTCGTCCGTGAATCTCCATGAATCTCCTCCATGAATCCACACGAATCTCCATGAATCTCCATGAATCTCCATGGATCTCCATGAATCTCGTCCGTGAATCTCCATGAATCTCCTCCATGAATCTCCACGAATCTCCATGAATGTCCATGAATCTCCATGATATCCTGTATGAATCTTCATGAATCTCCATGAATCTGCATGCATCTCCATGAATCTCCATGAATCTCTATGAACCTCCTCCATGAATCTCCATGAATCTCCATGAGTATCCATGAATCTCCATGAATCTCCATGAATCTCCATGTATCTCCATGAATTTCCAAGAATCTCCATGAATGTCCATGAATGTCCTCCATGAATCTCCATGCATCTCCATGAATCTCCTCCATGAATCTCCATGAATATCCATGAATCTCCGTGAATCTCCATGAACCTCCATGTATCTCCATGAATCTACATGAATCTCCATGAATCTCCATGAATCTCCTCGATGAATCTCCATGAATCTTAATGAAACTGCTGATCCATGAACCTCTATGAATCTCCATGAATCTCCATGAATATCCTCCATGAATCTTCATGAATCTCCATGAATCTCCATGAATCTCCATGAATCTCCATGAATATCCTCCATGAATCTCCATGAATCTCCATGAATCTCCATGAATCTCCTCCATGAATCTCCAAGAATCTCCATGAATCTCCATGAATCTCCATGTATCTCCATGAATTTCCAAGAATCTCCATGAATGTCCATGAATGTCCTCCATGAATCTCCATGCATCTCCATGAATCTCCATGAATCTCCATGAACCTCCTCCATGAATCTCCACGAATCTCCATGAATCTCCACGAATCTCCATGCATCTCCATGGATCTCCATGAATCTCGTCCGTGAATCTCCATGAATCTCCTCCATGAATCTCCATGAATCACCTCCATGAATCTCCAAGAATGTCTATGAATCTCCATGACTCTCCATGTATCTCCTTGAATCTCCATGAATCTCCATAAATCGCCATGAATCTCCATGAATCTCCATGAATCTATATGAATCTCCATGAATCTCCTCCATGAATATCCATGAATCTCCATGAATCTAAATGAATCTATATGAATCTCCATGAATCTCCTCCATGAATATCCATGAATCTCCATGAATCTCCATGAATCTCCTCCATGAATCTCCATGAATCTCCATGAATCTCCATGAATCTCCATGTATCTCCATGAATTTCCAAGAATCTCCATGAATGTCCATGAATGTCCTCCATGAATCTCCATGAATCTCCATGTATCTCCATGAATTTCCAACAATCTCCATGAATGTCCATGAATGTCCTCCATGAATCTCCATGCATCTCCATGAATCTCCATGAATCTCCATGAATATCCTCCATGAATCTCCATGAATGTCCATGAATCTCCTCCATGAATCTCCTGTATGAATCTCCATGAATCTCCATGAATCTCCATGAATCTCCTTCATCAATCTCCACGAATCTCCATGAATCTCCATGAATCTCCATGAATCTCCATGAATCTCCTCCATGAATCTCCATGAATCTCCATGAATCTCCATGAATCTCTATGAATCTTCATGAATTTCCATGAATCTCCTTGAACCCTCATGAACCTCCTCTCTAAATATCCATGAATCTCCATGAATCTTCATGAATCTCCTCGATGAATCTCCATGAATCTTAATGAAACTGCTGATCCATGAACCTCTATGAATCTCCATGAATCTCCATGAATATCCTCCATGAATCTTCATGAATCTCCATGAATCTCCATGAATCTCCATGAATCTCCATGAATATCCTCCATGAATCTCCATGAATCTCCATGAATCTCCATGAATCTCCTCCATCAATCTCCATGAATCTCCATGAATCTCCATGAATCTCCATGTATCTCCATGAATTTCCAAGAATCTCCATGAATGTCCATGAATGTCCTCCATGAATCTCCATGCATCTCCATGAATCTCCATGAATCTCCATGAACCTCCTCCATGAATCTCCACGAATCTCCATGAATCTCCACGAATCTCCATGAATCTCCATGAATCTCCATGGATCTCCATGAATCTCGTCCGTGAATCTCCATGAATCTCCTCCATGAATCTCCATGAATCACCTAGATGAATCTCCATGAATGTCTATGAATCTCCATAAATCGCCATGAATCTCCATGAATCTCCATGAATCTCCATGAATCTCCTCCATGAATCTCCATGAATCTCCATGAATCTAGATGTATCTCCATGAATTTCCAAGAATCTCCATGAATGTCCATGAATGTCCTCCATGAATCTCCATGCATCTCCATGAATCTCCATGAATCTCCATGAACCTCCTCCATGAATCTCCACGAATCTCCATGAATCTCCATGAATCTCCATGAATCTCCATGAATCTCCATGAATATCCTCCATGAATCTCCATGAATCTCCATGAATCTCCTCCATGAATCTCCATGAATCTCCATGAATCTCCATGAATCTCCATGTATCTCCATGAATTTCCAAGAATCTCCATGAATGTCCATGAATGTCCTCCATGAATCTCCATGAATCTCCATGAATTTCCAACAATCTCCATGAATGTCCATGAATGTCCTCCATGAATCTCCATGCATCTCCATGAATCTCCATGAATCTCCATGAATATCCTCCACGAATCTCCATGAATCTCCATGAATGTCCATGAATCTCCTCCATGAATCTCCTGTATGAATCTCCATGAATCTCCATGAATCTCCATGAATCTCCATGAATCTCCTCCATGAATCTCCTTCATCAATCTCCACGAATCTCCATGAATCTCCATGAATCTCCATGAATCTCCATGAATCTCCATGAATCTCCATGAATCTCCATGAATCTCTATGAATCTTCATGAATTTCCATGAATCTCCTTGAACCCTCATGAACCTCCTCTCTAAATATCCATGAATCTCCATGAATCTTCATGAACCTCCATGAATCTCCATGAATCCCCACGAATCTCCATGAATCTCCATGAATCTCCATGGATCTCCATGAATCTCGTCCGTGAATCTCCATGAATCTCCTCCATGAATCCCCACGAATCTCCATGAATCTCCATGAATCTCCATGGATCTCCATGAATCTCGTCCGTGAATCTCCATGAATCTCCTCCATGAATCTCCACGAATCTCCATGAATGTCCATGAATCTCCATGATATCCTGTATGAATCTTCATGAATCTCCATGAATCTGCATGCACCTCCATGAATCTCCATGAATCTCTATGAACCTCCTCCATGAATCTCCATGAATCTCCATGAGTATCCATGAATCTCCATGAATCTCCATGAATCTCCATGTATCTCCATGAATTTCCAAGAATCTCCATGAATGTCCATAAATGTCCTCCATGAATCTCCATGCATCTCCATGAATCTCCTCCATGAATCTCCATGAATATCCATGAATCTCCATGAATCTCCATGAATCTCCATGAACCTCCATGTATCTCCATGAATCTACATGAATCTCCATGAATCTCCATGAATCTCCTCGATGAATCTCCATGAATCTTAATGAAACTGCTGATCCATGAACCTCTATGAATCTCCATGAATCTCCATGAATATCCTCCATGAATCTTCATGAATCTCCATGAATCTCCATGAATCTCCATGAATCTCCATGAATATCCTCCATGAATCTCCATGAATCTCCATGAATCTCCATGAATCTCCTCCATGAATCTCCAAGAATCTCCATGAATCTCCATGAATCTCCATGTATCTCCATGAATTTCCAAGAATCTCCATGAATGTCCATGAATGTCCTCCATGAATCTCCATGCATCTCCATGAATCTCCATGAATCTCCATGAACCTCCTCCATGAATCTCCACGAATCTCCATGAATCTCCACGAATCTCCATGAATCTCCATGGATCTCCATGAATCTCGTCCGTGAATCTCCATGAATCTCCTCCATGAATCTCCATGAATCACCTCCATGAATCTCCAAGAATGTCTATGAATCTCCATTACTCTCCATGTATCTCCTTGAATCTCCATGAATCTCCATAAATCGCCATGAATCTCCATGAATCTCCATGAATCTATATGAATCTCCATGAATCTCCTCCATGAATATCCATGAATCTCCATGAATCTCCATGAATCTATATGAATCTCCATGAATCTCCTCCATGAATATCCATGAATCTCCATGAATCTCCATGAATCTCCTCCATGAATCTCCATGAATCTCCATGAATCTCCATGAATCTCCATGAATATCCATGTATCTCCATGAATTTCCAACAATCTCCATGAATGTCCATGAATGTCCTCCATGAATCTCCATGCATCTCCATGAATCTCCATGAATCTCCATGAATATCCTCCATGAATCTCCATGAATCTCCATGAATGTCCATGAATCTCCTCCATGAATCTCCTGTATGAATCTCCATGAATCTCCATGAATCTCCATGAATCTCCTTCATCAATCTCCACGAATCTCCATGAATCTCCATGAATCTCCATGAATCTCCATGAATCTCCATGAATCTCCATGAATCTCCATGAATCTCTATGAATCTTCATGAATTTCCATGAATCTCCTTGAACCCTCATGAACCTCCTCTCTAAATATCCATGAATCTCCATGAATCTTCATGAATCTCCATGAATCTCCATGAATCCCCACGAATCTCCATGAATCTCCATGAATCTCCATGGATCTCCATGAATCTCGTCCGTGAATCTCCATGAATCTCCTCCATGAATCCCCACGAATCTCCATGAATCTCCTCCATGAATCTCCACGAATCTCCATGAATGTCCATGAATCTCCATGAATATCCATGAATCTCCTCGATGAATCTCCAAGAATTTTCATGAATCTCCTGATCCATGAACCTCTATGAATCTCCATGAATCTCCATGAATATCCTCCATGAATCTCCATGAATCTCCATGAACGTCCATGAATCTCCTCCATGAATCTCCTGTATGAATCTCCATGAATCTCCATGAATCTCCATGAATGTCCATGAATCTCCTCCATGAATCTCCTTCATCAATCTCCACGAATCTCCATGAATCTCCATGAATCTCCATGAATCTGCATGAATCTCCTCCATGAATCTCCATGAATCTCCATGAATCTCCATGAATCTCTATGAATCTTCATGAATTTCCATGAATCTCCATGAACCCTCATGAACCTCCTCTCTAAATATCCATGAATCTCCATGAATCTTCATGAATCTCCATGAATCTCCATGAATCCCCACGAATCTCCATGAATCTCCATGAATCTCCATGGATCTCCATGAATCTCGTCCGTGAATCTCCATGAATCTCCTCCATGAATCTCCACGAATCTCCTCCATGAATCTCCACGAATCTCCATGAATGTCCATGAATCTCCATGAATCTCCTCCATGAATCTCCATGAATCACCTCCATGAATCTCCATGAATCTCCATGAATGTCTATGAATCTCCATGACTCTCCATGAATCTCCTTGAATCTCCATGAATCTCCATAAATCTCCACGAATCTCCGTGAATCTCCATGAATCTCCACGAATCTCCATGAATCTCCTCCATGAATCTCCATGAATCTCCATGAATCTCCATGAATCTCCATGTATCTCCATGAATCTCCTCCATGAATCTCCATGAATCTCCAAGAATCTCCTCCATGAATCTACATGAATCTCCATGAATCTCCATGAATCTCCTCGATGAATCTCCATGAATCTTCATGAATCTCCTGATTCATGAATCTCTATGAAACTCCATGAATCTCCATGAATATCCTCCATAAATCTCCATGAATCTCCATGAATATCCTCCATGAATCTCCATGAATCTTCATGAATCTCCATGAATGTCCATGAATGTCCTCCATGAATCTCCATGCATCTCCATGAATCTCCATGAATCTCCATGAACCTCCTCCATGAATCTCCACGAATCTCCATGAATCTCCACGAATCTCCATGAATCTCCATGGATCTCCATGAATCTCGTCCGTGAATCTCCATGAATCTCCTCCATGAATCTCCATGAATCACCTCCATGAATCTCCATGAATGTCTATGAATCTCCATGACTCTCCATGAATCTCCTTGAATCTCCATGAATCTCCATGAATCTCCATAAATCGCCATGAATCTCCATGAATCTCCATGAATCTCCATGAATCTCCATGAATCTCCTCCATGAATCTCCATGAATCTCCATGAATCTCCATGAATCTCCTCCATGAATCTCCATGAATCTCCATGAATCTCCATGAATCTCCATGTATCTCCATGAATTTCCAAGAATCTCCATGAATGTCCATGAATGTCCTCCATGAATCTCCATGAATCTCCATGTATCTCCATGAATTTCCAACAATCTCCATGAATGTCCATGAATGTCCTCCATGAATCTCCATGCATCTCCATGAATCTCCATGAATCTCCATGAATATCCTCCACGAATCTCCATGAATCTCCATGAATATCCATGAATCTCCATGAATCTCCTTCATCAATCTCCACGAATCTCCATGAATCTCCATGAATCTCCATGAATCTGCATGAATCTCCTCCATGAATCTCCATGAATCTCCATGAATCTCCATGAATCTCTATGAATCTTCATGAATTTCCATGAATCTCCATGAACCCTCATGAACCTCCTCTCTAAATATCCATGAATCTCCATGAATCTCCATGAATCTCCATGAATCTCCATGTATCTCCATGAATTTCCAAGAATCTCCATGAATGTCCATGAATGTCCTCCATGAATCTCCATGAATCTCCATGAATTTCCAACAATCTCCATGAATGTCCATGAATGTCCTCCATGAATCTCCATGCATCTCCATGAATCTCCATGAATCTCCATGAATATCCTCCACGAATCTCCATGAATCTCCATGAATGTCCATGAATCTCCTCCATGAATCTCCTGTATGAATCTCCATGAATCTCCATGAATCTCCATGAATCTCCATGAATCTCCTCCATGAATCTCCTTCATCAATCTCCACGAGTCTCCATGAATCTCCATGAATCTCCATGAATCTCCATGAATCTCCTCCATGAATCTCCATGAATCTCCATGAATCTCCATGAATCTCTATGAATCTTCATGAATTTCCATGAATCTCCTTGAACCCTCATGAACCTCCTCTCTAAATATCCATGAATCTCCATGAATCTTCATGAACCTCCATGAATCTCCATGAATCCCCACGAATCTCCATGAATCTCCATGAATCTCCATGGATCTCCATGAATCTCGTCCGTGAATCTCCATGAATCTCCTCCATGAATCCACACGAATCTCCATGAATCTCCATGAATCTCCATGGATCTCCATGAATCTCGTCCGTGAATCTCCATGAATCTCCTCCATGAATCTCCACGAATCTCCATGAATGTCCATGAATCTCCATGATATCCTGTATGAATCTTCATGAATCTCCATGAATCTGCATGCATCTCCATGAATCTCCATGAATCTCTATGAACCTCCTCCATGAATCTCCATGAATCTCCATGAGTATCCATGAATCTCCATGAATCTCCATGAATCTCCATGTATCTCCATGAATTTCCAAGAATCTCCATGAATGTCCATGAATGTCCTCCATGAATCTCCATGCATCTCCATGAATCTCCTCCATGAATCTCCATGCATCTCCATGAATCTCCTCCATGAATCTCCATGAATATCCATGAATCTCCATGAATCTCCATGAACCTCCATGTATCTCCATGAATCTACATGAATCTCCATGAACCTCCATGTATCTCCATGAATCTACATGAATCTCCATGAATCTCCATGAATCTCCTCGATGAATCTCCATGAATCTTCATGAATCTCCTGATCCATGAACCTCTATGAATCTCCATGAATCTCCATGAATATCCTCCATGAATCTCCATGAATCTCCATGAATGTCCATGAATCTCCTCCATGAATCTCCTCCATGAATCTCCTCCATGAATCTCCTGTATGAATCTCCATGAATCTCCATGAATCTCCATGAATCTCCATGAATCTCCTCCATGAATCTCCTTCATCAATCTCCACGAATCTCCATGAATCTCCATGAATCTCCATGAATCTCCATGAATCTCCTCCATGAATCTCCATGAATCTCCATGAATCTCTATGAATCTTCATGAATTTCCATGAATCTCCATGAACCCTCATGAACCTCCTCTCTAAATATCCATGAATCTCCATGAATCTTCATGAATCTCCATGAATCTCCATGAATCCCCACGAATCTCCATGAATCTCCATGAATCTCCATGGATCTCCATGAATCTCGTCCGTGAATCTCCATGAATCTCCTCCATGAATCTCCACGAATCTCCATGAATGTCCATGAATCTCCATGAATCTCCATGAATATCCATGAATGTCCATGAATCTCCATGAATCTCCATGAGTCTCCATGAATCTCCATGAAGTTCCAAGAATCTCCATGAATGTCCATGAATCTCCTCCATGAATCTCCATGAATCTCCATTAATATCCATGAATCTCCATGAATCTCCTCCATGAATCTCCATGAATCACCTCCATGAATCTCCATGAATCTCCATGAATGTCTATTAATCTCCATGACTCTCCATGAATCTCCTTGAATCTCCATGAATCTCCATAAATCTCAACGAATCTCCAAGAATCTCCTCCATGAATCTCCAGGAATCTCCTTGAATCTCCATGAATCTCCATAAATCTCAACGAATCTCCAAGAATCTCCTCCATGAATCTCCATGAATCTCCATGAATCTCCATGTATCTCCATGAATCTCCTCCATGAATCTCCATGAATCTCCAAGAATCTCCTCCATGAATCTACATGAATCTCCATGAATCTCCATGAATCTCCTCGATGAATCTTCATGAATCTCCTGATTCATGAATCTCTATGAAACTCCATGAATCTCCATGAATATCCTCCATGAATCTCCATGAATCTCCATGAATTTCCATGAATCTCCATGAATCTCCATGTATCTCCATGAATCTACATGAATCTCCATGAACCTCCATGAATCTCCATGAATCTCCATGAATCTCCTCCATGAATCTCCATGAATCTCCATGAATCTCCATGAATCTCCTCCATGAATCTCCATGAATCTCCATGAATCTCCATGAATCTCCATGTATCTCCATGAATTTCCAAGAATCTCCATGAATGTCCATGAATGTCCTCCATGAATCTCCATGAATCTCCATGTATCTCCATGAATTTCCAACAATCTCCATGAATGTCCATGAATGTCCTCCATGAATCTCCATGCATCTCCATGAATCTCCATGAATCTCCATGAATATCCTCCACGAATCTCCATGAATCTCCATGAATATCCATGAATCTCCATGAATCTCCTTCATCAATCTCCACGAATCTCCATGAATCTCCATGAATCTCCATGAATCTGCATGAATCTCCTCCATGAATCTCCATGAATCTCCATGAATCTCCATGAATCTCTATGAATCTTCATGAATTTCCATGAATCTCCATGAACCCTCATGAACCTCCTCTCTAAATATCCATGAATCTCCATGAATCTCCATGAATCTCCATGAATCTCCATGTATCTCCATGAATTTCCAAGAATCTCCATGAATGTCCATGAATGTCCTCCATGAATCTCCATGAATCTCCATGAATTTCCAACAATCTCCATGAATGTCCATGAATGTCCTCCATGAATCTCCATGCATCTCCATGAATCTCCATGAATCTCCATGAATATCCTCCACGAATCTCCATGAATCTCCATGAATGTCCATGAATCTCCTCCATGAATCTCCTGTATGAATCTCCATGAATCTCCATGAATCTCCATGAATCTCCATGAATCTCCTCCATGAATCTCCTTCATCAATCTCCACGAGTCTCCATGAATCTCCATGAATCTCCATGAATCTCCATGAATCTCCTCCATGAATCTCCATGAATCTCCATGAATCTCCATGAATCTCTATGAATCTTCATGAATTTCCATGAATCTCCTTGAACCCTCATGAACCTCCTCTCTAAATATCCATGAATCTCCATGAATCTTCATGAACCTCCATGAATCTCCATGAATCCCCACGAATCTCCATGAATCTCCATGAATCTCCATGGATCTCCATGAATCTCGTCCGTGAATCTCCATGAATCTCCTCCATGAATCCACACGAATCTCCATGAATCTCCATGAATCTCCATGGATCTCCATGAATCTCGTCCGTGAATCTCCATGAATCTCCTCCATGAATCTCCACGAATCTCCATGAATGTCCATGAATCTCCATGATATCCTGTATGAATCTTCATGAATCTCCATGAATCTGCATGCATCTCCATGAATCTCCATGAATCTCTATGAACCTCCTCCATGAATCTCCATGAATCTCCATGAGTATCCATGAATCTCCATGAATCTCCATGAATCTCCATGTATCTCCATGAATTTCCAAGAATCTCCATGAATGTCCATGAATGTCCTCCATGAATCTCCATGCATCTCCATGAATCTCCTCCATGAATCTCCATGAATATCCATGAATCTCCGTGAATCTCCATGAACCTCCATGTATCTCCATGAATCTACATGAATCTCCATGAATCCCCACGAATCTCCATGAATCTCCATGAATCTCCATGTATCTCCATGAATTTCCAAGAATCTCCATGAATGCACATGAATGTCCTCCATGAATCTCCATGCATCTCCATGAATCTCCTCCATGAATCTCCATGAATATCCATGAATCTCCATGAATCTCCATGAACCTCCATGTATCTCCATGAATCTACATGAATCTCCATGAATCTCCATGAATCTCCTCGATGAATCTCCATGAATCTCCATGAATCTCCATGAATCTCTATGAATCTTCATGAATTTCCATGAATCTCCATGAACCCTCATGAACCTCCTCTCTAAATATCCATGAATCTCCATGAATCTTCATGAATCTCCATGAATCTCCATGAATCCCCACGAATCTCCATGAATCTCCATGAATCTCCATGTATCTCCATGAATTTCCAAGAATCTCCATGAATGCACATGAATGTCCTCCATGAATCTCCATGCATCTCCATGAATCTCCTCCATGAATCTCCATGAATATCCATGAATCTCCATGAATCTCCATGAACCTCCATGTATCTCCATGAATCTACATGAATCTCCATGAATCTCCATGAATCTCCTCGATGAATCTCCATGAATCTTCATGAATCTCCTGATCCATGAACCTCTATGAATCTCCATGAATCTCCATGAATATCCTCCATGAATCTCCATGAATCTCCATGAATGTCCATGAATCTCCTCCATGAATCTCCTCCATGAATCTCCTCCATGAATCTCCTCCATGAATCTCCTGTATGAATCTCCATGAATCTCCATGAATCTCCATGAATCTCCATGAATCTCCTCCATGAATCTCCTTCATCAATCTCCACGAATCTCCATGAATCTCCATGAATCTCCATGAATCTCCATGAATCTCCTCCATGAATCTCCATGAATCTCCATGAATCTCTATGAATCTTCATGAATTTCCATGAATCTCCATGAACCCTCATGAACCTCCTCTCTAAATATCCATGAATCTCCATGAATCTTCATGAATCTCCATGAATCTCCATGAATCCCCACGAATCTCCATGAATCTCCATGAATCTCCATGGATCTCCATGAATCTCGTCCGTGAATCTCCATGAATCTCCTCCATGAATCTCCACGAATCTCCATGAATGTCCATGAATCTCCATGAATCTCCATGAATATCCATGAATGTCCATGAATCTCCATGAATCTCCATGAGTCTCCATGAATCTCCATGAAGTTCCAAGAATCTCCATGAATGTCCATGAATCTCCTCCATGAATCTCCATGAATCTCCATTAATATCCATGAATCTCCATGAATCTCCTCCATGAATCTCCATGAATCACCTCCATGAATCTCCATGAATCTCCATGAATGTCTATTAATCTCCATGACTCTCCATGAATCTCCTTGAATCTCCATGAATCTCCATAAATCTCAACGAATCTCCAAGAATCTCCTCCATGAATCTCCATGAATCTCCTTGAATCTCCATGAATCTCCATAAATCTCAACGAATCTCCAAGAATCTCCTCCATGAATCTCCATGAATCTCCATGAATCTCCATGTATCTCCATGAATCTCCTCCATGAATCTCCATGAATCTCCAAGAATCTCCTCCATGAATCTACATGAATCTCCATGAATCTCCATGAATCTCCTCGATGAATCTTCATGAATCTCCTGATTCATGAATCTCTATGAAACTCCATGAATCTCCATGAATATCCTCCATGAATCTCCATGAATCTCCATGAATTTCCATGAATCTCCATGAATCTCCATGTATCTCCATGAATCTACATGAATCTCCATGAACCTCCATGAATCTCCTCGATGAATCTCCATGAATCTTAATGAAACTGCTGATCCATGAACCTCTATGAATCTCCATGAATCTCCATGAATATCCTCCATGAATCTTCATGAATCTCCATGAATCTCCATGAATCTCCATGAATCTCCATGAATATCCTCCATGAATCTCCATGAATCTCCATGAATCTCCTCCATCAATCTCCATGAATCTCCATGAATCTCCATGAATCTCCATGTATCTCCATGAATTTCCAAGAATCTCCATGAATGTCCATGAATGTCCTCCATGAATCTCCATGCATCTCCATGAATCTCCATGAATCTCCATGAACCTCCTCCATGAATCTCCACGAATCTCCATGAATCTACACGAATCTCCATGAATCTCCATGAATCTCCATGGATCTCCATGAATCTCGTCCGTGAATCTCCATGAATCTCCTCCATGAATCTCCATGAATCACCTAAATGAATCTCCATGAATGTCTATGAATCTCCATGACTCTCCATGAATCTCCTTGAATCTCCATGAATCTCCATAAATCGCCATGAATCTCCATGAATCTCCATGAATCTCCATGAATCTCCTCCATGAATCTCCATGAATCTACATGAATCTCCATGAATCTAGATGTATCTCCATGAATTTCCAAGAATCTCCATGAATGTCCATGAATGTCCTCCATGAATCTCCATGCATCTCCATGAATCTCCATGAATCTCCATGAACCTCCTCCATGAATCTCCACGAATCTCCATGAATCTCCATGAATCTCCATGAATCTCCATGAATATCCTCCATGAATCTCCATGAATCTCCATGAATCTCCATGAATCTCCATGAATATCCTCCATGAATCTCCATGAATCTCCATGAATCTCCTCCATGAATCTCCATGAATCTCCATGAATCTCCATGAATCTCCATGTATCTCCATGAATTTCCAAGAATCTCCATGAATGTCCATGAATGTCCTCCATGAATCTCCATGAATCTCCATGAATTTCCAACAATCTCCATGAATGTCCATGAATGTCCTCCATGAATCTCCATGCATCTCCATGAATCTCCATGAATCTCCATGAATATCCTCCACGAATCTCCATGAATCTCCATGAATGTCCATGAATCTCCTCCATGAATCTCCTGTATGAATCTCCATGAATCTCCATGAATCTCCATGAATCTCCATGAATCTCCTCCATGAATCTCCTTCATCAATCTCCACGAGTCTCCATGAATCTCCATGAATCTCCATGAATCTCCATGAATCTCCTCCATGAATCTCCATGAATCTCCATGAATCTCCATGAATCTCTATGAATCTTCATGAATTTCCATGAATCTCCTTGAACCCTCATGAACCTCCTCTCTAAATATCCATGAATCTCCATGAATCTTCATGAACCTCCATGAATCTCCATGAATCCCCACGAATCTCCATGAATCTCCATGAATCTCCATGGATCTCCATGAATCTCGTCCGTGAATCTCCATGAATCTCCTCCATGAATCCACACGAATCTCCATGAATCTCCATGAATCTCCATGGATCTCCATGAATCTCGTCCGTGAATCTCCATGAATCTCCTCCATGAATCTCCACGAATCTCCATGAATGTCCATGAATCTCCATGATATCCTGTATGAATCTTCATGAATCTCCATGAATCTGCATGCATCTCCATGAATCTCCATGAATCTCTATGAACCTCCTCCATGAATCTCCATGAATCTCCATGAGTATCCATGAATCTCCATGAATCTCCATGAATCTCCATGTATCTCCATGAATTTCCAAGAATCTCTATGAATGTCCATGAATGTCCTCCATGAATCTCCATGCATCTCCATGAATCTCCTCCATGAATCTCCATGAATATCCATGAATCTCCGTGAATCTCCATGAACCTCCATGTATCTCCATGAATCTACATGAATCTCCATGAATCTCCATGAATCTCCTCGATGAATCTCCATGAATCTTAATGAAACTGCTGATCCATGAACCTCTATGAATCTCCATGAATCTCCATGAATCTCCATGAATCTCCATGAATCTCTATGAATCTTCATGAATTTCCATGAATCTCCTTGAACCCTCATGAACCTCCTCTCTAAATATCCATGAATCTCCATGAATCTTCATGAACCTCCATGAATCTCCATGAATCCCCACGAATCTCCATGAATCTCCATGAATCTCCATGGATCTCCATGAATCTCGTCCGTGAATCTCCATGAATCTCCTCCATGAATCCCCACGAATCTCCATGAATCTCCATGAATCTCCATGGATCTCCATGAATCTCGTCCGTGAATCTCCATGAATCTCCTCCATGAATCTCCACGAATCTCCATGAATGTCCATGAATCTCCATGATATCCTGTATGAATCTCCATGAATCTCCATGAATCTCCTCCATGAATCTCCTTCATCAATCTCCACGAATCTCCATGAATCTCCATGAATCTCCATGAATCTCCATGAATCTCCATGAATCTCCATGAATCTCCATGAATCTCTATGAATCTTCATGAATTTCCATGAATCTCCTTGAACCCTCATGAACCTCCTCTCTAAATATCCATGAATCTCCATGAATCTTCATGAACCTCCATGAATCTCCATGAATCCCCACGAATCTCCATGAATCTCCATGAATCTCCATGGATCTCCATGAATCTCGTCCGTGAATCTCCATGAATCTCCTCCATGAATCCCCACGAATCTCCATGAATCTCCATGAATCTCCATGGATCTCCATGAATCTCGTCCGTGAATCTCCATGAATCTCCTCCATGAATCTCCACGAATCTCCATGAATGTCCATGAATCTCCATGATATCCTGTATGAATCTTCATGAATCTCCATGAATCTGCATGCATCTCCATGAATCTCCATGAATCTCTATGAACCTCCTCCATGAATCTCCATGAATCTCCATGAGTATCCATGAATCTCCATGAATCTCCATGAATCTCCATGTATCTCCATGAATTTCCAAGAATCTCCATGAATGTCCATAAATGTCCTCCATGAATCTCCATGCATCTCCATGAATCTCCTCCATGAATCTCCATGAATATCCATGAATCTCCATGAATCTCCATGAATCTCCATGAACCTCCATGTATCTCCATGAATCTACATGAATCTCCATGAATCTCCATGAATCTCCTCGATGAATCTCCATGAATCTTAATGAAACTGCTGATCCATGAACCTCTATGAATCTCCATGAATCTCCATGAATATCCTCCATGAATCTTCATGAATCTCCATGAATCTCCATGAATCTCCATGAATCTCCATGAATATCCTCCATGAATCTCCATGAATCTCCATGAATCTCCATGAATCTCCTCCATGAATCTCCAAGAATCTCCATGAATCTCCATGAATCTCCATGTATCTCCATGAATTTCCAAGAATCTCCATGAATGTCCATGAATGTCCTCCATGAATCTCCATGCATCTCCATGAATCTCCATGAATCTCCATGAACCTCCTCCATGAATCTCCACGAATCTCCATGAATCTCCACGAATCTCCATGAATCTCCATGGATCTCCATGAATCTCGTCCGTGAATCTCCATGAATCTCCTCCATGAATCTCCATGAATCACCTCCATGAATCTCCAAGAATGTCTATGAATCTCCATTACTCTCCATGTATCTCCTTGAATCTCCATGAATCTCCATAAATCGCCATGAATCTCCATGAATCTCCATGAATCTATATGAATCTCCATGAATCTCCTCCATGAATATCCATGAATCTCCATGAATCTCCATGAATCTATATGAATCTCCATGAATCTCCTCCATGAATATCCATGAATCTCCATGAATCTCCATGAATCTCCTCCATGAATCTCCATGAATCTCCATGAATCTCCATGAATCTCCATGAATATCCATGTATCTCCATGAATTTCCAACAATCTCCATGAATGTCCATGAATGTCCTCCATGAATCTCCATGCATCTCCATGAATCTCCATGAATCTCCATGAATATCCTCCATGAATCTCCATGAATCTCCATGAATGTCCATGAATCTCCTCCATGAATCTCCTGTATGAATCTCCATGAATCTCCATGAATCTCCATGAATCTCCTTCATCAATCTCCACGAATCTCCATGAATCTCCATGAATCTCCATGAATCTCCATGAATCTCCTCCATGAATCTCCATGAATCTCCATGAATCTCCATGAATCTCTATGAATCTTCATGAATTTCCATGAATCTCCTTGAACCCTCATGGACCTCCTCTCTAAATATCCATGAATCTCCATGAATCTTCATGAATCTTCATGAATCTCCATGAATCCCCACGAATCTCCATGAATCTCCATGAATCTCCATGGATCTCCATGAATCTCGTCCGTGAATCTCCATGAATCTCCTCCATGAATCCCCACGAATCTCCATGAATCTCCTCCATGAATCTCCACGAATCTCCATGAATGTCCATGAATCTCCATGAATATCCATGAATCTCCTCGATGAATCTCCAAGAATTTTCATGAATCTCCTGATCCATGAACCTCTATGAATCTCCATGAATCTCCATGAATATCCTCCATGAATCTCCATGAATCTCCATGAACGTCCATGAATCTCCTCCATGAATCTCCTGTATGAATCTCCATGAATCTCCATGAATCTCCATGAATGTCCATGAATCTCCTCCATGAATCTCCTTCATCAATCTCCACGAATCTCCATGAATCTCCATGAATCTCCATGAATCTGCATGAATCTCCTCCATGAATCTCCATGAATCTCCATGAATCTCCATGAATCTCTATGAATCTTCATGAATTTCCATGAATCTCCATGAACCCTCATGAACCTCCTCTCTAAATATCCATGAATCTCCATGAATCTTCATGAATCTCCATGAATCTCCATGAATCCCCACGAATCTCCATGAATCTCCATGAATCTCCATGGATCTCCATGAATCTCGTCCGTGAATCTCCATGAATCTCCTCCATGAATCTCCACGAATCTCCTCCATGAATCTCCACGAATCTCCATGAATGTCCATGAATCTCCATGAATCTCCTCCATGAATCTCCATGAATCACCTCCATGAATCTCCATGAATCTCCATGAATGTCTATGAATCTCCATGACTCTCCATGAATCTCCTTGAATCTCCATGAATCTCCATAAATCTCCACGAATCTCCGTGAATCTCCATGAATCTCCACGAATCTCCATGAATCTCCTCCATGAATCTCCATGAATCTCCATGTATCTCCATGAATCTCCTCCATGAATCTCCATGAATCTCCAAGAATCTCCTCCATGAATCTACATGAATCTCCATGAATCTCCATGAATCTCCTCGATGAATCTCCATGAATCTTCATGAATCTCCTGATTCATGAATCTCTATGAAACTCCATGAATCTCCATGAATATCCTCCATAAATCTCCATGAATCTCCATGAATATCCTCCATGAATCTCCATGAATCTTCATGAATCTCCATGAATGTCCATGAATGTCCTCCATGAATCTCCATGCATCTCCATGAATCTCCATGAATCTCCATGAACCTCCTCCATGAATCTCCACGAATCTCCATGAATCTCCACGAATCTCCATGAATCTCCATGGATCTCCATGAATCTCGTCCGTGAATCTCCATGAATCTCCTCCATGAATCTCCATGAATCACCTCCATGAATCTCCATGAATGTCTATGAATCTCCATGACTCTCCATGAATCTCCTTGAATCTCCATGAATCTCCATGAATCTCCATAAATCGCCATGAATCTCCATGAATCTCCATGAATCTCCATGAATCTCCATGAATCTCCTCCATGAATCTCCATGAATCTCCATGAATCTCCATGAATCTCCTCCATGAATCTCCATGAATCTCCATGAATCTCCATGAATCTCCATGTATCTCCATGAATTTCCAAGAATCTCCATGAATGTCCATGAATGTCCTCCATGAATCTCCATGAATCTCCATGTATCTCCATGAATTTCCAACAATCTCCATGAATGTCCATGAATGTCCTCCATGAATCTCCATGCATCTCCATGAATCTCCATGAATCTCCATGAATATCCTCCACGAATCTCCATGAATCTCCATGAATATCCATGAATCTCCATGAATCTCCTTCATCAATCTCCACGAATCTCCATGAATCTCCATGAATCTCCATGAATCTGCATGAATCTCCTCCATGAATCTCCATGAATCTCCATGAATCTCCATGAATCTCTATGAATCTTCATGAATTTCCATGAATCTCCATGAACCCTCATGAACCTCCTCTCTAAATATCCATGAATCTCCATGAATCTTCATGAATCTCCATGAATCTCCATGAATCCCCACGAATCTCCATGAATCTCCATGAATCTCCATGGATCTCCATGAATCTCGTCCGTGAATCTCCATGAATCTCCTCCATGAATCTCCACGAATCTCCATGAATGTCCATGAATCTCCATGAATCTCCTCCATGAATCTCCATGAATCACCTCCATGAATCTCCATGAATCTCCATGAATGTCTATGAATCTCCATGACTCTCCATGAATCTCCTTGAATCTCCATGAATCTCCATAAATCTCCACGAATCTCCGTGAATCTCCATGAATCTCCACGAATCTCCATGAATCTCCTCCATGAATCTCCATGAATCTCCAAGAATCTCCTCCATGAATCTCCATGAATCTCCATGAATCTCCATGTATCTCCATGAATCTCCTCCATGAATCTCCATGAATCTCCACGAATCTCCATGAATCTCTATGAATCTTCATGAATTTCCATGAATCTCCATGAACCCTCATGAACCTCCTCTCTAAATCTCCATGAATCTCCATGCATCTCCATGAATCTCCATGAATCTCCATGAACCTCCTCCATGAATCTCCATGAATCTCCATGAATATCCATGAATCTCCATGAATCTCCATGAATCTCCATGTATCTCCATGAATCTACATGAATCTCCATGAATCTCCATGAATCTCCTCGATGAATCTCCATGAATCTTCATGAATCTCCTGATCCATGAACCTCTATGAATCTCCATGGATCTCCATGAATCTCCTCCATGAATCTCCATGAATCTCCATGAATCTCCATGAATCTCCATGAATCTCCTCTATGAATCTCCATGAATCTCCATGAATCTCCTCCATGAATCTCTATGAATCTCCATGAATTTCCATGAATCTCCATGAACCCTCATGAACCTCCTCTCTAAATCTCCATGAATCTCCATGAATCTCCATGAATGTCCATGAATCTCTATGAATCTCCTCCATGAATCTCCTGTATGAATCTCCATGAATCTCCATGAATATCCTCCATGAATCTCCATGAATCTCCATGAATCTCTATGAATCTCCATGAATTTCCATGAATATCCATGAACCCTCATGAACCTCCTCTCTAAATCTCCATGAATCTCCATGAATCTTCATGAATCTCTATGAATCTCCATGAATCTCCTCCATCACTCTCCTGTATGAATCTCCATGAATCTCCATGAATCTCCATGAATCTCTATGAATCTTCATGAATCTCCATGAATCTCCATGAATCTCCTCGATGAATCTCCATGAATCTCCATGAATATCCATGAATCTCCATGAATCTCCATGAACCTCCATGTATCTCCATGAATCTACATGAATCTCCATGAATGTCTATGAATCTCCATGAATCTCCATGAATATCCTCCATGAATCTCCATGAATCTCCATGAATCTCTATGAATCTCCATGAATTTCCATGAATATCCATGAACCCTCATGAACCTCCTCTCTAAATCTCCATGAATCTCCATGAATATCCTCCATTAATCTCCATGAATCTCCATGAATCTCTATGAATCTCCATGAATTTCCATGAATATCCATGAACCCTCATGAACCTCCTCTCTAAATCTCCATGAATCTCCATGAATCTTCATGAATCTCTATGAATCTCCATGAATCTCCTCCATGACTCTCCTGTATGAATCTCCATGAATCTCCATGAATCTCCATGAACCTCTATGAATCTTCATGAATCTCCATGAATCTCCATGAATCTCCTCGATGAATATCCATGAATCTCCATGAATATCCATGAATCTCCATGAATCTCCATGAACCTCCATGTATCTCCAAGAATCTCCATGAATGTCCATGAATGTCCTCCATGAATCTCCATGCATCTCCATGAATCTCCATGAATCTCCATGAACCTTCTCCATGAATCTCCATGAATCTCCATGAATATCCATGAATCTCCATGAATCTCCATGAACCTCCATGTATCTCCATGAATCTACATGAATCTCCATGAATCTCCATGAATCTCCTCGATGAAGCTCCATGAATCTTCATGAATCTCCTGATCCATGAACCTCTATGAATCTCCATGAACCTCTATGAATCTCCATGAATCTCCATGAATATCCTCCATGAATCTCCATGAATCTCCATGAATGTCCATGAAACTCCTCCATGAATCTCCATGAATATCCATGAATCTCCTCCATGAATCTCCTGTATGAATCTCCATGAATCTTAATGAAACTGCTGATCCATGAACCTCTATGAATCTCCATGAATCTCCATGAATATCCTCCATGAATCTTCATGAATCTCCATGAATCTCCATGAATCTCCATGTATCTCCATGAATCTACATGAATCTCCATGAATCTCCATGAATCTCCTCGATGAATCTCCATGAATCTTCATGAATCTCCTGATCCATGAACCTCTATGAATCTCCATGGATCTCCATGAATCTCCTCCATGAATCTCCATGAATCTCCATGAATCTCCATGAATCTCCATGAATCTCCTCTATGAATCTCCATGAATCTCCATGAATCTCCTCCATGAATCTCTATGAATCTCCATGAATTTCCATGAATCTCCATGAACCCTCATGAACCTCCTCTCTAAATCTCCATGAATCTCCATGAATCTCCATGAATGTCCATGAATCTCTATGAATCTCCTCCATGAATCTCCTGTATGAATCTCCATGAATCTCCATGAATATCCTCCATGAATCTCCATGAATCTCCATGAATCTCTATGAATCTCCATGAATTTCCATGAATATCCATGAACCCTCATGAACCTCCTCTCTAAATCTCCATGAATCTCCATGAATCTTCATGAATCTCTATGAATCTCCATGAATCTCCTCCATGACTCTCCTGTATGAATCTCCATGAATCTCCATGAATCTCCATGAATCTCTATGAATCTTCATGAATCTCCATGAATCTCCATGAATCTCCTCGATGAATCTCCATGAATCTCCATGAATATCCATGAATCTCCATGAATCTCCATGAACCTCCATGTATCTCCATGAATCTACATGAATCTCCATGAATGTCTATGAATCTCCATGAATCTCCATGAATATCCTCCATGAATCTCCATGAATCTCCATGAATCTCTATGAATCTCCATGAATTTCCATGAATATCCATGAACCCTCATGAACCTCCTCTCTAAATCTCCATGAATCTCCATGAATATCCTCCATGAATCTCCATGAATCTCCATGAATCTCTATGAATCTCCATGAATTTCCATGAATATCCATGAACCCTCATGAACCTCCTCTCTAAATCTCCATGAATCTCCATGAATCTTCATGAATCTCTATGAATCTCCATGAATCTCCTCCATGACTCTCCTGTATGAATCTCCATGAATCTCCATGAATCTCCATGAACCTCTATGAATCTTCATGAATCTCCATGAATCTCCATGAATCTCCTCGATGAATCTCCATGAATCTCCATGAATATCCATGAATCTCCATGAATCTCCATGAACCTCCATGTATCTCCAAGAATCTCCATGAATGTCCATGAATGTCCTCCATGAATCTCCATGCATCTCCATGAACCTCCATGAATCTCCATGAACCTTCTCCATGAATCTCCATGAATCTCCATGAATATCCATGAATCTCCATGAATCTCCATGAACCTCCATGTATCTCCATGAATCTACATGAATCTCCATGAATCTCCATGAATCTCCTCGATGAATCTCCATGAATCTTCATGAATCTCCTGATCCATGAACCTCTATGAATCTCCATGAACCTCTATGAATCTCTATGATTCTCCATGAATATCCTCCTTGAGTCTCCATGAATCTCCATGAATGTCCATGAAACTCTTCCATGAATCTCCATGAATATCCATGAATCTCCTCCATGAATCGCCTGTATGAATCTCCATGAATCTTAATGAAACTGCTGATCCATGAACCTCTATGAATCTCCATGAATCTCCATGAATATCCTCCATGAATCTTCATGAATCTCCATGAATCTCCATGAATCTCCATGAATATCCTCCATGAAGCTCCATGAATCTCCATGAACCTCCATGAATCTCCTCCATGAATCTCCATGAATCTCCATGAATCTCTATGAATCTTCATGAATTTCCATGAATCTCCATGAATCTCCTCCATGAATCTCCATGAATCTCCACGAATCTCCATGAATCTCTATGAATCTTCATGAATTTCCATGAATCTCCATGAACCCTCATGAACCTCCTCTCTAAATCTCCATGAATCTCCATGAATCTCCATGAACCTCCTCCATGAATCTCCATGAATCTCCATGAATATCCATGAATCTCCATGAATCTCCATGAATCTCCATGTATCTCCATGAATCTACATGAATCTCCATGAATCTCCATGAATCTCCTCGATGAATCTCCATGAATCTTCATGAATCTCCTGATCCATGAACCTCTATGAATCTCCATGGATCTCCATGAATCTCCTCCATGAATCTCCATGAATCTCCATGAATCTCCATGAATCTCCATGAATCTCCTCCATGAATCTCCATGAATCTCCATGAATCTCCATGAATCTCCATGAATCTCCTCGATGAATCTCCATGAATCTTCATGAATCTCCTGATCCATGAACCTCTATGAATCTCCATGGATCTCCATGAATCTCCTCCATGAATCTCCATGAATCTCCATGAATGTCCATGAATCTCTATGAATCTCCTCCATGAATCTCCTGTATGAATCTCCATGAATCTCCATGAATATCCTCCATGAATCTCCATGAATCTCCATGAATCTCTATTAATCTTCATGAATCTCCATGAATCTCCATGAATCTCCTCGATGAATCTCCATGAATCTCCATGAATATCCATGAATCTCCATGAATCTCCATGAACCTCCATGTATCTCCATGAATCTACATGAATCTCCATGAATGTCTATGAATCTCCATGAATCTCCATGAATATCCTCCATGAATCTCCTCCATGACTCTCCTGTATGAATCTCCATGAATCTCCATGAATCTCCATGAATCTCCATGAATTTCCAAGAATCTCCATGAATGTCCATGAATCTCCTCCATGAATCTCCATGAATCTCCATTAATATCCATGAATCTCCATGAATCTCCTCCATGAATCTCCATGAATCACCTCCATGAATCTCCGTGAATCTCCATGAATCTCCACGAATCTCCATGAACCTCCTCCATGAATCTCCATGAATATCCATGAATGTCCATGAATCTCCATGAGTCTCCATGAATCTCCATGAATTTCCAAGAATCTCCATGAATGTCCATGAATCTCCGTGAATCTCCATGAATCTCCTCCATGAATCTCCATGAATCTCCATGAATCTCCATGAATCTCTATGAATCTTCATGAATTTCCATGAATCTCCATGAATCTCCTCCATGAATCTCCATGAATCTCCACGAATCTCCATGAATCTCTATGAATCTTCATGTTTTTCCATGAATCTCCATGAACCCTCATGAACCTCCTCTCTAAATCTCCATGAATCTCCATGCATCTCCATGAATCTCCATGAATCTCCATGAATCTCTATGAATCTCCATGAATCTCCATGAATCTCCATGAATCTCCTCGATGAATCTCCATGAATCTCCATGAATATCCATGAATCTCCATGAATCTCCATGAACCTCCATGTATCTCCATGAATCTACATGAATCTCCATGAATCTCCATGAATCTCCATGAATCTTCATGAATCTCCTGATCCATGAACCTCTATGAATCTCCATGAATCTCCATGAATCTCCTCCTTGAATCTCTATGAATCTCCATGAATTTCCATGAATCTCCATGAACCCTCATGAAACTACTCTCTAAATCTCCATGAATCTCCATGAATCTCCATGAATGTCCATGAATCTCTATGAATCTCCTCCATGAATCTCCTGTATGAATCTCCATGAATCTCCATGAATATCCTCCATGAATCTCCATGAATCTCCATGAATCTCTATGAATCTCCATGAATTTCCATGAATATCCATGAACCCTCATGAACCTCCTCTCTAAATCTCCATGAATCTTCATGAATCTCTATGAATCTCCATGAATCTCCTCCATGACTCTCCTGTATGAATCTCCATGAATCTCCATGAATCTCTATGAATCTCCATGAATCTCCATGAATCTCCATGAATCTCCTCGATGAATCTCCATGAATCTCCATGAATATCCATGAATCTCCATGAATCTCCATGAACCTCCATGTATCTCCATGAATCTACATGCATCTCCATGAATCTCCATGAATCTCCTCGATGAATCTCCATGAATCTTCATGAATCTCCTGATCCATGAACCTCTATGAATCTCCATGAACCTCCTCCATGAATCTCCATGAATATCCATGAATGTCCATGAATCTCCATGAGTCTCCATGAATCTCCATGAATTTCCAAGAATCTCCATGAATGTCCATGAATCTCCTCCATGAATCTCCATGAATCTCCATTAATATCCATGAATCTCCATGAATCTCCTCCATGAATCTCCATGAATCACCTCCATGAATCTCCATGAATCTCCATGAATGTCTATGAATCTCCATGACTCTCCATGAATCTCCTTGAATCTCCATGAATCTCCATAAATCTCCACGAATCTCCGTGAATCTCCATGAATCTCCACGAATCTCCATGAATCTCCTCCATGAATCTCCATGAATCTCCAAGAATCTCCTCCATGAATCTCCATGAATCTCCATGAATCTCCATGTATCTCCATGAATCTAAATGAATCTCCATGAATCTCCATGAATCTCCTCGATGAATCTCCATGAATCTTCATGAATCTCCTGATCCATGAATCTCTATGAAACTCCATGAATCTCCATGAATATCCTCCATGAATCTCCATGAATCTCCATGAATTTCCATGAATCTCCATGAATCTCCATGGATCTCCATGAATCTACATGAATCTCCATGAATCTCCATGAATCTCCGCGATGAATCTCCATGAATCTTAATGAATCTGGTGATCCATGAATCTCCATGAATCTCCATGCATCTCCATGCACCTCCTCCATGAATCTCCATGAATCTCCATGAATCTCCATGAATCTCCATGTATCTCCATGAATCTCCATGCATCTCCATGCACCTCCTCCATGAATCTCCATGAATCTCCATGAATCTCCATGAATCTCCATGAATCTCCATGTATCTCCATGAATCTACATGAATCTCCATGAATCTCCTCCATGAATCTCCTCCATGAATCTCCATGAATCTCCATGAATCTCCTCTATGAATCTCCATGAACCCTCATGAACCTCCTCTCTAAATCTCCATGAATCTCCATGAATCTCCATAATGTCCATGAATCTCTATGAATCTCCTCCATGAATCTCCTGTATGAATCTCCATGAATCTCCATGAATATCCTCCATGAATCTCCATGAATCTCTATGAATCTCCATGAATTTCCATGAATATCCATCAACCTCCATGAATCTCCTGTATGAATCTCCATGAATCTCCATGAATATCCTCCATGAATCTCCATGAATCTCTATGAATCTCCATGAATTTCCATGAATATCCATGAACCCTCATGAACCTCCTCTCTAAATCTCCATGAATCTCCATGAATCTTCATGAATCTCTATGAATCTCCATGAATCTCCTCCATGACTCTCCTGTATGAATCTCCATGAATCTCCATGAATCTCCATGAATCTCTATGAATCTCCATGAATTTCCATGAATATCCATGAATCTCCATGAATCTCCTTCATCAATCTCCACGAATCTCCATGAATCTCCATGAATCTCCATGAATCTCCATGAATCTCCTCCATGAATCTCCATGAATCTCCATGAATCTCCATGAATCTCTATGAATCTTCATGAATTTCCATGAATCTCCTTGAACCCTCATGAACCTCCTCTCTAAATATCCATGAATCTCCATGAATCTTCATGAATCTCCTCGATGAATCTCCATGAATCTTAATGAAACTGCTGATCCATGAACCTCTATGAATCTCCATGATTCTCCATGAATATCCTCCATGAATCTTCATGAATCTCCATGAATCTCCATGAATCTCCATGAATCTCCATGAATATCCTCCATGAATCTCCATGAATCTCCATGAATCTCCATGAATCTCCTCCATCAATCTCCATGAATCTCCATGAATCTCCATGAATCTCCATGTATCTCCATGAATTTCCAAGAATCTCCATGAATGTCCATGAATGTCCTCCATGAATCTCCATGCATCTCCATGAATCTCCATGAATCTCCATGAACCTCCTCCATGAATCTCCACGAATCTCCATGAATCTCCACGAATCTCCATGAATCTCCATGAATCTCCATGGATCTCCATGAATCTCGTCCGTGAATCTCCATGAATCTCCTCCATGAATCTCCATGAATCACCTAGATGAATCTCCATGAATGTCTATGAATCTCCATAAATCGCCATGAATCTCCATGAATCTCCATGAATCTCCATGAATCTCCTCCATGAATCTCCATGAATCTCCATGAATCTAGATGTATCTCCATGAATTTCCAAGAATCTCCATGAATGTCCATGAATGTCCTCCATGAATCTCCATGCATCTCCATGAATCTCCATGAATCTCCATGAACCTCCTCCATGAATCTCCACGAATCTCCATGAATCTCCATGAATCTCCATGAATCTCCATGAATCTCCATGAATATCCTCCATGAATCTCCATGAATCTCCATGAATCTCCTCCATGAATCTCCATGAATCTCCATGAATCTCCATGAATCTCCATGTATCTCCATGAATTTCCAAGAATCTCCATGAATGTCCATGAATGTCCTCCATGAATCTCCATGAATCTCCATGAATTTCCAACAATCTCCATGAATGTCCATGAATGTCCTCCATGAATCTCCATGCATCTCCATGAATCTCCATGAATCTCCATGAATATCCTCCACGAATCTCCATGAATCTCAATGAATGTCCATGAATCTCCTCCATGAATCTCCTGTATGAATCTCCATGAATCTCCATGAATCTCCATGAATCTCCATGAATCTCCTCCATGAATCTCCTTCATCAATCTCCACGAATCTCCATGAATCTCCATGAATCTCCATGAATCTCCATGAATCTCCATGAATCTCCATGAATCTCCATGAATCTCTATGAATCTTCATGAATTTCCATGAATCTCCTTGAACCCTCATGAACCTCCTCTCTAAATATCCATGAATCTCCATGAATCTTCATGAACCTCCATGAATCTCCATGAATCCCCACGAATCTCCATGAATCTCCATGAATCTCCATGGATCTCCATGAATCTCGTCCGTGAATCTCCATGAATCTCCTCCATGAATCCCCACGAATCTCCATGAATCTCCATGAATCTCCATGGATCTCCATGAATCTCGTCCGTGAATCTCCATGAATCTCCTCCATGAATCTCCACGAATCTCCATGAATGTCCATGAATCTCCATGATATCCTGTATGAATCTTCATGAATCTCCATGAATCTGCATGCATCTCCATGAATCTCCATGAATCTCTATGAACCTCCTCAATGAATCTCCATGAATCTCCATGAGTATCCATGAATCTCCATGAATCTCCATGAATCTCCATGTATCTCCATGAATTTCCAAGAATCTCCATGAATGTCCATAAATGTCCTCCATGAATCTCCATGCATCTCCATGAATCTCCTCCATGAATCTCCATGAATATCCATGAATCTCCATGAATCTCCATGAACCTCCATGTATCTCCATGAATCTACATGAATCTCCATGAATCTCCATGAATCTCCTCGATGAATCTCCATGAATCTTAATGAAACTGCTGATCCATGAACCTCTATGAATCTCCATGAATCTCCATGAATATCCTCCATGAATCTTCATGAATCTCCATGAATCTCCATGAATTCCATGAATCTCCATGAATATCCTCCATGAATCTCCATGAATCTCCATGAATCTCCATGAATCTCCTCCATGAATCTCCAAGAATCTCCATGAATCTCCATGAATCTCCATGTATCTCCATGAATTTCCAAGAATCTCCATGAATGTCCATGAATGTCCTCCATGAATCTCCATGCATCTCCATGAATCTCCATGAATCTCCATGAACCTCCTCCATGAATCTCCACGAATCTCCATGAATCTCCACGAATCTCCATGAATCTCCATGGATCTCCATGAATCTCGTCCGTGAATCTCCATGAATCTCCTCCATGAATCTCCATGAATCACCTCCATGAATCTCCAAGAATGTCTATGAATCTCCATTACTCTCCATGTATCTCCTTGAATCTCCATGAATCTCCATAAATCGCCATGAATCTCCATGAATCTCCATGAATCTATATGAATCTCCATGAATCTCCTCCATGAATATCCATGAATCTCCATGAATCTCCATGAATCTATATGAATCTCCATGAATCTCCTCCATGAATATCCATGAATCTCCATGAATCTCCATGAATCTCCTCCATGAATCTCCATGAATCTCCATGAATCTCCATGAATCTCCATGAATATCCATGTATCTCCATGAATTTCCAACAATCTCCATGAATGTCCATGAATGTCCTCCATGAATCTCCATGCATCTCCATGAATCTCCATGAATCTCCATGAATATCCTCCATGAATCTCCATGAATCTCCATGAATGTCCATGAATCTCCTCCATGAATCTCCTGTATGAATCTCCATGAATCTCCATGAATCTCCATGAATCTCCTTCATCAATCTCCACGAATCTCCATGAATCTCCATGAATCTCCATGAATCTCCATGAATCTCCTCCATGAATCTCCATGAATCTCCATGAATCTCCATGAATCTCTATGAATCTTCATGAATTTCCATGAATCTCCATGAATCTCCTCCATGAATCTCCATGAATCTCCACGAATCTCCATGAATCTCTATGAATCTTCATGTTTTTCCATGAATCTCCATGAACCCTCATGAACCTCCTCTCTAAATCTCCATGAATCTCCATGCATCTCCATGAATCTCCATGAATCTCCATGAATCTCTATGAATCTCCATGAATCTCCATGAATCTCCATGAATCTCCTCGATGAATCTCCATGAATCTCCATGAATATCCATGAATCTCCATGAATCTCCATGAACCTCCATGTATCTCCATGAATCTACATGAATCTCCATGAATCTCCATGAATCTCCATGAATCTTCATGAATCTCCTGATCCATGAACCTCTATGAATCTCCATGAATCTCCATGAATCTCCTCCTTGAATCTCTATGAATCTCCATGAATTTCCATGAATCTCCATGAACCCTCATGAAACTACTCTCTAAATCTCCATGAATCTCCATGAATCTCCATGAATGTCCATGAATCTCTATGAATCTCCTCCATGAATCTCCTGTATGAATCTCCATGAATCTCCATGAATATCCTCCATGAATCTCCATGAATCTCCATGAATCTCCTCGATGAATCTCCATGAATCTCCATGAATATCCATGAATCTCCATGAATCTCCATGAACCTCCATGTATCTCCATGAATCTACATGCATCTCCATGAATCTCCATGAATCTCCTCGATGAATCTCCATGAATCTTCATGAATCTCCTGATCCATGAACCTCTATGAATCTCCATGAACCTCCTCCATGAATCTCCATGAATATCCATGAATGTCCATGAATCTCCATGAGTCTCCATGAATCTCCATGAATTTCCAAGAATCTCCATGAATGTCCATGAATCTCCTCCATGAATCTCCATGAATCTCCATTAATATCCATGAATCTCCATGAATCTCCTCCATGAATCTCCATGAATCACCTCCATGAATCTCCATGAATCTCCATGAATGTCTATGAATCTCCATGACTCTCCATGAATCTCCTTGAATCTCCATGAATCTCCATAAATCTCCACGAATCTCCGTGAATCTCCATGAATCTCCACGAATCTCCATGAATCTCCTCCATGAATCTCCATGAATCTCCAAGAATCTCCTCCATGAATCTCCATGAATCTCCATGAATCTCCATGTATCTCCATGAATCTAAATGAATCTCCATGAATCTCCATGAATCTCCTCGATGAATCTCCATGAATCTTCATGAATCTCCTGATCCATGAATCTCTATGAAACTCCATGAATCTCCATGAATATCCTCCATGAATCTCCATGAATCTCCATGAATTTCCATGAATCTCCATGAATCTCCATGGATCTCCATGAATCTACATGAATCTCCATGAATCTCCATGAATCTCCGCGATGAATCTCCATGAATCTTAATGAATCTGGTGATCCATGAATCTCCATGAATCTCCATGCATCTCCATGCACCTCCTCCATGAATCTCCATGAATCTCCATGAATCTCCATGAATCTCCATGTATCTCCATGAATCTCCATGCATCTCCATGCACCTCCTCCATGAATCTCCATGAATCTCCATGAATCTCCATGAATCTCCATGAATCTCCATGTATCTCCATGAATCTACATGAATCTCCATGAATCTCCTCCATGAATCTCCTCCATGAATCTCCATGAATCTCCATGAATCTCCTCTATGAATCTCCATGAACCCTCATGAACCTCCTCTCTAAATCTCCATGAATCTCCATGAATCTCCATAATGTCCATGAATCTCTATGAATCTCCTCCATGAATCTCCTGTATGAATCTCCATGAATCTCCATGAATATCCTCCATGAATCTCCATGAATCTCTATGAATCTCCATGAATTTCCATGAATATCCATCAACCTCCATGAATCTCCTGTATGAATCTCCATGAATCTCCATGAATATCCTCCATGAATCTCCATGAATCTCTATGAATCTCCATGAATTTCCATGAATATCCATGAACCCTCATGAACCTCCTCTCTAAATCTCCATGAATCTCCATGAATCTTCATGAATCTCTATGAATCTCCATGAATCTCCTCCATGACTCTCCTGTATGAATCTCCATGAATCTCCATGAATCTCCATGAATCTCTATGAATCTCCATGAATTTCCATGAATATCCATGAATCTCCATGAATCTCCTTCATCAATCTCCACGAATCTCCATGAATCTCCATGAATCTCCATGAATCTCCATGAATCTCCTCCATGAATCTCCATGAATCTCCATGAATCTCCATGAATCTCTATGAATCTTCATGAATTTCCATGAATCTCCTTGAACCCTCATGAACCTCCTCTCTAAATATCCATGAATCTCCATGAATCTTCATGAATCTCCTCGATGAATCTCCATGAATCTTAATGAAACTGCTGATCCATGAACCTCTATGAATCTCCATGATTCTCCATGAATATCCTCCATGAATCTTCATGAATCTCCATGAATCTCCATGAATCTCCATGAATCTCCATGAATATCCTCCATGAATCTCCATGAATCTCCATGAATCTCCATGAATCTCCTCCATCAATCTCCATGAATCTCCATGAATCTCCATGAATCTCCATGTATCTCCATGAATTTCCAAGAATCTCCATGAATGTCCATGAATGTCCTCCATGAATCTCCATGCATCTCCATGAATCTCCATGAATCTCCATGAACCTCCTCCATGAATCTCCACGAATCTCCATGAATCTCCACGAATCTCCATGAATCTCCATGAATCTCCATGGATCTCCATGAATCTCGTCCGTGAATCTCCATGAATCTCCTCCATGAATCTCCATGAATCACCTACATGAATCTCCATGAATGTCTATGAATCTCCATAAATCGCCATGAATCTCCATGAATCTCCATGAATCTCCATGAATCTCCTCCATGAATCTCCATGAATCTCCATGAATCTAGATGTATCTCCATGAATTTCCAAGAATCTCCATGAATGTCCATGAATGTCCTCCATGAATCTCCATGCATCTCCATGAATCTCCATGAATCTCCATGAACCTCCTCCATGAATCTCCACGAATCTCCATGAATCTCCATGAATCTCCATGAATCTCCATGAATCTCCATGAATATCCTCCATGAATCTCCATGAATCTCCATGAATCTCCTCCATGAATCTCCATGAATCTCCATGAATCTCCATGAATCTCCATGTATCTCCATGAATTTCCAAGAATCTCCATGAATGTCCATGAATGTCCTCCATGAATCTCCATGAATCTCCATGAATTTCCAACAATCTCCATGAATGTCCATGAATGTCCTCCATGAATCTCCATGCATCTCCATGAATCTCCATGAATCTCCATGAATATCCTCCACGAATCTCCATGAATCTCCATGAATGTCCATGAATCTCCTCCATGAATCTCCTGTATGAATCTCCATGAATCTCCATGAATCTCCATGAATCTCCATGAATCTCCTCCATGAATCTCCTTCATCAATCTCCACGAATCTCCATGAATCTCCATGAATCTCCATGAATCTCCATGAATCTCCATGAATCTCCATGAATCTCCATGAATCTCTATGAATCTTCATGAATTTCCATGAATCTCCTTGAACCCTCATGAACCTCCTCTCTAAATATCCATGAATCTCCATGAATCTTCATGAACCTCCATGAATCTCCATGAATCCCCACGAATCTCCATGAATCTCCATGAATCTCCATGGATCTCCATGAATCTCGTCCGTGAATCTCCATGAATCTCCTCCATGAATCCCCACGAATCTCCATGAATCTCCATGAATCTCCATGGATCTCCATGAATCTCGTCCGTGAATCTCCATGAATCTCCTCCATGAATCTCCACGAATCTCCATGAATGTCCATGAATCTCCATGATATCCTGTATGAATCTTCATGAATCTCCATGAATCTGCATGCATCTCCATGAATCTCCATGAATCTCTATGAACCTCCTCAATGAATCTCCATGAATCTCCATGAGTATCCATGAATCTCCATGAATCTCCATGAATCTCCATGTATCTCCATGAATTTCCAAGAATCTCCATGAATGTCCATAAATGTCCTCCATGAATCTCCATGCATCTCCATGAATCTCCTCCATGAATCTCCATGAATATCCATGAATCTCCATGAATCTCCATGAATCTCCATGAACCTCCATGTATCTCCATGAATCTACATGAATCTCCATGAATCTCCATGAATCTCCTCGATGAATCTCCATGAATCTTAATGAAACTGCTGATCCATGAACCTCTATGAATCTCCATGAATCTCCATGAATATCCTCCATGAATCTTCATGAATCTCCATGAATCTCCATGAATCTCCATGAATCTCCATGAATATCCTCCATGAATCTCCATGAATCTCCATGAATCTCCATGAATCTTCTCCATGAATCTCCAAGAATCTCCATGAATCTCCATGAATCTCCATGTATCTCCATGAATTTCCAAGAATCTCCATGAATGTCCATGAATGTCCTCCATGAATCTCCATGCATCTCCATGAATCTCCATGAATCTCCATGAACCTCCTCCATGAATCTCCACGAATCTCCATGAATCTCCACGAATCTCCATGAATCTCCATGGATCTCCATGAATCTCGTCCGTGAATCTCCATGAATCTCCTCCATGAATCTCCATGAATCACCTCCATGAATCTCCAAGAATGTCTATGAATCTCCATTACTCTCCATGTATCTCCTTGAATCTCCATGAATCTCCATAAATCGCCATGAATCTCCATGAATCTCCATGAATCTATATGAATCTCCATGAATCTCCTCCATGAATATCCATGAATCTCCATGAATCTCCATGAATCTATATGAATCTCCATGAATCTCCTCCATGAATATCCATGAATCTCCATGAATCTCCATGAATCTCCTCCATGAATCTCCATGAATCTCCATGAATCTCCATGAATCTCCATGAATATCCATGTATCTCCATGAATTTCCAACAATCTCCATGAATGTCCATGAATGTCCTCCATGAATCTCCATGCATCTCCATGAATCTCCATGAATCTCCATGAATATCCTCCATGAATCTCCATGAATCTCCATGAATGTCCATGAATCTCCTCCATGAATCTCCTGTATGAATCTCCATGAATCTCCATGAATCTCCATGAATCTCCTTCATCAATCTCCACGAATCTCCATGAATCTCCATGAATCTCCATGAATCTCCATGAATCTCCTCCATGAATCTCCATGAATCTCCATGAATCTCCATGAATCTCTATGAATCTTCATGAATTTCCATGAATCTCCTTGAACCCTCATGAACCTCCTCTCTAAATATCCATGAATCTCCATGAATCTTCATGAATCTTCATGAATCTCCATGAATCCCCACGAATCTCCATGAATCTCCATGAATCTCCATGGATCTCCATGAATCTCGTCCGTGAATCTCCATGAATCTCCTCCATGAATCCCCACGAATCTCCATGAATCTCCTCCATGAATCTCCACGAATCTCCATGAATGTCCATGAATCTCCATGAATATCCATGAATCTCCTCGATGAATCTCCAAGAATTTTCATGAATCTCCTGATCCATGAACCTCTATGAATCTCCATGAATCTCCATGAATATCCTCCATGAATCTCCATGAATCTCCATGAACGTCCATGAATCTCCTCCATGAATCTCCTGTATGAATCTCCATGAATCTCCATGAATCTCCATGAATGTCCATGAATCTCCTCCATGAATCTCCTTCATCAATCTCCACGAATCTCCATGAATCTCCATGAATCTCCATGAATCTGCATGAATCTCCTCCATGAATCTCCATGAATCTCCATGAATCTCCATGAATCTCTATGAATCTTCATGAATTTCCATGAATCTCCATGAACCCTCATGAACCTCCTCTCTAAATATCCATGAATCTCCATGAATCTTCATGAATCTCCATGAATCTCCATGAATCCCCACGAATCTCCATGAATCTCCATGAATCTCCATGGATCTCCATGAATCTCGTCCGTGAATCTCCATGAATCTCCTCCATGAATCTCCACGAATCTCCTCCATGAATCTCCACGAATCTCCATGAATGTCCATGAATCTCCATGAATCTCCTCCATGAATCTCCATGAATCACCTCCATGAATCTCCATGAATCTCCATGAATGTCTATGAATCTCCATGACTCTCCATGAATCTCCTTGAATCTCCATGAATCTCCATAAATCTCCACGAATCTCCGTGAATCTCCATGAATCTCCACGAATCTCCATGAATCTCCTCCATGAATCTCCATGAATCTCCATGAATCTCCATGAATCTCCATGTATCTCCATGAATCTCCTCCATGAATCTCCATGAATCTCCAAGAATCTCCTCCATGAATCTACATGAATCTCCATGAATCTCCATGAATCTCCTCGATGAATCTCCATGAATCTTCATGAATCTCCTGATTCATGAATCTCTATGAAACTCCATGAATCTCCATGAATATCCTCCATAAATCTCCATGAATCTCCATGAATATCCTCCATGAATCTCCATGAATCTTCATGAATCTCCATGAATGTCCATGAATGTCCTCCATGAATCTCCATGCATCTCCATGAATCTCCATGAATCTCCATGAACCTCCTCCATGAATCTCCACGAATCTCCATGAATCTCCACGAATCTCCATGAATCTCCATGGATCTCCATGAATCTCGTCCGTGAATCTCCATGAATCTCCTCCATGAATCTCCATGAATCACCTCCATGAATCTCCATGAATGTCTATGAATCTCCATGACTCTCCATGAATCTCCTTGAATCTCCATGAATCTCCATGAATCTCCATAAATCGCCATGAATCTCCATGAATCTCCATGAATCTCCATGAATCTCCATGAATCTCCTCCATGAATCTCCATGAATCTCCATGAATCTCCATGAATCTCCTCCATGAATCTCCATGAATCTCCATGAATCTCCATGAATCTCCATGTATCTCCATGAATTTCCAAGAATCTCCATGAATGTCCATGAATGTCCTCCATGAATCTCCATGAATCTCCATGTATCTCCATGAATTTCCAACAATCTCCATGAATGTCCATGAATGTCCTCCATGAATCTCCATGCATCTCCATGAATCTCCATGAATCTCCATGAATATCCTCCACGAATCTCCATGAATCTCCATGAATATCCATGAATCTCCATGAATCTCCTTCATCAATCTCCACGAATCTCCATGAATCTCCATGAATCTCCATGAATCTGCATGAATCTCCTCCATGAATCTCCATGAATCTCCATGAATCTCCATGAATCTCTATGAATCTTCATGAATTTCCATGAATCTCCATGAACCCTCATGAACCTCCTCTCTAAATATCCATGAATCTCCATGAATCTTCATGAATCTCCATGAATCTCCATGAATCCCCACGAATCTCCATGAATCTCCATGAATCTCCATGGATCTCCATGAATCTCGTCCGTGAATCTCCATGAATCTCCTCCATGAATCTCCACGAATCTCCATGAATGTCCATGAATCTCCATGAATCTCCTCCATGAATCTCCATGAATCACCTCCATGAATCTCCATGAATCTCCATGAATGTCTATGAATCTCCATGACTCTCCATGAATCTCCTTGAATCTCCATGAATCTCCATAAATCTCCACGAATCTCCGTGAATCTCCATGAATCTCCACGAATCTCCATGAATCTCCTCCATGAATCTCCATGAATCTCCAAGAATCTCCTCCATGAATCTCCATGAATCTCCATGAATCTCCATGTATCTCCATGAATCTCCTCCATGAATCTCCATGAATCTCCACGAATCTCCATGAATCTCTATGAATCTTCATGAATTTCCATGAATCTCCATGAACCCTCATGAACCTCCTCTCTAAATCTCCATGAATCTCCATGCATCTCCATGAATCTCCATGAATCTCCATGAACCTCCTCCATGAATCTCCATGAATCTCCATGAATATCCATGAATCTCCATGAATCTCCATGAATCTCCATGTATCTCCATGAATCTACATGAATCTCCATGAATCTCCATGAATCTCCTCGATGAATCTCCATGAATCTTCATGAATCTCCTGATCCATGAACCTCTATGAATCTCCATGGATCTCCATGAATCTCCTCCATGAATCTCCATGAATCTCCATGAATCTCCATGAATCTCCATGAATCTCCATGAATCTCCATGAATCTCCTCTATGAATCTCCATGAATCTCCATGAATCTCCTCCATGAATCTCTATGAATCTCCATGAATTTCCATGAATCTCCATGAACCCTCATGAACCTCCTCTCTAAATCTCCATGAATCTCCATGAATCTCCATGAATGTCCATGAATCTCTATGAATCTCCTCCATGAATCTCCTGTATGAATCTCCATGAATCTCCATGAATATCCTCCATGAATCTCCATGAATCTCCATGAATCTCTATGAATCTCCATGAATTTCCATGAATATCCATGAACCCTCATGAACCTCCTCTCTAAATCTCCATGAATCTCCATGAATCTTCATGAATCTCTATGAATCTCCATGAATCTCCTCCATGACTCTCCTGTATGAATCTCCATGAATCTCCATGAATCTCCATGAATCTCTATGAATCTTCATGAATCTCCATGAATCTCCATGAATCTCCTCGATGAATCTCCATGAATCTCCATGAATATCCATGAATCTCCATGAATCTCCATGAACCTCCATGTATCTCCATGAATCTACATGAATCTCCATGAATGTCTATGAATCTCCATGAATCTCCATGAATATCCTCCATGAATCTCCATGAATCTCCATGAATCTCTATGAATCTCCATGAATTTCCATGAATATCCATGAACCCTCATGAACCTCCTCTCTAAATCTCCATGAATCTCCATGAATATCCTCCATTAATCTCCATGAATCTCCATGAATCTCTATGAATCTCCATGAATTTCCATGAATATCCATGAACCCTCATGAACCTCCTCTCTAAATCTCCATGAATCTCCATGAATCTTCATGAATCTCTATGAATCTCCATGAATCTCCTCCATGACTCTCCTGTATGAATCTCCATGAATCTCCATGAATCTCCATGAACCTCTATGAATCTCCATGAATCTCCATGAATCTCCATGAATCTCCTCCATGAATCTCCTTCATCAATCTCCACGAATCTCCATGAATCTCCATGAATCTCCATGAATCTCCATGAATCTCCATGAATCTCCATGAATCTCCATGAATCTCTATGAATCTTCATGAATTTCCATGAATCTCCTTGAACCCTCATGAACCTCCTCTCTAAATATCCATGAATCTCCATGAATCTTCATGAACCTCCATGAATCTCCATGAATCCCCACGAATCTCCATGAATCTCCATGAATCTCCATGGATCTCCATGAATCTCGTCCGTGAATCTCCATGAATCTCCTCCATGAATCCCCACGAATCTCCATGAATCTCCATGAATCTCCATGGATCTCCATGAATCTCGTCCGTGAATCTCCATGAATCTCCTCCATGAATCTCCACGAATCTCCATGAATGTCCATGAATCTCCATGATATCCTGTATGAATCTTCATGAATCTCCATGAATCTGCATGCATCTCCATGAATCTCCATGAATCTCTATGAACCTCCTCCATGAATCTCCATGAATCTCCATGAGTATCCATGAATCTCCATGAATCTCCATGAATCTCCATGTATCTCCATGAATTTCCAAGAATCTCCATGAATGTCCATAAATGTCCTCCATGAATCTCCATGCATCTCCATGAATCTCCTCCATGAATCTCCATGAATATCCATGAATCTCCATGAATCTCCATGAATCTCCATGAACCTCCATGTATCTCCATGAATCTACATGAATCTCCATGAATCTCCATGAATCTCCTCGATGAATCTCCATGAATCTTAATGAAACTGCTGATCCATGAACCTCTATGAATCTCCATGAATCTCCATGAATATCCTCCATGAATCTTCATGAATCTCCATGAATCTCCATGAATCTCCATGAATCTCCATGAATATCCTCCATGAATCTCCATGAATCTCCATGAATCTCCATGAATCTCCTCCATGAATCTCCAAGAATCTCCATGAATCTCCATGAATCTCCATGTATCTCCATGAATTTCCAAGAATCTCCATGAATGTCCATGAATGTCCTCCATGAATCTCCATGCATCTCCATGAATCTCCATGAATCTCCATGAACCTCCTCCATGAATCTCCACGAATCTCCATGAATCTCCACGAATCTCCATGAATCTCCATGGATCTCCATGAATCTCGTCCGTGAATCTCCATGAATCTCCTCCATGAATCTCCATGAATCACCTCCATGAATCTCCAAGAATGTCTATGAATCTCCATTACTCTCCATGTATCTCCTTGAATCTCCATGAATCTCCATAAATCGCCATGAATCTCCATGAATCTCCATGAATCTATATGAATCTCCATGAATCTCCTCCATGAATATCCATGAATCTCCATGAATCTCCATGAATCTATATGAATCTCCATGAATCTCCTCCATGAATATCCATGAATCTCCATGAATCTCCATGAATCTCCTCCATGAATCTCCTCCATGAATCTCCATGAATCTCCATGAATCTCCATGAATCTCCATGAATATCCATGTATCTCCATGAATTTCCAACAATCTCCATGAATGTCCATGAATGTCCTCCATGAATCTCCATGCATCTCCATGAATCTCCATGAATCTCCATGAATATCCTCCATGAATCTCCATGAATCTCCATGAATCTCCTCCATGAATCTCCTGTATGAATCTCCATGAATCTCCATGAATCTCCATGAATCTCCTTCATCAATCTCCACGAATCTCCATGAATCTCCATGAATCTCCATGAATCTCCATGAATCTCCTCCATGAATCTCCATGAATCTCCATGAATCTCCATGAATCTCTATGAATCTTCATGAATTTCCATGAATCTCCTTGAACCCTCATGAACCTCCTCTCTAAATATCCATGAATCTCCATGAATCTTCATGAATCTTCATGAATCTCCATGAATCCCCACGAATCTCCATGAATCTCCATGAATCTCCATGGATCTCCATGAATCTCGTCCGTGAATCTCCATGAATCTCCTCCATGAATCCCCACGAATCTCCATGAATCTCCTCCATGAATCTCCACGAATCTCCATGAATGTCCATGAATCTCCATGAATATCCATGAATCTCCTCGATGAATCTCCAAGAATTTTCATGAATCTCCTGATCCATGAACCTCTATGAATCTCCATGAATCTCCATGAATATCCTCCATGAATCTCCATGAATCTCCATGAACGTCCATGAATCTCCTCCATGAATCTCCTGTATGAATCTCCATGAATCTCCATGAATCTCCATGAATGTCCATGAATCTCCTCCATGAATCTCCTTCATCAATCTCCACGAATCTCCATGAATCTCCATGAATCTCCATGAATCTGCATGAATCTCCTCCATGAATCTCCATGAATCTCCATGAATCTCCATGAATCTCTATGAATCTTCATGAATTTCCATGAATCTCCATGAACCCTCATGAACCTCCTCTCTAAATATCCATGAATCTCCATGAATCTTCATGAATCTCCATGAATCTCCATGAATCCCCACGAATCTCCATGAATCTCCATGAATCTCCATGGATCTCCATGAATCTCGTCCGTGAATCTCCATGAATCTCCTCCATGAATCTCCACGAATCTCCTCCATGAATCTCCACGAATCTCCATGAATGTCCATGAATCTCCATGAATCTCCTCCATGAATCTCCATGAATCACCTCCATGAATCTCCATGAATCTCCATGAATGTCTATGAATCTCCATGACTCTCCATGAATCTCCTTGAATCTCCATGAATCTCCATAAATCTCCACGAATCTCCGTGAATCTCCATGAATCTCCACGAATCTCCATGAATCTCCTCCATGAATCTCCATGAATCTCCATGAATCTCCATGAATCTCCATGTATCTCCATGAATCTCCTCCATGAATCTCCATGAATCTCCAAGAATCTCCTCCATGAATCTACATGAATCTCCATGAATCTCCATGAATCTCCTCGATGAATCTCCATGAATCTTCATGAATCTCCTGATTCATGAATCTCTATGAAACTCCATGAATCTCCATGAATATCCTCCATAAATCTCCATGAATCTCCATGAATATCCTCCATGAATCTCCATGAATCTTCATGAATCTCCATGAATGTCCATGAATGTCCTCCATGAATCTCCATGCATCTCCATGAATCTCCATGAATCTCCATGAACCTCCTCCATGAATCTCCACGAATCTCCATGAATCTCCACGAATCTCCATGAATCTCCATGGATCTCCATGAATCTCGTCCGTGAATCTCCATGAATCTCCTCCATGAATCTCCATGAATCACCTCCATGAATCTCCATGAATGTCTATGAATCTCCATGACTCTCCATGAATCTCCTTGAATCTCCATGAATCTCCATGAATCTCCATAAATCGCCATGAATCTCCATGAATCTCCATGAATCTCCATGAATCTCCATGAATCTCCTCCATGAATCTCCATGAATCTCCATGAATCTCCATGAATCTCCTCCATGAATCTCCATGAATCTCCATGAATCTCCATGAATCTCCATGTATCTCCATGAATTTCCAAGAATCTCCATGAATGTCCATGAATGTCCTCCATGAATCTCCATGAATCTCCATGTATCTCCATGAATTTCCAACAATCTCCATGAATGTCCATGAATGTCCTCCATGAATCTCCATGCATCTCCATGAATCTCCATGAATCTCCATGAATATCCTCCACGAATCTCCATGAATCTCCATGAATATCCATGAATCTCCATGAATCTCCTTCATCAATCTCCACGAATCTCCATGAATCTCCATGAATCTCCATGAATCTGCATGAATCTCCTCCATGAATCTCCATGAATCTCCATGAATCTCCATGAATCTCTATGAATCTTCATGAATTTCCATGAATCTCCATGAACCCTCATGAACCTCCTCTCTAAATATCCATGAATCTCCATGAATCTTCATGAATCTCCATGAATCTCCATGAATCCCCACGAATCTCCATGAATCTCCATGAATCTCCATGGATCTCCATGAATCTCGTCCGTGAATCTCCATGAATCTCCTCCATGAATCTCCACGAATCTCCATGAATGTCCATGAATCTCCATGAATCTCCTCCATGAATCTCCATGAATCACCTCCATGAATCTCCATGAATCTCCATGAATGTCTATGAATCTCCATGACTCTCCATGAATCTCCTTGAATCTCCATGAATCTCCATAAATCTCCACGAATCTCCGTGAATCTCCATGAATCTCCACGAATCTCCATGAATCTCCTCCATGAATCTCCATGAATCTCCAAGAATCTCCTCCATGAATCTCCATGAATCTCCATGAATCTCCATGTATCTCCATGAATCTCCTCCATGAATCTCCATGAATCTCCACGAATCTCCATGAATCTCTATGAATCTTCATGAATTTCCATGAATCTCCATGAACCCTCATGAACCTCCTCTCTAAATCTCCATGAATCTCCATGCATCTCCATGAATCTCCATGAATCTCCATGAACCTCCTCCATGAATCTCCATGAATCTCCATGAATATCCATGAATCTCCATGAATCTCCATGAATCTCCATGTATCTCCATGAATCTACATGAATCTCCATGAATCTCCATGAATCTCCTCGATGAATCTCCATGAATCTTCATGAATCTCCTGATCCATGAACCTCTATGAATCTCCATGGATCTCCATGAATCTCCTCCATGAATCTCCATGAATCTCCATGAATCTCCATGAATCTCCATGAATCTCCTCTATGAATCTCCATGAATCTCCATGAATCTCCTCCATGAATCTCTATGAATCTCCATGAATTTCCATGAATCTCCATGAACCCTCATGAACCTCCTCTCTAAATCTCCATGAATCTCCATGAATCTCCATGAATGTCCATGAATCTCTATGAATCTCCTCCATGAATCTCCTGTATGAATCTCCATGAATCTCCATGAATATCCTCCATGAATCTCCATGAATCTCCATGAATCTCTATGAATCTCCATGAATTTCCATGAATATCCATGAACCCTCATGAACCTCCTCTCTAAATCTCCATGAATCTCCATGAATCTTCATGAATCTCTATGAATCTCCATGAATCTCCTCCATGACTCTCCTGTATGAATCTCCATGAATCTCCATGAATCTCCATGAATCTTTATGAATCTTCATGAATCTCCATGAATCTCCATGAATCTCCTCGATGAATCTCCATGAATCTCCATGAATATCCATGAATCTCCATGAATCTCCATGAACCTCCATGTATCTCCATGAATCTACATGAATCTCCATGAATGTCTATGAATCTCCATGAATCTCCATGAATATCCTCCATGAATCTCCATGAATCTCCATGAATCTCTATGAATCTCCATGAATTTCCATGAATATCCATGAACCCTCATGAACCTCCTCTCTAAATCTCCATGAATCTCCATGAATATCCTCCATTAATCTCCATGAATCTCCATGAATCTCTATGAATCTCCATGAATTTCCATGAATATCCATGAACCCTCATGAACCTCCTCTCTAAATCTCCATGAATCTCCATGAATCTCCATGAATCTCTATGAATCTCCATGAATCTCCTCCATGACTCTCCTGTATGAATCTCCATGAATCTCCATGAATCTCCATGAACCTCTATGAATCTTCATGAATCTCCATGAATCTCCATGAATCTCCTCGATGAATCTCCATGAATCTCCATGAATATCCATGAATCTCCATGAATCTCCATGAACCTCCATGTATCTCCAAGAATCTCCATGAATGTCCATGAATGTCCTCCATGAATCTCCATGCATCTCCATGAATATCCATGAATCTCCATGAACCTTCTCCATGAATCTCCATGAATCTCCATGAATATCCATGAATCTCCATGAATCTCCATGAACCTCCATGTATCTCCATGAATCTACATGAATCTCCATGAATCTCCATGAATCTCCTCGATGAAGCTCCATGAATATTCATGAATCTCCTGATCCATGAACCTCTATGAATCTCCATGAACCTCTATGAATCTCCATGAATCTCCATGAATATCCTCCATGAATCTCCATGAATCTCCATGAATGTCCATGAAACTCCTCCATGAAACTCCATGAATATCCATGAATCTCCTCCATGAATCTCCTGTATGAATCTCCATGAATCTTAATGAAACTGCTGATCCATGAACCTCTATGAATCTCCATGAATCTCCATGAATATCCTCCATGAATCTTCATGAATCTCCATGAATCTCCATGAATCTCCATGAATATCCTCCATGAAGCTCCATGAATCTCCATGAATCTCCATGAATCTCCTCCATGAATCTCCATGAATCTCCATGAATCTCCATGTATCTCCATGAATCTACATGAATCTCCATGAATCTCCATGAATCTCCTCGATGAATCTCCATGAATCTTCATGAATCTCCTGATCCATGAACCTCTATGAATCTCCATGGATCTCCATGAATCTCCTCCATGAATCTCCATGAATCTCCATGAATCTCCATGAATCTCCATGAATCTCCTCTATGAATCTCCATGAATCTCCATGAATCTCCTCCATGAATCTCTATGAATCTCCATGAATTTCCATGAATCTCCATGAACCCTCATGAACCTCCTCTCTAAATCTCCATGAATCTCCATGAATCTCCATGAATGTCCATGAATCTCTATGAATCTCCTCCATGAATCTCCTGTATGAATCTCCATGAATCTCCATGAATATCCTCCATGAATCTCCATGAATCTCCATGAATCTCTATGAATCTCCATGAATTTCCATGAATATCCATGAACCCTCATGAACCTCCTCTCTAAATCTCCATGAATCTCCATGAATCTTCATGAATCTCTATGAATCTCCATGAATCTCCTCCATGACTCTCCTGTATGAATCTCCATGAATCTCCATGAATCTCCATGAATCTCTATGAATCTTCATGAATCTCCATGAATCTCCATGAATCTCCTCGATGAATCTCCATGAATCTCCATGAATATCCATGAATCTCCATGAATCTCCATGAACCTCCATGTATCTCCATGAATCTACATGAATCTCCATGAATGTCTATGAATCTCCATGAATCTCCATGAATATCCTCCATGAATCTCCATGAATCTCCATGAATCTCTATGAATCTCCATGAATTTCCATGAATATCCATGAACCCTCATGAACCTCCTCTCTAAATCTCCATGAATCTCCATGAATATCCTCCATGAATCTCCATGAATCTCCATGAATCTCTATGAATCTCCATGAATTTCCATGAATATCCATGAACCCTCATGAACCTCCTCTCTAAATCTCCATGAATCTCCATGAATCTTCATGAATCTCTATGAATCTCCATGAATCTCCTCCATGACTCTGCTGTATGAATCTCCATGAATCTCCATGAATCTCCATGAACCTCTATGAATCTTCATGAATCTCCATGAATCTCCATGAATCTCCTCGATGAATCTCCATGAATCTCCATGAATATCCATGAATCTCCATGAATCTCCATGAACCTCCATGTATCTCCAAGAATCTCCATGAATGTCCATGAATGTCCTCCATGAATCTCCATGCATCTCCATGAATCTCCATGAATCTCCATGAACCTTCTCCATGAATCTCCATGAATCTCCATGAATATCCATGAATCTCCATGAATCTCCATGAACCTCCATGTATCTCCATGAATCTACATGAATCTCCATGAATCTCCATGAATCTCCTCGATGAATCTCCATGAATCTTCATGAATCTCCTGATCCATGAACCTCTATGAATCTCCATGAACCTCTATGAATCTCCATGAATCTCCATGAATATCCTCCATGAATCTCCATGAATCTCCATGAATGTCCATGAAACTCCTCCATGAATCTCCATGAATATCCATGAATCTCCTCCATGAATCTCCTGTATGAATCTCCATGAATCTTAATGAAACTGCTGATCCATGAACTTCTATGAATCTCCATGAATCTCCATGAATATCCTCCATGAATCTTCATGAATCTCCATGAATCTCCATGAATCTCCATGAATATCCTCCATGAAGCTCCATGAATCTCCATGAATCTCCATGAATCTCCTCCATGAATCTCCATGAATCTCCATGAATCTCTATGAATCTTCATGAATTTCCATGAATCTCCATGAATCTCCTCCATGAATCTCCATGAATCTCCACGAATCTCCATGAATCTCTATGAATCTTCATGAATTTCCATGAATCTCCATGAACCCTCATGAACCTCCTCTCTAAATCTCCATGAATCTCCATGAATCTCCATGAACCTCCTCCATGAATCTCCATGAATCTCCATGAATATCCATGAATCTCCATGAATCTCCATGAATCTCCATGTATCTCCATGAATCTACATGAATCTCCATGAATCTCCATGAATCTCCTCGATGAATCTCCATGAATCTTCATGAATCTCCTGATCCATGAACCTCTATGAATCTCCATGGATCTCCATGAATCTCCTCCATGAATCTCCATGAATCTCCATGAATCTCCATGAATCTCCATGAATCTCCTCCATGAATCTCCATGAATCTCCATGAATCTCCATGAATCTCCATGAATCTCCTCGATGAATCTCCATGAATCTTCATGAATCTCCTGATCCATGAACCTCTATGAATCTCCATGGATCTCCATGAATCTCCTCCATGAATCTCCATGAATCTCCATGAATGTCCATGAATCTCTATGAATCTCCTCCATGAATCTCCTGTATGAATCTCCATGAATCTCCATGAATATCCTCCATGAATCTCCATGAATCTCCATGAATCTCTATGAATCTTCATGAATCTCCATGAATCTCCATGAATCTCCTCGATGAATCTCCATGAATCTCCATGAATATCCATGAATCTCCATGAATCTCCATGAACCTCCATGTATCTCCATGAATCTACATGAATCTCCATGAATGTCTATGAATCTCCATGAATCTCCATGAATATCCTCCATGAATCTCCTCCATGACTCTCCTGTATGAATCTCCATGAATCTCCATGAATCTCCATGAATCTCCATGAATTTCCAAGAATCTCCATGAATGTCCATGAATCTCCTCCATGAATCTCCATGAATCTCCATTAATATCCATGAATCTCCATGAATCTCCTCCATGAATCTCCATGAATCACCTCCATGAATCTCCGTGAATCTCCATGAATCTCCACGAATCTCCATGAACCTCCTCCATGAATCTCCATGAATATCCATGAATGTCCATGAATCTCCATGAGTCTCCATGAATCTCCATGAATTTCCAAGAATCTCCATGAATGTCCATGAATCTCCGTGAATCTCCATGAATCTCCTCCATGAATCTCCATGAATCTCCATGAATCTCCATGAATCTCTATGAATCTTCATGAATTTCCATGAATCTCCATGAATCTCCATGAATCTCCACGAATCTCCATGAATCTCTATGAATCTTCATGTTTTTCCATGAATCTCCATGAACCCTCATGAACCTCCTCTCTAAATCTCCATGAATCTCCATGCATCTCCATGAATCTCCATGAATCTCCATGAATCTCTATGAATCTCCATGAATCTCCATGAATCTCCATGAATCTCCTCGATGAATCTCCATGAATCTCCATGAATATCCATGAATCTCCATGAATCTCCATGAACCTCCATGTATCTCCATGAATCTACATGAATCTCCATGAATCTCCATGAATCTCCTCGATGAATCTCCATGAATCTTCATGAATCTCCTGATCCATGAACCTCTATGAATCTCCATGAATCTCCATGAATCTCCTCCTTGAATCTCTATGAATCTCCATGAATTTCCATGAATCTCCATGAACCCTCATGAAACTACTCTCTAAATCTCCATGAATCTCCATGAATCTCCATGAATGTCCATGAATCTCTATGAATCTCCTCCATGAATCTCCTGTATGAATCTCCATGAATCTCCATGAATATCCTCCATGAATCTCCATGAATCTCCATGAATCTCTATGAATCTCCATGAATTTCCATGAATATCCATGAACCCTCATGAACCTCCTCTCTAAATCTCCATGAATCTTCATGAATCTCTATGAATCTCCATGAATCTCCTCCATGACTCTCCTGTATGAATCTCCATGAATCTCCATGAATCTCCATGAATCTCCATGAATCTCTATGAATCTCCATGAATCTCCATGAATCTCCATGAATCTCCTCGATGAATCTCCATGAATCTCCATGAATATCCATGAATCTCCATGAATCTCCATGAACCTCCATGTATCTCCATGAATCTACATGCATCTCCATGAATCTCCATGAATCTCCTCGATGAATCTCCATGAATCTTCATGAATCTCCTGATCCATGAACCTCTATGAATCTCCATGAATATCCTCCATGAATCTCCATGAATCTCTATGAATCTCCATGAATTTCCATGAATATCCATGAACCCTCATGAACCTCCTCTCTAAATATCCATGAATCTCCATGAATCTTCATGAATCTCCATGAATCTCCATGAATCCCCACGAATCTCCATGAATCTCCATGAATCTCCATGGATCTCCATGAATCTCGTCCGTGAATCTCCATGAATCTCCTCCATGAATCTCCACGAATCTCCATGAATGTCCATGAATCTCCATGAATATCCTCCATGAATCTCCATGAATCTCCATCAATCTCCATGAATCTCCATGATATTCTGTATGAATCCTCATGAATCTCCATGAATCTCCATGCATCTCCATGAATCTCCATGAATCTCCATGAACCTCCTCCATGAATCTCCATGAATATCCATGAATGTCCATGAATCTCCATGAGTCTCCATGAATCTCCATGAATTTCCAAGAATCTCCATGAATGTCCATGAATCTCCTCCATGAATCTCCATGAATCTCCATTAATATCCATGAATCTCCATGAATCTCCTCCATGAATCTCCATGAATCACCTCCATGAATCTCCATGAATCTCCATGAATGTCTATGAATCTCCATGACTCTCCATGAATCTCCTTGAATCTCCATGAATCTCCATAAATCTCCACGAATCTCCGTGAATCTCCATGAATCTCCACGAATCTCCATGAATCTCCTCCATGAATCTCCATGAATCTCCAAGAATCTCCTCCATGAATCTCCATGAATCTCCATGAATCTCCATGTATCTCCATGAATCTAAATGAATCTCCATGAATCTCCATGAATCTCCTCGATGAATCTCCATGAATCTTCATGAATCTCCTGATCCATGAATCTCTATGAAACTCCATGAATCTCCATGAATATCCTCCATGAATCTCCATGAATCTCCATGAATTTCCATGAATCTCCATGAATCTCCATGGATCTCCATGAATCTACATGAATCTCCATGAATCTCCATGAATCTCCGCGATGAATCTCCATGAATCTTAATGAATCTGGTGATCCATGAATCTCCATGAATCTCCATGCATCTCCATGCACCTCCTCCATGAATCTCCATGAATCTCCATGAATCTCCATGAATCTCCATGTATCTCCATGAATCTCCATGCATCTCCATGCACCTCCTCCATGAATCTCCATGAATCTCCATGAATCTCCATGAATCTCCATGTATCTCCATGAATCTACATGAATCTCCATGAATCTCCTCCATGAATCTCCTCCATGAATCTCCATGAATCTCCATGAATCTCCTCTATGAATCTCCATGAACCCTCATGAACCTCCTCTCTAAATCTCCATGAATCTCCATGAATCTCCATAATGTCCATGAATCTCTATGAATCTCCTCCATGAATCTCCTGTATGAATCTCCATGAATCTCCATGAATATCCTCCATGAATCTCCATGAATCTCTATGAATCTCCATGAATTTCCATGAATATCCATCAACCTCCATGAATCTCCTGTATGAATCTCCATGAATCTCCATGAATATCCTCCATGAATCTCCATGAATCTCTATGAATCTCCATGAATTTCCATGAATATCCATGAACCCTCATGAACCTCCTCTCTAAATCTCCATGAATCTCCATGAATCTTCATGAATCTCTATGAATCTCCATGAATCTCCTCCATGACTCTCCTGTATGAATCTCCATGAATCTCCATGAATCTCCATGAATCTCTATGAATCTCCATGAATTTCCATGAATATCCATGAACCCTCATGAACCTCCTCTCTAAATCTCCATGAATCTCCATGAATCTTCATGAATCTCTATGAATCTCCATGAATCTCCTCCATGACTCTCCTGTATGAATCTCCATGAATCTCCATGAATCTCCATGAACCTCTATGAATCTTCATGAATCTCCATGAATCTCCATGAATCTCCTCGATGAATCTCCATGAATCTCCATGAATATCCATGAATCTCCATGAATCTCCATGAACCTCCATGTATCTCCAAGAATCTCCATGAATGTCCATGAATGTCCTCCATGAATCTCCATGCATCTCCATGAATCTCCATGAATCTCCATGAACCTTCTCCATGAATCTCCATGAATCTCCATGAATATCCATGAATCTCCATGAATCTCCATGAACCTCCATGTATCTCCATGAATCTACATGAATCTCCATGAATCTCCATGAATCTCCTCGATGAATCTCCATGAATCTTCATGAATCTCCTGATCCATGAACCTCTATGAATCTCCATGAACCTCTATGAATCTCCATGAATCTCCATGAATATCCTCCATGAATCTCCATGAATCTCCATGAATGTCCATGAAACTCCTCCATGAATCTCCATGAATATCCATGAATCTCCTCCATGAATCTCCTGTATGAATCTCCATGAATCTTAATGAAACTGCTGATCCATGAACCTCTATGAATCTCCATGAATCTCCATGAATATCCTCCATGAATCTTCATGAATGTCCATGAATCTCCATGAATCTCCATGAATATCCTCCATGAAGCTCCATGAATCTCCATGAATCTCCATGAATCTCCTCCATGAATCTCCATGAATCTCCATGAATCTCTATGAATCTTCATGAATTTCCATGAATCTCCATGAATCTCCTCCATGAATCTCCATGAATCTCCACGAATCTCCATGAATCTCTATGAATCTTCATGAATTTCCATGAATCTCCATGAACCCTCATGAACCTCCTCTCTAAATCTCCATGAATCTCCATGAATCTCCATGAACCTCCTCCATGAATCTCCATGAATCTCCATGAATATCCATGAATCTCCATGAATCTCCATGAATCTCCATGTATCTCCATGAATCTACATGAATCTCCATGAATCTCCATGAATCTCCTCGATGAATCTCCATGAATCTTCATGAATCTCCTGATCCATGAACCTCTATGAATCTCCATGGATCTCCATGAATCTCCTCCATGAATCTCCATGAATCTCCATGAATCTCCATGAATCTCCATGAATCTCCTCCATGAATCTCCATGAATCTCCATGAATCTCCATGAATCTCCTCTATGAATCTCCATGAATCTCCATGAATCTCCTCCATGAATCTCTATGAATCTCCATGAATTTCCATGAATCTCCATGAACCCTCATGAACCTCCTCTCTAAATCTCCATGAATCTCCATGAATCTCCATGAATGTCCATGAATCTCTATGAATCTCCTCCATGAATCTCCTGTATGAATCTCCATGAATCTCCATGAATATCCTCCATGAATCTCCATGAATCTCCATGAATCTCTATGAATCTCCATGAATTTCCATGAATATCCATGAACCCTCATGAACCTCCTCTCTAAATCTCCATGAATCTCCATGAATCTTCATGAATCTCTATGAATCTCCATGAATCTCCTCCATGACTCTCCTGTATGAATCTCCATGAATCTCCATGAATCTCCATGAATCTCTATGAATCTTCATGAATCTCCATGAATCTCCATGAATCTCCTCGATGAATCTCCATGAATCTCCATGAATATCCATGAATCTCCATGAATCTCCATGAACCTCCATGTATCTCCATGAATCTACATGAATCTCCATGAATGTCTATGAATCTCCATGAATCTCCATGAATATCCTCCATGAATCTCCATGAATCTCCATGAATCTCTATGAATCTCCATGAATTTCCATGAATATCCATGAACCCTCATGAACCTCCTCTCTAAATCTCCATGAATCTCCATGAATCTTCATGAATCTCTATGAATCTCCATGAATCTCCTCCATGACTCTCCTGTATGAATCTCCATGAATCTCCATGAATCTCCATGAATCTCCATGAATTTCCAAGAATCTCCATGAATGTCCATGAATCTCCTCCATGAATCTCCATGAATCTCCATTAATATCCATGAATCTCCATGAATCTCCTCCATGAATCTCCATGAATCACCTCCATGAATCTCCGTGAATCTCCATGAATCTCCACGAATCTCCATGAACCTCCTCCATGAATCTCCATGAATATCCATGAATGTCCATGAATCTCCATGAGTCTCCATGAATCTCCATGAATTTCCAAGAATCTCCATGAATGTCCATGAATCTCCGTGAATCTCCATGAATCTCCTCCATGAATCTCCATGAATCTCCATGAATCTCCATGAATCTCTATGAATCTTCATGAATTTCCATGAATCTCCATGAATCTCCTCCATGAATCTCCATGAATCTCCACGAATCTCCATGAATCTCTATGAATCTTCATGTTTTTCCATGAATCTCCATGAACCCTCATGAACCTCCTCTCTAAATCTCCATGAATCTCCATGCATCTCCATGAATCTCCATGAATCTCCTCGATGAATCTCCATGAATCTCCATGAATATCCATGAATCTCCATGAATCTCCATGAACCTCCATGTATCTCCATGAATCTACATGAATCTCCATGAATGTCTATGAATCTCCATGAATCTCCATGAATATCCTCCATGAATCTCCATGAATCTCCATGAATCTCTATGAATCTCCATGAATTTCCATGAATATCCATGAACCCTCATGAACCTCCTCTCTAAATCTCCATGAATCTCCATGAATCTTCATGAATCTCTATGAATCTCCATGAATCTCCTCCATGACTCTCCTGTATGAATCTCCATGAATCTCCATGAATCTCCATGAATCTCCATGAATTTCCAAGAATCTCCATGAATGTCCATGAATCTCCTCCATGAATCTCCATGAATCTCCATTAATATCCATGAATCTCCATGAATCTCCTCCATGAATCTCCATGAATCACCTCCATGAATCTCCGTGAATCTCCATGAATCTCCACGAATCTCCATGAACCTCCTCCATGAATCTCCATGAATATCCATGAATGTCCATGAATCTCCATGAGTCTCCATGAATCTCCATGAATTTCCAAGAATCTCCATGAATGTCCATGAATCTCCGTGAATCTCCATGAATCTCCTCCATGAATCTCCATGAATCTCCATGAATCTCCATGAATCTCTATGAATCTTCATGAATTTCCATGAATCTCCATGAATCTCCTCCATGAATCTCCATGAATCTCCACGAATCTCCATGAATCTCTATGAATCTTCATGTTTTTCCATGAATCTCCATGAACCCTCATGAACCTCCTCTCTAAATCTCCATGAATCTCCATGCATCTCCATGAATCTCCATGAATCTCCATGAATCTCTATGAATCTCCATGAATCTCCATGAATCTCCATGAATCTCCTCGATGAATCTCCATGAATCTCCATGAATATCCATGAATCTCCATGAATCTCCATGAACCTCCATGTATCTCCATGAATCTACATGAATCTCCATGAATCTCCATGAATCTCCTCGATGAATCTCCATGAATCTTCATGAATCTCCTGATCCATGAACCTCTATGAATCTCCATGAATCTCCATGAATCTCCTCCTTGAATCTCTATGAATCTCCATGAATTTCCATGAATCTCCATGAACCCTCATGAAACTACTCTCTAAATCTCCATGAATCTCCATGAATCTCCATGAATGTCCATGAATCTCTATGAATCTCCTCCATGAATCTCCTGTATGAATCTCCATGAATCTCCATGAATATCCTCCATGAATCTCCATGAATCTCCATGAATCTCTATGAATCTCCATGAATTTCCATGAATATCCATGAACCCTCATGAACCTCCTCTCTAAATCTCCATGAATCTTCATGAATCTCTATGAATCTCCATGAATCTCCTCCATGACTCTCCTGTATGAATCTCCATGAATCTCCATGAATCTCCATGAATCTCCATGAATCTCTATGAATCTCCATGAATCTCCATGAATCTCCATGAATCTCCTCGATGAATCTCCATGAATCTCCATGAATATCCATGAATCTCCATGAATCTCCATGAACCTCCATGTATCTCCATGAATCTACATGCATCTCCATGAATCTCCATGAATCTCCTCGATGAATCTCCATGAATCTTCATGAATCTCCTGATCCATGAACCTCTATGAATCTCCATGAATATCCTCCATGAATCTCCATGAATCTCTATGAATCTCCATGAATTTCCATGAATATCCATGAACCCTCATGAACCTCCTCTCTAAATATCCATGAATCTCCATGAATCTTCATGAATCTCCATGAATCTCCATGAATCCCCACGAATCTCCATGAATCTCCATGAATCTCCATGGATCTCCATGAATCTCGTCCGTGAATCTCCATGAATCTCCTCCATGAATCTCCACGAATCTCCATGAATGTCCATGAATCTCCATGAATATCCTCCATGAATCTCCATGAATCTCCATGAATCTCCATGAATCTCCATGATATTCTGTATGAATCCTCATGAATCTCCATGAATCTCCATGCATCTCCATGAATCTCCATGAATCTCCATGAACCTCCTCCATGAATCTCCATGAATATCCATGAATGTCCATGAATCTCCATGAGTCTCCATGAATCTCCATGAATTTCCAAGAATCTCCATGAATGTCCATGAATCTCCGTGAATCTCCATGAATCTCCTCCATGAATCTCCATGAATCTCCATGAATCTCCATGAATCTCTATGAATCTTCATGAATTTCCATGAATCTCCATGAATCTCCTCCATGAATCTCCATGAATCTCCACGAATCTCCATGAATCTCTATGAATCTTCATGTTTTTCCATGAATCTCCATGAACCCTCATGAACCTCCTCTCTAAATCTCCATGAATCTCCATGCATCTCCATGAATCTCCATGAATCTCCATGAATCTCTATGAATCTCCATGAATCTCCATGAATCTCCATGAATCTCCTCGATGAATCTCCATGAATCTCCATGAATATCCATGAATCTCCATGAATCTCCATGAACCTCCATGTATCTCCATGAATCTACATGAATCTCCATGAATCTCCATGAATCTCCTCGATGAATCTCCATGAATCTTCATGAATCTCCTGATCCATGAACCTCTATGAATCTCCATGAATCTCCATGAATCTCCTCCTTGAATCTCTATGAATCTCCATGAATTTCCATGAATCTCCATGAACCCTCATGAAACTACTCTCTAAATCTCCATGAATCTCCATGAATCTCCATGAATGTCCATGAATCTCTATGAATCTCCTCCATGAATCTCCTGTATGAATCTCCATGAATCTCCATGAATATCCTCCATGAATCTCCATGAATCTCCATGAATCTCTATGAATCTCCATGAATTTCCATGAATATCCATGAACCCTCATGAACCTCCTCTCTAAATCTCCATGAATCTTCATGAATCTCTATGAATCTCCATGAATCTCCTCCATGACTCTCCTGTATGAATCTCCATGAATCTCCATGAATCTCCATGAATCTCCATGAATCTCTATGAATCTCCATGAATCTCCATGAATCTCCTCGATGAATCTCCATGATGAATCTCCATGAATCTCCATGAATATCCATGAATCTCCATGAACCTCCATGTATCTCCATGAATCTACATGCATCTCCATGAATCTCCATGAATCTCCTCGATGAATCTCCATGAATCTTCATGAATCTCCTGATCCATGAACCTCTATGAATCTCCATGAATATCCTCCATGAATCTCCATGAATCTCTATGAATCTCCATGAATTTCCATGAATATCCATGAACCCTCATGAACCTCCTCTCTAAATATCCATGAATCTCCATGAATCTTCATGAATCTCCATGAATCTCCATGAATCCCCACGAATCTCCATGAATCTCCATGAATCTCCATGGATCTCCATGAATCTCGTCCGTGAATCTCCATGAATCTCCTCCATGAATCTCCACGAATCTCCATGAATGTCCATGAATCTCCATGAATATCCTCCATGAATCTCCATGAATCTCCATGAATCTCCATGAATCTCCATGATATTCTGTATGAATCCTCATGAATCTCCATGAATCTCCATGCATCTCCATGAATCTCCATGAATCTCCATGAACCTCCTCCATGAATCTCCATGAATATCCATGAATGTCCATGAATCTCCATGAGTCTCCATGAATCTCCATGAATTTCCAAGAATCTCCATGAATGTCCATGAATCTCCTCCATGAATCTCCATGAATCTCCATTAATATCCATGAATCTCCATGAATCTCCTCCATGAATCTCCATGAATCACCTCCATGAATCTCCATGAATCTCCATGAATGTCTATGAATCTCCATGACTCTCCATGAATCTCCTTGAATCTCCATGAATCTCCATAAATCTCCACGAATCTCCGTGAATCTCCATGAATCTCCACGAATCTCCATGAATCTCCTCCATGAATCTCCATGAATCTCCAAGAATCTCCTCCATGAATCTCCATGAATCTCCATGAATCTCCATGTATCTCCATGAATCTAAATGAATCTCCATGAATCTCCATGAATATCCTCCATGAATCTCCATGAATCTCCATGAATTTCCATGAATCTCCATGAATCTCCATGGATCTCCATGAATCTACATGAATCTCCATGAATCTCCATGAATCTCCGCGATGAATCTCCATGAATCTTAATGAATCTGGTGATCCATGAACCTCCATGAATCTCCATGCATCTCCATGAATTTCCATGTATCTCCATGAATCTACATGAATCTCCATGAATCTCCATGAATCTCCTCCATGAATCTCCACGAATCTCCATGAATGTCCATGAATCTCCAAGAATATCCTCCATGAATCTCCATGAATCTCCATGAATCTCCATGAATCTCCATGATATTCTGTATGAATCCTCATGAATCTCCATGAATCTCCATGCATCTCCATGAATCTCCATGAATCTCCATGAACCTCCTCCATGAATCTCCTTGAATCTCCATGAATCTCCATAAATCTCCACGAATCTCCGTGAATCTCCATGAATCTCCACGAATCTCCATGAATCTCCTCCATGAATCTCCATGAATCTCCAAGAATCTCCTCCATGAATCTCCATGAATCTCCATGAATCTCCATGTATCTCCATGAATCTAAATGAATCTCCATGAATCTCCATGAATCTCCTCGATGAATCTCCATGAATCTTCATGAATCTCCTGATCCATGAATTTCTATGAAACTCCATGAATCTCCATGAATATCCTCCATGAATCTCCATGAATTTCCATGAATCTCCATGAATCTCCATGGATCTCCATGAATCTACATGAATCTCCATGAATCTCCATGAATCTCCGCGATGAATCTCCATGAATCTTAATGAATCTGGTGATCCATGAACCTCTATGAATCTCCATGAATCTCCATGAATATCCTCCATGAATCTTCATGAATCTCCATGAATCTCCATGAATCTCCACGAATCTCCATGAATATCCTCCATGAATCTCCATGAATCTCCATGAATCTCCATGAATCTCCTCCATGAATCTCCATGAATCTCCATGAATCTCCATGAATCTCTATGAATCTTCATGAATTTCCATGAATCTCCATGAATCTCCTCCATGAATCTCCATGAATCTCCATGAATCTCCATGAACCTCTATGAATCTTCATGAATTTCCATGAATCTCCATGAACCCTCATGAACCTCCTCTCTAAACCTCCATGAATCTCCATGCATCTCCATGAATCTCCATGTATCTCCATGAATCTACATGAATCTCCATGAATCTCCATGAATCTCCTCCATGAATCTCCATGAATCTCCATGAATCTCCTCCATGAATCTCCATGAATCTCCATGAATCTCGATGAATCTCCATGAATCTCTATGAATCTCCATGTATCTCCATGAATCTACATGAATCTCCATGAATCTCCATGAATCTCCTCGATGAATCTCCATGAATCTTCATGAATCTCCTGATCCATGAACCTCTATGAATCTCCATGGATCTCCATGAATCTCCTCCATGAATCTCCTCCATGAATCTCCATGAATCTCCATGAATCTCCATGCATCTCCATGAATCTGCATGCACCTCCTCCATGAATCTCCATGAATCTCCATGAATCTCCATGAATCTCCATGAATCTCCATGTATCTCCATGAATCTACATGAATCTCCATGAATCTCCATGAATCTCCATGAATCTCCATGTATCTCCATGAATTTCCAAGAATCTCCATGAATGTCCATGAATGTCCTCCATGAATCTCCATGCATCTCCATGAATCTCCATGAATCTCCATGAACCTCCTCCATGAATCTCCATGCATATCCGTGAATCTCCATGAATCTCCATGAACCTCCATGTATCTCCATGAATCTATATGAATCTCCATGACTCTCCATGAACCTCCATGTATCTCCATGAATCTATATGAATCTCCATGAATCTCCATGAATCTCCTCGATGAATCTCCATGAAACTTCATGAATCTCCTGATCCATGAACCTCTATGAATCTCCATGAATCTCCATGAATATCCTCCATGAATCTCCATGAATCTCCATGAATGTCCATGAATCTCCTCCATGAATCTCCTGTATGAATCTCCATGAATCTCCATGAATCTCCATGAATCTCCATGAATCTCCTCCATGAATCTCCTTCATCAATCTCCACGAATCTCCATGAATCTCCATGAATATCCATGAATCTTCATGAATCTCCTCCATGAATCTTCATGAATCTCCATGAATCTCCATGCATCTCCATGAATCTCCATGAATCTCCATGAACCTCCTCCATGAATCTCCATGAATCTACATGAATCTCCATGAATCTCCATGAATCTCCATGAATATCCATGAATATCCATGAATCTCCATGTATCTCCATGTATCTCCATGAATCTCCATGAATCTCCATGAATCTCCATGTATCTCCATGAATCTACATGAATCTCCATGAATCTCCATGAATCTCCTCCATGAATCTCCATAAATCACCATGAATCTCCATGATATCCTGTATGAATCTTCTTGAATCTCCATGAATCTCCATGCATCTCCATGAATCTCCATGAATCTCCATGACCCTCCTCCATGAATCTCCATGAATCTCCATGAATATGAATGAATCTCCATGAATCTCCATGAATATCCATGAATCTTCATGAATCTCCATGAATCTCCATGTATCTCCATGAATCTACATGAATCTCCATGAATCTCCATGAATCTCCTCCATGAATCTCCATAAATCACCATGAATCTCCGTCATCAATCTCCACGAATCTCCATGAATCTCCATGAATCTCCATGAATCTCCATGAATCTCCATGTATCTCCATGAATCTACATGAATCTCCATGAATCTCCATGAATCTCCTCCATAAATCACCATGAATCTCCTTCATCAATCTCCACGAATCTCCATGAATCTCCATGAATCTCCACGAATCTCCATGAATCTACATGAATCTCCATGAATCTCCATGAATCTCCATGAATCTCCATGAATTTCCATGAATATCCATGAACCCTCATGAACCTCCTCTCTAAATCTCCATGAATCTCCATGAATCTTCATGAATCTCTATGAATCTCCATGAATCTCCTCCATGACTCTCCTGTATGAATCTCCATGAATCTCCATGAATCTCCATGAATCTCTATGAATCTTCATGAATCTCCATGAATCTCCATGAATCTCCTCGATGAATCTCCATGAATCTCCATGAATATCCATGAATCTCCATGAATCTCCATGAACCTCCATGTATCTCCATGAATCTACATGAATCTCCATGAATGTCTATGAATCTCCATGAATCTCCATGAATATCCTCCATGAATCTCCATGAATCTCCATGAATCTCTATGAATCTTCATGAATCTCTATGAATCTCCATGAATCTCCTCCATGACTCTCCTGTATGAATCTCCATGAATCTCCATGAATCTCCATGAATCTCCATGAATTTCCAAGAATCTCCATGAATGTCCATGAATCTCCTCCATGAATCTCCATGAATCTCCATTAATATCCATGAATCTCCATGAATCTCCTCCATGAATCTCCATGAATCACCTCCATGAATCTCCGTGAATCTCCATGAATCTCCACGAATCTCCATGAACCTCCTCCATGAATCTCCATGAATATCCATGAATGTCCATGAATCTCCATGAGTCTCCATGAATCTCCATGAATTTCCAAGAATCTCCATGAATGTCCATGAATCTCCGTGAATCTCCATGAATCTCCTCCATGAATCTCCATGAATCTCCATGAATCTCCATGAATCTCTATGAATCTTCATGAATTTCCATGAATCTCCATGAATCTCCTCCATGAATCTCCATGAATCTCCACGAATCTCCATGAATCTCTATGAATCTTCATGTTTTTCCATGAATCTCCATGAACCCTCATGAACCTCCTCTCTAAATCTCCATGAATCTCCATGCATCTCCATGAATCTCCATGAATCTCCTCGATGAATCTCCATGAATCTCCATGAATATCCATGAATCTCCATGAATCTCCATGAACCTCCATGTATCTCCATGAATCTACATGAATCTCCATGAATGTCTATGAATCTCCATGAATCTCCATGAATATCCTCCATGAATCTCCATGAATCTCCATGAATCTCTATGAATCTCCATGAATTTCCATGAATATCCATGAACCCTCATGAACCTCCTCTCTAAATCTCCATGAATCTCCATGAATCTTCATGAATCTCTATGAATCTCCATGAATCTCCTCCATGACTCTCCTGTATGAATCTCCATGAATCTCCATGAATCTCCATGAATCTCCATGAATTTCCAAGAATCTCCATGAATGTCCATGAATCTCCTCCATGAATCTCCATGAATCTCCATTAATATCCATGAATCTCCATGAATCTCCTCCATGAATCTCCATGAATCACCTCCATGAATCTCCGTGAATCTCCATGAATCTCCACGAATCTCCATGAACCTCCTCCATGAATCTCCATGAATATCCATGAATGTCCATGAATCTCCATGAGTCTCCATGAATCTCCATGAATTTCCAAGAATCTCCATGAATGTCCATGAATCTCCGTGAATCTCCATGAATCTCCTCCATGAATCTCCATGAATCTCCATGAATCTCCATGAATCTCTATGAATCTTCATGAATTTCCATGAATCTCCATGAATCTCCTCCATGAATCTCCATGAATCTCCACGAATCTCCATGAATCTCTATGAATCTTCATGTTTTTCCATGAATCTCCATGAACCCTCATGAACCTCCTCTCTAAATCTCCATGAATCTCCATGCATCTCCATGAATCTCCATGAATCTCCATGAATCTCTATGAATCTCCATGAATCTCCATGAATCTCCATGAATCTCCTCGATGAATCTCCATGAATCTCCATGAATATCCATGAATCTCCATGAATCTCCATGAACCTCCATGTATCTCCATGAATCTACATGAATCTCCATGAATCTCCATGAATCTCCTCGATGAATCTCCATGAATCTTCATGAATCTCCTGATCCATGAACCTCTATGAATCTCCATGAATCTCCATGAATCTCCTCCTTGAATCTCTATGAATCTCCATGAATTTCCATGAATCTCCATGAACCCTCATGAAACTACTCTCTAAATCTCCATGAATCTCCATGAATCTCCATGAATGTCCATGAATCTCTATGAATCTCCTCCATGAATCTCCTGTATGAATCTCCATGAATCTCCATGAATATCCTCCATGAATCTCCATGAATCTCCATGAATCTCTATGAATCTCCATGAATTTCCATGAATATCCATGAACCCTCATGAACCTCCTCTCTAAATCTCCATGAATCTTCATGAATCTCTATGAATCTCCATGAATCTCCTCCATGACTCTCCTGTATGAATCTCCATGAATCTCCATGAATCTCCATGAATCTCCATGAATCTCTATGAATCTCCATGAATCTCCATGAATCTCCATGAATCTCCTCGATGAATCTCCATGAATCTCCATGAATATCCATGAATCTCCATGAATCTCCATGAACCTCCATGTATCTCCATGAATCTACATGCATCTCCATGAATCTCCATGAATCTCCTCGATGAATCTCCATGAATCTTCATGAATCTCCTGATCCATGAACCTCTATGAATCTCCATGAATATCCTCCATGAATCTCCATGAATCTCTATGAATCTCCATGAATTTCCATGAATATCCATGAACCCTCATGAACCTCCTCTCTAAATATCCATGAATCTCCATGAATCTTCATGAATCTCCATGAATCTCCATGAATCCCCACGAATCTCCATGAATCTCCATGAATCTCCATGGATCTCCATGAATCTCGTCCGTGAATCTCCATGAATCTCCTCCATGAATCTCCACGAATCTCCATGAATGTCCATGAATCTCCATGAATATCCTCCATGAATCTCCATGAATCTCCATGAATCTCCATGAATCTCCATGATATTCTGTATGAATCCTCATGAATCTCCATGAATCTCCATGCATCTCCATGAATCTCCATGAATCTCCATGAACCTCCTCCATGAATCTCCATGAATATCCATGAATGTCCATGAATCTCCATGAGTCTCCATGAATCTCCATGAATTTCCAAGAATCTCCATGAATGTCCATGAATCTCCTCCATGAATCTCCATGAATCTCCATTAATATCCATGAATCTCCATGAATCTCCTCCATGAATCTCCATGAATCACCTCCATGAATCTCCATGAATCTCCATGAATGTCTATGAATCTCCATGACTCTCCATGAATCTCCTTGAATCTCCATGAATCTCCATAAATCTCCACGAATCTCCGTGAATCTCCATGAATCTCCACGAATCTCCATGAATCTCCTCCATGAATCTCCATGAATCTCCAAGAATCTCCTCCATGAATCTCCATGAATCTCCATGAATCTCCATGTATCTCCATGAATCTAAATGAATCTCCATGAATCTCCATGAATATCCTCCATGAATCTCCATGAATCTCCATGAATTTCCATGAATCTCCATGAATCTCCATGGATCTCCATGAATCTACATGAATCTCCATGAATCTCCATGAATCTCCGCGATGAATCTCCATGAATCTTAATGAATCTGGTGATCCATGAACCTCCATGAATCTCCATGCATCTCCCTGAATTTCCATGTATCTCCATGAATCTACATGAATCTCCATGAATCTCCATGAATCTCCTCCATGAATCTCCACGAATCTCCATGAATGTCCATGAATCTCCAAGAATATCCTCCATGAATCTCCATGAATCTCCATGAATCTCCATGAATCTCCATGATATTCTGTATGAATCCTCATGAATCTCCATGAATCTCCATGCATCTCCATGAATCTCCATGAATCTCCATGAACCTCCTCCATGAATCTCCATGAATATCCATGAATGTCCATGAATCTCCATGAGTCTCCATGAATCTCCATGAATTTCCAAGAATCTCCATGAATGTCCATGAATCTCCTCCATGAATCTCCATGAATCTCCATTAATATCCATGAATCTCCATGAATCTCCTCCATGAATCTCCATGAATCACCTCCATGAATCTCCATGAATCTCCATGAATGTCTATGAATCTCCATGACTCTCCATGAATCTCCTTGAATCTCCATGAATCTCCATAAATCTCCACGAATCTCCGTGAATCTCCATGAATCTCCACGAATCTCCATGAATCTCCTCCATGAATCTCCATGAATCTCCAAGAATCTCCTCCATGAATCTCCATGAATCTCCATGAATCTCCATGTATCTCCATGAATCTAAATGAATCTCCATGAATCTCCATGAATCTCCTCGATGAATCTCCATGAATCTTCATGAATCTCCTGATCCATGAATTTCTATGAAACTCCATGAATCTCCATGAATATCCTCCATGAATCTCCATGAATTTCCATGAATCTCCATGAATCTCCATGGATCTCCATGAATCTACATGAATCTCCATGAATCTCCATGAATCTCCGCGATGAATCTCCATGAATCTTAATGAATCTGGTGATCCATGAACCTCTATGAATCTCCATGAATCTCCATGAATATCCTCCATGAATCTTCATGAATCTCCATGAATCTCCATGAATCTCCACGAATCTCCATGAATATCCTCCATGAATCTCCATGAATCTCCATGAATCTCCATGAATCTCCTCCATGAATCTCCATGAATCTCCATGAATCTCCATGAATCTCTATGAATCTTCATGAATTTCCATGAATCTCCATGAATCTCCTCCATGAATCTCCATGAATCTCCATGAATCTCCATGAACCTCTATGAATCTTCATGAATTTCCATGAATCTCCATGAACCCTCATGAACCTCCTCTCTAAACCTCCATGAATCTCCATGCATCTCCATGAATCTCCATGTATCTCCATGAATCTACATGAATCTCCATGAATCTCCATGAATCTCCTCCATGAATCTCCATGAATCTCCATGAATCTCCTCCATGAATCTCCATGAATCTCCATGAATCTCGATGAATCTCCATGAATCTCTATGAATCTCCATGTATCTCCATGAATCTACATGAATCTCCATGAATCTCCATGAATCTCCTCGATGAATCTCCATGAATCTTCATGAATCTCCTGATCCATGAACCTCTATGAATCTCCATGGATCTCCATGAATCTCCTCCATGAATCTCCTCCATGAATCTCCATGAATCTCCATGAATCTCCATGCATCTCCATGAATCTGCATGCACCTCCTCCATGAATCTCCATGAATCTCCATGAATCTCCATGAATCTCCATGAATCTCCATGTATCTCCATGAATCTACATGAATCTCCATGAATCTCCATGAATCTCCATGAATCTCCATGTATCTCCATGAATTTCCAAGAATCTCCATGAATGTCCATGAATGTCCTCCATGAATCTCCATGCATCTCCATGAATCTCCATGAATCTCCATGAACCTCCTCCATGAATCTCCATGCATATCCGTGAATCTCCATGAATCTCCATGAACCTCCATGTATCTCCATGAATCTATATGAATCTCCATGACTCTCCATGAACCTCCATGTATCTCCATGAATCTATATGAATCTCCATGAATCTCCATGAATCTCCTCGATGAATCTCCATGAAACTTCATGAATCTCCTGATCCATGAACCTCTATGAATCTCCATGAATCTCCATGAATATCCTCCATGAATCTCCATGAATCTCCATGAATGTCCATGAATCTCCTCCATGAATCTCCTGTATGAATCTCCATGAATCTCCATGAATCTCCATGAATCTCCATGAATCTCCTCCATGAATCTCCTTCATCAATCTCCACGAATCTCCATGAATCTCCATGAATATCCATGAATCTTCATGAATCTCCTCCATGAATCTTCATGAATCTCCATGAATCTCCATGCATCTCCATGAATCTCCATGAATCTCCATGAACCTCCTCCATGAATCTCCATGAATCTACATGAATCTCCATGAATCTCCATGAATCTCCATGAATATCCATGAATATCCATGAATCTCCATGTATCTCCATGTATCTCCATGAATCTCCATGAATCTCCATGAATCTCCATGTATCTCCATGAATCTACATGAATCTCCATGAATCTCCATGAATCTCCTCCATGAATCTCCATAAATCACCATGAATCTCCATGATATCCTGTATGAATCTTCTTGAATCTCCATGAATCTCCATGCATCTCCATGAATCTCCATGAATCTCCATGACCCTCCTCCATGAATCTCCATGAATCTCCATGAATATGAATGAATCTCCATGAATCTCCATGAATATCCATGAATCTTCATGAATCTCCATGAATCTCCATGTATCTCCATGAATCTACATGAATCTCCATGAATCTCCATGAATCTCCTCCATGAATCTCCATAAATCACCATGAATCTCCGTCATCAATCTCCACGAATCTCCATGAATCTCCATGAATCTCCATGAATCTCCATGAATCTCCATGTATCTCCATGAATCTACATGAATCTCCATGAATCTCCATGAATCTCCTCCATAAATCACCATGAATCTCCTTCATCAATCTCCACGAATCTCCATGAATCTCCATGAATCTCCACGAATCTCCATGAATCTACATGAATCTCCATGAATCTCCATGAATCTCCATGAATCTCCATGAATATCCATGAATATCTATGAATCTCCATGTATCTCCATGTATCTCCATGAATCTCCATGAATCTCCACGAATCTCCATCTATCTCCATGAATCTCCATGCATCTCCATGAATCTCCATGAATCTCCATGAACCTCCTCCATGTATCTCCATGAATCTACATGAATCTCCATGAATCTCCATGAATCTCCATGAATCTCCTCGATGAATCTCCATGAATCTTCATGAATCTCCTGATCCATGAATCTCTATGAAACTCCATGAATCTCCATGAATATCCTCCATGAATCTCCATGAATTTCCATGAATCTCCATGAATCTCCATGGATCTCCATGAATCTACATGAATCTCCATGAATCTCCATGAATCTCCGCGATGAATCTCCATGAATCGTAATGAATCTGGTGATCCATGAACCTCTATGAATCTCCATGAATCTCCATGAATATCCTCCATGAATCTTCATGAATCTCCATGAATCTCCATGAATCTCCACGAATCTCCATGAATATCCTCCATGAATCTCCATGAATCTCCATGAATCTCCATGAATCTCCTCCATGAATCTCCATGAATCTCCATGAATCTCTATGAATCTTCATGAATTTCCATGAATCTCCATGAATCTCCTCCATGAATCTCCATGAATCTCCATGAATCTCCATGAACCTCTATGAATCTTCATGAATTTCCATGAATCTCCATGAACCCTCATGAACCTCCTCTCTAAACCTCCATGAATCTCCATGCATCTCCATGAATCTCCATGTATCTCCATGAATCTACATGAATCTCCATGAATCTCCATGAATCTCCTCCATGAATCTCCATGAATCTCCATGAATCTCCTCCATGAATCTCCATGAATCTCCATGAATCTCGATGAATCTCCATGAATCTCTATGAATCTCCATGTATCTCCATGAATCTACATGAATCTCCATGAATCTCCATGAATCTCCTCGATGAATCTCCATGAATCTTCATGAATCTCCTGATCCATGAACCTCTATGAATCTCCATGGATCTCCATGAATCTCCTCCATGAATCTCCTCCATGAATCTCCATGAATCTCCATGAATCTCCATGCATCTCCATGAATCTCCATGCACCTCCTCCATGAATCTCCATGAATCTCCATGAATCTCCATGAATCTCCATGAATCTCCATGTATCTCCATGAATCTACATGAATCTCCATGAATCTCCATGAATCTCCATGAATCTCCATGTATCTCCATGAATTTCCAAGAATCTCCATGAATGTCCATGAATGTCCTCCATGAATCTCCATGCATCTCCATGAATCTCCATGAATCTCCATGAACCTCCTCCATGAATCTCCATGAATCTCCATGCATATCCGTGAATCTCCATGAATCTCCATGAACCTCCATGTATCTCCATGAATCTATATGAATCTCCATGACTCTCCATGAACCTCCATGTATCTCCATGAATCTATATGAATCTCCATGAATCTCCATGAATCTCCTCGATGAATCTCCATGAAACTTCATGAATCTCCTGATCCATGAACCTCTATGAATCTCCATGAATCTCCATGAATATCCTCCATGAATCTCCATGAATCTCCATGAATGTCCATGAATCTCCTCCATGAATCTCCTGTATGAATCTCCATGAATCTCCATGAATCTCCATGAATCTCCATGAATCTCCTCCATGAATCTCCTTCATCAATCTCCACGAATCTCCATGAATCTCCATGAATATCCATGAATCTTCATGAATCTCCTCCATGAATCTTCATGAATCTCCATGAATCTCCATGCATCTCCATGAATCTCCATGAATCTCCATGAACCTCCTCCATGAATCTCCATGAATCTACATGAATCTCCATGAATCTCCATGAATCTCCATGAATATCCATGAATATCCATGAATCTCCATGTATCTCCATGTATCTCCATGAATCTCCATGAATCTCCATGAATCTCCATGTATCTCCATGAATCTACATGAATCTCCATGAATCTCCATGAATCTCCTCCATGAATCTCCATAAATCACCATGAATCTCCATGATATCCTGTATGAATCTTCTTGAATCTCCATGAATCTCCTCCATGAATCTCCATAAATCACCATGAATCTCCGTCATCAATCTCCACGAATCTCCATGAATCTCCATGAATCTCCATGAATCTCCATGAATCTCCATGTATCTCCATGAATCTACATGAATCTCCATGAATCTCCATGAATCTCCATGAATCTCCATGAATCTCCATGTATCTCCATGAATCTACATGAATCTCCATGAATCTCCATGAATCTCCATGAATCTCCATGTATCTCCATGAATTTCCAAGAATCTCCATGAATGTCCATGAATGTCCTCCATGAATCTCCATGCATCTCCATGAATCTCCATGAATCTCCATGAACCTCCTCCATGAATCTCCATGAATCTCCATGCATATCCGTGAATCTCCATGAATCTCCATGAACCTCCATGTATCTCCATGAATCTATATGAATCTCCATGACTCTCCATGAACCTCCATGTATCTCCATGAATCTATATGAATCTCCATGAATCTCCATGAATCTCCTCGATGAATCTCCATGAAACTTCATGAATCTCCTGATCCATGAACCTCTATGAATCTCCATGAATCTCCATGAATATCCTCCATGAATCTCCATGAATCTCCATGAATGTCCATGAATCTCCTCCATGAATCTCCTGTATGAATCTCCATGAATCTCCATGAATCTCCATGAATCTCCATGAATCTCCTCCATGAATCTCCTTCATCAATCTCCACGAATCTCCATGAATCTCCATGAATATCCATGAATCTTCATGAATCTCCTCCATGAATCTTCATGAATCTCCATGAATCTCCATGCATCTCCATGAATCTCCATGAATCTCCATGAACCTCCTCCATGAATCTCCATGAATCTACATGAATCTCCATGAATCTCCATGAATCTCCATGAATATCCATGAATATCCATGAATCTCCATGTATCTCCATGTATCTCCATGAATCTCCATGAATCTCCATGAATCTCCATGCATCTCCATGAATCTCCATGAATCTCCATGACCCTCCTCCATGAATCTCCATGAATCTCCATGAATATGAATGAATCTCCATGAATCTCCTTGAATATCCATGAATCTTCATGAATCTCCATGAATCTCCATGTATCTCCATGAATCTACATGAATCTCCATGAATCTCCATGAATCTCCTCCATGAATCTCCATAAATCACCATGAATCTCCGTCATCAATCTCCACGAATCTCCATGAATCTCCATGAATCTCCATGAATCTCCATGAATCTCCATGTATCTCCATGAATCTACATGAATCTCCATGAATCTCCATGAATCTCCTCCATAAATCACCATGAATCTCCTTCATCAATCTCCACGAATCTCCATGAATCTCCATGAATCTCCACGAATCTCCATGAATCTACATGAATCTCCATGAATCTCCATGAATCTCCATGAATCTCCATGAATATCCATGAATATCTATGAATCTCCATGTATCTCCATGTATCTCCATGAATCTCCATGAATCTCCACGAATCTCCATCTATCTCCATGAATCTCCATGCATCTCCATGAATCTCCATGAATCTCCATGAACCTCCTCCATGTATCTCCATGAATCTACATGAATCTCCATGAATCTCCATGAATCTCCATGAATCTCCTCGATGAATCTCCATGAATCTTCATGAATCTCCTGATCCATGAATCTCTATGAAACTCCATGAATCTCCATGAATATCCTCCATGAATCTCCATGAATTTCCATGAATCTCCATGAATCTCCATGGATCTCCATGAATCTACATGAATCTCCATGAATCTCCATGAATCTCCGCGATGAATCTCCATGAATCTTAATGAATCTGGTGATCCATGAACCTCTATGAATCTCCATGAATCTCCATGAATATCCTCCATGAATCTTCATGAATCTCCATGAATCTCCATGAATCTCCACGAATCTCCATGAATATCCTCCATGAATCTCCATGAATCTCCATGAATCTCCATGAATCTCCTCCATGAATCTCCATGAATCTCCATGAATCTCTATGAATTTCCATGAATCTCCATGAATCTCCTCCATGAATCTCCATGAATCTCCATGAATCTCCATGAACCTCTATGAATCTTCATGAATTTCCATGAATCTCCATGAACCCTCATGAACCTCCTCTCTAAACCTCCATGAATCTCCATGCATCTCCATGAATCTCCATGTATCTCCATGAATCTACATGAATCTCCATGAATCTCCATGAATCTCCTCCATGAATCTCCATGAATCTCCATGAATCTCCTCCATGAATCTCCATGAATCTCCATGAATCTCGATGAATCTCCATGAATCTCTATGAATCTCCATGTATCTCCATGAATTTACATGAATCTCCATGAATCTCCATGAATCTCCTCGATGAATCTCCATGAATCTTCATGAATCTCCTGATCCATGAACCTCTATGAATCTCCATGGATCTCCATGAATCTCCTCCATGAATCTCCTCCATGAATCTCCATGAATCTCCATGAATCTCCATGCATCTCCATGAATCTCCATGCACCTCCTCCATGAATCTCCATGAATCTCCATGAATCTCCATGAATCTCCATGAATCTCCATGTATCTCCATGAATCTACATGAATCTCCATGAATCTCCATGAATCTCCATGAATCTCCATGTATCTCCATGAATTTCCAAGAATCTCCATGAATGTCCATGAATGTCCTCCATGAATCTCCATGCATCTCCATGAATCTCCATGAATCTCCATGAACCTCCTCCATGAATCTCCATGAATCTCCATGCATATCCGTGAATCTCCATGAATCTCCATGAACCTCCATGTATCTCCATGAATCTATATGAATCTCCATGACTCTCCATGAACCTCCATGTATCTCCATGAATCTATATGAATCTCCATGAATCTCCATGAATCTCCTCGATGAATCTCCATGAAACTTCATGAATCTCCTGATCCATGAACCTCTATGAATCTCCATGAATCTCCATGAATATCCTCCATGAATCTCCATGAATCTCCATGAATGTCCATGAATCTCCTCCATGAATCTCCTGTATGAATCTCCATGAATCTCCATGAATCTCCATGAATCTCCATGAATCTCCTCCATGAATCTCCTTCATCAATCTCCACGAATCTCCATGAATCTCCATGAATATCCATGAATCTTCATGAATCTCCTCCATGAATCTTCATGAATCTCCATGAATCTCCATGCATCTCCATGAATCTCCATGAATCTCCATGAACCTCCTCCATGAATCTCCATGAATCTACATGAATCTCCATGAATCTCCATGAATCTCCATGAATATCCATGAATATCCATGAATCTCCATGTATCTCCATGTATCTCCATGAATCTCCATGAATCTCCATGAATCTCCATGTATCTCCATGAATCTACATGAATCTCCATGAATCTCCATGAATCTCCTCCATGAATCTCCATAAATCACCATGAATCTCCATGATATCCTGTATGAATCTTCTTGAATCTCCATGAATCTCCTCCATGAATCTCCATAAATCACCATGAATCTCCGTCATCAATCTCCACGAATCTCCATGAATCTCCATGAATCTCCATGAATCTCCATGAATCTCCATGTATCTCCATGAATCTACATGAATCTCCATGAATCTCCATGAATCTCCTCCATAAATCACCATGAATCTCCTTCATCAATCTCCACGAATCTCCATGAATCTCCATGAATCTCCACGAATCTCCATGAATCTACATGAATCTCCATGAATCTCCATGAATCTCCATGAATCTCCATGAATATCCATGAATATCTATGAATCTCCGTGTATCTCCATGTATCTCCATGAATCTCCATGAATCTCCACGAATCTCCATCTATCTCCATGAATCTCCATGCATCTCCATGAATCTCCATGAATCTCCATGAACCTCCTCCATGAATCTCCATGAATCTCCATGAATATCCTCCATGAATCTCCATGAATCTCCATGAATCTCCATGTATCTCCATGAATCTACATGAATCTCCATGAATCTCCATGAATCTCCATGAATCTCCATGATATCCTGTATGAATCTTCATGAATCTCCATGAATCTCCATGCATCTCCATGAATCTCCATGAATCTTCATGAACCTCCTCCATGAATCTCCATGAATCTCCATGAATATCCATGAATCTCCATGAATCTCCATGTATCTCCATGAATCTACATGAATCTCCATGAATCTCCATGAATCTCCTCCATGAATCTCCATAAATCACCATGAATCTCCTTCATCAATCTCCATGAATCTCCATGAATCTCCATGAATATCCATGAATATCCATGAATCTCCATGTATCTCCATGTATCTCCATGAATCTCCTCCATGAATCTTCATGAATCTCCATGAATCTCCATGCATCTCCATGAATCTCCATGAATCTCCATGAACCTCCTCCATGAATCTCCATGAATCTCCATGAATATCCTCCATGAATCTCCATGAATCTCCATGAATCTCCATGTATCTCCATGAATCTACATGAATCTCCATGAATCTCCATGAATCTCCTCCATGAATCTCCATGAATCACCATGAATCTCCTTCATCAATCTCCACGAATCTCCATGAATCTCCATGAATCTCCATGAATCTCCTCCATGAATCTCCATGAATCTCCATGATATCCTGTATGAATCTTCATGAATCTCCATGAATCTCCATGCATCTCCATGAATCTCCATGAATCTTCATGAACCTCCTCCATGAATCTCCATGAATCTCCATGAATATCCATGAATCTCCATGAATCTCCATGTATCTCCATGAATCTACATGAATCTCCATGAATCTCCATGAATCTCCTCCACGAATCTCCATAAATCACCATGAATCTCCTTCATCAATCTCCATGAATCTCCATGAATCTCCATGAATATCCATGAATATCCATGAATCTCCATGCATCTCCATGTATCTCCATGAATCTCCTCCATGAATCTTCATGAATCTCCATGAATCTCCATGCATCTCCATGAATCTCCATGAATCTCCATGAACCTCCTCCATGAATCTCCATGAATCTCCATGAATATCCTCCATGAATCTCCATGAATCTCCATGAATCTCCTCCATGAATCTCCATAAATCACCATGAATCTCCATGATATCCTGTATGAATCTTCATGAATCTCCATGAATCTCCATGAATATCCATGAATATCCATTAATCTCCATGTATCTCCATGAATCTCCATGAATCTCCATGCATCTCCATGAATCTCCATGAATCTCCATGAACCTCCTCCATGAATCTCCATGAATCTCCATGAATATCCTCCATGAATCTCCATGAATCTCCATGAATCTCCATGTATCTCCATGAATCTACATGAATCTCCATGAATCTCCATGAATCTCCATGATATCCTGTATGAATCTTCATGAATCTCCATGAATCTCCATGCATCTCCATGAATCTCCATGAATCTTCATGAACCTCCTCCATGAATCTCCATGAATCTCCATGAATATCCATGAATCTCCATGAATCTCCATGTATCTCCATGAATCTACATGAATCTCCATGAATCTCCATGAATCTCCTCCATGAATCTCCATAAATCACCATGAATCTCCTTCATCAATCTCCATGAATCTCCATGAATCTCCATGAATATCCATGAATATCCATGAATCTCCATGTATCTCCATGTATCTCCATGAATCTCCTCCATGAATCTTCATGAATCTCCATGAATCTCCATGCATCTCCATGAATCTCCATGAATCTCCATGAACCTCCTCCATGAATCTCCATGAATCTCCATGAATATCCTCCATGAATCTCCATGAATCTCCATGAATCTCCATGTATCTCCATGAATCTACATGAATCTCCATGAATCTCCATGAATCTCCTCCATGAATCTCCATGAATCACCATGAATCTCCTTCATCAATCTCCACGAATCTCCATGAATCTCCATGAATCTCCATGAATCTCCATGAATCTCCATGTATCTCCATGAATCTACATGAATCTCCATGAATCTCCATGAATCTCCTCCATAAATCACCATGAATCTCCTTCATCAATCTCCACGAATCTCCATGAATCTCCATGAATCTCCACGAATCTCCATGTATCTACATGAATCTCCATGAATCTCCATGAATCTCCATGAATCTCCATGAATATCCATGAATATCTATGAATCTCCATGTATCTCCATGTATCTCCATGAATCTCCATGAATCTCCACGAATCTCCATCTATCTCCATGAATCTCCATGCATCTCCATGAATCTCCATGAATCTCCATGAACCTCCTCCATGAATCTCCATGAATCTCCATGAATATCCTCCATGAATCTCCATGAATCTCCATGAATCTCCATGTATCTCCATGAATCTACATGAATCTCCATGAATCTCCATGAATCTCCATGAATCTCCATGATATCCTGTATGAATCTTCATGAATCTCCATGAATCTCCATGCATCTCCATGAATCTCCATGAATCTTCATGAACCTCCTCCATGAATCTCCATGAATCTCCATGAATATCCATGAATCTCCATGAATCTCCATGTATCTCCATGAATCTACATGAATCTCCATGAATCTCCATGAATCTCCTCCATGAATCTCCATGAATCTCCATGATATCCTGTATGAATCTTCATGAATCTCCATGAATCTCCATGCATCTCCATGAATCTCCATGAATCTTCATGAACCTCCTCCATGAATCTCCATGAATCTCCATGAATATCCATGAATCTCCATGAATCTCCATGTATCTCCATGAATCTACATGAATCTCCATGAATCTCCATGAATCTCCTCCACGAATCTCCATAATTCACCATGAATCTCCTTCATCAATCTCCATGAATCTCCATGAATCTCCATGAATATCCATGAATATCCATGAATCTCCATGTATCTCCATGTATCTCCATGAATCTCCTCCATGAATCTTCATGAATCTCCATGAATCTCCATGCATCTCCATGAATCTCCATGAATCTCCATGAACCTCCTCCATGAATCTCCATGAATCTCCATGAATATCCTCCATGAATCTCCATGAATCTCCATGAATCTCCTCCATGAATCTCCATAAATCACCATGAATCTCCATGATATCCTGTATGAATCTTCATGAATCTCCATGAATCTCCATGAATATCCATGAATATCCATTAATCTCCATGTATCTCCATGAATCTCCATGAATCTCCATGCATCTCCATGAATCTCCATGAATCTCCATGAACCTCCTCCATGAATCTCCATGAATCTCCATGAATCTCCATGAATCTCCTTCATCAATCTCCACGAATCTCCATGAATCTACATGAATCTCCATGAATCTCCATGAATCTCCATGAATCTCCTCGATGAATCTCCATGAATCTTCATGAATCTCCTGATCCATGAACCTCTATGAATCTCCATGGATCTCCATGAATCTCCTCCATGAATCTCCATGAATCTCCATGAATGTCCATGAATCTCCATGAATCTCCATGAATATCCATGAATCTCCATGAATCTCCATGTATCTCCATGAATCTACATGAATCTCCATGAATCTCCATGAATCTCCTCCACGAATCTCCATAAATCACCATGAATCTCCTTCATCAATCTCCATGAATCTCCATGAATCTCCATGAATATCCATGAATATCCATGAATCTCCATGCATCTCCATGTATCTCCATGAATCTCCTCCATGAATCTTCATGAATCTCCATGAATCTCCATGCATCTCCATGAATCTCCATGAATCTCCATGAATATCCATGAATCTCCATGTATCTCCATGAATCTACATGAATCTCCATGAATCTCCATGAATCTCCTCCATGAATCTCCATAAATCACCATGAATCTCCATGATATCCTGTATGAATCTTCATGAATCTCCATGAATCTCCATGAATATCCATGAATATCCATTAATCTCCATGTATCTCCATGAATCTCCATGAATCTCCATGCATCTCCATGAATCTCCATGAATCTCCATGAATCTCCTTCATCAATCTCCACGAATCTCCATGAATCTACATGAATCTCCATGAATCTCCATGAATCTCCTTCATCAATCTCCACGAATCTCCATGAATCTACATGAATCTCCATGAATCTCCATGAATCTCCATGAATCTCCATGAATATCCATGAATATCCATGAATCTCCATGTATCTCCATGTATCTCCATGAATCTCCATGAATATCCATGAATCTCCATGAATCTCCATGCATCTCCATCAATCTCCATGAATATCCATGAATCTCCATGAATATCCTCCATGAATCTCCATGAATCTCCATGAATCTCCGTGAATCTCCTTCATCAATCTCCACGAATCTCCATGAATCTACATGAATCTCCATGAATCTCCATGAATCTACATGAATCTCCATGAATCTCCATGAATCTCCATGTATCTCCATGTATCTCCATGAATCTCCATGAATATCCATGAATCTTCATGAATCTCCTCCATGAATCTTCATGAATCTCCATGAATCTCCATGCATCTCCATGAATCTCCATGAATCTCCATGAACCTCCTCCATGAATCTCCATGAATCTCCATGAATATCCTCCATGAATCTCCATGAATCTCCATGAATCTCCATGTATCTCCATGAATCTACATGAATCTCCATGAATCTCCTCCATGAATCTCCATGAATCACCATGAATCTCCTTCATCAATCTCCACGAATCTCCATGAATCTCCATGAATCTCCATGAATATCCATGAATATCCATGAATCTCCATGTATCTCCATGAATCTCCATGAATATCCATGAATCTTCATGAATCTCCTCCATGAATCTTCATGAATCTCCATGAATCTCCATGCATCTCCATGAATCTCCATGAATCTCCATGAACCTCCTCCATGAATCTCCATGAATCTCCATGAATATCCTCCATGAATCTCCATGAATCTCCATGAATCTCCTTCATCAATCTCCACGAATCTCCATGAATCTACATGAATCTCCATGAATCTCCATGAATCTCCATGAATCTCCATGAATATCCATGAATCTTCATGAATCTCCTCCATGAATCTTCATGAATCTCCATGAATCTCCATGCATCTCCATGAATCTCCATGAATCTCCATGAACCTCCTCCATGAATCTCCATGAATCTACATGAATCTCCATGAATCTCCATGAATCTCCATGAATCTCCATGAATATCCATGAATATCCATGAATATCCATGAATCTCCATGTATCTCCATGAATCTACATGAATCTCCATGAATCTCCATGAATCTCCTCCATGAATCTCCAAAAATCACCATGAATCTCCATGATATCCTGTATGAATCTTCATGAATCTCCATGAATCTCCATGAATATCCATGAATATCCATTAATGTCCATGTATCTCCATGAATCTCCATGAATCTCCATGCATCTCCATGAATCTCCATGAATCTCCATGAACCTCCTCCATGAATCTCCATGAATCTCCTTCATCAATCTCCACGAATCTCCATGAATCTACATGAATCTCCATGAATCTCCATGAATCTCCATGCATCTCCATGAATCTCCATGAATCTTCATGAACCTCCTCCATGAATCTCCATGAATCTCCATGAATATCCTCCATGAATCTCCATGAATCTCCATGAATCTCCATGTATCTCCATGAATCTACATGAATCTCCATGAATCTCCATGAATCTCCTCCATGAATCTCCATGAATCACCATGAATCTCCTTCATCAATCTCCACGAATCTCCATGAATCTCCATGAATCTCCTCCATGAATCTCCATGAATCTCCATGATATCCTGTATGAATCTTCATGAATCTCCATGAATCTCCATGCATCTCCATGAATCTCCATGAATCTTCATGAACCTCCTCCATGAATCTCCATGAATCTCCATGAATATCCATGAATCTCCATGAATCTCCATGTATCTCCATGAATCTACATGAATCTCCATGAATCTCCATGAATCTCCTCCACGAATCTCCATAAATCACCATGAATCTCCTTCATCAATCTCCATGAATCTCCATGAATCTCCATGAATATCCATGAATATCCATGAATCTCCATGTATCTCCATGTATCTCCATGAATCTCCTCCATGAATCTTCATGAATCTCCATGAATCTCCATGCATCTCCATGAATCTCCATGAATCTCCATGAACCTCCTCCATGAATCTCCATGAATCTCCATGAATATCCTCCATGAATCTCCATGAATCTCCATGAATCTCCTCCATGAATCTCCATAAATCACCATGAATCTCCATGATATCCTGTATGAATCTTCATGAATCTCCATGAATCTCCATGAATATCCATGAATATCCATTAATCTCCATGTATCTCCATGAATCTCCATGAATCTCCATGCATCTCCATGAATCTCCATGAATCTCCATGAACCTCCTCCATGAATCTCCATGAATCTCCATGAATCTCCATGAATCTCCTTCATCAATCTCCACGAATCTCCATGAATCTACATGAATCTCCATGAATCTCCATGAATCTCCATGAATCTCCATGAATATCCATGAATCTCCATGTATCTCCATGAATCTACATGAATCTCCATGAATCTCCATGAATCTCCTCCATGAATCTCCATAAATCACCATGAATCTCCATGAATCTCCATGAATATCCATGAATCTCCATGAATCTCCATGCATCTCCATCAATCTCCATGAATATCCATGAATCTCCATGAATATCCTCCATGAATCTCCATGAATCTCCATGAATCTCCGTGAATCTCCTTCATCAATCTCCACGAATCTCCATGAATCTACATGAATCTCCATGAATCTCCATGAATCTACATGAATCTCCATGAATCTCCATGAATCTCCATGTATCTCCATGTATCTCCATGAATCTCCATGAATATCCATGAATCTTCATGAATCTCCTCCATGAATCTTCATGAATCTCCATGAATCTCCATGCATCTCCATGAATCTCCATGAATCTCCATGAACCTCCTCCATGAATCTCCATGAATCTCCATGAATATCCTCCATGAATCTCCATGAATCTCCATGAATCTCCATGTATCTCCATGAATCTACATGAATCTCCATGAATCTCCTCCATGAATCTCCATGAATCACCATGAATCTCCTTCATCAATCTCCACGAATCTCCATGAATCTCCATGAATCTCCATGAATATCCATGAATATCCATGAATCTCCATGTATCTCCATGAATCTCCATGAATATCCATGAATCTTCATGAATCTCCTCCATGAATCTTCATGAATCTCCATGAATCTCCATGCATCTCCATGAATCTCCATGAATCTCCATGAACCTCCTCCATGAATCTCCATGAATCTCCATGAATATCCTCCATGAATCTCCATGAATCTCCATGAATCTCCTTCATCAATCTCCACGAATCTCCATGAATCTACATGAATCTCCATGAATCTCCATGAATCTCCATGAATCTCCATGAATATCCATGAATCTTCATGAATCTCCTCCATGAATCTTCATGAATCTCCATGAATCTCCATGCATCTCCATGAATCTCCATGAATCTCCATGAACCTCCTCCATGAATCTCCATGAATCTACATGAATCTCCATGAATCTCCATGAATCTCCATGAATCTCCATGAATATCCATGAATATCCATGAATATCCATGAATCTCCATGTATCTCCATGAATCTACATGAATCTCCATGAATCTCCATGAATCTCCTCCATGAATCTCCATAAATCACCATGAATCTCCATGATATCCTGTATGAATCTTCATGAATCTCCATGAATCTCCATGAATATCCATGAATATCCATTAATGTCCATGTATCTCCATGAATCTCCATGAATCTCCATGCATCTCCATGAATCTCCATGAATCTCCATGAACCTCCTCCATGAATCTCCATGAATCTCCTTCATCAATCTCCACGAATCTCCATGAATCTACATGAATCTCCATGTATCTCCATGTATCTCCATGAATCTCCATGAATATCCATGAATCTTCATGAATCTCCTCCATGAATCTTCATGAATCTCCATGAATCTCCATGAATATCCATGAATCTCCATGAATCTCCATGTATCTCCATGAATCTACATGAATCTCCATGAATCTCCATGAATCTCCATAAATCACCATGAATCTCCTTCATCAATCTCCACGAATCTCCATGAATCTACATGAATCTCCATGAATCTCCATGAATCTACATGAATCTCCATGAATCTCCATGAATCTCCATGTATCTCCATGTATCTCCATGAATCTCCATGAATATCCATGAATCTTCATGAATCTCCTCCATGAATCTTCATGAATCTCCATGAATCTCCATGCATCTCCATGAATCTCCATGAATCTCCATGAACCTCCTCCATGAATCTCCATGAATCTACATGAATCTCCATGAATCTCCTCCATGAATCTCCATGAATCACCATGAATCTCCTTCATCAATCTCCACGAATCTCCATGAATCTCCATGAATCTCCATGAATATCCATGAATATCCATGAATCTCCATGTATCTCCATGAATCTCCATGAATATCCATGAATCTTCATGAATCTCCTCCATGAATCTTCATGAATCTCCATGAATCTCCATGCATCTCCATGAATCTCCATGAATCTCCATGAACCTCCTCCATGAATCTCCATGAATCTCCATGAATATCCTCCATGAATCTCCATGAATCTCCATGAATCTCCTTCATCAATCTCCACGAATCTCCATGAATCTACATGAATCTCCATGAATCTCCATGAATCTCCATGAATCTCCATGAATATCCATGAATCTTCATGAATCTCCTCCATGAATCTTCATGAATCTCCATGAATCTCCATGCATCTCCATGAATCTCCATGAATCTCCATGAACCTCCTCCATGAATCTCCATGAATCTACATGAATCTCCATGAATCTCCATGAATCTCCATGAATCTCCATGAATATCCATGAATATCCATGAATATCCATGAATCTCCATGTATCTCCATGAATCTACATGAATCTCCATGAATCTCCATGAATCTCCTCCATGAATCTCCAAAAATCACCATGAATCTCCATGATATCCTGTATGAATCTTCATGAATCTCCATGAATCTCCATGAATATCCATGAATATCCATTAATGTCCATGTATCTCCATGAATCTCCATGAATCTCCATGCATCTCCATGAATCTCCATGAATCTCCATGAACCTCCTCCATGAATCTCCATGAATCTCCTTCATCAATCTCCACGAATCTCCATGAATCTACATGAATCTCCATGAATCTCCATGAATCTCCATGCATCTCCATGAATCTCCATGAATCTTCATGAACCTCCTCCATGAATCTCCATGAATCTCCATGAATATCCATGAATCTCCATGAATCTCCATGTATCTCCATGAATCTACATGAATCTCCATGAATCTCCATGAATCTCCTCCATGAATCTCCATAAATCACCATGAATCTCCTTCATCAATCTCCATGAATCTCCATGAATCTCCATGAATATCCATGAATATCCATGAATCTCCATGTATCTCCATGTATCTCCATGAATCTCCTCCATGAATCTTCATGAATCTCCATGAATCTCCATGCATCTCCATGAATCTCCATGAATCTCCATGAACCTCCTCCATGAATCTCCATGAATCTCCATGAATATCCTCCATGAATCTCCATGAATCTTCATGAATCTCCATGTATCTCCATGAATCTACATGAATCTCCATGAATCTCCATGAATCTCCTCCATGAATCTCCATGAATCACCATGAATCTCCTTCATCAATCTCCACGAATCTCCATGAATCTCCATGAATCTCCTCCATGAATCTCCATGAATCTCCATGATATCCTGTATGAATCTTCATGAATCTCCATGAATCTCCATGCATCTCCATGAATCTCCATGAATCTTCATGAACCTCCTCCATGAATCTCCATGAATCTCCATGAATATCCATGAATCTCCATGAATCTCCATGTATCTCCATGAATCTACATGAATCTCCATGAATCTCCATGAATCTCCTCCACGAATCTCCATAAATCACCATGAATCTCCTTCATCAATCTCCATGAATCTCCATGAATCTCCATGAATATCCATGAATATCCATGAATCTCCATGTATCTCCATGTATCTCCATGAATCTCCTCCATGAATCTTCATGAATCTCCATGAATCTCCATGCATCTCCATGAATCTCCATGAATCTCCATGAACCTCCTCCATGAATCTCCATGAATCTCCATGAATATCCTCCATGAATCTCCATGAATCTCCATGAATCTCCTCCATGAATCTCCATAAATCACCATGAATCTCCATGATATCCTGTATGAATCTTCATGAATCTCCATGAATCTCCATGAATATCCATGAATATCCATTAATCTCCATGTATCTCCATGAATCTCCATGAATCTCCATGCATCTCCATGAATCTCCATGAATCTCCATGAACCTCCTCCATGAATCTCCATGAATCTCCATGAATCTCCATGAATCTCCTTCATCAATCTCCACGAATCTCCATGAATCTACATGAATCTCCATGAATCTCCATGAATCTCCATGAATCTCCATGAATATCCATGAATCTCCATGTATCTCCATGAATCTACATGAATCTCCATGAATCTCCATGAATCTCCTCCATGAATCTCCATAAATCACCATGAATCTCCATGATATCCTGTATGAATCTTCATGAATCTCCATGAATATCCATGAATATCCATTAATCTCCATGTATCTCCATGAATCTCCATGAATCTCCATGCATCTCCATGAATCTCCATGAATCTCCATGAATCTCCTTCATCAATCTCCACGAATCTCCATGAATCTACATGAATCTCCATGAATCTCCATGAATCTCCATGAATCTCCATGAATATCCATGAATATCCATGAATCTCCATGTATCTCCATGTATCTCCATGAATCTCCATGAATATCCATGAATCTCCATGAATCTCCATGCATCTCCATCAATCTCCATGAATATCCATGAATCTCCATGAATATCCTCCATGAATCTCCATGAATCTCCATGAATCTCCGTGAATCTCCTTCATCAATCTCCACGAATCTCCATGAATCTACATGAATCTCCATGAATCTCCATGAATCTACATGAATCTCCATGAATCTCCATGAATCTCCATGTATCTCCATGTATCTCCATGAATCTCCATGAATATCCATGAATCTTCATGAATCTCCTCCATGAATCTTCATGAATCTCCATGAATCTCCATGCATCTCCATGAATCTCCATGAATCTCCATGAACCTCCTCCATGAATCTCCATGAATCTCCATGAATATCCTCCATGAATCTCCATGAATCTCCATGAATCTCCATGTATCTCCATGAATCTACATGAATCTCCATGAATCTCCTCCATGAATCTCCATGAATCACCATGAATCTCCTTCATCAATCTCCACGAATCTCCATGAATCTCCATGAATCTCCATGAATATCCATGAATATCCATGAATCTCCATGTATCTCCATGAATCTCCATGAATATCCATGAATCTTCATGAATCTCCTCCATGAATCTTCATGAATCTCCATGAATCTCCGTGCATCTCCATGAATCTCCATGAATCTCCATGAACCTCCTCCATGAATCTCCATGAATCTCCATGAATATCCTCCATGAATCTCCATGAATCTCCATGAATCTCCTTCATCAATCTCCACGAATCTCCATGAATCTACATGAATCTCCATGAATCTCCATGAATCTCCATGAATCTCCATGAATATCCATGAATCTTCATGAATCTCCTCCATGAATCTTCATGAATCTCCATGAATCTCCATGCATCTCCATGAATCTCCATGAATCTCCATGAACCTCCTCCATGAATCTCCATGAATCTACATGAATCTCCATGAATCTCCATGAATCTCCATGAATATCCATGAATATCCATGAATATCCATGAATCTCCATGTATCTCCATGAATCTACATGAATCTCCATGAATCTCCATGAATCTCCTCCATGAATCTCCATAAATCACCATGAATCTCCATGATATCCTGTATGAATCTTCATGAATCTCCATGAATCTCCATGAATATCCATGAATATCCATTAATGTCCATGTATCTCCATGAATCTCCATGAATCTCCATGCATCTCCATGAATCTCCATGAATCTCCATGAACCTCCTCCATGAATCTCCATGAATCTCCTTCATCAATCTCCACGAATCTCCATGAATCTACATGAATCTCCATGAATCTCCATGAATCTCCATGAATCTCCATGAATATCCATGAATCTCCATGTATCTCCATGAATCTACATGAATCTCCATGAATCTCCATGAATCTCCTCCATGAATCTCCATAAATCACCATGAATCTCCATGATATCCTGTATGAATCTTCATGAATCTCCATGAATCTCCATGAATATCCATGAATATCCATTAATCTCCATGTATCTCCATGAATCTCCATGAATCTCCATGCATCTCCATGAATCTCCATGAATCTCCATGAATCTCCTTCATCAATCTCCACGAATCTCCATGAATCTACATGAATCTCCATGAATCTCCATGAATCTCCATGAATCTCCATGAATATCCATGAATATCCATGAATCTCCATGTATCTCCATGTATCTCCATGAATCTCCATGAATATCCATGAATCTCCATGAATCTCCATGCATCTCCATGAATCTCCATGAATATCCATGAATATCCATGAATCTCCATGTATCTCCATGAATCTCCATGAATATCCATGAATCTCCATGAATATCCTCCATGAATCTCCATGAATCTCCATGAATCTCCATGAATCTCCTTCATCAATCTCCACGAATCTCCATGAATCTACATGAATCTCCATGAATCTCCATGAATCTACATGAATCTCCATGAATCTCCATGAATCTCCATGTATCTCCATGTATCTCCATGAATCTCCATGAATATCCATGAATCTTCATGAATCTCCTCCATGAATCTTCATGAATCTCCATGAATCTCCATGCATCTCCATGAATCTCCATGAATCTCCATGAACCTCCTCCATGAATCTCCATGAATCTCCATGAATATCCTCCATGAATCTCCATGAATCTCCATGAATCTCCATGTATCTCCATGAATCTACATGAATCTCCATGAATCTCCTCCATGAATCTCCATGAATCACCATGAATCTCCTTCATCAATCTCCACGAATCTCCATGAATCTCCATGAATCTCCATGCATCTCCATGAATCTCCATGAATCTCCATGAACCTCCTCCATGAATCTCCATGAATCTCCATGAATATCCTCCATGAATCTCCATGAATCTCCATGAATCTCCATGAATCTCCTTCATCAATCTCCACGAATCTCCATGAATCTACATGAATCTCCATGAATCTCCATGAATCCCCATGAATCTCCTCCATGAATCTCCATAAATCACCATGAATCTCCTTCATCAATCTCCATGAATCTCCATGAATCTCCATGAATATCCATGAATATCCATGAATCTCCATGTATCTCCATGTATCTCCATGAATCTCCTCCATGAATCTTCATGAATCTCCATGAATCTCCATGCATCTCCATGAATCTCCATGAATCTCCATGAACCTCCTCCATGAATCTCCATGAATCTCCATGAATATCCTCCATGAATCTCCATGTATCTCCATGAATCTCCATGAATCTCCATGGATCTCCTCCATGAATCTCCTCCATGAATCTCCATGAATCTCCATGAATCTCCTTCATCAATCTCCACGAATCTCCATGAATCTACATGAATCTCCATGAATCTCCATGAATCTCCATGAATCTCCATGAATATCCATGAATATCAATGAATCTCCATGTATCTCCATGTATCTCCATGAATCTCCATGAATATCCATGAATCTTCATGAATCTCCTCCATGAATCTTCATGAATCTCCATGAATCTCCATGAATCTCCATGAACCTCCTCCATGAATCTCCATGAATCTACATGAATCTCCATGAATCTCCATGAATCTCCATGAATATCCATGAATATCCATGAATCTCCATGTATCTCCATGTATCTCCATGAATCTCCATGAATATCCATGAATATCCATGAATCACCATGTATCTCCATGTATCTCCATGAATCTCCATGAATCTCCATGAATCTCCATGTATCTCCATGAATCTACATGAATCTCCATGAATCTCCATGAATCTCCTCCATGAATCTCCATAAATCACCATGAATCTCCATCATATCCTGTATGAATCTTCTTGAATCTCCATGAATCTCCATGCATCTCCATGAATCTCCATGAATCTCCATGACCCTCCACCATGAATCTCCATGAATCTCCATGAATATGAATGATTCTCCATGAATCTCCATGAATATCCATGAATCTCCATGAATCTCCATGAATCTCCATGTATCTCCATGAATCTCCATGAATCTCCTCCATGAATCTCCATAAATCACCATGAATCTCCTTCATCAATCTCCACGAATCTCCATGAATCTCCATGAATCTCCATGAATCTCCATGAATCTCCATGTATCTCCATGAATCTACATGAATCTCCATGAATCTCCATGAATCTCCTCCATAAATCACCATGAATCTCCTTCATCAATCTCCACGAATCTCCATGAATCTCCATGAATCTCCACGAATCTCCATGAATCTACATGAATCTCCATGAATCTCCATGAATCTCCATGAATCTCCATGAATCTCCATGAATATCCATGAATATCTATGAATCTCCATGTATCTCCATGTATCTCCATGAATCTCCATGAATCTCCACGAATCTCCATCTATCTCCATGAATCTCCATGCATCTCCATGAATCTCCATGAATCTCCATGAATCTCCTCCATGAATCTCCATGAATCTCCATGATATCCTGTATGAATCTTCATGAATCTCCATGAATCTCCATGCATCTCCATGAATCTCCATGAATCTTCATGAACCTCCTCCATGAATCTCCATGAATCTCCATGAATATCCATGAATCTCCATGAATCTCCATGTATCTCCATGAATCTACATGAATCTCCATGAATCTCCATGAATCTCCTCCATGAATCTCCATAAATCACCATGAATCTCCTTCATCAATCTCCATGAATCTCCATGAATCTCCATGAATATCCATGAATATCCATGAATCTCCATGTATCTCCATGTATCTCCATGAATCTCCTCCATGAATCTTCATGAATCTCCATGAATCTCCATGCATCTCCATGAATCTCCATGAATCTCCATGAACCTCCTCCATGAATCTCCATGAATCTCCATGAATATCCTCCATGAATCTCCATGAATCTCCATGAATCTCCATGTATCTCCATGAATCTACATGAATCTCCATGAATCTCCATGAATCTCCTCCATGAATCTCCATGAATCACCATGAATCTCCTTCATCAATCTCCACGAATCTCCATGAATCTCCATGAATCTCCATGAATCTCCTCCATGAATCTCCATGAATCTCCATGATATCCTGTATGAATCTTCATGAATCTCCATGAATCTCCATGCATCTCCATGAATCTTCATGAACCTCCTCCATGAATCTCCATGAATCTCCATGAATATCCATGAATCTCCATGAATCTCCATGTATCTCCATGAATCTACATGAATCTCCATGAATCTCCATGAATCTCCATGAATATCCTCCATGAATCTCCATGAATCTCCATGAATCTCCTCGATGAATCTCCATTAATCTTCATGAATCTCCTAATCCATGAACCTCTATGAATCCCCATGAATCTCCATGAATATCCTCCATGAATCTACATGAATCTCCATGAATGTCCATGAATCTCCTACATGAATCTCCTATATGAATCTCCATGAATCTCCATGAATCTCCATGAATCTCCTTCATCAATCTCCACGAATCTCCATGAATCTCCATGAATCTCCATGAATCTCCATGAATCTCCTCCATGAATCTCCATGAATCTCCATGATATCCTGTATGAATCTTCATGAATCTCCATGAATTTCCATGCATCTCCATGAATCTCCATGAATCTCCATGAATCTCCATGAGCCTCCTCCATGAATCTCCATGTATCTCCAGGAATCTCCAGGAATCTACATGAATCTCCATGAATCTCAATGAATCTCCTCGATGAATCTCCATGAATCTTCATGAATCTCCTGATCCATGAATGTCTATGAATCTCCATGAATCTCCATGAATATCCTCCATGAATCTCCATGAATCTCCATGAATCACCTCCATGAATCTCCATGAATCTCTATGAATGTCTATGAATCTCCATGAATCTCCATGAATCTCCATGAATCTCCATGAATTTCCAAGAATCTCCATGAATGTCCATGAATGTCCTCCATGAACCTCCATGCATCTCCATGAATATCCATGAATCTTCATGAATCTCCTCCATGAATCTCCATGAATCTCCATGCACCTCCATGAATCTCCATGAATCTCCATGAACCTCCTCCATGAATCTCCATGAATCTCCATGAATCTCCATGAATCTCCTCCATGAATCTCCATGAATCTCCATGATATCCTGTATGAATCTTCATGAATCTCCATGAATCTCCATGCATCTCCATGAATCTCCATGAATCTCCATGAATCTCCATGAATCTCCATGAACCTCCTCCATGAATCTCCATGAATATCCATGAATCTACATGAATCTCCATGAATCTCCATGTATCTCCATGAATCTACAAGAATTTCCATGAATCTCCATGAATCTCCTCCATGAATCTCCATGAATCACCTCCATGAATCTCCATGAATCTCCATGAATGTCTATGAATCTCCATGTATCTCCAGGAATCTACATGGATCTCCATGAATCTCGTCCGTGAATCTCCATGAATCTCCTCCATGAATCTCCACGAATCTCCATGAATCTCCTCCATGAATCTCCACGAATCTCCATGAATGTCCATGAATCTCCATGAATCTCCATGAGTCTCCATGAATCTCCATGAATTTCAAAGAATCTCCATGAATGTCCATGAATCTCCTCCATGAATCTCCATGAATCTCCATGAATATCCATGAATCTCCATGAATCTCCTCCATGAATCTCCATGAATCACCTCCATGAATCTCCATGAATCTCTATGAATGTCTATGAATCTCCATGAATATCCATGAAACTCCATGAATCTCCATGAATTTCCAAGAATCTCCATGAATGTCCATGAATGTGCTCCATGAACCTCCATGCATCTCCATGAATCTCCATGAATCTCCTCCATGAATCTCCATGAATCTCCATGATATCCTGTATGAATCTTCATGAATCTCCATGAATCTCCATGCATCTCCATGAATCTCCATGAATCTCCATGAATCTCCATGAGCCTCCTCCATGAATCTCCATGAATCTACATGAATCTCCATGAATCTCCATGAATCTCCTCGATGAATCTCCATGAATCTTCATGAATCCCCTCGATGAATCTCCATGAATCTTCATGAATCTCCTAATCCATGAACCTCTATGAATCTCCATGAATCTCCATGAATATCCTCCATGAATCTCCATGAATCTCCATGAATGTCCATGAATCTCCTACATGAATCTCCTATATGAATCTCCATGAATCTCCATGAATCTCCATGAATCTCCATGAATCTCCATGAATCTCCTTCATCAATCTCCACGAATCTCCATGAATCTCCATGAATCTCCATGAATCTCCATGAATCTCCTCCATGAATCTCCATGAATCTCCATGAATCTCCTTCATCAATCTCCACGAATCTCAATGAATCTCCATGAATCTCCATGAATCTCCTCCATGAATCTCCATGAATCTCCATGTATCTCCATGAATCTACATGAATCTCCATGAACCTCCCCCATGAATCTCCATGAATATCCATGAATCCCCATGAATCTCCATGAACCTCCATGTATCTCCATGAATCTACAAGAATCTCCATGAATCTCCATGAATCTCCTCCATGAATCGCCATGAATCACCTCCATGAATCTCCATGAATCTCCATGAATGTCTATGAATCTCCATGAATCTCCATGAATCTCCTCCATGAATCTCCATGAATCTCCATGTATCTCCATGAATCTCCATGAATCTCCATGAATCTCCTCCATGAATCTCCATGAATCTCCATGAATCTCCATGATATCCTGTATGAATCTTCATGAATCTCCATGAATCTCCATGCATCTCCATGAATCTCCATGAATCTCCATGAATCTCCATGAGCCTCCTCCATGAATCTCCATGAATCTCCAGGAATCTCCAGGAATCTACATGAATCTCCATGAATCTCAATGAATCTCCTCGATGAATCTCCATGAATCTTCATGAATCTCCTGATCCATGAATGTCTATGAATCTCCATGAATCTCCATGAATATCCTCCATGAATCTCCATGAATCTCCATGAATCACCTCCATGAATCTCCATGAATCTCTATGAATGTCTATGAATCTCCATGAATCTCCATGAATCTCCATGAATCTCCATGAATTTCCAAGAATCTCCATGAATGTCCATGAATGTCCTCCATGAACCTCCATGCATCTCCATGAATATCCATGAATCTTCATGAATCTCCTCCATGAATCTCCATGAATCTCCATGCATCTCCATGAATCTCCATGAATCTCCATGAACCTCCTCCATGAATCTCCATGAATCTCCATGAATGTGTATGAATCTACATGAATCTCCATGAATCTCCATGAATCTCCTCGATGAATCTCCATGAATCTTCATGAATCTCCTAATCCATAAACCTCTATGAATCTCCATGAATCTCCATGAATATCCTCCATGAATCTACATGAATCTCCATGAATGTCCATGAATCTCCTACATGAATCTCCTATATGAATCTCCACGAATCTCCATGAATCTCCATGAATCTCCATGAATCTCCATGAATCTCCATGAATCTCCTTCATGAATCTCAACGAATCTCCATGAATCTCCATGAACCTCCTCCATGAATCTCCATGAATATCCATGAATCTACATGAATCTCCATGAATCTCCATGTATCTCCATGAATCTACAAGAATCTCCATGAATCTCCATGAATCTCCTCCATGAATCTCCATGAATCACCTCCATGAATCTCCATGAATCTCCATGAATGTCTATGAATCTCCATGAATGTCTATGAATCTCCATGTATCTCCATGAATCTATTGTACATGGATCTCCATGAATCTCGTCCGTGAATCTCCATGAATCTCCTCCATGAATCTCCACGAATCTCCATGAATGTCCATGAATCTCCATGAATCTCCATGAATCTCCATGAATCTCCATGAATTTCCAAGAATCTCCATGAATGTCCATGAATGTGGTCCATGAACCTCCATGCATCTCCATGAATATCCATGAATCTTCATGAATCTCCTCCATGAATCTCCATGAATCTCCAGGAATCTCCAGGAATCTACATGAATCTCCATGAATCTCAATGAATCTCCTCGATGAATCTCCATGAATCTCCATGAATCTCCATGAATATCCTCCATGAATCTCCATGAATCTCCATGAATCTCTATGAATGTCTATGAATGTCCATGAATGTCCTCCATGAACCTCCATGCATCTCCATGAATATCCATGAATCGTCATGAATCTCCTCCATGAATCTCCATGAATCTCCATGCATCTCCATGAATCTCCATGAATCTCCATGAACCTCCTCCATGAATCTCCATGAATCTCCATGAATATCCATGAATCTCCATGAATCTCCATGAATCTCCATGTATCTCCATGAATTTCCAAGAATCTCCATGAATGTCCATGAATGTCCACCATGAATCTCCATGCATCTCCATGAATCTCCATGAATCTCCATGAACCTCCTCCATGAATCTCCATGAATCTCCATGAATATCCATGAATCTCCATGAATTTCAAAGAATCTCCATGAATGTCCATGAATCTCCTCCATGAATCTCCATGAATCTCCATGAATATCCATGAATCTCCATGAATCTCCTCCATGAATCTCCATGAATCACCTCCATGAATCTCCATGAATCTCTATGAATGTCTATGAATCTCCATGAATATCCATGAAACTCCATGAATCTCCATGAATTTCCAAGAATCTCCATGAATGTCCATGAATGTGCTCCATGAACCTCCATGCATCTCCATGAATCTCCATGAATCTCCTCCATGAATCTCCATGAATCTCCATGATATCCTGTATGAATCTTCATGAATCTCCATGAATCTCCATGCATCTCCATGAATCTCCATGAATCTCCATGAATCTCCATGAGCCTCCTCCATGAATCTCCATGAATCTACATGAATCTCCATGAATCTCCATGAATCTCCTCGATGAATCTCCATGAATCTTCATGAATCCCCTCGATGAATCTCCATGAATCTTCATGAATCTCCTAATCCATGAACCTCTATGAATCTCCATGAATCTCCATGAATATCCTCCATGAATCTCCATGAATCTCCATGAATGTCCATGAATCTCCTACATGAATCTCCTATATGAATCTCCATGAATCTCCATGAATCTCCATGAATCTCCATGAATCTCCATGAATCTCCTTCATCAATCTCCACGAATCTCCATGAATCTCCATGAATCTCCATGAATCTCCATGAATCTCCTCCATGAATCTCCATGAATCTCCATGAATCTCCTTCATCAATCTCCACGAATCTCAATGAATCTCCATGAATCTCCATGAATCTCCTCCATGAATCTCCATGAATCTCCATGTATCTCCATGAATCTACATGAATCTCCATGAACCTCCCCCATGAATCTCCATGAATATCCATGAATCTCCATGAATCTCCATGAACCTCCATGTATCTCCATGAATCTACAAGAATCTCCATGAATCTCCATGAATCTCCTCCATGAATCGCCATGAATCACCTCCATGAATCTCCATGAATCTCCATGAATGTCTATGAATCTCCATGAATCTCCATGAATCTCCTCCATGAATCTCCATGAATCTCCATGTATCTCCATGAATCTCCATGAATCTCCATGAATCTCCTCCATGAATCTCCATGAATCTCCATGAATCTCCATGATATCCTGTATGAATCTTCATGAATCTCCATGAATCTCCATGCATCTCCATGAATCTCCATGAATCTCCATGAATCTCCATGAGCCTCCTCCATGAATCTCCATGAATCTCCAGGAATCTCCAGGAATCTACATGAATCTCCATGAATCTCAATGAATCTCCTCGATGAATCTCCATGAATCTTCATGAATCTCCTGATCCATGAATGTCTATGAATCTCCATGAATCTCCATGAATATCCTCCATGAATCTCCATGAATCTCCATGAATCACCTCCATGAATCTCCATGAATCTCTATGAATGTCTATGAATCTCCATGAATCTCCATGAATCTCCATGAATCTCCATGAATTTCCAAGAATCTCCATGAATGTCCATGAATGTCCTCCATGAACCTCCATGCATCTCCATGAATATCCATGAATCTTCATGAATCTCCTCCATGAATCTCCATGAATCTCCATGCATCTCCATGAATCTCCATGAATCTCCATAAACCTCCTCCATGAATCTCCATGAATCTCCATGAATGTGTATGAATCTACATGAATCTCCATGAATCTCCATGAATCTCCTCGATGAATCTCCATGAATCTTCATGAATCTCCTAATCCATAAACCTCTATGAATCTCCATGAATCTCCATGAATATCCTCCATGAATCTACATGAATCTCCATGAATGTCCATGAATCTCCTACATGAATCTCCTATATGAATCTCCACGAATCTCCATGAATCTCCATGAATCTCCATGAATCTCCATGAATCTCCATGAATCTCCTTCATGAATCTCAACGAATCTCCATGAATCTCCATGAACCTCCTCCATGAATCTCCATGAATATCCATGAATCTACATGAATCTCCATGAATCTCCATGTATCTCCATGAATCTACAAGAATCTCCATGAATCTCCATGAATCTCCTCCATGAATCTCCATGAATCACCTCCATGAATCTCCATGAATCTCCATGAATGTCTATGAATCTCCATGAATGTCTATGAATCTCCATGTATCTCCATGAATCTATTGTACATGGATCTCCATGAATCTCGTCCGTGAATCTCCATGAATCTCCTCCATGAATCTCCACGAATCTCCATGAATGTCCATGAATCTCCATGAATCTCCATGAATCTCCATGAATCTCCATGAATTTCCAAGAATCTCCATGAATGTCCATGAATGTGGTCCATGAACCTCCATGCATCTCCATGAATATCCATGAATCTTCATGAATCTCCTCCATGAATCTCCATGAATCTCCAGGAATCTCCAGGAATCTACATGAATCTCTATGAATCTCAATGAATCTCCTCGATGAATCTCCATGAATCTCCATGAATCTCCATGAATATCCTCCATGAATCTCCATGAATCTCCATGAATCTCTATGAATGTCTATGAATGTCCATGAATGTCCTCCATGAACCTCCATGCATCTCCATGAATATCCATGAATCGTCATGAATCTCCTCCATGAATCTCCATGAATCTCCATGCATCTCCATGAATCTCCATGAATCTCCATGAACCTCCTCCATGAATCTCCATGAATCTCCATGAATATCCATGAATCTCCATGAATCTCCATGAATCTCCATGTATCTCCATGAATTTCCAAGAATCTCCATGAATGTCCATGAATGTCCACCATGAATCTCCATGCATCTCCATGAATCTCCATGAATCTCCATGAACCTCCTCCATGAATCTCCATGAATCTCCATGAATATCCATGAATCTCCATGAATCTGCATGAATCTCCATGTATCTCCATGAATCTACATGAATCTCCATGAATCTCCTCGATGAATCTCCATTAATCTTCATGAATCTCCTAATCCATGAACCTCTATGAATCCCCATGAATCTCCATGAATATCCTCCATGAATCTACATGAATCTCCATGAATGTCCATGAATCTCCTACATGAATCTCCTATATGAATCTCCATGAATCTCCATGAATCTCCATGAATCTCCTTCATCAATCTCCACGAATCTCCATGAATCTCCATGAATCTCCATGAATCTCCATGAATCTCCTCCACGAATCTCCATGAATCTCCATGAATCTCCATGATATCCTGTATGAATCTTCATGAATCTCCATGAATCTCCATGCATCTCCATGAATCTCCATGAATCTCCATGAATCTCCATGAGCCTCCTCCATGAATCTCCATGAATCTCCAGGAATCTCCAGGAATCTACATGAATCTCCATGAATCTCAATGAATCTCCTCGATGAATCTCCATGAATCTTCATGAATCTCCTGATCCATGAATGTCTAGGAATCTCCATGAATCTCCATGAATATCCTCCATGAATCTCCATGAATCTCCATGAATCACCTCCATGAATCTCCATGAATCTCTATGAATGTCTATGAATCTCCATGAATCTCCATGAATCTCCATGAATCTCCATGAATTTCCAAGAATCTCCATGAATGTCCATGAATGTCCTCCATGAACCTCCATGCATCTCCATGAATATCCATGAATCTTCATGAATCTCCTCCATGAATCTCCATGAATCTCCATGCATCTCCATGAATCTCCATGAATCTCCATGAACCTCCTCCATGAATCTCCATGAATCTCCATGAATCTCCATGAATCTCCTCCATGAATCTCCATGAATCTCCATGATATCCTGTATGAATCTTCATGAATCTCCATGAATCTCCATGCATCTCCATGAATCTCCATGAATCTCCATGAATCTCCATGAATCTCCATGAACCTCCTCCATGAATCTCCATGAATATCCATGAATCTACATGAATCTCCATGAATCTCCATGTATCTCCATGAATCTACAAGAATTTCCATGAATCTCCATGAATCTCCTCCATGAATCTCCATGAATCACCTCCATGAATCTCCATGAATCTCCATGAATGTCTATGAATCTCCATGTATCTCCAGGAATCTACATGGATCTCCATGAATCTCGTCCGTGAATCTCCATGAATCTCCTCCATGAATCTCCACGAATCTCCATGAATCTCCTCCATGAATCTCCACGAATCTCCATGAATGTCCATGAATCTTCATGAATCTCCATGAATCTCCATGCATCTCCATGAATATCCATGAATCTCCATGAATCTCCATGAGCCTCCTCCATGAATCTCCATGAATCTACATGAATCTCCATGAATCTCCTCCATGAATCTCCACGAATCTCCATGAATCTCCTCCATGAATCTCCACGAATCTCCATGAATCTACATGAATCTCCATGAATCTCCATGAATCTCCTCGATGAATCTCCATGAATCTTCATGAATCCCCTCGATGAATCTCCATGAATCTTCATGAATCTCCTAATCCATGAACCTCTATGAATCTCCATGAATCTCCATGAATATCCTCCATGAATCTCCATGAATCTCCATGAATCTCCTTCATCAATCTCCACGAATCTCAATGAATCTCCATGAATCTCCATGAATCTCCTCCATGAATCTCCATGAATCTCCATGTATCTCCATGAATCTACATGAATCTCCATGAACCTCCCCCATGAATCTCCATGAATATCCATGAATCTCCATGAATCTCCATGAACCTCCATGTATCTCCATGAATCTACAAGAATCTCCATGAATCTCCATGAATCTCCTCCATGAATCGCCATGAATCACCTCCATGAATCTCCATGAATCTCCATGAATGTCTATGAATCTCCATGAATCTCCATGAATCTCCTCCATGAATCTCCATGAATCTCCATGTATCTCCATGAATCTCCATGAATCTCCATGAATCTCCTCCATGAATCTCCATGAATCTCCATGAATCTCCATGATATCCTGTATGAATCTTCATGAATCTCCATGAATCTCCATGCATCTCCATGAATCTCCATGAATCTCCATGAATCTCCATGAGCCTCCTCCATGAATCTCCATGAATCTCCAGGAATCTCCAGGAATCTACATGAATCTCCATGAATCTCAATGAATCTCCTCGATGAATCTCCATGAATCTTCATGAATCTCCTGATCCATGAATGTCTATGAATCTCCATGAATCTCCATGAATATCCTCCATGAATCTCCATGAATCTCCATGAATCACCTCCATGAATCTCCATGAATCTCTATGAATGTCTATGAATCTCCATGAATCTCCATGAATCTCCATGAATCTCCATGAATTTCCAAGAATCTCCATGAATGTCCATGAATGTCCTCCATGAACCTCCATGCATCTCCATGAATATCCATGAATCTTCATGAATCTCCTCCATGAATCTCCATGAATCTCCTTCATCAATCTCCACGAATCTCCATGAATCTCCATGAATCTCCATGAATCTCCATGAATCTCCTCCATGAATCTCCATGAATCTCCATGAATCTCCTTCATCAATCTCCACGAATCTCAATGAATCTCCATGAATCTCCATGAATCTCCTCCATGAATCTCCATGAATCTCCATGTATCTCCATGAATCTACATGAATCTCCATGAACCTCCCCCATGAATCTCCATGAATATCCATGAATCTCCATGAATCTCCATGAACCTCCATGTATCTCCATGAATCTACAAGAATCTCCATGAATCTCCATGAATCTCCTCCATGAATCGCCATGAATCACCTCCATGAATCTCCATGAATCTCCATGAATGTCTATGAATCTCCATGAATCTCCATGAATCTCCTCCATGAATCTCCATGAATCTCCATGTATCTCCATGAATCTCCATGAATCTCCATGAATCTCCTCCATGAATCTCCATGAATCTCCATGAATCTCCATGATATCCTGTATGAATCTTCATGAATCTCCATGAATCTCCATGCATCTCCATGAATCTCCATGAATCTCCATGAATCTCCATGAGCCTCCTCCATGAATCTCCATGAATCTCCAGGAATCTCCAGGAATCTACATGAATCTCCATGAATCTCAATGAATCTCCTCGATGAATCTCCATGAATCTTCATGAATCTCCTGATCCATGAATGTCTATGAATCTCCATGAATCTCCATGAATATCCTCCATGAATCTCCATGAATCTCCATGAATCACCTCCATGAATCTCCATGAATCTCTATGAATGTCTATGAATCTCCATGAATCTCCATGAATCTCCATGAATCTCCATGAATTTCCATGAATCTCCTCGATGAATCTCCATGAATCTTCATGAATCTCCTCGATGAATCTCCATGAATCTTCATGAATCTCCTAATCCATGAACCTCTATGAATCTCCATGAATCTCCATGAATATCCTCCATGAATCTGCATGAATCTCCATGAATGTCCATGAATCTCCTACATGAATCTCCTATATGAATCTCCATGAATCTCCATGAATCTCCATGAATCTCCATGAATCTCCATGAATCTCCTTCATCAATCTCCACGAATCTCCATGAATCTCCATGAATCTCCAAGAATCTCCATGAATGTCCATGAATGTCCTCCATGAACCTCCATGCATCTCCATGAATATCCATGAATCCTCATGAATCTCCTCCATGAATCTCCATGAATCTCCATGCATCTCCATGAATCTCCATGAATCTCCATGAACCTCCTCCATGAATCTCCATGAATCTCCATGAATATCTATGAATCTCCATGAATCTCCATGAATCTCCATGTATCTCCATGAATTTCCAAGAATCTCCATGAATGTCCATGAATGTCCACCATGAATCTCCATGCATCTCCATGAATCTCCATGAATCTCCATGAATCTCCATGAACCTCCTCCATGAATCTCCATGAGTATCCATGAATCTCCATGAATCTGCATGAATCTCCATGTATCTCCATGAATCTACATGAATCTCCATGAGTATCCATGAATCTCCATGAATCTGCATGAATCTCCATGTATCTCCATGAATCTACATGAATCTCCATGAATCTCCATGAATCTCCTCGATGAATCTCCATTAATCTTCATGAATCTCCTAATCCATGAACCTCTATGAATCCCCATGAATCTCCATGAATATCCTCCATGAATCTCCATGAATCTCCATGAATGTCCATGAATCTCCATGAATCTCCTCCATGAATCTCCATGAATCTCCATGAATCTCCATGATATCCTGTATGAATCTTCATGAATCTCCATGAATCTCCATGCATCTCCATGAATCTCCATGAATCTCCATGAGCCTCCTCCATGAATCTCCATGAATATCCATGAATCTACATGAATCTCCATGAATCTCCATGTATCTCCATGAATCTACAAGAATCTCCATGAATCTCCATGAATCACCTACATGAATCTCCATGAATCTCCATGAATCTCCTCCATGAATCTCCATGGATCTCCATGAATCTCCATGAATCTCCATGAATCTCCATGATATCCTGTATGAATCTTCATGAATCTCCATGAATCTCCATGCATCTCCATGAATCTCCATGAATCTCCATGAACCTCCTCCATGAATCTCCATGAATCTCCATGAATATCCATGAATCTTCATGAATCTCCATGAATCTCCATGTATCTCCATGAATCTACATGAATCTCCATGAATCTCCATGAATCTCCTCCATGAATCTCCATGAATCACCTACATGAATCTCCATGAATCTCCATGAATGTCTATGAATCTCCATGACTCTCCATGAATCTCCTTGAATCTCCATGAATCTCCATAAATCTCCAAGAATCTCCGTGAATCTCCATGAATCTCCATGAATCTCCATGAATCTCCAAAAATCTCCTCCATGAATATCCATGAATCTCCATGAATCTCCATGAATCTCCTCGATGAATCTCCATGAATCTTCATGAATCTCCTCGATGAATCTCCATGAATCTTCATGAATCTCCTAATCCATGAACCTCTATGAATCTCCATGAATCTCCATGAATATCCTCCATGAATCTCCATGAATCTCCATGAATGTCCATGAATCTCCTACATGAATCTCCTATATGAATCTCCATGAATCTCCATGAATCTCCATGAATCTCCATGAATCTCCATGAATCTCCTTCATCAATCTCCACGAATCTCCATGAATCTCCATGAATCTCCAAGAATCTCCATGAATGTCCATGAACTTCCTCCATGAATCTCCATGAATCTCCATGAATATCCATGAATCTCCATGAATCTCCATGAATCTCCATGTATCTCCATGAATTTCCAAGAATCTCCATGAATGTCCATGAATGTCCACCATGAATCTCCATGCATCTCCATGAATCTCCATGAATCTCCATGAACCTCCTCCATGAATCTCCATGAATCTCCATGAGTATCCATGAATCTCCATGAATCTGCATGAATCTCCATGTATCTCCATGAATCTCCATGAATCTCCATGAACCTCCTCCATGAATCTCCATGAATCTCCATGAATATCCATGAATCTCCATGAATCTCCATGAATCTCCATGTATCTCCATGAATTTCCAAGAATCTCCATGAATGTCCATGAATGTCCACCATGAATCTCCATGCATCTCCATGAATCTCCATGAATCTCCATGAATCTCCATGAACCTCCTCCATGAATCTCCATGAGTATCCATGAATCTCCATGAATCTGCATGAATCTCCATGTATCTCCATGAATCTACATGAATCTCCATGAATCTCCATGAATCTCCTCGATGAATCTCCATTAATCTTCATGAATCTCCTAATCCATGAACCTCTATGAATCCCCATGAATCTCCATGAATATCCTCCATGAATCTCCATGAATCTCCATGAATGTCCATGAATCTCCATGAATCTCCTCCATGAATCTCCATGAATCTCCATGAATCTCCATGATATCCTGTATGAATCTTCATGAATCTCCATGAATCTCCATGCATCTCCATGAATCTCCATGAATCTCCATGAGCCTCCTCCATGAATCTCCATGAATATCCATGAATCTACATGAATCTCCATGAATCTCCATGTATCTCCATGAATCTACAAGAATCTCCATGAATCTCCATGAATCACCTACATGAATCTCCATGAATCTCCATGAATCTCCTCCATGAATCTCCATGGATCTCCATGAATCTCCATGAATCTCCATGAATCTCCATGATATCCTGTATGAATCTTCATGAATCTCCATGAATCTCCATGCATCTCCATGAATCTCCATGAATCTCCATGAACCTCCTCCATGAATCTTCATGAATCTCCATGAATATCCATGAATCTTCATGAATCTCCATGAATCTCCATGTATCTCCATGAATCTACATGAATCTCCATGAATCTCCATGAATCTCCTCCATGAATCTCCATGAATCACCTACATGAATCTCCATGAATCTCCATGAATGTCTATGAATCTCCATGACTCTCCATGAATCTCCTTGAATCTCCATGAATCTCCATAAATCTCCAAGAATCTCCGTGAATCTCCATGAATCTCCATGAATCTCCATGAATCTCCAAAAATCTCCTCCATGAATATCCATGAATCTCCATGAATCTCCTTCATCAATCTCCACGAATCTCCATGAATCTCCATGAATCTCCAAGAATCTCCATGAATGTCCATGAACTTCCTCCATGAATCTCCATGAATCTCCATGAATATCCATGAATCTCCATGAATCTCCATGAATCTCCATGTATCTCCATGAATTTCCAAGAATCTCCATGAATGTCCATGAATGTCCACCATGAATCTCCATGCATCTCCATGAATCTCCATGAATCTCCATGAACCTCCTCCATGAATCTCCATGAATCTCCATGAGTATCCATGAATCTCCATGAATCTGCATGAATCTCCATGTATCTCCATGAATCTCCATGAATCTCCATGAACCTCCTCCATGAATCTCCATGAATCTCCATGAATATCCATGAATCTCCATGAATCTCCATGAATCTCCATGTATCTCCATGAATTTCCAAGAATCTCCATGAATGTCCATGAATGTCCACCATGAATCTCCATGCATCTCCATGAATCTCCATGAATCTCCATGAATCTCCATGAACCTCCTCCATGAATCTCCATGAGTATCCATGAATCTCCATGAATCTGCATGAATCTCCATGTATCTCCATGAATCTACATGAATCTCCATGAATCTCCATGAATCTCCTCGATGAATCTCCATTAATCTTCATGAATCTCCTAATCCATGAACCTCTATGAATCCCCATGAATCTCCATGAATATCCTCCATGAATCTCCATGAATCTCCATGAATGTCCATGAATCTCCATGAATCTCCTCCATGAATCTCCATGAATCTCCATGAATCTCCATGATATCCTGTATGAATCTTCATGAATCTCCATGAATCTCCATGCATCTCCATGAATCTCCATGAATCTCCATGAGCCTCCTCCATGAATCTCCATGAATATCCATGAATCTACATGAATCTCCATGAATCTCCATGTATCTCCATGAATCTACAAGAATCTCCATGAATCTCCATGAATCACCTACATGAATCTCCATGAATCTCCATGAATCTCCTCCATGAATCTCCATGGATCTCCATGAATCTCCATGAATCTCCATGAATCTCCATGATATCCTGTATGAATCTTCATGAATCTCCATGAATCTCCATGCATCTCCATGAATCTCCATGAATCTCCATGAACCTCCTCCATGAATCTTCATGAATCTCCATGAATATCCATGAATCTTCATGAATCTCCATGAATCTCCATGTATCTCCATGAATCTACATGAATCTCCATGAATCTCCATGAATCTCCTCCATGAATCTCCATGAATCACCTACATGAATCTCCATGAATCTCCATGAATGTCTATGAATCTCCATGACTCTCCATGAATCTCCTTGAATCTCCATGAATCTCCATAAATCTCCAAGAATCTCCGTGAATCTCCATGAATCTCCATGAATCTCCATGAATCTCCAAAAATCTCCTCCATGAATATCCATGAATCTCCATGAATCTCCATGAATCTCCTCGATGAATCTCCATGAATCTTCATGAATCTCCTCGATGAATCTCCATGAATCTTCATGAATCTCCTAATCCATGAACCTCTATGAATCTCCATGAATCTCCATGAATATCCTCCATGAATCTGCATGAATCTCCATGAATGTCCATGAATCTCCTACATGAATCTCCTATATGAATCTCCATGAATCTCCATGAATCTCCATGAATCTCCATGAATCTCCATGAATCTCCTTCATCAATCTCCACGAATCTCCATGAATCTCCATGAATCTCCAAGAATCTCCATGAATGTCCATGAATGTCCTCCATGAACCTCCATGCATCTCCATGAATATCCATGAATCCTCATGAATCTCCTCCATGAATCTCCATGAATCTCCATGCATCTCCATGAATCTCCATGCATCTCCATGAATCTCCATGAATCTCCATGAATCTCCATGAACCTCCTCCATGAATCTCCATGAGTATCCATGAATCTCCATGAATCTGCATGAATCTCCATGTATCTCCATGAATCTACATGAATCTCCATGAATCTCCATGAATCTCCTCGATGAATCTCCATTAATCTTCATGAATCTCCTAATCCATGAACCTCTATGAATCCCCATGAATCTCCATGAATATCCTCCATGAATCTCCATGAATCTCCATGAATGTCCATGAATCTCCATGAATCTCCTCCATGAATCTCCATGAATCTCCATGAATCTCCATGATATCCTGTATGAATCTTCATGAATCTCCATGAATCTCCATGCATCTCCATGAATCTCCATGAATCTCCATGAGCCTCCTCCATGAATCTCCATGAATATCCATGAATCTACATGAATCTCCATGAATCTCCATGTATCTCCATGAATCTACAAGAATCTCCATGAATCTCCATGAATCACCTACATGAATCTCCATGAATCTCCATGAATCTCCTCCATGAATCTCCATGGATCTCCATGAATCTCCATGAATCTCCATGAATCTCCATGATATCCTGCATGAATCTTCATGAATCTCCTAATCCATGAACCTCTATGAATCTCCATGAATCTCCATGAATATCCTCCATGAATCTCCATGAATATCCATGAATCTCCATGAATCTCCATGAATCTCCATGTATCTCCATGAATTTCCAAGAATCTCCATGAATGTCCATGAATGTCCACCATGAATCTCCATGCATCTCCATGAATCTCCATGTATCTCCATGAACCTCCTCCATGAATCTCCATGAGTATCCATGAATCTCCATGAATCTGCATGAATCTCCATGTATCTCCATGAATCTACATGAATCTCCATGAATCTCCATGAATCTCCTCGATGAATCTCCATTAATCTTCATGAATCTCCTAATCCATGAACCTCTATGAATCCCCATGAATCTCCATGAATATCCTCCATGAATCTCCATGAATCTCCATGAATGTCCATGAATCTCCATGAATCTCCTCCATGAATCTCCATGAATCTCCATGAATCTCCATGATATCCTGTATGAATCTTCATGAATCTCCATGAATCTCCATGCATCTCCATGAATCTCCATGAATCTCCATGAGCCTCCTCCATGAATCTCCATGAATATCCATGAATCTACATGAATCTCCATGAATCTCCATGTATCTCCATGAATCTACAAGAATCTCCATGAATCTCCATGAATCACCTACATGAATCTCCATGAATCTCCATGAATCTCCTCCATGAATCTCCATGGATCTCCATGAATCTCCATGATATCCTGTATGAATCTTCATGAATCTCCATGAATCTCCATGCATCTCCATGAATCTCCATGAATCTCCATGAACCTCCTCCATGAATCTCCATGAATCTCCATGAATATCCATGAATCTTCATGAATCTCCATGAATCTCCATGTATCTCCATGAATCTACATGAATCTCCATGAATCTCCATGAATCTCCTCCATGAATCTCCATGAATCACCTACATGAATCTCCATGAATCTCCATGAATGTCTATGAATCTCCATGACTCTCCATGAATCTCCTTGAATCTCCATGAATCTCCATAAATCTCCAAGAATCTCCGTGAATCTCCATGAATCTCCATGAATCTCCATGAATCTCCAAAAATCTCCTCCATGAATATCCATGAATCTCCATGAATCTCCATGAATCTCCTCGATGAATCTCCATGAATCTTCATGAATCTCCTCGATGAATCTCCATGAATCTTCATGAATCTCCTAATCCATGAACCTCTATGAATCTCCATGAATCTCCATGAATATCCTCCATGAATCTGCATGAATCTCCATGAATGTCCATGAATCTCCTACATGAATCTCCTATATGAATCTCCATGAATCTCCATGAATCTCCATGAATCTCCATGAATCTCCATGAATCTCCTTCATCAATCTCCACGAATCTCCATGAATCTCCATGAATCTCCAAGAATCTCCATGAATGTCCATGAATGTCCTCCATGAACCTCCATGCATCTCCATGAATATCCATGAATCCTCATGAATCTCCTCCATGAATCTCCATGAATCTCCATGCATCTCCATGAATCTCCATGAATCTCCATGAACCTCCTCCATGAATCTCCATGAATCTCCATGAATATCCATGAATCTCCATGAATCTCCATGAATCTCCATGTATCTCCATGAATTTCCAAGAATCTCCATGAATGTCCATGAATGTCCACCATGAATCTCCATGCATCTCCATGAATCTCCATGAATCTCCATGAATCTCCATGAACCTCCTCCATGAATCTCCATGAGTATCCATGAATCTCCATGAATCTGCATGAATCTCCATGTATCTCCATGAATCTACATGAATCTCCATGAATCTCCATGAATCTCCTCGATGAATCTCCATTAATCTTCATGAATCTCCTAATCCATGAACCTCTATGAATCCCCATGAATCTCCATGAATATCCTCCATGAATCTCCATGAATCTCCATGAATGTCCATGAATCTCCATGAATCTCCTCCATGAATCTCCATGAATCTCCATGAATCTCCATGATATCCTGTATGAATCTTCATGAATCTCCATGAATCTCCATGCATCTCCATGAATCTCCATGAATCTCCATGAGCCTCCTCCATGAATCTCCATGAATATCCATGAATCTACATGAATCTCCATGAATCTCCATGTATCTCCATGAATCTACAAGAATCTCCATGAATCTCCATGAATCACCTACATGAATCTCCATGAATCTCCATGAATCTCCTCCATGAATCTCCATGGATCTCCATGAATCTCCATGAATCTCCATGAATCTCCATGATATCCTGTATGAATCTTCATGAAGCTCCATGAATCTCCATGCATCTCCATGAATCTCCATGAATCTCCATGAACCTCCTCCATGAATCTCCATGAATATCCATGAATCTACATGAATCTCCATGAATCTCCATGTATCTCCATGAATCTACAAGAATCTCCATGAATCTCCATGAATCACCTACATGAATCTCCATGAATCTCCATGAATCACCTCCATGAATCTCCATGGATCTCCATGAATCTCCATGAATCTCCATGAATCTCCATGATATCCTGTATGAATCTTCATGAATCTCCATGAATCTCCATGCATCTCCATGAATCTCCATGAATCTCCATGTATCTCCATGAATCTACATGAATCTCCATGAATCTCCATGAATCTCCTCCATGAATCTCCATGAATATCCATGAATCTTCATGAATCTCCATGAATCTCCATGTATCTCCATGAATCTACATGAATCTCCATGAATCTCCATGAATCTCCTCCATGAATCTCCATGAATCACCTACATGAATCTCCATGAATCTCCATGAATGTCTATGAATCTCCATGACTCTCCATGAATCTCCTTGAATCTCCATGAATCTCCATAAATCTCCAAGAATCTCCGTGAATCTCCATGAATCTCCATGAATCTCCATGAATCTCCAAAAATCTCCTCCATGAATATCCATGAATCTCCATGAATCTCCATGAATCTCCTCGATGAATCTCCATGAATCTTCATGAATCTCCTCGATGAATCTCCATGAATCTTCATGAATCTCCTAATCCATGAACCTCTATGAATCTCCATGAATCTCCATGAATATCCTCCATGAATCTCCATGAATCTCCATGAATGTCCATGAATCTCCTACATGAATCTCCTATATGAATCTCCATGAATCTCCATGAATCTCCATGAATCTCCATGAATCTCCATGAATCTCCTTCATCAATCTCCACGAATCTCCATGAATCTCCATGAATCTCCAAGAATCTCCATGAATGTCCATGAACTTCCTCCATGAATCTCCATGAATCTCCATGAATATCCATGAATCTCCATGAATCTCCATGAATCTCCATGTATCTCCATGAATTTCCAAGAATCTCCATGAATGTCCATGAATGTCCACCATGAATCTCCATGCATCTCCATGAATCTCCATGAATCTCCATGAACCTCCTCCATGAATCTCCATGAATCTCCATGAGTATCCATGAATCTCCATGAATCTGCATGAATCTCCATGTATCTCCATGAATCTACATGAATCTCCATGAATCTCCATGAATCTCCATGAGCCTCCTCCATGAATCTCCATGGATATCCATGAATCTACACGAATCTCCATGAATCTCCATGTATCTCCATGAATCTACAAGAATCTCCATGAATCTCCATGAATCACCTACATGAATCTCCATGAATCTCCATGAATCTCCTCCATGAATCTCCATGGATCTCCATGAATCTCCATGAATCTCCATGAATCTCCATGATATCCTGTATGAATCTTCATGAATCTCCATGAATCTCCATGCATCTCCATGAATCTCCATGAATCTCCATGAACCTCCTCCATGAATCTCCATGAATCTCCATGAATATCCATGAATCTTCATGAATCTCCATGAATCTCCATGTATCTCCATGAATCTACATGAATCTCCATGAATCTCCATGAATCTCCTCCATGAATCTCCTCCATGAATCTCCATGAATCACCTACATGAATCTCCATGAATCTCCATGAATGTCTATGAATCTCCATGACTCTCCATGAATCTCCTTGAATCTCCATGAATCTCCATAAATCTCCAAGAATCTCCGTGAATCTCCATGAATCTCCATGAATCTCCATGTATCTCCATGAATCTACAAGAATCTCCATGAATCTCCATGAATCACCTACATGAATCTCCATGTATCTCCATGAATCTACATGAATCTCCATGAATCTCCATGAATCTCCTCCATGAATCTCCATGAATCACCTACATGAATCTCCATGAATCTCCATGAATGTCTATGAATCTCCATGACTCTCCATGAATCTCCTTGAATCTCCATGAATCTCCATGAGTATCCATGAATCTCCATGAATCTGCATGAATCTCCATGTATCTCCATGAATCTACATGAATCTCCATGAATCTCCATGAATCTCCATGAGCCTCCTCCATGAATCTCCATGGATATCCATGAATCTACACGAATCTCCATGAATCTCCATGTATCTCCATGAATCTACAAGAATCTCCATGAATCTCCATGAATCACCTACATGAATCTCCATGAATCTCCATGAATCTCCTCCATGAATCTCCATGGATCTCCATGAATCTCCATGAATCTCCTCCATGAATCTCCATGAATCTCCAAAAATCTCCTCCATGAATATCCATGAATCTCCATGAATCTGCATGAATCTCCATGAATCTCCATGAATCTGCATGAATCTCCATGTATCTCCATGAATCTACATGAATCTCCATGAATCTCCATGAATCTCCTCGATGAATCTCCATTAATCTTCATGAATCTCCTAATCCATGAACCTCTATGAATCCCCATGAATCTCCATGAATATCCTCCATGAATCTCCATGAATCTCCATGAATGTCCATGAATCTCCATGAATCTCCTCCATGAATCTCCATGAATCTCCATGAATCTCCATGATATCCTGTATGAATCTTCATGAATCTCCATGAATCTCCATGCATCTCCATGAATCTCCATGAATCTCCATGAGCCTCCTCCATGAATCTCCATGAATATCCATGAATCTACATGAATCTCCATGAATCTCCATGTATCTCCATGAATCTACAAGAATCTCCATGAATCTCCATGAATCACCTACATGAATCTCCATGAATCTCCATGAATCTCCTCCATGAATCTCCATGGATCTCCATGAATCTCCATGAATCTCCATGAATCTCCATGATATCCTGTATGAATCTTCATGAATCTCCATGAATCTCCATGCATCTCCATGAATCTCCATGAATCTCCATGTATCTCCATGAATCTACATGAATCTCCATGAATCTCGATGAATCTCCTCCATGAATCTCCATGAATATCCATGAATCTCCATGCATCTCCATGAATCTCCATGAATCTCCATGAGCCTCCTCCATGAATCTCCATGAATATCCATGAATCTACATGAATCTCCATGAATCTCCATGTATCTCCATGAATCTACAAGAATCTCCATGAATCTCCATGAATCACCTACATGAATCTCCATGAATCTCCATGAATCTCCTCCATGAATCTCCATGGATCTCCATGAATCTCCATGAATCTCCATGAATCTCCATGATATCCTGTATGAATCTTCATGAATCTCCATGAATCTCCATGCATCTCCATGAATCTCCATGAATCTCCATGTATCTCCATGAATCTACATGAATCTCCATGAATCTCGATGAATCTCCTCCATGAATCTCCATGAATATCCATGAATCTTCATGAATCTCCATGAATCTCCATGTATCTCCATGAATCTACATGAATCTCCATGAATCTCCATGAATCTCCTCCATGAATCTCCATGAATCACCTACATGAATCTCCATGAATCTCCATGAATGTCTATGAATCTCCATGACTCTCCATGAATCTCCTTGAATCTCCATGAATCTCCATAAATCTCCAAGAATCTCCGTGAATCTCCATGAATCTCCATGAATCTCCATGAATCTCCAAAAATCTCCTCCATGAATATCCATGAATCTCCATGAATCTCCATGAATCTCCTCGATGAATCTCCATGAATCTTCATGAATCTCCTCGATGAATCTCCATGAATCTTCATGAATCTCCTAATCCATGAACCTCTATGAATCTCCATGAATCTCCATGAATATCCTCCATGAATCTCCATGAATCTCCATGAATGTCCATGAATCTCCTACATGAATCTCCTATATGAATCTCCATGAATCTCCATGAATCTCCATGAATCTCCATGAATCTCCATGAATCTCCTTCATCAATCTCCACGAATCTCCATGAATCTCCATGAATCTCCAAGAATCTCCATGAATGTCCATGAACTTCCTCCATGAATCTCCATGAATCTCCATGAATATCCATGAATCTCCATGAATCTCCATGAATCTCCATGTATCTCCATGAATTTCCAAGAATCTCCATGAATGTCCATGAATGTCCACCATGAATCTCCATGCATCTCCATGAATCTCCATGAATCTCCATGAACCTCCTCCATGAATCTCCATGAATCTCCATGAGTATCCATGAATCTCCATGAATCTGCATGAATCTCCATGTATCTCCATGAATCTACATGAATCTCCATGAATCTCCATGAATCTCCATGAGCCTCCTCCATGAATCTCCATGAATATCCATGAATCTCCATGAATCTCCTTCATCAATCTCCACGAATCTCCATGAATCTCCATGAATCTCCAAGAATCTCCATGAATGTCCATGAACTTCCTCCATGAATCTCCATGAATCTCCATGAATATCCATGAATCTCCATGAATCTCCATGAATCTCCATGTATCTCCATGAATTTCCAAGAATCTCCATGAATGTCCATGAATGTCCACCATGAATCTCCATGCATCTCCATGAATCTCCATGAATCTCCATGAACCTCCTCCATGAATCTCCATGAATCTCCATGAGTATCCATGAATCTCCATGAATCTGCATGAATCTCCATGTATCTCCATGAATCTATTTGAATCTCCATGAATCTCCATGAATCTCCATGAGCCTCCTCCATGAATCTCCATGAATATCCATGAATCTACACGAATCTCCATGAATCTCCATGTATCTCCATGAATCTACAAGAATCTCCATGAATCTCCATGAATCACCTACATGAATCTCCATGAATCTCCATGAATCTCCTCCATGAATCTCCATGGATCTCCATGAATCTCCATAAATCTCCATGAATCTCCATGATATCCTGTATGAATCTTCATGAATCTCCATGAATCTCCATGCATCTCCATGAATCTCCATGAATCTCCATGAACCTCCTCCATGAATCTCCATGAATCTCCATGAATATCCATGAATCTTCATGAATCTCCATGAATCTCCATGTATCTCCATGAATCTACATGAATCTCCATGAATCTCCATGAATCTCCTCCATGAATCTCCATGAATCACCTACATGAATCTCCATGAATCTCCATGAATGTCTATGAATCTCCATGACTCTCCATGAATCTCCTTGAATCTCCATGAATCTCCATAAATCTCCAAGAATCTCCGTGAATCTCCATGAATCTCCATGAATCTCCTCCATGAATCTCCATGGATCTCCATGAATCTCCATGAATCTCCATGAATCTCCATGATATCCTGTATGAATCTTCATGAATCTCCATGAATCTCCATGCATCTCCATGAATCTCCATGAATCTCCATGAACCTCCTCCATGAATCTCCATGAATCTCCATGAATCTCCATGAATCTCCATGAATCTCCATGAATCTCCTCCATGAATCTCCATGAATCACCTCCATGAATCTCCATGAATCTCCTCCATGAATCTCCATGAATCACCTCCATGAATCTCCATAAATCTCCAAGAATCTCCGTGAATCTCCATGAATCTCCAAAAATCTCCTCTATGAATCTCCATGAATCTCCATGAATCTCCATGTATCTCCATGAATCTTCATGAATCTCCAAGAATCTCAATGATTCTCCTCGATGAATCTCCATGAATCTTCATGAATCTCCTGATCCATGAATCTCTATGAATCTCCATGAATCTCCATGAATATCCTCCATGAATCTCCATGAATCTCCATGAATCTCCATGAATCTCCATGTATCTCCATGAATTTCCAAGAATCTCCATGAATGTCCATGAATGTCCTCCATGAATCTCCATGCATCTCCATGATTCTCCATGAACCTCCTTCATGAATCTCCATGAATCTCCATGAATATCCATGAATCTCCATGAATCTCCATGAATCTCCATGTATCTCCAAGAATTTCCAAGAATCTCCATGAATGTCCATGAATGTCCACCATGAATCTCCATGCATCTCCATGAATCTCCATGAATCTCCATGAACCTCCTCCATGAATCTCCATGAATCTCCATGAATATCCATGAATCTCCATGAATCTGCATGAATCTCCATGTATCTCCATGAATCTACATGAATCTCCATGAATCTCTATGAATCTCGTCGATGAATCTCCATGAATCTTCATGAATCTCCTAATCCATGAACCTCTTTGAATCCCCATGAATCTCCATGAATATCCTCCATGAATCTCCATGAATCTCCATGAATGTCCATGAATCTCCTACATGAATCTCCTATATGAATCTCCATGAATCTCCATGAATCTCCATGAATCTCCATGAATCTCCATGAATCTCCTTCATCAATCTCCACGAATCTCCATGAATCTCCATGAATCTCCATGAATCTCCTCCATGAATCTCCATGAATCTCCATGAATCTCCATGATATCCTGTATGAATCTTCATGAATCTCCATGAATCTCCATGCATCTCCATGAATCTCCATGAATCTCCATGAATCTCCATGAATCTCCATGTATCTCCATGAATCTTCATGAATCTCCAAGAATCTCAATGATTCTCCTCGATGAATCTCCATGAATCTTCATGAATCTCCCGATCCATGAATCTCTATGAATCTCCATGAATCTCCATGAACATCCTCCATGAATCTCCATGAATCTCCATGAATCTCCATGTATCTCCATGAATTTCCAAGAATCTCCATGAATGTCCATGAATGTCCTCCATGAATCTCCATGCATCTCCATGATTCTCCATGAACCTCCTTCATGAATCTCCATGAATCTCCATGAATATCCATGAATCTCCATGAATCTCCATGAATCTCCATGTATCTCCAAGAATTTCCAAGAATCTCCATGAATGTCCATGAATGTCCACCATGCATCTCCATGCATCTCCATGAATCTCCATGAATCTCCATGAACCTCCTCCATGAATCTCCATGAATCTCCATGAATATCCATGAATCTCCATGAATCTGCATGAATCTCCATGTATCTCCATAAATCTACATGAATCTCCATGAATCTCTATGAATCTCCTCGATGAATCTCCATGAATCTTCATGAATCTCCTAATCCATGAACCTCTATGAATCCCCATGAATCTCCATGAATATCCTCCATGAATCTCCATGAATCTCCATGAATGTCCATGAATCTCCTACATGAATCTCCTATATGAATCTCCATGAATCTCCATGAATCTCCATGAATCTCCATGAATCTCCATGAATCTCCTTCATCAATCTCCACGAATCTCCATGAATCTCCATGAATCTCCATGAATCTCCATGAATCTCCTTCATCAATCTCCACTAATCTCAATGAATCTCCATGAATCTCCATGAATCTCCTCCATGAATCTCCATGGATCTCCATGAATCTCCATGAATCTCCATGAATCTCCATGATATCCTGTATGAATCTTCATGAATCTCCATGAATCTCCATGAATCTCCTTCATCAATCTCCACGAATCTCCATGAATCTCCATGAATCTCCAAGAATCTCCATGAATGTCCATGAACTTCCTCCATGAATCTCCATGAATCTCCATGAATATCCATGAATCTCCATGAATCTCCATGAATCTCCATGTATCTCCATGAATTTCCAAGAATCTCCATGAATGTCCATGAATGTCCACCATGAATCTCCATGCATCTCCATGAATCTCCATGAATCTCCATGAACCTCCTCCATGAATCTCCATGAATCTCCATGAGTATCCATGAATCTCCATGAATCTGCATGAATCTCCATGTATCTCCATGAATCTACATGAATCTCCATGAATCTCCATGAATCTCCATGAGCCTCCTCCATGAATCTCCATGAATATCCATGAATCTCCATGAATCTCCTTCATCAATCTCCACGAATCTCCATGAATCTCCATGAATCTCCAAGAATCTCCATGAATGTCCATGAACTTCCTCCATGAATCTCCATGAATCTCCATGAATATCCATGAATCTCCATGAATCTCCATGAATCTCCATGTATCTCCATGAATTTCCAAGAATCTCCATGAATGTCCATGAATGTCCACCATGAATCTCCATGCATCTCCATGAATCTCCATGAATCTCCATGAACCTCCTCCATGAATCTCCATGAATCTCCATGAGTATCCATGAATCTCCATGAATCTGCATGAATCTCCATGTATCTCCATGAATCTATTTGAATCTCCATGAATCTCCATGAATCTCCATGAGCCTCCTCCATGAATCTCCATGAATATCCATGAATCTACACGAATCTCCATGAATCTCCATGTATCTCCATGAATCTACAAGAATCTCCATGAATCTCCATGAATCACCTACATGAATCTCCATGAATCTCCATGAATCTCCTCCATGAATCTCCATGGATCTCCATGAATCTCCATAAATCTCCATGAATCTCCATGATATCCTGTATGAATCTTCATGAATCTCCATGAATCTCCATGCATCTCCATGAATCTCCATGAATCTCCATGAACCTCCTCCATGAATCTCCATGAATCTCCATGAATATCCATGAATCTTCATGAATCTCCATGAATCTCCATGTATCTCCATGAATCTACATGAATCTCCATGAATCTCCATGAATCTCCTCCATGAATCTCCATGAATCACCTACATGAATCTCCATGAATCTCCATGAATGTCTATGAATCTCCATGACTCTCCATGAATCTCCTTGAATCTCCATGAATCTCCATAAATCTCCAAGAATCTCCGTGAATCTCCATGAATCTCCATGAATCTCCATGAATCTCCTCCATGAATCTCCATGAATCTCCAAAAATCTCCTCCATGAATATCCAAGAATCTCCATGAATCTGCATGAATCTCCATGTATCTCCATGAATCTACATGAATCTCCATGAATCTCCATGAATCTCCTCGATGAATCTCCATGAATCTTCATGAATCTCCTCGATGAATCTCCATGAATCTTCATGAATCTCCTAATCCATGAACCTCTATGAATCTCCATGAATCTCCATGAATATCCTCCATGAATCTCCATGAATCTCCATGAATGTCCATGAATCTCCTATATGAATCTCCATGAATCTCCATGAATCTCCATGAATCTCCATGCATCTCCATGAATCTCCATGAATCTCCATGAATCTCCATGAATCTCCTCCATGAATCTCCATGAATATCCATGAATCTACAAGAATCTCCATGAATCTCCATGAATCTCCTCCATGAATCTCCATGAATCACCTCCATGAATCTCCATGAATCTCCATGAATGTCTATGAATCTCCATGAATCTCCATGAATCTCCATGAATCTCCTTCATCAATCTCCACTAATCTCAATGAATCTCCATGAATCTCCATGAATCTCCATGAATCTCCTCCATGAATCTCCATGGATCTCCATGAATCTCCATGAATCTCCATGAATCTCCATGATATCCTGTATGAATCTTCATGAATCTCCATGAATCTCCATGCATCTCCATGAATCTCCATGAATCTCCATGAACCTCCTCCATGAATCTCCATGAATCTCCATGAATCTCCATGAATCTCCATGAATCTCCATGAATCTCCTCCATGAATCTCCATGAATCACCTCCATGAATCTCCATGAATCTCCTCCATGAATCTCCATGAATCACCTCCATGAATCTCCATAAATCTCCAAGAATCTCCGTGAATCTCCATGAATCTCCAAAAATCTCCTCTATGAATCTCCATGAATCTCCATGAATCTCCATGTATCTCCATGAATCTTCATGAATCTCCAAGAATCTCAATGATTCTCCTCGATGAATCTCCATGAATCTTCATGAATCTCCTGATCCATGAATCTCTATGAATCTCCATGAATCTCCATGAATATCCTCCATGAATCTCCATGAATCTCCATGAATCTCCATGAATCTCCATGTATCTCCATGAATTTCCAAGAATCTCCATGAATGTCCATGAATGTCCTCCATGAATCTCCATGCATCTCCATGATTCTCCATGAACCTCCTTCATGAATCTCCATGAATCTCCATGAATATCCATGAATCTCCATGAATCTCCATGAATCTCCATGTATCTCCAAGAATTTCCAAGAATCTCCATGAATGTCCATGAATGTCCACCATGAATCTCCATGCATCTCCATGAATCTCCATGAATCTCCATGAACCTCCTCCATGAATCTCCATGAATCTCCATGAATATCCATGAATCTCCATGAATCTGCATGAATCTCCATGTATCTCCATGAATCTACATGAATCTCCATGAATCTCTATGAATCTCCTCGATGAATCTCCATGAATCTTCATGAATCTCCTAATCCATGAACCTCTTTGAATCCCCATGAATCTCCATGAATATCCTCCATGAATCTCCATGAATCTCCATGAATGTCCATGAATCTCCTACATGAATCTCCTATATGAATCTCCATGAATCTCCATGAATCTCCATGAATCTCCATGAATCTCCATGAATCTCCTTCATCAATCTCCACGAATCTCCATGAATCTCCATGAATCTCCATGAATCTCCTCCATGAATCTCCATGAATCTCCATGAATCTCCATGATATCCTGTATGAATCTTCATGAATCTCCATGAATCTCCATGCATCTCCATGAATCTCCATGAATCTCCATGAATCTCCATGAATCTCCATGTATCTCCATGAATCTTCATGAATCTCCAAGAATCTCAATGATTCTCCTCGATGAATCTCCATGAATCTTCATGAATCTCCCGATCCATGAATCTCTATGAATCTCCATGAATCTCCATGAACATCCTCCATGAATCTCCATGAATCTCCATGAATCTCCATGTATCTCCATGAATTTCCAAGAATCTCCATGAATGTCCATGAATGTCCTCCATGAATCTCCATGCATCTCCATGATTCTCCATGAACCTCCTTCATGAATCTCCATGAATCTCCATGAATATCCATGAATCTCCATGAATCTCCATGAATCTCCATGTATCTCCAAGAATTTCCAAGAATCTCCATGAATGTCCATGAATGTCCACCATGCATCTCCATGCATCTCCATGAATCTCCATGAATCTCCATGAACCTCCTCCATGAATCTCCATGAATCTCCATGAATATCCATGAATCTCCATGAATCTGCATGAATCTCCATGTATCTCCATAAATCTACATGAATCTCCATGAATCTCTATGAATCTCCTCGATGAATCTCCATGAATCTTCATGAATCTCCTAATCCATGAACCTCTATGAATCCCCATGAATCTCCATGAATATCCTCCATGAATCTCCATGAATCTCCATGAATGTCCATGAATCTCCTACATGAATCTCCTATATGAATCTCCATGAATCTCCATGAATCTCCATGAATCTCCATGAATCTCCATGAATCTCCTTCATCAATCTCCACGAATCTCCATGAATCTCCATGAATCTCCATGAATCTCCATGAATCTCCTTCATCAATCTCCACTAATCTCAATGAATCTCCATGAATCTCCATGAATCTCCTCCATGAATCTCCATGGATCTCCATGAATCTCCATGAATCTCCATGAATCTCCATGATATCCTGTATGAATCTTCATGAATCTCCATGAATCTCCATGCATCTCCATGAATCTCCATGAATCTCCATGAACCTCCTCCATGAATCTCCATGAATCTCCATGAATATCCATGAATCTTCATGAATCTCCATGAATCTCCATGTATCTCCATGAATCTACATGAATCTCCATGAATCTCCATGAATCTCCTCCATGAATCTCCATGAATCACCTCCATGAATCTCCATGAATCTCCTCCATGAATCTCCATGAATCACCTCCATGAATCTCCATAAATCTCCAAGAATCTCCGTGAATCTCCATGAATCTCCAAAAATCTCCTCTATGAATCTCCATGAATCTCCATGAATCTCCATGTATCTCCATGAATCTTCATGAATCTCCAAGAATCTCAATGATTCTCCTCGATGAATCTCCATGAATCTTCATGAATCTCCTGATCCATGAATCTCTATGAATCTCCATGAATCTCCATGAATATCCTCCATGAATCTCCATGAATCTCCATGAATCTCCATGAATCTCCATGTATCTCCATGAATTTCCAAGAATCTCCATGAATGTCCATGAATGTCCTCCATGAATCTCCATGCATCTCCATGATTCTCCATGAACCTCCTTCATGAATCTCCATGAATCTCCATGAATATCCATGAATCTCCATGAATCTCCATGAATCTCCATGTATCTCCAAGAATTTCCAAGAATCTCCATGAATGTCCATGAATGTCCACCATGAATCTCCATGCATCTCCATGAATCTCCATGAATCTCCATGAACCTCCTCCATGAATCTCCATGAATCTCCATGAATATCCATGAATCTCCATGAATCTGCATGAATCTCCATGTATCTCCATGAATCTACATGAATCTCCATGAATCTCTATGAATCTCCTCGATGAATCTCCATGAATCTTCATGAATCTCCTAATCCATGAACCTCTTTGAATCCCCATGAATCTCCATGAATATCCTCCATGAATCTCCATGAATCTCCATGAATGTCCATGAATCTCCTACATGAATCTCCTATATGAATCTCCATGAATCTCCATGAATCTCCATGAATCTCCATGAATCTCCATGAATCTCCTTCATCAATCTCCACGAATCTCCATGAATCTCCATGAATCTCCATGAATCTCCTCCATGAATCTCCATGTATCTCCATGAATCTCCATGATATCCTGTATGAATCTTCATGAATCTCCATGAATCTCCATGCATCTCCATGAATCTCCATGAATCTCCATGAATCTCCATGAATCTCCATGTATCTCCATGAATCTTCATGAATCTCCAAGAATCTCAATGATTCTCCTCGATGAATCTCCATGAATCTTCATGAATCTCCTGATCCATGAATCTCTATGAATCTCCATGAATCTCCATGAATATCCTCCATGAATCTCCATGAATCTCCATGAATCTCCATGAATCTCCATGTATCTCCATGAATTTCCAAGAATCTCCATGAATGTCCATGAATGTCCTCCATGAATCTCCATGCATCTCCATGATTCTCCATGAACCTCCTTCATGAATCTCCATGAATCTCCATGAATATCCATGAATCTCCATGAATCTCCATGAATCTCCATGTATCTCCAAGAATTTCCAAGAATCTCCATGAATGTCCATGAATGTCCACCATGAATCTCCATGCATCTCCATGAATCTCCATGAATCTCCATGAACCTCCTCCATGAATCTCCATGAATCTCCATGAATATCCATGAATCTCCATGAATCTGCATGAATCTCCATGTATCTCCATGAATCTACATGAATCTCCATGAATCTCTATGAATCTCCTCGATGAATCTCCATGAATCTTCATGAATCTCCTAATCCATGAACCTCTATGAATCCCCATGAATCTCCATGAATATCCTCCATGAATCTCCATGAATCTCCATGAATGTCCATGAATCTCCTACATGAATCTCCTATACGAATCTCCATGAATCTCCATGAATCTCCATGAATCTCCATGAATCTCCATGAATCTCCTTCATCAATCTCCACGAATCTCCATGAATCTCCATGAATCTCCATGAATCTCCTCCATGAATCTCCATGAATCTCCATGAATCTCCATGATATCCTGTATGAATCTTCATGAATCTCCATGAATCTCCATGCATCTCCATGAATCTCCATGAATCTCCATGAATCTCCATGAATCTCCATGAATCTCCATGAACCTCCTCCATGAATCTCCATGAATATCCATGAATCTCCATGAATCTCCATGAATCTCCATGTATCTCCATGAATCTACAAGAATCTCCATGAATCTCCATGAATCTCCTCCATGAATCTCCATGAATCACCTCCATGAATCTCCATGAATCTCCATGAATGTCTATGAATCCCCATGAATCTCCATGAACCTCCTCCATGAATCTCCATGAATCTCCATGAATATCCATGAATCTTCATGAATCTCCATGAATCTCCATGTATCTCCATGAATCTCCTGATCCATGAATCTCTATGAATCTCCATGAATCTCCATGAATATCCTCCATGAATCTCCATGAATCTCCATGAATCGCCATGAATCTCCATGTATCTCCATGAATTTCCAAGAATCTCCATGAATGTCCATGAATGTCCTCCATGAATCCCCATGCATCTCCATGATTCTCCATGAATCTCCATGAACCTCCTCCATGAATCTCCATGAATCTCCATGAATATCCATGAATCTCCATGAATCTCCATGAATCTCCATGTATCTCCAAGAATTTCCAAGAATCTCCATGAATGTCCATGAATGTCCACCATGAATCTCCATGCATCTCCATGAATCTCCATGAATCTTCATGAACCTCCTCCATGAATCTCCATGAATCTCCATGAATATCCATGAATCTCCATGAATCTGCATGAATCTCCATGTATCTCCATGAATCTACATGAATCTCCATGAATCTCCATGAATCTCCTCGATGAATCTCCATGAATCTTCATGAATCTCCTAATCCATGAACCTCTATGAATCTCCATGAATCTCCATGAATATCCTCCATGAATCTCCATGAATCTCCATGAATGTCCATGGATCTCCTACATGAATCTCCATGAATCTCCATGAATATCCATGAATCTCCATGAATCTCCATGAATCTCCATGTATCTCCAAGAATTTCCAAGAATCTCCATGAATGTCCATGAATGTCCACCATGAATCTCCATGCATCTCCATGAACCTCCTCCATGAATCTCCATGAATCTCCATGAATCTCCATGATATCCTGTATGAATCTTCATGAATCTCCATGAATCTCCATGCATCTCCATGAATCTCCATGAATCTCCATGAATCTCCATGAATCTCCATGTATCTCCATGAATCTTCATGAATCTCCAAGAATCTCAATGATTCTCCTCGATGAATCTCCATGAATCTTCATGAATCTCCTGATCCATGAATCTCTATGAATCTCCATGAATCTCCATGAATATCCTCCATGAATCTCCATGAATCTCCATGAATCTCCATGAATCTCCATGTATCTCCATGAATTTCCAAGAATCTCCATGAATGTCCATGAATGTCCTCCATGAATCTCCATGCATCTCCATGATTCTCCATGAACCTCCTTCATGAATCTCCATGAATCTCCATGAATATCCATGAATCTCCATGAATCTCCATGAATCTCCATGTATCTCCAAGAATTTCCAAGAATCTCCATGAATGTCCATGAATGTCCACCATGAATCTCCATGCATCTCCATGAATCTCCATGAATCTCCATGAACCTCCTCCATGAATCTCCATGAATCTCCATGAATATCCATGAATCTCCATGAATCTGCATGAATCTCCATGTATCTCCATGAATCTACATGAATCTCCATGAATCTCTATGAATCTCCTCGATGAATCTCCATGAATCTTCATGAATCTCCTAATCCATGAACCTCTATGAATCCCCATGAATCTCCATGAATATCCTCCATGAATCTCCATGAATCTCCATGAATGTCCATGAATCTCCTACATGAATCTCCTATACGAATCTCCATGAATCTCCATGAATCTCCATGAATCTCCATGAATCTCCATGAATCTCCTTCATCAATCTCCACGAATCTCCATGAATCTCCATGAATCTCCATGAATCTCCTCCATGAATCTCCATGAATCTCCATGAATCTCCATGATATCCTGTATGAATCTTCATGAATCTCCATGAATCTCCATGCATCTCCATGAATCTCCATGAATCTCCATGAATCTCCATGAATCTCCATGAATCTCCATGAACCTCCTCCATGAATCTCCATGAATATCCATGAATCTCCATGAATCTCCATGAATCTCCATGTATCTCCATGAATCTACAAGAATCTCCATGAATCTCCATGAATCTCCTCCATGAATCTCCATGAATCACCTCCATGAATCTCCATGAATCTCCATGAATGTCTATGAATCCCCATGAATCTCCATGAACCTCCTCCATGAATCTCCATGAATCTCCATGAATATCCATGAATCTTCATGAATCTCCATGAATCTCCATGTATCTCCATGAATCTCCTGATCCATGAATTTCTATGAATCTCCATGAATCTCCATGAATATCCTCCATGAATCTCCATGAATCTCCATGAATCGCCATGAATCTCCATGTATCTCCATGAATTTCCAAGAATCTCCATGAATGTCCATGAATGTCCTCCATGAATCCCCATGCATCTCCATGATTCTCCATGAATCTCCATGAACCTCCTCCATGAATCTCCATGAATCTCCATGAATATCCATGAATCTCCATGAATCTCCATGAATCTCCATGTATCTCCAAGAATTTCCAAGAATCTCCATGAATGTCCATGAATGTCCACCATGAATCTCCATGCATCTCCATGAATCTCCATGAATCTTCATGAACCTCCTCCATGAATCTCCATGAATCTCCATGAATATCCATGAATCTCCATGAATCTGCATGAATCTCCATGTATCTCCATGAATCTACATGAATCTCCATGAATCTCCATGAATCTCCTCGATGAATCTCCATGAATCTTCATGAATCTCCTAATCCATGAACCTCTATGAATCTCCATGAATCTCCATGAATATCCTCCATGAATCTCCATGAATCTCCATGAATGTCCATGGATCTCCTACATGAATCTCCATGAATCTCCATGAATATCCATGAATCTCCATGAATCTCCATGAATCTCCATGTATCTCCAAGAATTTCCAAGAATCTCCATGAATGTCCATGAATGTCCACCATGAATCTCCATGCATCTCCATGAACCTCCTCCATGAATCTCCATGAATCTCCATGAATATCCATGAATCTCCATGAATCTGCATGAATCTCCATGTATCTCCATGAATCTACATGAATCTCCATGAATCTCCATGAATCTCCTCGATGAATCTCCATGAATCTTCATGAATCTCCTAATCCATGAACCTCTATGAATCTCCATGAATCTCCATGAATATCCTCCATGCATCTCCATGAATCTCCATGAATGTCCATGAATCTCCTACATGAATCTCCTATATGAATCTCCATGAATCTCCATGAATCTCCATGAATCTCCATGAATCTCCTTCATCAATCTCCACGAATCTCCATGAATCTCCATGAATCTCCATGAATCTCCATGAATCTCCATGAATCTCCTCCATGAATCTCCATGAATCTCCATGAATATCCATGAATCTCCATGAATCTGCATGAATCTCCATGTATCTCCATGAATCTACATGAATCTCCATGATTCTCCATGAATCTCCATGAACCTCCTCCATGCATCTCCATGAATCTCCATGAATATCCATGAATCTCCATGAATCTCCATGAATCTCCATGTATCTCCAAGAATTTCCAAGAATCTCCATGAATGTCCATGAATGTCCACCATGAATCTCCATGCATCTCCATGAATCTCCATGAATCTCCATGAACCTCCTCCATGAATCTCCATGAATCTCCATGAATATCCATGAATCTCCATGAATCTGCATGAATCTCCATGTATCTCCATGAATCTACATGAATCTCCATGAATCTCCATGAACCTCCTCGATGAATCTCCATGAATCTTCATGAATCTCCTAATCCATGAACCTCTATGAATCTCCATGAATCTCCATGAATATCCTCCATGAATCTCCATGAATCTCCATGAATGTCCATGAATCTCCTACATGAATCTCCTATATGAATCTCCATGAATCTCCATGAATCTCCATGAATCTCCATGAATCTCCATGAATCTCCTTCATCAATCTCCACGAATCTCCATGAATCTCCATGAATCTCCATGAATCTCCATGAAACTCCATGAATCTCCTCCATGAATCTCCATGAATCTCCATGAATATCCATGAATCTCCATGAATCTGCATGAATCTCCATGTATCTCCATGAATCTACATGAATCTCCATGAATCTCCATGAATCTCCTCGATGAATCTCCACGAATCTTCATGAATCTCCTAATCCATGAACCTCTATGAATCTCCACGAATCTCCATGAATCTCCATGAATCTCCATGAATCTCCATGAATCTCCATGAATCTCCATGAATCTCCATGAATCTCCTCCATGAATCTCCATGAATCTCCATGAATCTCCTTCATCAATCTCCACGAATCTCCATGAATCTCCATGAATCTCCATGAATCTCCATGAATCTCCATGAATCTCCTCCATGAATCTCCATGAATCTCCATGAATCTCCATGAATCTCCATGATATCCTGTATGAATCTTCATGAATCTCCATGAATCTCCATGCATCTCCATGAATCTCCATGAATCTCCATGAATCTCCATGAACCTCCTCCATGAATCTCCATGAATCTCCATGAATATCCATGAATCTCCATGAATCTGCATGAATCTCCATGTATCTCCATGAATCTACATGAATCTCCATGAATCTCCATGAATCTCCTCGATGAATCTCCATGAATCTTCATGAATCTCCTAATCCATGAACCTCTATGAATCTCCATGAATCTCCATGAATATCCTCCATGAATCTCCATGAATCTCCATGAATGTCCATGAATCTCCTACATGAATCTCCTATATGAATCTCCATGAATCTCCATGAATCTCCATGAATCTCCATGAATCTCCATGAATCTCCTTCATCAATCTCCACGAATCTCCATGAATCTCCATGAATCTCCATGAATATCCATGAATCTCCATGAATCTCCTCCATGAATCTCCATGAATCTCCATGAATATCCATGAATCTCCATGAATCTGCATGAATCTCCATGTATCTCCATGAATCTACATGAATCTCCATGAATCTCCATGAATCTCCTCGATGAATCTCCATGAATCTTCATGAATCTCCTAATCCATGAACCTCTATGAATCTCCATGAATCTCCATGAATATCCTCCATGAATCTCCATGAATCTCCATGAATGTCCATGAATCTCCTACATGAATCTCCTATATGAATCTCCATGAATCTCCATGAATCTCCATGAATCTCCATGAATCTCCATGAATCTCCATGAATCTCCTTCATCAATCTCCACGAATCTCCATGAATCTCCATGAATCTCCATGAATCTCCATGAATCTCCATGAATCTCCTCCATGAATCTCCATGAATCTCCATGAATCTCCATGAATCTCCATGATATCCTGTATGAATCTTCATGAATCTCCATGAATCTCCATGCATCTCCATGAATCTCCATGAATCTCCATGAATCTCCATGAACCTCCTCCATGAATCTCCATGAATATCCATGAATCTCCATGAATCTCCATGAATCTCCATGTATCTCCATGAATCTACAAGAATCTCCATGAATCTCCATGAATCTCCTCCATGAATCTCCATGAATCACCTCCATGAATCTCCATGAATCTCCATGAATGTCTATGAATCTCCATGAATCTCCATGAACCTCCTCCATGAATCTCCATGAATCTCCATGAATATCCATGAATCTTCATGAATCTCCATGAATCTCCATGAATCTCCATGAATATCCATGAATCTTCATGAATCTCCATGAATCTCCATGTATCTCCATGAATCTCCTCCATGAATCTCCATGAATCTCCAAAAATCTCCTCTATGAATCTCCATGAATCTCCATGAATCTCCATGTACCTCCATGAATCTACATGAATCACCATGAATCTCAATGATTCTCCTCGATGAATCTCCATGAATCTTCATGAATCTCCTGATCCATGAATATCTATGAATCTCCATGAATCTCCATGAATATCCTCCATGAATCTCCATGAATCTCCATGAATCGCCATGAATCTCCATGTATCTCCATGAATTTCCAAGAATCTCCATGAATGTCCATGAATGTCCTCCATAAATCTCCATGCATCTTCATGATTCTCCATGAATCTCCATGAACCTCCTCCATGAATCTCCATGAATCTCCATGAATATCCATGAATCTCCATGAATCTCCATGTATCTCCATGAATTTCCAAGAATCTCCATGAATGTCCATGAATGTCCACCATAAATCTCCATGCATCTCCATGAATCTCCATGAATCTCCATGAACCTCCTCCATGAATCTCCATGAATATCCATGAATCTCCATGAATCTCCATGAATCTCCATGTATCTCCAAGAATTTCCAAGAATCTCCATGAATGTCCATGAATGTCCACCATGTATCTCCATGCATCTCCATGAATCTCCATGAATCTCCATGAACCTCCTCCATGAATCTCCATGAATCTCCATGAATATCCATGAATCTCCATGAATCTGCATGAATCTCCATGTATCTCCATGAATCTACATGAATCTCCATGAATCTCCATGAATCTCCTCGATGAATCTCCATGAATCTTCATGAATCTCCTAATCCATGAACCTCTATGAATCTCCATGAATCTCCATGAATATCCTCCATGAATCTCCATGAATCTCCATGAATGTCCATGAATCTCCTACATGAATCTCCTATATGAATCTCCATGAATCTCCATGAATCTCCATGAATCTCCATGAATCTCCATGAATCTCCTTCATCAATCTCCACGAATCTCCATGAATGTCCATGAATCTCCATGAATATCCATGAATCTCCATGAATCTCCTCCATGAATCTCCATGAATCTCCATGAATATCCATGAATCTCCATGAATCTGCATGAATCTCCATGTATCTCCATGAATCTACATGAATCTCCATGAATCTCCATGAATCTCCTCGATGAATCTCCATGAATCTTCATGAATCTCCTAATCCATGAACCTCTATGAATCTCCATGAATCTCCATGAATATCCTCCATGAATCTCCATGAATCTCCATGAATGTCCATGAATCTCCTACATGAATCTCCTATATGAATCTCCATGAATCTCCATGAATCTCCATGAATCTCCATGAATCTCCATGAATCTCCATGAATCTCCTTCATCAATCTCCACGAATCTCCATGAATCTCCATGAATCTCCATGAATCTCCATGAATCTCCATGAATCTCCTCCATGAATCTCCATGAATCTCCATGAATCTCCATGAATCTCCATGATATCCTGTATGAATCTTCATGAATCTCCATGAATCTCCATGCATCTCCATGAATCTCCATGAATCTCCATGAATCTCCATGAACCTCCATGAATCTCCATGAATCTCCATGAATCTCCATGAATCTCCTTCATCAATCTCCACGAATCTCCATGAATCTCCATGAATCTCCATGAATCTCCATGAATCTCCTTCATCAATCTCCACTAATCTCAATGAATCTCCATGAATCTCCATGAATCTCCTCCATGAATCTCCATGGATCTCCATGAATCTCCATGAATCTCCATGAATCTCCATGATATCCTGTATGAATCTTCATGAATCTCCATGAATCTCCATGCATCTCCATGAATCTCCATGAATCTCCATGAACCTCCTCCATGAATCTCCATGAATCTCCATGAATATCCATGAATCTTCATGAATCTCCATGAATCTCCATGTATCTCCATGCATCTACATGAATCTCCATGAATCTCCATGAATCTCCTCCATGAATCTCCATGAATCACCTCCATGAATCTCCATGAATCTCCTCCATGAATCTCCATGAATCACCTCCATGAATCTCCATAAATCTCCAAGAATCTCCGTGAATCTCCATGAATCTCCAAAAATCTCCTCTATGAATCTCCATGAATCTCCATGAATCTCCATGTATCTCCATGAATCTTCATGAATCTCCAAGAATCTCAATGATTCTCCTCGATGAATCTCCATGAATCTTCATGAATCTCCTGATCCATGAATCTCTATGAATCTCCATGAATCTCCATGAATATCCTCCATGAATCTCCATGAATCTCCATGAATCACCATGAATCTCCATGTATCTCCATGAATTTCCAAGAATCTCCATGAATGTCCATGAATGTCCTCCATGAATCTCCATGCATCTCCATGATTCTCCATGAACCTCCTTCATGAATCTCCATGAATCTCCATGAATATCCATGAATCTCCATGAATCTCCATGAATCTCCATGTATCTCCAAGAATTTCCAAGAATCTCCATGAATGTCCATGAATGTCCACCATGAATCTCCATGCATCTCCATGAATCTCCATGAATCTCCATGAACCTCCTCCATGAATCTCCATGAATCTCCATGAATATCCATGAATCTCCATGAATCTGCATGAATCTCCATGTATCTCCATGAATCTACATGAATCTCCATGAATCTCTATGAATCTCCTCGATGAATCTCCATGAATCTTCATGAATCTCCTAATCCATGAACCTCTTTGAATCCCCATGAATCTCCATGAATATCCTCCATGAATCTCCATGAATCTCCATGAATGTCCATGAATCTCCTACATGAATCTCCTATATGAATCTCCATGAATCTCCATGAATCTCCATGAATCTCCATGAATCTGCATGAATCTCCATGTATCTCCATGAATCTACATGAATCTCCATGAATCTCCATGAATCTCCTCGATGAATCTCCACGAATCTTCATGAATCTCCTAATCCATGAACCTCTATGAATCTCCACGAATCTCCATGAATCTCCATGAATCTCCATGAATCTCCATGAATCTCCATGAATCTCCATGAATCTCCATGAATCTCCTCCATGAATCTCCATGAATCTCCTTCATCAATCTCCACGAATCTCCATGAATCTCCATGAATCTCCATGAATCTCCTCCATGAATCTCCATGAATCTCCATGAATCTCCATGATATCCTGTATGAATCTTCATGAATCTCCATGAATCTCCATGCATCTCCATGAATCTCCATGAATCTCCATGAATCTCCATGAATCTCCATGTATCTCCATGAATCTTCATGAATCTCCAAGAATCTCAATGATTCTCCTCGATGAATCTCCATGAATCTTCATGAATCTCCTGATCCATGAATCTCTATGAATCTCCATGAATCTCCATGAATATCCTCCATGAATCTCCATGAATCTCCATGAATCTCCATGAATCTCCATGTATCTCCATGAATTTCCAAGAATCTCCATGAATGTCCATGAATGTCCTCCATGAATCTCCATGCATCTCCATGATTCTCCATGAACCTCCTTCATGAATCTCCATGAATCTCCATGAATATCCATGAATCTCCATGAATCTCCATGAATCTCCATGTATCTCCAAGAATTTCCAAGAATCTCCATGAATGTCCATGAATGTCCACCATGAATCTCCATGCATCTCCATGAATCTCCATGAATCTCCATGAACCTCCTCCATGAATCTCCATGAATCTCCATGAATATCCATGAATCTCCATGAATCTGCATGAATCTCCATGTATCTCCATGAATCTACATGAATCTCCATGAATCTCTATGAATCTCCTCGATGAATCTCCATGAATCTTCATGAATCTCCTAATCCATGAACCTCTATGAATCCCCATGAATCTCCATGAATATCCTCCATGAATCTCCATGAATCTCCATGAATGTCCATGAATCTCCTACATGAATCTCCTATACGAATCTCCATGAATCTCCATGAATCTCCATGAATGTCTATGAATCCCCATGAATCTCCATGAACCTCCTCCATGAATCTCCATGAATCTCCATGAATATCCATGAATCTTCATGAATCTCCATGAATCTCCATGTATCTCCATGAATCTCCTGATCCATGAATCTCTATGAATCTCCATGAATCTCCATGAATATCCTCCATGAATCTCCATGAATCTCCATGAATCGCCATGAATCTCCATGTATCTCCATGAATTTCCAAGAATCTCCATGAATGTCCATGAATGTCCTCCATGAATCCCCATGCATCTCCATGATTCTCCATGAATCTCCATGAACCTCCTCCATGAATCTCCATGAATCTCCATGAATATCCATGAATCTCCATGAATCTCCATGAATCTCCATGTATCTCCAAGAATTTCCAAGAATCTCCATGAATGTCCATGAATGTCCACCATGAATCTCCATGCATCTCCATGAATCTCCATGAATCTTCATGAACCTCCTCCATGAATCTCCATGAATCTCCATGAATATCCATGAATCTCCATGAATCTGCATGAATCTCCATGTATCTCCATGAATCTACATGAATCTCCATGAATCTCCATGAATCTCCTCGATGAATCTCCATGAATCTTCATGAATCTCCTAATCCATGAACCTCTATGAATCTCCATGAATCTCCATGAATATCCTCCATGAATCTCCATGAATCTCCATGAATGTCCATGGATCTCCTACATGAATCTCCATGAATCTCCATGAATATCCATGAATCTCCATGAATCTCCATGAATCTCCATGTATCTCCAAGAATTTCCAAGAATCTCCATGAATGTCCATGAATGTCCACCATGAATCTCCATGCATCTCCATGAACCTCCTCCATGAATCTCCATGAATCTCCATGAATATCCATGAATCTCCATGAATCTGCATGAATCTCCATGTATCTCCATGAATCTACATGAATCTCCATGAATCTCCATGAATCTCCTCGATGAATCTCCATGAATCTTCATGAATCTCCTAATCCATGAACCTCTATGAATCTCCATGAATCTCCATGAATATCCTCCATGAATCTCCATGAATCTCCATGAATGTCCATGAATCTCCTACATGAATCTCCTATATGAATCTCCATGAATCTCCATGAATCTCCATGAATCTCCATGAATCTCCATGAATCTCCTTCATCAATCTCCACGAATCTCCATGAATCTCCATGAATCTCCATGAATCTCCATGAATCTCCATGAATCTCCTCCATGAATCTCCATGAATCTCCATGAATATCCATGAATCTCCATGAATCTGCATGAATCTCCATGTATCTCCATGAATCTACATGAATCTCCATGATTCTCCATGAATCTCCATGAACCTCCTCCATGCATCTCCATGAATCTCCATGAATATCCATGAATCTCCATGAATCTCCATGAATCTCCATGTATCTCCAAGAATTTCCAAGAATCTCCATGAATGTCCATGAATGTCCACCATGAATCTCCATGCATCTCCATGAATCTCCATGAATCTCCATGAACCTCCTCCATGAATCTCCATGAATCTCCATGAATATCCATGAATCTCCATGAATCTGCATGAATCTCCATGTATCTCCATGAATCTACATGAATCTCCATGAATCTCCATGAACCTCCTCGATGAATCTCCATGAATCTTCATGAATCTCCTAATCCATGAACCTCTATGAATCTCCATGAATCTCCATGAATATGCTCCATGAATCTCCATGAATCTCCATGAATGTCCATGAATCTCCTACATGAATCTCCTATATGAATCTCCATGAATCTCCATGAATCTCCATGAATCTCCATGAATCTCCATGAATCTCCTTCATCAATCTCCACGAATCTCCATGAATCTCCATGAATCTCCATGAATCTCCATGAAACTCCATGAATCTCCTCCATGAATCTCCATGAATCTCCATGAATATCCATGAATCTCCATGAATCTGCATGAATCTCCATGTATCTCCATGAATCTACATGAATCTCCATGAATCTCCATGAATCTCCTCGATGAATCTCCATGAATCTTCATGAATCTCCTAATCCATGAACCTCTATGAATCTCCACGAATCTCCATGAATCTCCATGAATCTCCATGAATCTCCATGAATCTCCATGAATCTCCATGAATCTCCATGAATCTCCTCCATGAATCTCCATGAATCTCCATGAATCTCCTTCATCAATCTCCACGAATCTCCATGAATCTCCATGAATCTCCATGAATCTCCATGAATCTCCATGAATCTCCTCCATGAATCTCCATGAATCTCCATGAATCTCCATGAATCTCCATGATATCCTGTATGAATCTTCATGAATCTCCATGAATCTCCATGCATCTCCATGAATCTCCATGAATCTCCATGAATCTCCATGAACCTCCTCCATGAATCTCCATGAATCTCCATGAATATCCATGAATCTCCATGAATCTGCATGAATCTCCATGTATCTCCATGAATCTACATGAATCTCCATGAATCTCCATGAATCTCCTCGATGAATCTCCATGAATCTTCATGAATCTCCTAATCCATGAACCTCTATGAATCTCCATGAATCTCCATGAATATCCTCCATGAATCTCCATGAATCTCCATGAATGTCCATGAATCTCCTACATGAATCTCCTATATGAATCTCCATGAATCTCCATGAATCTCCATGAATCTCCATGAATCTCCATGAATCTCCTTCATCAATCTCCACGAATCTCCATGAATCTCCATGAATCTCCATGAATATCCATGAATCTCCATGAATCTCCTCCATGAATCTCCATGAATCTCCATGAATATCCATGAATCTCCATGAATCTGCATGAATCTCCATGTATCTCCATGAATCTACATGAATCTCCATGAATCTCCATGAATCTCCTCGATGAATCTCCATGAATCTTCATGAATCTCCTAATCCATGAACCTCTATGAATCTCCATGAATCTCCATGAATATCCTCCATGAATCTCCATGAATCTCCATGAATGTCCATGAATCTCCTACATGAATCTCCTATATGAATCTCCATGAATCTCCATGAATCTCCATGAATCTCCATGAATCTCCATGAATCTCCATGAATCTCCATGAATCTCCATGAATCTCCATGAATCTCCTTCATCAATCTCCACGAATCTCCATGAATCTCCATGAATCTCCATGAATCTCCATGAATCTCCATGAATCTCCTCCATGAATCTCCATGAATCTCCATGAATCTCCATGAATCTCCATGATATCCTGTATGAATCTTCATGAATCTCCATGAATCTCCATGCATCTCCATGAATCTCCATGAATCTCCATGAATCTCCATGAACCTCCTCCATGAATCTCCATGAATATCCATGAATCTCCATGAATCTCCATGAATCTCCATGTATCTCCGTGAATCTACAAGAATCTCCATGAATCTCCATGAATCTCCTCCATGAATCTCCATGAATCACCTCCATGAATCTCCATGAATCTCCATGAATGTCTATGAATCTCCATGAATCTCCATGAACCTCCTCCATGAATCTCCATGAATCTCCATGAATATCCATGAATCTTCATGAATCTCCATGAATCTCCATGAATCTCCATGAATATCCATGAATCTTCATGAATCTCCATGAATCTCCATGTATCTCCATGAATCTCCTCCATGAATCTCCATGAATCTCCAAAAATCTCCTCTATGAATCTCCATGAATCTCCATGAATCTCCATGTACCTCCATGAATCTACATGAATCACCATGAATCTCAATGATTCTCCTCGATGAATCTCCATGAATCTTCATGAATCTCCTGATCCATGAATATCTATGAATCTCCATGAATCTCCATGAATATCCTCCATGAATCTCCATGATTCTCCATGAACCTCCTTCATGAATCTCCATGAATCTCCATGAATATCCATGAATCTCCATGAATCTCCATGAATCTCCATGTATCTCCAAGAATTTCCAAGAATCTCCATGAATGTCCATGAATGTCCACCATGAATCTCCATGCATCTCCATGAATCTCCATGAATCTCCATGAACCTCCTCCATGAATCTCCATGAATCTCCATGAATCGCCATGAATCTCCATGTATCTCCATGAATTTCCAAGAATCTCCATGAATGTCCATGAATGTCCTCCATGAATCTCCATGCATCTCCATGAATCTCCATGAATCTCCTCCATGAATCTCCATGAATCTCCATGAATCTCCATGATATCCTGTATGAATCTTCATGAATCTCCATGAATCTCCATGCATCTCCATGAATCTCCATGAATCTCCATGAATCTCCATGAATCTCCATGTATCTCCATGAATCTTCATGAATCTCCTCCATGAATCTCCATGAATCTCCATGAATCTCCATGATATCCTGTATGAATCTTCATGAATCTCCATGAATCTCCATGCATCTCCATGAATCTCCATGAATCTCCATGAATCTCCATGAATCTCCATGTATCTCCATGAATCTTCATGAATCTCCAAGAATCTCAATGATTCTCCTCGATGAATCTCCATGAATCTTCATGAATCTCCTGATCCATGAATCTCTATGAATCTCCATGAATCTCCATGAATATCCTCCATGAATCTCCATGAATCTCCATGAATCTCCATGAATCTCCATGTATCTCCATGAATTTCCAAGAATCTCCATGAATGTCCATGAATGTCCTCCATGAATCTCCATGCATCTCCATGATTCTCCATGAACCTCCTTCATGAATCTCCATGAATCTCCATGAATATCCATGAATCTCCATGAATCTCCATGAATCTCCATGTATCTCCAAGAATTTCCAAGAATCTCCATGAATGTCCATGAATGTCCACCATGAATCTCCATGCATCTCCATGAATCTCCATGAATCTCCATGAACCTCCTCCATGAATCTCCATGAATCTCCATGAATATCCATGAATCTCCATGAATCTGCATGAATCTCCATGTATCTCCATGAATCTACATGAATCTCCATGAATCTCTATGAATCTCCTCGATGAATCTCCATGAATCTTCATGAATCTCCTAATCCATGAACCTCTATGAATCCCCATGAATCTCCATGAATATCCTCCATGAATCTCCATGAATCTCCATGAATGTCCATGAATCTCCTACATGAATCTCCTATACGAATCTCCATGAATCTCCATGAATCTCCATGAATCTCCATGAATCTCCATGAATCTCCTTCATCAATCTCCACGAATCTCCATGAATCTCCATGAATCTCCATGAATCTCCTCCATGAATCTCCATGAATCTCCATGAATCTCCATGATATCCTGTATGAATCTTCATGAATCTCCATGAATCTCCATGCATCTCCATGAATCTCCATGAATCTCCATGAATCTCCATGAATCTCCATGAATCTCCATGAACCTCCTCCATGAATCTCCATGAATATCCATGAATCTCCATGAATCTCCATGAATCTCCATGTATCTCCATGAATCTACAAGAATCTCCATGAATCTCCATGAATCTCCTCCATGAATCTCCATGAATCACCTCCATGAATCTCCATGAATCTCCATGAATGTCTATGAATCCCCATGAATCTCCATGAACCTCCTCCATGAATCTCCATGAATCTCCATGAATATCCATGAATCTTCATGAATCTCCATGAATCTCCATGTATCTCCATGAATCTCCTGATCCATGAATCTCTATGAATCTCCATGAATCTCCATGAATATCCTCCATGAATCTCCATGAATCTCCATGAATCGCCATGAATCTCCATGTATCTCCATGAATTTCCAAGAATCTCCATGAATGTCCATGAATGTCCTCCATGAATCCCCATGCATCTCCATGATTCTCCATGAATCTCCATGAACCTCCTCCATGAATCTCCATGAATCTCCATGAATATCCATGAATCTCCATGAATCTCCATGAATCTCCATGTATCTCCAAGAATTTCCAAGAATCTCCATGAATGTCCATGAATGTCCACCATGAATCTCCATGCATCTCCATGAATCTCCATGAATCTTCATGAACCTCCTCCATGAATCTCCATGAATCTCCATGAATATCCATGAATCTCCATGAATCTGCATGAATCTCCATGTATCTCCATGAATCTACATGAATCTCCATGAATCTCCATGAATCTCCTCGATGAATCTCCATGAATCTTCATGAATCTCCTAATCCATGAACCTCTATGAATCTCCATGAATCTCCATGAATATCCTCCATGAATCTCCATGAATCTCCATGAATGTCCATGGATCTCCTACATGAATCTCCATGAATCTCCATGAATATCCATGAATCTCCATGAATCTCCATGAATCTCCATGTATCTCCAAGAATTTCCAAGAATCTCCATGAATGTCCATGAATGTCCACCATGAATCTCCATGCATCTCCATGAACCTCCTCCATGAATCTCCATGAATCTCCATGAATATCCATGAATCTCCATGAATCTGCATGAATCTCCATGTATCTCCATGAATCTACATGAATCTCCATGAATCTCCATGAATCTCCTCGATGAATCTCCATGAATCTTCATGAATCTCCTAATCCATGAACCTCTATGAATCTCCATGAATCTCCATGAATATCCTCCATGAATCTCCATGAATCTCCATGAATGTCCATGAATCTCCTACATGAATCTCCTATATGAATCTCCATGAATCTCCATGAATCTCCATGAATCTCCATGAATCTCCTTCATCAATCTCCACGAATCTCCATGAATCTCCATGAATCTCCATGAATCTCCATGAATCTCCATGAATCTCCTCCATGAATCTCCATGAATCTCCATGAATATCCATGAATCTCCATGAATCTGCATGAATCTCCATGTATCTCCATGAATCTACATGAATCTCCATGATTCTCCATGAATCTCCATGAACCTCCTCCATGCATCTCCATGAATCTCCATGAATATCCATGAATCTCCATGAATCTCCATGAATCTCCATGTATCTCCAAGAATTTCCAAGAATCTCCATGAATGTCCATGAATGTCCACCATGAATCTCCATGCATCTCCATGAATCTCCATGAATCTCCATGAACCTCCTCCATGAATCTCCATGAATCTCCATGAATATCCATGAATCTCCATGAATCTGCATGAATCTCCATGTATCTCCATGAATCTACATGAATCTCCATGAATCTCCATGAACCTCCTCGATGAATCTCCATGAATCTTCATGAATCTCCTAATCCATGAACCTCTATGAATCTCCATGAATCTCCATGAATATCCTCCATGAATCTCCATGAATCTCCATGAATGTCCATGAATCTCCTACATGAATCTCCTATATGAATCTCCATGAATCTCCATGAATCTCCATGAATCTCCATGAATCTCCATGAATCTCCTTCATCAATCTCCACGAATCTCCATGAATCTCCATGAATCTCCATGAATCTCCATGAAACTCCATGAATCTCCTCCATGAATCTCCATGAATCTCCATGAATATCCATGAATCTCCATGAATCTGCATGAATCTCCATGTATCTCCATGAATCTACATGAATCTCCATGAATCTCCATGAATCTCCTCGATGAATCTCCATGAATCTTCATGAATCTCCTAATCCATGAACCTCTATGAATCTCCACGAATCTCCATGAATCTCCATGAATCTCCATGAATCTCCATGAATCTCCATGAATCTCCATGAATCTCCATGAATCTCCTCCATGAATCTCCATGAATCTCCATGAATCTCCTTCATCAATCTCCACGAATCTCCATGAATCTCCATGAATCTCCATGAATCTCCATGAATCTCCATGAATCTCCTCCATGAATCTCCATGAATCTCCATGAATCTCCATGAATCTCCATGATATCCTGTATGAATCTTCATGAATCTCCATGAATCTCCATGCATCTCCATGAATCTCCATGAATCTCCATGAATCTCCATGAACCTCCTCCATGAATCTCCATGAATCTCCATGAATATCCATGAATCTCCATGAATCTGCATGAATCTCCATGTATCTCCATGAATCTACATGAATCTCCATGAATCTCCATGAATCTCCTCGATGAATCTCCATGAATCTTCATGAATCTCCTAATCCATGAACCTCTATGAATCTCCATGAATCTCCATGAATATCCTCCATGAATCTCCATGAATCTCCATGAATGTCCATGAATCTCCTACATGAATCTCCTATATGAATCTCCATGAATCTCCATGAATCTCCATGAATCTCCATGAATCTCCATGAATCTCCTTCATCAATCTCCACGAATCTCCATGAATCTCCATGAATCTCCATGAATATCCATGAATCTCCATGAATCTCCTCCATGAATCTCCATGAATCTCCATGAATATCCATGAATCTCCATGAATCTGCATGAATCTCCATGTATCTCCATGAATCTACATGAATCTCCATGAATCTCCATGAATCTCCTCGATGAATCTCCATGAATCTTCATGAATCTCCTAATCCATGAACCTCTATGAATCTCCATGAATCTCCATGAATATCCTCCATGAATCTCCATGAATCTCCATGAATGTCCATGAATCTCCTACATGAATCTCCTATATGAATCTCCATGAATCTCCATGAATCTCCATGAATCTCCATGAATCTCCTTCATCAATCTCCACGAATCTCCATGAATCTCCATGAATCTCCATGAATCTCCATGAATCTCCATGAATCTCCTCCATGAATCTCCATGAATCTCCATGAATCTCCATGAATCTCCATGATATCCTGTATGAATCTTCATGAATCTCCATGAATCTCCATGCATCTCCATGAATCTCCATGAATCTCCATGAATCTCCATGAACCTCCTCCATGAATCTCCATGAATATCCATGAATCTCCATGAATCTCCATGAATCTCCATGTATCTCCATGAATCTACAAGAATCTCCATGAATCTCCATGAATCTCCTCCATGAATCTCCATGAATCACCTCCATGAATCTCCATGAATCTCCATGAATGTCTATGAATCTCCATGAATCTCCATGAACCTCCTCCATGAATCTCCATGAATCTCCATGAATATCCATGAATCTTCATGAATCTCCATGAATCTCCATGAATCTCCATGAATATCCATGAATCTTCATGAATCTCCATGAATCTCCATGTATCTCCATGAATCTCCTCCATGAATCTCCATGAATCTCCAAAAATCTCCTCTATGAATCTCCATGAATCTCCATGAATCTCCATGTACCTCCATGAATCTACATGAATCACCATGAATCTCAATGATTCTCCTCGATGAATCTCCATGAATCTTCATGAATCTCCTGATCCATGAATATCTATGAATCTCCATGAATCTCCATGAATATCCTCCATGAATCTCCATGAATCTCCATGAATCGCCATGAATCTCCATGTATCTCCATGAATTTCCAAGAATCTCCATGAATGTCCATGAATGTCCTCCATAAATCTCCATGCATCTTCATGATTCTCCATGAATCTCCATGAACCTCCTCCATGAATCTCCATGAATCTCCATGAATATCCATGAATCTCCATGAATCTCCATGTATCTCCATGAATTTCCAAGAATCTCCATGAATGTCCATGAATGTCCACCATAAATCTCCATGCATCTCCATGAATCTCCATGAATCTCCATGAACCTCCTCCATGAATCTCCATGAATATCCATGAATCTCCATGAATCTCCATGAATCTCCATGTATCTCCAAGAATTTCCAAGAATCTCCATGAATGTCCATGAATGTCCACCATGTATCTCCATGCATCTCCATGAATCTCCATGAATCTCCATGAACCTCCTCCATGAATCTCCATGAATCTCCATGAATATCCATGAATCTCCATGAATCTGCATGAATCTCCATGTATCTCCATGAATCTACATGAATCTCCATGAATCTCCATGAATCTCCTCGATGAATCTCCATGAATCTTCATGAATCTCCTAATCCATGAACCTCTATGAATCTCCATGAATCTCCATGAATATCCTCCATGAATCTCCATGAATCTCCATGAATGTCCATGAATCTCCTACATGAATCTCCTATATGAATCTCCATGAATCTCCATGAATCTCCATGAATCTCCATGAATCTCCTTCATCAATCTCCACGAATCTCCATGAATCTCCATGAATCTCCATGAATCTCCATGAATCTCCTCCATGAATCTCCATGAATCTCCATGAATATCCATGAATCTCCATGAATCTGCATGAATCTCCATGTATCTCCATGAATCTACATGAATCTCCATGAATCTCCATGAATCTCCTCGATGAATCTCCATGAATCTTCATGAATCTCCTAATCCATGAACCTCTATGAATCTCCATGAATCTCCATGAATATCCTCCATGAATCTCCATGAATCTCCATGAATGTCCATGAATCTCCTACATGAATCTCCTATATGAATCTCCATGAATCTCCATGAATCTCCATGAATCTCCATGAATCTCCATGTACCTCCATGAATCTACATGAATCACCATGAATCTCAATGATTCTCCTCGATGAATCTCCATGAATCTTCATGAATCTCCTGATCCATGAATATCTATGAATCTCCATGAATCTCCATGAATATCCTCCATGAATCTCCATGAATCTCCATGAATCGCCATGAATCTCCATGTATCTCCATGAATTTCCAAGAATCTCCATGAATGTCCATGAATGTCCTCCATAAATCTCCATGCATCTTCATGATTCTCCATGAATCTCCATGAACCTCCTCCATGAATCTCCATGAATCTCCATGAATATCCATGAATCTCCATGAATCTCCATGTATCTCCATGAATTTCCAAGAATCTCCATGAATGTCCATGAATGTCCACCATAAATCTCCATGCATCTCCATGAATCTCCATGAATCTCCATGAACCTCCTCCATGAATCTCCATGAATATCCATGAATCTCCATGAATCTCCATGAATCTCCATGTATCTCCAAGAATTTCCAAGAATCTCCATGAATGTCCATGAATGTCCACCATGTATCTCCATGCATCTCCATGAATCTCCATGAATCTCCATGAACCTCCTCCATGAATCTCCATGAATCTCCATGAATATCCATGAATCTCCATGAATCTGCATGAATCTCCATGTATCTCCATGAATCTACATGAATCTCCATGAATCTCCATGAATCTCCTCGATGAATCTCCATGAATCTTCATGAATCTCCTAATCCATGAACCTCTATGAATCTCCATGAATCTCCATGAATATCCTCCATGAATCTCCATGAATCTCCATGAATGTCCATGAATCTCCTACATGAATCTCCTATATGAATCTCCATGAATCTCCATGAATCTCCATGAATCTCCATGAATCTCCTTCATCAATCTCCACGAATCTCCATGAATCTCCATGAATCTCCATGAATCTCCATGAATCTCCTCCATGAATCTCCATGAATCTCCATGAATATCCATGAATCTCCATGAATCTGCATGAATCTCCATGTATCTCCATGAATCTACATGAATCTCCATGAATCTCCATGAATCTCCTCGATGAATCTCCATGAATCTTCATGAATCTCCTAATCCATGAACCTCTATGAATCTCCATGAATCTCCATGAATATCCTCCATGAATCTCCATGAATCTCCATGAATGTCCATGAATCTCCTACATGAATCTCCTATATGAATCTCCATGAATCTCCATGAATCTCCATGAATCTCCATGAATCTCCATGAATCTCCATGAATCTCCTTCATCAATCTCCACGAATCTCCATGAATCTCCATGAATCTCCATGAATCTCCATGAATCTCCATGAATCTCATCCATGAATCTCCATGAATCTCCATGAATCTCCATTAATCTCCATGATATCCTGTATGAATCTTCATGAATCTCCATGAATCTCCATGCATCTCCATGAATCTCCATGAATCTCCATGAATCTCCATGAACCTCCTCCATGAATCTCCATGAATATCCATGAATCTCCATGAATCTCCATGAATCTCCATGTATCTCCATGAATCTACAAGAATCTCCATGAATCTCCATGAATCTCCTCCATGAATCTACATGAATCACCTCCATGAATCTCCATGAATCTCCATGAATGTCTATGAATCTCCATGAATCTCCATGAACCTCCTCCATGAATCTCCATGAATCTCATTGAATATCCATGAATCTTCATGAATCTCCATGAATCTCCATGTATCTCCATGAATCTCCTCCATGAATCTCCATGAATCTCCAAAAATCTCCTCTATGAATCTCCATGAATCTCCATGAATCTCCATGTACCTCCATGAATCTACATGAATCACCATGAATCTCAATGATTCTCCTCGATGAATCTCCATGAATCTTCATGAATCTCCTGATCCATGAATATCTATGAATCTCCATGAATCTCCATGAATATCCTCCATGAATCTCCATGAATCTCCATGAATCGCCATGAATCTCCATGTATCTCCATGAATTTCCAAGAATCTCCATGAATGTCCATGAATGTCCTCCATGAATCTCCATGCATCTCCATGATTCTCCATGAATCTCCATGAACCTCCTCCATGAATCTTCATGAATCTCCATGAATCTCCATGCATCTCCATGAATCTCCATGAATCTCCATGAATCTCCATGAACCTCCTCCATGAATCTCCATGAATCTCCATGAATATCCATGAATCTCCATGAATCTGCATGAATCTCCATGTATCTCCATGAATCTACATGAATCTCCATGAATCTCCATGAACCTCCTCGATGAATCTCCATGAATCTTCATGAATCTCCTAATCCATGAACCTCTATGAATCTCCATGAATCTCCATGAATATCCTCCATGAATCTCCATGAATCTCCATGAATGTCCATGAATCTCCTACATGAATCTCCTATATGAATCTCCATGAATCTCCATGAATCTCCATGAATCTCCATGAATCTCCATGAATCTCCTTCATCAATCTCCACGAATCTCCATGAATCTCCATGAATCTCCATGAATCTCCATGAAACTCCATGAATCTCCTCCATGAATCTCCATGAATCTCCATGAATATCCATGAATCTCCATGAATCTGCATGAATCTCCATGTATCTCCATGAATCTACATGAATCTCCATGAATCTCCATGAATCTCCTCGATGAATCTCCATGAATCTTCATGAATCTCCTAATCCATGAACCTCTATGAATCTCCACGAATCTCCATGAATCTCCATGAATCTCCATGAATCTCCATGAATCTCCATGAATCTCCATGAATCTCCATGAATCTCCTCCATGAATCTCCATGAATCTCCATGAATCTCCTTCATCAATCTCCACGAATCTCCATGAATCTCCATGAATCTCCATGAATCTCCATGAATCTCCATGAATCTCCTCCATGAATCTCCATGAATCTCCATGAATCTCCATGAATCTCCATGATATCCTGTATGAATCTTCATGAATCTCCATGAATCTCCATGCATCTCCATGAATCTCCATGAATCTCCATGAATCTCCATGAACCTCCTCCATGAATCTCCATGAATCTCCATGAATATCCATGAATCTCCATGAATCTGCATGAATCTCCATGTATCTCCATGAATCTACATGAATCTCCATGAATCTCCATGAATCTCCTCGATGAATCTCCATGAATCTTCATGAATCTCCTAATCCATGAACCTCTATGAATCTCCATGAATCTCCATGAATATCCTCCATGAATCTCCATGAATCTCCATGAATGTCCATGAATCTCCTACATGAATCTCCTATATGAATCTCCATGAATCTCCATGAATCTCCATGAATCTCCATGAATCTCCATGAATCTCCTTCATCAATCTCCACGAATCTCCATGAATCTCCATGAATCTCCATGAATCTCCATGAAACTCCATGAATCTCCTCCATGAATCTCCATGAATCTCCATGAATATCCATGAATCTCCATGAATCTGCATGAATCTCCATGTATCTCCATGAATCTACATGAATCTCCATGAATCTCCATGAATCTCCTCGATGAATCTCCATGAATCTTCATGAATCTCCTAATCCATGAACCTCTATGAATCTCCACGAATCTCCATGAATCTCCATGAATCTCCATGAATCTCCATGAATCTCCATGAATCTCCATGAATCTCCTCCATGAATCTCCATGAATCTCCATGAATCTCCTTCATCAATCTCCACGAATCTCCATGAATCTCCATGAATCTCCATGAATCTCCATGAATCTCCATGAATCTCCTCCATGAATCTCCATGAATCTCCATGAATCTCCATGAATCTCCATGATATCCTGTATGAATCTTCATGAATCTCCATGAATCTCCATGCATCTCCATGAATCTCCATGAATCTCCATGAATCTCCATGAACCTCCTCCATGAATCTCCATGAATCTCCATGAATATCCATGAATCTCCATGAATCTCCATGAATCTCCATGAATATCCATGAATCTCCATGAATCTCCTCCATGAATCTCCATGAATCTCCATGAATATCCATGAATCTCCATGAATCTGCATGAATCTCCATGTATCTCCATGAATCTACATGAATCTCCATGAATCTCCATGAATCTCCTCGATGAATCTCCATGAATCTTCATGAATCTCCTAATCCATGAACCTCTATGAATCTCCATGAATCTCCATGAATATCCTCCATGAATCTCCATGAATCTCCATGAATGTCCATGAATCTCCTACATGAATCTCCTATATGAATCTCCATGAATCTCCATGAATCTCCATGAATCTCCATGAATCTCCTTCATCAATCTCCACGAATCTCCATGAATCTCCATGAATCTCCATGAATCTCCATGAATCTCCATGAATCTCCTCCATGAATCTCCATGAATCTCCATGAATCTCCATGAATCTCCATGATATCCTGTATGAATCTTCATGAATCTCCATGAATCTCCATGCATCTCCATGAATCTCCATGAATCTCCATGAATCTCCATGAACCTCCTCCATGAATCTCCATGAATATCCATGAATCTCCATGAATCTCCATGAATCTCCATGTATCTCCATGAATCTACAAGAATCTCCATGAATCTCCATGAATCTCCTCCATGAATCTCCATGAATCACCTCCATGAATCTCCATGAATCTCCATGAATGTCTATGAATCTCCATGAATCTCCATGAACCTCCTCCATGAATCTCCATGAATCTCCATGAATATCCATGAATCTTCATGAATCTCCATGAATCTCCATGAATCTCCATGAATATCCATGAATCTTCATGAATCTCCATGAATCTCCATGTATCTCCATGAATCTCCTCCATGAATCTCCATGAATCTCCAAAAATCTCCTCTATGAATCTCCATGAATCTCCATGAATCTCCATGTACCTCCATGAATCTACATGAATCACCATGAATCTCAATGATTCTCCTCGATGAATCTCCATGAATCTTCATGAATCTCCTGATCCATGAATATCTATGAATCTCCATGAATCTCCATGAATATCCTCCATGAATCTCCATGAATCTCCATGAATCGCCATGAATCTCCATGTATCTCCATGAATTTCCAAGAATCTCCATGAATGTCCATGAATGTCCTCCATAAATCTCCATGCATCTTCATGATTCTCCATGAATCTCCATGAACCTCCTCCATGAATCTCCATGAATCTCCATGAATATCCATGAATCTCCATGAATCTCCATGTATCTCCATGAATTTCCAAGAATCTCCATGAATGTCCATGAATGTCCACCATAAATCTCCATGCATCTCCATGAATCTCCATGAATCTCCATGAACCTCCTCCATGAATCTCCATGAATATCCATGAATCTCCATGAATCTCCATGAATCTCCATGTATCTCCAAGAATTTCCAAGAATCTCCATGAATGTCCATGAATGTCCACCATGTATCTCCATGCATCTCCATGAATCTCCATGAATCTCCATGAACCTCCTCCATGAATCTCCATGAATCTCCATGAATATCCATGAATCTCCATGAATCTGCATGAATCTCCATGTATCTCCATGAATCTACATGAATCTCCATGAATCTCCATGAATCTCCTCGATGAATCTCCATGAATCTTCATGAATCTCCTAATCCATGAACCTCTATGAATCTCCATGAATCTCCATGAATATCCTCCATGAATCTCCATGAATCTCCATGAATGTCCATGAATCTCCTACATGAATCTCCTATATGAATCTCCATGAATCTCCATGAATCTCCATGAATCTCCATGAATCTCCTTCATCAATCTCCACGAATCTCCATGAATCTCCATGAATCTCCATGAATCTCCATGAATCTCCTCCATGAATCTCCATGAATCTCCATGAATATCCATGAATCTCCATGAATCTGCATGAATCTCCATGTATCTCCATGAATCTACATGAATCTCCATGAATCTCCATGAATCTCCTCGATGAATCTCCATGAATCTTCATGAATCTCCTAATCCATGAACCTCTATGAATCTCCATGAATCTCCATGAATATCCTCCATGAATCTCCATGAATCTCCATGAATGTCCATGAATCTCCTACATGAATCTCCTATATGAATCTCCATGAATCTCCATGAATCTCCATGAATCTCCATGAATCTCCATGTACCTCCATGAATCTACATGAATCACCATGAATCTCAATGATTCTCCTCGATGAATCTCCATGAATCTTCATGAATCTCCTGATCCATGAATATCTATGAATCTCCATGAATCTCCATGAATATCCTCCATGAATCTCCATGAATCTCCATGAATCGCCATGAATCTCCATGTATCTCCATGAATTTCCAAGAATCTCCATGAATGTCCATGAATGTCCTCCATAAATCTCCATGCATCTTCATGATTCTCCATGAATCTCCATGAACCTCCTCCATGAATCTCCATGAATCTCCATGAATATCCATGAATCTCCATGAATCTCCATGTATCTCCATGAATTTCCAAGAATCTCCATGAATGTCCATGAATGTCCACCATAAATCTCCATGCATCTCCATGAATCTCCATGAATCTCCATGAACCTCCTCCATGAATCTCCATGAATATCCATGAATCTCCATGAATCTCCATGAATCTCCATGTATCTCCAAGAATTTCCAAGAATCTCCATGAATGTCCATGAATGTCCACCATGTATCTCCATGCATCTCCATGAATCTCCATGAATCTCCATGAACCTCCTCCATGAATCTCCATGAATCTCCATGAATATCCATGAATCTCCATGAATCTGCATGAATCTCCATGTATCTCCATGAATCTACATGAATCTCCATGAATCTCCATGAATCTCCTCGATGAATCTCCATGAATCTTCATGAATCTCCTAATCCATGAACCTCTATGAATCTCCATGAATCTCCATGAATATCCTCCATGAATCTCCATGAATCTCCATGAATGTCCATGAATCTCCTACATGAATCTCCTATATGAATCTCCATGAATCTCCATGAATCTCCATGAATCTCCATGAATCTCCTTCATCAATCTCCACGAATCTCCATGAATCTCCATGAATCTCCATGAATCTCCATGAATCTCCTCCATGAATCTCCATGAATCTCCATGAATATCCATGAATCTCCATGAATCTGCATGAATCTCCATGTATCTCCATGAATCTACATGAATCTCCATGAATCTCCATGAATCTCCTCGATGAATCTCCATGAATCTTCATGAATCTCCTAATCCATGAACCTCTATGAATCTCCATGAATCTCCATGAATATCCTCCATGAATCTCCATGAATCTCCATGAATGTCCATGAATCTCCTACATGAATCTCCTATATGAATCTCCATGAATCTCCATGAATCTCCATGAATCTCCATGAATCTCCATGAATCTCCATGAATCTCCTTCATCAATCTCCACGAATCTCCATGAATCTCCATGAATCTCCATGAATCTCCATGAATCTCCATGAATCTCATCCATGAATCTCCATGAATCTCCATGAATCTCCATTAATCTCCATGATATCCTGTATGAATCTTCATGAATCTCCATGAATCTCCATGCATCTCCATGAATCTCCATGAATCTCCATGAATCTCCATGAACCTCCTCCATGAATCTCCATGAATATCCATGAATCTCCATGAATCTCCATGAATCTCCATGTATCTCCATGAATCTACAAGAATCTCCATGAATCTCCATGAATCTCCTCCATGAATCTACATGAATCACCTCCATGAATCTCCATGAATCTCCATGAATGTCTATGAATCTCCATGAATCTCCATGAACCTCCTCCATGAATCTCCATGAATCTCATTGAATATCCATGAATCTTCATGAATCTCCATGAATCTCCATGTATCTCCATGAATCTCCTCCATGAATCTCCATGAATCTCCAAAAATCTCCTCTATGAATCTCCATGAATCTCCATGAATCTCCATGTACCTCCATGAATCTACATGAATCACCATGAATCTCAATGATTCTCCTCGATGAATCTCCATGAATCTTCATGAATCTCCTGATCCATGAATATCTATGAATCTCCATGAATCTCCATGAATATCCTCCATGAATCTCCATGAATCTCCATGAATCGCCATGAATCTCCATGTATCTCCATGAATTTCCAAGAATCTCCATGAATGTCCATGAATGTCCTCCATGAATCTCCATGCATCTCCATGATTCTCCATGAATCTCCATGAACCTCCTCCATGAATCTTCATGAATCTCCATGAATCTCCATGCATCTCCATGAATCTCCATGAATCTCCATGAATCTCCATGAACCTCCTCCATGAATCTCCATGAATCTCCATGAATATCCATGAATCTCCATGAATCTGCATGAATCTCCATGTATCTCCATGAATCTACATGAATCTCCATGAATCTCCATGAACCTCCTCGATGAATCTCCATGAATCTTCATGAATCTCCGAATCCATGAACCTCTATGAATCTCCATGAATCTCCATGAATATCCTCCATGAATCTCCATGAATCTCCATGAATGTCCATGAATCTCCTACATGAATCTCCTATATGAATCTCCATGAATCTCCATGAATCTCCATGAATCTCCATGAATCTCCATGAATCTCCTTCATCAATCTCCACGAATCTCCATGAATCTCCATGAATCTCCATGAATCTCCATGAAACTCCATGAATCTCCTCCATGAATCTCCATGAATCTCCATGAATATCCATGAATCTCCATGAATCTGCATGAATCTCCATGTATCTCCATGAATCTACATGAATCTCCATGAATCTCCATGAATCTCCTCGATGAATCTCCATGAATCTTCATGAATCTCCTAATCCATGAACCTCTATGAATCTCCACGAATCTCCATGAATCTCCATGAATCTCCATGAATCTCCATGAATCTCCATGAATCTCCATGAATCTCCATGAATCTCCTCCATGAATCTCCATGAATCTCCATGAATCTCCTTCATCAATCTCCACGAATCTCCATGAATCTCCATGAATCTCCATGAATCTCCATGAATCTCCATGAATCTCCTCCATGAATCTCCATGAATCTCCATGAATCTCCATGAATCTCCATGATATCCTGTATGAATCTTCATGAATCTCCATGAATCTCCATGCATCTCCATGAATCTCCATGAATCTCCATGAATCTCCATGAACCTCCTCCATGAATCTCCATGAATCTCCATGAATATCCATGAATCTCCATGAATCTGCATGAATCTCCATGTATCTCCATGAATCTACATGAATCTCCATGAATCTCCATGAATCTCCTCGATGAATCTCCATGAATCTTCATGAATCTCCTAATCCATGAACCTCTATGAATCTCCATGAATCTCCATGAATATCCTCCATGAATCTCCATGAATCTCCATGAATGTCCATGAATCTCCTACATGAATCTCCTATATGAATCTCCATGAATCTCCATGAATCTCCATGAATCTCCATGAATCTCCATGAATCTCCTTCATCAATCTCCACGAATCTCCATGAATCTCCATGAATCTCCATGAATATCCATGAATCTCCATGAATCTCCTCCATGAATCTCCATGAATCTCCATGAATATCCATGAATCTCCATGAATCTGCATGAATCTCCATGTATCTCCATGAATCTACATGAATCTCCATGAATCTCCATGAATCTCCTCGATGAATCTCCATGAATCTTCATGAATCTCCTAATCCATGCACCTCTATGAATCTCCATGAATCTCCATGAATATCCTCCATGAATCTCCATGAATCTCCATGAATGTCCATGAATCTCCTACATGAATCTCCTATATGAATCTCCATGAATCTCCATGAATCTCCATGAATCTCCATGAATCTCCATGAATCTCCATGAATCTCCTTCATCAATCTCCACGAATCTCCATGAATCTCCATGAATCTCCATGAATCTCCATGAATCTCCATGAATCTCCTCCATGAATCTCCATGAATCTCCATGATATCCTGTATGAATCTTCATGAATCTCCATGAATCTCCATGCATCTCCATGAATCTCCATGAATCTCCATGAATCTCCATGAACCTCCTCCATGAATCTCCATGAATATCCATGAATCTCCATGAATCTCCATGAATCTCCATGTATCTCCATGAATCTACAAGAATCTCCATGAATCTCCATGAATCTCCTCCATGAATCTCCATGAATCACCTCCATGAATCTCCATGAATCTCCATGAATGTCTATGAATCTCCATGAATCACCATGAACCTCCTCCATGAATCTCCATGAATCTCCATGAATATCCATGAATCTTCATGAATCTCCATGAATCTCCATGAATCTCCATGAATATCCATGAATCTTCATGAATCTCCATGAATCTCCATGTATCTCCATGAATCTCCTCCATGAATCTCCATGAATCTCCAAAAATCTCCTCTATGAATCTCCATGAATCTCCATGAATCTCCATGTACCTCCATGAATCTACATGAATCACCATGAATCTCAATGATTCTCCTCGATGAATCTCCATGAATCTTCATGAATCTCCTGATCCATGAATATCTATGAATCTCCATGAATCTCCATGAATATCCTCCATGAATCTCCATGAATCTCCATGAATCGCCATGAATCTCCATGTATCTCCATGAATTTCCAAGAATCTCCATGAATGTCCATGAATGTCCTCCATAAATCTCCATGCATCTTCATGATTCTCCATGAATCTCCATGAACCTCCTCCATGAATCTCCATGAATCTCCATGAATATCCATGAATCTCCATGAATCTCCATGTATCTCCATGAATTTCCAAGAATCTCCATGAATGTCCATGAATGTCCACCATAAATCTCCATGCATCTCCATGAATCTCCATGAATCTCCATGAACCTCCTCCATGAATCTCCATGAATATCCATGAATCTCCATGAATCTCCATGAATCTCCATGTATCTCCAAGAATTTCCAAGAATCTCCATGAATGTCCATGAATGTCCACCATGTATCTCCATGCATCTCCATGAATCTCCATGAATCTCCATGAACCTCCTCCATGAATCTCCATGAATCTCCATGAATATCCATGAATCTCCATGAATCTGCATGAATCTCCATGTATCTCCATGAATCTACATGAATCTCCATGAATCTCCATGAATCTCCTCGATGAATCTCCATGAATCTTCATGAATCTCCTAATCCATGAACCTCTATGAATCTCCATGAATCTCCATGAATATCCTCCATGAATCTCCATGAATCTCCATGAATGTCCATGAATCTCCTACATGAATCTCCTATATGAATCTCCATGAATCTCCATGAATCTCCATGAATCTCCATGAATCTCCTTCATCAATCTCCACGAATCTCCATGAATCTCCATGAATCTCCATGAATCTCCATGAATCTCCATGAATCTCCTCCATGAATCTCCATGAATCTCCATGAATATCCATGAATCTCCATGAATCTGCATGAATCTCCATGTATCTCCATGAATCTACATGAATCTCCATGAATCTCCATGAATCTCCTCGATGAATCTCCATGAATCTTCATGAATCTCCTAATCCATGAACCTCTATGAATCTCCATGAATCTCCATGAATATCCTCCATGAATCTCCATGAATCTCCATGAATGTCCATGAATCTCCTACATGAATCTCCTATATGAATCTCCATGAATCTCCATGAATCTCCATGAATCTCCATGAATCTCCATGAATCTCCATGAATCTCCATGAATCTCCTTCATCAATCTCCACGAATCTCCATGAATCTCCATGAATCTCCATGAATCTCCATGAATCTCCATGAATCTCATCCATGAATCTCCATGAATCTCCATGAATCTCCATTAATCTCCATGATATCCTGTATGAATCTTCATGAATCTCCATGAATCTCCATGCATCTCCATGAATCTCCATGAATCTCCATGAATCTCCATGAACCTCCTCCATGAATCTCCATGAATATCCATGAATTTCCATGAATCTCCATGAATCTCCATGTATCTCCATGAATCTACAAGAATCTCCATGAATCTCCATGAATCTCCTCCATGAATCTACATGAATCACCTCCATGAATCTCCATGAATCTCCATGAATGTCTATGAATCTCCATGAATCTCCATGAACCTCCTCCATGAATCTCCATGAATCTCATTGAATATCCATGAATCTTCATGAATCTCCATGAATCTCCATGTATCTCCATGAATCTCCTCCATGAATCTCCATGAATCTCCAAAAATCTCCTCTATGAATCTCCATGAATCTCCATGAATCTCCATGTACCTCCATGAATCTACATGAATCACCATGAATCTCAATGATTCTCCTCGATGAATCTCCATGAATCTTCATGAATCTCCTGATCCATGAATATCTATGAATCTCCATGAATCTCCATGAATATCCTCCATGAATCTCCATGAATCTCCATGAATCGCCATGAATCTCCATGTATCTCCATGAATTTCCAAGAATCTCCATGAATGTCCATGAATGTCCTCCATGAATCTCCATGCATCTCCATGATTCTCCATGAATCTCCATGAACCTCCTCCATGAATCTCCATGAATCTCCATGAATATCCATGAATCTCCATGAATCTCCATGAATCTCCATGTACCTCCATGAATTTCCAAGAATCTCCATGAATGTCCATGAATGTCCACCATGAATCTCCATGCATCTCCATGAATCTCCATGAATCTCCATGAACCTCCTCCATGAATCTCCATGAATCTCCTCGATGAATCTCCATGAATCTTCATGAATCTCCTAATCCATGAACCTCTATGAATCTCCATGAATCTCCATGAATATCCTCCATGAATCTCCATGAATCTCCATGAATGTCCATGAATCTCCTACATGAATCTCCTATATGAATCTCCATGAATCTCCATGAATCTCCATGAATCTCCATGAATCTCCATGAATCTCCATGAATCTCCTTCATCAATCTCCACGAATCTCCATGAATCTCCATGAATCTCCATGAATCTCCATGAATCTCCATGAATCTCCTCCATGAATCTCCATGAATCTCCATGATATCCTGTATGAATCTTCATGAATCTCCATGAATCTCCATGCATCTCCATGAATCTCCATGAATCTCCATGAATCTCCATGAACCTCCTCCATGAATCTCCATGAATATCCATGAATCTCCATGAATCTCCATGAATCTCCATGTATCTCCATGAATCTACAATAATCTCCATGAATCTCCATGAATCTCCTCCATGAATCTCCATGAATCACCTCCATGAATCTCCATGAATCTCCATGAATGTCTATGAATCTCCATGAATCTCCATGAACCTCCTCCATGAATCTCCATGAATCTCCATGAATATCCATGAATCTTCATGAATCTCCATGAATCTCCATGAATCTCCATGAATATCCATGAATCTTCATGAATCTCCATGAATCTCCATGTATCTCCATGAATCTCCTCCATGAATCTCCATGAATCTCCAAAAATCTCCTCTATGAATCTCCATGAATCTCCATGAATCTCCATGTACCTCCATGAATCTACATGAATCACCATGAATCTCAATGATTCTCCTCGATGAATCTCCATGAATCTTCATGAATCTCCTGATCCATGAATATCTATGAATCTCCATGAATCTCCATGAATATCCTCCATGAATCTCCATGAATCTCCATGAATCGCCATGAATCTCCATGTATCTCCATGAATTTCCAAGAATCTCCATGAATGTCCATGAATGTCCTCCATAAATCTCCATGCATCTTCATGATTCTCCATGAATCTCCATGAACCTCCTCCATGAATCTCCATGAATCTCCATGAATATCCATGAATCTCCATGAATCTCCATGTATCTCCATGAATTTCCAAGAATCTCCATGAATGTCCATGAATGTCCACCATAAATCTCCATGCATCTCCATGAATCTCCATGAATCTCCATGAACCTCCTCCATGAATCTCCATGAATATCCATGAATCTCCATGAATCTCCATGAATCTCCATGTATCTCCAAGAATTTCCAAGAATCTCCATGAATGTCCATGAATGTCCACCATGTATCTCCATGCATCTCCATGAATCTCCATGAATCTCCATGAACCTCCTCCATGAATCTCCATGAATCTCCATGAATATCCATGAATCTCCATGAATCTGCATGAATCTCCATGTATCTCCATGAATCTACATGAATCTCCATGAATCTCCATGAATCTCCTCGATGAATCTCCATGAATCTTCATGAATCTCCTAATCCATGAACCTCTATGAATCTCCATGAATCTCCATGAATATCCTCCATGAATCTCCATGAATCTCCATGAATGTCCATGAATCTCCTACATGAATCTCCTATATGAATCTCCATGAATCTCCATGAATCTCCATGAATCTCCATGAATCTCCTTCATCAATCTCCACGAATCTCCATGAATCTCCATGAATCTCCATGAATCTCCATGAATCTCCATGAATCTCCTCCATGAATCTCCATGAATCTCCATGAATATCCATGAATCTCCATGAATCTGCATGAATCTCCATGTATCTCCATGAATCTACATGAATCTCCATGAATCTCCATGAATCTCCTCGATGAATCTCCATGAATCTTCATGAATCTCCTAATCCATGAACCTCTATGAATCTCCATGAATCTCCATGAATATCCTCCATGAATCTCCATGAATCTCCATGAATGTCCATGAATCTCCTACATGAATCTCCTATATGAATCTCCATGAATCTCCATGAATCTCCATGAATCTCCATGAATCTCCATGAATCTCCATGAATCTCCATGAATCTCCTTCATCAATCTCCACGAATCTCCATGAATCTCCATGAATCTCCATGAATCTCCATGAATCTCCATGAATCTCATCCATGAATCTCCATGAATCTCCATGAATCTCCATTAATCTCCATGATATCCTGTATGAATCTTCATGAATCTCCATGAATCTCCATGCATCTCCATGAATCTCCATGAATCTCCATGAATCTCCATGAACCTCCTCCATGAATCTCCATGAATATCCATGAATCTCCATGAATCTCCATGAATCTCCATGTATCTCCATGAATCTACAAGAATCTCCATGAATCTCCATGAATCTCCTCCATGAATCTACATGAATCACCTCCATGAATCTCCATGAATCTCCATGAATGTCTATGAATCTCCATGAATCTCCATGAACCTCCTCCATGAATCTCCATGAATCTCATTGAATATCCATGAATCTTCATGAATCTCCATGAATCTCCATGTATCTCCATGAATCTCCTCCATGAATCTCCATGAATCTCCAAAAATCTCCTCTATGAATCTCCATGAATCTCCATGAATCTCCATGTACCTCCATGAATCTACATGAATCACCATGAATCTCAATGATTCTCCTCGATGAATCTCCATGAATCTTCATGAATCTCCTGATCCATGAATATCTATGAATCTCCATGAATCTCCATGAATATCCTCCATGAATCTCCATGAATCTCCATGAATCGCCATGAATCTCCATGTATCTCCATGAATTTCCAAGAATCTCCATGAATGTCCATGAATGTCCTCCATGAATCTCCATGCATCTCCATGATTCTCCATGAATCTCCATGAACCTCCTCCATGAATCTCCATGAATCTCCATGAATATCCATGAATCTCCATGAATCTCCATGAATCTCCATGTACCTCCATGAATTTCCAAGAATCTCCATGAATGTCCATGAATGTCCACCATGAATCTCCATGCATCTCCATGAATCTCCATGAATCTCCATGAACCTCCTCCATGAATCTCCATGAATCTCCTCGATGAATCTCCATGAATCTTCATGAATCTCCTAATCCATGAACCTCTATGAATCTCCATGAATCTCCATGAATATCCTCCATGAATCTCCATGAATCTCCATGAATGTCCATGAATCTCCTACATGAATCTCCATGAATCTCCATGAATCTCCATGAATCTCCATGAATCTCCTTCATCAATCTCCACGAATCTCCATGAATCTCCATGAATCTCCATGAATCTCCATGAATCTCCTCCATGAATCTCCATGAATCTCCATGATATCCTGTATGAATCTTCATGAATCTCCATGAATCTCCATGCATCTCCATGAATCTCCATGAATCTCCATGAATCTCCATGAACCTCCTCCATGAATCTCCATGAATATCCATGAATCTCCATGAATCTCCATGAATCTTCATGTATCTCCATGAGTCTACAAGAATCTCCATGAATCTCCATGAATCTCCATGAATCACCTCCATGAATCTCCATGAATCTCCATGAATGTCTATGAATCTCCATGAATCTCCATGAATCTCCATGATATCCTGTATGAATCTTCATGAATCTCCATGAATCTCCATGTATCTCCATGAATCTACATGAATCTCCATGAATCTCCATGAATCTCCTCCATGAATCTCCATGAATTACCTCCATGAATCTCCATGAATCTCCATGATATCCTGTATGAAACTTCATGAATCTCCATGAATCTCCATGCATCTCCATGCATCTCCATGAATCTCCATGAACCTCCTCCATGAATCTCCATGAATCTCCATGAATATCCATGAATCTTCATGAATCTCCATGAATCTCCATGTATCTCCATGAATCTACATGAATCTCCATGAATCTCCATGAATCTCCATGAATCTCCATGAATCTCCATGAATCTCCTTCATCAATCTCCACGAATCTCCATGAATCTCGATGAATCTCCATGAATCTCCATGAATCTCCTCCATGAATCTCCATGAATCTCCATGATATCCTGTATGAATCTTCATGAATCTCCATGAATCTCCATGCATCTCCATGAATCTCCATGAATCTCCATGAATCTCCATGAACCTCCTCCATGAATCTCCATGAATATCCATGAATCTCCACGAATCTCCATGAATCTCCATGTATCTCCATGAATCTACATGAATCTCCATGAATCTCCATGAATCTCCTCTATGAATCTCCATGAATCTTCATGAATCTCCTGATCCATGAACCTCTATGAATCTCCATGGATCTCCATGAATCTCCTCCATGAATCTCCATGAATCTCCATGAATCTCCTCCATGAATCTCCATGAATCTCCATTAATATCCATGAATCTCCACGAATCTCCATGAATCTCCATGAATCTCCATGAATCTCCATGGATCTCCATGAATCTGGTCCGTAAATCTCCATGAATCTCCTCCATGAATCTGCACGAATCTCCATGAATGTCCATGAATCTCCATGTATCTCCATGAGTCTCCATGAATCTCCATGAATTTCCAAGAATCTCTATGAATCTCCATGAGTCTCCTCCATGACTCTCCTGTATGAATCTCCATGAATCTCCATGAATCTCCATGAATCTCCATGAATCTCCTCGATGAATCTCCATGAATCTTCATGAATCTCCTGATCCATGAACCTCTATGAATATCCATGAATCTCCATGAATATCCTCCAGGAATCTCCATGAATCCCCACGAATCTCCATGAATCTCCATGAATCTCCTCCATGAATCTCCATGAACCTCCATGTATCTCCAAGAATCTACATGAATCTCCATGAACCTCCTCCATGAATCTCCATGAATCTCCATGAAGAGCCATGAATCTCCATGAATCTCCATGAACCTCAATGTATCTCCATGAATCTACATGAATCTCCATGAATCTCCATGAATCTCCTCGATGAATCTCCATGAATCTTCATGAATCTCCTGATCCATGAACCTCTATGAATCTCCATGAATCTCCATGAACCTCCATGTATCTCCACGAATCTACATGAATCTCCATGAATCTCCATGAATCTCCTCGATGAATCTCCATGAATCTTCATGAATCTCCTGATCCATGAACCTCTATGAATCTCCATGAATCTCCATGAATATCCTCCATGAATCTCCATGAATCTCCATGAATCTCCATGAATCTCCATGGATCTCCATGAATCTCGTCCGTGAATCTCCATGAATCTCCTCCATGAATCTGCACGAATCTCCATGAATGTCCATGAATCTCCTCCATGAATCTCCATGAATCTCCATGAATATCCATGAATCTCCATGAATCTCCATGAATCTCCTCCATGAATCGCTATGAATCTCCATGAATTTCCATGAATCTCCATGAACCCTCATGAACCTCCTCTCTAAATCTCCATGAATCTCCATGAATCTTCATGAATCTCTATGAATCTCCATGAGTCTCCTCCATGACTCTCCTGTATGAATCTCCATGAATCTCCATGAATCTCCATGAATCTCCTCGATGAATCTCCATGAATCTTCATGAATCTCCTGATCCATGAATCTCTAGGAATATCCATGAATCTCCATGAATATCCTCCATGAATCTCCACGAATCTCCATAAATCTCCATGAATCTCCATGAATCTCCTCCATGAATCTCCATGAATCTCCATGAATCTCCTCGATGAATCTCCATGAATCTTCATGAATCTCCTGATCCATGAACCTCTATGAATCTCCATGAATCTCCATGAATGTCTATGAATCTCCATGACTCTCCATGAATCTCCATGAATCTCCTCCATGAATCTCCATGCATCTCCATGAATCTCCATGAATATCCATGAATCTCCATGAATCTCCATGAATCTCCATGAATCTACATGAATCTCCATGAATCTCCATGAATCTCCTCTATGAATCTCCATGAATCTTCATGAATCTCCTGATCCATGAACCTCTATGAATCTCCATGGATCTCCATGAATCTCCTCCATGAATCTCCATGAATCTCCATGAATCTCCTCCATGAATCTCCATGAATCTCCATTAATATCCATGAATCTCCACGAATCTCCATGAATCTCCATGAATCTCCATGAATCTCCATGGATCTCCATGAATCTGGTCCGTAAATCTCCATGAATCTCCTCCATGAATCTGCACGAATCTCCATGAATGTCCATGAATCTCCATGTATCTCCATGAGTCTCCATGAATCTCCATGAATTTCCAAGAATCTCTATGAATCTCCATGAGTCTCCTCCATGAGTCTCCTCCATGACTCTCCTGTATGAATCTCCATCAATCTCCATGAATCTCCATGAATCTCCATGAATCTCCTCGATGAATCTCCATGAATCTCCATGAATCTCCTCGATGAATCTCCATGAATCTTCATGAATCTCCTGATCCATGAACCTCTATGAATATCCATGAATCTCCATGAATATCCTCCAGGAATCTCCATGAATCCCCACGAATCTCCATGAATCTCCATGAATCTCCTCCATGAATCTCCATGAACCTCCATGTATCTCCAAGAATCTACATGAATCTCCATGAATCTCCATGAATCTCCTCGATGAATCTCCATGAATCTTCATGAATCTCCTGATCCATGAACCTCTATGAATGTCCATGAATCTCCATGAATATCCTCCACGAATCTCCATGAATCCCCACGAATCTCCATGAATCTCCATGAATCTCCATGGATTTCCATGAATCTCGTCCGTGAATATCCATGAATCTCCATGATATCCTGTATGAATCTTCATGAATCTCCATGAATCTCCATGCATCTCCATGAATCTCCATGAATCTCCATGAACCTCCTCCATGAATCTCCACGAATCTCCATGAATGTCCATGAATCTCCATGAATCTCCATGAGTCTCCATGAATCTCCATGAATTTCCAAGAATCTCCATGAATGTCCATGAATCTCCTCCATGAATCTCCATGAATCTCCATTAATATCCATGAATCTCCATGAATCTCCATGAATCACCTCCATGAATCTCCATGAATCTCCATGAATCTCCATAAATTTCCATGAATCTCCGTGAATCTCCATGAATCTCCACGAATCTCCATGAATCTCCATGAATCTCCACGAATCTCCATGAATCTCCACGTATCTCCATGAATCTCCATGAATCTCCATGGATCTCCATGCATCTCCATGAATCTCCATGAATCTCCATGAACCTCCTCCATGAATCTCCATGAATCTCCATGAAGAGCCATGAATCTCCATGAATCTCCATGAACCTCAATGTATCTCCATGAATCTACATGAATCTCCATGAATCTCCATGAATCTCCTCGATGAATCTCCATGAATCTTCATGAATCTCCTGATCCATGAACCTCTATGAATCTCCATGAATCTCCATGAACCTCCATGTATCTCCACGAATCTACATGAATCTCCATGAATCTCCATGAATCTCCTCGATGAATCTCCATGAATCTTCATGAATCTCCTGATCCATGAACCTCTATGAATCTCCATGAATCTCCATGAATATCCTCCATGAATCTCCATGAATCTCCATGAATCTCCATGAATCTCCATGGATCTCCATGAATCTCGTCCGTGAATCTCCATGAATCTCCTCCATGAATCTGCACGAATCTCCATGAATGTCCATGAATCTCCATGTATCTCCATGAGTCTCCATGAATCTCCATGAATTTCCAAGAATCTCCATGAATGTCCATGAATCTCCTCCATGAATCTCCATGAATCTCCATTAATATCCATGAATCTCCATGAATCTCCATGAATCTCCTCCATGAATCTCTATGAATCTCCATGAATTTCCATGAATCTCCATGAACCCTCATGAACCTCCTCTCTAAATCTCCATGAATCTCCATGAATCTTCATGAATCTCTATGAATCTCCATGAGTCTCCTCCATGACTCTCCTGTATGAATCTCCATGAATCTCCATGAATCTCCATGAATCTCCTCGATGAATCTCCATGAATCTTCATGAATCTCCTGATCCATGAATCTCTAGGAATATCCATGAATCTCCATGAATATCCTCCATGAATCTCCACGAATCTCCATAAATCTCCATGAATCTCCATGAATCTCCTCCATGAATCTCCATGAATCTCCATGAATCTCCTCGATGAATCTCCATGAATCTTCATGAATCTCCTGATCCATGAACCTCTATGAATCTCCATGAATCTCCATGAATGTCTATGAATCTCCATGACTCTCCATGAATCTCCAAGAATCTCCTCCATGAATCTCCATGCATCTCCATGAATCTCCATGAATATCCATGAATCTCCATGAATCTCCATGAATCTCCATGAATCTCCACGAATCTCCATGAATCTCCACGTATCTCCATGAATCTCCATGAATCTCCATGGATCTCCATGCATCTCCATGAATCTCCATGAATCTCCATGAACCTCCTCCATGAATATCCATGAATCTCCATGAATATCCATGAATCTCCATGAATCTCCATGAACCTCAATGTATCTCCATGAATCTACATGAATCTCCATGAATCTCCATGAATCTCCTCGATGAATCTCCATGAATCTTCATGAATCTCCTGATCCATGAACCTCTATGAATCTCCATGAATCTCCATGAATATCCTCCACGAATCTCCATGAATCCCCACGAATCTCCATGAATCTCCATGAATCTCCATGGATCTCCATGAATCTCGTCCGTGAATCTCCATGAATCTCCTCCATGAATGTCCATGAATCTTCATGAATCTCCATGAATCTCCATGATATCCTGTATGAATCTTCATGAATCTCCATGAATCTCCATGCATCTCCATGAATCTCCATGAATCTCCATGAACCTCCTCCATGAATCTCCACGAATCTCCATGAATGTCCATGAATCTCCATGAATCTCCATGAGTCTCAATGAATCTCCATGAATTTCCAAGAATCTCCATGAATGTCCATGAATCTCCTCCATGAATCTCCATGAATCTCCATTAATATCCATGAATCTCCATGAATCTCCATGAATCACCTCCATGAATCTCCATGAATCTCCATGAATCTCCATGAATCTCCATAAATTTCCATGAATCTCCGTGAATCTCCATGAATCTCCACGAATCTCCATGAATCTCCATGGATCTCCATGCATCTCCATGAATCTCCATGAATCTCCAAGAATCTCCTCCATGAATCTCCATGCATCTCCATGAATCTCCATGAATATCCATGAATCTAAATGAATCTCCATGAATCTACATGAATCTCCACGAATCTCCATGAATATCCACGTATCTCCATGAATCTCCATGAATCTCCATGGATCTCCATGCATCTCCATGAATCTCCATGAATCTCTATGAATCTTCATGAATTTCCATGAATCTCCATGAACCCTCATGAACCTCCTCTCTAAATCTCCATGAATCTCCATGCATCTCCATGAATCTCCATGAATCTCCATGAACCTCCTCCATGAATCTCCATGAATCTCCATGAATATCCATGAATTTCCACGAATCTCCATGAATCTCCATGTATCTCCATGAATCTACATGAATCTCCATGAACCTCCATGAATCTCCTCGATGAATCTCCATGAATCTTCATGAATCTCCTGATCCATGAACCTCTATGAATCTCCATGGATCTGCATGAATCTCCTCCATGAATCTCCATGAATCTCCATGAATCTCCTCCATGAATCTCCATGAATCTCCATGAATCTCCATGAATCTCTATGTATCTCCATGAATCTTCATGAATCTGTATGAATCTCCATGAATCTCCTCCATGACTCTCCTGTATGAATCTCCATGAATCTCCATGAATCTCCATGAATCTCCATGAATCTCCTCGATGAATCTCCATGAATCTTCATGAATCTCCTGATCCATGAATCTCCATGAACCTCCTCCATGAATCTCCATGAATCTCCATGAATCTCCATGAATCTCCATGAATGTCCATGAATCTCCATGTATCTCCATGAGTCTCCATGAATCTCCATGAATTTCCAAGAATCTCTATGAATCTCCATGAGTCTCCTCCATGACTCTCCTGTATGAATCTCCATGAATCTCCATGAATCTCCATGAATCTCCATGAATCTCCATGAATCTCCTCGATGAATCTCCATGAATCTTCATGAATCTCCTGATCCATGAACCTCTATGAATCTCCATGAATCTCCATGAATATCCTCCACGAATCTCTATGAATCCCCACGAATCTCCATGAATCTCCATGAATCTCCATGGATCTCCATGAATCTCGTCCGTGAATCTCCATGGATCTCCATGAATCTCGTCCGTGAATCTCCATGAATCTCCTCCATGAATCTCCATGAATCTTCATGAATCTCCATGAATCTCCATGATATCCTGTATGAATCTTCATGAATCTCCATGAATCTCCATGCATCTCCATGAATCTCCATGAATCTCCATGAACCTCCTCCATGAATCTCCACGAATCTCCATGAATGTCCATGAATCTCCTCCATGAATCTCCATGAATCTCCATTAATATCTATGAATCTCCATGAATCTCCATGAATCACCTCCATGAATCTCCATGAATCTCCATGAATCTCCATAAATTTCCATGAATCTCCGTGAATCTCCATGAATCTCCTCGAATCTCCATGAATCTCCATGGATCTCCATGCATCTCCATGAATCTCCATGAATCTCCAAGAATCTCCTCCATGAATCTCCATGCATCTCCATGAATCTCCATGAATATCCATGAATCTCCATGAATCTCCATGAATCTCCATGAATCTCCACGAATCTCCATGAATCTCCACGTATCTCCATGAATCTCCATGAATCTCCATGGATCTCCATGCATCTCCATGAATCTCCATGAATCTCTATGAATCTTCATGAATTTCCATGATTCTCCATGAACCCTCATGAACCTCCTCTCTAAATCTCCATAAATCTCCATGCATCTCCATGAATCTCCATGAATCTCCATGAACCTCCTCCATGAATCTCCATGAATCTCCATGAATATCCATGAATTTCCACGAATCTCCATGAATCTCCATGTATCTCCATGAATCTACATGAATCTCCATGAACCTCCATGACTCCCCTCGATGAATCTCCATGAATCTTCATGAATCTCCTGATCCATGAACCTCTATGAATCTCCATGGATCTCCATGAATCTCCTCCATGAATCTCCATGAATCTCCATGAATCTCCTCCATGAATCTCCATGAATCTCCATGAATCTCCATGAATCTCTATGTATCTCCATGAATCTTCATGAATCTGTATGAATCTCCATGAATCTCCTCCATGACTCTCCTGTATGAATCTCCATGAATCTCCATGAATCTCCATGAATCTCCATGAATCTCCTCAATGAATCTCCATGAATCTTCATGAATCTCCTGATCCATGAATCTCCATGAACCTCCTCCATGAATCTCCATGAATCTCCATGAATATCCATGAATCTCCACGAATCTCCATGAATCTCCATGTATCTCCATGAATCTACATGAATCTCCATGAATCTCCATGAATCTCCTCTATGAATCTCCATGAATCTTCATGAATCTCCTGATCCATGAACCTCTATGAATCTCCATGAATCTCCATGAATCTCCACGAATCTACATGAATCTCCATGAATCTCCATGAATCTCCACGAATCTACATGAATCTCCATGAATCTCCATGAATCTCCTCGATGAATCTCCATGAATCTTCATGAATCTCCTGATCCATGAACCTCTATGAATCTCCATGAATCTCCATGAATATCCTCCATGAATCTCCATGAATCTCCATGAATCTCCATGAATCTCCATGGATCTCCATGAATCTCGTCCGTGAATCTCCATGAATCTCCTCCATGAATCTGCACGAATCTCCATGAATGTCCATGAATCTCCATGTATCTCCATGAGTCTCCATGAATCTCCATGAATTTCCAAGAATCTCCATGAATGTCCATGAATCTCCTCCATGACTCTCCATGAATCTCCATTAATATCCATGAATCTCCATGAATCTCCATGAATCTCCTCCATGAATCTCTATGAATCTCCATGAATTTCCATGAATCTCCATGAACCCTCATGAACCTCCTCTCTAAATATCCATGAATCTCCATGAATCTTCATGAATCTCTATGAATCTCCATGAGTCTCCTCCATGACTCTCCTGTATGAATCTCCATGAATCTCCATGAATCTCCATGAATCTCCTCGATGAATCTCCATGAATCTTCATGAATCTCCTGATCCATGAATCTCTAGGAATCTCCATGAATATCCTCCATGAATCTCCACGAATCTCCATAAATCTCCATGAATCTCCATGAATCTCCTCCATGAATCTCCAGGAATCTCCATGAATGTCCATGAATCTCCATGAATCTCCAAGAGTCAACATGAATCTACATGAATTTCCAAGAATCTCCATGAATGTCCATGAATCTCCTCCATGAATCTCCATGAATCACCTCCATGAATCTCCATGAATCTCCATGAATGTCTATGAATCTCCATGACTCTCCATGAATCTCCAAGAATCTCCTCCATGAATCTCCATGCATCTCCATGAATCTCCATGAATCTCCATGAACCTCCTCCATGAATATCCATGAATCTCCATGAATAGCCATGAATCTCCATGAATCTCCATGAACCTCAATGTATCTCCATGAATCTACATGAATCTCCATGAATCTCCATGAATCTCCTCGATGAATCTCCATGAATCTTCATGAATCTCCTGATCCATGAACCTCTATGAATCTCCATGAATCTCCATGAATATCCTCCACGAATCTCCATGAATCCCCACGAATCTCCATGAATCTCCATGAATCTCCATGGATCTCCATGAATCTCGTCCGTGTATCTCCATGAATCTCCTCCATGAATCTCCATGAATCTTCATGAATCTCCATGAATCTCCATGATATCCTGTATGAATCTTCATGAATCTCCATGAATCTCCATGAACCTCCTCCATGAATCTCCACGAATCTCCATGAATGTCCATGAATCTCCATGAATCTCCATGAGTCTCAATGAATCTCCATGAATTTCCAAGAATCTCCATGAATGTCCATGAATCTCCTCCATGAATCTCCATGAATCTCCATTAATATCCATGAATCTCCATGAATCTCCATGAATCACCTCCATGAATCTCCATGAATCTCCATGAATCTCCATAAATTTCCATGAATCTCCGTGAATCTCCATGAATCTCCACGAATCTCCATGAATCTCCATGGATCTCCATGCATCTCCATGAATCTCCATGAATCTCCAAGAATCTCCTCCATGAATCTCCATGCATCTCCATGAATCTTCATGAATCTCCTGATCCATGAACCTCTATGAATCTCCATGGATCTCCATGAATCTCCTCCATGAATCTCCATGAATCTCCATGAATCTCCTCCATGAATCTCCATGAATCTCCATGAATCTCCATGAATCTCTATGTATCTCCATGAATCTTCATGAATCTGTATGAATCTCCATGAATCTCCTCCATGACTCTCCTGTATGAATCTCCATGAATCTCCATGAATCTCCATGAATCTCCATGAATCTCCTCGATGAATCTCCATGAATCTTCATGAATCTCCTGATCCATGAATCTCCATGAACCTCCTCCATGAATCTCCATGAATCTCCATGAATATCCATGAATCTCCACGAATCTCCATGAATCTCCATGTATCTCCATGAATCTACATGAATCTCCATGAATCTCCATGAATCTCCTCTATGAATCTCCATGAATCTTCATGAATCTCCTGATCCAAGAACCTCTATGAATCTCCATGGATCTCCATGAATCTCCTCCATGAATCTCCATGAATCTCCATGAATGTCCATGAATCTCCATGTATCTCCATGAGTCTCCATGAATCTCCATGAATTTCCAAGAATCTCCATGAATCTCCTCGATGAATCTCCATGAATCTTCATGAATCTCCTGATCCATGAACCTCTATGAATCTCCATGAATCTCCATGAATATCCTCCACGAATCTCCATGAATCCCCACGAATCTCCATGAATCTCCATGAATCTCCATGGATCTCCATGAATCTCGTCCGTGAATCTCCATGGATCTCCATGAATCTCGTCCGTGAATCTCCATGAATCTCCTCCATGAATCTCCATGAATCTTCATGAATCTCCATGAATCTCCATGATATCCTGTATGAATCTTCATGAATCTCCATGAATCTCCATGCATCTCCATGAATCTCCACGAATCTCCATGAATCTCCACGTAACTCCATGAATCTCCATGAATCTCCATGGATCTCCATGCATCTCCATGAATCTCCATGAATCTCTATGAATCTTCATGAATTTCCATGATTCTCCATGAACCCTCATGAACCTCCTCTCTAAATCTCCATGAATCTGCATGCATCTCCATGAATCTCCATGAATCTCCATGAACCTCCTCCATGAATCTCCATGAATCTCCATGAATATCCATGAATTTCCACGAATCTCCATGAATCTCCATGTATCTCCATGAATCTACATGAATCTCCATGAACCTCCATTAATCTCCTCGATGAATCTCCATGAATCTTCATGAATCTCCTGATCCATGAACCTCTATGAATCTCCATGGATCTCCATGAATCTCCTCCATGAATCTCCATGAATCTCCATGAATCTCCTCCATGAATCTCCATGAATCTCCATGAATCTCTATGTATCTCCATGAATCTTCATGAATCTGTATGAATCTCCATGAATCTCCTCCATGACTCTCCTGTATGAATCTCCATGAATCTCCATGAATCTCCATGAATCTCCATGAATCTCCTCGATGAATCTCCATGAATCTTCATGAATCTCCTGATCCATGAATCTCCATGAACCTCCTCCATGAATCTCCATGAATCTCCATGAATATCCATGAATCTCCATGAATCTCCACGAATCTCCATGAATCTCCACGTATCTCCATGAATCTCCATGAATCTCCATGGATCTCCATGCATCTCCATGAATCTCCATGAATCTCTATGAATCTTCATGAATTTCCATGATTCTCCATGAACCCTCATGAACCTCCTCTCTAAATCTCCATGAATCTGCATGCATCTCCATGAATCTCCATGAATCTCCATGAACCTCCTCCATGAATCTCCATGAATCTCCATGAATATCCATGAATTTCCACGAATCTCCATGAATCTCCATGTATCTCCATGAATCTACATGAATCTCCATGAACCTCCATGAATCTCCTCGATGAATCTCCATGAATCTTCATGAATCTCCTGATCCATGAACCTCTATGAATCTCCATGGATCTCCATGAATCTCCTCCATGAATCTCCATGAATCTCCATGAATCTCCTCCATGAATCTCCATGAATCTCCATGAATCTCTATGTATCTCCATGAATCTTCATGAATCTGTATGAATCTCCATGAATCTCCTCCATGACTCTCCTGTATGAATCTCCATGAATCTCCATGAATCTCCATGAATCTCCATGAATCTCCTCGATGAATCTCCATGAATCTTCATGAATCTCCTGATCCATGAATCTCCATGAACCTCCTCCATGAATCTCCATGAATCTCCATGAATATCCATGAATCTCCACGAATCTCCATGAATCTCCATGTATCTCCATGAATCTACATGAATCTCCATGAATCTCCATGAATCTCCTCTATGAATCTCCATGAATCTTCATGAATCTCCTGATCCATGAACCTCTATGAATCTTCATGAATCTCCTGATCCATGAACCTCTATGAATCTCCATGGATCTCCATGAATCTCCTCCATGAATCTCCATGAATCTCCATGAATGTCCATGAATCTCCATGTATCTCCATGAGTCTCCATGAATCTCCATGAATCTCCATGGATCTCCATGAATCTCGTCCGTGAATCTCCATGAATCTCCTCCATGAATCTCCATGAATCTTCATGAATCTCCATGATATCCTGTATGAATCTTCATGAATCTCCATGAATCTCCATGCATCTCCATGAATCTCCATGAATCTCCATGAACCTCCTCCATGAATCTCCACGAATCTCCATGAATGTCCATGAATCTCCATGAATCTCCATGAGTCTCCATGAATCTCAATGAATCTCCATGAATTTCCAAGAATCTCCATGAATGTCCATGAATCTCCTCCATGAATCTCCATGAATCTCCATTAATATCCATGAATATCCATGAATCTCCATGAATCACCTCCATGAATCTCCATGAATCTCCATGAATCTCCATAAATTTCCATGAATCTCCGTGAATCTCCATGAATCTCCACGAATCTCGTCCGTGAATCTCCATGAATCTCCTCCATGAATCTCCATGAATCACCTCCTTGAATCTCCATGAATGTCTATGAATCTCCATGACTCTCCATGAATCTCCTTGAATCTCCATGAATCTCCATGGATCTCCATGAATCTCGTCCGTGAATCTCCATGAATCTCCTCCATGAATCTCCACGAATCTCTATGAATGTCCATGAATCTCCATGATATCGTGTATGAATCTTCATGAATCTCCATGAATCTGCATGCATCTCCATGAATCTCCATGAATCTCTATGAACCTCCTCCATGAATCTCCATGAATCTCCATGAGTATCCATGAATCTCCATGAATCTCCATGAATCTCCATGTATCTCCATGAATTTCCAAGAATCTCCATGAATGTCCATGAATGTCCTCCATGAATCTCCACGAATCTCCATGAATCTCCATGTATCTCCATGAATCTACATGAATCTCCATGAATCTCCATGAATCTCCTGGATGAATCTCCATGAATCTTCATGAATCTCCTGATCCATGAACCTCTATGAATCTCCATGGATCTCCATGAATCTCCTCCATGACTCTCCTGTATGAATCTCCATGAATCTCCTCCATGAATCTCCATGAATCTCCATGAATCTCCTCGATGAATCTCCATGAATCTTCATGAATCTCCTGATCCATGAATCTCCATGAACCTCCTCCATGAATCTCCATGAATCTCCATGAATATCCATGAATCTCCACGAATCTCCATGAATCTCCATGTATCTCCATGAATCTACATGAATCTCCATGAATCTCCATGAATCTCCTCTATGAATCTCCATGAATCTTCATGAATCTCCTGATCCATGAACCTCTATGAATCTTCATGAATCTCCTGATCCATGAACCTCTATGAATCTCCATGGATCTCCATGAATCTCCTCCATGAATCTCCATGAATCTCCATGAATGTCCATGAATCTCCATGTATCTCCATGAGTCTCCATGAATCTCCATGAATTTCCAAGAATCTCTATGAATCTCCATGAGTCTCCTCCATGACTCTCCTGTATGAATCTCCATGAATCTCCATGAATCTCCATGAATCTCCATGAATCTCCATGAATCTCCTCGATGAATCTCCATGAATCTTCATGAATCTCCTGATCCATGAACCTCTATGAATCTCCATGAATCTCCATGAATATCCTCCACGAATCTCCATGAATCCCCACGAATCTCCATGAATCTCCATGAATCTCCATGGATCTCCATGAATCTCGTCCGTGAATCTCCATGAATCTCCTCCATGAATCTCCATGAATCTTCATGAATCTCCATGATATCCTGTATGAATCTTCATGAATCTCCATGAATCTCCATGCATCTCCATGAATCTCCATGAATCTCCATGAACCTCCTCCGTGAATCTCCACGAATCTCCATGAATGTCCATGAATCTCCATGAATCTCCATGAGTCTCCATGAATCTCAATGAATCTCCATGAATTTCCAAGAATCTCCATGAATGTCCATGAATCTCCTCCATGAATCTCCATGAATCTCCATTAATATCCATGAATATCCATGAATCTCCATGAATCACCTCCATGAATCTCCATGAATCTCCATGAATCTCCATAAATTTCCATGAATCTCCGTGAATCTCCATGAATCTCCACGAATCTCGTCCGTGAATCTCCATGAATCTCCTCCATGAATCTCCATGAATCACCTCCTTGAATCTCCATGAATGTCTATGAATCTCCATGACTCTCCATGAATCTCCTTGAATCTCCATGAATCTCCATGGATCTCCATGAATCTCGTCCGTGAATCTCCATGAATCTCCTCCATGAATCTCCACGAATCTCTATGAATGTCCATGAATCTCCATGATATCCTGTATGAATCTTCATGAATCTCCATGAATCTGCATGCATCTCCATGAATCTCCATGAATCTCTATGAACCTCCTCCATGAATCTCCATGAATCTCCATGAGTATCCATGAATCTCCATGAATCTCCATGAATCTCCATGTATCTCCATGAATTTCCAAGAATCTCCATGAATGTCCATGAATGTCCTCCATGAATCTCCACGAATCTCCATGAATCTCCATGTATCTCCATGAATCTACATGAATCTCCATGAATCTCCATGAATCTCCTGGATGAATCTCCATGAATCTTCATGAATCTCCTGATCCATGAACCTCTATGAATCTCCATGGATCTCCATGAATCTCCTCCATGAATCTCCATGAATCTCCATGAATCTCCTCCATGAATCTCCATGAATCTCCATGAATCTCCATGAATCTCTATGTATCTCCATGAATCTTCATGAATCTGTATGAATCTCCATGAATCTCCTCCATGACTCTCCTGTATGAATCTTCAGGAATCTCCATGAATCTCCTCGATGAATCTCAGTGAATCTTCATGAATCTCCTGATCCATGAATCTCCATGAACCTCCTCCATGAATCTCCATGAATCTCCATGAATATCCATGAATCTCCATGTATCTCCATGAATCTACATGAATCTCCATGAATCTCCATGAATCTCCTCAATGAATCTCCATGAATCTTCATGAATCTCCTGATCCATGAACCTCTATGAATCTCCATGGATCTCCATGAATCTCCTCCATGAATCTCCATGAATCTCCATGAATCTCCTCCATGAATCTCCATGAATCTCCATTAATATCCATGAATCTCCACGAATCCCCATGAATCTCCATGAATCTCCATGAATCTCCATGGATCTCCATGAATCTCGTCCGGGAATCCCCATGAATCTCCTCCATGAATCTGCACGAATCTCCATGAATGTCCATGAATCTCCATGTATCTCCATGAGTCTCCATGAATCTCCATGAATTTCCAAGAATCTCCATGAATGTCCATGAATCTCCTCCATGAATCTCCATGAATCTCCATGAATCTCCTCGATGAATCTCCATGAATCTTCATGAATCTCCTGATCCATGAACCTCTTTGAATCTCCATGGATCTCCATGAATCTCCTCCATGAATCTCCATGAATCTCCATGAATCTCCTCCATGAATCTCCATGAATATCCATTAATATCCATGAATCTCCACGAATCTCCATGAATCTCCATGAATCTCCATGAATCTCCATGGATCTCCATGAATCTCGTCCGTGAATCTCCATGAATCTCCTCCATGAATCTGCACGAATCTCCATGAATCTCCATGAACCCTCATGAACATCCTCTCTAAATCTCCATGAATCTCCATGAATCTTCATGAATCTCTATGAATCTCCATGAGTCTCCTCCATGACTCTCCTGTATGAATCTCCATGAATCTCCATGAATCTCCATGAATCTCCATGAATCTCCATGAATCTCCATGAATCTCCATGAATCTCCTCGATGAATCTCCATGAATCTTCATGAATCTCCTTATCCATGAATCTCTAGGAATCTCCATGAATCTCCATGAATATCCTCCATGAATCTCCACGAATCTCCATAAATCTCCATGAATCTCCATGAATCTCCTCCATGAATCTCCAGGAATCTCCATGAATGTCCATGAATCTCCATGAATCTCCAAGAGTCAACATGAATCTACATGAATTTCCAAGAATCTCCATGAATGTCCATGAATCTCCTCCATGAATCTCCATGAATATCCATGAATCTCCATGAGTCTCCTCCATAACTCTCCTGTATGAATCTCCATGAATCTCCATGAATCTCCATGAATCTCCATGAATCTCCATGAATCTCCATGAATCTCCATGAATCTCCTCGATGAATCTCCATGAATCTTCATGAATCTCCTGATCCATGAATCTCTAGGAATCTCCATGAATCTCCATGAATATCCTCCATGAATCTCCACGAATCTCCATAAATCTCCATGAATCTCCATGAATCTCCTCCATGAATCTCCAGGAATCTCCATGAATGTCCATGAATCTCCATGAATCTCCAAGAGTCAACATGAATCTACATGAATTTCCAAGAATCTCCATGAATGTCCATGAATCTCCTCCATGAATCTCCATGAATATCCATGAATCTCCATGAATCTTCTCCATGAATCTCCATGAATCACCTCCATGAATCTCCATGAATCTCCATGAATGTCTATGAATCTCCATGACTCTCCATGAATCTCCAAGAATCTCCTCCATGAATCTCCATGAATCTCCATGAATCTCCATGAATCTCCACGAATCTCCATGAATCTCCACGTATCTCCATGAATCTCCATGAATCTCCATGAATCTCCATGAATCTCCATGAATCTCCTCCATGAATCTCCATGAATCTCCATGAATCTCCATGAATCTCTATGTATCTCCATGAATCTTCATGAATCTGTATGAATCTCCTCCATGACTCTCCTGTATGAATCTCCATGAATCTCCATGAATCTCCATGAATCTCCATGAATCTCCTCGATGAATCTCCATGAATCTTCATGAATCTCCTGATCCATGAATCTCCATGAACCTCCTCCATGAATCTCCATGAATCTCCATGAATATCCATGAATCTCCACGAATCTCCATGAATCTCCATGTATCTCCATGAATCTACATGAATCTCCATGAATCTCCATGAATCTCCTCTATGAATCTCCATGAATCTTCATGAATCTCCTGATCCAAGAACCTCTATGAATCTCCATGGATCTCCATGAATCTCCTCCATGAATCTCCATGAATCTCCATGAATGTCCATGAATCTCCACGTATCTCCATGAGTCTCCATGAATCTCCATGAATTTCCAAGAATCTCCATGAATCTGCTCGATGAATCTCCATGAATCTTCATGAATCTCCTGATCCATGAACCTCTATGAATCTCCATGAATCTCCATGAATATCCTCCACGAATCTCCATGAATCCCCACGAATCTCCATGAATCTCCATGAATCTCCATGGATCTCCATGAATCTCGTCCGTGAATCTCCATGGATCTCCATGAATCTCGTCCGTGAATCTCCATGAATCTCCTCCATGAATCTCCATGAATCTTCATGAATCTCCATGATATCCTGTATGAATCTTCATGAATCTCCATGAATCTCCATGCATCTCCATGAATCTCCATGAATCTCCATGAACCTCCTCCATGAATCTCCACGAATCTCCATGAATGTCCATGAATCTCCATAAATCTCCATGAGTCTCAATGAATCTCCATGAATTTCCAAGAATCTCCATGAATGTCCATGAATCTCCTCCATGAATCTCCATGAATCTCCATTAATATCCATGAATCTCCATGAATCTCCATGAATCACCTCCATGAATCTCCATGAATCTCCATGAATCTCCATAAATTTCCATGAATCTCCGTGAATCTCCATGAATCTCCACGAATCTCCATGAATCTCCATGGATCTCCATGCATCTCCATGAATCTCCATGAATCTCCAAGAATCTCCTCCATGAATCTCCATGCATCTCCATGAATCTCCATGAATATCCATGAATCTCCATGAATCTCCATGAATCTCCATGAATCTCCACGAATCTCCATGAATCTCCACGTATCTCCATGAATCTCCATGAATCTCCATGGATCTCCATGCATCTCCATGAATCTCCATGAATCTCTATGAATCTTCATGAATTTCCATGATTCTCCATGAACCCTCATGAACCTCCTCTCTAAATCTCCATGAATCTGCATGCATCTCCATGAATCTCCATGAATCTCCATGAACCTCCTCCATGAATCTCCATGAATCTCCATGAATATCCATGAATTTCCACGAATCTCCATGAATCTCCATGTATCTCCATGAATCTACATGAATCTCCATGAACCTCCATGAATCTCCTCGATGAATCTCCATGAATCTTCATGAATCTCCATGAATCTCCATGAATCTCCATGAATCTCCTCCATGAATCTCCATGAATCTCCATGAATCTCCATGAATCTCTATGTATCTCCATGAATCTTCATGAATCTGTATGAATCTCCATGAATCTCCTCCATGACTCTCCTGTATGAATCTCCATGAATCTCCATGAATCTCCATGAATCTCCATGAATCTCCTCGATGAATCTCCATGAATCTTCATGAATCTCCTGATCCATGAATCTCCATGAACCTCCTCCATGAATCTCCATGAATCTCCATGAATATCCATGAATCTCCACGAATCTCCATGAATCTCCATGTATCTCCATGAATCTACATGAATCTCCATGAATCTCCATGAATCTCCTCTATGAATCTCCATGAATCTTCATGAATCTCCTGATCCAAGAACCTCTATGAATCTCCATGGATCTCCATGAATCTCCTCCATGAATCTCCATGAATCTCCATGAATGTCCATGAATCTCCATGTATCTCCATGAGTCTCCATGAATCTCCATGAATTTCCAAGAATCTCCATGAATCTCCTCGATGAATCTCCATGAATCTTCATGAATCTCCTGATCCATGAACCTCTATGAATCTCCATGAATCTCCATGAATATCCTCCACGAATCTCCATGAATCCCCACGAATCTCCATGAATCTCCATGAATCTCCATGGATCTCCATGAATCTCGTCCGTGAATCTCCATGGATCTCCATGAATCTCGTCCGTGAATCTCCATGAATCTCCTCCATGAATCTCCATGAATCTTCATGAATCTCCATGAATCTCCATGATATCCTGTATGAATCTTCATGAATCTCCATGAATCTCCATGCATCTCCATGAATCTCCATGAATCTCCATGAACCTCCTCCATGAATCTCCACGAATCTCCATGAATGTCCATGAATCTCCATAAATCTCCATGAGTCTCAATGAATCTCCATGAATTTCCAAGAATCTCCATGAATGTCCATGAATCTCCTCCATGAATCTCCATGAATCTCCATTAATATCCATGAATCTCCATGAATCTCCATGAATCACCTCCATGAATCTCCATGAATCTCCATGAATCTCCATAAATTTCCATGAATCTCCGTGAATCTCCATGAATCTCCACGAATCTCCATGAATCTCCATGGATCTCCATGCATCTCCATGAATCTCCATGAATCTCCAAGAATCTCCTCCATGAATCTCCATGCATCTCCATGAATCTCCATGAATATCCATGAATCTCCATGAATCTCCATGAATCTCCATGAATCTCCACGAATCTCCATGAATCTCCACGTATCTCCATGAATCTCCATGAATCTCCATGGATCTCCATGCATCTCCATGAATCTCCATGAATCTCTATGAATCTTCATGAATTTCCATGATTCTCCATGAACCCTCATGAATCTCCATGGATCTCCATGAATCTCCTCCATGAATCTCCATGAATCTCCATGAATCTCCTCCATGAATCTCCATGAATCTCCATGAATCTCTATGTATCTCCATGAATCTTCATGAATCTGTATGAATCTCCATGAATCTCCTCCATGACTCTCCTGTATGAATCTCCATGAACCTCCATGAATCTCCATGAATCTCCATGAATCTCCTCGATGAATCTCCATGAATCTTCATGAATCTCCTGATCCATGAATCTCCATGAACCTCCTCCATGAATCTCCATGAATCTCCATGAATATCCATGAATCTCCACGAATCTCCATGAATCTCCACGTATCTCCATGAATCTCCATGAATCTCCATGGATCTCCATGCATCTCCATGAATCTCCATGAATCTCTATGAATCTTCATGAATTTCCATGATTCTCCATGAACCCTCATGAACCTCCTCTCTAAATCTCCATGAATCTGCATGCATCTCCATGAATCTCCATGAATCTCCATGAACCTCCTCCATGAATCTCCATGAATCTCCATGAATATCCATGAATTTCCACGAATCTCCATGAATCTCCATGTATCTCCATGAATCTACATGAATCTCCATGAACCTCCATGAATCTCCTCGATGAATCTCCATGAATCTTCATGAATCTCCTGATCCATGAACCTCTATGAATCTCCATGGATCTCCATGAATCTCCTCCATGAATCTCCATGAATCTCCATGAATCTCCTCCATGAATCTCCATGAATCGCCATGAATCTCTATGTATCTCCATGAATCTTCATGAATCTGTATGAATCTCCATGAATCTCCTCCATGACTCTCCTGTATGAATCTCCATGAATCTCCATGAATCTCCATGAATCTCCATGAATCTCCATGAATCTCCATGAATCTTCATGAATCTCCTGATCCATGAATCTCCATGAACCTCCTCCATGAATCTCCATGAATCTCCATGAATATCCATGAATCTCCACGAATATCCATGAATCTCCATGTATCTCCATGAATCTACATGAATCTCCATGAATCTCCATGAATCTCCTCTATGAATCTCCATGAATCTTCATGAATCTCCTGATCCATGAACCTCTATGAATCTCCATGGATCTCCATGAATCTCCTCCATGAATCTCCATGAATCTCCATGAATGTCCATGAATCTCCATGTATCTCCATGAGTCTCCATGAATCTCCATGAATTTCCAAGAATCTCTATGAATCTCCATGAGTCTCCTCCATGACTCTCCTGTATGAATCTCCATGAATCTCCATGAATCTCCATGAATCTCCATGAATCTCCATGAATCTCCTCGATGAATCTCCATGAATCTTCATGAATCTCCTGATCCATGAACCTCTATGAATCTCCATGAATCTCCATGAATATCCTCCACGAATCTCCATGAATCCCCACGAATCTCCATGAATCTCCATGAATCTCCATGGATCTCCATGAATCTCGTCCGTGAATCTCCATGAATCTCCTCCATGAATCTCCATGAATCTTCATGAATCTCCATGATATCCTGTATGAATCTTCATGAATCTCCATGAATCTCCATGCATCTCCATGAATCTCCATGAATCTCCATGAACCTCCTCCATGAATCTCCACGAATCTCCATGAATGTCCATGAATCTCCATGAATCTCCATGAGTCTCCATGAATCTCAATGAATCTCCATGAATTTCCAAGAATCTCCATGAATGTCCATGAATCTCCTCCATGAATCTCCATGAATCTCCATTAATATCCATGAATATCCATGAATCTCCATGAATCACCTCCATGAATCTCCATGAATCTCCATGAATCTCCATAAATTTCCATGAATCTCCGTGAATCTCCATGAATCTCCACGAATCTCCATGAATCTCCATGAATCTCCACGAATCTCCACGTATCTCCATGAATCTCCATGAATCTCCATGGATCTCCATGCATCTCCACGAATCTCCATGAATCTCCATGAACCTCCTCCATGAATCTCCATGAATCTCCATGAATAGCCATGAATCTCCATGAATCTCCATGAACCTCAATGTAACTCCATGAATCTACATGAATCTCCATGAATCTCCATGAATCTCCTCGATGAATCTCCATGAATCTTCATGAATCTCCTGATCCATGAACCTCTATGAATCTCCATGAATCTCCATGAATCTCCACGAATCTCCATGAATCTCCACGAATCTCCATGAATCTCCATGAATCACCATGGATCTCCATGAATCTCGTCTGTGAATCTCCATGAATCTCGTCCATGAATCTCCACGAATCTCCATGAATCTCCACTAATCTCCATGAATCTCCATGAATCTCCATGGATCTCCATGAATCTCGTCCGTGAATCTCCATGAATCTCCTCCATGAATCTCCATGAATCACCTCCTTGAATCTCCATGAATGTCTATGAATCTCCATGACTCTCCATGAATCTCCTTGAATCTCCATGAATCTCCATGGATCTCCATGAATCTCGTCCGTGAATCTCCATGAATCTCCTCCATGAATCTCCACGAATCTCTATGAATGTCCATGAATTTCCACGAATCTCCATGAATCTCCATGTATCTCCATGAATCTACATGAATCTCCATGAACCTCCATGAATCTCCTCGATGAATCTCCATGAATCTTCATGAATCTCTATGTATCTCCATGAATCTTCATGAATCTGTATGAATCTCCATGAATCTCCTCCATGACTCTCCTGTATGAATCTCCATGAATCTCCATGAATCTCCATGAATCTCCATGAATCTCCATGAATCTTCATGAATCTCCTGATCCATGAATCTCCATGAACCTCCTCCATGAATCTCCATGAATCTCCATGAATATCCATGAATCTCCACGAATCTCCATGAATCTCCATGGATCTCCATGCATCTCCATGAATCTCCATGAATCTCCAAGAATCTCCTCCATGAATCTCCATGCATCTCCATGAATCTCCATGAATATCCATGAATCTCCATGAATCTCCATGAATCTCCATGAATCTCCACGAATCTCCATGAATCTCCACGTATCTCCATGAATCTCCATGAATCTCCATGGATCTCCATGCATCTCCATGAATCTCCATGAATCTCTATGAATCTTCATGAATTTCCATGATTCTCCATGAACCCTCATGAACCTCCTCTCTAAATCTCCATGAATCTGCATGCATCTCCATGAATCTCCATGAATCTCCATGAACCTCCTCCATGAATCTCCATGAATCTCCATGAATATCCATGAATTTCCACGAATCTCCATGAATCTCCATGTATCTCCATGAATCTACATGAATCTCCATGAACCTCCATGAATCTCCTCGATGAATCTCCATGAATCTTCATGAATCTCCTGATCCATGAACCTCTATGAATCTCCATGGATCTCCATGAATCTCCTCCATGAATCTCCATGAATCTCCATGAATCTCCTCCATGAATCTCCATGAATCTCCATGAATCTCTATGTATCTCCATGAATCTTCATGAATCTGTATGAATCTCCATGAATCTCCTCCATGACTCTCCTGTATGAATCTCCATGAACCTCCATGAATCTCCATGAATCTCCATGAATCTCCTCGATGAATCTCCATGAATCTTCATGAATCTCCTGATCCATGAATCTCCATGAACCTCCTCCATGAATCTCCATGAATCTCCATGAATATCCATGAATCTCCATGAATCTCCACGAATCTCCATGAATCTCCACGTATCTCCATGAATCTCCATGAATCTCCATGGATCTCCATGCATCTCCATGAATCTCCATGAATCTCTATGAATCTTCATGAATTTCCATGATTCTCCATGAACCCTCATGAACCTCCTCTCTAAATCTCCATGAATCTGCATGCATCTCCATGAATCTCCATGAATCTCCATGAACCTCCTCCATGAATCTCCATGAATCTCCATGAATATCCATGAATTTCCACGAATCTCCATGAATCTCCATGTATCTCCATGAATCTACATGAATCTCCATGAACCTCCATGAATCTCCTCGATGAATCTCCATGAATCTTCATGAATCTCCTGATCCATGAACCTCTATGAATCTCCATGGATCTCCATGAATCTCCTCCATGAATCTCCATGAATCTCCATGAATCTCCTCCATGAATCTCCATGGATCTCCATGCATCTCCATGAATCTCCATGAATCTCCATGAACCTCCTCCATGAATCTCCATGAATCTCCTCCATGACTCTCCTGTATGAATCTCCATGAACCTCCATGAATCTCCATGAATCTCCATGAATCTCCTCGATGAATCTCCATGAATCTTCATGAATCTCCTGATCCATGAATCTCCATGAACCTCCTCCATGAATCTCCATGAATCTCCATGAATATCCATGAATCTCCATGAATCTCCACGAATCTCCATGAATCTCCACGTATCTCCATGAATCTCCATGAATCTCCATGGATCTCCATGCATCTCCATGAATCTCCATGAATCTCTATGAATCTTCATGAATGTCCATGAATCTCCTCCATGAATCTCCATGAATATCCATGAATCTCCATGAATCTCCTCCATGAATCTCCATGAATCACCTCCATGAATCTCCATGAATCTCCATGAATGTCTATGAATCTCCATGACTCTCCATGAATCTCCAAGAATCTCCTCCATGAATCTCCATGCATCTCCATGAATCTCCATGAATATCCATGAATCTCCATGAATCTCCATTAATATCCATGAATCTCCACGAATCTCCATGAATCTCCATGAATCTCCATGAATCTCCATGGATCTCCATGAATCTCGTCCGTGAATCTCCATGAATCTCCTCCATGAATCTGCACGAATCTCCATGAATCTCCATGAACCCTCATGAACATCCTCTCTAAATCTCCATGAATCTCCATGAATCTTCATGAATCTCTATGAATCTCCATGAGTCTCCTCCATGACTCTCCTGTATGAATCTCCATGAATCTCCATGAATCTCCACGAATCTCCATAAATCTCCATGAATCTCCATGAATCTCCTCCATGAATCTCCAGGAATCTCCATGAATGTCCATGAATCTCCATGAATCTCCAAGAGTCAACATGAATCTACATGAATTTCCAAGAATCTCCATGAATGTCCATGAATCTCCTCCATGAATCTCCATGAATATCCATGAATCTCCATGAGTCTCCTCCATAACTCTCCTGTATGAATCTCCATGAATCTCCATGAATCTCCATGAATCTCCATGAATCTCCATGAATCTCCATGAATCTCCATGAATCTCCTCGATGAATCTCCATGAATCTTCATGAATCTCCTGATCCATGAATCTCTAGGAATCTCCATGAATCTCCATGAATATCCTCCATGAATCTCCACGAATCTCCATAAATCTCCATGAATCTCCATGAATCTCCTCCATGAATCTCCAGGAATCTCCATGAATGTCCATGAATCTCCATGAATCTCCAAGAGTCAACATGAATCTACATGAATTTCCAAGAATCTCCATGAATGTCCATGAATCTCCTCCATGAATCTCCATGAATATCCATGAATCTCCATGAATCTTCTCCATGAATCTCCATGAATCACCTCCATGAATCTCCATGAATCTCCATGAATGTCTATGAATCTCCATGACTCTCCATGAATCTCCAAGAATCTCCTCCATGAATCTCCATGCATCTCCATGAATCTCCATGAATATCCATGAATCTCCATGAATCTCCATGAATCTCCATGAATCTCCACGAATCTCCATGAATCTCCACGTATCTCCATGAATCTCCATGAATCTCCATGAATCTCCATGAATCTCCATGAATCTCCTCCATGAATCTCCATGAATCTCCATGAATCTCCATGAATCTCTATGTATCTCCATGAATCTTCATGAATCTGTATGAATCTCCATGAATCTCCTCCATGACTCTCCTGTATGAATCTCCATGAATCTCCATGAATCTCCATGAATCTCCATGAATCTCCTCGATGAATCTCCATGAATCTTCATGAATCTCCTGATCCATGAATCTCCATGAACCTCCTCCATGAATCTCCATGAATCTCCATGAATATCCATGAATCTCCACGAATCTCCATGAATCTCCATGTATCTCCATGAATCTACATGAATCTCCATGAATCTCCATGAATCTCCTCTATGAATCTCCATGAATCTTCATGAATCTCCTGATCCAAGAACCTCTATGAATCTCCATGGATCTCCATGAATCTCCTCCATGAATCTCCATGAATCTCCATGAATGTCCATGAATCTCCATGTATCTCCATGAGTCTCCATGAATCTCCATGAATTTCCAAGAATCTCCATGAATCTCCTCGATGAATCTCCATGAATCTTCATGAATCTCCTGATCCATGAACCTCTATGAATCTCCATGAATCTCCATGAATATCCTCCACGAATCTCCATGAATCCCCACGAATCTCCATGAATCTCCATGAATCTCCATGGATCTCCATGAATCTCGTCCGTGAATCTCCATGGATCTCCATGAATCTCGTCCGTGAATCTCCATGAATCTCCTCCATGAATCTCCATGAATCTTCATGAATCTCCATGAATCTCCATGATATCCTGTATGAATCTTCATGAATCTCCATGAATCTCCATGCATCTCCATGAATCTCCATGAATCTCCATGAACCTCCTCCATGAATCTCCACGAATCTCCATGAATGTCCATGAATCTCCATAAATCTCCATGAGTCTCAATGAATCTCCATGAATTTCCAAGAATCTCCATGAATGTCCATGAATCTCCTCCATGAATCTCCATGAATCTCCATTAATATCCATGAATCTCCATGAATCTCCATGAATCACCTCCATGAATCTCCATGAATCTCCATGAATCTCCATAAATTTCCATGAATCTCCGTGAATCTCCATGAATCTCCACGAATCTCCATGAATCTCCATGGATCTCCATGCATCTCCATGAATCTCCATGAATCTCCAAGAATCTCCTCCATGAATCTCCATGCATCTCCATGAATCTCCATGAATATCCATGAATCTCCATGAATCTCCATGAATCTCCATGAATCTCCATGAATCTCTATGAATCTTCATGAATTTCCATGATTCTCCATGAACCCTCATGAACCTCCTCTCTAAATCTCCATGAATCTGCATGCATCTCCATGAATCTCCATGAATCTCCATGAACCTCCTCCATGAATCTCCATGAATCTCCATGAATATCCATGAATTTCCACGAATCTCCATGAATCTCCATGTATCTCCATGAATCTACATGAATCTCCATGAACCTCCATGAATCTCCTCGATGAATCTCCATGAATCTTCATGAATCTCCTGATCCATGAACCTCTATGAATCTCCATGTATCTCCATGAATCTCCTCCATGAATCTCCATGAATCTCCATGAATCTCCTCCATGAATCTCCATGAATCTCCATGAATCTCTATGTATCTCCATGAATCTTCATGAATCTGTATGAATCTCCATGAATCTCCTCCATGACTCTCCTGTATGAATCTCCATGAACCTCCATGAATCTCCATGAATCTCCATGAATCTCCTCGATGAATCTCCATGAATCTTCATGAATCTCCTGATCCATGAATCTCCATGAACCTCCTCCATGAATCTCCATGAATCTCCATGAATATCCATGAATCTCCATGAATCTCCACGAATCTCCATGAATCTCCACGTATCTCCATGAATCTCCATGAATCTCCATGGATCTCCATGCATCTCCATGAATCTCCATGAATCTCTATGAATCTTCATGAATTTCCATGATTCTCCATGAACCCTCATGAACCTCCTCTCTAAATCTCCATGAATCTGCATGCATCTCCATGAATCTCCATGAATCTCCATGAACCTCCTCCATGAATCTCCATGAATCTCCATGAATATCCATGAATTTCCACGAATCTCCATGAATCTCCATGTATCTCCATGAATCTACATGAATCTCCATGAACCTCCATGAATCTCCTCGATGAATCTCCATGAATCTTCATGAATCTCCTGATCCATGAACCTCTATGAATCTCCATGGATCTCCATGAATCTCCTCCATGAATCTCCATGAATCTCCATGAATCTCCTCCATGAATCTCCATGAATCTCCATGAATCTCTATGTATCTCCATGAATCTTCATGAATCTGTATGAATCTCCATGAATCTCCTCCATGACTCTCCTGTATGAATCTCCATGAATCTCCATGAATCTCCATGAATCTCCATGAATCTCCATGAATCTTCATGAATCTCCTGATCCATGAATCTCCATGAACCTCCTCCATGAATCTCCATGAATCTCCATGAATATCCATGAATCTCCACGAATCTCCATGAATCTCCATGTATCTCCATGAATCTACATGAATCTCCATGAATCTCCATGAATCTCCTCTATGAATCTCCATGAATCTTCATGAATCTCCTGATCCATGAACCTCTATGAATCTCCATGGATCTCCATGAATCTCCTCCATGAATCTCCATGAATCTCCATGAATGTCCATGAATCTCCATGTATCTCCATGAGTCTCCATGAATCTCCATGAATTTCCAAGAATCTCTATGAATCTCCATGAGTCTCCTCCATGACTCTCCTGTATGAATCTCCATGAATCTCCATGAATCTCCATGAATCTCCATGAATCTCCATGAATCTCCTCGATGAATCTCCATGAATCTTCATGAATCTCCTGATCCATGAATCTCCATGAACCTCCTCCATGAATCTCCATGAATCTCCATGAATATCCATGAATCTCCACGAATCTCCATGAATCTCCATGTATCTCCATGAATCTACATGAATCTCCATGAATCTCCATGAATCTCCTCTATGAATCTCCATGAATCTTCATGAATCTCCTGATCCAAGAACCTCTATGAATCTCCATGGATCTCCATGAATCTCCTCCATGAATCTCCATGAATCTCCATGAATGTCCATGAATCTCCATGTATCTCCATGAGTCTCCATGAATCTCCATGAATTTCCAAGAATCTCCATGAATCTCCTCGATGAATCTCCATGAATCTTCATGAATCTCCTGATCCATGAACCTCTATGAATCTCCATGAATCTCCATGAATATCCTCCACGAATCTCCATGAATCCCCACGAATCTCCATGAATCTCCATGAATCTCCATGGATCTCCATGAATCTCGTCCGTGAATCTCCATGGATCTCCATGAATCTCGTCCGTGAATCTCCATGAATCTCCTCCATGAATCTCCATGAATCTTCATGAATCTCCATGAATCTCCATGATATCCTGTATGAATCTTCATGAATCTCCATGAATCTCCATGCATCTCCATGAATCTCCATGAATCTCCATGAACCTCCTCCATGAATCTCCACGAATCTCCATGAATGTCCATGAATCTCCATAAATCTCCATGAGTCTCAATGAATCTCCATGAATTTCCAAGAATCTCCATGAATGTCCATGAATCTCCTCCATGAATCTCCATGAATCTCCATTAATATCCATGAATCTCCATGAATCTCCATGAATCACCTCCATGAATCTCCATGAATCTCCATGAATCTCCATAAATTTCCATGAATCTCCGTGAATCTCCATGAATCTCCACGAATCTCCATGAATCTCCATGGATCTCCATGCATCTCCATGAATCTCCATGAATCTCCAAGAATCTCCTCCATGAATCTCCATGCATCTCCATGAATCTCCATGAATATCCATGAATCTCCATGAATCTCCATGAATCTCCATGAATCTCCACGAATCTCCATGAATCTCCACGTATCTCCATGAATCTCCATGAATCTCCATGGATCTCCATGCATCTCCATGAATCTCCATGAATCTCTATGAATCTTCATGAATTTCCATGATTCTCCATGAACCCTCATGAACCTCCTCTCTAAATCTCCATGAATCTGCATGCATCTCCATGAATCTCCATGAATCTCCATGAACCTCCTCCATGAATCTCCATGAATCTCCATGAATATCCATGAATTTCCACGAATCTCCATGAATCTCCATGTATCTCCATGAATCTACATGAATCTCCATGAACCTCCATGAATCTCCTCGATGAATCTCCATGAATCTTCATGAATCTCCTGATCCATGAACCTCTATGAATCTCCATGTATCTCCATGAATCTCCTCCATGAATCTCCATGAATCTCCATGAATCTCCTCCATGAATCTCCATGAATCTCCATGAATCTCTATGTATCTCCATGAATCTTCATGAATCTGTATGAATCTCCATGAATCTCCTCCATGACTCTCCTGTATGAATCTCCATGAACCTCCATGAATCTCCATGAATCTCCATGAATCTCCTCGATGAATCTCCATGAATCTTCATGAATCTCCTGATCCATGAATCTCCATGAACCTCCTCCATGAATCTCCATGAATCTCCATGAATATCCATGAATCTCCATGAATCTCCACGAATCTCCATGAATCTCCACGTATCTCCATGAATATCCATGAATCTCCATGGATCTCCATGCATCTCCATGAATCTCCATGAATCTCTATGAATCTTCATGAATTTCCATGATTCTCCATGAACCCTCATGAACCTCCTCTCTAAATCTCCATGAATCTGCATGCATCTCCATGAATCTCCATGAATCTCCATGAACCTCCTCCATGAATCTCCATGAATCTCCATGAATATCCATGAATTTCCACGAATCTCCATGAATCTCCATGTATCTCCATGAATCTACATGAATCTCCATGAACCTCCATGAATCTCCTCGATGAATCTCCATGAATCTTCATGAATCTCCTGATCCATGAACCTCTATGAATCTCCATGGATCTCCATGAATCTCCTCCATGAATCTCCATGAATCTCCATGAATCTCCTCCATGAATCTCCATGAATCTCCATGAATCTCTATGTATCTCCATGAATCTTCATGAATCTGTATGAATCTCCATGAATCTCCTCCATGACTCTCCTGTATGAATCTCCATGAATCTCCATGAATCTCCATGAATCTCCATGAATCTCCATGAATCTTCATGAATCTCCTGATCCATGAATCTCCATGAACCTCCTCCATGAATCTCCATGAATCTCCATGAATATCCATGAATCTCCACGAATCTCCATGAATCTCCATGTATCTCCATGAATCTACATGAATCTCCATGAATCTCCATGAATCTCCTCTATGAATCTCCATGAATCTTCATGAATCTCCTGATCCATGAACCTCTATGAATCTCCATGGATCTCCATGAATCTCCTCCATGAATCTCCATGAATCTCCATGAATGTCCATGAATCTCCATGAATCTCCATGAATCTCCATGAATCTCCTCGATGAATCTCCATGAATCTTCATGAATCTCCTGATCCATGAACCTCTATGAATCTCCATGAATCTCCATGAATATCCTCCACGAATCTCCATGAATCCCCACGAATCTCCATGAATCTCCATGAATCTCCATGGATCTCCATGAATCTCGTCCGTGAATCTCCATGAATCTCCTCCATGAATCTCCATGAATCTTCATGAATCTCCATGATATCCTGTATGAATCTTCATGAATCTCCATGAATCTCCATGCATCTCCATGAATCTCCATGAATCTCCAAGAACCTCCTCCATGAATCTCCACGAATCTCCATGAATGTCCATGAATCTCCATGAATCTCCATGAGTCTCCATGAATCTCAATGAATCTCCATGAATTTCCAAGAATCTCCATGAATGTCCATGAATCTCCTCCATGAATCTCCATGAATCTCCATTAATATCCATGAATATCCATGAATCTCCATGAATCACCTCCATGAATCTCCATGAATCTCCATGAATCTCCATAAATTTCCATGAATCTCCGTGAATCTCCATGAATCTCCACGAATCTCCATGAATCTCCATGAATCTCCACGAATCTCCACGTATCTCCATGAATCTCCATGAATCTCCATGGATCTCCATGCATCTCCACGAATCTCCATGAATCTCCATGAACCTCCTCCATGAATCTCCATGAATCTCCATGAATAGCCATGAATCTCCATGAATCTCCATGAACCTCAATGTAACTCCATGAATCTACATGAATCTCCATGAATCTCCATGAATCTCCTCGATGAATCTCCATGAATCTTCATGAATCTCCTGATCCATGAACCTCTATGAATCTCCATGAATCTCCATGAATCTCCACGAATCTCCATGAATCTCCACGAATCTCCATGAATCTCCATGAATCACCATGGATCTCCATGAATCTCGTCTGTGAATCTCCATGAATCTCGTCCATGAATCTCCACGAATCTCCATGAATCTCCACTAATCTCCATGAATCTCCATGAATCTCCATGGATCTCCATGAATCTCGTCCGTGAATCTCCATGAATCTCCTCCATGAATCTCCATGAATCACCTCCTTGAATCTCCATGAATGTCTATGAATCTCCATGACTCTCCATGAATCTCCTTGAATCTCCATGAATCTCCATGGATCTCCATGAATCTCGTCCGTGAATCTCCATGAATCTCCTCCATGAATCTCCACGAATCTCTATGAATGTCCATGAATTTCCACGAATCTCCATGAATCTCCATGTATCTCCATGAATCTACATGAATCTCCATGAACCTCCATGAATCTCCTCGATGAATCTCCATGAATCTTCATGAATCTCCTGATCCATGAACCTCTATGAATCTCCATGGATCTCCATGAATCTCCTCCATGAATCTCCATGAATCTCCATGAATCTCCTCCATGAATCTCCATGAATCTCCATGAATCTCTATGTATCTCCATGAATCTTCATGAATCTGTATGAATCTCCATGAATCTCCTCCATGACTCTCCTGTATGAATCTCCATGAATCTCCATGAATCTCCATGAATCTCCATGAATCTCCATGAATCTTCATGAATCTCCTGATCCATGAATCTCCATGAACCTCCTCCATGAATCTCCATGAATCTCCATGAATATCCATGAACCTCCACGAATCTCCATGAATCTCCATGGATCTCCATGCATCTCCATGAATCTCCATGAATCTCCAAGAATCTCCTCCATGAATCTCCATGCATCTCCATGAATCTCCATGAATATCCATGAATCTCCATGAATCTCCATGAATCTCCATGAATCTCCACGAATCTCCATGAATCTCCACGTATCTCCATGAATCTCCATGAATCTCCATGGATCTCCATGCATCTCCATGAATCTCCATGAATCTCTATGAATCTTCATGAATTTCCATGATTCTCCATGAACCCTCATGAACCTCCTCTCTAAATCTCCATGAATCTGCATGCATCTCCATGAATCTCCATGAATCTCCATGAACCTCCTCCATGAATCTCCATGAATCTCCATGAATATCCATGAATTTCCACGAATCTCCATGAATCTCCATGTATCTCCATGAATCTACATGAATCTCCATGAACCTCCATGAATCTCCTCGATGAATCTCCATGAATCTTCATGAATCTCCTGATCCATGAACCTCTATGAATCTCCATGGATCTCCATGAATCTCCTCCATGAATCTCCATGAATCTCCATGAATCTCCTCCATGAATCTCCATGAATCTCCATGAATCTCTATGTATCTCCATGAATCTTCATGAATCTGTATGAATCTCCATGAATCTCCTCCATGACTCTCCTGTATGAATCTCCATGAACCTCCATGAATCTCCATGAATCTCCATGAATCTCCTCGATGAATCTCCATGAATCTTCATGAATCTCCTGATCCATGAATCTCCATGAACCTCCTCCATGAATCTCCATGAATCTCCATGAATATCCATGAATCTCCATGAATCTCCACGAATCTCCATGAATCTCCACGTATCTCCATGAATCTCCATGAATCTCCATGGATCTCCATGCATCTCCATGAATCTCCATGAATCTCTATGAATCTTCATGAATTTCCATGATTCTCCATGAACCCTCATGAACCTCCTCTCTAAATCTCCATGAATCTGCATGCATCTCCATGAATCTCCATGAATCTCCATGAACCTCCTCCATGAATCTCCATGAATCTCCATGAATATCCATGAATTTCCACGAATCTCCATGAATCTCCATGTATCTCCATGAATCTACATGAATCTCCATGAACCTCCATGAATCTCCTCGATGAATCTCCATGAATCTTCATGAATCTCCTGATCCATGAACCTCTATGAATCTCCATGGATCTCCATGAATCTCCTCCATGAATCTCCATGAATCTCCATGAATCTCCTCCATGAATCTCCATGGATCTCCATGCATCTCCATGAATCTCCATGAATCTCCATGAACCTCCTCCATGAATCTCCATGAATCTCCTCCATGACTCTCCTGTATGAATCTCCATGAACCTCCATGAATCTCCATGAATCTCCATGAATCTCCTCGATGAATCTCCATGAATCTTCATGAATCTCCTGATCCATGAATCTCCATGAACCTCCTCCATGAATCTCCATGAATCTCCATGAATATCCATGAATCTCCATGAATCTCCACGAATCTCCATGAATCTCCACGTATCTCCATGAATCTCCATGAATCTCCATGGATCTCCATGCATCTCCATGAATCTCCATGAATCTCTATGAATCTTCATGAATTTCCATGATTCTCCATGAATCTCCATGAATCTCCATGAATCTCCATGAATCTTCATGAATCTCCTGATCCATGAATCTCCATGAACCTCCTCCATGAATCTCCATGAATCTCCATGAATATCCATGAATCTCCACGAATCTCCATGAATCTCCATGTATCTCCATGAATCTACATGAATCTCCATGAATCTCCATGAATCTCCTCTATGAATCTCCATGAATCTTCATGAATCTCCTGATCCATGAACCTCTATGAATCTCCATGGATCTCCATGAATCTACATGAATCTCCATGAATGTCCATGAATCTCCATGTATCTCCATGAGTCTCCATGAATCTCCATGAATTTCCAAGAATCTCTATGAATCTCCATGAGTCTCCTCCATGACTCTCCTGTATGAATCTCCATGAATCTCCATGAATCTCCATGAATCTCCATGAATCTCCATGAATCTCCTCGATGAATCTCCATGAATCTTCATGAATCTCCTGATCCATGAACCTCTATGAATCTCCATGAATCTCCATGAATATCCTCCACGAATCTCCATGAATCCCCACGAATCTCCATGAATCTCCATGAATCTCCATGGATCTCCATGAATCTCGTCCGTGAATCTCCATGAATCTCCTCCATGAATCTTCATGAATCTCCATGATATCCTGTATGAATCTTCATGAATCTCCATGAATCTCCATGCATCTCCATGAATCTCCATGAATCTCCATGAACCTCCTCCATGAATCTCCACGAATCTCCATGAATGTCCATGAATCTCCATGAATCTCCATGAGTCTCCATGAATCTCAATGAATCTCCATGAATTTCCAAGAATCTCCATGAATGTCCATGAATCTCCTCCATGAATCTCCATGAATCTCCATTAATATCCATGAATATCCATGAATCTCCATGAATCACCTCCATGAATCTCCATGAATCTCCATGAATCTCCATAAATTTCCATGAATCTCCGTGAATCTCCATGAATCTCCACGAATCTCCATGAATCTCCATGAATCTCCACGAATCTCCACGTATCTCCATGAATCTCCATGAATCTCCATGGATCTCCATGCATCTCCATGAATCTCCATGAATCTCCATGAACCTCCTCCATGAATCTCCATGAATCTCCATGAATAGCCATGAATCTCCATGAATCTCCATGAACCTCAATGTAACTCCATGAATCTACATGAATCTCCATGAATCTCCATGAATCTCCTCGATGAATCTCCATGAATCTTCATGAATCTCCTGATCCATGAACCTCTATGAATCTCCATGAATCTCCATGAATCTCCACGAATCTCCATGAATCTCCACGAATCTCCATGAATCTCCATGAATCACCATGGATCTCCATGAATCTCGTCTGTGAATCTCCATGAATCTCGTCCATGAATCTCCACGAATCTCCATGAATCTCCACTAATCTCCATGAATCTCCATGAATCTCCATGGATCTCCATGAATCTCGTCCGTGAATCTCCATGAATCTCCTCCATGAATCTCCATGAATCACCTCCTTGAATCTCCATGAATGTCTATGAATCTCCATGACTCTCCATGAATCTCCTTGAATCTCCATGAATCTCCATGGATCTCCATGAATCTCGTCCGTGAATCTCCATGAATCTCCTCCATGAATCTCCACGAATCTCTATGAATGTCCATGAATCTCCATGATATCCTGTATGAATCTTCATGAATCTCCATGAATCTGCATGCATCTCCATGAATCTCCATGAATCTCTATGAACCTCCTCCATGAATCTCCATGAATCTCCATGAGTATCCATGAATCTCCATGAATCTCCATGAATCTCCATGTATCTCCATGAATTTCCAAGAATCTCCATGAATGTCCATGAATGTCCTCCATGAATCTCCACGAATCTCCATGAATCTCCATGTATCTCCATGAATCTACATGAATCTCCATGAATCTCCATGAATCTCCTGGATGAATCTCCATGAATCTTCATGCATCTCCTGATCCATGAACCTCTATGAATCTCCATGGATCTCCATGAATCTCCTCCATGAATCTCCATGAATCTCCATGAATCTCCTCCATGAATCTCCATGAATCTCCATGAATCTCCATGAATCTCTATGTATCTCCATGAATCTTCATGAATCTGTATGAATCTCCATGAATCTCCTCCATGACTCTCCTGTATGAATCTCCAGGAATCTCCATGAATCTCCTCGATGAATCTCAGTGAATCTTCATGAATCTCCTGATCCATGAATCTCCATGAACCTCCTCCATGAATCTCCATGAATCTCCATGAATATCCATGAATCTCCATCAATCTCCATGAATCTCCATGAATCTCCTCAATGAATCTCCATGAATCTTCATGAATCTCCTGATCCATGAACCTCTATGAATCTCCATGGATCTCCATGAATCTCCTCCATGAATATCCATGAATCTCCATGAATCTCCTTCATGAATCTCCATGAATCTCCATTAATATCCATGAATCTCCACGAATCCCCATGAATCTCCATGAATCTCCGTGAATCTCCATGGATCTCCATGAATCTCGTCCGGGAATCCCCATGAATCTCCTCCATGAATCTGCACGAATCTCCATGAATGTCCATGAATCTCCATGTATCTCCATGAGTCTCCATGAATCTCCATGAATTTCCAAGAATCTCCATGAATCTCCTCCATGAATCTCCATGAATCTCCATGAATCTCCTCGATGAATCTCCATGAATCTTCATGAATCTCCTGATCCATGAACCTCTTTGAATCTCCATGGATCTCCATGAATCTCCTCCATGAATCTCCATGAATCTCCATGAATCTCCTCCATGAATCTCCATGAATCTCCATTAATATCCATGAATCTCCACGAATCTCCATGAATCTCCATGAATCTCCATGAATCTCCATGGATCTCCATGAATCTCGTCCGTGAATCTCCATGAATCTCCTCCATGAATCTGCACGAATCTCCATGAATCTCCATGAACCCTCATGAACATCCTCTCTAAATCTCCATGAATCTCCATGAATCTTCATGAATCTCTATGAATCTCCATGAGTCTCCTCCATGACTCTCCTGTATGAATCTCCATGAATCTCCATGAATATCCTCCATGAATCTCCACGAATCTCCATAAATCTCCATGAATCTCCATGAATCTCCTCCATGAATCTCCAGGAATCTCCATGAATGTCCATGAATCTCCATGAATCTCCAAGAGTCAACATGAATCTACATGAATTTCCAAGAATCTCCATGAATGTCCATGAATCTCCTCCATGAATCTCCATGAATATCCATGAATCTCCATGAGTCTCCTCCATGACTCTCCTGTATGAATCTCCATGAATCTCCATGAATCTCCATGAATCTCCATGAATCTCCATGAATCTCCATGAATCTCCATGAATCTCCTCGATGAATCTCCATGAATCTTCATGAATCTCCTGATCCATGAATCTCTAGGAATCTCCATGAATCTCCATGAATATCCTCCATGAATCTCCACGAATCTCCATAAATCTCCATGAATCTCCATGAATCTCCTCCATGAATCTCCAGGAATCTCCATGAATGTCCATGAATCTCCATGAATCTCCAAGAGTCAACATGAATCTACATGAATTTCCAAGAATCTCCATGAATGTCCATGAATCTCCTCCATGAATCTCCATGAATATCCATGAATCTCCATGAATCTCCTCCATGAATCTCCATGAATCACCTCCATGAATCTCCATGAATCTCCATGAATGTCTATGAATCTCCATGACTCTCCATGAATCTCCAAGAATCTCCTCCATGAATCTCCATGCATCTCCATGAGTCTCCATGAATATCCATGAATCTCCATGAATCTCCATGAATCTCCATGAATCTCCACGAATCTCCATGAATCTCCACGTATCTCCATGAATCTCCATGAATCTCCATGAATCTCCATGAATCTCCATGAATCTCCTCCATGAATCTCCATGAATCTCCATGAATCTCCATGAATCTCTATGTATCTCCATGAATCTTCATGAATCTGTATGAATCTCCATGAATCTCCTCCATGACTCTCCTGTATGAATCTCCATGAATCTCCATGAATCTCCATGAATCTCCATGAATCTCCTCGATGAATCTCCATGAATCTTCATGAATCTCCTGATCCATGAATCTCCATGAACTTCCTCCATGAATCTCCATGAATCTCCATGAATATCCATGAATCTCCACGAATCTCCATGAATCTCCATGTATCTCCATGAATCTACATGAATCTCCATGAATCTCCATGAATCTCCTCTATGAATCTCCATGAATCTTCATGAATCTCCTGATCCAAGAACCTCTATGAATCTCCATGGATCTCCATGAATCTCCTCCATGAATCTCCATGAATCTCCATGAATGTCCATGAATCTCCATGTATCTCCATGAGTCTCCATGAATCTCCATGAATTTCCAAGAATCTCCATGAATCTCCTCGATGAATCTCCATGAATCTTCATGAATCTCCTGATCCATGAACCTCTATGAATCTCCATGAATCTCCATGAATATCCTCCACGAATCTCCATGAATCCCCACGAATCTCCATGAATCTCCATGAATCTCCATGGATCTCCATGAATCTCGTCCGTGAATCTCCATGGATCTCCATGAATCTCGTCCGTGAATCTCCATGAATCTCCTCCATGAATCTCCATGAATCTTCATGAATCTCCATGAATCTCCATGATATCCTGTATGAATCTTCATGAATCTCCATGAATCTCCATGCATCTCCATGAATCTCCATGGATCTCCATGAATCTCGTCCGTGAATCTCCATGGATCTCCATGAATCTCGTCCGTGAATCTCCATGAATCTCCTCCATGAATCTCCATGAATCTTCATGAATCTCCATGAATCTCCATGATATCCTGTATGAATCTTCATGAATCTCCATGAATCTCCATGCATCTCCATGAATCTCCATGAATCTCCGTGAATCTCCATGGATCTCCATGAATCTCGTCCGGGAATCCCCATGAATCTCCTCCATGAATCTGCACGAATCTCCATGAATGTCCATGAATCTCCATGTATCTCCATGAGTCTCCATGAATCTCCATGAATTTCCAAGAATCTCCATGAATCTCCTCCATGAATCTCCATGAATCTCCATGAATCTCCTCGATGAATCTCCATGAATCTTCATGAATCTCCTGATCCATGAACCTCTTTGAATCTCCATGGATCTCCATGAATCTCCTCCATGAATCTCCATGAATCTCCATGAATCTCCTCCATGAATCTCCATGAATCTCCATTAATATCCATGAATCTCCACGAATCTCCATGAATCTCCATGAATCTCCATGAATCTCCATGGATCTCCATGAATCTCGTCCGTGAATCTCCATGAATCTCCTCCATGAATCTGCACGAATCTCCATGAATCTCCATGAACCCTCATGAACATCCTCTCTAAATCTCCATGAATCTCCATGAATCTTCATGAATCTCTATGAATCTCCATGAGTCTCCTCCATGACTCTCCTGTATGAATCTCCATGAATCTCCATGAATATCCTCCATGAATCTCCACGAATCTCCATAAATCTCCATGAATCTCCATGAATCTCCTCCATGAATCTCCAGGAATCTCCATGAATGTCCATGAATCTCCATGAATCTCCAAGAGTCAACATGAATCTACATGAATTTCCAAGAATCTCCATGAATGTCCATGAATCTCCTCCATGAATCTCCATGAATATCCATGAATCTCCATGAGTCTCCTCCATGACTCTCCTGTATGAATCTCCATGAATCTCCATGAATCTCCATGAATCTCCATGAATCTCCATGAATCTCCATGAATCTCCATGAATCTCCTCGATGAATCTCCATGAATCTTCATGAATCTCCTGATCCATGAATCTCTAGGAATCTCCATGAATCTCCATGAATATCCTCCATGAATCTCCACGAATCTCCATAAATCTCCATGAATCTCCATGAATCTCCTCCATGAATCTCCAGGAATCTCCATGAATGTCCATGAATCTCCATGAATCTCCAAGAGTCAACATGAATCTACATGAATTTCCAAGAATCTCCATGAATGTCCATGAATCTCCTCCATGAATCTCCATGAATATCCATGAATCTCCATGAATCTCCTCCATGAATCTCCATGAATCACCTCCATGAATCTCCATGAATCTCCATGAATGTCTATGAATCTCCATGACTCTCCATGAATCTCCAAGAATCTCCTCCATGAATCTCCATGCATCTCCATGAATCTCCATGAATATCCATGAATCTCCATGAATCTCCATGAATCTCCATGAATCTCCACGAATCTCCATGAATCTCCACGTATCTCCATGAATCTCCATGAATCTCCATGAATCTCCATGAATCTCCATGAATCTCCTCCATGAATCTCCATGAATCTCCATGAATCTCCATGAATCTCTATGTATCTCCATGAATCTTCATGAATCTGTATGAATCTCCATGAATCTCCTCCATGACTCTCCTGTATGAATCTCCATGAATCTCCATGAATCTCCATGAATCTCCATGAATCTCCTCGATGAATCTCCATGAATCTTCATGAATCTCCTGATCCATGAATCTCCATGAACTTCCTCCATGAATCTCCATGAATCTCCATGAATATCCATGAATCTCCACGAATCTCCATGAATCTCCATGTATCTCCATGAATCTACATGAATCTCCATGAATCTCCATGAATCTCCTCTATGAATCTCCATGAATCTTCATGAATCTCCTGATCCAAGAACCTCTATGAATCTCCATGGATCTCCATGAATCTCCTCCATGAATCTCCATGAATCTCCATGAATGTCCATGAATCTCCATGTATCTCCATGAGTCTCCATGAATCTCCATGAATTTCCAAGAATCTCCATGAATCTCCTCGATGAATCTCCATGAATCTTCATGAATCTCCTGATCCATGAACCTCTATGAATCTCCATGAATCTCCATGAATATCCTCCACGAATCTCCATGAATCCCCACGAATCTCCATGAATCTCCATGAATCTCCATGGATCTCCATGAATCTCGTCCGTGAATCTCCATGGATCTCCATGAATCTCGTCCGTGAATCTCCATGAATCTCCTTCATGAATCTCCATGAATCTTCATGAATCTCCATGAATCTCCATGATATCCTGTATGAATCTTCATGAATCTCCATGAATCTCCATGCATCTCCATGAATCTCCATGGATCTCCATGAATCTCGTCCGTGAATCTCCATGGATCTCCATGAATCTCGTCCGTGAATCTCCATGAATCTCCTCCATGAATCTCCATGAATCTTCATGAATCTCCATGAATCTCCATGATATCCTGTATGAATCTTCATGAATCTCCATGAATCTCCATGCATCTCCATGAATCTCCATGAATCTCCATGAACCTCCTCCATGAATCTCCACGAATCTCCATGAATGTCCATGAATCTCCATGAATCTCCATGAGTCTCAATGAATCTCCATGAATTTCCAAGAATCTCCATGAATGTCCATGAATCTCCTCCATGAATCTCCATGAATCTCCATTAATATCCATGAATCTCCATGAATCTCCATGAATCACCTCCATGAATCTCCATGAATCTCCATGAATCTCCATAAATTTCCATGAATCTCCGTGAATCTCCATGAATCTCCACGAATCTCCATGAATCTCCATGGATCTCCATGCATCTCCATGAATCTCCATGAATCTCCAAGAATCTCCTCCATGAATCTCCATGCATCTCCATGAATCTCCATGAATATCCATGAATCTCCATGAATCTCCATGAATCTCCATGAATCTCCACGAATCTCCATGAATCTCCACGTATCTCCATGAATCTCCATGAATCTCCATGGATCTCCATGCATCTCCATGAATCTCCATGAATCTCTATGAATCTTCATGAATTTCCATGATTCTCCATGAACCCTCATGAACCTCCTCTCTAAATCTCCATGAATCTGCATGCATCTCCATGAATCTCCATGAATCTCCATGAACCTCCTCCATGAATCTCCATGAATCTCCATGAATATCCATGAATTTCCACGAATCTCCATGAATCTCCATGTATCTCCATGAATCTACATGAATCTCCATGAACCTCCATGAATCTCCTCGATGAATCTCCATGAATCTTCATGAATCTCCTGATCCATGAACCTCTATGAATCTCCATGGATCTCCATGAATCTCCTCCATGAATCTCCATGAATCTCCATGAATCTCCTCCATGAATCTCCATGAATCTCCATGAATCTCTATGTATCTCCATGAATCTTCATGAATCTGTATGAATCTCCATGAATCTCCTCCATGACTCTCCTGTATGAATCTCCATGAATCTCCATGAATCTCCATGAATCTCCATGAGTCTCCATGAATCTCAATGAATCTCCATGAATTTCCAAGAATCTCCATGAATGTCCATGAATCTCCTCCATGAATCTCCATGAATCTCCATTAATATCCATGAATCTCCATGTATCTCCATGAATCTACATGAATCTCCATGAATCTCCATGAATCTCCTGGATGAATCTCCATGAATCTTCATGCATCTCCTGATCCATGAACCTCTATGAATCTCCATGGATCTCCATGAATCTCCTCCATGAATCTCCATGAATCTCCATGAATCTCCTCCATGAATCTCCATGAATCTCCATGAATCTCCATGAATCTCTATGTATCTCCATGAATCTTCATGAATCTGTATGAATCTCCATGAATCTCCTCCATGACTCTCCTGTATGAATCTCCAGGAATCTCCATGAATCTCCTCGATGAATCTCAGTGAATCTTCATGAATCTCCTGATCCATGAATCTCCATGAACCTCCTCCATGAATCTCCATGAATCTCCATGAATATCCATGAATCTCCATCAATCTCCATGAATCTCCATGAATCTCCTCAATGAATCTCCATGAATCTTCATGAATCTCCTGATCCATGAACCTCTATGAATCTCCATGGATCTCCATGAATCTCCTCCATGAATCTCCATGAATCTCCATGAATCTCCTCCATGAATCTCCATGAATCTCCATTAATATCCATGAATCTCCACGAATCCCCATGAATCTCCATGAATCTCCATGAATCTCCATGGATCTCCATGAATCTCGTCCGGGAATCCCCATGAATCTCCTCCATGAATCTGCACGAATCTCCATGAATGTCCATGAATCTCCATGTATCTCCATGAGTCTCCATGAATCTCCATGAATTTCCAAGAATCTCCATGAATGTCCATGAATCTCCTCCATGAATCTCCATGAATCTCCATGAATCTCCTCGATGAATCTCCATGAATCTTCATGAATCTCCTGATCCATGAACCTCTTTGAATCTCCATGGATCTCCATGAATCTCCTCCATGAATCTCCATGAATCTCCATGAATCTCCTCCATGAATCTCCATGAATCTCCATTAATATCCATGAATCTCCACGAATCTCCATGAATCTCCATGAATCTCCATGAATCTCCATGGATCTCCATGAATCTCGTCCGCGAATCTCCATGAATCTCCTCCATGAATCTGCACGAATCTCCATGAATCTCCATGAACCCTCATGAACATCCTCTCTAAATCTCCATGAATCTCCATGAATCTTCATGAATCTCTATGAATCTCCATGAATCTCCTCCATGAATCTCCATGAATCACCTCCATGAATCTCCATGAATCTCCATGAATGTCTATGAATCTCCATGACTCTCCATGAATCTCCTAGAATCTCCATGAATCTCCATAAATCTCCAAGAATCTCCGTGAATCTCCATGAATCTCCATGAATCTCCATGAATCTCCTCCATGAATCTCCTCCATGAATCTCCATGAATCTCCATGCATCTCCTGATCCATGAATCTCTATGAATCTCCATGAATCTCCATGTATATCCTCCATGAATCTCCATGAATCTCCATGAATATCCTCCATGAATCTCCATGAATCTTCATGAATCTCCTGATCCATGAATCTCTATGAATCCCCATGAATCTCCATGAATATCCTCCATGAATCTCCATGAATCTCCATGAATCTCCATGAATCGCCATGAATCTCCATGTATCTCCATGAATTTCCAAGAATCTCCATGAATGTCCATGAATGTCCTCCATGAATCTCCATGCATCTCCACGAATCTCCATGAATCTCCATGAACCTCCTCCATGAATCACCATAAATCTCCATGAATATCCATGAATCTCCATGAATCTCCATGTATCTCCATGAATCTACATGAATCTCCATGAATCTCCATGAAACTCCTCCATGAATCTCCATGACTCTCCATGAATCTACATGAATCTCCTTGAATCTCCATGAATCTCCATAAATCTCCAAGAATCTCCATGAATCTCCATGAATCTCCATGTATCTCCATGAATCTACATGAATCTCCATGAATCTCCATGAATCTCCTCGATGAATCTCAATGAATCTTCATGAATCTCCTGATCCATGAACCTCTATGAATCTCCATGAATCTCCATGAATCTCCATGAATCTCCATGAATCTCCATGAATGTCCATGAATCTCCTCCATGAAACTCCTGTATGAATCTCCATGAATCTCCATGAATCTCCTTCATCAATCTCCACGAATCTCCATGAATCTCCATGAATCTCCTCCATGAATCTCCATGAATCACCTCCATGAATCTCCATGAATCTCCATGAATGTCTATGAATCTCCATGACTCTCCATGAATCTCCTAGAATCTCCATGAATCTCCATAAATCTCCAAGAATCTCCGTGAATCTCCATGAATCTCCATGAATCTCCATGAATCTCCTCCATGAATCTCCTCCATGAATCTCCATGAATCTCCATGAATCTCCTGATCCATGAATCTCTATGAATCTCCATGAATCTCCATGAATATCCTCCATGAATCTCCATGAATCTCCATGAATATCCTCCATGAATCTCCATGAATCTTCATGAATCTCCTGATCCATGAATCTCTATGAATCCCCATGAATCTCCATGAATATCCTCCATGAATCTCCATGAATCTCCATGAATCTCCATGAATCGCCATGAATCTCCATGTATCTCCATGAATTTCCAAGAATCTCCATGAATGTCCATGAATGTCCTCCATGAATCTCCATGCATCTCCACGAATCTCCATGAATCTCCATGAACCTCCTCCATGAATCACCATAAATCTCCATGAATATCCATGAATCTCCATGAATCTCCATGTATCTCCATGAATCTACATGAATCTCCATGAATCTCCATGAATCTCCTCGATGAATCTCCATGAATCTTCATGAATCTCCTGATCCATGAACCTCTATGAATCTCCATGAATCTCCATGAATCCCCTTCATCAATCTCCATGAATCTCCATGAATGTCCATGAATCTCCATGAATCTCCTCCATGAATCTCCATGAATCTCCATGATATCCTGTATGAATCTTCATGAATCTCCATGAATCTCCATACATCTCCATGAATCTCCATGAATGTCTATAAATCTCCATGTCTCTCCATGAATCATCTTGAATCTCCATGAATCTCCATAAATCTCCAAGAATCTCCGTGAATCTCCATGAATCTCCATGGATCTCCATGAATCTCCTACATGAATCTCCATGAATCTCCAAGAATCTCCATGAATCTACATGAATCACCATGAATCTCAATGAATCTCCTCGATGAATCTCCATGAATATTCATGAATCTCCTGATCCATGAATCTCTATGAATCTCCATGAATATCCTCCATGAATCTCCATGAATCTCCATGTATCTCCATGAATCTACATGAATCTCCTCCACGAATCTCCATGAATCTCCAAGAATCTCCATGAATCTCCATGAACATCCATGAATCTCCATGAATCTCCATGAATCTCCATGTATCTCCATGAATCTACATGAATCTCCATGAATCTCCATGAATCTCCTCGATGAATCTCCATGAATCTTCATGAATCTCCTGATCCATGAACCTCTATGAATCTCCATGAATCTCCATGAATATCCTGCATGAATCTCCATGAATCTCCACGAATGTCTATGAATCTCCATGACTCTCCATGAATCTCCTTGAATCTCCATGAATCTCCATAAATCTCCAACAATCTCCGTGAATCTCCATGAATCTCCAAGAATCTCCGCGAATCTCCATGAATCTCCATGAATCTCCATGAATCTCCTCCATGAATCTCCATGAATCTCCAAGAATCTCCTCCATGAATCTCCATGAATCTCCATGAATCTCCATGTATCTCCACGAATCTACATGATTCTCCATGAATCTCAATGAATCTCCTCGATGAATCTCCATGAATCTTCATGAATCTCCTGATCCATGAATCTCCATGAATCTCCATGAATCTCCATGAATATCCTCCATGAATCTCCATGAATCTCCATGTATCTCCATGAATCTTCATGAATCTCCATGAATCTCCATGAATCTCCACGAATCTCCATGGATCTCCATGAATCTCCATGAATGTCTATGAATCTGCTCCATGAATCTCCTGTATGAATCTCCATGAATCTCCATGAATCTCCATGAATCTCCATGAATCTCCTTCCTCAATCTCCACGAATCTCCATGAATCTCCATGAATTTCCATGAATCTCCATGAACCCTCAAGAACCTCCTCTCTAAATCTCCATGAATCTCCATGAATATACATGAATCTTAATGAATCTCCATGAATCTCCATGTATCTCCATGAATCTACATGAATCTCCATGAATCTCCATGAATCTCCTCAATGAATCTCCATGAATCTTCATGAATCTCCTGATCCATGAACCTCTATGAATCTCCTTGAATCTCCATGAATATCCTCCATGAATCTCCATGAATCTCCATGAGTCTCCATGAATCTCCATGATATCCTGTATGAATCTTCATGAATCTCCATGAATCTCCATGCATCTCCATGAATCTCCATGAATCTCCATGAACCTCCTCCATGAATCTCCATGAATCTCCATGAATATCCATGAATCTCCATGAATCTCCATGAATCTCCATGAACCTCCTCCATGAGTCTCCATGAATCTCCATGAATATCCATGAATCTCCATGAATCTCCATGAATCTCCATGAACCTCCTCCATGAATCTCCATGAATCTCCATGAATATCCATGAACCTCCTCCATGAATCTCCATGAATCTCCATGAATATCCATGAATCTCCATGAATCTCCATGAATTTCCATGAATATCCTCCATGAATCTCCATGAATCTCCATGAATGTCCATGAATCTCCTCCATGAATCTCCTGTATGAATCTCCATGAATCTCCATGAATCACCTTCATCAATCTCCACGAATCTGCATGAATCTACATGAATCTCCATGAATCTCCATGAATCTCCATGAATCTCCATGAATCTCCATGATATCCTGTATGAATCTTCATGAATCTCCATGAATCTCCATGAATCTCCATGAATATCCATGAATCTCCATGAATCTCCATGAATCTCCATGAATCTCCATGAACCTCCTCCATGAATCTCCATGAATCTCCATGAATATCCATGAAGCTCCTCCATGAATCTCCATGAATCTCCATGAATCTCCATGAATCTCCTTCATCAATCTCCACGAAATCTCCATGAATCTACATGAATCTCCATGAATCTCCATGAATCTCCATGAGTCTCCATGAATATCCATGAATATCCATGAATCTCCATGAATCTCCATGAATCACCATGAATCTCCATGATATCCTGTATGAATCTTCATGAATCTCCATGAATCTCCATGCATCTCCATGAATCTCCATGAATCTCCATGAACCTCCTCAATGAATCTCCATGAATCTCCATGAATATCCATGAATCTCCATGAATCTCCATGAATCTCCATGAACCTCCTCCATGAATCTCCATGAATCTCCATGAATATCCATGAACCTCCTCCATGAATCTCCATGAATCTCCATGAATATCCATGAATCTCCATGAATCTCCATGAATATCCTCCATGAATCTCCATGAATCTCCATGAATGTCCATGAATCTCCTCCATGAATCTCCTGTATGAATCTCCATGAATCTCCATGAATCTCCATGAATCTCCTTTATCAATCTCCACGAATGTCCATGAATCTCCTCCATGAATCTCCTATATGAATCTCCATGAATCTCCATGAATCTCCATGAATCTCCATGAATCTCCTTCATCAATCTCCACGAATCTCCATGAATCTACATGAATCTCCATGAATCTCCATGAATCTCCATGAATATCCATGAATATCCATGAATCTCCATGTATCTCCATGAATCTCCATGAATCTCCATGAATATCCATGAATCTTCATGAATCTCCTCCATGAATCTCAATGAATCTCCATGAATCTCCATGAATCTCCATGAATCTCCTTCCTCAATCTCCACGAATCTCCATGAATCTCCTTCCTCAATCTCCACGAATCTCCATGAATCTCCATGAATTTCCATGAATCTCCATGAACCCTCAAGAACCTCCTCTCTAAATCTCCATGAATCTCCATGAATATACATGAATCTTAATGAATCTCCATGAATCTCCATGTATCTCCATGAATCTACATGAATCTCCATGAATCTCCATGAATCTCCTCAATGAATCTCCATGAATCTTCATGAATCTCCTGATCCATGAACCTCTATGAATCTCCTTGAATCTCCATGAATATCCTCCATGAATCTCCATGAATCTCCATGAGTCTCCATGAATCTCCATGATATCCTGTATGAATCTTCATGAATCTCCATGAATCTCCATGCATCTCCATGAATCTCCATGAATCTCCATGAACCTCCTCCATGAATCTCCATGAATCTCCATGAATATCCATGAATCTCCATGAATCTCCATGAATCTCCATGAACCTCCTCCATGAGTCTCCATGAATCTCCATGAATATCCATGAATCTCCATGAATCTCCATGAATCTCCATGAACCTCCTCCATGAATCTCCATGAATCTCCATGAATATCCATGAACCTCCTCCATGAATCTCCATGAATCTCCATGAATATCCATGAATCTCCATGAATCTCCATGAATCTCCATGATATCCTGTATGAATCTTCATGAATCTCCATGAATCTCCATGAATCTCCATGAATATCCATGAATCTCCATGAATCTCCATGAATCTCCATGAATCTCCATGAACCTCCTCCATGAATCTCTATGAATCCCCATGAATCTCCATGAATATCCTCCATGAATCTCCATGAATCTCCATGAATCTCCATGAATCGCCATGAATCTCCATGTATCTCCATGAATTTCCAAGAATCTCCATGAATGTCCATGAATGTCCTCCATGAATCTCCATGCATCTCCACGAATCTCCATGAATCTCCATGAACCTCCTCCATGAATCACCATAAATCTCCATGAATATCCATGAATCTCCATGAATCTCCATGTATCTCCATGAATCTACATGAATCTCCATGAATCTCCATGAAACTCCTCCATGAATCTCCATGACTCTCCATGAATCTACATGAATCTCCTTGAATCTCCATGAATCTCCATAAATCTCCAAGAATCTCCATGAATCTCCATGAATCTCCATGTATCTCCATGAATCTACATGAATCTCCATGAATCTCCATGAATCTCCTCGATGAATCTCAATGAACCTCTATGAATCTCCATGAATCTCCATGAATCTCCATGAATCTCCATGAATCTCCATGAATCTCCATGAATCTCCATGAATGTCCATGAATCTCCTCCATGAAACTCCTGTATGAATCTCCATGAATCTCCATGAATCTCCTTCATCAATCTCCACGAATCTCCATGAATCTCCATGAATCTCCTCCATGAATCTCCATGAATCACCTCCATGAATCTCCATGAATCTCCATGAATGTCTATGAATCTCCATGACTCTCCATGAATCTCCTAGAATCTCCATGAATCTCCATAAATCTCCAAGAATCTCCGTGAATCTCCATGAATCTCCATGAATCTCCATGAATCTCCTCCATGAATCTCCTCCATGAATCTCCATGAATCTCCATGAATCTCCTGATCCATGAATCTCTATGAATCTCCATGAATCTCCATGAATATCCTCCATGAATCTCCATGAATCTCCATGAATATCCTCCATGAATCTCCATGAATCTTCATGAATCTCCTGATCCATGAATCTCTATGAATCCCCATGAATCTCCATGAATATCCTCCATGAATCTCCATGAATCTCCATGAATCTCCATGAATCGCCATGAATCTCCATGTATCTCCATGAATTTCCAAGAATCTCCATGAATGTCCATGAATGTCCTCCATGAATCTCCATGCATCTCCACGAATCTCCATGAATCTCCATGAACCTCCTCCATGAATCACCATAAATCTCCATGAATATCCATGAATCTCCATGAATCTCCATGTATCTCCATGAATCTACATGAATCTCCATGAATCTCCATGAATCTCCTCGATGAATCTCCATGAATCTTCATGAATCTCCTGATCCATGAACCTCTATGAATCTCCATGAATCTCCATGAATCCCCTTCATCAATCTCCATGAATCTCCATGAATGTCCATGAATCTCCATGAATCTCCTCCATGAATCTCCATGAATCTCCATGATATCCTGTATGAATCTTCATGAATCTCCATGAATCTCCATACATCTCCATGAATCTCCATGAATGTCTATAAATCTCCATGTCTCTCCATGAATCATCTTGAATCTCCATGAATCTCCATAAATCTCCAAGAATCTCCGTGAATCTCCATGAATCTCCATGGATCTCCATGAATCTCCTACATGAATCTCCATGAATCTCCAAGAATCTCCATGAATCTACATGAATCACCATGAATCTCAATGAATCTCCTCGATGAATCTCCATGAATATTCATGAATCTCCTGATCCATGAATCTCTATGAATCTCCATGAATATCCTCCATGAATCTCCATGAATCTCCATGTATCTCCATGAATCTACATGAATCTCCTCCACGAATCTCCATGAATCTCCAAGAATCTCCATGAATCTCCATGAACATCCATGAATCTCCATGAATCTCCATGAATCTCCATGTATCTCCATGAATCTACATGAATCTCCATGAATCTCCATGAATCTCCTCGATGAATCTCCATGAATCTTCATGAATCTCCTGATCCATGAACCTCTATGAATCTCCATGAATCTCCATGAATATCCTGCATGAATCTCCATGAATCTCCACGAATGTCTATGAATCTCCATGACTCTCCATGAATCTCCTTGAATCTCCATGAATCTCCATAAATCTCCAACAATCTCCGTGAATCTCCATGAATCTCCAAGAATCTCCGTGAATCTCCATGAATCTCCATGAATCTCCATGAATCTCCTCCATGAATCTCCATGAATCTCCAAGAATCTCCTCCATGAATCTCCATGAATCTCCATGAATCTCCATGTATCTCCACGAATCTACATGATTCTCCATGAATCTCAATGAATCTCCTCGATGAATCTCCATGAATCTTCATGAATCTCCTGATCCATGAATCTCCATGAATCTCCATGAATCTCCATGAATATCCTCCATGAATCTCCATGAATCTCCATGTATCTCCATGAATCTTCATGAATCTCCATGAATCTCCATGAATCTCCACGAATCTCCATGGATCTCCATGAATCTCCATGAATGTCCATGAATCTGCTCCATGAATCTCCTGTATGAATCTCCATGAATCTCCATGAATCTCCATGAATCTCCATGAATCTCCTTCCTCAATCTCCACGAATCTCCATGAATCTCCATGAATTTCCATGAATCTCCATGAACCCTCAAGAACCTCCTCTCTAAATCTCCATGAATCTCCATGAATATACATGAATCTTAATGAATCTCCATGAATCTCCATGTATCTCCATGAATCTACATGAATCTCCATGAATCTCCATGAATCTCCTCAATGAATCTCCATGAATCTTCATGAATCTCCTGATCCATGAACCTCTATGAATCTCCTTGAATCTCCATGAATATCCTCCATGAATCTCCATGAATCTCCATGAGTCTCCATGAATCTCCATGATATCCTGTATGAATCTTCATGAATCTCCATGAATCTCCATGCATCTCCATGAATCTCCATGAATCTCCATGAACCTCCTCCATGAATCTCCATGAATCTCCATGAATATCCATGAATCTCCATGAATCTCCATGAATCTCCATGAACCTCCTCCATGAGTCTCCATGAATCTCCATGAATATCCATGAATCTCCATGAATCTCCATGAATCTCCATGAACCTCCTCCATGAATCTCCATGAATCTCCATGAATATCCATGAACCTCCTCCATGAATCTCCATGAATCTCCATGAATCTCCATGAATTTCCATGAATATCCTCCATGAATCTCCATGAATCTCCATGAATGTCCATGAATCTCCTCCATGAATCTCCTGTATGAATCTCCATGAATCTCCATGAATCACCTTCATCAATCTCCACGAATCTGCATGAATCTACATGAATCTCCATGAATCTCCATGAATCTCCATGAATCTCCATGAATCTCCATGATATCCTGTATGAATCTTCATGAATCTCCATGAATCTCCATGAATCTCCATGAATATCCATGAATCTCCATGAATCTCCATGAATCTCCATGAATCTCCATGAACCTCCTCCATGAATCTCCATGAATCTCCATGAATATCCATGAAGCTCCTCCATGAATCTCCATGAATCTCCATGAATCTCCATGAATCTCCTTCATCAATCTCCACGAAATCTCCATGAATCTACATGAATCTCCATGAATCTCCATGAATCTCCATGAGTCTCCATGAATATCCATGAATATCCATGAATCTCCATGAATCTCCATGAATCACCATGAATCTCCATGATATCCTGTATGAATCTTCATGAATCTCCATGAATCTCCATGCATCTCCATGAATCTCCATGAATCTCCATGAACCTCCTCAATGAATCTCCATGAATCTCCATGAATATCCATGAATCTCCATGAATCTCCATGAATCTCCATGAACCTCCTCCATGAATCTCCATGAATCTCCATGAATATCCATGAACCTCCTCCATGAATCTCCATGAATATCCATGAATCTCCATGAATCTCCATGAATATCCTCCATGAATCTCCATGAATCTCCATGAATGTCCATGAATCTCCTCCATGAATCTCCTGTATGAATCTCCATGAATCTCCATGAATCTCCATGAATCTCCTTTATCAATCTCCACGAATGTCCATGAATCTCCTCCATGAATCTCCTATATGAATCTCCATGAATCTCCATGAATCTCCATGAATCTCCATGAATCTCCTTCATCAATCTCCACGAATCTCCATGAATCTACATGAATCTCCATGAATCTCCATGAATCTCCATGAATATCCATGAATATCCATGAATCTCCATGTATCTCCATGAATCTCCATGAATCTCCATGAATATCCATGAATCTTCATGAATCTCCTCCATGAATCTCAATGAATCTCCATGAATCTCCATGAATCTCCATGAATCTCCTTCCTCAATCTCCACGAATCTCCATGAATCTCCTTCCTCAATCTCCACGAATCTCCATGAATCTCCATGAATTTCCATGAATCTCCATGAACCCTCAAGAACCTCCTCTCTAAATCTCCATGAATCTCCATGAATATACATGAATCTTAATGAATCTCCATGAATCTCCTCAATGAATCTCCATGAATCTTCATGAATCTCCTGATCCATGAACCTCTATGAATCTCCTTGAATCTCCATGAATATCCTCCATGAATCTCCATGAATATCCTCCATGAATCTCCATGAATCTCCATGAGTCTCCATGAATCTCCATGATATCCTGTATGAATCTTCATGAATCTCCATGAATCTCCATGCATCTCCATGAATCTCCATGAATCTCCATGAACCTCCTCCATGAATCTCCATGAATCTCCATGAATATCCATGAATCTCCATGAATCTCCATGAATCTCCATGAACCTCCTCCATGAGTCTCCATGAATCTCCATGAATATCCATGAATCTCCATGAATCTCCATGAATCTCCATGAACCTCCTCCATGAATCTCCATGAATCTCCATGAATATCCATGAACCTCCTCCATGAATCTCCATGAATCTCCATGAATATCCATGAATCTCCATGAATCTCCATGAATTTCCATGAATATCCTCCATGAATCTCCATGAATCTCCATGAATGTCCATGAATCTCCTCCATGAATCTCCTGTATGAATCTCCATGAATCTCCATGAATCACCTTCATCAATCTCCACGAATCTGCATGAATCTACATGAATCTCCATGAATCTCCATGAATCTCCATGAATCTCCATGAATCTCCATGATATCCTGTATGAATCTTCATGAATCTCCATGAATCTCCATGAATCTCCATGAATATCCATGAATCTCCATGAATCTCCATGAATCTCCATGAATCTCCATGAACCTCCTCCATGAATCTCCATGAATCTCCATGAATATCCATGAAGCTCCTCCATGAATCTCCATGAATCTCCATGAATCTCCATGAATCTCCTTCATCAATCTCCACGAAATCTCCATGAATCTACATGAATCTCCATGAATCTCCATGAATCTCCATGAGTCTCCATGAATATCCATGAATATCCATGAATCTCCATGAATCTCCATGAATCACCATGAATCTCCATGATATCCTGTATGAATCTTCATGAATCTCCATGAATCTCCATGCATCTCCATGAATCTCCATGAATCTCCATGAACCTCCTCAATGAATCTCCATGAATCTCCATGAATATCCATGAATCTCCATGAATCTCCATGAATCTCCATGAACCTCCTCCATGAATCTCCATGAATCTCCATGAATATCCATGAACCTCCTCCATGAATCTCCATGAATCTCCATGAATATCCATGAATCTCCATGAATCTCCATGAATATCCTCCATGAATCTCCATGAATCTCCATGAATGTCCATGAATCTCCTCCATGAATCTCCTGTATGAATCTCCATGAATCTCCATGAATCTCCATGAATCTCCTTTATCAATCTCCACGAATGTCCATGAATCTCCTCCATGAATCTCCTATATGAATCTCCATGAATCTCCATGAATCTCCATGAATCTCCATGAATCTCCTTCATCAATCTCCACGAATCTCCATGAATCTACATGAATCTCCATGAATCTCCATGAATCTCCATGAATATCCATGAATATCCATGAATCTCCATGTATCTCCATGAATCTCCATGAATCTCCATGAATATCCATGAATCTTCATGAATCTCCTCCATGAATCTCAATGAATCTCCATGAATCTCCATGTATCTCCATAAATCTACATGAATCTCCATGAATCTCAATGAATCTCCTCGATGAATCTCCATGAATCTTCATGAATCTCCTGATCCATGAATCTCTATGAATCTCCATGAATCTCCATGAATATCCTCCATGAATCTCCATGAATCTCCATGAATCTCCATGAACCTCCATGATATCCTGTATGAATCTTCATGAATCTCCATGAATCTCCATGCATCTCCATGAATCTCCATGAATCTCCACGAACCTCCTCCATGAATCTCCATGAATCTCCATGAATATCCATGAATCTCCATGAATCTCCATGAATCTCCATGTATCTCCATGAATTTCCAAGAATCTCCATGAATGTCCATGAATGTCCTCCATGAATCTCCATGCATCTCCATGAATCTCCATGAATCTCCATGAATCTCCATGAATCTACATGAATCTCCATGAATCTCCATGAACCTCTATGAATCTCCATGAATCTCCATGAATATCCTCCATGTATCTCCATGAATCTACATGAATCTCCATGAATCTCCATGAATCTCCTCGATGAATCTCCATGAATCTTCATGAATCTCCTAATCCATGAACCTCTATGAATCTCCATGAATCTCCATGAATATCCTCCATGAATCTCCATGAATCTCCATGAATGTCCATGAATCTCCTCCATGAATCTCCTATATGAATCTCCATGAATCTACATGAATCTCCATGAATCTCCATGAATCTCCATGAATCTACATGAATCTCCATGAATCTCCATGAACCTCTATGAATCTCCATGAATCTCCATGAATATCCTCCATGAATCTCCATGAATCTCCATGAATCTCCATGATATCCTGTATGAATCTTCATGAATCTCCATGAATCTCCATGCATCTGCATGAATCTCCATGAATCTCCATGAATCTCCATGTATCTCCATGAATCTACATGAATCTCCATGAATCTCCATGAACCTCTATGAATCTCCATGAATCTCCATGAATATCCTCCATGAATCTCCATGAATCTCCATGAATGTCCATGAATCTCCTCCATGAATCTCCTATATGAATCTCCATGAATCTCCATGAATCTCCATGAATCTCCATGAATCTCCATGAATCTCCATGATATCCGGTATGAATCTTCATGAATCTCCATGAATCTCCATGCATCTCCATGAATCTCCATGAATCTCCATGAACCTCCTCCATGAATCTCCATGAATCTCCATGTATCTCCATGAATCTACATGAATCTCCATGAATCTCCATGAATCTCCTCCATGAATCTCCATGAATCTCCATGAATGTCCATGAATCTCATCCATGAATCTCCTATATGAATCTCCATGAATCTCCATGAATCTCCATGAATCTCCATGAATCTCCTTCATCAATCTCCTTCATCAATCTCCACGAATCTCCATGAATCTCCATGAATCTCCATGAATCTCCATGAATCTCCACCATGAATCTCCATGAATCTCCATAAATCTACATGAATCTCCATGAATCTCAATGAATCTCCTCGATGAATCTCCATGAATCTTCATGAATCTCCTGATCCATGAATCTCTATGAATCTCCATGAATCTCCATGAATATCCTCCATGAATCCCCATGAATCTCCATGAATCTCCATGAGCCTCCATGATATCCTGTATGAATCTTCATGAATCTCCATGAATCTCCATGCATCTCCATGAATCTCCATGAATCTCCATGAACCTCCTCCATGAATCTCCATGAATCTCCATGAATATCCATGAATCTCCATGAATCTCCATGAATCTCCATGTATCACCATGAATTTCCAAGAATCTCCATGAATGTCCATGAATGTCCTCCATGCATCTGCATGAATCTCCATGAATCTCCATGAATCTCCATGTATCTCCATGAATCTACATGAATCTCCATGAATCTCCATGAACCTCTATGAATCTCCATGAATCTCCATGAATATCCTCCATGAATCTCCATGAATCTCCATGAATGTTCATGAATCTCCTCCATGAATCTCCTATATGAATCTCCATGAATCTCCATGAATCTCCATGAATCTCCATGAATCTCCTTCATCAATCTCCACGAATCTCCATGAATCTCCATGAATCTCCATGAATCTCCATGAATCTCCATGAATCTCCATGATATCCGGTATGAATCTTCATGAATCTCCATGAATCTCCATGCATCTCCATGAATCTCCATGAATCTCCATGAACCTCCTCCATGAATCTCCATGAATCTCCATGTATCTCCATGAATCTCCATGAATCTCCATGAATCTCCATGAATCTCCTCCATGAATCTCCATGAATCTCCATGAATGTCCATGAATCTCATCCATGAATCTCCTATATGAATCTCCATGAATCTCCATGAATCTCCATGAATCTCCTTCATCAATCTCCTTCATCAATCTCCACGAATCTCCATGAATCTCCATGAATCTCCATGAATCTCCATGAATCTCCACCATGAATCTCCATGAATCTCCATAAATCTACATGAATCTCCATGAATCTCAATGAATCTCCTCGATGAATCTCCATGAATCTTCATGAATCTCCTGATCCATGAATCTCTATGAATCTCCATGAATCTCCATGAATATCCTCCATGAATCTCCATGAATCTTCATGAATCTCCTAATCCATGAACCTCTATGAATCTCCATGAATCTCCATGAATATCCTCCATGAATCTCCATGAATCTCCATGAATGTCCATGAATCTCCTCCATGAATCTCCTATATGAATCTCCATGAATCTCCATGAATCTCCATGAATCTCCATGAATCTCCATGAACCTCTATGAATCTCCATGAATCTCCATGAATATCCTCCATGAATCTCCATGAATCTCCATGAATGTCCATGAATCTCCTCCATGAATCTCCTATATGAATCTCCATGAATCTCCATGAATCTCCATGAATCTCCATGAATCTCCTTCATCAATCTCCACGAATCTCCATGAATCTCCATGAATCCCCATGAATTTCCATGGACCTCTATGAATCTCCATGAATCTCCATGAATATCCTCCGTGAATCTCCATGAATATCCTCCATGAATCTCCATGAATCTCCATGAATGTCCATGAATCTCCTCCATGCATCTCCTATATGAATCTCCATGAATCTCCATGAATCTCCATGAATATCCATGAACCTCCTCCATGAATCTCCATGAATCTCCATGAATCTCCATGTATCTCCATGAATTTCCAAGAATCTCCATGAATGTCCATGAATGTCCTCCATGAATCTCCATGCATCTCCATGAATCTCCATGAATCTCCATGAACCTCCTCCATGAATCTCCATGAATCTCCATGAATATCCATGAATCTCCATGAATCTCCATGAATCTCCATGTATCTCCATGAATCACCTCCATGAATCTCCATGAATGACTATGAATCTCCATGACTCTCCATGAATCTCCTTGAATCTCCATGAATCTCCATAAATCTCCAAGAATCTCCGTGAATCTCCATGAATCTCCATGAATCTCCATGTATCTCCATGAATCTATATGAATCTTCATGAATCTCCATGAATATCCTCCATGAATGTCTATGAATCTCCATGAATCTCCATGAAGCTCCATGAATCTCCTTCATCAATCTCCACGAATCTCCATGATTCTCCATGAATCTCCATGAATCTCCAAGAATCTCCTCCATGTATCTCCATGAATCTCCTCCATGAATCTCCATGAATCTCCATGAATCTCCATGAATCTCCATGAATCTCCATGAATCTCCATGAATCTCCATGAATGTCCATGAATGTCCTCCATGAATCTCCATGCATCTCCATGAATCTCCATGAATCTCCATGAACCTCCTCCATGAATCTCCATGAATCTCCATGAATCTCCATGAATCTCCATGAATCTCCATGAATCTCCTTCATGAATCTCCATGAATCTCCATGAATCTCCATGATATCCTGTATGAATCTTCATGAATCTCCATGAATCTCCATGCATCTCCATGAATCTCCATGAATCTCCATGAACCTCCTTCATGAATCTCCATGAATCTCCATGAATATCCATGAATCTCCATGAATCTCCAAGAATCTCCTCCATGTATCTCCATGAATCTCCTCCATGAATCTCCATGAATCTCCATGAATCTCCATGAATCTCCATGAATCTCCATGAATCTCCATGAATCTCCATGAATCTCCTCCATGAATCTCCATGAATCTCCTCCATGAATCTCCATGAATCACCTCCATGAATCTCCATGAATCTCCTCCATGAATCTCCATGAATCTCCATGAATCTCCATGAACCTCCTCCATGAATCTCCATGAATCTCCATGATATCCTGTATGAATCTTCATGAATCTCCATGCATCTCCATGAATCTCCATGAATCTCCATGAACCTCCTCCATGAATCTCCATGAATCTCCATGAATATCCATGAATCTCCATGAATCTCCATGAATCTCCATGTATCTCCATGAATTTCCAAGAATCTCCATGAATGTCCATGAATCTCCTCCATGAATCTCCTATATGAATCTCCATGTATCTCCATGAATCTCCATGAATCTCCATGAATCTCCATGAATCTCCTCCATGAATCTCCTATATGAATCTCCATGAATCTACATGAATCTCCATGAATCTCCATGAATCTCCATGAATCTCCATGAATATCCATGAATATCCATGAATCTCCATGTATCTCCATGAATCTCCATGAATCTCCATGAATATCCATGAATCTTCATGAATCTCCTCCATGAATCTCAATGAATCTCCATGAATCTCCATGTATCTCCATAAATCTACATGAATCTCCATGAATCTCAATGAATCTCCTCGATGAATCTCCATGAATCTCCTGATCCATGAATCTCTATGAATCTCCATGAATCTCCATGAATATCCTCCATGATTCTCCATGAATATCCATGAATCTCCATGAACGTCCATGATATCCTGTATGAATCTTCATGAATCTCCATGAATCTCCATGCATCTCCATGAATCTCCATGAATCTCCATGAACCTCCTCCATGAATCTCCATGAATCTCCATGAATATCCATGAATCTCCATGAATCTCCATGAATCTCCATGTATCTCCATGAATTTCCAAGAATCTCCATGAATGTCCATGAATGTCCTCCATGAATCTCCATGCATCTCCATGAATCTCCATGAATCTCCATGAATCTGCATGAATTTCCATGTATCTCCATGAATCTACATGAATCTCCATGAATCTCCATGAATCTCCTCGATGAATCTCCATGAATCTTCATGAATCTCCTAATCCATGAACCTCTATGAATCTCCATGAATCTCCATGAATATCCTCCATGAATCTCCATGAATCTCCATGAATGTCCATGAATCTCCTCCATGAATCTCCTATATGAATCTCCATGAATCTACATGAATCTCCATGAATCTCCATGAATCTCCATGAATCTCCATGAATATCCATGAATATCCATGAATCTCCATGTATCTCCATGAATCTCCATAAATCTACATGAATCTCCATGAATCTCAATGAATCTCCTCGATGAATCTCCATGAATATCCTCCATGAATCTCCATGAACCTCCATGAATCTCCATGAACCTCCATGATATCCTGTATGAATCTTCATGAATCTCCATGAATCTCCATGCATCTCCATGAATCTCCATGAATTTCCATGAACCTCCTCCATGAATCTCCATGAATCTCCATGCATCTCCATGAATCTCCATGAATTTCCATGAACCTCCTCCATGAATCTCCATGAATCTCCATGAATATCCATGAATCTCCATGAATCTCCATGAATCTCCATGAACCTCTATGAATCTCCATGAATCTCCATGAATATCCTCCATGAATCTCCATGAATATCCTCCATGAATCTCCATGAATCTCCATGACTGTCCATGAATCTCCTCCATGAATCTCCTATATGAATCTCCATGAATCTCCATGAATCTCCATGAATCTCCACCATGAATCTCCATGAATCTCCATGAATCTCCATGATATCCTGTATGAATCTTCATGAATCTCCATGAATCTCCATGCATCTGCATGAATCTCCATGAATCTCCATGAATCTCCATGTATCTCCATGAATCTACATGAATCTCCATGAATCTCCATGAACCTCTATGAATCTCCATGAATCTCCATGAATATCCTCCATGAATCTCTATGAATCTCCATGAATGTCCATGAATCTCCTCCATGAATCTCCTATATGAATCTCCATGAATCTCCATGAATCTCCTTCATCAATCTCCACGAATCTCCATGAATCTCCATGAATCTCCATGAATCTCCATGAACCTCTATGAATCTCCATGAATCTCCATGAATATCCTCCATGAATCTCCATGAATCTCCATGAATGTCCATGAATCTTCTCCATGAATGTCCTATATGAATCTCCATGAATATCCTCCATGAATCTCCATGAATCTCCATGAATGTCCATGAATCTTCTCCATGAATGTCCTATATGAATCTCCATGAATCTCCATGAATCTCCATGAATCTCCTTCATCAATCTGCACGAATCTCCATGAATCTCCATGAATCTCCATGAATCTCCATGAATCTCCATGAATCTCCATGATATCCGGTATGAATCTTCATGAATCTCCATGAATCTCCATGTATCTCCATGAATCTCCATGAATATCCATGAATCTTCATGAATCTCCTCCATGAATCTTCATGAATCGCCATGAATCTCCATGCATCTCCATGAATATCCATGAATCTTCATGAATCTCCTCCATGAATCTCAATGAATCTCCATGAATCTCCATGTATCTCCATAAATCTACATGAATCTCCATGAATCTCAATGAATCTCCTCGATGAATCTCCATGAATCTTCATGAATCTCCTGATCCATGAATCTCTATGAATCTCCATGAATCTCCATGAATATCCTCCATGAATCTCCATGAATCTCCATGAATCTCCATGAACGTCCATGATATCCTGTATGAATCTTCATGAATCTCCATGAATCTCCATGCATCTCCATGAATCTCCATGAATCTCCATGAACCTCCTCCATGAATCTCCATGAATCTCCATGAATATCCATGAATCTCCATGAATCTCCATGAATCTCCATGTATCTCCATGAATTTCCAAGAATCTCCATGAATGTCCATGAATGTCCTCCATGAATCTCCATGCATCTCCATGAATCTCCATGAATCTCCATGAATCTCCATGAATTTCCATGTATCTCCATGAATCTACATGAATCTCCATGAATCTCCATGAATCTCCTCGATGAATCTCCATGAATCTTCATGAATCTCCTAATCCATGAACCTCTATGAATCTCCATGAATCTCCATGAATATCCTCCATGAATCTCCATGAATCTCCATGAATGTCCATGAATCTCCTCCATGAATCTCCTATATGAATCTCCATGAATCTACATGAATATCCATGAATCTCCATGAATCTCCATGAATCTCCATGAATATCCATGAATATCCATGAATCTCCATGTATCTCCATGAATCTCCATGAATCTCCATGAATATCCATGAATCTTCATGAATCTCCTCCATGAATCTCAATGAATCTCCATGAATCTCCATGTATCTCCATAAATCTACATGAATCTCCATGAATCTCAATGAATCTCCTCGATGAATCTCCATGAATCTTCATGAATCTCCTGATCCATGAATCTCTATGAATCTCCATGAATCTCCATGAATATCCTCCATGAATCTCCATGAATATCCATGAATCTCCATGAACGTCCATGATATCCTGTATGAATCTTCATGAATCTCCATGAATCTCCATGCATCTCCATGAATCTCCATGAATCTCCATGAACCTCCTCCATGAATCTCCATGAATCTCCATGAATATCCATGAATCTCCATGAATCTCCATGAATCTCCATGTATCTCCATGAATTTCCAAGAATCTCCATGAATCTCCATGCATCTCCATGAATCTCCATGAATCTCCATGAACCTCCTCCATGAATCTCCATGAATCTCCATGAATATCCATGAATCTCCATGAATCTCCATGAATCTCCATGTATCTCCATGAATTTCCAAGAATCTCCATGAATGTCCATGAATGTCCTCCATGAATCTCCATGCATCTCCATGAATCTCCATGAATCTCCATGAATCTGCATGAATTTCCATGTATCTCCATGAATCTACATGAATCTCCATGAATCTCCATGAATCTCCTCGATGAATCTCCATGAATCTTCATGAATCTCCTAATCCATGAACCTCTATGAATCTCCATGAATCTCCATGAATATCCTCCATGAATCTCCATGAATCTCCATGAATGTCCATGAATCTCCTATATGAATCTCCATGAATCTACATGAATCTCCATGAATCTCCATGAATCTCCATGAATCTCCTTCATCAATCTCCACGAATCTCCATGAATCTCCATGAATCTCCATGAATCTCCATGAATCTCCACCATGAATCTCCATGAATCTCCATGAATCTCCATGAATCTCCATGATATCCTGTATGAATCTTTATGAATCTCCATGAATCTCCATGCATCTGCATGAATCTCCATGAATCTCCATGAATCTCCATGTATCTCCATGAATCTACATGAATCTCCATGAATCTCCATGAACCTCTATGAATCTCCATGAATCTCCATGAATCTCCATGAATCTCCATGAATCTCCATGAATATCCATGAATATCCATGAATATCCAATATGAATCTTCATGAATCTCCATGAATCTCCATGCATCTCCATGAATCTCCATGAATCTCCATGAACCTCCTCAATGAATCTCCATGAATCTCCATGAATATCCATTAATCTCCATGAATCTCCATGAATCTCCATGAACCTCCTCCATGAATCTCCATGAATCTCCATGAATATCCATGAACCTCCTCCATGAATCTCCATGAATCTCCATGAATATCCATGAATCTCCATGAATCTCCATGAATATCCTCCATGAATCTCCATGAATCTCCATTAATGTCCATGAATCTCCTCCATGAATCTCCATGAATCTCCATGAATATCCATGAATATCCATGAATCTCCATGTATCTCCATGAATCTCCATGAATCTCCATGAATATCCATGAATCTTCATGAATCTCCTCCATGAATCTCAATGAATCTCCATGAATCTCCATGTATCTCCATAAATCTACATGAATCTCCCTGAATCTCAATGAATCTCCTCGATGAATCTCCATGAATCTTCATGAATCTCCTGATCCATGAATCTCTATGAATCTCCATGAATATCCTCCATGAATCTCCATGAATCTCCATGAATCTCCATGAACGTCCATGATATCCTGTATGAATCTTCATGAATCTCCATGAATCTCCATGCATCTCCATGAATCTCCATGAATCTCCATGAACCTCCTCCATGAATCTCCATGAATCTCCATGAATATCCTCCATGAATCTCCATGAATCTCCATGAATGTCCATGAATCTCCTCCATGAATCTCCTATATGAATCTCCATGAATCTACATGAATCTCCATGAATCTCCATGAATCTCCATGAATCTCCTTCATCAATCTCCACGAATCTCCATGAATCTCCATGAATCTCCATGAATCTCCATGAATCTCCACCATGAATCTCCATGAATCTCCATGAATCTCCATGAATCTCCATGATATCCTGTATGAATCTTCATGAATCTCCATGAATCTCCATGCATCTGCATGAATCTCCATGAATCTCCATGAATCTCCATGTATCTCCATGAATCTACATGAATCTCCATGAATCTCCATGAACCTCTATGAATCTCCATGAATCTCCATGAATCTCCATGAATCTCCATGAATGTCCATGAATCTCCTCCATGAATCTCCTATATGAATCTCCATGAATCTCCATGAACCTCCTCCATGAATCTCCATGAATCTCCATGAATCTCCATGAACCTCCATGAATCTCCATGAATCTCCATGAACCTCTATGAATCTCCATGAATCTCCATGAATCTCCATGAATCTCCATGAATCTCCATGAATATCCATGAATATCCATGAATCTCCATGAATCTCCATGAATCACCATGAATCTCCATGATATCCAATATGAATCTTCATGAATCTCCATGAATCTCCATGCATCTCCATGAATCTCCATGAATCTCCATGAACCTCCTCAATGAATCTCCATGAATCTCCATGAATATCCATGAATCTCCATGAATCTGCATGAATCTCCATGAACCTCCTCCATGAATCTCCATGAATCTCCATGAATATCCATGAACCTCCTCCATGAATCTCCATGAATCTCCATGAATATCCATGAATCTCCATGAATCTCCATGAATATCCTCCATGAATCTCCATGAATCTCCATTAATGTCCATGAATCTCCTCCATGAATCTCCATGAATCTCCATGAATCTCCATGAATCTCCTTTATCAATCTCCACGAATGTCCATGAATCTCCTCCATGAATCTCCTATATGAATCTCCATGAATCTCCATGAATCTCCATGAATCTCCATGAATCTCCTTCATCAATCTCCACGAATCTCCATGAATCTACATGAATCTCCATGAATCTCCATGAATCTCCATGAATCTCCATGAATATCCATGAATATCCATGAATCTCCATGTATCTCCATGAATCTCCATGAATCTCCATGAATATCCATGAATCTTCATGAATCTCCTCCATGAATCTCAATGAATCTCCATGAATCTCCATGTATCTCCATAAATCTACATGAATCTCCATGAATCTCAATGAATCTCCTCGATGAATCTCCATGAATCTTCATGAATCTCCTGATCCATGAATCTCTATGAATCTCCATGAATCTCCATGAATATCCTCCATGAATCTCCATGAATCTCCATGAATCTCCATGAACGTCCATGATATCCTGTATGAATCTTCATGAATCTCCATGAATCTCCATGCATCTCCATGAATCTCCATGAATCTCCATGAACCTCCTCCATGAATCTCCATGAATCTCCATGAATATCCACGAATCTCCATGAATCTCCATGAATCTCCATGTATCTCCATGAATTTCCAAGAATCTCCATGAATGTCCATGAATGTCCTCCATGAATCTCCATGCATCTCCATGAATCTCCATGAATCTCCATGAATCTGCATGAATTTCCATGTATCTCCATGAATCTACATGAATCTCCATGAATCTCCATGAATCTCCTCGATGAATCTCCATGAATCTTCATGAATCTCCTAATCCATGAACCTCTATGAATCTCCATGAATCTCCATGAATATCCTCCATGAATCTCCATGAATCTCCATGAATGTCCATGAATCTCCTCCATGAATCTCCTATATCAATCTCCATGAATCTACATGAATCTCCATGAATCTCCATGAATCTCCATGAATCTCCTTCATCAATCTCCACGAATCTCCATGAATCTCCATGAATCTCCATGAATCTCCATGAATCTCCACCATGAATCTCCATGAATCTCCATGAATCTCCATGAATCTCCATGATATCCTGTATGAATCTTCATGAATCTCCATGAATCTCCATGCATCTGCATGAATCTCCATGAATCTCCATGAATCTCCATGTATCTCCATGAATCTACATGAATCTCCATGAATCTCCATGAACCTCTATGAATCTCCATGAATCTCCATGAATCTCCATGAATCTCCATGAATGTCCATGAATCTCCTCCATGAATCTCCTATATGAATCTCCATGAATCTCCATGAATCTCCTTCATCAATCTCCACGAATCTCCATGAATCTCCATGAATCTCCATGAATCTCCATGAATCTCCATGAATCTCCATGAATCTCCATGAATCTCCATGAATCTCCATGAATCTCCATGATATCCGGTATGAATCTTCATGAATCTCCATGAATCTCCATGCATCTCCATGAATCTCCATGAATCTCCATGAACCTCCTCCATAAATCTCCATGAATCTCCATGAATATCCATGAATCTCCATGTATCTCCATGAATCTACATGAATCTCCATGAATCTCCATGAATCTCCTCCATGAATCTCCATGAATCTCCATGAATGTCCATGAATCTCATCCATGAATCTCCTATATGAATCTCCATGAATCTCCATGAATCTCCATGAATCTCCATGAATCTCCATGAATCTCCATGAATCTCCTTCATCAATCTCCACGAATCTCCATGAATCTCCATGAATCTCCATGAATCTCCACCATGAATCTCCATGAATCTCCATAAATCTACATGAATCTCCATGAATCTCAATGAATCTCCTCGATGAATCTCCATGAATCTTCATGAATCTCCTGATCCATGAATCTCTATGAATCTCCATGAATCTCCATGAATATCCTCCATGAATCTCCATGAACCTCCATGAATCTCCATGAACCTCCATGATTTCTTGTATGAATCTTCATGAATCTCCATGAATCTCCATGCATCTCCATGAATCTCCATGAATCTCCATGAACCTCCTCCATGAATCTCCATGAATCTCCATGAATATCCATGAATCTCCATGAATCTCCATGAATCTCCATGAACCTCTATGAATCTCCATGAATCTCCATGAATATCCTCCATGAATCTCCATGAATATCCTCCATGAATCTCCATGAATCTCCATGACTGTCCATGAATCTCCTCCATGAATCTCCTATATGAATCTCCATGAATCTCCATGAATCTCCATGAATCTCCACCATGAATCTCCATGAATCTCCATGAATCTCCATGATATCCTGTATGAATCTTCATGAATCTCCATGAATCTCCATGCATCTGCATGAATCTCCATGAATCTCCATGAATCTCCATGTATCTCCATGAATCTACATGAATCTCCATGAATCTCCATGAACCTCTATGAATCTCCATGAATCTCCATGAATATCCTCCATGAATCTCTATGAATCTCCATGAATTTCCATGAATCTCCTCCATGAATCTCCTATATGAATCTCCATGAATCTCCATGAATCTCCATGAATCTCCATGAATCTCCTTCATCAATCTCCACGAATCTCCATGAATCTCCATGAATCTCCATGAATCTCCATGAACCTCTATGAATCTCCATGAATCTCCATGAATATCCTCCATGAATCTCCATGAATCTCCATGAATGTCCATGAATCTCCTCCATGAATGTCCTATATGAATCTCCATGAATCTCCATGAATCTCCATGAATCTCCTTCATCAATCTGCACGAATCTCCATGAATCTCCATGAATCTCCATGAATCTCCATGAATCTCCATGATATCCGGTATGAATCTTCATGAATCTCCATGAATCTCCATGAATATCCATGAATCTCCATGTATCTCCATGAATCTCCATGAATCTCCATGAACCTCCTCCATGAATCTCCATGAATCTCCATGAATATCCATGAATCTCCATGAATCTCCATGAATCTGCATGTATCTCCATGAATCTACATGAATCTCCATGAATCTCCATGTATCTCCATGAATCACCTCCATGAATTTCCATGAATCTCCATGAATGACTATGAATCTCCATGAATCTCCATAAATCTCCAAGAATCTCCGTGAATCTCCATGAATCTCCATGAATGTCCATGTATCTCCATGAATCTATATGAATCTTCATGAATCTCCATGAATATCCTCCATGAATGTCTATGAATCTCCATGAATCTCCATGTTCTCCATGAATCTCCTTCATCAATCTCCACGAATCTCCATGATTCTCCATGAATCTCCATGAATCTCCATGAATCTCCTCCATGAATCTCCATGGATCTCCATGAATCTCCATGAATCTCCATGAATCTCCATGATATCGTGTATGAATCTTCATGAATCTCCATGAACCTCCATCAATCTCCCTGTATCTCCATGAATCTATATGAATCTCCATGAATCTCCATGAATATCCTCCATGAATCTCTATGAATCTCCATGAATCTCCATGAATCTCCATGATATCCTGTATGAATCTTCATGAATCTCCATGATTCTCCATGCATCTCCATGAATCTCCATGAATCTCCATGAACCTCCTCCATGTATCTCCATGAATCTCCATGAATATCCATGAATCTCCATGCATCTCCATGAATCTCCATGAATATCCATGAACCTCCTCCATGAATCTCCATGAATCTCCATGAATATCCATGAATCTCCATGAATCTCCAAGAATCTCCTCCATGTATCTCCATGAACCTCCTCCATGAATCTCCATGAATCTCCATGAATATCCATGAATCTCCACGAATCTCCATGAATCTCCATGGATCTCCATGATATCCTGTATGAATCTTCATGAATCTCCATGAATCTCCATGCATCTCCATGAATCTCCATGAATCTCCATGAACCTCCTCCATGAATCTCCATGAATCTCCATGAATATCCATGAATCTCCATGAATCTCCATGAATCTCCATGTATCTCCATGAATTTCCAAGAATCTCCATGAATGTCCATGAATGTCCTCCATGAATCTCCATGCATCTCCATGAATCTCCATGAATCTCCATGAACCTCCTCCATGAATCTCCATGAATCTCCATGAATATCCATGAATCTCCATGTATCTCCATGAATCTACATGAATCTCCATGAATCTCCATGAACCTCTATGAATCTCCATGAATCTCCATGAATATCCTCCATGAATCTCCACGAATCTCCATGAATCTCCATGGATCTCCATGATATCCTGTATGAATCTTCATGAATCTCCATGAATCTCCATGCATCTCCATGAATCTCCATGAATCTCCATGAACCTCCTCCATGAATCTCCATGAATCTCCATGAATATCCATGAATCTCCATGAATCTCCATGAATCTCCATGTATCTCCATGAATTTCCAAGAATCTCCATGAATGTCCATGAATGTCCTCCATGAATCTCCATGCATCTCCATGAATCTCCATGAATCTCCATGAACCTCCTCCATGAATCTCCATGAATCTCCATGAATATCCTCCATGAATCTCTATGAATCTCCATGAATGTCCATGAATCTCCTCCATGAATCTCCTATATGAATCTCCATGAATCTCCATGAATCTCCATGAATCTCCATGAATCTCCTTCATCAATCTCCACGAATCTCCACGAATCTCCATGAATCTCCATGAATCTCCATGAATCTCCATGAATATCCATGAATCTCCATGTATCTCCATGAATCTACATGAATCTCCATGAATCTCCATGAACCTCTATGAATCTCCATGAATCTCCATGAATATCCTCCATGAATCTCCACGAATCTCCATGAATCTCCATGGATCTCCATGATATCCTGTATGAATCTTCATGAATCTCCATGAATCTCCATGCATCTCCATGAATCTCCATGAATCTCCATGAACCTCCTCCATGAATCTCCATGAATCTCCATGAATATCCATGAATCTCCATGAATCTCCATGAATCTCCATGTATCTCCATGAATTTCCAAGAATCTCCATGAATGTCCATGAATGTCCTCCATGAATCTCCATGCATCTCCATGAATCTCCATGAATCTCCATGAACCTCCTCCATGAATCTCCATGAATCTCCATGAATATCCTCCATGAATCTCTATGAATCTCCATGAATGTCCATGAATCTCCTCCATGAATCTCCTATATGAATCTCCATGAATCTCCATGAATCTCCATGAATCTCCATGAATCTCCTTCATCAATCTCCACGAATCTCCATGAATCTCCATGAATCTCCATGAATCTCCATGAACCTCTATGAATCTCCATGAATCTCCATGAATCTCCTTCATCAATCTCCACGAATCTCCATGAATCTCCATGAATCTCCATGAATCTCCATGAATCTCCATGAATCTCCATGATATCCGGTATGAATCTCCATGAACCTCCTCCATGAATCTCCATGAATCTCCATGAATCTCCATGAATATCCATGAATATCCATGAATCTCCATGTATCTCCATGTATCTCCATGAATCTCCATGAATATCCATGAATCTTCATGAATCTCCTCCATGAATCTTCATGAATCGCCATGAATCTCCATGCATCTCCATGAATCTCCATGAATCTACATGAACCTCCTCCATGAATCTCCATGAATCTCCATGAATATCCTCCATGAATCTCCATGAATCTCCATGAATCTCCATGAATCTCCTTCATCAACCTCCACGAATCTCCATGAATCTACATGAATCTCCATGAATCTCCATAAATCTCCATGAATCTCCATGAATCTCCATTAATATCCATGAATATCCATGAATCTCCATGTATCTCCATGAATCTCCATGAATCTCCATGAATATCCATGAATCTTCATGAATCTCCTCCATGAATCTTCATGAATCTCCATGAATCTCCATGCATCTCCATGAATCTCCTTTATCAATCTCCACGAATCTCCATGAATTTACATGAATCTCCATGAATCTCCATGAATCTCCATGAATCTCCATGAATCTCCATGAATCTCCATGATATCCTGTATGAATCTTCATGAATCTCCATGAATCTCCATGCATCTCCATGAATCTCCATGAATCTCCACGAACCTCCTCCATGAATCTCCATGAATCTCCATGAATATCCATGAATCTCCATGAATCTCCATGAATCTGCATGTATCTCCATGAATCTACATGAATCTCCATGAATCTCCATGTATCTCCATGAATCACCTCCATGAATCTCCATGAATCTCCATGAATGACTATGAATCTCCATGAATCTCCATAAATCTCCAAGAATCTCCGTGAATCTCCATGAATCTCCATGAATCTCCATGAATCTCCATGAATCTCCACCATGAATCTCCATGAATCTCCATGAATCTCCATGAATCTCCATGATATCCTGTATGACTCTTCATGAATCTCCATGAATCTCCATGCATCTGCATGAATCTCCATGAATCTCCATGAATCTCCATGTATCTCCATGAATCTACATGAATCTCCATGAATCTCCATGAACCTCTATGAATCTCCATGAATCTCCATGAATATCCTCCATGAATCTCCATGGATCTCCATGAATCTCCATGAATCTCCATGAATCTCCATGATATCGTGTATGAATCTTCATGAATCTCCATGAACCTCCATCAATCTCCCTGTATCTCCATGAATCTATATGAATCTCCATGAATCTCCATGAATATCCTCCATGAATCTCTATGAATCTCCATGAATCTCCATGAATCTCCATGATATCCTGTATGAATCTTCATGAATCTCCATGATTCTCCATGCATCTCCATGAATCTCCATGAATCTCCATGAACCTCCTCCATGTATCTCCATGAATCTCCATGAATATCCATGAATCTCCATGCATCTCCATGAATCTCCATGAATATCCATGAACCTCCTCCATGAATCTCCATGAATCTCCATGAATATCCATGAATCTCCATGAATCTCCAAGAATCTCCTCCATGTATCTCCATGAACCTCCTCCATGAATCTCCATGAATCTCCATGAATATCCATGAATCTCCACGAATCTCCATGAATCTCCATGGATCTCCATGATATCCTGTATGAATCTTCATGAATCTCCATGAATCTCCATGCATCTCCATGAATCTCCATGAATCTCCATGAACCTCCTCCATGAATCTCCATGAATCTCCATGAATATCCATGAATCTCCATGAATCTCCATGAATCTCCATGTATCTCCATGAATTTCCAAGAATCTCCATGAATGTCCATGAATGTCCTCCATGAATCTCCATGCATCTCCATGAATCTCCATGAATCTCCATGAACCTCCTCCATGAATCTCCATGAATCTCCATGAATATCCATGAATCTCCATGTATCTCCATGAATCTACATGAATCTCCATGAATCTCCATGAACCTCTATGAATCTCCATGAATCTCCATGAATATCCTCCATGAATCTCCACGAATCTCCATGAATCTCCATGGATCTCCATGATATCCTGTATGAATCTTCATGAATCTCCATGAATCTCCATGCATCTCCATGAATCTCCATGAATCTCCATGAACCTCCTCCATGAATCTCCATGAATCTCCATGAATATCCATGAATCTCCATGAATCTCCATGAATCTCCATGTATCTCCATGAATTTCCAAGAATCTCCATGAATGTCCATGAATGTCCTCCATGAATCTCCATGCATCTCCATGAATCTCCATGAATCTCCATGAACCTCCTCCATGAATCTCCATGAATCTCCATGAATATCCTCCATGAATCTCTATGAATCTCCATGAATGTCCATGAATCTCCTCCATGAATCTCCTATATGAATCTCCATGAATCTCCATGAATCTCCATGAATCTCCATGAATCTCCTTCATCAATCTCCACGAATCTCCATGAATCTCCATGAATCTCCATGAATCTCCATGAACCTCTATGAATCTCCATGAATCTCCATGAATCTCCTTCATCAATCTCCACGAATCTCCATGAATCTCCATGAATCTCCATGAATCTCCATGAATCTCCATGAATCTCCATGATATCCGGTATGAATCTCCATGAACCTCCTCCATGAATCTCCATGAATCTCCATGAATCTCCATGAATATCCATGAATATCCATGAATCTCCATGTATCTCCATGTATCTCCATGAATCTCCATGAATATCCATGAATCTTCATGAATCTCCTCCATGAATCTTCATGAATCGCCATGAATCTCCATGCATCTCCATGAATCTCCATGAATCTACATGAACCTCCTCCATGAATCTCCATGAATCTCCATGAATATCCTCCATGAATCTCCATGAATCTCCATGAATCTCCATGAATCTCCTTCATCAACCTCCACGAATCTCCATGAATCTCCATGAATATCCATGAATCTTCATGAATCTCCTCCATGAATCTTCATGAATCTCCATGAATCTCCATGCATCTCCATGAATCTCCATGAATCTCCATGAACCTCCTCCATGAATCTCCATGAATCTCCATGAATATTCTCCATGAATCTCCATGAATCTCCTTTATCAATCTCCACGAATCTCCATGAATTTACATGAATCTCCATGAATCTCCATGAATCTCCATGAATCTCCATGAATCTCCATGAATCTCCATGATATCCTGTATGAATCTTCATGAATCTCCATGAATCTCCATGCATCTCCATGAATCTCCATGAATCTCCATGAACCTCCTCCATGAATCTCCATGAATCTCCATGAATATCCATGAATCTCCATGAATCTCCATGAATCTGCATGTATCTCCATGAATCTACATGAATCTCCATGAATCTCCATGTATCTCCATGAATCACCTCCATGAATCTCCATGAATCTCCATGAATGACTATGAATCTCCATGAATCTCCATAAATCTCCAAGAATCTCCGTGAATCTCCATGAATCTCCATGAATCTCCATGAATCTCCATGAATCTCCACCATGAATCTCCATGAATCTCCATGAATCTCCATGAATCTCCATGATATCCTGTATGACTCTTCATGAATCTCCATGAATCTCCATGCATCTGCATGAATCTCCATGAATCTCCATGAATCTCCATGTATCTCCATGAATCTACATGAATCTCCATGAATCTCCATGAACCTCTATGAATCTCCATGAATCTCCATGAATATCCTCCATGAATCTCCATGAATCTCCATGAATGTCCATGAATCTCCTCCATGAATCTCCTATATGAATCTCCATGAATCTCCATGAATCTCCATGAATCTCCATGAATCTCCTTCATCAATCTCCACGAATCTCCATGAATCTCCATGAATCTCCATGAATCTCCATGAATCTCCATGAATCTCCATGATATCCGGTATGAATCTTCATGAATCTCCATGAACCTCCTCCATGAATCTCCATGAATCTCCATGAATCTCCATGAATATCCATGAATATCCATGAATCTCCATGTATCTCCATGTATCTCCATGAATCTCCATGAACATCCATGAATCTTCATGAATCTCCTCCATGAATCTTCATGAATCGCCATGAATCTCCATGCATCTCCATGAATCTCCATGAATCTACATGAACCTCCTCCATGAATCTCCATGAATCTCCATGAATATCCTCCATGAATCTCCATGAATCTCCATGAATCTCCATGAATCTCCTTCATCAATCTCCACGAATCTCCATGAATCTACATGAATCTCCATGAATCTCCATGAATCTCCATGAATCTCCATGAATCTCCATTAATATCCATGAATATCCATGAATCTCCATGTATCTCCATGAATCTATATGAATCTCCATGAATATCCATGAATCTTCATGAATCTCCTCCATGAATCTCCATGAACCTCCATGAATCTCCATGAACCTCCATGATATCCTGTATGAATCTTCATGAATCTCCATGAATCTCCATGCATCTCCATGAATCTCCATGAATCTCCATGAACCTCCTCCATGAATCTCCATGAATCTCCATGAATATCCATGAATCTCCATGAATCTCCATGAATCTCCATGAACCTCTATGAATCTCCATGAATCTCCATGAATATCCTCCATGAATCTCCATGAATCTCCATGAATCTCCATGAATCTCCTTCATCAATCTCCACGAATCTCCATGAATCTACATGAATCTCCATGAATCTCCATGAATCTCCATGAATCTCCATGAATCTCCATGCATCTCCATGAATCTCCATGAATCTCCATGAACCTCCTCCATGAATGTCCATGAATCTCCATGAATATCCTCCATGAATCTCCATGAATCTCCTTTATCAATCTCCACGAATCTCCATGAATTTACATGAATCTCCATGAATCTCCATGAATCTCCATGAATCTCCATGATATCCTGTATGAATCTTCATGAATCTCCATGAATCTCCATGCATCTCCATGAATCTCCATGAATCTCCATGAACCTCCTCCATGAATCTCCATGAATCTCCATGAATATCCATGAATCTCCATGAATCTCCATGAATCTGCATGTATCTCCATGAATCTACATGAATCTCCATGAATCTCCATGTATCTCCATGAATCACCTCCATGAATCTCCATGAATCTCCATGAATGACTATGAATCTCCATGAATCTCCATAAATCTCCAAGAATCTCCGTGAATCTCCATGATTCTCCATGAATCTCCATGAATCTCCATGAATCTCCTCCATGAATCTCCATGGATCTCCATGAATCTACATGAATCTCCATGAATCTCCATGATATCGTGTATGAATCTTCATGAATCTCCATAAACCTCCATGAATCTCCCTGTATCTCCATGAATCTATATGAATCTCCATGAATCTCCATGAATATCCTCCATGAATCTCTATGAATCTCCATGAATCTCCATGAATCTCCATGATATCCTGTATGAATCTTCATGAATCTCCATGAATCTCCATGCATCTCCATGAATCTCCATGAATCTCCATGAACCTCCTCCATGTATCTCCATGAATCTCCATGAATATCCATGAATCTCCATGCATCTCCATGAATCTCCATGAATCTCCATGAACCTCCTCCATGAATCTCCATGAATCTCCATGAATATCCATGAATCTCCATGAATCTCCAAGAATCTCCTCCATGTATCTCCATGAACCTCCTCCATGAATCTCCATGAATCTCCATGAATATCCATGAATCTCCACGAATCTCCATGAATCTCCATGGATCTCCATGATATCCTGTATGAATCTTCATGAATCTCCATGAATCTCCATGCATCTCCATGAATCTCCATGAATCTCCATGAACCTCCTCCATGAATCTCCATGAATCTCCATGAATATCCATGAATCTCCATGAATCTCCATGAATCTCCATGTATCTCCATGAATTTCCAAGAATCTCCATGAATGTCCATGAATGTCCTCCATGAATCTCCATGCATCTCCATGAATCTCCATGAATCTCCATGAACCTCCTCCATGAATCTCCATGAATCTCCATGAATATCCATGAATCTCCATGAATCTCCATGAATCTCCATGTATCTCCATGAATCACCTCCATGAATCTCCATGAATGACTATGAATCTCCATGACTCTGTATGAATATCCTTGAATCTCCATGAATCTCCATAAATCTCCAAGAATCTCCGTGAATCTCCATGAATCTCCATGAATCTCCATGTATCTCCATGAATCTATATGAATCTTCATGAATCTCCATGAATATCCTCCATGAATGTCTATGAATCTCCATGAATCTCCATGAAGCTCCATGAATCTCCTTCATCAATCTCCACGAATCTCCATGATTCTCCATGAATCTCCATGAATCTCCAAGAATCTCCTCCATGTATCTCCATGAATCTCCTCCATGAATCTCCATGAATCTCCATGAATCTCCATGAATCTCCATGAATCTCCATGAATCTCCATGAATCTCCATGAATCTCCAAGAATGTCCATGAATGTCCTCCATGAATCTCCATGCATCTCCATGAATCTCCATGAACCTGCTCCATGAATCTCCATGAATCTCCATGAATCTCCATGAATCTCCTTCATGAATCTCCATGAATCTCCATGAATCTCCATGATATCCTGTATGAATCTTCATGAATCTCCATGAATCTCCATGCATCTCCATGAATCTCCATGAATCTCCATGAACCTCCTCCATGAATCTCCATGAATCTCCATGAATATCCATGAATCTCCATGAATCTGAAAGAATCTCCTCCATGTATCTCCATGAATCTCCTCCATGAATCTCCATGAATCTCCATGAATCTCCATGAATCTCCATGAATCTCCATGAATCTCCTCCATGAATCTCCATGAATCTCCTCCATGAATCTCCATGAATCACCTCCATGAATCTCCATGAATCTCCTCCATGAATCTCCATGAATCTCCATGAATCTCCATGAACCTCCTCCATGAATCTTCATGAATCTCCATGATATCCTGTATGAATCTTCATGAATCTCCATGAATCTCCATGCATCTCCATGAATCTCCATGAATCTCCATGAACCTCCTCCATGAATCTCCATGAATCTCCATGAATATCCATGAATCTCCATGAATCTCCATGAATCTCCATGTATCTCCATGAATTTCCAAGAATCTCCATGAATGTCCATGAATCTCCTCCATGAATCTCCTATATGAATCTCCATGTATCTCCATGAATCTACATGAATCTCCATGAATCTCCATGAATCTCCTAGATGAATCTCCATGAATCTCCATGAATCTACAAGAATCTCCATGAATCTCCATGAATCTCCATGAATCTCCATGAATATCCATGAATCTACATGAATCTCCATGAATCTCCATGAATCTCCTCCATGAATGTCCATGAATCTCCATGAATGTCCATGAATCTCCTCGATGAATCTCCATGAATCTTCATGCATCTCCATGAATCTCCATGAATCTCCATGTATCTCCATGAATCTACATGAATCTCCATGAATCTCAATGAATCTCCTCGATGAATCTCCATGAATCTTTATGAATCTCCTGATCCATGAATCTCTATGAATCTCCATTAATCTCCATGAATATGCTCCATGAATATCCTCCATGAATCTCCATGAATCTCCATGAATCTCCATGAATCTCCATGATATCCTGTATGAATCTTCATGAATCTCCATGAATCTCCATGCATCTCCATGAATCTCCATGAATCTCCATGAACCTCCTCCATGAATCTCCATGAATCTCCATGAATATCCATGAATCTCCATGAATCTCCATGAATCTCCATGTATCTCCATGAATTTCCAAGAATCTCCATGAATGTCCATGAATGTCCTCCATGAATCTCCATGCATCTCCATGAATCTCCATGAATCTCCATGAACCTCCTCCATGAATCTCCATGAATCTCCATGAATATCCATGAATCTCCATGAATCTCCATGAATCTCCATGTATCTCCATGAATCACCTCCATGAATCTCCATGAATGACTATGAATCTCCATGACTCTCCATGAATCTCCTTGAATCTCCATGAATCTCCATAAATCTCCAAGAATCTCCGTGAATCTCCATGAATCTCCATGAATCTCCATGTATCTCCATGAATCTATATGACTCTTCATGAATCTCCATGAATATCCTCCATGAATGTCTATGAATCTCCATGAATCTCCATGAAGCTCCATGAATCTCCTTCATCAATCTCCACGAATCTCCATGATTCTCCATGAATCTCCATGAATCTCCAAGAATCTCCTCCATGTATCTCCATGAATCTCCTCCATGAATCTCCATGAATCTCCATGAATCTCCATGAATCTCCATGAATCTCCATGAATGTCCATGAATGTCCTCCATGAATCTCCATGCATCTCCATGAATCTCCATGAATCTCCATGAACCTCCTCCATGAATCTCCATGAATCTCCATGAATCTCCATGAATCTCCATGAATCTCCATGAATCTCCTTCATGAATCTCCATGAATCTCCATGAATCTCCATGATATCCTGTATGAATCTTCATGAATCTCCATGAATCTCCATGCATCTCCATGAATCTCCATGAATCTCCATGAACCTCCTCCATGAATCTCCATGAATCTCCATGAATCTCCATGAATCTCCATGAATCTCCATGAATCTCCATGAATCTCCATGAATCTCCATGAATCTCCTCCATGAATCTCCATGAATCACCTCCATGAATCTCCATGAATCTCCTCCATGAATCTCCATCAATCTCCATGAATATCCATGAATCTACATGAATCTCCATGAATCTCCATGAATCTCCTCCATGAATCTCCATCAATCTCCATGAATATCCATGAATCTACATGAATCTCCATGAATCTCCATGAATCTCCTCCATGAATGTCCATGAATGTCCTCCATGAACCTCCATGAATCTCCATGAATCTCCTAGATGAATCTCCATGAATCTCCATGTATCTCCATGAATTTCCAAGAATCTCCATGAATGTCCATGAATCTCCTCCATGAATCTCCTATATGAATCTCCATGTATCTCCATGAATCTACATGAATCTCCATGAATCTCCATGAATCTCCTAGATGAATCTCCATGAATCTCCATGAATCTCCAGGAATCTTCATGAATCTCCTCCATGAATCTCCATGAATCTCCATGAATCTCCATGTATCTCCATGAATCTACATGAATCTCCATGAATGTCCATGAATCTCCTCGATGAATCTCCATGAATCTTCATGCATCTCCATGAATCTCCATGAATCTCCATGTATCTCCATGAATCTACATGAATCTCCATGAATCTCAATGAATCTCCTCGATGAATCTCCATGAATCTTTATGAATCTCCTGATCCATGAATCTCTATGAATCTCCATTAATCTCCATGAATATCCTCCATTAATCTCCATGAATCTCCATGAATCTCCATGAATCTCCATGATATCCTGTATGAATCTTCATGAATCTCCATGAATCTCCATGCATCTCCATGAATCTCCATGAATCTCCATGAACCTCCTCCATGAATCTCCATGAATCTCCATGAATATCCATGAATCTCCATGAATCTCCATGAATCTGCATGTATCTCCATGAATCTACATGAATCTCCATGAATCTTCTCCATGAATCTCCATGAATCTCCATGAATATCCTCCATGAATCTCCATGAATCTCCATGAATGTCCATGAATCTCCTCCATGAATCTCCTATAGGAATCTCCATGAATCTCCATGAATCTCCATGAATCTCCATGAATGTCCTCCATGAATCTCCATGCATCTCCATGAATCTCCATGAATCTCCATGAACCTCCTCCATGAATCTCCATGAATCTCTATGAATATCCATGAATCTCCATGAATCTCCATGAATCTCCATGTATCTCCATGAATCACCTCCATGAATCTCCATGAATCTCCATGAATGACTATGAATCTCCATGAATCTCCATAAATCTCCAAGAATCTCCGTGAATCTCCATGAATCTCCATGAATCTCCATGTATCTCCATGAATCTATATGAATCTTCATGAATCTCCATGAATATCCTCCATGAATGTCTATGAATCTCCATGAATCTCCATGTTCTCCATGAATCTCCTTCATCAATCTCCACGAATCTCCATGATTCTCCATGAATCTCCATGAATCTCCATGAATCTCCTCCATGAATCTCCATGGATCTCCATGAATCTCCATGAATCTCCATGATATCGTGTATGAATCTTCATGAATCTCCATGAACCTCCATGAATCTCCCTGTATCTCCATGAATCTATATGAATCTCCATGAATCTCCATGAATATCCTCCATGAATCTCTATGAATCTCCATGAATCTCCATGAATCTCCATGATATCCTGTATGAATCTTCATGAATCTCCATGAATCTCCATGCATCTCCATGAATCTCCATGAATCTCCATGAACCTCCTCCATGTATCTCCATGAATCTCCATGAATCTCCATGAACCTCCTCCATGAATCTCCATGAATCTCCATGAATATCCATGAATCTCCATGAATCTCCAAGAATCTCCTCCATGTATCTCCATGAACCTCCTCCATGAATCTCCATGAATCTCCATGAATATCCATGAATCTCCACGAATCTCCATGAATCTCCATGGATCTCCATGAATCTCCAGGAATCTTCATGAATCTCCTCCATGAATCTCCATGAATCTCCATGAATCTCCATGTATCTCCATGAATCTACATGAATCTCCATGAATGTCCATGAATCTCCTCGATGAATCTCCATGAATCTTCATGCATCTCCATGAATCTCCATGAATCTCCATGTATCTCCATGAATCTACATGAATCTCCATGAATCTCAATGAATCTCCTCGATGAATCTCCATGAATCTTTATGAATCTCCTGATCCATGAATCTCTATGAATCTCCATTAATCTCCATGAATATCCTCCATTAATCTCCATGAATCTCCATGAATCTCCATGATATCCTGTATGAATCTTCATGAATCTCCATGAATCTCCATGCATCTCCATGAATCTCCATGAATCTCCATGAACCTCCTCCATGAATCTCCATGAATCTCCATGAATATCCATGAATCTCCATGAATCTCCATGAATCTGCATGTATCTCCATGAATCTACATGAATCTCCATGAATCTTCTCCATGAATCTCCATGAATCTCCATGAATATCCTCCATGAATCTCCATGAATCTCCATGAATGTCCATGAATCTCCTCCATGAATCTCCTATAGGAATCTCCATGAATCTCCATGAATCTCCATGAATCTCCATGAATGTCCTCCATGAATCTCCATGCATCTCCATGAATCTCCATGAATCTCCATGAACCTCCTCCATGAATCTCCATGAATCTCTATGAATATCCATGAATCTCCATGAATCTCCATGAATCTCCATGTATCTCCATGAATCACCTCCATGAATCTCCATGAATCTCCATGAATGACTATGAATCTCCATGAATCTCCATAAATCTCCAAGAATCTCCGTGAATCTCCATGAATCTCCATGAATCTCCATGTATCTCCATGAATCTATATGAATCTTCATGAATCTCCATGAATATCCTCCATGAATGTCTATGAATCTCCATGAATCTCCATGTTCTCCATGAATCTCCTTCATCAATCTCCACGAATCTCCATGATTCTCCATGAATCTCCATGAATCTCCATGAATCTCCTCCATGAATCTCCATGGATCTCCATGAATCTCCATGAATCTCCATGATATCGTGTATGAATCTTCATGAATCTCCATGAACCTCCATGAATCTCCCTGTATCTCCATGAATCTATATGAATCTCCATGAATCTCCATGAATATCCTCCATGAATCTCTATGAATCTCCATGAATCTCCATGAATCTCCATGATATCCTGTATGAATCTTCATGAATCTCCATGAATCTCCATGCATCTCCATGAATCTCCATGAATCTCCATGAACCTCCTCCATGTATCTCCATGAATCTCCATGAATATCCATGAATCTCCATGCATCTCCATGAATCTCCATGAATCTCCATGAACCTCCTCCATGAATCTCCATGAATCTCCATGAATATCCATGAATCTCCATGAATCTCCAAGAATCTCCTCCATGTATCTCCATGAACCTCCTCCATGAATCTCCATGAATCTCCATGAATATCCATGAATCTCCACGAATCTCCATGAATCTCCATGGATCTCCATGATATCCTGTATGAATCTTCATGAATCTCCATGAATCTCCATGCATCTCCATGAATCTCCATGAATCTCCATGAACCTCCTCCATGAATCTCCATGAATCTCCATGAATATCCATGAATCTCCATGAATCTCCATGTATCTCCATGAATCACCTCCATGAATCTCCATGAATCTCTATGAATGACTATGAATCTCCATGAATCTCCATAAATTTCCAAGAATCTCCGTGAATCTCCATGAATCTCCATGAATCTCCATGTATCTCCATGAATCTATATGAATCTTCATGAATCTCCATGAATATCCTCCATGAATGTCTATGAATCTCCATGAATCTCCCTGTTCTCCATGAATCTCCTTCATCAATCTCCACGAATCTCCATGATTCTCCATGAATCTCCATGAATCTCCATGAATCTCCTACATGAATCTCCATGGATCTCCATGAATCTCCATGAATCTCCATGATATCGTGTATGAATCTTCATGAATCTCCATGAACCTCCATGAATCTCCCTGTATCTCCATGAATCTATATGAATCTCCATGAATCTCCATGAATATCCTCCATGAATCTCTATGAATCTCCATGAATCTCCATGAATCTCCATGATATCCTGTATGAATCTTCATGAATCTCCATGAATCTCCATGCATCTCCATGAATCTCCATGAATCTCCATGAACCTCCTCCATGTATCTCCATGAATCTCCATGAATATCCATGAATCTCCATGCATCTCCATGAATCTCCATGAATCTCCATGAACCTCCTCCATGAATCTCCATGAATCTCCATGAATATCCATGAATCTCCATGAATCTCCAAGAATCTCCTCCATGTATCTCCATGAACCTCCTCCATGAACCTCCATGAATCTCCATGAATATCCATGAATCTCCACGAATCTCCATGAATCTCCATGGATCTCCATGATATCCTGTATGAATCTTCATGAATCTCCATGAATCTCCATGCATCTCCATGAATCTTCATGAATCTCCATGAACCTCCTCCATGAATCTCCATGAATCTCCATGAATATCCATGAATCTCCATGAATCTCCATGAATCTCCATGTATCTCCATGAATTTCCAAGAATCTCCATGAATGTCCATGAATGTCCTCCATGAATCTCCATGCATCTCCATGAATCTCCATGAATCTTCATGAACCTCCTCCATGAATCTCCATGAATCTCCATGAATATCCATGAATCTCCATGAATCTCCATGAATCTCCATGTATCTCCATGAATCACCTCCATGAATCTCCATGAATGACTATGAATCTCCATGACTCTCCATGAATCTCCTTGAATCTCCATGAATCTCCATAAATCTCCAAGAATCTCCGTGAATCTCCATGAATCTCCATGAATCTCCATGTATCTCCATGAATCTATATGAATCTTCATGAATCTCCATGAATATCCTCCATGAATGTCTATGAATCTCCATGAATCTCCATGAAGCTCCATGAATCTCCTTCATCAATCTCCACGAATCTCCATGATTCTCCATGAATCTCCATGAATCTCCAAGAATCTCCTCCATGTATCTCCATGAATCTCCTCCATGAATCTCCATGAATCTCCATGAATCTCCATGAATCTCCATGAATCTCCATGAATCTCCATGAATCTCCATGAATCTCCATGAATGTCCATGAATGTCCTCCATGAATCTCCATGCATCTCCATGAATCTCCATGAATCTCCATGAACCTCCTCCATGAATCTCCATGAATCTCCATGAATCTCCATGAATCTCCATGAATCTCCATGAATCTCCTTCATGAATCTCCATGAATCTCCATGGATCTCCATGATATCCTGTATGAATCTTCATGAATCTCCATGAATCTCCATGCATCTCCATGAATCTCCATGAATCTCCATGAACCTCCTCCATGAATCTCCATGAATCTCCATGAATATCCATGAATCTCCATGAATCTCCATGAATCTCCATGAATCTCCATGAACCTCCTCCATGAATCTCCATGAATCTCCATGAATATCCATGAATCTCCATGAATCTCCATGAATCTCCATGTATCTCCATGAATTTCCAAGAATCTCCATGAATGTCCATGAATGTCCTCCATGAATCTCCATGCATCTCCATGAATCTCCATGAATCTTCATGAACCTCCTCCATGAATCTCCATGAATCTCCATGAATATCCATGAATCTCAATGAATCTCCATGAATCTCCATGTATCTCCATGAATCACCTCCATGAATCTCCATGAATGACTATGAATCTCCATGACTCTCCATGAATCTCCTTGAATCTCCATGAATCTCCATAAATCTCCAAGAATCTCCGTGAATCTCCATGAATCTCCATGAATCTCCATGTATCTCCATGAATCTATATGAATCTTCATGAATCTCCATGAATATCCTCCATGAATGTCTATGAATCTCCATGAATCTCCATGAAGCTCCATGAATCTCCTTCATCAATCTCCACGAATCTCCATGATTCTCCATGAATCTCCATGAATCTCCAAGAATCTCCTCCATGTATCTCCATGAATCTCCTCCATGAATCTCCATGAATCTCCATGAATCTCCATGAATCTCCATGAATCTCCATGAATCTCCATGTATCTCCATGAATTTCCAAGAATCTCCATGAATGTCCATGAATGTCCTCCATGAATCTCCATGCATCTCCATGAATCTCCATGAATCTCCATGAACCTCCTCCATGAATCTCCATGAATCTCCATGAATATCCATGAATCTCCATGAATCTCCATGAATCTCCATGTATCTCCATGAATCACCTCCATGAATCTCCATGAATGACTATGAATCTCCATGACTCTGTATGAATATCCTTGAATCTCCATGAATCTCCATAAATCTCCAAGAATCTCCGTGAATCTCCATGAATCTCCATGAATCTCCATGTATCTCCATGAATCTATATGAATCTTCATGAATCTCCATGAATATCCTCCATGAATGTCTATGAATCTCCATGAATCTCCATGAAGCTCCATGAATCTCCTTCATCAATCTCCACGAATCTCCATGATTCTCCATGAATCTCCATGAATCTCCAAGAATCTCCTCCATGTATCTCCATGAATCTCCTCCATGAATCTCCATGAATCTCCATGAATCTCCATGAATCTCCATGAATCTCCATGAATCTCCATGAATCTCCATGAATCTCCAAGAATGTCCATGAATGTCCTCCATGAATCTCCATGCATCTCCATGAATCTCCATGAACCTGCTCCATGAATCTCCATGAATCTCCATGAATCTCCATGAATCTCCTTCATGAATCTCCATGAATCTCCATGAATCTCCATGATATCCTGTATGAATCTTCATGAATCTCCATGAATCTCCATGCATCTCCATGAATCTCCATGAATCTCCATGAACCTCCTCCATGAATCTCCATGAATCTCCATGAATATCCATGAATCTCCATGAATCTGAAAGAATCTCCTCCATGTATCTCCATGAATCTCCTCCATGAATCTCCATGAATCTCCATGAATCTCCATGAATCTCCATGAATCTCCATGAATCTCCTCCATGAATCTCCATGAATCTCCTCCATGAATCTCCATGAATCACCTCCATGAATCTCCATGAATCTCCTCCATGAATCTCCATGAATCTCCATGAATCTCCATGAACCTCCTCCATGAATCTTCATGAATCTCCATGATATCCTGTATGAATCTTCATGAATCTCCATGAATCTCCATGCATCTCCATGAATCTCCATGAATCTCCATGAACCTCCTCCATGAATCTCCATGAATCTCCATGAATATCCATGAATCTCCATGAATCTCCATGAATCTCCATGTATCTCCATGAATTTCCAAGAATCTCCATGAATGTCCATGAATCTCCTCCATGAATCTCCTATATGAATCTCCATGTATCTCCATGAATCTACATGAATCTCCATGAATCTCCATGAATCTCCTAGATGAATCTCCATGAATCTCCATGAATCTACAAGAATCTCCATGAATCTCCATGAATCTCCATGAATCTCCATGAATATCCATGAATCTACATGAATCTCCATGAATCTCCATGAATCTCCTCCATGAATGTCCATGAATCTCCATGAATGTCCATGAATCTCCTCGATGAATCTCCATGAATCTTCATGCATCTCCATGAATCTCCATGAATCTCCATGTATCTCCATGAATCTACATGAATCTCCATGAATCTCAATGAATCTCCTCGATGAATCTCCATGAATCTTTATGAATCTCCTGATCCATGAATCTCTATGAATCTCCATTAATCTCCATGAATATGCTCCATGAATATCCTCCATGAATCTCCATGAATCTCCATGAATCTCCATGAATCTCCATGATATCCTGTATGAATCTTCATGAATCTCCATGAATCTCCATGCATCTCCATGAATCTCCATGAATCTCCATGAACCTCCTCCATGAATCTCCATGAATCTCCATGAATATCCATGAATCTCCATGAATCTCCATGAATCTCCATGTATCTCCATGAATTTCCAAGAATCTCCATGAATGTCCATGAATGTCCTCCATGAATCTCCATGCATCTCCATGAATCTCCATGAATCTCCATGAACCTCCTCCATGAATCTCCATGAATCTCCATGAATATCCATGAATCTCCATGAATCTCCATGAATCTCCATGTATCTCCATGAATCACCTCCATGAATCTCCATGAATGACTATGAATCTCCATGACTCTCCATGAATCTCCTTGAATCTCCATGAATCTCCATAAATCTCCAAGAATCTCCGTGAATCTCCATGAATCTCCATGAATCTCCATGTATCTCCATGAATCTATATGACTCTTCATGAATCTCCATGAATATCCTCCATGAATGTCTATGAATCTCCATGAATCTCCATGAAGCTCCATGAATCTCCTTCATCAATCTCCACGAATCTCCATGATTCTCCATGAATCTCCATGAATCTCCAAGAATCTCCTCCATGTATCTCCATGAATCTCCTCCATGAATCTCCATGAATCTCCATGAATCTCCATGAATCTCCATGAATCTCCATGAATGTCCATGAATGTCCTCCATGAATCTCCATGCATCTCCATGAATCTCCATGAATCTCCATGAACCTCCTCCATGAATCTCCATGAATCTCCATGAATCTCCATGAATCTCCATGAATCTCCATGAATCTCCTTCATGAATCTCCATGAATCTCCATGAATCTCCATGATATCCTGTATGAATCTTCATGAATCTCCATGAATCTCCATGCATCTCCATGAATCTCCATGAATCTCCATGAACCTCCTCCATGAATCTCCATGAATCTCCATGAATCTCCATGAATCTCCATGAATCTCCATGAATCTCCATGAATCTCCATGAATCTCCATGAATCTCCTCCATGAATCTCCATGAATCACCTCCATGAATCTCCATGAATCTCCTCCATGAATCTCCATCAATCTCCATGAATATCCATGAATCTACATGAATCTCCATGAATCTCCATGAATCTCCTCCATGAATCTCCATCAATCTCCATGAATATCCATGAATCTACATGAATCTCCATGAATCTCCATGAATCTCCTCCATGAATGTCCATGAATGTCCTCCATGAACCTCCATGAATCTCCATGAATCTCCTAGATGAATCTCCATGAATCTCCATGTATCTCCATGAATTTCCAAGAATCTCCATGAATGTCCATGAATCTCCTCCATGAATCTCCTATATGAATCTCCATGTATCTCCATGAATCTACATGAATCTCCATGAATCTCCATGAATCTCCTAGATGAATCTCCATGAATCTCCATGAATCTCCAGGAATCTTCATGAATCTCCTCCATGAATCTCCATGAATCTCCATGAATCTCCATGTATCTCCATGAATCTACATGAATCTCCATGAATGTCCATGAATCTCCTCGATGAATCTCCATGAATCTTCATGCATCTCCATGAATCTCCATGAATCTCCATGTATCTCCATGAATCTACATGAATCTCCATGAATCTCAATGAATCTCCTCGATGAATCTCCATGAATCTTTATGAATCTCCTGATCCATGAATCTCTATGAATCTCCATTAATCTCCATGAATATCCTCCATTAATCTCCATGAATCTCCATGAATCTCCATGAATCTCCATGATATCCTGTATGAATCTTCATGAATCTCCATGAATCTCCATGCATCTCCATGAATCTCCATGAATCTCCATGAACCTCCTCCATGAATCTCCATGAATCTCCATGAATATCCATGAATCTCCATGAATCTCCATGAATCTGCATGTATCTCCATGAATCTACATGAATCTCCATGAATCTTCTCCATGAATCTCCATGAATCTCCATGAATATCCTCCATGAATCTCCATGAATCTCCATGAATGTCCATGAATCTCCTCCATGAATCTCCTATAGGAATCTCCATGAATCTCCATGAATCTCCATGAATCTCCATGAATGTCCTCCATGAATCTCCATGCATCTCCATGAATCTCCATGAATCTCCATGAACCTCCTCCATGAATCTCCATGAATCTCTATGAATATCCATGAATCTCCATGAATCTCCATGAATCTCCATGTATCTCCATGAATCACCTCCATGAATCTCCATGAATCTCCATGAATGACTATGAATCTCCATGAATCTCCATAAATCTCCAAGAATCTCCGTGAATCTCCATGAATCTCCATGAATCTCCATGTATCTCCATGAATCTATATGAATCTTCATGAATCTCCATGAATATCCTCCATGAATGTCTATGAATCTCCATGAATCTCCATGTTCTCCATGAATCTCCTTCATCAATCTCCACGAATCTCCATGATTCTCCATGAATCTCCATGAATCTCCATGAATCTCCTCCATGAATCTCCATGGATCTCCATGAATCTCCATGAATCTCCATGATATCGTGTATGAATCTTCATGAATCTCCATGAACCTCCATGAATCTCCCTGTATCTCCATGAATCTATATGAATCTCCATGAATCTCCATGAATATCCTCCATGAATCTCTATGAATCTCCATGAATCTCCATGAATCTCCATGATATCCTGTATGAATCTTCATGAATCTCCATGAATCTCCATGCATCTCCATGAATCTCCATGAATCTCCATGAACCTCCTCCATGTATCTCCATGAATCTCCATGAATATCCATGAATCTCCATGCATCTCCATGAATCTCCATGAATCTCCATGAACCTCCTCCATGAATCTCCATGAATCTCCATGAATATCCATGAATCTCCATGAATCTCCAAGAATCTCCTCCATGTATCTCCATGAACCTCCTCCATGAATCTCCATGAATCTCCATGAATATCCATGAATCTCCACGAATCTCCATGAATCTCCATGGATCTCCATGAATCTCCAGGAATCTTCATGAATCTCCTCCATGAATCTCCATGAATCTCCATGAATCTCCATGTATCTCCATGAATCTACATGAATCTCCATGAATGTCCATGAATCTCCTCGATGAATCTCCATGAATCTTCATGCATCTCCATGAATCTCCATGAATCTCCATGTATCTCCATGAATCTACATGAATCTCCATGAATCTCAATGAATCTCCTCGATGAATCTCCATGAATCTTTATGAATCTCCTGATCCATGAATCTCTATGAATCTCCATTAATCTCCATGAATATCCTCCATTAATCTCCATGAATCTCTATGAATCTCCATGATATCCTGTATGAATCTTCATGAATCTCCATGAATCTCCATGCATCTCCATGAATCTCCATGAATCTCCATGAACCTCCTCCATGAATCTCCATGAATCTCCATGAATATCCATGAATCTCCATGAATCTCCATGAATCTGCATGTATCTCCATGAATCTACATGAATCTCCATGAATCTTCTCCATGAATCTCCATGAATCTCCATGAATATCCTCCATGAATCTCCATGAATCTCCATGAATGTCCATGAATCTCCTCCATGAATCTCCTATAGGAATCTCCATGAATCTCCATGAATCTCCATGAATCTCCATGAATGTCCTCCATGAATCTCCATGCATCTCCATGAATCTCCATGAATCTCCATGAACCTCCTCCATGAATCTCCATGAATCTCTATGAATATCCATGAATCTCCATGAATCTCCATGAATCTCCATGTATCTCCATGAATCACCTCCATGAATCTCCATGAATCTCCATGAATGACTATGAATCTCCATGAATCTCCATAAATCTCCAAGAATCTCCGTGAATCTCCATGAATCTCCATGAATCTCCATGTATCTCCATGAATCTATATGAATCTTCATGAATCTCCATGAATATCCTCCATGAATGTCTATGAATCTCCATGAATCTCCATGTTCTCCATGAATCTCCTTCATCAATCTCCACGAATCTCCATGATTCTCCATGAATCTCCATGAATCTCCATGAATCTCCTCCATGAATCTCCATGGATCTCCATGAATCTCCATGAATCTCCATGATATCGTGTATGAATCTTCATGAATCTCCATGAACCTCCATGAATCTCCCTGTATCTCCATGAATCTATATGAATCTCCATGAATCTCCATGAATATCCTCCATGAATCTCTATGAATCTCCATGAATCTCCATGAATCTCCATGATATCCTGTATGAATCTTCATGAATCTCCATGAATCTCCATGCATCTCCATGAATCTCCATGAATCTCCATGAACCTCCTCCATGTATCTCCATGAATCTCCATGAATATCCATGAATCTCCATGCATCTCCATGAATCTCCATGAATCTCCATGAACCTCCTCCATGAATCTCCATGAATCTCCATGAATATCCATGAATCTCCATGAATCTCCAAGAATCTCCTCCATGTATCTCCATGAACCTCCTCCATGAATCTCCATGAATCTCCATGAATATCCATGAATCTCCACGAATCTCCATGAATCTCCATGGATCTCCATGATATCCTGTATGAATCTTCATGAATCTCCATGAATCTCCATGCATCTCCATGAATCTCCATGAATCTCCATGAACCTCCTCCATGAATCTCCATGAATCTCCATGAATATCCATGAATCTCCATGAATCTCCATGTATCTCCATGAATCACCTCCATGAATCTCCATGAATCTCTATGAATGACTATGAATCTCCATGAATCTCCATAAATTTCCAAGAATCTCCGTGAATCTCCATGAATCTCCATGAATCTCCATGTATCTCCATGAATCTATATGAATCTTCATGAATCTCCATGAATATCCTCCATGAATGTATATGAATCTCCATGAATCTCCCTGTTCTCCATGAATCTCCTTCATCAATCTCCACGAATCTCCATGATTCTCCATGAATCTCCATGAATCTCCATGAATCTCCTACATGAATCTCCATGGATCTCCATGAATCTCCATGAATCTCCATGATATCGTGTATGAATCTTCATGAATCTCCATGAACCTCCATGAATCTCCCTGTATCTCCATGAATCTATATGAATCTCCATGAATCTCCATGAATATCCTCCATGAATCTCTATGAATCTCCATGAATCTCCATGAATCTCCATGATATCCTGTATGAATCTTCATGAATCTCCATGAATCTCCATGCATCTCCATGAATCTCCATGAATCTCCATGAACCTCCTCCATGTATCTCCATGAATCTCCATGAATATCCATGAATCTCCATGCATCTCCATGAATCTCCATGAATCTCCATGAACCTCCTCCATGAATCTCCATGAATCTCCATGAATATCCATGAATCTCCATGAATCTCCAAGAATCTCCTCCATGTATCTCCATGAACCTCCTCCATGAACCTCCATGAATCTCCATGAATATCCATGAATCTCCACGAATCTCCATGAATCTCCATGGATCTCCATGATATCCTGTATGAATCTTCATGAATCTCCATGAATCTCCATGCATCTCCATGAATCTTCATGAATCTCCATGAACCTCCTCCATGAATCTCCATGAATCTCCATGAATATCCATGAATCTCCATGAATCTCCATGAATCTCCATGTATCTCCATGAATTTCCAAGAATCTCCATGAATGTCCATGAATGTCCTCCATGAATCTCCATGCATCTCCATGAATCTCCATGAATCTTCATGAACCTCCTCCATGAATCTCCATGAATCTCCATGAATATCCATGAATCTCCATGAATCTCCATGAATCTCCATGTATCTCCATGAATCACCTCCATGAATCTCCATGAATGACTATGAATCTCCATGACTCTCCATGAATCTCCTTGAATCTCCATGAATCTCCATAAATCTCCAAGAATCTCCGTGAATCTCCATGAATCTCCATGAATCTCCATGTATCTCCATGAATCTATATGAATCTTCATGAATCTCCATGAATATCCTCCATGAATGTCTATGAATCTCCATGAATCTCCATGAAGCTCCATGAATCTCCTTCATCAATCTCCACGAATCTCCATGATTCTCCATGAATCTCCATGAATCTCCAAGAATCTCCTCCATGTATCTCCATGAATCTCCTCCATGAATCTCCATGAATCTCCATGAATCTCCATGAATCTCCATGAATCTCCATGAATCTCCATGAATCTCCATGAATCTCCATGAATGTCCATGAATGTCCTCCATGAATCTCCATGCATCTCCATGAATCTCCATGAATCTCCATGAACCTCCTCCATGAATCTCCATGAATCTCCATGAATCTCCATGAATCTCCATGAATCTCCTTCATGAATCTCCATGAATCTCCATGAATCTCCATGATATCCTGTATGAATCTTCATGAATCTCCATGAATCTCCATGCATCTCCATGAATCTCCATGAATCTCCATGAACCTCCTCCATGAATCTCCATGAATCTCCAAGAATCTCCTCCATGTATCTCCATGAACCTCCTCCATGAATCTCCTCCATGTATCTCCATAAACCTCCTCCATGAATCTCCATGAATCTCCATGAATATCCATGAATCTCCACGAATCTCCATGGATCTCCATGATATCCTGTATGAATCTTCATGAATCTCCATGAATCTCCATGCATCTCCATGAATCTCCATGAATCTCCATGAACCTCCTCCATGAATCTCCATGAATCTCCATGAATATCCATGAATCTCCATGAATCTCCATGAATCTCCATGAATCTCCATGAACCTCCTCCATGAATCTCCATGAATCTCCATGAATATCCATGAATCTCCATGAATCTCCATGAATCTCCATGTATCTCCATGAATTTCCAAGAATCTCCATGAATATCCATGAATGTCCTCCATGAATCTCCATGCATCTCCATGAATCTCCATGAATCTTCATGAACCTCCTCCATGAATCTCCATGAATCTCCATGAATATCCATGAATCTCAATGAATCTCCATGAATCTCCATGTATCTCCATGAATCACCTCCATGAATCTCCATGAATGACTATGAATCTCCATGACTCTCCATGAATCTCCTTGAATCTCCATGAATCTCCATAAATCTCCAAGAATCTCCGTGAATCTCCATGAATCTCCATGAATCTCCATGTATCTCCATGAATCTATATGAATCTTCATGAATCTCCATGAATATCCTCCATGAATGTCTATGAATCTCCATGAATCTCCATGAAGCTCCATGAATCTCCTTCATCAATCTCCACGAATCTCCATGATTCTCCATGAATCTCCATGAATCTCCAAGAATCTCCTCCATGTATCTCCATGAATCTCCTCCATGAATCTCCATGAATCTCCATGAATCTCCATGAATCTCCATGAATCTCCATGAATCTCCATGAATCTCCATGAATGTCCATGAATGTCCTCCATGAATCTCCATGCATCTCCATGAATCTCCATGAATCTCCATGAACCTCCTCCATGAATCTCCATGAATCTCCATGAATCTCCATGAATCTCCATGAATCTCCATGAATCTCCTTCATGAATCTCCATGAATCTCCATGAATCTCCATGAATATCCATGAATATCCATGAATCTCCATGTATCTCCATGTATCTCCATGAATCTCCATGAATATCCATGAATCTTCATGAATCTCCTCCATGAATCTTCATGAATCGCCATGAATATCCATGCATCTCCATGAATCTCCATGAATCTACATGAACCTCCTCCATGAATCTCCATGAATCTCCATGAATATCCTCCATGAATCTCCATGAATCTCCATGAATCTCCATGAATCTCCTTCATCAATCTCCACGAATCTCCACGAATCTCCATGAATCTACATGAATCTCCATGAATCTCCATGAATCTCCATGAATCTCCATGAATCTCCATTAATATCCATGAATATCCATGAATCTCCATGTATCTCCATGAATCTCCATGAATCTCCATGAATATCCATGAATCTTCATGAATCTCCTCCATGAATCTTCATGAATCTCCATGAATCTCCATGCATCTCCATGAATCTCCATGAATCTCCATGAACCTCCTCCATGAATCTCCATGAATCTCCATGAATATCCTCCATGAATCTCCATGAATCTCCTTTATCAATCTCCACGAATCTCCATGAATTTACATGAATCTCCATGAATCTCCATGAATCTCCATGAATCTCCATGATATCCTGTATGAAACTTCATGAATCTCCATGAATCTCCATGCATCTCCATGAATCTCCATGAATCTCCATGAACCTCCTCCATGAATCTCCATGAATCTCCATGAATATCCATGAATCTCCATGAATCTCCATGAATCTGCATGTATCTCCATGAATCTACATGAATCTCCATGAATCTCCATGTATCTCCATGAATCACCTCCATGAATCTCCATGAATCTCCATGAATGACTATGAATCTCCATGAATCTCCATAAATCTCCAAGAATCTCCGTGAATCTGCATGAATCTCCATGAATCTCCATGTATCTCCATGAATCTATATGAATCTTCATGAATCTCCATGAATATCCTCCATGAATGTCTATGAATCTCCATGAATCTCCATGTTCTCCATGAATCTCCTTCATCAATCTCCACGAATCTCCATGATTCTCCATGAATCTCCATGAATCTCCATGAATCTCCTCCATGAATCTCCATGGATCTCCATGAATCTCCATGAATCTCCATGAATCTCCATGATATCGTGTATGAATCTTCATGAATCTCCATGAACCTCCATGAATCTCCCTGTATCTCCATGAATCTATATGAATCTTCATGAATCTCCATGAATCTCCATGCATCTCCATGAATCTCCATGAATCTCCATGAACCTCCTCCATGTATCTCCATGAATCTCCATGAATATCCATGAATCTCCATGCATCTCCATGAATCTCCATGAATCTCCATGAACCTCCTCCATGAATCTCCATGAATCTCCATGAATATCCATGAATCTCCATGAATCTCCATGAACCTCCTCCATGAATCTCCATGAATCTCCATGAATATCCATGAATCTCCATGAATCTCCAAGAATCTCCTCCATGTATCTCCATGAACCTCCTCCATGAATCTCCATGAATCTCCATGAATATCCATGAATCTCCACGAATCTCCATGAATCTCCATGGATCTCCATGATATCCTGTATGAATCTTCATGAATCTCCATGAATCTCCATGCATCTCCATGAATCTCCATGAATCTCCATGAACCTCCTCCATGAATCTCCATGAATCTCCATGAATATCCATGAATCTCCATGAATCTCCATGAATCTCCATGTATCTCCATGAATTTCCAAGAATCTCCATGAATGTCCATGAATGTCCTCCATGAATCTCCATGCATCTCCATGAATCTCCATGAATCTCCATGAACCTCCTCCATGAATCTCCATGAATCTCCATGAATATCCATGAATCTCCATGAATCTCCATGAATCTCCATGTATCTCCATGAATCACCTCCATGAATCTCCATGAATGACTATGAATCTCCATGACTCTGTATGAATCTCCTTGAATCTCCATGAATCTCCATAAATCTCCAAGAATCTCCGTGAATCTCCATGAATCTCCATGAATCTCCATGTATCTCCATGAATCTATATGAATCTTCATGAATCTCCATGAATATCCTCCATGAATGTCTATGAATCTCCATGAATCTCCATGAAGCTCCATGAATCTCCTTCATCAATCTCCACGAATCTCCATGATTCTCCATGAATCTCCATGAATCTCCAAGAATCTCCTCCATGTATCTCCATGAATCTCCTCCATGAATCTCCATGAATCTCCATGAATCTCCATGAATCTCCATGAATCTCCATGAATCTCCATGAATCTCCATGAATCTCCAAGAATGTCCATGAATGTCCTCCATGAATCTCCATGCATCTCCATGAATCTCCATGAACCTGCTCCATGAATCTCCATGAATCTCCATGAATCTCCATGAATCTCCTTCATGAATCTCCATGAATCTCCATGAATCTCCATGATATCCTGTATGAATCTTCATGAATCTCCATGAATCTCCATGCATCTCCATGAATCTCCATGAATCTCCATGAACCTCCTCCATGAATCTCCATGAATCTCCATGAATATCCATGAATCTCCATGAATCTGAAAGAATCTCCTCCATGTATCTCCATGAATCTCCTCCATGAATCTCCATGAATCTCCATGAATCTCCATGAATCTCCATGAATCTCCATGAATCTCCATGAATCTCCTCCATGAATCTCCATGAATCTCCTCCATGAATCTCCATGAATCACCTCCATGAATCTCCATGAATCTCCTCCATGAATCTCCATGAATCTCCATGAATCTCCATGAACCTCCTCCATGAATCTTCATGAATCTCCATGATATCCTGTATGAATCTTCATGAATCTCCATGAATCTCCATGCATCTCCATGAATCTCCATGAATCTCCATGAACCTCCTCCATGAATCTCCATGAATCTCCATGAATATCCATGAATCTCCATGAATCTCCATGAATCTCCATGTATCTCCATGAATTTCCAAGAATCTCCATGAATGTCCATGAATCTCCTCCATGAATCTCCTATATGAATCTCCATGTATCTCCATGAATCTACATGAATCTCCATGAATCTCCATGAATCTCCTAGATGAATCTCCATGAATCTCCATGAATCTACAAGAATCTCCATGAATCTCCATGAATCTCCATGAATCTCCATGAATATCCATGAATCTACATGAATCTCCATGAATCTCCATGAATCTCCTCCATGAATGTCCATGAATCTCCATGAATGTCCATGAATCTCCTCGATGAATCTCCATGAATCTTCATGCATCTCCATGAATCTCCATGAATCTCCATGTATCTCCATGAATCTACATGAATCTCCATGAAGCTCAATGAATCTCCTCGATGAATCTCCATGAATCTTTATGAATCTCCTGATCCATGAATCTCTATGAATCTCCATTAATCTCCATGAATATGCTCCATGAATATCCTCCATGAATCTCCATGAATCTCCATGAATCTCCATGAATCTCCATGATATCCTGTATGAATCTTCATGAATCTCCATGAATCTCCATGCATCTCCATGAATCTCCATGAATCTCCATGAACCTCCTCCATGAATCTCCATGAATCTCCATGAATATCCATGAATCTCCATGAATCTCCATGAATCTCCATGAATATCCATGAATCTCCATGAATCTCCATGAATCTCCATGTATCTCCATGAATTTCCAAGAATCTCCATGAATGTCCATGAATGTCCTCCATGAATCTCCATGCATCTCCATGAATCTCCATGAACCTCCTCCATGAATCTCCATGAATCTCCATGAATATCCATGAATCTCCATGAATCTCCATGAATCTCCATGTATCTCCATGAATCACCTCCATGAATCTCCATGAATGACTATGAATCTCCATGACTCTCCATGAATCTCCTTGAATCTCCATGAATCTCCATAAATCTCCAAGAATCTCCGTGAATCTCCATGAATCTCCATGAATCTCCATGTATCTCCATGAATCTATATGAATCTTCATGAATCTCCATGAATATCCTCCATGAATGTCTATGAATCTCCATGAATCTCCATGAAGCTCCATGAATCTCCTTCATCAATCTCCACGAATCTCCATGATTCTCCATGAATCTCCATGAATCTCCAAGAATCTCCTCCATGTATCTCCATGAATCTCCTCCATGAATCTCCATGAATCTCCATGAATCTCCATGAATCTCCATGAATCTCCATGAATCTCCATGAATCTCCATGAATCTCCATGAATGTCCATGAATGTCCTCCATGAATCTCCATGCATCTCCATGAATCTCCATGAATCTCCATGAACCTCCTCCATGAATCTCCATGAATCTCCATGAATCTCCATGAATCTCCATGAATCTCCATGAATCTCCTTCATGAATCTCCATGAATCTCCATGAATCTCCATGATATCCTGTATGAATCTTCATGAATCTCCATGAATCTCCATGCATCTCCATGAATCTCCATGAATCTCCATGAACCTCCTCCATGAATCTCCATGAATCTCCAAGAATCTCCTCCATGTATCTCCATGAACCTCCTCCATGAATCTCCTCCATGTATCTCCATAAACCTCCTCCATGAATCTCCATGAATCTCCATGAATATCCATGAATCTCCACGAATCTCCATGGATCTCCATGATATCCTGTATGAATCTTCATGAATCTCCATGAATCTCCATGCATCTCCATGAATCTCCATGAATCTCCATGAACCTCCTCCATGAATCTCCATGAATCTCCATGAATATCCATGAATCTCCATGAATCTCCATGAATCTCCATGAATCTCCATGAACCTCCTCCATGAATCTCCATGAATCTCCATGAATATCCATGAATCTCCATGAATCTCCATGAATCTCCATGTATCTCCATGAATTTCCAAGAATCTCCATGAATGTCCATGAATGTCCTCCATGAATCTCCATGCATCTCCATGAATCTCCATGAATCTTCATGAACCTCCTCCATGAATCTCCATGAATCTCCATGAATATCCATGAATCTCAATGAATCTCCATGAATCTCCATGTATCTCCATGAATCACCTCCATGAATCTCCATGAATGACTATGAATCTCCATGACTCTCCATGAATCTCCTTGAATCTCCATGAATCTCCATAAATCTCCAAGAATCTCCGTGAATCTCCATGAATCTCCATGAATCTCCATGTATCTCCATGAATCTATATGAATCTTCATGAATCTCCATGAATATCCTCCATGAATGTCTATGAATCTCCATGAATCTCCATGAAGCTCCATGAATCTCCTTCATCAATCTCCACGAATCTCCATGATTCTCCATGAATCTCCATGAATCTCCAAGAATCTCCTCCATGTATCTCCATGAATCTCCTCCATGAATCTCCATGAATCTCCATGAATCTCCATGAATCTCCATGAATCTCCATGAATCTCCATGAATCTCCATGAATGTCCATGAATGTCCTCCATGAATCTCCATGCATCTCCATGAATCTCCATGAATCTCCATGAACCTCCTCCATGAATCTCCATGAATCTCCATGAATCTCCATGAATCTCCATGAATCTCCATGAATCTCCTTCATGAATCTCCATGAATCTCCATGAATCTCCATGAATATCCATGAATATCCATGAATCTCCATGTATCTCCATGTATCTCCATGAATCTCCATGAATATCCATGAATCTTCATGAATCTCCTCCATGAATCTTCATGAATCGCCATGAATATCCATGCATCTCCATGAATCTCCATGAATCTACATGAACCTCCTCCATGAATCTCCATGAATCTCCATGAATATCCTCCATGAATCTCCATGAATCTCCATGAATCTCCATGAATCTCCTTCATCAATCTCCACGAATCTCCACGAATCTCCATGAATCTACATGAATCTCCATGAATCTCCATGAATCTCCATGAATCTCCATGAATCTCCATTAATATCCATGAATATCCATGAATCTCCATGTATCTCCATGAATCTCCATGAATCTCCATGAATATCCATGAATCTTCATGAATCTCCTCCATGAATCTTCATGAATCTCCATGAATCTCCATGCATCTCCATGAATCTCCATGAATCTCCATGAACCTCCTCCATGAATCTCCATGAATCTCCATGAATATCCTCCATGAATCTCCATGAATCTCCTTTATCAATCTCCACGAATCTCCATGAATTTACATGAATCTCCATGAATCTCCATGAATCTCCATGAATCTCCATGATATCCTGTATGAAACTTCATGAATCTCCATGAATCTCCATGCATCTCCATGAATCTCCATGAATCTCCATGAACCTCCTCCATGAATCTCCATGAATCTCCATGAATATCCATGAATCTCCATGAATCTCCATGAATCTGCATGTATCTCCATGAATCTACATGAATCTCCATGAATCTCCATGTATCTCCATGAATCACCTCCATGAATCTCCATGAATCTCCATGAATGACTATGAATCTCCATGAATCTCCATAAATCTCCAAGAATCTCCGTGAATCTGCATGAATCTCCATGAATCTCCATGTATCTCCATGAATCTATATGAATCTTCATGAATCTCCATGAATATCCTCCATGAATGTCTATGAATCTCCATGAATCTCCATGTTCTCCATGAATCTCCTTCATCAATCTCCACGAATCTCCATGATTCTCCATGAATCTCCATGAATCTCCATGAATCTCCTCCATGAATCTCCATGGATCTCCATGAATCTCCATGAATCTCCATGAATCTCCATGATATCGTGTATGAATCTTCATGAATCTCCATGAACCTCCATGAATCTCCCTGTATCTCCATGAATCTATATGAATCTTCATGAATCTCCATGAATCTCCATGCATCTCCATGAATCTCCATGAATCTCCATGAACCTCCTCCATGTATCTCCATGAATCTCCATGAATATCCATGAATCTCCATGCATCTCCATGAATCTCCATGAATCTCCATGAACCTCCTCCATGAATCTCCATGAATCTCCATGAATATCCATGAATCTCCATGAATCTCCATGAACCTCCTCCATGAATCTCCATGAATCTCCATGAATATCCATGAATCTCCATGAATCTCCAAGAATCTCCTCCATGTATCTCCATGAACCTCCTCCATGAATCTCCATGAATCTCCATGAATATCCATGAATCTCCACGAATCTCCATGAATCTCCATGGATCTCCATGATATCCTGTATGAATCTTCATGAATCTCCATGAATCTCCATGCATCTCCATGAATCTCCATGAATCTCCATGAACCTCCTCCATGAATCTCCATGAATCTCCATGAATATCCATGAATCTCCATGAATCTCCATGAATCTCCATGTATCTCCATGAATTTCCAAGAATCTCCATGAATGTCCATGAATGTCCTCCATGAATCTCCATGCATCTCCATGAATCTCCATGAATCTCCATGAACCTCCTCCATGAATCTCCATGAATCTCCATGAATATCCATGAATCTCCATGAATCTCCATGAATCTCCATGTATCTCCATGAATCACCTCCATGAATCTCCATGAATGACTATGAATCTCCATGACTCTGTATGAATCTCCTTGAATCTCCATGAATCTCCATAAATCTCCAAGAATCTCCGTGAATCTCCATGAATCTCCATGAATCTCCATGTATCTCCATGAATCTATATGAATCTTCATGAATCTCCATGAATATCCTCCATGAATGTCTATGAATCTCCATGAATCTCCATGAAGCTCCATGAATCTCCTTCATCAATCTCCACGAATCTCCATGATTCTCCATGAATCTCCATGAATCTCCAAGAATCTCCTCCATGTATCTCCATGAATCTCCTCCATGAATCTCCATGAATCTCCATGAATCTCCATGAATCTCCATGAATCTCCATGAATCTCCATGAATCTCCATGAATCTCCAAGAATGTCCATGAATGTCCTCCATGAATCTCCATGCATCTCCATGAATCTCCATGAACCTGCTCCATGAATCTCCATGAATCTCCATGAATCTCCATGAATCTCCTTCATGAATCTCCATGAATCTCCATGAATCTCCATGATATCCTGTATGAATCTTCATGAATCTCCATGAATCTCCATGCATCTCCATGAATCTCCATGAATCTCCATGAACCTCCTCCATGAATCTCCATGAATCTCCATGAATATCCATGAATCTCCATGAATCTGAAAGAATCTCCTCCATGTATCTCCATGAATCTCCTCCATGAATCTCCATGAATCTCCATGAATCTCCATGAATCTCCATGAATCTCCATGAATCTCCATGAATCTCCTCCATGAATCTCCATGAATCTCCTCCATGAATCTCCATGAATCACCTCCATGAATCTCCATGAATCTCCTCCATGAATCTCCATGAATCTCCATGAATCTCCATGAACCTCCTCCATGAATCTTCATGAATCTCCATGATATCCTGTATGAATCTTCATGAATCTCCATGAATCTCCATGCATCTCCATGAATCTCCATGAATCTCCATGAACCTCCTCCATGAATCTCCATGAATCTCCATGAATATCCATGAATCTCCATGAATCTCCATGAATCTCCATGTATCTCCATGAATTTCCAAGAATCTCCATGAATGTCCATGAATCTCCTCCATGAATCTCCTATATGAATCTCCATGTATCTCCATGAATCTACATGAATCTCCATGAATCTCCATGAATCTCCTAGATGAATCTCCATGAATCTCCATGAATCTACAAGAATCTCCATGAATCTCCATGAATCTCCATGAATCTCCATGAATATCCATGAATCTACATGAATCTCCATGAATCTCCATGAATCTCCTCCATGAATGTCCATGAATCTCCATGAATGTCCATGAATCTCCTCGATGAATCTCCATGAATCTTCATGCATCTCCATGAATCTCCATGAATCTCCATGTATCTCCATGAATCTACATGAATCTCCATGAATCTCAATGAATCTCCTCGATGAATCTCCATGAATCTTTATGAATCTCCTGATCCATGAATCTCTATGAATCTCCATTAATCTCCATGAATATGCTCCATGAATATCCTCCATGAATCTCCATGAATCTCCATGAATCTCCATGAATCTCCATGATATCCTGTATGAATCTTCATGAATCTCCATGAATCTCCATGCATCTCCATGAATCTCCATGAATCTCCATGAACCTCCTCCATGAATCTCCATGAATCTCCATGAATATCCATGAATCTCCATGAATCTCCATGAATCTCCATGTATCTCCATGAATTTCCAAGAATCTCCATGAATGTCCATGAATGTCCTCCATGAATCTCCATGCATCTCCATGAATCTCCATGAATCTCCATGAACCTCCTCCATGAATCTCCATGAATCTCCATGAATATCCATGAATCTCCATGAATCTCCATGAATCTCCATGTATCTCCATGAATCACCTCCATGAATCTCCATGAATGACTATGAATCTCCATGACTCTCCATGAATCTCCTTGAATCTCCATGAATCTCCATAAATCTCCAAGAATCTCCGTGAATCTCCATGAATCTCCATGAATCTCCATGTATCTCCATGAATCTATATGACTCTTCATGAATCTCCATGAATATCCTCCATGAATGTCTATGAATCTCCATGAATCTCCATGAAGCTCCATGAATCTCCTTCATCAATCTCCACGAATCTCCATGATTCTCCATGAATCTCCATGAATCTCCAAGAATCTCCTCCATGTATCTCCATGAATCTCCTCCATGAATCTCCATGAATCTCCATGAATCTCCATGAATCTCCATGAATCTCCATGAATGTCCATGAATGTCCTCCATGAATCTCCATGCATCTCCATGAATCTCCATGAATCTCCATGAACCTCCTCCATGAATCTCCATGAATCTCCATGAATCTCCATGAATCTCCATGAATCTCCATGAATCTCCTTCATGAATCTCCATGAATCTCCATGAATCTCCATGATATCCTGTATGAATCTTCATGAATCTCCATGAATCTCCATGCATCTCCATGAATCTCCATGAATCTCCATGAACCTCCTCCATGAATCTCCATGAATCTCCATGAATCTCCATGAATCTCCATGAATCTCCATGAATCTCCATGAATCTCCATGAATCTCCATGAATCTCCTCCATGAATCTCCATGAATCACCTCCATGAATCTCCATGAATCTCCTCCATGAATCTCCATCAATCTCCATGAATATCCATGAATCTACATGAATCTCCATGAATCTCCATGAATCTCCTCCATGAATCTCCATCAATCTCCATGAATATCCATGAATCTACATGAATCTCCATGAATCTCCATGAATCTCCTCCATGAATGTCCATGAATGTCCTCCATGAACCTCCATGAATCTCCATGAATCTCCTAGATGAATCTCCATGAATCTCCATGTATCTCCATGAATTTCCAAGAATCTCCATGAATGTCCATGAATCTCCTCCATGAATCTCCTATATGAATCTCCATGTATCTCCATGAATCTACATGAATCTCCATGAATCTCCATGAATCTCCTAGATGAATCTCCATGAATCTCCATGAATCTCCAGGAATCTTCATGAATCTCCTCCATGAATCTCCATGAATCTCCATGAATCTCCATGTATCTCCATGAATCTACATGAATCTCCATGAATGTCCATGAATCTCCTCGATGAATCTCCATGAATCTTCATGCATCTCCATGAATCTCCATGAATCTCCATGTATCTCCATGAATCTACATGAATCTCCATGAATCTCAATGAATCTCCTCGATGAATCTCCATGAATCTTTATGAATCTCCTGATCCATGAATCTCTATGAATCTCCATTAATCTCCATGAATATCCTCCATTAATCTCCATGAATCTCCATGAATCTCCATGAATCTCCATGATATCCTGTATGAATCTTCATGAATCTCCATGAATCTCCATGCATCTCCATGAATCTCCATGAATCTCCATGAACCTCCTCCATGTATCTCCATGAATCTCCATGAATATCCATGAATCTCCATGCATCTCCATGAATCTCCATGAATCTCCATGAACCTCCTCCATGAATCTCCATGAATCTCCATGAATATCCATGAATCTCCATGAATCTCCATGAACCTCCTCCATGAATCTCCATGAATCTCCATGAATATCCATGAATCTCCATGAATCTCCAAGAATCTCCTCCATGTATCTCCATGAACCTCCTCCATGAATCTCCATGAATCTCCATGAATATCCATGAATCTCCACGAATCTCCATGAATCTCCATGGATCTCCATGATATCCTGTATGAATCTTCATGAATCTCCATGAATCTCCATGCATCTCCATGAATCTCCATGAATCTCCATGAACCTCCTCCATGAATCTCCATGAATCTCCATGAATATCCATGAATCTCCATGAATCTCCATGAATCTCCATGTATCTCCATGAATTTCCAAGAATCTCCATGAATGTCCATGAATGTCCTCCATGAATCTCCATGCATCTCCATGAATCTCCATGAATCTCCATGAACCTCCTCCATGAATCTCCATGAATCTCCATGAATATCCATGAATCTCCATGAATCTCCATGAATCTCCATGTATCTCCATGAATCACCTCCATGAATCTCCATGAATGACTATGAATCTCCATGACTCTGTATGAATCTCCTTGAATCTCCATGAATCTCCATAAATCTCCAAGAATCTCCGTGAATCTCCATGAATCTCCATGAATCTCCATGTATCTCCATGAATCTATATGAATCTTCATGAATCTCCATGAATATCCTCCATGAATGTCTATGAATCTCCATGAATCTCCATGAAGCTCCATGAATCTCCTTCATCAATCTCCACGAATCTCCATGATTCTCCATGAATCTCCATGAATCTCCAAGAATCTCCTCCATGTATCTCCATGAATCTCCTCCATGAATCTCCATGAATCTCCATGAATCTCCATGAATCTCCATGAATCTCCATGAATCTCCATGAATCTCCATGAATCTCCAAGAATGTCCATGAATGTCCTCCATGAATCTCCATGCATCTCCATGAATCTCCATGAACCTGCTCCATGAATCTCCATGAATCTCCATGAATCTCCATGAATCTCCTTCATGAATCTCCATGAATCTCCATGAATCTCCATGATATCCTGTATGAATCTTCATGAATCTCCATGAATCTCCATGCATCTCCATGAATCTCCATGAATCTCCATGAACCTCCTCCATGAATCTCCATGAATCTCCATGAATATCCATGAATCTCCATGAATCTGAAAGAATCTCCTCCATGTATCTCCATGAATCTCCTCCATGAATCTCCATGAATCTCCATGAATCTCCATGAATCTCCATGAATCTCCATGAATCTCCATGAATCTCCTCCATGAATCTCCATGAATCTCCTCCATGAATCTCCATGAATCACCTCCATGAATCTCCATGAATCTCCTCCATGAATCTCCATGAATCTCCATGAATCTCCATGAACCTCCTCCATGAATCTTCATGAATCTCCATGATATCCTGTATGAATCTTCATGAATCTCCATGAATCTCCATGCATCTCCATGAATCTCCATGAATCTCCATGAACCTCCTCCATGAATCTCCATGAATCTCCATGAATATCCATGAATCTCCATGAATCTCCATGAATCTCCATGTATCTCCATGAATTTCCAAGAATCTCCATGAATGTCCATGAATCTCCTCCATGAATCTCCTATATGAATCTCCATGTATCTCCATGAATCTACATGAATCTCCATGAATCTCCATGAATCTCCTAGATGAATCTCCATGAATCTCCATGAATCTACAAGAATCTCCATGAATCTCCATGAATCTCCATGAATCTCCATGAATATCCATGAATCTACATGAATCTCCATGAATCTCCATGAATCTCCTCCATGAATGTCCATGAATCTCCATGAATGTCCATGAATCTCCTCGATGAATCTCCATGAATCTTCATGCATCTCCATGAATCTCCATGAATCTCCATGTATCTCCATGAATCTACATGAATCTCCATGAATCTCAATGAATCTCCTCGATGAATCTCCATGAATCTTTATGAATCTCCTGATCCATGAATCTCTATGAATCTCCATTAATCTCCATGAATATGCTCCATGAATATCCTCCATGAATCTCCATGAATCTCCATGAATCTCCATGAATCTCCATGATATCCTGTATGAATCTTCATGAATCTCCATGAATCTCCATGCATCTCCATGAATCTCCATGAATCTCCATGAACCTCCTCCATGAATCTCCATGAATCTCCATGAATATCCGTGAATCTCCATGAATCTCCATGAATCTCCATGTATCTCCATGAATTTCCAAGAATCTCCATGAATGTCCATGAATGTCCTCCATGAATCTCCATGCATCTCCATGAATCTCCATGAATCTCCATGAACCTCCTCCATGAATCTCCATGAATCTCCATGAATATCCATGAATCTCCATGAATCTCCATGAATCTCCATGTATCTCCATGAATCACCTCCATGAATCTCCATGAATGACTATGAATCTCCATGACTCTCCATGAATCTCCTTGAATCTCCATGAATCTCCATAAATCTCCAAGAATCTCCGTGAATCTCCATGAATCTCCATGAATCTCCATGTATCTCCATGAATCTATATGACTCTTCATGAATCTCCATGAATATCCTCCATGAATGTCTATGAATCTCCATGAATCTCCATGAAGCTCCATGAATCTCCTTCATCAATCTCCACGAATCTCCATGATTCTCCATGAATCTCCATGAATCTCCAAGAATCTCCTCCATGTATCTCCATGAATCTCCTCCATGAATCTCCATGAATCTCCATGAATCTCCATGAATCTCCATGAATCTCCATGAATGTCCATGAATGTCCTCCATGAATCTCCATGCATCTCCATGAATCTCCATGAATCTCCATGAACCTCCTCCATGAATCTCCATGAATCTCCATGAATCTCCATGAATCTCCATGAATCTCCATGAATCTCCATGAATCTCCTTCATGAATCTCCATGAATCTCCATGAATCTCCATGATATCCTGTATGAATCTTCATGAATCTCCATGAATCTCCATGCATCTCCATGAATCTCCATGAATCTCCATGAACCTCCTCCATGAATCTCCATGAATCTCCATGAATCTCCATGAATCTCCATGAATCTCCATGAATCTCCATGAATCTCCATGAATCTCCATGAATCTCCTCCATGAATCTCCATGAATCACCTCCATGAATCTCCATGAATCTCCTCCATGAATCTCCATCAATCTCCATGAATATCCATGAATCTACATGAATCTCCATGAATCTCCATGAATCTCCTCCATGAATCTCCATCAATCTCCATGAATATCCATGAATCTACATGAATCTCCATGAATCTCCATGAATCTCCTCCATGAATGTCCATGAATGTCCTCCATGAACCTCCATGAATCTCCATGAATCTCCTAGATGAATCTCCATGAATCTCCATGTATCTCCATGAATTTCCAAGAATCTCCATGAATGTCCATGAATCTCCTCCATGAATCTCCTATATGAATCTCCATGTATCTCCATGAATCTACATGAATCTCCATGAATCTCCATGAATCTCCTAGATGAATCTCCATGAATCTCCATGAATCTCCAGGAATCTTCATGAATCTCCTCCATGAATCTCCATGAATCTCCATGAATCTCCATGTATCTCCATGAATCTACATGAATCTCCATGAATGTCCATGAATCTCCTCGATGAATCTCCATGAATCTTCATGCATCTCCATGAATCTCCATGAATCTCCATGTATCTCCATGAATCTACATGAATCTCCATGAATCTCAATGAATCTCCTCGATGAATCTCCATGAATCTTTATGAATCTCCTGATCCATGAATCTCTATGAATCTCCATTAATCTCCATGAATATCCTCCATTAATCTCCATGAATCTCCATGAATATCCATGAATCTCCATGAATCTCCATGAATCTGCATGTATCTCCATGAATCTACATGAATCTCCATGAATCTTCTCCATGAATCTCCATGAATCTCCATGAATATCCTCCATGAATCTCCATGAATCTCCATGAATGTCCATGAATCTCCTCCATGAATCTCCTATAGGAATCTCCATGAATCTCCATGAATCTCCATGAATCTCCATGAATGTCCTCCATGAATCTCCATGCATCTCCATGAATCTCCATGAATCTCCATGAACCTCCTCCATGAATCTCCATGAATCTCTATGAATATCCATGAATCTCCATGAATCTCCATGAATCTCCATGTATCTCCATGAATCACCTCCATGAATCTCCATGAATCTCCATGAATGACTATGAATCTCCATGAATCTCCATAAATCTCCAAGAATCTCCGTGAATCTCCATGAATCTCCATGAATCTCCATGTATCTCCATGAATCTATATGAATCTTCATGAATCTCCATGAATATCCTCCATGAATGTCTATGAATCTCCATGAATCTCCATGTTCTCCATGAATCTCCTTCATCAATCTCCACGAATCTCCATGATTCTCCATGAATCTCCATGAATCTCCATGAATCTCCTCCATGAATCTCCATGGATCTCCATGAATCTCCATGAATCTCCATGATATCGTGTATGAATCTTCATGAATCTCCATGAACCTCCATGAATCTCCCTGTATCTCCATGAATCTATATGAATCTCCATGAATCTCCATGAATATCCTCCATGAATCTCTATGAATCTCCATGAATCTCCATGAATCTCCATGATATCCTGTATGAATCTTCATGAATCTCCATGAATCTCCATGCATCTCCATGAATCTCCATGAATCTCCATGAACCTCCTCCATGTATCTCCATGAATCTCCATGAATATCCATGAATCTCCATGCATCTCCATGAATCTCCATGAATCTCCATGAACCTCCTCCATGAATCTCCATGAATCTCCATGAATATCCATGAATCTCCATGAATCTCCAAGAATCTCCTCCATGTATCTCCATGAACCTCCTCCATGAATCTCCATGAATCTCCATGAATATCCATGAATCTCCACGAATCTCCATGAATCTCCATGGATCTCCATGAATCTCCAGGAATCTTCATGAATCTCCTCCATGAATCTCCATGAATCTCCATGAATCTCCATGTATCTCCATGAATCTACATGAATCTCCATGAATGTCCATGAATCTCCTCGATGAATCTCCATGAATCTTCATGCATCTCCATGAATCTCCATGAATCTCCATGTATCTCCATGAATCTACATGAATCTCCATGAATCTCAATGAATCTCCTCGATGAATCTCCATGAATCTTTATGAATCTCCTGATCCATGAATCTCTATGAATCTCCATTAATCTCCATGAATATCCTCCATTAATCTCCATGAATCTCCATGAATCTCCATGAATCTCCATGATATCCTGTATGAATCTTCATGAATCTCCATGAATCTCCATGCATCTCCATGAATCTCCATGAATCTCCATGAACCTCCTCCATGAATCTCCATGAATCTCCATGAATATCCATGAATCTCCATGAATCTCCATGAATCTGCATGTATCTCCATGAATCTACATGAATCTCCATGAATCTTCTCCATGAATCTCCATGAATCTCCATGAATATCCTCCATGAATCTCCATGAATCTCCATGAATGTCCATGAATCTCCTCCATGAATCTCCTATAGGAATCTCCATGAATCTCCATGAATCTCCATGAATCTCCATGAATGTCCTCCATGAATCTCCATGCATCTCCATGAATCTCCATGAATCTCCATGAACCTCCTCCATGAATCTCCATGAATCTCTATGAATATCCATGAATCTCCATGAATCTCCATGAATCTCCATGTATCTCCATGAATCACCTCCATGAATCTCCATGAATCTCCATGAATGACTATGAATCTCCATGAATCTCCATAAATCTCCAAGAATCTCCGTGAATCTCCATGAATCTCCATGAATCTCCATGTATCTCCATGAATCTATATGAATCTTCATGAATCTCCATGAATATCCTCCATGAATGTCTATGAATCTCCATGAATCTCCATGTTCTCCATGAATCTCCTTCATCAATCTCCACGAATCTCCATGATTCTCCATGAATCTCCATGAATCTCCATGAATCTCCTCCATGAATCTCCATGGATCTCCATGAATCTCCATGAATCTCCATGATATCGTGTATGAATCTTCATGAATCTCCATGAACCTCCATGAATCTCCCTGTATCTCCATGAATCTATATGAATCTCCATGAATCTCCATGAATATCCTCCATGAATCTCTATGAATCTCCATGAATCTCCATGAATCTCCATGATATCCTGTATGAATCTTCATGAATCTCCATGAATCTCCATGCATCTCCATGAATCTCCATGAATCTCCATGAACCTCCTCCATGTATCTCCATGAATCTCCATGAATATCCATGAATCTCCATGCATCTCCATGAATCTCCATGAATCTCCATGAACCTCCTCCATGAATCTCCATGAATCTCCATGAATATCCATGAATCTCCATGAATCTCCAAGAATCTCCTCCATGTATCTCCATGAACCTCCTCCATGAATCTCCATGAATCTCCATGAATATCCATGAATCTCCACGAATCTCCATGAATCTCCATGGATCTCCATGATATCCTGTATGAATCTTCATGAATCTCCATGAATCTCCATGCATCTCCATGAATCTCCATGAATCTCCATGAACCTCCTCCATGAATCTCCATGAATCTCCATGAATATCCATGAATCTCCATGAATCTCCATGTATCTCCATGAATCACCTCCATGAATCTCCATGAATCTCTATGAATGACTATGAATCTCCATGAATCTCCATAAATTTCCAAGAATCTCCGTGAATCTCCATGAATCTCCATGAATCTCCATGTATCTCCATGAATCTATATGAATCTTCATGAATCTCCATGAATATCCTCCATGAATGTCTATGAATCTCCATGAATCTCCCTGTTCTCCATGAATCTCCTTCATCAATCTCCACGAATCTCCATGATTCTCCATGAATCTCCATGAATCTCCATGAATCTCCTACATGAATCTCCATGGATCTCCATGAATCTCCATGAATCTCCATGATATCGTGTATGAATCTTCATGAATCTCCATGAACCTCCATGAATCTCCCTGTATCTCCATGAATCTATATGAATCTCCATGAATCTCCATGAATATCCTCCATGAATCTCTATGAATCTCCATGAATCTCCATGAATCTCCATGATATCCTGTATGAATCTTCATGAATCTCCATGAATCTCCATGCATCTCCATGAATCTCCATGAATCTCCATGAACCTCCTCCATGTATCTCCATGAATCTCCATGAATATCCATGAATCTCCATGCATCTCCATGAATCTCCATGAATCTCCATGAACCTCCTCCATGAATCTCCATGAATCTCCATGAATATCCATGAATCTCCATGAATCTCCAAGAATCTCCTCCATGTATCTCCATGAACCTCCTCCATGAACCTCCATGAATCTCCATGAATATCCATGAATCTCCACGAATCTCCATGAATCTCCATGGATCTCCATGATATCCTGTATGAATCTTCATGAATCTCCATGAATCTCCATGCATCTCCATGAATCTTCATGAATCTCCATGAACCTCCTCCATGAATCTCCATGAATCTCCATGAATATCCATGAATCTCCATGAATCTCCATGAATCTCCATGTATCTCCATGAATTTCCAAGAATCTCCATGAATGTCCATGAATGTCCTCCATGAATCTCCATGCATCTCCATGAATCTCCATGAATCTTCATGAACCTCCTCCATGAATCTCCATGAATCTCCATGAATATCCATGAATCTCCATGAATCTCCATGAATCTCCATGTATCTCCATGAATCACCTCCATGAATCTCCATGAATGACTATGAATCTCCATGACTCTCCATGAATCTCCTTGAATCTCCATGAATCTCCATAAATCTCCAAGAATCTCCGTGAATCTCCATGAATCTCCATGAATCTCCATGTATCTCCATGAATCTATATGAATCTTCATGAATCTCCATGAATATCCTCCATGAATGTCTATGAATCTCCATGAATCTCCATGAAGCTCCATGAATCTCCTTCATCAATCTCCACGAATCTCCATGATTCTCCATGAATCTCCATGAATCTCCAAGAATCTCCTCCATGTATCTCCATGAATCTCCTCCATGAATCTCCATGAATCTCCATGAATCTCCATGAATCTCCATGAATCTCCATGAATCTCCATGAATCTCCATGAATCTCCATGAATGTCCATGAATGTCCTCCATGAATCTCCATGCATCTCCATGAATCTCCATGAATCTCCATGAACCTCCTCCATGAATCTCCATGAATCTCCATGAATCTCCATGAATCTCCATGAATCTCCATGAATCTCCTTCATGAATCTCCATGAATCTCCATGAATCTCCATGATATCCTGTATGAATCTTCATGAATCTCCATGAATCTCCATGCATCTCCATGAATCTCCATGAATCTCCATGAACCTCCTCCATGAATCTCCATGAATCTCCAAGAATCTCCTCCATGTATCTCCATGAACCTCCTCCATGAATCTCCTCCATGTATCTCCATGAACCTCCTCCATGAATCTCCATGAATCTCCATGAATATCCATGAATCTCCACGAATCTCCATGGATCTCCATGATATCCTGTATGAATCTTCATGAATCTCCATGAATCTCCATGCATCTCCATGAATCTCCATGAATCTCCATGAACCTCCTCCATGAATCTCCATGAATCTCCATGAATATCCATGAATCTCCATGAATCTCCATGAATCTCCATGAATCTCCATGAACCTCCTCCATGAATCTCCATGAATCTCCATGAATATCCATGAATCTCCATGAATCTCCATGAATCTCCATGTATCTCCATGAATTTCCAAGAATCTCCATGAATGTCCATGAATGTCCTCCATGAATCTCCATGCATCTCCATGAATCTCCATGAATCTTCATGAACCTCCTCCATGAATCTCCATGAATCTCCATGAATATCCATGAATCTCCATGAATCTCCATGAATCTCCATGTATCTCCATGAATCACCTCCATGAATCTCCATGAATGACTATGAATCTCCATGACTCTCCATGAATCTCCTTGAATCTCCATGAATCTCCATAAATCTCCAAGAATCTCCGTGAATCTCCATGAATCTCCATGAATCTCCATGTATCTCCATGAATCTATATGAATCTTCATGAATCTCCATGAATATCCTCCATGAATGTCTATGAATCTCCATGAATCTCCATGAAGCTCCATGAATCTCCTTCATCAATCTCCACGAATCTCCATGATTCTCCATGAATCTCCATGAATCTCCAAGAATCTCCTCCATGTATCTCCATGAATCTCCTCCATGAATCTCCATGAATCTCCATGAATCTCCATGAATCTCCATGAATCTCCATGAATCTCCATGAATCTCCATGAATGTCCATGAATGTCCTCCATGAATCTCCATGCATCTCCATGAATCTCCATGAATCTCCATGAACCTCCTCCATGAATCTCCATGAATCTCCATGAATCTCCATGAATCTCCATGAATCTCCATGAATCTCCTTCATGAATCTCCATGAATCTCCATGAATCTCCATGATATCCTGTATGAATCTTCATGAATCTCCATGAATCTCCATGCATCTCCATGAATCTCCATGAATCTCCATGAACCTCCTCCATGAATCTCCATGAATCTCCATGAATATCCATGAATCTCCATGAATCTCCAAGAATCTCCTCCATGTATCTCCATGAACCTCCTCCATGAATCTCCATGAATCTCCATGAATATCCATGAATCTCCACGAATCTCCATGGATCTCCATGATATCCTGTATGAATCTTCATGAATCTTCATGAATCTCCATGAACCTCCATGAATCTCCCTGTATCTCCATGAATCTATATGAATCTCCATGAATCTCCATGAATATCCTCCATGAATCTCTATGAATCTCCATGAATCTCCATGAATCTCCATGATATCCTGTATGAATCTTCATGAATCTCCATGAATCTCCATGCATCTCCATGAATCTCCATGAATCTCCATCAACCTCCTCCATGTATCTCCATGAATCTCCATGAATATCCATGAATCTCCATGCATCTCCATGAATCTCCATGAATCTCCATGAACCTCCTCCATGAATCTCCATGAATCTCCATGAATATCCATGAATCTCCATGAATCTCCAAGAATCTCCTCCATGTATCTCCATGAACCTCCTCCATGAATCTCCATGAATCTCCATGAATATCCATGAATCTCCACGAATCTCCATGGATCTCCATGATATCCTGTATGAATCTTCATGAATCTCCATGAATCTCCATGCATCTCCATGAATCTCCATGAATCTCCATGAACCTCCTCCATGAATCTCCATGAATCTCCATGAATATCCATGAATCTCCATGAATCTCCATGAATCTCCATGTATCTCCATGAATCACCTCCATGAATCTCCATGAATCTCCATGAATGACTATGAATCTCCATGAATCTCCATAAATTTCCAAGAATCTCCGTGAATCTTCATGAATCTCCATGAATCTCCATGTATCTCCATGAATCTATATGAATCTTCATGAATCTCCATGAATATCATCCATGAATGTCTATGAATCTCCATGAATCTCCATGTTCTCCATGAATCTCCTTCATCAATCTCCACGAATCTCCATGATTCTCCATGAATCTCCATGAATCTCCATGAATCTCCTCCATGAATCTCCATGGATCTCCATGAATCTCCATGAATCTCCATGATATCGTGTATGAATCTTCATGAATCTCCATGAATCTCCATGAATCTCCATGTATCTCCATGAATCTATATGAATCTTCATGAATCTCCATGAATATCCTCCATGAATGTCTATGAATCTCCATGAATCTCCATGTTCTCCATGAATCTCCTTCATCAATCTCCACGAATCTCCATGATTCTCCATGAATCTCCATGAATCTCCATGAATCTCCTACATGAATCTCCATGGATCTCCATGAATCTCCATGAATCTCCATGATATCGTGTATGAATCTTCATGAATCTCCATGAACCTCCATGAATCTCCCTGTATCTCCATGAATCTATATGAATCTCCATGAATCTCCATGAATATCCTCCATGAATCTCTATGAATCTCCATGAATCTCCATGAATCTCCATGATATCCTGTATGAATCTTCATGAATCTCCATGAATCTCCATGCATCTCCATGAATCTCCATGAATCTCCATGAACCTCCTCCATGTATCTCCATGAATCTCCATGAATATCCATGAATCTCCATGCATCTCCATGAATCTCCATGAATCTCCATGAACCTCCTCCATGAATCTCCATGAATCTCCATGAATATCCATGAATCTCCATGAATCTCCAAGAATCTCCTCCATGTATCTCCATGAACCTCCTCCATGAATCTCCATGAATCTCCATGAATATCCATGAATCTCCACGAATCTCCATGAATCTCCATGGATCTCCATGATATCCTGTATGAATCTTCATGAATCTCCATGAATCTCCATGCATCTCCATGAATCTCCATGAATCTCCATGAACCTCCTCCATGAATCTCCATGAATCTCCATGAATATCCATGAATCTCCATGAATCTCCATGAATCTCCATGTATCTCCATGAATTTCCAAGAATCTCCATGAATGTCCATGAATGTCCTCCATGAATCTCCATGCATCTCCATGAATCTCCATGAATCTTCATGAACCTCCTCCATGAATCTCCATGAATCTCCATGAATATCCATGAATCTCCATGAATCTCCATGAATCTCCATGTATCTCCATGAATCACCTCCATGAATCTCCATGAATGACTATGAATCTCCATGACTCTCCATGAATCTCCTTGAATCTCCATGAATCTCCATAAATCTCCAAGAATCTCCGTGAATCTCCATGAATCTCCATGAATCTCCATGTATCTCCATGAATCTATATGAATCTTCATGAATCTCCATGAATATCCTCCATGAATGTCTATGAATCTCCATGAATCTCCATGAAGCTCCATGAATCTCCTTCATCAATCTCCACGAATCTCCATGATTCTCCATGAATCTCCATGAATCTCCAAGAATCTCCTCCATGTATCTCCATGAATCTCCTCCATGAATCTCCATGAATCTCCATGAATCTCCATGAATCTCCATGAATCTCCATGAATCTCCATGAATCTCCATAAATCTCCAAGAATCTCCGTGAATCTCCATGAATCTCCATGAACCTCCATGAACCTCCTTCATGAATCTCCATGAATCTCCATGAACCTCCTCCATGAATCTCCATGAATCTCCATGAATCTCCATGAATCTCCATGAATCTCCATGAACCTCCTCCATGAATCTCCATGAATCTCCATGAATATCCATGAATCTCCATGAATCTCCAAGAATCTCCTCCATGTATCTCCATGAATCTCCTCCATGAATCTCCATGAATCTCCATGAATCTCCATGAATCTCCATGAATCTCCATGAATCTCCATGAATCTCCTCCATGAATCTACATGAATCTCCTCCATGAATCTCCATGAATCACCTCCATGAATCTCCATGAATCTCCTCCATGAATCTCCATGAATCTCCATGAATCTCCATGAACCTCCTCCATGAATCTCCATGAATCTCCATGATATCCTGTATGAATCTTCATGAATCTACATGAATCTCCATGCATCTCCATGAATCTCCATGAATCTCCATGAATCTCCTCCATGAATCTCCATGAATCTCCATGATATCCTGTATGAATCTTCATGAATCTCCATGAATCTCCATGCATCTCCATGAATCTCCATGAATCTCCATGAACCTCCTCCATGTATCTCCATGAATCTCCATGAATATCCATGAATCTCCATGAATCTCCATGAATCTCCATGTATCTCCATGAATCACCTCCATGAATCTCCATGAATGGCTATGAATCTCCATGACTCTCCATGAATCTCCTTGAATCTCCATGAATCTCCATAAATCTCCAAGAATCTCCGTGAATCTCCATGAATCTCCATGAACCTCCATGAACCTCCTTCATGAATCTCCATGAATCTCCATGAATATCCATGAATCTCCATAAATCTCCATGAACCTCCTCCATGAATCTCCACGAATCTCCATGAATATCCATGAATCTCCATGAATCTGCATAAATCTCCATGTATCTCCATGAATCTACATAAATCTCCATGAATCTCCATGAATCTCCATGAATCTCCATGAATCTCCTCCATGAATCTCCGTGAATCTCCATGAATCTCCATGAATCTCCATGAATATCCATGAATCTACATGTATCTCCATGAATCTACATGAATCTCCATGAATCTCCATGAATCTCCTCCATGAATCTCCATGAATCTTCATGAATCTCCTGATCCATGAACCTCTATGAATCTCCATGAATCTCCATGACATCCTGTATGAATCTTCATGAATCTCCATGAATCTCCATGCATCTCCATGAATCTCCATGAATCTCCATGAACCTCCTCCATGAATCTCCATGAAAATCCTCCATGAATCTCCATGAATCTCCTCCATGAATCTCCATGAATCAAATCCATGAATCTCCATGAATCTCCATGAATATCCATGAATCTCCATGAATCTCCATGTATCTCCATGAATCTACATGAATATCCATGAATCTCAATGAATCTCCTCGATGAATCTCCATGAATCTTCATGAATATCCTGATCCATGAATCTCTATGAATCTCCATGAATCTCCATGAATATCCTCCATGAATCTCCATGAATCTCCATGAATCTCCATGAATCTCCATGATATCCTGTATGAATCTTCATGAATCTCCATGAATCTCCATGCATCTCCATGAATCTCCATGAATCTCCATGAACCTCCTCCATGAATCTCCATGAATCTCCATGAATATCCATGAATCTCCATGAATCTCCATGAATCTCCATGTATCTCCATGAATTTCCAAGAATCTCCATGAATGTCCATGAATGTCCTCCATGAATCTCCATGCATCTCCATGAATCTCCATGAATCTTCATGAACCTCCTCCATGAATCTCCATGAATCTCCATGAATATCCATGAATCTCCATGAATCTCCATGAATCTCCATGTATCTCCATGAATCACCTCCATGAATCTCCATGAATGACTATGAATCTCCATGACTCTCCATGAATCTCCTTGAATCTCCATGAATCTCCATAAATCTCCAAGAATCTCCGTGAATCTCCATGAATCTCCATGAATCTCCATGTATCTCCATGAATCTATATGAATCTTCATGAATCTCCATGAATATCCTCCATGAATGTCTATGAATCTCCATGAATCTCCATGAAGCTCCATGAATCTCCTTCATCAATCTCCACGAATCTCCATGATTCTCCATGAATCTCCATGAATCTCCAAGAATCTCCTCCATGTATCTCCATGAATCTCCTCCATGAATCTCCATGAATCTCCATGAATCTCCATGAATCTCCATGAATCTCCATGAATCTCCATGAATCTCCATGAATGTCCATGAATGTCCTCCATGAATCTCCATGCATCTCCATGAATCTCCATGAATCTCCATGAACCTCCTCCATGAATCTCCATGAATCTCCATGAATCTCCATGAATCTCCATGAATCTCCATGAACCTCCTCCATGAATCTCCATGAATCTCCATGAATATCCATGAATCTCCATGAATCTCCAAGAATCTCCTCCATGTATCTCCATGAATCTCCTCCATGAATCTCCATGAATCTCCATGAATCTCCATGAATCTCCATGAATCTCCATGAATCTCCATGAATCTCCTCCATGAATCTACATGAATCTCCTCCATGAATCTCCATGAATCACCTCCATGAATCTCCATGAATCTCCTCCATGAATCTCCATGAATCTCCATGAATCTCCATGAACCTCCTCCATGAATCTCCATGAATCTCCATGATATCCTGTATGAATCTTCATGAATCTACATGAATCTCCATGCATCTCCATGAATCTCCATGAATCTCCATGAATCTCCTCCATGAATCTCCATGAATCTCCATGATATCCTGTATGAATCTTCATGAATCTCCATGAATCTCCATGCATCTCCATGAATCTCCATGAATCTCCATGAACCTCCTCCATGTATCTCCATGAATCTCCATGAATATCCATGAATCTCCATGAATCTCCATGAATCTCCATGTATCTCCATGAATCACCTCCATGAATCTCCATGAATGGCTATGAATCTCCATGACTCTCCATGAATCTCCTTGAATCTCCATGAATCTCCATAAATCTCCAAGAATCTCCGTGAATCTCCATGAATCTCCATGAACCTCCATGAACCTCCTTCATGAATCTCCATGAATCTCCATGAATATCCATGAATCTCCATGAATCTCCATGAACCTCCTCCATGAATCTCCACGAATCTCCATGAATATCCATGAATCTCCATGAATCTGCATAAATCTCCATGTATCTCCATGAATCTACATAAATCTCCATGAATCTCCATGAATCTCCATGAATCTCCATGAATCTCCTCCATGAATCTCCGTGAATCTCCATGAATCTCCATGAATCTCCATGAATATCCATGAATCTACATGTATCTCCATGAATCTACATGAATCTCCATGAATCTCCATGAATCTCCTCCATGAATCTCCATGAATCTTCATGAATCTCCTGATCCATGAACCTCTATGAATCTCCATGAATCTCCATGACATCCTGTATGAATCTTCATGAATCTCCATGAATCTCCATGCATCTCCATGAATCTCCATGAATCTCCATGAACCTCCTCCATGAATCTCCATGAAAATCCTCCATGAATCTCCATGAATCTCCTCCATGAATCTCCATGAATCAAATCCATGAATCTCCATGAATCTCCATGAATATCCATGAATCTCCATGAATCTCCATGTATCTCCATGAATCTACATGAATATCCATGAATCTCAATGAATCTCCTCGATGAATCTCCATGAATCTTCATGAATATCCTGATCCATGAATCTCTATGAATCTCCATGAATCTCCATGAATATCCTCCATGAATCTCCATGAATCTCCATGAATCTCCATGAATCTCCATGATATCCTGTATGAATCTTCATGAATCTCCATGCATCTCCATGAATCTCCATGAATCTCCATGAACCTACTCCATGAATCTCCATGAATCTCCATGCATCTCCATGAATCTCCATGAATCTCCATGAACCTCCTCCATGAATCTCCATGAATCTCCATGAATATCCATGAATCTCCATGAATCTCCATGAATCTCCATGAATCTCCATGAATCTCCATGAATCTCCATGAATCTCCATGAATCTCCTCAATGAATCTCCATGAATCTCCTCCATGAATCTCCATGAATCACCTCCATGAATCTCCATGAATCTCCATGAATCTCCATGAATCTCCATGAACCTCCTTCATGAATCTCCATGAATCTCCATGAATATCCATGAATCTCCATGAATCTCCATGAACCTCCTCCATGAATCTCCATGAATCTCCATGAATATCCAAGGAATCTCCATCAATCTGCATAAATCTCCATGTATCTCCATGAATCTCCATGAATCTCCATGAATATCCATGAATCTCCATGCATCTCCATGAATCTCCATGAATCTCCATGAACCTACTCCATGAATCTCCATGAATCTCCATGCATCTCCATGAATCTCCATGAATCTCCATGAACCTCCTCCATGAATCTCCATGAATCTCCATGAATATCCATGAATCTCCATGAATCTCCATGAATCTCCATGAATCTCCATGAATCTCCATGAATCTCCATAAATCTCCAAGAATCTCCGTGAATCTCCATGAATCTCCATGAATCTCCATGTATCTCCATGAATCTATATGAATCTTCATGAATCTCCATGAATATCCTCCATGAATGTCTATGAATCTCCATGAATCTCCATGAAGCTCCATGAATCTCCTTCATCAATCTCCACGAATCTCCATGATTCTCCATGAATCTCCATGAATCTCCAAGAATCTCCTCCATGTATCTCCATGAATCTCATCCATGAATCTCCATGAATCTCCATGAATCTCCATGAATCTCCATGAATCTCCATGAATCTCCATGAATGTCCATGAATGTCCTCCATGAATCTCCATGCATCTCCATGAATCTCCATGAATCTCCATGAACCTCCTCCATGAATCTCCATGAATCTCCATGAATCTCCATGAATCTCCTTCATGAATCTCCATGAATCTCCATGAATCTCCATGAACCTCCTCCATGAATCTCCATGAATCTCCATGAATATCCATGAATCTCCATGAATCTCCAAGAATCTCCTCCATGTATCTCCATGAATCTCCTCCATGAATCTCCATGAATCTCCATGAATCTCCATGAATCTCCATGAATCTCCATGAATCTCCATGAATCTCCATGAATCTCCTCCATGAATCTCCGTGAATCTCCTCCATGAATCTCCATGAATCACCTCCATGAATCTCCATGAATCTCCTCCATGAATCTCCATGAATCTCCATGAATCTCCATGAACCTCCTCCATGAATCTCCATGAATCTCCATGATATCCTGTATGAATCTTCATGAATCTCCATGAATCTCCATGCATCTCCATGAATCTCCATGAATCTCCATGAACATCCTCCATGAATCTCCATGAATCTCCATGAATATCCATGAATCTCCATGAATCTCCATGAATCTCCATGTATCTCCATGAATTTCCAAGAATCTCCATGAGTGTCCATGAATCTCCTCCATGAATCTCCTATATGAATCTCCATGTATCTCCATGAATCTACATGAATCTCCATGAATCTCCATGAATCTCCATGAATGTCCATGAATCTCCTCCATGAATCTCTTATATGAATCTCCATGAATCTCCATGAATCTCCATGAATCTCCATGAATCTCCTCCATGAATCTCCATGAATCTCCATGATATCCTGTATGAATCTTCATGAATCTCCATGAATCTCCATGCATCTCCATGAATCTCCATGAATCTCCATGAACCTCCTCCATGTATCTCCATGAATCTCCATGAATATCCATGAATCTCCATGAATCTCCATGAATCTCCATGCATCTCCATGAATCTCCATGAATCTCCATGAACCTCCTCCATGAATCTCCATGAATCTCCACGAATATCCATGAATCTCCATGAATCTCCAAGAATCTCCTCCATGTATCTCCAGGAACCTCCTCCGTGAATCTCCATGAATCTCCATGAATATCCATGAATCTCCACGAATCTCCATGAATCTCCATGGATCTCCATGATATCCTGTATGAATCTCCATGAATCTCCATGAATCTCCATGCATCTCCATGAATCTCCATGAATCTCCATGAATCTCCATGAACCTCCTCCATGAATCTCCATGAATCTCCATGAATATCCATGAATCTCCATGAATCTCCATGTATCTCCATGAATTTCCAAGAATCTCCATGAATGTCCATGAATGTCCTCCATGAATCTCCATGAATCTCCATGTATCTCCATGAATTTCCAAGAATCTCCATGAATGTCCATGAATGTCCTCCATGAATCTCCATGCATCTCCATGAATCTCCATGAATCTCCATGAACCTCCTCCATGAATCTCCATGAATCTCCATGAATATCCATGAATCTCCATGAATCTCCATGAATCTCCATGTATCTCCATGAATCACCTCCATGAATCTCCATGAATGGCTATGAATCTCCATGACTCTCCATGAATCTCCTTGAATCTCCATGAATCTCCATAAATCTCCAAGAATCTCCGTGAATCTCCATGAATCTCCATGAATCTCCTCCATGAATCTCCATGAATCTCCATGATATCCTGTATGAATCTTCATGAATCTCCATGAATCTCCATGCATCTCCAAGAATCTCCTCCATGTATCTCCATGAATCTCCTCCATGAATCTCCATGAATCTCCATGAATCTCCATGAATCTCCATGAATCTCCATGAATCTCCATGAATCTCCATGAATGTCCATGAATGTCCTCCATGAATCTCCATGCATCTCCATGAATCTCCATGAATCTCCATGAACCTCCTCCATGAATCTCCATGAATCTCCATGAATCTCCATGAATCTCCATGAATCTCCATGAATCTCCTTCATGAATCTCCATGAATCTCCATGAATCTCCATGATATCCTGTATGAATCTTCATGAATCTCCATGAATCTCCATGCATCTCCATGAATCTCCATGAATCTCCATGAACCTCCTCCATGAATCTCCATGAATCTCCATGAATATCCATGAATCTCCATGAATCTCCAAGAATCTCCTCCATGTATCTCCATGAACCTCCTCCATGAATCTCCATGAATCTCCATGAATATCCATGAATCTCCACGAATCTCCATGGATCTCCATGATATCCTGTATGAATCTTCATGAATCTTCATGAATCTCCATGAACCTCCATGAATCTCCCTGTATCTCCATGAATCTATATGAATCTCCATGAATCTCCATGAATATCCTCCATGAATCTCTATGAATCTCCATGAATCTCCATGAATCTCCATGATATCCTGTATGAATCTTCATGAATCTCCATGAATCTCCATGCATCTCCATGACTCTCCATGAATCTCCATCAACCTCCTCCATGTATCTCCATGAATCTCCATGAATATCCATGAATCTCCATGCATCTCCATGAATCTCCATGAATCTCCATGAACCTCCTCCATGAATCTCCATGAATCTCCATGAATATCCATGAATCTCCATGAATCTCCAAGAATCTCCTCCATGTATCTCCATGAACCTCCTCCATGAATCTCCATGAATCTCCATGAATATCCATGAATCTCCACGAATCTCCATGGATCTCCATGATATCCTGTATGAATCTTCATGAATCTCCATGAATCTCCATGCATCTCCATGAATCTCCATGAATCTCCATGAACCTCCTCCATGAATCTCCATGAATCTCCATGAATATCCATGAATCTCCATGAATCTCCATGAATCTCCATGTATCTCCATGAATCACCTCCATGAATCTCCATGAATCTCCATGAATGACTATGAATCTCCATGAATCTCCATAAATTTCCAAGAATCTCCGTGAATCTTCATGAATCTCCATGAATCTCCATGTATCTCCATGAATCTATATGAATCTTCATGAATCTCCATGAATATCATCCATGAATGTCTATGAATCTCCATGAATCTCCATGTTCTCCATGAATCTCCTTCATCAATCTCCACGAATCTCCATGATTCTCCATGAATCTCCATGAATCTCCATGAATCTCCTCCATGAATCTCCATGGATCTCCATGAATCTCCATGAATCTCCATGATATCGTGTATGAATCTTCATGAATCTCCATGAATCTCCATGAATCTCCATGTATCTCCATGAATCTATATGAATCTTCATGAATCTCCATGAATATCCTCCATGAATGTCTATGAATCTCCATGAATCTCCATGTTCTCCATGAATCTCCTTCATCAATCTCCACGAATCTCCATGATTCTCCATGAATCTCCATGAATCTCCATGAATCTCCTACATGAATCTCCATGGATCTCCATGAATCTCCATGAATCTCCATGATATCGTGTATGAATCTTCATGAATCTCCATGAACCTCCATGAATCTCCCTGTATCTCCATGAATCTATATGAATCTCCATGAATCTCCATGAATATCCTCCATGAATCTCTATGAATCTCCATGAATCTCCATGAATCTCCATGATATCCTGTATGAATCTTCATGAATCTCCATGAATCTCCATGCATCTCCATGAATCTCCATGAATCTCCATGAACCTCCTCCATGTATCTCCATGAATCTCCATGAATATCCATGAATCTCCATGCATCTCCATGAATCTCCATGAATCTCCATGAACCTCCTCCATGAATCTCCATGAATCTCCATGAATATCCATGAATCTCCATGAATCTCCAAGAATCTCCTCCATGTATCTCCATGAACCTCCTCCATGAATCTCCATGAATCTCCATGAATATCCATGAATCTCCACGAATCTCCATGAATCTCCATGGATCTCCATGATATCCTGTATGAATCTTCATGAATCTCCATGAATCTCCATGCATCTCCATGAATCTCCATGAATCTCCATGAACCTCCTCCATGAATCTCCATGAATCTCCATGAATATCCATGAATCTCCATGAATCTCCATGAATCTCCATGTATCTCCATGAATTTCCAAGAATCTCCATGAATGTCCATGAATGTCCTCCATGAATCTCCATGCATCTCCATGAATCTCCATGAATCTTCATGAACCTCCTCCATGAATCTCCATGAATCTCCATGAATATCCATGAATCTCCATGAATCTCCATGAATCTCCATGTATCTCCATGAATCACCTCCATGAATCTCCATGAATGACTATGAATCTCCATGACTCTCCATGAATCTCCTTGAATCTCCATGAATCTCCATAAATCTCCAAGAATCTCCGTGAATCTCCATGAATCTCCATGAATCTCCATGTATCTCCATGAATCTATATGAATCTCCATGAATATCCTCCATGAATGTCTATGAATCTCCATGAATCTCCATGAAGCTCCATGAATCTCCTTCATCAATCTCCACGAATCTCCATGATTCTCCATGAATCTCCATGAATCTCCAAGAATCTCCTCCATGTATCTCCATGAATCTCCTCCATGAATCTCCATGAATCTCCATGAATCTCCATGAATCTCCATGAATCTCCATGAATCTCCATGAATCTCCATGAATCTCCATGAATGTCCATGAATGTCCTCCATGAATCTCCATGCATCTCCATGAATCTCCATGAATCTCCATGAACCTCCTCCATGAATCTCCATGAATCTCCATGAATCTCCATGAATCTCCATGAATCTCCATGAACCTCCTCCATGAATCTCCATGAATCTCCATGAATATCCATGAATCTCCATGAATCTCCAAGAATCTCCTCCATGTATCTCCATGAATCTCCTCCATGAATCTCCATGAATCTCCTTGAATCTCCATGAATCTCCATGAATCTCCATGAATCTCCATGAATCTCCTCCATGAATCTACATGAATCTCCTCCATGAATCTCCATGAATCACCTCCATGAATCTCCATGAATCTCCTCCATGAATCTCCATGAATCTCCATGAATCTCCATGAACCTCCTCCATGAATCTCCATGAATCTCCATGATATCCTGTATGAATCTTCATGAATCTACATGAATCTCCATGCATCTCCATGAATCTCCATGAATCTCCATGAATCTCCTCCATGAATCTCCATGAATCTCCATGATATCCTGTATGAATCTTCATGAATCTCCATGAATCTCCATGCATCTCCATGAATCTCCATGAATCTCCATGAACCTCCTCCATGTATCTCCATGAATCTCCATGAATATCCATGAATCTCCATGAATCTCCATGAATCTCCATGTATCTCCATGAATCACCTCCATGAATCTCCATGAATGGCTATGAATCTCCATGACTCTCCATGAATCTCCTTGAATCTCCATGAATCTCCATAAATCTCCAAGAATCTCCGTGAATCTCCATGAATCTCCATGAACCTCCATGAACCTCCTTCATGAATCTCCATGAATCTCCATGAATATCCATGAATCTCCATGAATCTCCATGAACCTCCTCCATGAATCTCCACGAATCTCCATGAATATCCATGAATCTCCATGAATCTGCATAAATCTCCATGTATCTCCATGAATCTACATAAATCTCCATGAATCTCCATGAATCTCCATGAATCTCCATGAATCTCCTCCATGAATCTCCGTGAATCTCCATGAATCTCCATGAATCTCCATGAATATCCATGAATCTACATGTATCTCCATGAATCTACATGAATCTCCATGAATCTCCATGAATCTCCTCCATGAATCTCCATGAATCTTCATGAATCTCCTGATCCATGAACCTGTATGAATCTCCATGAATCTCCATGACATCCTGTATGAATCTTCATGAATCTCCATGAATCTCCATGCATCTCCATGAATCTCCATGAATCTCCATGAACCTCCTCCATGAATCTCCATGAAAATCCTCCATGAATCTCCATGAATCTCCTCCATGAATCTCCATGAATCAAATCCATGAATCTCCATGAATCTCCATGAATATCCATGAATCTCCATGAATCTCCATGTATCTCCATGAATCTACATGAATATCCATGAATCTCAATGAATCTCCTCGATGAATCTCCATGAATCTTCATGAATATCCTGATCCATGAATCTCTATGAATCTCCATGAATCTCCATGAATATCCTCCACGAATCTCCATGAATCTCCATGAATCTCCATGAATCTCCATGATATCCTGTATGAATCTTCATGAATCTCCATGCATCTCCATGAATCTCCATGAATCTCCATGAACCTACTCCATGAATCTCCATGAATCTCCATGCATCTCCATGAATCTCCATGAATCTCCATGAACCTCCTCCATGAATCTCCATGAATCTCCATGAATATCCATGAATATCCATGAATCTCCATGAATCTCCATGAATCTCCATGAATCTCCATGAATCTCCATGAATCTCCATGAATCTCCTCAATGAATCTCCATGAATCTCCTCCATGAATCTCCATGAATCACCTCCATGAATCTCCATGAATCTCCATGAATCTCCATGAATCTCCATGAACCTCCTTCATGAATCTCCATGAATCTCCATGAATATCCATGAATCTCCATGAATCTCCATGAACCTCCTCCATGAATCTCCATGAATCTCCATGAATATCCAAGGAATCTCCATCAATCTGCATAAATCTCCATGTATCTCCATGAATCTCCATGAATCTCCATGAATATCCATGAATCTCCATGCATCTCCATGAATCTCCATGAATCTCCATGAACCTACTCCATGAATCTCCATGAATCTCCATGCATCTCCATGAATCTCCATGAATCTCCATGAACCTCCTCCATGAATCTCCATGAATCTCCATGAATATCCATGAATCTCCATGAATCTCCATGAATCTCCATGAATCTCCATGAATCTCCATGAATCTCCATAAATCTCCAAGAATCTCCGTGAATCTCCATGAATCTCCATGAATCTCCATGTATCTCCATGAATCTATATGAATCTTCATGAATCTCCATGAATATCCTCCATGAATGTCTATGAATCTCCATGAATCTCCATGAAGCTCCATGAATCTCCTTCATCAATCTCCACGAATCTCCATGATTCTCCATGAATCTCCATGAATCTCCAAGAATCTCCTCCATGTATCTCCATGAATCTCCTCCATGAATCTCCATGAATCTCCATGAATCTCCATGAATCTCCATGAATCTCCATGAATCTCCATGAATCTCCATGAATGTCCATGAATGTCCTCCATGAATCTCCATGCATCTCCATGAATCTCCATGAATCTCCATGAACCTCCTCCATGAATCTCCATGAATCTCCATGAATCTCCATGAATCTCCTTCATGAATCTCCATGAATCTCCATGAATCTCCATGAACCTCCTCCATGAATCTCCATGAATCTCCATGAATATCCATGAATCTCCATGAATCTCCAAGAATCTCCTCCATGTATCTCCATGAATCTCCTCCATGAATCTCCATGAATCTCCATGAATCTCCATGAATCTCCATGAATCTCCATGAATCTCCATGAATCTCCATGAATCTCCTCCATGAATCTCCGTGAATCTCCTCCATGAATCTCCATGAATCACCTCCATGAATCTCCATGAATCTCCTCCATGAATCTCCATGAATCTCCATGAATCTCCATGAACCTCCTCCATGAATCTCCATGAATCTCCATGATATCCTGTATGAATCTTCATGAATCTCCATGAATCTCCATGCATCTCCATGAATCTCCATGAATCTCCATGAACATCCTCCATGAATCTCCATGAATCTCCATGAATATCCATGAATCTCCATGAATCTCCATGAATCTCCATGTATCTCCATGAATTTCCAAGAATCTCCATGAATGTCCATGAATCTCCTCCATGAATCTCCTATATGAATCTCCATGAATCTCCATGAATCTCCATGAATCTCCATGAATCTCCTCCATGAATCTCCATGAATCTCCATGATATCCTGTATGAATCTTCATGAATCTCCATGAATCTCCATGCATCTCCATGAATCTCCATGAATCTCCATGAACCTCCTCCATGTATCTCCATGAATCTCCATGAATATCCATGAATCTCCATGAATCTCCATGAATCTCCATGCATCTCCATGAATCTCCATGAATCTCCATGAACCTCCTCCATGAATCTCCATGAATCTCCATGAATATCCATGAATCTCCATGAATCTCCAAGAATCTCCTCCATGTATCTCCAGGAACCTCCTCCGTGAATCTCCATGAATCTACATGAATCTCCATGAATCTCCATGAATCTCCATGAATGTCCATGAATCTCCTCCATGAATCTCTTATATGAATCTCCATGAATCTCCATGAATCTCCATGAATCTCCATGAATCTCCTCCATGAATCTCCATGAATCTCCATGATATCCTGTATGAATCTTCATGAATCTCCATGAATCTCCATGCATCTCCATGAATCTCCATGAATCTCCATGAACCTCCTCCATGTATCTCCATGAATCTCCATGAATATCCATGAATCTCCATGAATCTCCATGAATCTCCATGCATCTCCATGAATCTCCATGAATCTCCATGAACCTCCTCCATGAATCTCCATGAATCTCCATGAATATCCATGAATCTCCATGAATCTCCAAGAATCTCCTCCATGTATCTCCAGGAACCTCCTCCGTGAATCTCCATGAATCTCCATGAATATCCATGAATCTCCACGAATCTCCATGAATCTCCATGGATCTCCATGATATCCTGTATGAATCTTCATGAATCTCCATGAATCTCCATGCATCTCCATGAATCTCCATGAATCTCCATGAATCTCCATGAACCTCCTCCATGAATCTCCATGGATCTCCATGAATATCCATGAATCTCCATGAATCTCCATGTATCTCCATGAATTTCCAAGAATCTCCATGAATGTCCATGAATGTCCTCCATGAATCTCCATGAATCTCCATGTATCTCCATGAATTTCCAAGAATCTCCATGAATGTCCATGAATGTCCTCCATGAATCTCCATGCATCTCCATGAATCTCCATGAATCTCCATGAACCTCCTCCATGAATCTCCATGAATCTCCATGAATATCCATGAATCTCCATGAATCTCCATGAATCTCCATGTATCTCCATGAATCACCTCCATGAATCTCCATGAATGGCTATGAATCTCCATGACTCTCCATGAATCTCCTTGAATCTCCATGAATCTCCATAAATCTCCAAGAATCTCCGTGAATCTCCATGAATCTCCATGAACCTCCATGAACCTCCTTCATGAATCTCCATGAATCTCCATGAATATCCATGAATCTCCATGAATCTCCATGAACCTCCTCCATGAATCTCCACGAATCTCCATGAATATCCATGAATCTCCATGAATCTGCATAAATCTCCATGTATCTCCATGAATCTACATAAATCTCCATGAATCTCCATGAATCTCCATGAATCTCCATGAATCTCCTCCATGAATCTCCGTGAATCTCCATGAATCTCCATGAATCTCCATGAATATCCATGAATCTACATGTATCTCCATGAATCTACATGAATCTCCATGAATCTCCATGAATCTCCTCGATGAATCTCCATGAATCTTCATGAATCTCCTGATCCATGAACCTCTATGAATCTCCATGAATCTCCATGACATCCTGTATGAATCTTCATGAATCTCCATGAATCTCCATGCATCTCCATGAATCTCCATGAATCTCCATGAACCTCCTCCATGAATCTCCATGAAAATCCTCCATGAATCTCCATGAATCTCCTCCATGAATCTCCATGAATCAAATCCATGAATCTCCATGAATCTCCATGAATATCCATGAATCTCCATGAATCTCCATGTATCTCCATGAATCTACATGAATATCCATGAATCTCAATGAATCTCCTCGATGAATCTCCATGAATCTTCATGAATCTCCTGATCCATGAATCTCTATGAATCTCCATGAATCTCCATGAATATCCTCCATGAATCTCCATGAATCTCCATGAATCTCCATGAATCTCCATGAATCTCCATGAATCTCCATGATATCCTGTATGAATCTTCATGAATCTCCATGGATCTCCATGAATCTCCATGAATCTCCATGAACCTCCTCCATGAATCTCCATGAATCTCCATGAATCTCCATGAATATCCATGAATCTCCATGAATTACCAATGATTCTGCATGTATCTCCATGAATCTACATAAATCTCCATGAATCTCCATGAATCTTCTCCATGAATCTCCATGAATCTCCATGAATCTCCATGAATATCCTCCATGAATCTCCATGAATCTCCATGAATGTCCATGAATCTCCTCCATGAATCTCCTATAGGAATCTCCATGAATCTCCATGAATCTCCATGAATCTCCATGAATGTCCTCCATGAATCTCCATGAATCTCCATGTATCTCCATGAATCACCTCCATGAATCTCCATGAATGACTATGAATCTCCATGACTCTCCATGAATCTCCTTGAACCTCCATGAATCTCCATAAATCTCCAAGAATCTCCGTGAATCTCCATGAATCTCCATGAATCTCCATGTATCTCCATGAATCTATATGAATCTTCATGAATCTCCATGAATATCCTCCATGAATGTCTATGAATCTCCATGAATCTCCATGAAGCTCCATGAATCTCCTTCATCAATCTCCACGAATCTCCATGATTCTCCATGAATCTCCATGAATCTCCAAGAATCTCCTCCATGTATCTCCATGAATCTCCTCCATGAATCTCCATGAATCTCCATGAATCTCCTCCATGAATCTCCATGAATCTCCATGATATCCTGTATGAATCTTCATGAATCTCCATGAATCTCCATGCATCTCCATGAATCTCCATGAATCTCCATGAACCTCCTCCATGTATCTCCATGAATCTCCATGAATATCCATGAATCTCCATGAATCTCCATGAATCTCCATGCATCTCCATGAATCTCCATGAATCTCCATGAACCTCCTCCATGAATCTCCATGAATCTCCATGAATATCCATGAATCTCCATGAATCTCCAAGAATCTCCTCCATGTATCTCCAGGAACCTCCTCCGTGAATCTCCATGAATCTCCATGAATATCCATGAATCTCCACGAATCTCCATGAATCTCCATGGATCTCCATGATATCCTGTATGAATCTTCATGAATCTCCATGAATCTCCATGCATCTCCATGAATCTCCATGAATCTCCATGAATCTCCATGAACCTCCTCCATGAATCTCCATGAATCTCCATGAATATCCATGAATCTCCATGAATCTCCATGTATCTCGATGAATTTCCAAGAATCTCCATGAATGTCCATGAATGTCCTCCATGAATCTCCATGAATCTCCATGTATCTCCATGAATTTCCAAGAATCTCCATGAATGTCCATGAATGTCCTCCATGAATCTCCATGCATCTCCATGAATCTCCATGAATCTCCATGAACCTCCTCCATGAATGTCCATGAATCTCCATGAATATCCATGAATCTCCATGAATCTCCATGAATCTCCATGTATCTCCATGAATCACCTCCATGAATCTCCATGAATGGCTATGAATCTCCATGACTCTCCATGAATCTCCTTGAATCTCCATGAATCTCCATAAATCTCCAAGAATCTCCGTGAATCTCCATGAATCTCCATGAACCTCCATGAACCTCCTTCATGAATCTCCATGAATCTCCATGAATATCCATGAATCTCCATGAATCTCCATGAACCTCCTCCATGAATCTCCACGAATCTCCATGAATATCCATGAATCTCCATGAATCTGCATAAATCTCCATGTATCTCCATGAATCTACATAAATCTCCATGAATCTCCATGAATCTCCATGAATCTCCATGAATCTCCTCCATGAATCTCCGTGAATCTCCATGAATCTCCATGAATCTCCATGAATATCCATGAATCTACATGTATCTCCATGAATCTACATGAATCTCCATGAATCTCCATGACACTCCTCGATGAATCTCCATGAATCTTCATGAATCTCCTGATCCATGAACCTCTATGAATCTCCATGAATCTCCATGACATCCTGTATGAATCTTCATGAATCTCCATGAATCTCCATGCATCTCCATGAATCTCCATGAATCTCCATGAACCTCCTCCATGAATCTCCATGAAAATCCTCCATGAATCTCCATGAATCTCCTCCATGAATCTCCATGAATCAAATCCATGAATCTCCATGAATCTCCATGAATATCCATGAATCTCCATGAATCTCCATGTATCTCCATGAATCTACATGAATATCCATGAATCTCAATGAATCTCCTCGATGAATCTCCATGAATCTTCATGAATCTCCTGATCCATGAATCTCTATGAATCTCCATGAATCTCCATGAATATCCTCCATGAATCTCCATGAATCTCCATGAATCTCCATGAATCTCCATGATATCCTGTATGAATCTTCATGAATCTCCATGCATCTCCATGAATCTCCATGAATCTCCATGAACCTACTCCATGAATCTCCATGAATCTCCATGCATCTCCATGAATCTCCATGAATCTCCATGAACCTCCTCCATGAATCTCCATGAATCTCCATGAATATCCATGAATCTCCATGAATCTCCATGAATCTCCATGAATCTCCATGAATCTCCATGAATCTCCATGAATCTCCATGAATCTCCATGAATCTCCTCAATGAATCTCCATGAATCTCCTCCATGAATCTCCATGAATCACCTCCATGAATCTCCATGAATCTCCATGAATCTCCATGAATCTCCATGAACCTCCTTCATGAATCTCCATGAATCTCCATGAATATCCATGAATCTCCATGAATCTCCATGAACCTCCTCCATGAATCTCCATGAATCTCCATGAATATCCAAGGAATCTCCATCAATCTGCATAAATCTCCATGTATCTCCATGAATCTCCATGAATCTCCATGAATATCCATGAATCTCCATGCATCTCCATGAATCTCCATGAATCTCCATGAACCTACTCCATGAATCTCCATGAATCTCCATGCATCTCCATGAATCTCCATGAATCTCCATGAACCTCCTCCATGAATCTCCATGAATCTCCATGAATATCCATGAATCTCCATGAATCTCCATGAATCTCCATGAATCTCCATGAATCTCCATGAATCTCCATAAATCTCCAAGAATCTCCGTGAATCTCCATGAATCTCCATGAATCTCCATGTATCTCCATGAATCTATATGAATCTTCATGAATCTCCATGAATATCCTCCATGAATGTCTATGAATCTCCATGAATCTCCATGAAGCTCCATGAATCTCCTTCATCAATCTCCACGAATCTCCATGATTCTCCATGAATCTCCATGAATCTCCAAGAATCTCCTCCATGTATCTCCATGAATCTCCTCCATGAATCTCCATGAATCTCCATGAATCTCCATGAATCTCCATGAATCTCCATGAATCTCCATGAATCTCCATGAATGTCCATGAATGTCCTCCATGAATCTCCATGCATCTCCATGAATCTCCATGAATCTCCATGAACCTCCTCCATGAATCTCCATGAATCTCCATGAATCTCCATGAATCTCCTTCATGAATCTCCATGAATCTCCATGAATCTCCATGAACCTCCTCCATGAATCTCCATGAATCTCCATGAATATCCATGAATCTCCATGAATCTCCAAGAATCTCCTCCATGTATCTCCATGAATCTCCTCCATGAATCTCCATGAATCTCCATGAATCTCCATGAATATCCTCCATGAATCTCCATGAATCTCCATGAATGTCCATGAATCTCCTCCATGAATCTCCTATAGGAATCTCCATGAATCTCCATGAATCTCCATGAATCTCCATGAATGTCCTCCATGAATCTCCATGAATCTCCATGTATCTCCATGAATCACCTCCATGAATCTCCATGAATGACTATGAATCTCCATGACTCTCCATGAATCTCCTTGAACCTCCATGAATCTCCATAAATCTCCAAGAATCTCCGTGAATCTCCATGAATCTCCATGAATCTCCATGTATCTCCATGAATCTATATGAATCTTCATGAATCTCCATGAATATCCTCCATGAATGTCTATGAATCTCCATGAATCTCCATGAAGCTCCATGAATCTCCTTCATCAATCTCCACGAATCTCCATGATTCTCCATGAATCTCCATGAATCTCCAAGAATCTCCTCCATGTATCTCCATGAATCTCCTCCATGAATCTCCATGAATCTCCATGAATCTCCTCCATGAATCTCCATGAATCTCCATGATATCCTGTATGAATCTTCATGAATCTCCATGAATCTCCATGCATCTCCATGAATCTCCATGAATCTCCATGAACCTCCTCCATGTATCTCCATGAATCTCCATGAATATCCATGAATCTCCATGAATCTCCATGAATCTCCATGCATCTCCATGAATCTCCATGAATCTCCATGAACCTCCTCCATGAATCTCCATGAATCTCCATGAATATCCATGAATCTCCATGAATCTCCAAGAATCTCCTCCATGTATCTCCAGGAACCTCCTCCGTGAATCTCCATGAATCTCCATGAATATCCATGAATCTCCACGAATCTCCATGAATCTCCATGGATCTCCATGATATCCTGTATGAATCTTCATGAATCTCCATGAATCTCCATGCATCTCCATGAATCTCCATGAATCTCCATGAATCTCCATGAACCTCCTCCATGAATCTCCATGAATCTCCATGAATATCCATGAATCTCCATGAATCTCCATGTATCTCGATGAATTTCCAAGAATCTCCATGAATGTCCATGAATGTCCTCCATGAATCTCCATGAATCTCCATGTATCTCCATGAATTTCCAAGAATCTCCATGAATGTCCATGAATGTCCTCCATGAATCTCCATGCATCTCCATGAATCTCCATGAATCTCCATGAACCTCCTCCATGAATGTCCATGAATCTCCATGAATATCCATGAATCTCCATGAATCTCCATGAATCTCCATGTATCTCCATGAATCACCTCCATGAATCTCCATGAATGGCTATGAATCTCCATGACTCTCCATGAATCTCCTTGAATCTCCATGAATCTCCATAAATCTCCAAGAATCTCCGTGAATCTCCATGAATCTCCATGAACCTCCATGAACCTCCTTCATGAATCTCCATGAATCTCCATGAATATCCATGAATCTCCATGAATCTCCATGAACCTCCTCCATGAATCTCCACGAATCTCCATGAATATCCATGAATCTCCATGAATCTGCATAAATCTCCATGTATCTCCATGAATCTACATAAATCTCCATGAATCTCCATGAATCTCCATGAATCTCCATGAATCTCCTCCATGAATCTCCGTGAATCTCCATGAATCTCCATGAATCTCCATGAATATCCATGAATCTACATGTATCTCCATGAATCTACATGAATCTCCATGAATCTCCATGACACTCCTCGATGAATCTCCATGAATCTTCATGAATCTCCTGATCCATGAACCTCTATGAATCTCCATGAATCTCCATGACATCCTGTATGAATCTTCATGAATCTCCATGAATCTCCATGCATCTCCATGAATCTCCATGAATCTCCATGAACCTCCTCCATGAATCTCCATGAAAATCCTCCATGAATCTCCATGAATCTCCTCCATGAATCTCCATGAATCAAATCCATGAATCTCCATGAATCTCCATGAATATCCATGAATCTCCATGAATCTCCATGTATCTCCATGAATCTACATGAATATCCATGAATCTCAATGAATCTCCTCGATGAATCTCCATGAATCTTCATGAATCTCCTGATCCATGAATCTCTATGAATCTCCATGAATCTCCATGAATATCCTCCATGAATCTCCATGAATCTCCATGAATCTCCATGAATCTCCATGATATCCTGTATGAATCTTCATGAATCTCCATGCATCTCCATGAATCTCCATGAATCTCCATGAACCTACTCCATGAATCTCCATGAATCTCCATGCATCTCCATGAATCTCCATGAATCTCCATGAACCTCCTCCATGAATCTCCATGAATCTCCATGAATATCCATGAATCTCCATGAATCTCCATGAATCTCCATGAATCTCCATGAATCTCCATGAATCTCCATGAATCTCCATGAATCTCCATGAATCTCCTCAATGAATCTCCATGAATCTCCTCCATGAATCTCCATGAATCACCTCCATGAATCTCCATGAATCTCCATGAATCTCCATGAATCTCCATGAACCTCCTTCATGAATCTCCATGAATCTCCATGAATATCCATGAATCTCCATGAATCTCCATGAACCTCCTCCATGAATCTCCATGAATCTCCATGAATATCCAAGGAATCTCCATCAATCTGCATAAATCTCCATGTATCTCCATGAATCTCCATGAATCTCCATGAATATCCATGAATCTCCATGCATCTCCATGAATCTCCATGAATCTCCATGAACCTACTCCATGAATCTCCATGAATCTCCATGCATCTCCATGAATCTCCATGAATCTCCATGAACCTCCTCCATGAATCTCCATGAATCTCCATGAATATCCATGAATCTCCATGAATCTCCATGAATCTCCATGAATCTCCATGAATCTCCATGAATCTCCATAAATCTCCAAGAATCTCCGTGAATCTCCATGAATCTCCATGAATCTCCATGTATCTCCATGAATCTATATGAATCTTCATGAATCTCCATGAATATCCTCCATGAATGTCTATGAATCTCCATGAATCTCCATGAAGCTCCATGAATCTCCTTCATCAATCTCCACGAATCTCCATGATTCTCCATGAATCTCCATGAATCTCCAAGAATCTCCTCCATGTATCTCCATGAATCTCCTCCATGAATCTCCATGAATCTCCATGAATCTCCATGAATCTCCATGAATCTCCATGAATCTCCATGAATCTCCATGAATCTCCATGAATGTCCATGAATGTCCTCCATGAATCTCCATGCATCTCCATGAATCTCCATGAATCTCCATGAACCTCCTCCATGAATCTCCATGAATCTCCATGAATCTCCATGAATCTCCTTCATGAATCTCCATGAATCTCCATGAATCTCCATGAACCTCCTCCATGAATCTCCATGAATCTCCATGAATATCCATGAATCTCCATGAATCTCCAAGAATCTCCTCCATGTATCTCCATGAATCTCCTCCATGAATCTCCATGAATCTCCATGAATCTCCATGAATCTCCATGAATCTCCATGAATCTCCATGAATCTCCATGAATCTCCTCCATGAATCTCCGTGAATCTCCTCCATGAATCTCCATGAATCACCTCCATGAATCTCCATGAATCTCCTCCATGAATCTCCATGAATCTCCATGAATCTCCATGAACCTCCTCCATGAATCTCCATGAATCTCCATGATATCCCGTATGAATCTTCATGAATCTCCATGAATCTCCATGCATCTCCATGAATCTCCATGAATCTCCATGAACATCCTCCATGAATCTCCATGAATCTCCATGAATATCCATGAATCTCCATGAATCTCCATGAATCTCCATGTATCTCCATGAATTTCCAAGAATCTCCATGAATGTCCATGAATCTCCTCCATGAATCTCCTATATGAATCTCCATGTATCTCCATGAATCTACATGAATCTCCATGAATCTCCATGAATCTCCATGAATGTCCATGAATCTCCTCCATGAATCTCTTATATGAATCTCCATGAATCTCCATGAATCTCCATGAATCTCCATGAATCTCCTCCATGAATCTCCATGAATCTCCATGATATCCTGTATGAATCTTCATGAATCTCCATGAATCTCCATGCATCTCCATGAATCTCCATGAATCTCCATGAACCTCCTCCATGTATCTCCATGAATCTCCATGAATATCCATGAATCTCCATGAATCTCCATGAATCTCCATGCATCTCCATGAATCTCCATGAATCTCCATGAACCTCCTCCATGAATCTCCATGAATCTCCATGAATATCCATGAATCTCCATGAATCTCCAAGAATCTCCTCCATGTATCTCCAGGAACCTCCTCCGTGAATCTCCATGAATCTCCATGAATATCCATGAATCTCCACGAATCTCCATGAATCTCCATGGATCTCCATGATATCCTGTATGAATCTTCATGAATCTCCATGAATCTCCATGCATCTCCATGAATCTCCATGAATCTCCATGAATCTCCATGAACCTCCTCCATGAATCTCCATGAATCTCCATGAATATCCATGAATCTCCATGAATCTCCATGTATCTCCATGAATTTCCAAGAATCTCCATGAATGTCCATGAATGTCCTCCATGAATCTCCATGAATCTCCATGTATCTCCATGAATTTCCAAGAATCTCCATGAATGTCCATGAATGTCCTCCATGAATCTCCATGCATCTCCATGAATCTCCATGAATCTCCATGAACCTCCTCCATGAATCTCCATGAATCTCCATGAATATCCATGAATCTCCATGAATCTCCATGAATCTCCATGTATCTCCATGAATCACCTCCATGAATCTCCATGAATGGCTATGAATCTCCATGACTCTCCATGAATCTCCTTGAATCTCCATGAATATCCATAAATCTCCAAGAATCTCCGTGAATCTCCATGAATCTCCATGAACCTCCATGAACCTCCTTCATGAATCTCCATGAATCTCCATGAATATCCATGAATCTCCATGAATCTCCATGAACCTCCTCCATGAATCTCCACGAATCTCCATGAATATCCATGAATCTCCATGAATCTGCATAAATCTCCATGTATCTCCATGAATCTACATAAATCTCCATGAATCTCCATGAATCTCCATGAATCTCCATGAATCTCCTCCATGAATCTCCGTGAATCTCCATGAATCTCCATGAATCTCCATGAATATCCATGAATCTACATGTATCTCCATGAATCTACATGAATCTCCATGAATCTCCATGAATCTCCTCGATGAATCTCCATGAATCTTCATGAATCTCCTGATCCATGAACCTCTATGAATCTCCATGAATCTCCATGACATCCTGTATGAATCTTCATGAATCTCCATGAATCTCCATGCATCTCCATGAATCTCCATGAATCTCCATGAACCTCCTCCATGAATCTCCATGAAAATCCTCCATGAATCTCCATGAATCTCCTCCATGAATCTCCATGAATCAAATCCATGAATCTCCATGAATCTCCATGAATATCCATGAATCTCCATGAATCTCCATGTATCTCCATGAATCTACATGAATATCCATGAATCTCAATGAATCTCCTCGATGAATCTCCATGAATCTTCATGAATCTCCTGATCCATGAATCTCTATGAATCTCCATGAATCTCCATGAGTATCCTCCATGAATCTCCATGAATCTCCATGAATCTCCATGAATCTCCATGAATCTCCATGATATCCTGTATGAATCTTCATGAATCTCCATGCATCTCCATGAATCTCCATGAATCTCCATGAACCTCCTCCATGAATCTCCATGAATCTCCATGAATATCCATGAATCTCCATGAATTACCAATGATTCTGCATGTATCTCCATGAATCTACATAAATCTCCATGAATCTCCATGAATCTCCATGAATATCCATGAATCTCCATGAATTACCAATGATTCTGCATGTATCTCCATGAATCTACATAAATCTCCATGAATCTCCATGAATCTTCTCCATGAATCTCCATGAATCTCCATGAATCTCCATGAATATACTCCATGAATCTCCATGAATCTCCATGAATGTCCATGAATCTCCTCCATGAATCTCCTATAGGAATCTCCATGAATCTCCATGAATCTCCATGAATCTCCATGAATGTCCTCCATGAATCTCCATGAATCTCCATGTATCTCCATGAATCACCTCTATGAATCTCCATGAATGACTATGAATCTCCATGACTCTCCATGAATCTCCTTGAATCTCCATGAATCTCCATGAATCTCCATAAATCTCCAAGAATATCCGTGAATCTCCATGAATCTCCATGAATCTCCATGTATCTCCATGAATCTATATGAATCTTCATGAATCTCCATGAATATCCTCCATGAATGTCTATGAATCTCCATGAATCTCCATGAAGCTCCATGAATCTCCTTCATCAATCTCCACGAATCTCCATGATTCTCCATGAATCTCCATGAATCTCCAAGAATCTCCTCCATGTATCTCCATGAATCTCCTCCATGAATCTCCATGAATCTCCATGAATCTCCTCCATGAATCTCCATGAATCTCCATGATATCCTGTATGAATCTTCATGAATCTCCATGAATCTCCATGCATCTCCATGAATCTCCATGAATCTCCATGAACCTCCTCCATGTATCTCCATGAATCTCCATGAATATCCATGAATCTCCATGAATCTCCATGAATCTCCATGCATCTCCATGAATCTCCATGAACCTCCTCCATGAATCTCCATGAATCTCCATGAATATCCATGAATCTCCATGAATCTCCAAGAATCTCCTCCATGTATCTCCAGGAACCTCCTCCGTGAATCTCCATGAATCTCCATGAATATCCATGAATCTCCACGAATCTCCATGAATCTCCATGGATCTCCATGATATCCTGTATGAATCTTCATGAATCTCCATGAATCTCCATGCATCTCCATGAATCTCCATGAATCTCCATGAATCTCCATGAACCTCCTCCATGAATCTCCATGAATCTCCATGAATATCCATGAATCTCCATGAATCTCCATGTATCTCCATGAATTTCCAAGAATCTCCATGAATGTCCATGAATGTCCTCCATGAATCTCCATGAATCTCCATGTATCTCCATGAATTTCCAAGAATCTCCATGAATGTCCATGAATGTCCTCCATGAATCTCCATGCATCTCCATGAATCTCCATGAATCTCCATGAACCTCCTCCATGAATCTCCATGAATCTCCATGAATATCCATGAATCTCCATGAATCTCCATGAATCTCCATGTATCTCCATGAATCACCTCCATGAATCTCCATGAATGGCTATGAATCTCCATGACTCTCCATGAATCTCCTTGAATCTCCATGAATCTCCATAAATCTCCAAGAATCTCCGTGAATCTCCATGAATCTCCATGAACCTCCATGAACCTCCTTCATGAATCTCCATGAATCTCCATGAATATCCATGAATCTCCATGAATCTCCATGAACCTCCTCCATGAATCTCCACGAATCTCCATGAATATCCATGAATCTCCATGAATCTGCATAAATCTCCATGTATCTCCATGAATCTACATAAATCTCCATGAATCTCCATGAATCTCCATGAATCTCCATGAATCTCCTCCATGAATCTCCGTGAATCTCCATGAATCTCCATGAATCTCCATGAATATCCATGAATCTACATGTATCTCCATGAATCTACATGAATCTCCATGAATCTCCATGAATCTCCTCGATGAATCTCCATGAATCTTCATGAATCTCCTGATCCATGAACCTCTATGAATCTCCATGAATCTCCATGACATCCTGTATGAATCTTCATGAATCTCCATGAATCTCCATGCATCTCCATGAATCTCCATGAATCTCCATGAACCTCCTCCATGAATCTCCATGAAAATCCTCCATGAATCTCCATGAATCTCCTCCATGAATCTCCATGAATCAAATCCATGAATCTCCATGAATCTCCATGAATATCCATGAATCTCCATGAATCTCCATGTATCTCCATGAATCTACATGAATATCCATGAATCTCAATGAATCTCCTCGATGAATCTCCATGAATCTTCATGAATCTCCTGATCCATGAATCTCTATGAATCTCCATGAATCTCCATGAATATCCTCCATGAATCTCCATGAATCTCCATGAATCTCCATGAATCTCCATGATATCCTGTATGAATCTTCATGAATCTCCATGCATCTCCATGAATCTCCATGAATCTCCATGAACCTACTCCATGAATCTCCATGAATCTCCATGCATCTCCATGAATCTCCATGAATCTCCATGAACCTCCTCCATGAATCTCCATGAATCTCCATGAATATCCATGAATCTCCATGAATCTCCATGAATCTCCATGAATCTCCATGAATCTCCATGAATCTCCATGAATCTCCATGAATCTCCTCAATGAATCTCCATGAATCTCCTCCATGAATCTCCATGAATCACCTCCATGAATCTCCATGAATCTCCTCCATGAATCTCCATGAATCTCCATGAATCTCCATGAATATCCATGAATCTCCATGAATCTCCATGTATCTCCATGAATCTACATGAATATCCATGAATCTCAATGAATCTCCTCGATGAATCTCCATGAATCTTCATGAATCTCCTGATCCATGAATCTCTATGAATCTCCATGAATCTCCATGAATATCCTCCATGAATCTCCATGAATCTCCATGAATCTCCATGAATCTCCATGATATCCTGTATGAATCTTCATGAATCTCCATGCATCTCCATGAATCTCCATGAATCTCCATGAACCTACTCCATGAATCTCCATGAATCTCCATGCATCTCCATGAATCTCCATGAATCTCCATGAACCTCCTCCATGAATCTCCATGAATCTCCATGAATATCCATGAATCTCCATGAATCTCCATGAATCTCCATGAATCTCCATGAATCTCCATGAATCTCCATGAATCTCCATGAATCTCCTCAATGAATCTCCATGAATCTCCTCCATGAATCTCCATGAATCACCTCCATGAATCTCCATGAATCTCCTCCATGAATCTCCATGAATCTCCATGAATCTCCATGAACCTCCTTCATGAATCTCCATGAATCTCCATGAATATCCATGAATCTCCATGAATCTCCATGAACCTCCTCCATGAATCTCCATGAATCTCCATGAATATCCAAGGAATCTCCATCAATCTGCATAAATCTCCATGTATCTCCATGAATCTACATAAATCTCCATGAATCTCCATGAATCTCCATGAATCTCCATGAATCTCCTCCATGAATCTCCGTGAATCTCCATGAATCTCCATGAATCTCCATGAATATCCATGAATCTACATGTATCTCCATGAATCTACATGAATCTCCATGAATCTCCATGAATCTCCTCGATGAATCTCCATGAATCTTCATGAATCTCCTGATCCATGAACCTCTATGAATCTCCATGAATCTCCATGACATCCTGTATGAATCTTCATGAATCTCCATGAATCTCCATGAACCTCCTCCATGAATCTCCATGAAAATCCTCCATGAATCTCCATGAATCTCCTCCATGAATCTCCATGAATATCCATGAATCTACATGTATCTCCATGAATCTACATGAATATCCATGAATCTCAATGAATCTCCATGAATCTTCATGAATCTCCTGATCCATGAATCTCTATGAATCTCCATGAATCTCCATGAATATCCTCCATGAATCTCCATGAATCTCCATGATATAATGTATGAATCTTCATGAATCTCCATGCATCTCCATGAATCTCCATGAATCTCCATGAACCTACGCCATGAATCTCCATGAATCTCCATGAATATCCATGAATCTCCATGAATCTGCATAAATCTCCATGTATCTCCATGAATCTACATAAATCTCCATGAATCTCCATGAATCTCCATGAATCTCCATGAATCTCCTCCATGAATCTCCATGAATCTCCATGAATATCCATGAATCTACATGTATCTCCATGAATCTACATGAATATCCATGAATCTCAATGAATCTCCTCGATGAATCTCCATGAATCTTCATGAATCTCCTGATCCATGAATCTCTATGAATCTCCATGAATCTCCATGAATATCCTCCATGAATCTCCATGAATATCCATGAATCTACATGTATCTCCATGAATCAACATGAATCTCCATGAATCTCCTCGATGAATCTCCATGAATCTTCATGAATCTCCTGATCCATGAACCTCTATGAATCTCCATGAATCTCCATGACATCCTGTATGAATCTTCATGAATCTCCATGAATCTCCATGAACCTCCTCCATGAATCTCCATGAAAATCCTCCATGAATCTCCATGATTCTCCTCCATGAATCTCCATGAATATCCATGAATCTACATGTATCTCCATGAATCTACATGAATATCCATGAATCTCAATGAATCTCCTCGATGAATCTCCATGAATCTTCATGAATCTCCTGATCCATGAATCTCTATGAATCTCCATGAATCTCCATGAATATCCTCCATGAATCTCCATGAATCTCCATGAATCTCCATGAATCTCCATGAATCTCCATGATATCCTGTATGAATCTTCATGAATCTCCATGCATCTCCATGAATCTCCATGAATCTCCATGAACCTACGCCATGAATCTCCATGAATCTCCATGAATATCCATGAATCTCCATGAATCTGCATAAATTTCCATGTATCTCCATGAATCTACATAAATCTCCATGAATCTCCATGAATCTCCATGAATCTCCATGAATCTCCTCCATGAATCTCCATGAATCTCCATGAATCTCCATGAATCTCCATGAATATCCATGAATCTACATGTATCTCCATGAATCAACATGAATCTCCATGAATCTCCATGAATCTCCTCGATGAATCTCCATGAATCTCCATGAATCTCCATGAACCGCCTCCATGAATCTCCATGAATCTCCATGAATATCCATGAATCTCCATGAATCTACATGAATCTCCATGAATCTCCATGAATCTCCTCGATGAATCTCCATGAATCTTCATGAATCTCCTAATCCATGAACCTTTATGAATCTCCATGAATCTCCATGAATGTCCTCCATGAATCTCCATGAATCTCCATGAATGTCCATGAATCTCCTCCATGAATCTCCTCCATGAATCTCCATGAATATCCATGAATCTCCATGAATCTCCATGAATATCCATGAATCTCCATGAATCTCCATGAATCTCCATGTAACTCCATGAATCTCCATGAATCACCTCCATGAATCTCCATGAATCTCCATGAATGTCTATGAATCTCCATGAATCTCCATGAATCTCCATGAATCTCCTTCATCAATCTCCACGAATCTCCATGATTCTCCATGAATCTCCTCCATGAATCTCCATGAATCTCCATGAATCTCCATGAATCTCCATGAATATCCATGAATCTCCATGAATCTCCATGAATCTCCATGTAACTCCATGAATCTCCATGAATCACCTCCATGAATCTCCATGAATCTCCATGAATGTCTATGAATCTCCGTGAATCTCCATGAATCTCCATGAATCTCCTTCATCAATCTCCACGAATCTCCATGATTCTCCATGAATCTCCATGAATCTCCTCGATGAATCTCCATGGATCTCCATGAATCTCCATGAATCTCCATGATATCCTGTATGAATCTTAATCAATCTCCATGAATCTCCATGCATCTCCATGAATCTCCATGAATCTCCATGAACCTCCTCCATGAATCTCCATGATTCTCCATGAATATCCATGAATCTCCATGATATCGTGTATGAATCTTCATGAATCTCCATGAACCTCCATGAATCTCCATGTATCTCCATGAATCTATATGAATCTCTATGAATCTCCATGAACCTTCTCCGTGAATCTCCATGAATCTCCATGATATCGTGTATGAATCTTCATGAATCTCCATGAACCTCCATGAATCTCCATGTATCTCCATGAATCTCCATGATATCCTGTATGAATCTTAATCAATCTCCATGAATCTCCATGCATCTCCATGAATCTCCATGAATCTCCATGAACCTCCTCCATGAATCTCCATGATTCTCCATGAATATCCATGAATCTCCATGATATCGTGTATGAATCTTCATGAATCTCCATGAACCTCCATGAATCTCCATGTATCTCCATGAATCTATATGAATCTCTATGAATCTCCATGAACCTTCTCCGTGAATCTCCATGAATCTCCATGATATCCTGTATGAATCTTAATCAATCTCCATGAATCTCCATGCATCTCCATGAATCTCCATGAATCTCCATGAACCTCCTCCATGAATCTCCATGAATCTCCATGTATCTCCATGAATCTACATGAATCTCCATGAATCTCCATGAACCTCCTCCATGAATCTCCATGAATCTCCATGAATATCCATGAATCTCCATGAATCTCCATGAATCTCCATGTATCTCCATGAATCTACATGAATCTCCATGAATCTCCATGAATCTCCTCCATGAATCACCTCTATGAATCTCCATGAATCTCCTCCATGAATCTCCATGAATCTCCATGAATCTCCATGTATCTCCATGAATCTACATGAATCTCCATGAATCTCAATGAATCTCCTCGATGAATCTCCATGAATCTTCATGAATCTCCTGATCCATGGATCTCTATGAATCTCCATGAATCTCCATGAATATCCTCCATGAATCTCCATTAATCTCCATGAATCTCCATGAATCTCCATGATATCCTGTATGAATCTTCATGAATCTTCATGAATCTAAATGCATCTCCATGAATCTCCATGAATCTCCATGAACCTCCTCCATGAATCTCCATGAATCTCCATGAATCTCCATGAACCTCCTCCATGAATCTCCATGAATCTCCATGAATATCCATGAATCTCCATGAATCTGCATAAATCTCCATGTATCTCCATGAATCTACATGAATCTCCATGAATATCCTCGATGAATCTCCTAATCCATGAACCTCTATGAATCTCCATGAATCTCCATGAATCACCATGAATCTTCATGAATCTCCATGAATCTCCTTCATCAATCTCCACGAATCTCCACGAATCTCCATGAATCTCCATGAATCTCCATGAATCTCCATGAATCTCCTCCATGAATCTCCATGAATCTCCATGAATCTCCATGAATCTCCATGAATATCCATGAATCTACATGTATCTCCATGAAGCTACATGAATCTCCATGAATCTCCATGAATCTCCTCGATGAATCTCCATGAATCTTCATGAATCTCCTGATCCATGAACCTCTATGAATCTCCATGAATCTCCATGAATATCCTCCATGAATCTCCATGAATCTCCATGAATCTCCATGATATCCTGTATGAATCTTCATGAATCTCCATGAATCTCCATGCATCTCCATGAATCTCCATGAACCTCCATGAACCTCCTCCATGAATCTCCATGAAAATCCTCCATGAATCTCCATGAATCTCCATGAACCGCCTCCATGAATCTCCATGAATCTCCATGAATATCCATGAATCTACATGTTTCTCCATGAATCTACATGAATCTCCATGAATCTCCATGAATCTCCTCGATGAATCTCCATGAATCTTCATGAATCTCCTGATCCATGAACCTCTATGAATCTCCATGAATCTCCATGAATATCCTCCATGAATCTCCATGAATCTCCATGAATCTCCATGATATCCTGTATGAATCTTCATGAATCTCCATGAATCTCCATGCATCTCCATGAATCTTCATGAATCTCCATGAACCTCCTCCATGAATCTCCATGAAAATCCTCCATGAATCTCCATGAATCTCCATGAATCTCCATGAACCGCCTCCATGAATATCCATGAATCTACATGTATCTCCATGAATCTACATGAATCTCCATGAATCTCCATGAATCTCCATGAATCTCCTCCATGAATCTCCATGAATCTCCATGAATATCCATGAATCTCCATGAATCTCCATGAATCTCCATGTATCTCCATGAATCTTCATGCATCTCCATGCATCTCCATGCATCTCCATGAATCTCCATGAATCTCCATGAACCGCCTCCATGGATCTCCATGAATCTCCATGAATCTCCTTGAATCTCCATGAACCTCCTCCATGAATCTCCATGAATCTCCATGAATATCCATGAATCTCCATGAATCTCCACGAATCTCCATGTATCTCCATGAATCTACATGAATCTCCATGAATCTCCATGAATCTCCTCCATGAATCTCCATGAATATCCATGAATCTACATGTATCTCCATGAATCTACATGAATCTCCATGAATCTCCATGAATCTCCTCGATGAATCTCCATGAATCTTCATGAATCTCCTGATCCATGAACCTCTATGAATCTCCATGAATCTCCATGAATATCCTCCATGAATCTCCATGAATCTCCATGAATCTCCATGATATCCTGTATGAATCTTCATGAATCTCCATGAATCTCCATGCATCTCCATGAATCTCCATGAACCTCCTCCATGAATCTCCATGAAAATCCTCCATGAATCTCCATGAATCTCCATGAATCTCCATGAACCGCCTCCATGAATCTCCATGAATCTCCATGAATATCCTCGATGAATCTCCATGAATCTTCATGAATCTCCTAATCCATGAACCTCTATGAATCTCCATGAATCTCCATGAATATCCTCCATAAATCTCTATGAATCTCCATGAATGTCCATGAATCTCCTACATGAATCTCCATGAATCTCCATGTATCTCCATGAATCTACAAGAATCTCCATGAATCTCCATGAATCTCCTCCATGAATCTCCATGAATCTCCATGAATATCCATGAATCTCCATGAATCTCCTCCATGAATCTCCATGAATCACCTCCATGAATCTCCATGAATCTCTATGAATGTCTATGAATCTCCATGAATCTCCATGAATCTCCATGAATCTCCATGAATTTCCATGAATCTCCATGAATCTCCATGAATCTCCATGATATCCTGTATGAATCTTCATGAATCTCCATGAATCTCCTCGATGAATCTCCATGAATCTTCATGAATCTCCTGATCCATGAATGTCTATGAATCTCCATGGATCTCCATGAATATCCTCCATGAATCTCCATGAATCTCCATGAATCACCTCCATGAATCTCCATGAATCTCTATGAATGTCTATGAATCTCCATGAATCTCCATGAATCTCCATGAATCTCCATGAATTTCCAAGAATCTCCATGAATGTCCATGAATGTCCTCCATGAACCTCCATGCATCTCCATGAATATCCATGAATCTTCATGAATCTCCTCCATGAATCTCCATGAATCTCCATGCATCTCCATGAATCTCCATGAATCTCCATGAACCTCCTCCATGAATCTCCATGAATCTCCATGATATCCTGTATGAATCTTCATGAATCTCCATGAATCTCCATGCATCTCCATGAATCTCCATGAATCTCCATGAATCTCCATGAATCTCCATGAACCTCCTCCATGAATCTCCATGAATATTCATGAATCTACATGAATCTCCATGAATCTCCATGTATCTCCATGAATCTACAAGAATTTCCATGAATCTCCATGAATCTCCTCCATGAATCTCCATGAATCACCTCCATGAATCTTCATGAATCTCCATGAATGTCTATGAATCTCCATGTATCTCCATGAATCTCCATGAATCTTCATGAATCTCCTGATCCATGAATTTCCATGAATCTCCATGAATCTCCATGAATCTCCATGATATCCTGTATGAATCTTCATGAATCTCCATGAATCTCCATGCATCTCCATGAATCTCCATGAATCTCCATGAACCTCCTCCATGAATCTCCATGAATCTTCATGAATCTCCATGAATATCCATGAATCACCATGAATCTCCATGAATCTCCTCCATGAATCTCCATGAATCACCTCCATGAATCACCTCCATGAATCTCCATGAATCTCCATGAATGTCTATGAATCTCCATGACTCTCCATGAATCTCCTTGAATCTACATGAATCTCCGTGAATCTCCATGAATCTCAATGAATCTCCATGAATCTCCATGATATCCTGTATGAATCTTCATGAATCTCCTAGATGAATCTCCATGAATCTCCATGAATCTCCATGAATGTCCATGAATCTCCTCCATGAATCTCCTGTATGAATCTCCATGAATCTCCACGAATCTCCATGAATCTCCATGAATCTCCATGAATCTCCATGATATCCTGTATGAATCTTCAAGAATCTCCATGAATCTCCATGCATCTCCATGAATTTCCAAGAATCTCCATGAATGTCCATGAATGTCCTCCATGAACCTCCATGCATCTCCATGAATATCCATGAATCTTCATGAATCTCCTCCATGAATCTCCATGAATCTCCATGCATCTCCATGAATCTCCATGAATCTCCATGAACCTCCTCCATGAATCTCCATGAATCTCCATGATATCCTGTATGAATCTTCATGAATCTCCATGAATCTCCATGCATCTCCATGAATCTCCATGAATCTCCATGAATCTCCATGAATCTCCATGAACCTCCTCCATGAATCTCCATGAATATCCATGAATCTACATGAATCTCCATGAATCTCCATGTATCTCCATGAATCTACAAGAATTTCCATGAATCTCCATGAATCTCCTCCATGAATCTCCATGAATCACCTCCATGAATCTTCATGAATCTCCATGAATGTCTATGAATCTCCATGTATCTCCATGAATCTCCATGAATCTCCATGAATATCCTCCATGAATCTCCATGAATCTCCATGAATCACCTCCATGAATCTCCATGAATCTCTATGAATGTCTATGAATCTCCATGAATCTCCATGAATCTCCATGAATCTCCATGAATTTCCATGAATCTCCATGAATCTCCATGAATCTCCATGATATCCTGTATGAATCTTCATGAATCTCCATGAATCTCCATGCATCTCCATGAATCTCCATGAATCTCCATGAACCTCCTCCATGAATCTCCATGAATCTTCATGAATCTCCATGAATATCCATGAATCACCATGAATCTCCATGAATCTCCTCCATGAATCTCCATGAATCACCTCCATGAATCACCTCCATGAATCTCCATGAATCTCCATGAATGTCTATGAATCTCCATGACTCTCCATGAATCTCCTTGAATCTACATGAATCTCCGTGAATCTCCATGAATCTCAATGAATCTCCATGAATCTCCATGATATCCTGTATGAATCTTCATGAATCTCCTAGATGAATCTCCATGAATCTCCATGAATCTCCATGAATGTCCATGAATCTCCTCCATGAATCTCCTGTATGAATCTCCATGAATCTCCACGAATCTCCATGAATCTCCATGAATCTCCATGAATCTCCATGATATCCTGTATGAATCTTCAAGAATCTCCATGAATCTCCATGCATCTCCATGAATCTCCATGAATCTCCATGAACCTCCTCCATGAATCTCCATGAATCTCCATGAACCTCCTCCATGAATCTCCATGAATCTCCATGAATATTAATGAATCTCCATGAATCTCCATGTATCTCCATGAATCTCCATGAATCTCGTCGATGAATCTCCATGAATCTTCATGCATCTCCATGAATCTCCATGAATCTCCATGAATCTCCTCGATGAATCTCCATGAATCTTCATGCATCTCCATGAATCTCCATGAATCTCCATGAATCTCCATGAATCTCAATGAATCTCCTCGATGAATCTCCATGAATCTTCATGAATCTCCTTATCCATGAATCCCTATGAATCTCCATGTATCTCCATGAACCTCCTCCATGAATCTCCATGAATCACCATGAATCTCCATGTATCTCCATGAACCTCCTCCATGAATCTCCATGAATATCCATGAATCTCCATGAATCTCCATGAATATCCATGAATCTCCATGAATCTGCATGAATCTCCATGAATCTACATGAATCTCCATGAATCTCCATGAATCTCCTCGATGAATCTCCATGAATCTCCATGAGTATCCATGAATCTCCATGAACTTCCAAGAATCTCCATGAATGTCCATGAATCTCCTCCATGAATCTCCATGAATCTCCATGAATCTCCATGAATCTCCATGAATCACCTCCATGAATCTCCATGAATCTCTATGAATGTCTATGAATCTCAATGAATCTCCATGAATCTCCATGAATTTCCAAGAATCTCCATGAATGTCCATGAATGTCCTCCATGAACCTCCATGCATCTCCATGAATATCCATGAATCTTCATGAATCTCCTCCATGAATCTTCATGAATCTCCATGCATCTCCATGAATCTCCATGAATCTCCATGAACCTCCTCCATGAATCTCCATGAATCTCCATGAATATCCATGAATCTCCATGAATCTCCATGAATCTCCATGTATCTCCATGAATTTCCAAGAATCTCCATGAATGTCCATGAATGTCCACCATGAATCTCCATGCATCTCCATGAATCTCCATGAATCTCTATCAACCTCCTCCATGAATATCCTCCATGAATCTCCATGAATCTCCATGAATCTCCATGAATCACCTCCATGAATCTCCATGAATCTCTATGAATGTCTATGAATCTCCATGAATCTACATGAATCTCCATGAATCACCTCCATGAATCTCCATGAATCTTCATGAATCTCCTAATCCATGAACCTCTATGAATCTCCATGAATCTCCATGAATATCCTCCATAAATCTCTATGAATCTCCATGAATGTCCATGAATCTCCTACATGAATCTCCATGTATCTCCATGAATCTACAAGAATCTCCATGAATCTCCATGAATCTCCTCCATGAATCTCCATGAATCTCCATGAATATCCATGAATCTCCATGAATCTCCTCCATGAATCTCCATGAATCTCCTCGATGCATCTCCATGAATCTCCATGAATCTCCATGAACCTCCTCCATGAATCTCCATGAAACTCCATGAATCTCCATGAATCTCCATGAATCTCCATGTATGTCTATAAATCTCCATGAATCTCCATGAATCTCCTCCATGAATCTCCATGAATCTCCAAGAATCTCCTCCATGAATCTCCATGAATCTCCATCTATCTCCATGAATCTACATGAATCTCCATGAATCACCTCCATGAATCTCCATGAATCTCCATGAATGTCTATGAATCTCCATGAATCTCCATGAGTCTCCATGAATCTCCACGAATTTCCAAGAATCTCCATGAATGTCCATGAATCTCCTCCATGAATCTCCACGAATCTCCATGAATATCCATGAATCTCCATGAATCTCCTCCATGAATCTCCTGTATGAATCTCCATGACTCTCCATGAATATCCTCCATGAATCTCCATGAATCTCCATGAATCTCCAAGAATCTCCTCCATGAATCTCCATGAATCTCCATGTATCTCCATGAATCTCCATGAATCTCCATGTATCTCCATGAATCCACAAGAATTTCCATGAATCTCCATGAATCTCCTCCATGAATCTCCATGAATCACCTCCATGAATCTTCATGAATCTCCATGAATGTCTATGAATCTCCATGTATCTCCATGAATCTCCATGAATCTTCATGAATCTCCTGATCCATGAATTTCCATGAATCTCCATGAATCTCCATGAATCTCCATGATATCCTGTATGAATCTTCATGAATCTCCATGAATCTCCATGCATCTCCATGAATCTCCATGAATCTCCATGAACCTCCTCCATGAATCTCCATGAATCTTCATGAATCTCCATGAATATCCATGAATCACCATGAATCTCCATGAATCTCCTCCATGAATCTCCATGAATCTCCATGAATCTCAATGAATCTCCATGAATCTCCATGAATGTCTATGAATCTCCATGACTCTCCATGAATCTCCTTGAATCTACATGAATCTCCGTGAATCTCCATGAATCTCAATGAATCTCCATGAATCTCCATGATATCCTGTATGAATCTTCATGAATCTCCTAGATGAATCTCCATGAATCTCCATGAATCTCCATGAATGTCCATGAATCTCCTCCATGAATCTCCTGTATGAATCTCCATGAATCTCCACGAATCTCCATGAATCTCCATGAATCTCCATGAATCTCCATGATATCCTGTATGAATCTTCAAGAATCTCCATGAATCTCCATGCATCTCCATGAATTTCCAAGAATCTCCATGAATGTCCATGAATGTCCTCCATGAACCTCCATGCATCTCCATGAATATCCATGAATCTTCATGAATCTCCTCCATGAATCTCCATGAATCTCCATGCATCTCCATGAATCTCCATGAATCTCCATGAACCTCCTCCATGAATCTCCATGAATCTCCATGATATCCTGTATGAATCTTCATGAATCTCCATGAATCTCCATGCATCTCCATGAATCTCCATGAATCTCCATGAATCTCCATGAATCTCCATGAACCTCCTCCATGAATCTCCATGAATATCCATGAATCTACATGAATCTCCATGAATCTCCATGTATCTCCATGAATCTACAAGAATTTCCATGAATCTCCATGAATCTCCTCCATGAATCTCCATGAATCACCTCCATGAATCTTCATGAATCTCCATGAATGTCTATGAATCTCCATGTATCTCCATGAATCTCCATGAATCTCCATGAATATCCTCCATGAATCTCCATGAATCTCCATGAATCACCTCCATGAATCTCCATGAATCTCTATGAATGTCTATGAATCTCCATGAATCTCCATGAATCTCCATGAATCTCCATGAATTTCCATGAATCTCCATGAATCTCCATGAATCTCCATGATATCCTGTATGAATCTTCATGAATCTCCATGAATCTCCATGCATCTCCATGAATCTCCATGAATCTCCATGAACCTCCTCCATGAATCTCCATGAATCTTCATGAATCTCCATGAATATCCATGAATCACCATGAATCTCCATGAATCTCCTCCATGAATCTCCATGAATCACCTCCATGAATCACCTCCATGAATCTCCATGAATCTCCATGAATGTCTATGAATCTCCATGACTCTCCATGAATCTCCTTGAATCTACATGAATCTCCGTGAATCTCCATGAATCTCAATGAATCTCCATGAATCTCCATGATATCCTGTATGAATCTTCATGAATCTCCTAGATGAATCTCCATGAATCTCCATGAATCTCCATGAATGTCCATGAATCTCCTCCATGAATCTCCTGTATGAATCTCCATGAATCTCCACGAATCTCCATGAATCTCCATGAATCTCCATGAATCTCCATGATATCCTGTATGAATCTTCAAGAATCTCCATGAATCTCCATGCATCTCCATGAATCTCCATGAATCTCCATGAATCACCTCCATGAATCTCCATGAATCTCTATGAATGTCTATGAATCTCCATGAATCTCCATGAATCTCCATGAATCTCCATGAATTTCCATGAATCTCCATGAATCTCCATGAATCTCCATGATATCCTGTATGAATCTTCATGAATCTCCATGAATCTCCTCGATGAATCTCCATGAATCTTCATGAATCTCCTGATCCATGAATGTCTATGAATCTCCATGGATCTCCATGAATATCCTCCATGAATCTCCATGAATCTCCATGAATCACCTCCATGAATCTCCATGAATCTCTATGAATGTCTATGAATCTCCATGAATCTCCATGAATCTCCATGAATCTCCATGAATTTCCAAGAATCTCCATGAATGTCCATGAATGTCCTCCATGAACCTCCATGCATCTCCATGAATATCCATGAATCTTCATGAATCTCCTCCATGAATCTCCATGAATCTCCATGCATCTCCATGAATCTCCATGAATCTCCATGAACCTCCTCCATGAATCTCCATGAATCTCCATGATATCCTGTATGAATCTTCATGAATCTCCATGAATCTCCATGCATCTCCATGAATCTCCATGAATCTCCATGAATCTCCATGAATCTCCATGAACCTCCTCCATGAATCTCCATGAATATTCATGAATCTACATGAATCTCCATGAATCTCCATGTATCTCCATGAATCTACAAGAATTTCCATGAATCTCCATGAATCTCCTCCATGAATCTCCATGAATCACCTCCATGAATCTTCATGAATCTCCATGAATGTCTATGAATCTCCATGTATCTCCATGAATCTCCATGAATCTTCATGAATCTCCTGATCCATGAATTTCCATGAATCTCCATGAATCTCCATGAATCTCCATGATATCCTGTATGAATCTTCATGAATCTCCATGAATCTCCATGCATCTCCATGAATCTCCATGAATCTCCATGAACCTCCTCCATGAATCTCCATGAATCTTCATGAATCTCCATGAATATCCATGAATCACCATGAATCTCCATGAATCTCCTCCATGAATCTCCATGAATCACCTCCATGAATCACCTCCATGAATCTCCATGAATCTCCATGAATGTCTTTGAATCTCCATGACTCTCCATGAATCTCCTTGAATCTACATGAATCTCCGTGAATCTCCATGAATCTCAATGAATCTCCATGAATCTCCATGATATCCTGTATGAATCTTCATGAATCTCCTAGATGAATCTCCATGAATCTCCATGAATCTCCATGAATGTCCATGAATCTCCTCCATGAATCTCCTGTATGAATCTCCATGAATCTCCACGAATCTCCATGAATCTCCATGAATCTCCATGAATCTCCATGATATCCTGTATGAATCTTCAAGAATCTCCATGAATCTCCATGCATCTCCATGAATTTCCAAGAATCTCCATGAATGTCCATGAATGTCCTCCATGAACCTCCATGCATCTCCATGAATATCCATGAATCTTCATGAATCTCCTCCATGAATCTCCATGAATCTCCATGCATCTCCATGAATCTCCATGAATCTCCATGAACCTCCTCCATGAATCTCCATGAATCTCCATGATATCCTGTATGAATCTTCATGAATCTCCATGAATCTCCATGCATCTCCATGAATCTCCATGAATCTCCATGAATCTCCATGAATCTCCATGAACCTCCTCCATGAATCTCCATGAATATCCATGAATCTACATGAATCTCCATGAATCTCCATGTATCTCCATGAATCTACAAGAATTTCCATGAATCTCCATGAATCTCCTCCATGAATCTCCATGAATCACCTCCATGAATCTTCATGAATCTCCATGAATGTCTATGAATCTCCATGTATCTCCATGAATCTCCATGAATCTCCATGAATATCCTCCATGAATCTCCATGAATCTCCATGAATCACCTCCATGAATCTCCATGAATCTCTATGAATGTCTATGAATCTCCATGAATCTCCATGAATCTCCATGAATCTCCATGAATTTCCATGAATCTCCATGAATCTCCATGAATCTCCATGATATCCTGTATGAATCTTCATGAATCTCCATGAATCTCCATGCATCTCCATGAATCTCCATGAATCTCCATGAACCTCCTCCATGAATCTCCATGAATCTTCATGAATCTCCATGAATATCCATGAATCACCATGAATCTCCATGAATCTCCTCCATGAATCTCCATGAATCACCTCCATGAATCACCTCCATGAATCTCCATGAATCTCCATGAATGTCTATGAATCTCCATGACTCTCCATGAATCTCCTTGAATCTACATGAATCTCCGTGAATCTCCATGAATCTCAATGAATCTCCATGAATCTCCATGATATCCTGTATGAATCTTCATGAACCTCCTAGATGAATCTCCATGAATCTCCATGAATCTCCATGAATGTCCATGAATCTCCTCCATGAATCTCCTGTATGAATCTCCATGAATCTCCACGAATCTCCATGAATCTCCATGAATCTCCATGAATCTCCATGATATCCTGTATGAATCTTCAAGAATCTCCATGAATCTCCATGCATCTCCATGAATCTCCATGAATCTCCATGAACCTCCTCCATGAATCTCCATGAATCTCCATGAACCTCCTCCATGAATCTCCATGAATCTCCATGAATATTAATGAATCTCCATGAATCTCCATGTATCTCCATGAATCTCCATGAATCTCGTCGATGAATCTCCATGAATCTTCATGCATCTCCATGAATCTCCATGAATCTCCATGAATCTCCTCGATGAATCTCCATGAATCTTCATGCATCTCCATGAATCTCCATGAATCTCCATGAATCTCCATGAATCTCAATGAATCTCCTCGATGAATCTCCATGAATCTTCATGAATCTCCTTATCCATGAATCCCTATGAATCTCCATGTATCTCCATGAACCTCCTCCATGAATCTCCATGAATCACCATGAATCTCCATGTATCTCCATGAACCTCCTCCATGAATCTCCATGAATATCCATGAATCTCCATGAATCTCCATGAATATCCATGAATCTCCATGAATCTGCATGAATCTCCATGAATCTACATGAATCTCCATGAATCTCCATGAATCTCCTCGATGAATCTCCATGAATCTCCATGAGTATCCATGAATCTCCATGAACTTCCAAGAATCTCCATGAATGTCCATGAATCTCCTCCATGAATCTCCATGAATCTCCATGAATCTCCATGAATCTCCATGAATCACCTCCATGAATCTCCATGAATCTCTATGAATGTCTATGAATCTCAATGAATCTCCATGAATCTCCATGAATTTCCAAGAATCTCCATGAATGTCCATGAATGTCCTCCATGAACCTCCATGCATCTCCATGAATATCCATGAATCTTCATGAATCTCCTCCATGAATCTTCATGAATCTCCATGCATCTCCATGAATCTCCATGAATCTCCATGAACCTCCTCCATGAATCTCCATGAATCTCCATGAATATCCATGAATCTCCATGAATCTCCATGAATCTCCATGTATCTCCATGAATTTCCAAGAATCTCCATGAATGTCCATGAATGTCCACCATGAATCTCCATGCATCTCCATGAATCTCCATGAATCTCTATCAACCTCCTCCATGAATATCCTCCATGAATCTCCATGAATCTCCATGAATCTCCATGAATCACCTCCATGAATCTCCATGAATCTCTATGAATGTCTATGAATCTCCATGAATCTACATGAATCTCCATGAATCACCTCCATGAATCTCCATGAATCTTCATGAATCTCCTAATCCATGAACCTCTATGAATCTCCATGAATCTCCATGAATATCCTCCATAAATCTCTATGAATCTCCATGAATGTCCATGAATCTCCTACATGAATCTCCATGTATCTCCATGAATCTACAAGAATCTCCATGAATCTCCATGAATCTCCTCCATGAATCTCCATGAATCTCCATGAATATCCATGAATCTCCATGAATCTCCTCCATGAATCTCCATGAATCTCCTCGATGCATCTCCATGAATCTCCATGAATCTCCATGAACCTCCTCCATGAATCTCCATGAAACTCCATGAATCTCCATGAATCTCCATGAATCTCCATGTATGTCTATAAATCTCCATGAATCTCCATGAATCTCCTCCATGAATCTCCATGAATCTCCAAGAATCTCCTCCATGAATCTCCATGAATCTCCATCTATCTCCATGAATCTACATGAATCTCCATGAATCACCTCCATGAATCTCCATGAATCTCCATGAATGTCTATGAATCTCCATGAATCTCCATGAGTCTCCATGAATCTCCACGAATTTCCAAGAATCTCCATGAATGTCCATGAATCTCCTCCATGAATCTCCACGAATCTCCATGAATATCCATGAATCTCCATGAATCTCCTCCATGAATCTCCTGTATGAATCTCCATGACTCTCCATGAATATCCTCCATGAATCTCCATGAATCTCCATGAATCTCCAAGAATCTCCTCCATGAATCTCCATGAATCTCCATGTATCTCCATGAATCTCCATGAATCTCCATGTATCTCCATGAATCCACAAGAATTTCCATGAATCTCCATGAATCTCCTCCATGAATCTCCATGAATCACCTCCATGAATCTTCATGAATCTCCATGAATGTCTATGAATCTCCATGTATCTCCATGAATCTCCATGAATCTTCATGAATCTCCTGATCCATGAATTTCCATGAATCTCCATGAATCTCCATGAATCTCCATGATATCCTGTATGAATCTTCATGAATCTCCATGAATCTCCATGCATCTCCATGAATCTCCATGAATCTCCATGAACCTCCTCCATGAATCTCCATGAATCTTCATGAATCTCCATGAATATCCATGAATCACCATGAATCTCCATGAATCTCCTCCATGAATCTCCATGAATCACCTCCATGAATCACCTCCATGAATCTCCATGAATCTCCATGAATGTCTATGAATCTCCATGACTCTCCATGAATCTCCTTGAATCTACATGAATCTCCGTGAATCTCCATGAATCTCAATGAATCTCCATGAATCTCCATGATATCCTGTATGAATCTTCATGAATCTCCTAGATGAATCTCCATGAATCTCCATGAATCTCCATGAATGTCCATGAATCTCCTCCATGAATCTCCTGTATGAATCTCCATGAATCTCCACGAATCTCCATGAATCTCCATGAATCTCCATGAATCTCCATGATATCCTGTATGAATCTTCAAGAATCTCCATGAATCTCCATGCATCTCCATGAATTTCCAAGAATCTCCATGAATGTCCATGAATGTCCTCCATGAACCTCCATGCATCTCCATGAATATCCATGAATCTTCATGAATCTCCTCCATGAATCTCCATGAATCTCCATGCATCTCCATGAATCTCCATGAATCTCCATGAACCTCCTCCATGAATCTCCATGAATCTCCATGATATCCTGTATGAATCTTCATGAATCTCCATGAATCTCCATGCATCTCCATGAATCTCCATGAATCTCCATGAATCTCCATGAATCTCCATGAACCTCCTCCATGAATCTCCATGAATATCCATGAATCTACATGAATCTCCATGAATCTCCATGTATCTCCATGAATCTACAAGAATTTCCATGAATCTCCATGAATCTCCTCCATGAATCTCCATGAATCACCTCCATGAATCTTCATGAATCTCCATGAATGTCTATGAATCTCCATGTATCTCCATGAATCTCCATGAATCTCCATGAATATCCTCCATGAATCTCCATGAATCTCCATGAATCACCTCCATGAATCTCCATGAATCTCTATGAATGTCTATGAATCTCCATGAATCTCCATGAATCTCCATGAATCTCCATGAATTTCCATGAATCTCCATGAATCTCCATGAATCTCCATGATATCCTGTATGAATCTTCATGAATCTCCATGAATCTCCATGCATCTCCATGAATCTCCATGAATCTCCATGAACCTCCTCCATGAATCTCCATGAATCTTCATGAATCTCCATGAATATCCATGAATCACCATGAATCTCCATGAATCTCCTCCATGAATCTCCATGAATCACCTCCATGAATCACCTCCATGAATCTCCATGAATCTCCATGAATGTCTATGAATCTCCATGACTCTCCATGAATCTCCTTGAATCTACATGAATCTCCGTGAATCTCCATGAATCTCAATGAATCTCCATGAATCTCCATGATATCCTGTATGAATCTTCATGAATCTCCTAGATGAATCTCCATGAATCTCCATGAATCTCCATGAATGTCCATGAATCTCCTCCATGAATCTCCTGTATGAATCTCCATGAATCTCCACGAATCTCCATGAATCTCCATGAATCTCCATGAATCTCCATGATATCCTGTATGAATCTTCAAGAATCTCCATGAATCTCCATGCATCTCCATGAATCTCCATGAATCTCCATGAACCTCCTCCATGAATCTCCATGAATCTCCATGAACCTCCTCCATGAATCTCCATGAATCTCCATGAATATTAATGAATCTCCATGAATCTCCATGTATCTCCATGAATCTCCATGAATCTCGTCGATGAATCTCCATGAATCTTCATGCATCTCCATGAATCTCCATGAATCTCCATGAATCTCCTCGATGAATCTCCATGAATCTTCATGCATCTCCATGAATCTCCATGAATCTCCATGAATCTCCATGAATCTCAATGAATCTCCTCGATGAATCTCCATGAATCTTCATGAATCTCCTTATCCATGAATCTCTATGAATCTCCATGTATCTCCATGAACCTCCTCCATGAATCTCCATGAATCACCATGAATCTCCATGTATCTCCATGAACCTCCTCCATGAATCTCCATGAATATCCATGAATCTCCATGAATCTCCATGAATATCCATGAATCTCCATGAATCTGCATGAATCTCCATGAATCTACATGAATCTCCATGAATCTCCATGAATCTCCTCGATGAATCTCCATGAATCTCCATGAGTATCCATGAATCTCCATGAACTTCCAAGAATCTCCATGAATGCCCATGAATCTCCTCCATGAATCTCCATGAATCTCCATGAATCTCCATGAATCTCCATGAATCACCTCCATGAATCTCCATGAATCTCTATGAATGTCTATGAATCTCAATGAATCTCCATGAATCTCCATGAATCTCCATGAATTTCCAAGAATCTCCATGAATGTCCATGAATGTCCTCCATGAACCTCCATGCATCTCCATGAATATCCATGAATCTTCATGAATCTCCTCCATGAATCTTCATGAATCTCCATGCATCTCCATGAATCTCCATGAATCTCCATGAACCTCCTCCATGAATCTCCATGAATCTCCATGAATATCCATGAATCTCCATGAATCTCCATGAATCTCCATGTATCTCCATGAATTTCCAAGAATCTCCATGAATGTCCATGAATGTCCACCATGAATCTCCATGCATCTCCATGAATCTCCATGAATCTCCATGAACCTCCTCCATGAATCTCCATGAATCTCCATGAATATCCATGAGTCTCCATGAATCTGCATGAATCTCCATGTATCTCCATGAATCTACATGAATCTCCATGAATCTCCATGAATAACCTCCATGAATCTCCATGAATCTCCATGAATGTCCATGAATCTCCTACATGAATCTCCTATATGAATCTCCATGAATCTCCACGAATCTCCATGAATCTCCATGAATATCCATGAATCTCCATGAATCTCCATGAATCTCCATGTATCTCCATGAATTTCCAAGGATCTCCATGAATGTCCATGAATGTCCACCATGAATCTCCATGCATCTCCATGAATCTCCATGAATCTCCATGAACCTCCTCCATGAATCTCCATGAATCTCCATGAATATCCATGAGTCTCCATGAATCTGCATGAATCTCCATGTATCTCCATGAATCTACATGAATCTCCATGAATCTCCATGAATAACCTCCATGAATCTCCATGAATCTCCATGAATGTCCATGAATCTCCTACATGAATCTCCTATATGAATCTCCATGAATCTCCACGAATCTCCATGAATCTCCATGAATATCCATGAATCTCCATGAATCTCCATGAATCTCCATGCATCTCCATCAATCTCCATGAATCTCCAAGAGCCTCCTCCATGAATCTCCATGAATATCCATGAATCTCCATGAATCTCCATGTATCTCCATGAATCTACAAGAATCTCCATGAATCTCCATGAATCTCCTCCATGAATCTCCATGAATCACGTCCATGAATCTCCATGAATCTCAACGAATCTCAATGAATCTCCATGAATCTCCTCGATGAATCTCCATGAATCTTCATGAATCTCCTAATCCATGAACCTCTATGAATCTCCATTAATCTCCATGAATATCCTCCATAAATCTCTATGAATCTCCATGAATGTCCATGAATCTCCTACATGAATCTCCATGAATCTCCATGTATCTCCATGAATCTACAAGAATCTCCATGAATCTCCATGAATCTCCTCCATGAATCTCCTCCATGAATCTCCATGAATCTCCAGGAATCTCCAGGAATCTACATGAATCTCCATGAATCTCAATGAATCTCCTCGATGAATCTCCATGAATCTTCATGAATCTCCTGATCCATGAATGTCTATGAATCTCCATGAATCTCCATGAATATCCTCCATGAATCTCCATGAATCTCCATGAATCACCTCCATGAATCTCCATGAATCTCTATGAATGTCTATGAATCTCCATGAATCTCCATGAATCTCCATGAATCTCCATGAATTTCCAAGAATCTCCATGAATGTCCATGAATGTCCTCCATGAACCTCCATGCATCTCCATGAATATCCATGAATCTTCATGAATCTCCTCCATGAATCTCCATGAATCTCCATGCATCTCCATGAATCTCCATGAATCTCCATGAACCTCCTCCATGAATCTCCATGAATCTCCATGATATCCTGTATGAATCTTCATGAATCTCCATGAATCTCCATGCATCTCCATGAATCTCCATGAATCTCCATGAATCTCCATGAATCTCCATGAACCTCCTCCATGAATCTCCATGAATATCCATGAATCTACATGAATCTCCATGAATCTCCATGTATCTCCATGAATCTACAAGAATTTCCATGAATCTCCATGAATCTCCTCCATGAATCTCCATGAATCACCTCCATGAATCTTCATGAATCTCCGTGAATGTCTATGAATCTCCATGTATCTCCATGAATCTCCATGAATCTCCATGAATATCCTCCATGAATCTCCATGAATCTCCATGAATCACCTCCATGAATCTCCATGAATCTCTATGAATGTCTATGAATCTCCATGAATCTCCATGAATCTCCATGAATCTCCATGAATTTCCATGAATCTCCATGAATCTCCATGAATCTCCATGATATCCTGTATGAATCTTCATGAATCTCCATGAATCTCCATGAATCTCCATGAATCTCCATGAACCTCCATGAACCTCCTCCATGAATCTCCATGAATCTTCATGAATCTCCATGAATCTCCATGAATATCCATGAATCACCATGAATCTCCATGAATCTCCTCCATGAATCTCCATGAATCACCTCCATGAATCACCTCCATGAATCTCCATGAATCTCCATGAATGTCTATGAATCTCCATGACTCTCCATGAATCTCCTTGAATCTACATGAATCTCCGTGAATCTCCATGAATCTCAATGAATCTCCATGAATCTCCATGATATCCTGTATGAATCTTCATGAATCTCCTAGATGAATCTCCATGAATCTCCATGAATCTCCATGAATGTCCATGAATCTCCTCCATGAATCTCCTGTATGAATCTCCATGAATCCCCATGAATCTCCATGAATCTCAATGAATCTCCACGAATCTCCATGAATCTCCATGAATCTCCATGAATCTCCATGATATCCTGTATGAATCTTCATGAATCTCCATGAATCTCCATGCATCTCCATGAATCTCCATGAATCTCCATGAACCTCCTCCATGAATCTCCATGAATCTCCATGAACCTCCTCCATGAATCTCCATGAATCTCCATGAATATTAATGAATCTCCATGAATCTCCATGTATCTCCATGAATTTCCAAGAATCTCCATGAATGTCCATGAATGTCCACCATGAATCTCCATGCATCTCCATGAATCTCCATGAATCTCCATGAATCTCCTCGATGAATCTCCATGAATCTTCATGCATCTCCATGAATCTCCATGAATCTCCATGAATCTCCATGAATCTCCATGAATCTCAATGAATCTCCTCGATGAATCTCCATGAATCTTCATGAATCTCCAGATCCATGAATCTCTATGAATCTCCATGTATCTCCATGAATGTCCATGAATCTCCTACATGAATCTCCTATATGAATCTCCATGAATCTCCACGAATCTCCATGAATCTCCATGAATATCCATGAATCTCCATGAATCTCCATGAATCTCCATGTATCTCCATGAATTTCCAAGAATCTCCATGAATGTCCATGAATGTCCACCATGAATCTCCATGCATCTCCATGAATCTCCATGAATCTCCATGAACCTCCTCCATGAATCTCCATGAATCTCCATGAATATCCATGAGTCTCCATGAATCTGCATGAATCTCCATGTATCTCCATGAATCTACATGAATCTCCATGAATCTCCATGAATAACCTCCATGAATCTCCATGAATCTCCATGAATGTCCATGAATCTCCTACATGAATCTCCTATATGAATCTCCATGAATCTCCACGAATCTCCATGAATCTCCATGAATCTCCATGAATCTCCATGAATCTCCATGAATGTCCATGAATGTCCACCATGAATCTCCATGCATCTCCATGAATCTCCATGAATATCCATGAATCTCCATGAATCTCCATGAATCTCCATGTATCTCCATGAATTTCCAAGAATCTCCATGAATGTCCATGAATGTCCACCATGAATCTCCATGCATCTCCATGAATCTCCATGAATCTCCATGAATCTCCATGAATTTCCAAGAATCTCCATGAATGTCCATGAATGTCCTCCATGAACCTCCATGCATCTCCATGAATATCCACGAATCTTCATGAATCTCCTCCATGAATCTCCATGAATCTCCATGCATCTCCATGAATCTCCATGAATCTCCATGAACCTCCTCCATGAATCTCCATGAATCTCCATGAATATCCATGAATCTCCATGAATCTCCATGAATCTCCATGTATCTCCATGAATTTCCAAGAATCTCCATGAATGTCCATGAATGTCCACCATGAATCTCCATGCATCTCCATGAATCTCCATGAATCTCCATGAACCTCCTCCATGAATATCCTCCATGAATCTCCATGAATCTCCATGAATCACCTCCATGAATCTCCATGAATCTCTATGAATGTCTATGAATCTCCATGAATCTACATGAATCTCCATGAATCTCCATGAATCACCTCCATGAATCTCCATGAATCTCTATGAATGTCTATGAATCTCCATGAATCTCCATGAATTTCCATGAATCTCCATGAATTTCCAAGAATCTCCATGAATGTCCATGAATGTCCACCATGAATCTCCATGCATCTCCATGAATCTCCATGAATCTCCATGAACCTCCTCCATGAATCTCCATGAATCTCCATGAATATCCATGAGTCTCCATGAATCTGCATGAATCTCCATGTATCTCCATGAATCTACATGAATCTCCATGAATCTCCATGAATAACCTCCATGAATCTCCATGAATCTCCATGAATGTCCATGAATCTCCTACATGAATCTCCTATATGAATCTCCATGAATCTCCACGAATCTCCATGAATCTCCATGAATATCCATGAATCTCCATGAATCTCCATGAATCTCCATGTATCTCCATGAATTTCCAAGAATCTCCATGAATGTCCATGAATGTCCACCATGAATCTCCATGCATCTCCATGAATCTCCATGAATCTCCATGAACCTCCTCCATGAATCTCCATGAATCTCCATGAATATCCATGAGTCTCCATGAATCTGCATGAATCTCCATGTATCTCCATGAATCTACATGAATCTCCATGAATCTCCATGAATAACCTCCATGAATCTCCATGAATCTCCATGAATGTCCATGAATCTCCTACATGAATCTCCTATATGAATCTCCATGAATCTCCACGAATCTCCATGAATCTCCATGAATATCCATGAATCTCCATGAATCTCCATGAATCTCCATGCATCTCCATCAATCTCCATGAATCTCCAAGAGCCTCCTCCATGAATCTCCATGAATATCCATGAATCTCCATGAATCTCCATGTATCTCCATGAATCTACAAGAATCTCCATGAATCTCCATGAATCTCCTCCATGAATCTCCATGAATCACCTCCATGAATCTCCATGAATCTCAACGAATCTCAATGAATCTCCATGAATCTCCTCGATGAATCTCCATGAATCTTCATGAATCTCCTAATCCATGAACCTCTATGAATCTCCATTAATCTCCATGAATATCCTCCATAAATCTCTATGAATCTCCATGAATGTCCATGAATCTCCTACATGAATCTCCATGAATCTCCATGTATCTCCATGAATCTACAAGAATCTCCATGAATCTCCATGAATCTCCTCCATGAATCTCCTCCATGAATCTCCATGAATCTCCATGAATATCCATGAATCTCCATGAATCTCCTCCATGAATCTCCATGAATCACCTCTATGAATCTCCATGAATCTCTATGAATGTCTATGAATCTCCATGAATCTCCATGAATCTCCATGAATCTCCATGAATTTCCAAGAATCTCCATGAATGTCCATGAATGTGCTCCATGAACCTCCATGCATCTCCATGAATATCTTTGAATCTTCATGAATCTCCTCCATGAATCTCCATGAATCTCCAGGAATCTCCAGGAATCTACATGAATCTCCATGAATCTCAATGAATCTCCTCGATGAATCTCCATGCATCTTCATGAATCTCCTGATCCATGAATGTCTATGAATCTCCATGAATCTCCATGAATATCCTCCATGAATCTCCATGAATCTCCATGAATCACCTCCAAGAATCTCCATGAATCTCTATGAATGTCTATGAATCTCCATGAATCTCCATGAATCTCCATGAATCTCCATGAATTTCCAAGAATCTCCATGAATGTCCATGAATGTCCTCCATGAACCTCCATGCATCTCCATGAATATCCATGAATCTTCATGAATCTCCTCCATGAATCTCCATGAATCTCCATGCATCTCCATGAATCTCCATGAATCTCCATGAACCTCCTCCATGAATCTCCATGAATCTCCATGATATCCTGTATGAATCTTCATGAATCTCCATGAATCTCCATGCATCTCCATGAATCTCCATGAATCTCCATGAATCTCCATGAACCTCCTCCATGAATCTCCATGAATATCCATGAATCTACATGAATCTCCATGAATCTCCATGTATCTCCATGAATCTACAAGAATTTCCATGAATCTCCATGAATCTCCTCCATGAATCTCCATGAATCACCTCCATGAATCTTCATGAATCTCCGTGAATGTCTATGAATCTCCATGTATCTCCATGAATCTCCATGAATCTCCATGAATATCCTCCATGAATCTCCATGAATCTCCATGAATCACCTCCATGAATCTCCATGAATCTCTATGAATGTCTATGAATCTCCATGAATCTCCATGAATCTCCATGAATCTCCATGAATTTCCATGAATCTCCATGAATCTCCATGAATCTCCATGATATCCTGTATGAATCTTCATGAATCTCCATGAATCTCCATGCATCTCCATGAATCTCCATGAATCTCCATGAACCTCCTCCATGAATCTCCATGAATCTTCATGAATCTCCATGAATCTCCATGAATATCCATGAATCACCATGAATCTCCATGAATCTCCTCCATGAATCTCCATGAATCACCTCCATGAATCACCTCCATGAATCTCCATGAATTTCCATGAATATCCATGAACCCTCATGAACCTCCTCTTTAAATCTCCATGAATCGCCATGAATATCCATGAATCTCCATGAATCCCCATGAATGTCCATGAATCTACTGCATGAATCTCCATGAATCTCCATGAATCTCCATGAATATCCATGAATCTCCACGAATCTCCATGAACCCTCATGAACCTCCTCTCTAAATCTCCATGAATCTCCATGAATCTTCATGAATCTCCATGAATCTCCATGAATCTCCACGAATCTCCATGAATCTCCATGAATCTCCATGAATCTCCTCCATGAACCTCCATGAATCACCTCCATGAATCTCCATGAATCTCCATGAATCTCCATGAATCTCCATGAATTTCCAAGAATCTCCATGAATGTCCATGAATCTCCTCCATAAATCTCCATGAATCTCCATGAATCTCCATGAATCTCCATGAATCTCCTCCATGAACCTCCATGAATCACCTCCATGAATCTCCATGAATCTCCATGAATGTCCATGAATCTCCATGACTCTCCATGAATTTCCATGAATATCCATGAACCCTCATGAACCTCCTTTAAATCTCCATGAATCTCCATGAATCTCCATGAATCTCCACGAATCTCCATGAATCTCCATGGATCTCCATGAATCTCCTCCGTGAATCTCCATGAACCTCCTCCATGAATCTCCATGAATCTCCATGAATGTACATGAATCTCCATGAATCTCCATGAACCTCCATGAATCTCCATGAATCTCCATGAATTTCCAAGAATCTCCATGAATGTCCATGAATCTCCATGACTCTCCATGAATTTCCATGAATATCCATGAACCCTCATGAACCTCCTCTTTAAATCTCCATGAATTTCCAAGAATCTCCATGAATGTCCATGAATCTCCTGCATGAATCTCCATGAATCGCCATGAATATCCATGAATCTCCATGAATCTCCTCCATGAACCTTGATGAATCACCTCCATGAATCTCCATGAATCTCCATGAATGTCCATGAATCTCCATGACTCTCCATGAATTTCCATGAATATCCATGAACCCTCATGAACCTCCTCTTTAAATCTCCATGAATTTCCAAGAATCTCCATGAATGTCCATGAATCTCCTGCATGAATCTCCATGAATCGCCATGAATATCCATGAATCTCCATGAATCTACTCCATGAACCTTGATGAATCACCTCCATGAATCTCCATGAATCTCCATGAATGTCCATGAATCTCCATGACTCACCATGAATCTCCTTGAATCTCCATGAATCTCCATGAATCTCCATAAATCTCAATGAATCTCCGTGAATCTCCATGAATATCCATGAATTTCCAAGAATCTCCATGAATGTCCATGAATCTCCTGCATGAATCTCCATGAATCTCCATGAATATCCATGAATCTCCATGAATCTCCTCCATGAACCTCCATGAATCACCTCCATGAATCTCCTCTATGAATCTCCATGAATCGCCATGAATATCCATGAATCTCCATGAATCTCCATGAATGTCCATGAATCTCCTCCATGAATCTCCATGAATCTCCATGAATATCCATGAATCTCCATGAATCTACTCCATGAACCTTGATGAATCACCTCCATGAATCTCCATGAATCTCCATGAATGTCCATGAATCTCCATGACTCTCCATGAATTTCCATGAATATCCATGAACCCTCATGAACCTCCTCTTTAAATCTCCATGAATTTCCAAGAATCTCCATGAATGTCCATGAATCTCCTGCATGAATCTCCATGAATCGCCATGAATATTCATGAATCTCCATGAATCTCCTCCATGAACCTCCATGAATCACCTCCATGAATCTTCATGAATCTCCATGAATGTCCATGAATCTCCATGACTCACCATGAATCTCCTTGAATCTCCATGAATCTCCATGAATCTCCATAAATCTCAATGAATCTCCGTGAATCTCCATGAATCTCCATGAATTTCCAAGAATCTCCATGAATGTCCATGAATCTCCTGCATGAATCTCCATGAATCTCCATGAATATCCATGAATCTCCATGAATCTCCTCCATGAACCTCCATGAATCACCTCCATGAATCTCCTCTATGAATCTCCATGAATCGCCATGAATATCCATGAATCTCCATGAATGTCCATGAATCTCCTGCATGAATCTCCATGAATCTCCATGAATCTCCATGAATCTCCATGAATCTCCTCCATGAATCTCCATGAATCTCCATGTATCTCCATGAATTTACATGAATCTCCATGAATCTCCATGAATCTCCTCGATGAATCTCAATGAATCTTCATGAATCTCCTGATCCATGAATCTCCATGAATCTCCTCCATGAATCTCTATAAATCTCCATGAATTTCCATGAATCTCCATGAACCCTCATGAACCTCCTCTCTAAATCTCCATGAATCTCCATGAATCTCCATGAATCTCCATGAATGTCCATGAATCTCCTGCATGAATCTCCATGAATCTCCATGAATCTCCATGAATATCCATGAATCTCCACGAATCTCCTCCATGAACCTCCATAACTCACCTCCATGAATCTCCATGAATGTCCATGAATCTCCATGACTCTCCATGAATCTCCACGAATCTCCATGAATCTCCATGGATCTCCATGAATCTCCTCCATGAACCTTGATGAATCACCTCCATGAATCTCCATGAATCTCCATGAATGTCCATGAATCTCCATGACTCTCCATGAATTTCCATGAATATCCATGAACCCTCATGAACCTCCTCTTTAAATCTCCATGAATTTCCAAGAATCTCCATGAATGTCCATGAATCTCCTGCATGAATCTCCATGAATCGCCATGAATATCCATGAATCTCCATGAATCTACTCCATGAACCTTGATGAATCACCTCCATGAATCTCCATGAATCTCCATGAATGTCCATGAATCTCCATGACTCACCATGAATCTCCTTGAATCTCCATGAATCTCCATGAATCTCCATAAATCTCAATGAATCTCCGTGAATCTCCATGAATATCCATGAATTTCCAAGAATCTCCATGAATGTCCATGAATCTCCTGCATGAATCTCCATGAATCTCCATGAATATCCATGAATCTCCATGAATCTCCTCCATGAACCTCCATGAATCACCTCCATGAATCTCCTCTATGAATCTCCATGAATCGCCATGAATATCCATGAATCTCCATGAATCTCCATGAATGTCCATGAATCTCCTCCATGAATCTCCATGAATCTCCATGAATATCCATGAATCTCCATGAATCTACTCCATGAACCTTGATGAATCACCTCCATGAATCTCCATGAATCTCCATGAATGTCCATGAATCTCCATGACTCTCCATGAATTTCCATGAATATCCATGAACCCTCATGAACCTCCTCTTTAAATCTCCATGAATTTCCAAGAATCTCCATGAATGTCCATGAATCTCCTGCATGAATCTCCATGAATCGCCATGAATATTCATGAATCTCCATGAATCTCCTCCATGAACCTCCATGAATCACCTCCATGAATCTTCATGAATCTCCATGAATGTCCATGAATCTCCATGACTCACCATGAATCTCCTTGAATCTCCATGAATCTCCATGAATCTCCATAAATCTCAATGAATCTCCGTGAATCTCCATGAATCTCCATGAATTTCCAAGAATCTCCATGAATGTCCATGAATCTCCTGCATGAATCTCCATGAATCTCCATGAATATCCATGAATCTCCATGAATCTCCTCCATGAATCTCCATGAATCTCCATGTATCTCCATGAATTTACATGAATCTCCATGAATCTCCATGAATCTCCTCGATGAATCTCAATGAATCTTCATGAATCTCCTGATCCATGAATCTCCATGAATCTCCTCCATGAATCTCTATAAATCTCCATGAATTTCCATGAATCTCCATGAACCCTCATGAACCTCCTCTCTAAATCTCCATGAATCTCCATGAATCTCCATGAATCTCCATGAATGTCCATGAATCTCCTGCATGAATCTCCATGAATCTCCATGAATCTCCATGAATATCCATGAATCTCCACGAATCTCCTCCATGAACCTCCATAACTCACCTCCATGAATCTCCATGAATGTCCATGAATCTCCATGACTCTCCATGAATCTCCACGAATCTCCATGAATCTCCATGGATCTCCATGAATCTCCTCCGTGAATCTCCATGAATCTCCTCCATGAATCTCCATGAATCTCCATGAATGTACATGAATCTCCATGAATCTCCATGAATCTCCATGAATCTCCATGAATCTCCTCCATGAACCTCCATGAATCACCTCCATGAATCTCCATGAATGTCCATGAATCTCCATGACTCTCCATGAATCTCCATGAATCTCCATGAACCTCCTCCATGAAACTCCATGAATCTCCATGAATCTCCATGAATGTCCATGAATCTCCATGAATGTCCATGAATCTCCTCCATAAATCTCCATGAATCTCCATGAATCTCCATGAATCTCCTCCATAAATCTCCATGAATCTCCATGAATCTCCATGAATCTCCATGAATCTCCTCCATGAACCTCCATGAATCACCTCCATGAATCTCCATGAATCTCCATGAATGTCCATGAATCTCCATGACTCTCCATGAATTTCCATGAATATCCATGAACCCTCATGAACCTCCTTTAAATCTCCATGAATCTCCATGAATCTCCATGAATCTCCACGAATCTCCATGAATCTCCATGGATCTCCATGCATCTCCTCCGTGAATCTCCATGAACCTCCTCCATGAATCTCCATGAATCTCCATGAATGTACATGAATCTCCATGAATCTCCATGAACCTCCATGAATCTCCATGAATCTCCATGAATGTCCATGAATCTCCATGACTCTCCATGAATTTCCATGAATATCCATGAACCCTCATGAACCTCCTTTAAATCTCCATGAATCTCCATGAATCTCCATGAATCTCCACGAATGTCCATGAATCTCCATGGATCTCCATGCATCTCCTCCGTGAATCTCCATGAACCTCCTCCATGAATCTCCATGAATCTCCATGAATGTACATGAATCTCCATGAATCTCCATGAACCTCCATGAATCTCCATGAATCTCCATGAATTTCCAAGAATCTCCATGAATGTCCATGAATCTCCTCCATGAATCTCCATGAATCTCCATGAATGTCCATGAACCTCCAAGACTCACCATGAATCTCCTTGAATCTCCATGAATCTCCATGAATCTCCATGAATCTCCATGAATATCCATGAATCTCCATGAATCTCCTCCATGAACCTCCATGAATCACCTCCATGAATCTCCATGAATCTCCATGAATGTCCATGAATCTCCATGACTCTCCATGAATTTCCATGAATATCCATGAACCCTCATGAACCTCCTCTTTAAATCTCCATGAATCGCCATGAATATCCATGAATCTCCATGAATCTCCATGAATGTCCATGAATCTACTGCATGAATCTCCATGAATCTCCATGAATCTCCATGAATATCCATGAATCTCCACGAATCTCCATGAACCCTCATGAACCTCCTCTCTAAATCTCCATGAATCTCCATGAATCTTCATGAATCTCCATGAATCTCCATGAATCTCCACGAATCTCCATGAATCTCCATGAATCTCCATGAATCTCCTCCATGAACCTCCATGAATCACCTCCATGAATCTCCATGAATCTCCATGAATCTCCATGAATCTCCATGAATTTCCAAGAATCTCCATGAATGTCCATGAATCTCCTCCATAAATCTCCATGAATCTCCATGAATCTCCATGAATCTCCATGAATCTCCTCCATGAACCTCCATGAATCACCTCCATGAATCTCCATGAATCTCCATGAATGTCCATGAATCTCCATGACTCTCCATGAATTTCCATGAATATCCATGAACCCTCATGAACCTCCTTTAAATCTCCATGAATCTCCATGAATCTCCATGAATCTCCACGAATCTCCATGAATCTCCATGGATCTCCATGAATCTCCTCCGTGAATCTCCATGAACCTCCTCCATGAATCTCCATGAATCTCCATGAATGTACATGAATCTCCATGAATCTCCATGAACCTCCATGAATCTCCATGAATCTCCATGAATTTCCAAGAATCTCCATGAATGTCCATGAATCTCCATGACTCTCCATGAATTTCCATGAATATCCATGAACCCTCATGAACCTCCTCTTTAAATCTCCATGAATTTCCAAGAATCTCCATGAATGTCCATGAATGTCCTGCATGAATCTCCATGAATCGCCATGAATATCCATGAATCTCCATGAATCTCCTCCATGAACCTTGATGAATTACCTCCATGAATCTCCATGAATCTCCATGAATGTCCATGAATCTCCATGACTCTCCATGAATTTCCATGAATATCCATGAACCCTCATGAACCTCCTCTTTAAATCTCCATGAATTTCCAAGAATCTCCATGAATGTCCATGAATCTCCTGCATGAATCTCCATGAATCGCCATGAATATCCATGAATCTCCATGAATCTCCTCCATGAACCTCCATGAATCACCTCCATGAATCTCCATGAATCTCCATGAATGTCCATGAATCTCCATGACTCTCCATGAATTTCCATGAATATCCATGAACCCTCATGAACCTCCTCTTTAAATCTCCATGAATTTCCAAGAATCTCCATGAATGTCCATGAATCTCCTGCATGAATCTCCATGAATCGCCATGAATATCCATGAATCTCCATGAATCTACTCCATGAACCTTGATGAATCACCTCCATGAATCTCCATGAATCTCCATGAATGTCCATGAATCTCCATGACTCACCATGAATCTCCTTGAATCTCCATGAATCTCCATGAATCTCCATAAATCTCAATGAATCTCCGTGAATCTCCATGAATCTCCATGAATTTCCAAGAATCTCCATGAATGTCCATGAATCTCCTGCATGAATCTCCATGAATCTCCATGAATCTCCATGAATCTCCATGAATCTCCATGAATCTCCACGAATCTCCATGAATCTCCATGGATCTCCATGCATCTCCTCCGTGAATCTCCATGAACCTCCTCCATGAATCTCCATGAATCTCCATGAATGTACATGAATCTCCATGAATCTCCATGAACCTCCATGAATCTCCATGAATCTCCATGAATGTCCATGAATCTCCATGACTCTCCATGAATTTCCATGAATATCCATGAACCCTCATGAACCTCCTTTAAATCTCCATGAATCTCCATGAATCTCCATGAATCTCCACGAATGTCCATGAATCTCCATGGATCTCCATGCATCTCCTCCGTGAATCTCCATGAACCTCCTCCATGAATCTCCATGAATCTCCATGAATGTACATGAATCTCCATGAATCTCCATGAACCTCCATGAATCTCCATGAATCTCCATGAATTTCCAAGAATCTCCATGAATGTCCATGAATCTCCTCCATGAATCTCCATGAATCTCCATGAATGTCCATGAACCTCCAAGACTCACCATGAATCTCCTTGAATCTCCATGAATCTCCATGAATCTCCATGAATCTCCATGAATATCCATGAATCTCCATGAATCTCCTCCATGAACCTCCATGAATCACCTCCATGAATCTCCATGAATCTCCATGAATGTCCATGAATCTCCATGACTCTCCATGAATTTCCATGAATATCCATGAACCCTCATGAACCTCCTCTTTAAATCTCCATGAATCGCCATGAATATCCATGAATCTCCATGAATCTCCATGAATGTCCATGAATCTACTGCATGAATCTCCATGAATCTCCATGAATCTCCATGAATATCCATGAATCTCCACGAATCTCCATGAACCCTCATGAACCTCCTCTCTAAATCTCCATGAATCTCCATGAATCTTCATGAATCTCCATGAATCTCCATGAATCTCCACGAATCTCCATGAATCTCCATGAATCTCCATGAATCTCCTCCATGAACCTCCATGAATCACCTCCATGAATCTCCATGAATCTCCATGAATCTCCATGAATCTCCATGAATTTCCAAGAATCTCCATGAATGTCCATGAATCTCCTCCATAAATCTCCATGAATCTCCATGAATCTCCATGAATCTCCATGAATCTCCTCCATGAACCTCCATGAATCACCTCCATGAATCTCCATGAATCTCCATGAATGTCCATGAATCTCCATGACTCTCCATGAATTTCCATGAATATCCATGAACCCTCATGAACCTCCTTTAAATCTCCATGAATCTCCATGAATCTCCATGAATCTCCACGAATCTCCATGAATCTCCATGGATCTCCATGAATCTCCTCCGTGAATCTCCATGAACCTCCTCCATGAATCTCCATGAATCTCCATGAATGTACATGAATCTCCATGAATCTCCATGAACCTCCATGAATCTCCATGAATCTCCATGAATTTCCAAGAATCTCCATGAATGTCCATGAATCTCCATGACTCTCCATGAATTTCCATGAATATCCATGAACCCTCATGAACCTCCTCTTTAAATCTCCATGAATTTCCAAGAATCTCCATGAATGTCCATGAATGTCCTGCATGAATCTCCATGAATCGCCATGAATATCCATGAATCTCCATGAATCTCCTCCATGAACCTTGATGAATTACCTCCATGAATCTCCATGAATCTCCATGAATGTCCATGAATCTCCATGACTCTCCATGAATTTCCATGAATATCCATGAACCCTCATGAACCTCCTCTTTAAATCTCCATGAATTTCCAAGAATCTCCATGAATGTCCATGAATCTCCTGCATGAATCTCCATGAATCGCCATGAATATCCATGAATCTCCATGAATCTCCTCCATGAACCTCCATGAATCACCTCCATGAATCTCCATGAATCTCCATGAATGTCCATGAATCTCCATGACTCTCCATGAATTTCCATGAATATCCATGAACCCTCATGAACCTCCTCTTTACATCTCCATGAATTTCCAAGAATCTCCATGAATGTCCATGAATCTCCTGCATGAATCTCCATGAATCGCCATGAATATCCATGAATCTCCATGAATCTACTCCATGAACCTTGATGAATCACCTCCATGAATCTCCATGAATCTCCATGAATGTCCATGAATCTCCATGACTCACCATGAATCTCCTTGAATCTCCATGAATCTCCATGAATCTCCATAAATCTCAATGAATCTCCGTGAATCTCCATGAATCTCCATGAATTTCCAAGAATCTCCATGAATGTCCATGAATCTCCTGCATGAATCTCCATGAATCTCCATGAATATCCATGAATCTCCATGAATCTCCTCCATGAACCTCCATGAATCACCTCCATGAATCTCCTCTATGAATCTCCATGAATCGCCATGAATATCCATGAATCTCCATGAATCTCCATGAATGTCCATGAATCTCCTCCATGAATCTCCATGAATCTCCATGAATATCCATGAATCTCCATGAATCTACTCCATGAACCTTGATGAATCACCTCCATGAATCTCCATGAATCTCCATGAATGTCCATGAATCTCCATGACTCTCCATGAATTTCCATGAATATCCATGAACCCTCATGAACCTCCTCTTTAAATCTCCATGAATTTCCAAGAATCTCCATGAATGTCCATGAATCTCCTGCATGAATCTCCATGAATCGCCATGAATATTCATGAATCTCCATGAATCTCCTCCATGAACCTCCATGAATCACCTCCATGAATCTTCATGAATCTCCATGAATCTCCATGAATGTCCATGAATCTCCATGACTCACCATGAATCTCCTTGAATCTCCATGAATCTCCATGAATCTCCATAAATCTCAATGAATCTCCGTGAATCTCCATGAATCTCCATGAATTTCCAAGAATCTCCATGAATGTCCATGAATCTCCTGCATGAATCTCCATGAATCTCCATGAATATCCATGAATCTCCATGAATCTCCTCCATGAACCTCCATGAATCACCTCCATGAATCTCCTCTATGAATCTCCATGAATCGCCATGAATATCCATGAATCTCCATGAATCTCCATGAATGTCCATGAATCTCCTGCATGAATCTCCATGAATCTCCATGAATCTCCATGAATCTCCATGAATCTCCTCCATGAATCTCCATGAATCTCCATGTATCTCCATGAATTTACATGAATCTCCATGAATCTCCATGAATCTCCTCGATGAATCTCAATGAATCTTCATGAATCTCCTGATCCATGAATCTCCATGAATCTCCTCCATGAATCTCTATAAATCTCCATGAATTTCCATGAATCTCCATGAACCCTCATGAACCTCCTCTCTAAATCTCCATGAATCTCCATGAATCTCCATGAATCACCATGAATGTCCATGAATCTCCTGCATGAATCTCCATGAATCTCCATGAATCTCCATGAATATCCATGAATCTCCACGAATCTCCTCCATGAACCTCCATAACTCACCTCCATGAATCTCCATGAATGTCCATGAATCTCCATGACTCTCCATGAATCTCCACGAATCTCCATGAATCTCCATGGATCTCCATGAATCTCCTCCGTGAATCTCCATGAATCTCCTCCATGAATCTCCATGAATCTCCATGAATGTACATGAATCTCCATGAATCTCCATGAATCTCCATGAATCTCCATGAATCTCCTCCATGAACCTCCATGAATCACCTCCATGAATCTCCATGAATGTCCATGAATCTCCATGACTCTCCATGAATCTCCATGAATCTCCATGAACCTCCTCCATGAAACTCCATGAATCTCCATGAATCTCCATGAATGTCCATGAATCTCCATGAATGTCCATGAATCTCCTCCATAAATCTCCATGAATCTCCATGAATCTCCATGAATCTCCTCCATGAACCTTGATGAATCACCTCCATGAATCTCCATGAATCTCCATGAATGTCCATGAATCTCCATGACTCACCATGAATCTCCTTGAATCTCCATGAATCTCCATGAATCTCCATAAATCTCAATGAATCTCCGTGAATCTCCATGAATCTCCATGAATTTCCAAGAATCTCCATGAATGTCCATGAATCTCCTGCATGAATCTCCATGAATCTCCATGAATATCCATGAATCTCCATGAATCTCCTCCATGAACCTCCATGAATCACCTCCATGAATCTCCTCTATGAATCTCCATGAATCGCCATGAATATCCATGAATCTCCATGAATCTCCATGAATGTCCATGAATCTCCTCCATGAATCTCCATGAATCTCCATGAATATCCATGAATCTCCATGAATCTACTCCATGAACCTTGATGAATCACCTCCATGAATCTCCATGAATCTCCATGAATGTCCATGAATCTCCATGACTCTCCATGAATTTCCATGAATATCCATGAACCCTCATGAACCTCCTCTTTAAATCTCCATGAATTTCCAAGAATCTCCATGAATGTCCATGAATCTCCTGCATGAATCTCCATGAATCGCCATGAATATTCATGAATCTCCATGAATCTCCTCCATGAACCTCCATGAATCACCTCCATGAATCTTCATGAATCTCCATGAATGTCCATGAATCTCCATGACTCACCATGAATCTCCTTGAATCTCCATGAATCTCCATGAATCTCCATAAATCTCAATGAATCTCCGTGAATCTCCATGAATCTCCATGAATTTCCAAGAATCTCCATGAATGTCCATGAATCTCCTGCATGAATCTCCATGAATCTCCATGAATATCCATGAATCTCCATGAATCTCCTCCATGAACCTCCATGAATCACCTCCATGAATCTCCTCTATGAATCTCCATGAATCGCCATGAATATCCATGAATCTCCATGAATCTCCATGAATGTCCATGAATCTCCTGCATGAATCTCCATGAATCTCCATGAATCTCCATGAATCTCCATGAATCTCCTCCATGAATCTCCATGAATCTCCATGTATCTCCATGAATTTACATGAATCTCCATGAATCTCCATGAATCTCCTCGATGAATCTCAATGAATCTTCATGAATCTCCTGATCCATGAATCTCCATGAATCTCCTCCATGAATCTCTATAAATCTCCATGAATTTCCATGAATCTCCATGAACCCTCATGAACCTCCTCTCTAAATCTCCATGAATCTCCATGAATCTCCATGAATCACCATGAATGTCCATGAATCTCCTGCATGAATCTCCATGAATCTCCATGAATCTCCATGAATATCCATGAATCTCCACGAATCTCCTCCATGAACCTCCATAACTCACCTCCATGAATCTCCATGAATGTCCATGAATCTCCATGACTCTCCATGAATCTCCACGAATCTCCATGAATCTCCATGGATCTCCATGAATCTCCTCCGTGAATCTCCATGAATCTCCTCCATGAATCTCCATGAATCTCCATGAATGTACATGAATCTCCATGAATCTCCATGAATCTCCATGAATCTCCATGAATCTCCTCCATGAACCTCCATGAATCTCCATGAATGTCCATGAATCTCCATGACTCTCCATGAATCTCCATGAATCTCCATGAACCTCCTCCATGAAACTCCATGAATCTCCATGAATCTCCATGAATGTCCATGAATCTCCATGAATGTCCATGAATCTCCTCCATAAATCTCCATGAATCTCCATGAATCTCCATGAATCTCCTCCATAAATCTCCATGAATCTCCATGAATCTCCATGAATCTCCATGAATCTCCTCCATGAACCTCCATGAATCACCTCCATGAATCTCCATGAATCTCCATGAATGTCCATGAATCTCCATGACTCTCCATGAATTTCCATGAATATCCATGAACCCTCATGAACCTCCTTTAAATCTCCATGAATCTCCATGAATCTCCATGAATCTCCACGAATCTCCATGAATCTCCATGGATCTCCATGCATCTCCTCCGTGAATCTCCATGAACCTCCTCCATGAATCTCCATGAATCTCCATGAATGTACATGAATCTCCATGAATCTCCATGAACCTCCATGAATCTCCATGAATCTCCATGAATTTCCAAGAATCTCCATGAATGTCCATGAATCTCCTCCATGAATCTCCATGAATCTCCATGAATCTCCTCCATGAATCTCCATGAATTTCCTGCATGAATCTCCATGAATCTCCATGAATATCCATGAATCTCCATGAATCTCCTCCATGAATCCCCATGAATGTCCATGAATCTCCATGACTCTCCATGAATCTCCATGAATCTCCATGAACCTCCTCCATGAATCTCCATGAATCTCCATGAATCTCCATGAATGTCCATGAATCTCCATGAATCTCCATGAATCTCCACGAATCTCCATCAATCTCCATGAATCTACATGGATCTCCATGAATCTCGTCCGTGAATCTCCATGAATCTCCTCCATGAATCTCCATGAATCTCCATGAATGTCCATGAATCTCCATGAATCTCCATGAATCTCCATGAATCTCCATGAATTTCCAAGAATCTCCATGAATGTCCATGAATCTCCTGCATGAATCTCCATGAATCTCCATGAATATCCATGAATCTCCATGAATCTCCTCCATGAACCTCCATGAATCACCTCCATGAATCTCCTCTATGAATCTCCATGAATCGCCATGAATATCCATGAATCTCCATGAATCTCCATGAATGTCCATGAATCTCCTCCATGAATCTCCATGAATCTCCATGAATATCCATGAACCTCCATGAATCTACTCCATGAACCTTGATGAATCACCTCCATGAATCTCCATGAATCTCCATGAATGTCCATGAATCTCCATGACTCTCCATGAATTTCCATGAATATCCATGAACCCTCATGAACCTCCTCTTTAAATCTCCATGAATTTCCAAGAATCTCCATGAATGTCCATGAATCTCCTGCATGAATCTCCATGAATCGCCATGAATATTCATGAATCTCCATGAATCTCCTCCATGAACCTCCATGAATCACCTCCATGAATCTTCATGAATCTCCATGAATGTCCATGAATCTCCATGACGCACCATGAATCTCCTTGAATCTCCATGAATCTCCATGAATCTCCATAAATCTCAATGAATCTCCGTGAATCTCCATGAATCTCCATGAATTTCCAAGAATCTCCATGAATGTCCATGAATCTCCTGCATGAATCTCCATGAATCTCCATGAATATCCATGAATCTCCATGAATCTCCTCCATGAACCTCCATGAATCACCTCCATGAATCTCCTCTATGAATCTCCATGAATCGCCATGAATATCCATGAATCTCCATGAATCTCCATGAATGTCCATGAATCTCCTGCATGAATCTCCATGAATCTCCATGAATCTCCATGAATCTCCATGAATCTCCTCCATGAATCTCCATGAATCTCCATGTATCTCCATGAATTTACATGAATCTCCATGAATCTCCATGAATCTCCTCGATGAATCTCAATGAATCTTCATGAATCTCCTGATCCATGAATCTCCATGAATCTCCTCCATGAATCTCTATAAATCTCCATGAATTTCCATGAATCTCCATGAACCCTCATGAACCTCCTCTCTAAATCTCCATGAATCTCCATGAATCTCCATGAATCTCCATGAATCACCATGAATGTCCATGAATCTCCTGCATGAATCTCCATGAATCTCCATGAATCTCCATGAATATCCATGAATCTCCACGAATTTCCTCCATGAACCTCCATAACTCACCTCCATGAATCTCCATGAATGTCCATGAATCTCCATGACGCTCCATGAATCTCCACGAATCTCCATGAATCTCCATGGATCTCCATGAATCTCCTCCGTGAATCTCCATGAATCTCCTCCATGAATCTCCATGAATCTCCATGAATGTACATGAATCTCCATGAATCTCCATGAATCTCCACGAATCTCCATGAATCTCCTCCATGAACCTCCATGAATCACCTCCATGAATCTCCATGAATCTCCATGAATCTACATGGATCTCCATGAATCTCGTCCGTGAATCTCCATGAATCTCCTCCATGAATCTCCATGAATCTCCATGAATGTCCATGAATCTCCATGAATCTCCATGAATCTCTATGAATCTCCATGAATTTCCAAGAATCTCCATGAATGTCCATGAATCTCCTCCATGAATCTCCATGAATCTCCATGAATCTCCTCCATGAACCTTGATGAATCACCTCCATGAATCTCCATGAATGTCCATGAATCTCCATGACTCTCCATGAATTTCCATGAATATCCATGAACCCTCATGAACCTCCTCTTTAAATCTCCATGAATTTCCAAGAATCTCCATGAATGTCCATGCATCTCCTGCATGAATCTCCATGAATCGCCATGAATATCCATGAATCTCCAAGAATCTCCTCCATGAACCTCCATGAATCACCTCCATGAATCTCCATGAATCTCCATGAATGTCCATGAACCTCCAAGACTCACCATGAATCTCCTTGAATCTCCATGAATCTCCATGAATCTCCATAAATCTCAATGAATCTCCGTGAATCTCCATGAATCTCCATGAATTTCCAAGAATCTCCATGAATGTCCATGAATCTCCTGCATGAATCTCCATGAATCTCCACGAATCTCCATGAATCTCCATGGATCTCCATGAATCTCCTCCGTGAATCTCCATGAACCTCCTCCATGAATCTCCATGAATCTCCATGAATGTACATGAATCTCCATGAATCTCCATGAACCTCCATGAATCTCCATGAATCTCCATGAATTTCCAAGAATCTCCATGAATGTCCATGAATCTCCTCCATGAACCTTGATGAATCACCTCCATGAATCTCCATGAATCTCCATGAATGTCCATGAATATCCATGAATCTCCATGAATCTCCTCCATGAACCTTGATGAATCACCTCCATGAATCTCCATGAATCTCCATGAATGTCCATGAATCTCCATGACTCTCCATGAATTTCCATGAATATCCATGAACCCTCATGAACCTCCTCTTTAAATCTCCATGAATTTCCAAGAATCTCCATGAATGTCCATGAATCTCCTGCATGAATCTCCATGAATCGCCATGAATATCCATGAATCTCCATGAATCTCCTCCATGAACCTCCATGAATCACCTCCATGAATCTCCATGAATCTCCATGAATGTCCATGAATCTCCATGACTCTCCATGAATTTCCATGAATATCCATGAACCCTCATGAACCTCCTCTTTAAATCTCCATGAATTTCCAAGAATCTCCATGAATGTCCATGAATCTCCTGCATGAATCTCCATGAATCTCCATGAATATCCATGAATCTCCATGAATCTCCTCCATGAACCTCCATGAATCACCTCCATGAATCTCCTCTATGAATCTCCATGAATCGCCATGAATATCCATGAATCTCCATGAATCTCCATGAATGTCCATGAATCTCCTCCATGAATCTCCATGAATCTCCATGAATATCCATGAACCTCCATGAATCTACTCCATGAACCTTGATGAATCACCTCCATGAATCTCCATGAATCTCCATGAATGTCCATGAATCTCCATGACTCTCCATGAATTTCCATGAATATCCATGAACCCTCATGAACCTCCTCTTTAAATCTCCATGAATTTCCAAGAATCTCCATGAATGTCCATGAATCTCCTGCATGAATCTCCATGAATCGCCATGAATATTCATGAATCTCCATGAATCTCCTCCATGAACCTCCATGAATCACCTCCATGAATCTTCATGAATCTCCATGAATGTCCATGAATCTCCATGACTCACCATGAATCTCCTTGAATCTCCATGAATCTCCATGAATCTCCATAAATCTCAATGAATCTCCGTGAATCTCCATGAATCTCCATGAATTTCCAAGAATCTCCATGAATGTCCATGAATCTCCTGCATGAATCTCCATGAATCTCCATGAATATCCATGAATCTCCATGAATCTCCTCCATGAACCTCCATGAATCACCTCCATGAATCTCCTCTATGAATCTCCATGAATCGCCATGAATATCCATGAATCTCCATGAATCTCCATGAATGTCCATGAATCTCCTGCATGAATCTCCATGAATCTCCATGAATCTCCATGAATCTCCATGAATCTCCTCCATGAATCTCCATGAATCTCCATGTATCTCCATGAATTTACATGAATCTCCATGAATCTCCATGAATCTCCTCGATGAATCTCAATGAATCTTCATGAATCTCCTGATCCATGAATCTCCATGAATCTCCTCCATGAATCTCTATAAATCTCCATGAATTTCCATGAATCTCCATGAACCCTCATGAACCTCCTCTCTAAATCTCCATGAATCTCCATGAATCTCCATGAATCACCATGAATGTCCATGAATCTCCTGCATGAATCTCCATGAATCTCCATGAATCTCCATGAATATCCATGAATCTCCACGAATTTCCTCCATGAACCTCCATAACTCACCTCCATGAATCTCCATGAATGTCCATGAATCTCCATGACTCTCCATGAATCTCCACGAATCTCCATGAATCTCCATGGATCTCCATGAATCTCCTCCGTGAATCTCCATGAATCTCCTCCATGAATCTCCATGAATCTCCATGAATGTACATGAATCTCCATGAATCTCCATGAATCTCCATGAATCTCCATGAATCTCCTCCATGAACCTCCATGAATCACCTCCATGAATCTCCATGAATGTCCATGAATCTCCATGACTCTCCATGAATCTCCATGAATCTCCATGAACCTCCTCCATGAAACTCCATGAATCTCCATGAATCTCCATGAATGTCCATGAATCTCCATGAATGTCCATGAATCTCCTCCATAAATCTCCATGAATCTCCATGAATCTCCATGAATCTCCTCCATAAATCTCCATGAATCTCCATGAATCTCCTCCATGAACCTCCATGGATCACCTCCATGAATCTCCATGAATCTCCATGAATGTCCATGAATCTCCATGACTCTCCATGAATTTCCATGAATATCCATGAACCCTCATGAACCTCCTTTAAATCTCCATGAATCTCCATGAATCTCCATGAATCTCCACGAATCTCCATGAATCTCCATGGATCTCCATGCATCTCCTCCGTGAATCTCCATGAACCTCCTCCATGAATCTCCATGAATCTCCATGAATGTACATGAATCTCCATGAATCTCCATGAACCTCCATGAATCTCCATGAATCTCCATGAATTTCCAAGAATCTCCATGAATGTCCATGAATCTCCTCCATGAATCTCCATGAATCTCCATGAATCTCCTCCATGAATCTCCATGAATCTCCTGCATGAATCTCCATGAATCTCCATGAATATCCATGAATCTCCATGAATCTCCTCCATGAATCTCCATGAATGTCCATGAATCTCCATGACTCTCCATGAATCTCCATGAATCTCCATGAACCTCCTCCATGAATCTCCATGAATCTCCATGAATGTCCATGAATCTCCATGAATCTCCATGAATCTCTATGAATCTCCATGAATTTCCAAGAATCTCCATGAATGTCCATGAATCTCCTCCATGAATCTCCATGAATCTCCATGACTATCCATGAACCCTCATGAACCTCCTTTAAATCTCCATGAATCTCCATGAATCTCCATGAATCTCCACGAATCTCCATGAATCTCCATGGATCTCCATGCATCTCCTCCGTGAATCTCCATGCACCTCCTCCATGAATCTCCATGAATCTCCATGAATGTACATGAATCTCCATGAATCTCCATGAACCTCCATGAATCTCCATGAATCTCCATGAATTTCCAAGAATCTCCATGAATGTCCATGAATCTCCTCCATGAATCTCCATGAATCTCCATGAATCTCCTCCATGAATCTCCATGAATCTCCTGCATGAATCTCCATGAATCTCCATGAATATCCATGAATCTCCATGAATCTCCTCCATGAATCTCCATGAATGTCCATGAATCTCCATGACTCTCCATGAATCTCCATGAATCTCCATGAACCTCCTCCATGAATCTCCATGAATCTCCATGAATCTCCATGAATGTCCATGAATCTCCATGAATCTCCATGAATCTCAATGAATCTCCATGAATTTCCAAGAATCTCCATGAATGTCCATGAATCTCCTCCATAAATCTCCATGAATCTCCATGAATCTCCATGAATCTCCATGAATCTCCATGAATCTCCACGAATCTCCATGAATCTCCATGAATCTACATGGATCTCCATGAATCTCGTCCGTGAATCTCCATGAATCTCCTCCATGAATCTCCATGAATCTCCATGAATGTCCATGAATCTCCATGAATCTCCATGAATCTCTATGAATCTCCATGAATTTCCAAGAATCTCCATGAATGTCCATGAATCTCCTCCATGAATCTCCATGAATCTCCATGAATATCCATGAATCTCCATGAATCTCCTCCATGAACCTTGATGAATCACCTCCATGAATCTCCATGAATGTCCATGAATCTCCATGACTCTCCATGAATTTCCATGAATATCCATGAACCCTCATGAACCTCCTCTTTAAATCTCCATGAATTTCCAAGAATCTCCATGAATGTCCATGCATCTCCTGCATGAATCTCCATGAATCGCCATGAATATCCATGAATCTCCATGAATCTCCTCCATGAACCTCCATGAATCACCTCCATGAATCTCCATGAATCTCCATGAATGTCCATGAACCTCCAAGACTCACCATGAATCTCCTTGAATCTCCATGAATCTCCATGAATCTCCATAAATCTCAATGAATCTCCGTGAATCTCCATGAATCTCCATGAATTTCCAAGAATCTCCATGAATGTCCATGAATCTCCTGCATGAATCTCCATGAATCTCCACGAATCTCCATGAATCTCCATGGATCTCCATGAATCTCCTCCGTGAATCTCCATGAACCTCCTCCATGAATCTCCATGAATCTCCATGAATGTACATGAATCTCCATGAATCTCCATGAACCTCCATGAATCTCCATGAATCTCCATGAATTTCCAAGAATCTCCATGAATGTCCATGAATCTCCTCCATGAACCTTGATGAATCACCTCCATGAATCTCCATGAATCTCCATGAATGTCCATGAATATCCATGAATCTCCATGAATCTCCTCCATGAACCTTGATGAATCACCTCCATGAATCTCCATGAATCTCCATGAATGTCCATGAATCTCCATGACTCTCCATGAATTTCCATGAATATCCATGAACCCTCATGAACCTCCTCTTTAAATCTCCATGAATTTCCAAGAATCTCCATGAATGTCCATGAATCTCCTGCATGAATCTCCATGAATCGCCATGAATATCCATGAATCTCCATGAATCTCCTCCATGAACCTCCATGAATCACCTCCATGAATCTCCATGAATCTCCATGAATGTCCATGAATCTCCATGACTCTCCATGAATTTCCATGAATATCCATGAACCCTCATGAACCTCCTCTTTAAATCTCCATGAATTTCCAAGAATCTCCATGAATGTCCATGAATCTCCTGCATGAATCTCCATGAATCGCCATGAATATCCATGAATCTCCATGAATCTCCTCCATGAACCTCCATGAATCACCTCCATGAATCTCCATGAATCTCCATGAATGTCCATGAATCTCCATGACTCACCATGAATCTCTATGAATCTCCATCAATTTCCAAGAATCTCCATGAATGTCCATGAATCTCCTCCATGAATCTCCATGAATCTCCATGACTATCCATGCATCTCCATGAATCTCCTCCATGAACCTTGATGAATCACCTCCATGAATCTCCATGAATCTCCATGAATGTCCATGAATCTCCATGACTCTCCATGAATTTCCATGAATATCCATGAACCCTCATGAACCTCCTCTTTAAATCTCCATGAATTTCCAAGAATCTCCATGAATGTCCATGAATCTCCTGCATGAATCTCCATGAATCGCCATGAATATCCATGAATCTCCATGAATCTCCTCCATGAACCTCCATGAATCACCACCATGAATCTTCATGAATCTCCATGAATGTCCATGAATCTCCATGACTCACCATGAATCTCCTTGAATCTCCATGAATCTCCATGAATCTCCATAAATCTCAATGAATCTCCGTGAATCTCCATGAATCTCCTCCATGAATCTCCATGTATCTCCATGAATTTACATGAATCTCCATGAATCTCCATGAATCTCCTCGATGAATCTCAATGAATCTTCATGAATCTCCTGATCCATGAATCTCCATGAACCCTCATGAACCTCCTCTCTAAATCTCCATGAATCTCCATGAATCTCCATGAATCTCCATGAATCTCCATGAATGTCCATGAATCTCCTGCATGAATCTCCATGAATCTCCATGAATCTCCATGAATATCCATGAATCTCCACGAATCTCCTCCATGAACCTCCATAAATCACCTCCATGAATCTCCATGAATGTCCATGAATCTCCATGACTCTCCATGAATCTCCACGAATCTCCATGAATCTCCATGGATCTCCATGAATCTCCTCCGTGAATCTCCATGAATCTCCTCCATGAATCTCCATGAATCTCCATGAATGTACATGAATCTCCATGAATCTCCATGAATCTCCATGAATCTCCTCCATGAACCTCCATGAATCACCTCCATGAATCTCCATGAATGTCCATGAATCTCCATGACTCTCCATGAATCTCCATGAATCTCCATGAACCTCCTCCATGAAACTCCATGAATCTCCATGAATCTCCATGAATGTCCATGAATCTCCATGAATGTCCATGAATCTCCTCCATAAATCTCCATGAATCTCCATGAATCTCCATGAATCTCCATGAATCTCCTCCATAAATCTCCATGAATCTCCATGAATCTCCTCCATGAACCTCCATGAATCACCTCCATGAATCTCCATGAATCTCCATGAATGTCCATGAATCTCCATGACTCTCCATGAATTTCCATGAATATCCATGAACCCTCATGAACCTCCTCTTTAAATCTCCATGAATTTCCAAGAATCTCCATGAATGTCCATGAATCTCCTCCATGAATCTCCATGAATCTCCATGAATCTCCATGAATCTCCTCCATGAATCTCCATGAATCTCCATGAATCTCCTGCATGAATCTCCATGAATCTCCATGAATATCCATGAATCTCCATGAATCTCCTCCATGAATCTCCATGAATCTCCATGAATCTCCTGCATGAATCTCCATGAATATCCATGAATCTCCATGAATCTCCTCCATGAATCTTCATGAATGTCCATGAATCTCCATGACTCTCCATGAATCTCCATGAACCTCCTCCATGAATCTCCATGAATCTCCATGAATCTCCATGAATGTCCATGAATCTCCATGAATCTCCATGAATCTCCATGAATCTCCATGAATTTCCAAGAATTTCCATGAATCTCCATGAATCTCCTCCATGAATCTCCATGAATCTCCATGAATCTCCTGCATGAATCTCCATGAATCTCCATGAATATCCATGAATCTCCTCCATGAATCTCCATGAATGTCCATGAATCTCCATGACTCTCCATGAATCTCCATGAACCTCCTCCATGAATCTCCATGAATCTCCATGAATCTCCATGAATGTCCATGAATCTCCATGAATCTCCATGAATCTCCATGAATCTCCATGAATTTCCAAGAATTTCCATGAATGTCCATGAATCTCCTCCATAAATCTCCATGAATCTCCATGAATATCCATGAATCTCCATGAATCTCCTCCATGAACCTCCATGAATCACCTCCATGAATCTCCATGAATCTCCATGAATGTCCATGAATCTCCATGACTCTCCATGAATTTCCATGAATATTCATGAACCCTCATGAACCTCCTTTAAATCTCCATGAATCTTCATGAATGTCCATGAATCTCCATGACTCTCCATGAATCTCCATGAACCTCCTCCATGAATCTCCATGAATCTCCATGAATCTCCATGAATGTCCATGAATCTCCATGAATCTCCATGAATCTCCATGAATCTCCATGAATTTCCAAGAATTTCCATGAATCTCCATGAATCTCCATGAATCTCCATGAATCTCCACGAATCTCCATGAATCTCCATGAATCTTCATGAATCTCCATGAATCTCCATGAATCTCCACGAATCTCCATGAATCTCCATGAATCTACATGGATCTCCATGAATCTCGTCCGTGAAACTCCATGAATCTCCATGAATGTCCATGAATCTCCATGAATCTCCATGAATCTCTATGAATCTCCATGAATTTCCAAGAATCTCCATGAATGTCCATGAATCTCCTCCATGAATCTCCATGAATCTCCATGAATCACCTCCATGAACCTTGATGAATCACCTCCATGAATCTCCATGAATCTCCATGAATGTCCATGAATCTCCATGACTCTCCATGAATTTCCATGAATATCCATGAACCCTCATGAACCTCCTCTTTAAATCTCCATGAATTTCCAAGAATCTCCATGAATGTCCATGAATCTCCTCCATGAATCTCCATGAATCTCCATGAATCTCCATGAATCTCCTCCATGAATCTCCATGAATCTCCATGAATCTCCTGCATGAATCTCCATGAATCTCCATGAATATCCATGAATCTCCATGAATCTCCTCCATGAATCTCCATGAATCTCCATGAATCTCCTGCATGAATCTCCATGAATATCCATGAATCTCCATGAATCTCCTCCATGAATCTTCATGAATGTCCATGAATCTCCATGACTCTCCATGAATCTCCATGAACCTCCTCCATGAATCTCCATGAATCTCCATGAATCTCCATGAATGTCCATGAATCTCCATGAATCTCCATGAATCTCCATGAATCTCCATGAATTTCCAAGAATTTCCATGAATCTCCATGAATCTCCTCCATGAATCTCCATGAATCTCCATGAATCTCCTGCATGAATCTCCTGCATGAATCTCCATGAATCTCCATGAATCTTCATGAATCTCCATGAATCTCCATGAATCTCCACGAATCTCCATGAATCTCCATGAATCTACATGGATCTCCATGAATCTCGTCCGTGAATCTCCATGAATCTCCATGAATGTCCATGAATCTCCATGAATCTCCATGAATCTCTATGAATCTCCATGAATTTCCAAGAATCTCCATGAATGTCCATGAATCTCCTCCATGAATCTCCATGAATCTCCATGAATATCCATGAATCTCCATGAATCACCTCCATGAACCTTGATGAATCATCTCCATGAATCTCCATGAATGTCCATGAATCTCCATGACTCTCCATGAATTTCCATGAATATCCATGAACCCTCATGAACCTCCTCTTTAAATCTCCATGAATTTCCAAGAATCTCCATGAATGTCCATGAATCTCCTCCATGAATCTCCATGAATCTCCTCCATGAATCTCCATGAATCTCCATGAATCTCCTGCATGAATCTCCATGAATCTCCATGAATATCCATGAATCTCCTCCATGAATCTCCATGAATGTCCATGAATCTCCATGACTCTCCATGAATCTCCATGAACCTCCTCCATGAATCTCCATGAATCTCCATGAATCTCCATGAATGTCCATGAATCTCCATGAATCTCCATGAATCTCCATGAATCTCCATGAATTTCCAAGAATTTCCATGAATGTCCATGAATCTCCTCCATAAATCTCCATGAATCTCCATGAATATCCATGAATCTCCATGAATCTCCTCCATGAACCTCCATGAATCACCTCCTTGAATCTCCATGAATCTCCATGAATGTCCATGAATCTCCATGACTCTCCATGAATTTCCATGAATATTCATGAACCCTCATGAACCTCCTTTAAATCTCCATGAATCTCCATGAATGTCCATGAATCTCCATGACTCTCCATGAATCTCCATGAATCTACATGGATCTCCATGAATCTCGTCCGTGAATCTCCATGAATCTCCTCCATGAATCTCCATGAATCTCCATGAATGTCCATGAATCTCCATGAATCTCCATGAATCTCCTCCATGAATCTCCATGAATCTCCATGAATGTCCATGAATCTCCATGAATCTCCATGAATCTCTATGAATCTCCATGAATTTCCAAGAATCTCCATGAATGTCCATGAATCTCATCCATGAATCTCATTGAATCTCCATGAATATCCATGAATCTCCATGAATCTCCTCCATGAACCTTGATGAATCACCTCCATGAATCTCCATGAATCTCCATGACTCTCCATGAATTTCCATGAATATCCATGAACCCTCATGAACCTCCTCTTTAAATCTCCATGAATTTCCAAGAATCTCCATGAATGTCCATGAATCTCCTGCATGAATCTCCATGAATCGCCATGAATATCCATGAATCTCCATGAATCTCCTCCATGAACCTCCATGAATCACCTCCATGAATCTTCATGAATCTCCATGAATGTCCATGAATCTCCATGACTCACCATGAATCTCCTTGAATCTCCATGAATCTCCATGAATCTCCATAAATCTCCATGAATCTCCATAAATCTCAATGAATCTCCGTGAATCTCCATGAATCTCCATGAATTTCCAAGAATCTCCATGAATGTCCATGAATCTCCTGCATGAATCTCCATGAATCTCCATGAATATCCATGAATCTCCATGAATCTCCTCCATGAACCTCCATGAATCACCTCCATGAATCTCCATGAATCTCCATGAATGTCCATGAATCTCCATGACTCTCCATGAATTTCCATGAATATCCATGAACCCTCATGAACCTCCTCTTTAAATCTCCATGAATCGCCATGAATATCCATGAATCTCCATGAATCTCCATGAATGTCCATGAATCTACTGCATGAATCTCCATGAATCTCCATGAATCTCCATGAATATCCATGAATCTCCACGAATCTCCATGAACCCTCATGAACCTCCTCTCTAAATCTCCATGAATCTCCATGAATCTTCATGAATCTCCATGAATCTCCATGAATCTCCACGAATCTCCATGAATCTCCATGAATCTCCATGAATCTCCTCCATGAATCTCCATGAATCTCCATGTATCTCCATGAATTTACATGAATCTCCATGAATCTCCATGAATCTCCTCGATGAATCTCAATGAATCTTCATGAATCTCCTGATCCATGAATCTCCGTGAATCTCCTCCATGAATCTCTATAAATCTCCATGAATCTTCATGAATCTCCATGAATCTCCATGAATCTCCACGAATCTCCATGAATCTCCATGAATCTTCATGAATCTCCATGAATCTCCATGAATCTCCACGAATCTCCATGAATCTCCATGAATCTACATGGATCTCCATGAATCTCGTCCGTGAATCTCCATGAATCTCCATGAATGTCCATGAATCTCCATGAATCTCCATGAATCTCTATGAATCTCCATGAATTTCCAAGAATCTCCATGAATGTCCATGAATCTCCTCCATGAATCTCCATGAATCTCCATGAATCTCCTCCATGAATCTCCATGAATCTCCTTGAATCTCCTGCATGAATCTCCATGAATCTCCATGAATATCCATGAATCTCCATGAATCTCCATGAATATCCATGAATCTCCATGAATCTCCATGAATATCCATGAATCTCCATGAATCTCCTCCATGAATCTCCATGAATCCCCATGAATCTCCTGCATGAATCTCCATGAATATCCATGAATCTCCATGAATCTCCTCCATGAATCTCCATGAATGTCCATGAATCTCCATGACTCTCCATGAATCTCCATGAACCTCCTCCATGAATCTCCATGAATCTCCATGAATCTCCATGAATGTCCATGAATCTCCATGAATCTCCATGAATCTCCATGAATCTCCAAGAATTTCCATGAATCTCCATGAATCTCCTCCATGAATCTCCATGAATCTCCATGAATCTCCTGCATGAATTTCCATGAATCTCCATGAACCCTCACGAACCTCCTCTCTAAATCTCCATGAATCTCCATGAATCTTCATGAATCTCCATGAATCTCCATGAATCTCCATGAATGTCCATGAATCTCCATGAATCTCCATGAATCTCCATGAATCTCCAAGAATTTCCAAGAATTTCCATGAATCTCCATGAATCTCCTCCATGAATCTCCATGAATCTCCATGAATCTCCTGCATGAATCTCCATGAATCTCCATGAATATCCATGAATCTCCATGAATCTCCTCCATGAATCTCCATGAATCTCCATGAATCTCCTGCATGAATTTCCATGAATCTCCATGAACCCTCACGAACCTCCTCTCTAAATCTCCATGAATCTCCATGAATCTTCATGAATCTCCATGAATCTCCATGAATCTCCACGAATCTCCATGAATCTACATGGATCTCCATGAATCTCGTCCGTGAATCTCCATGAATCTCCATGAATGTCCATGAATCTCCATGAATCTCCATGAATCTCCATGAATCTCTATGAATCTCCATGAATTTCCAAGAATCTCCATGTATGTCCATGAATCTCCTCCATGAATCTCCATGAATCTCCATGAATATCCATGAATCTCCATGAATCACCTCCATGAACCTTGTTGAATCACCTCCATGAATCTCCATGAATCTCCATGAATGTCCATGAATCTCCATGACTCTCCATGAATTTCCATGAATATCCATGAACCCTCATGAACCTCCTCTTTAAATCTCCATGAATTTCCAAGAATCTCCATGAATGTCCATGAATCTCCTCCATGAATCTCCATGAATCTCCTCCATGAATCTCCATGAATCTCCATGAATCTCCTGCATGAATCTCCATGAATCTCCATGAATATCCATGAATCTCCATGAATCTCCTCCATGAATCTCCATGAATATCCATGAATCTCCTGCATGAATCTCCATGAATCTCCTCCATGAATCTCCATGAATGTCCATGAATCTCCATGACTCTCCATGAATCTCCATGAACCTCCTCCATGAATCTCCATGAATCTCCATGAATCTCCATGAATGTCCATGAATCTCCATGAATCTCCATGAATCTCCATGAATCTCCATGAATTTCCAAGAATTTCCATGAATGTCCATGAATCTCCTCCATAAATCTCCATGAATCTCCATGAATATCCATGAATCTCCATGAATCTCCTCCATGAACCTCCATGAATCGCCTCCATGAATCTCCATGAATCTCCATGAATGTCCATGAATCTCCATGACTCTCCATGAATTTTCATGAATATCCATGAACCCTCATGAACCTCCTTTAAATCTCCATGAATCTCCATGAATATCCATGAATCTCCATGAATCTCCTCCATGAACCTCCATGAATCACCTCCATGAATCTCCATGAATCTCCATGAATGTCCATGATCTCCATGACTCTCCATGAATCTCCATGAACCCTCATGAACCTCCTCTCTAAATCTCCATGAATCTCCATGAATCTTCATGAATCTCCATGAATCTCCATGAATCTCCACGAATCTCCATGATCTCCATGAATCTACATGGATCTCCATGAATCTCGTCCGTGAATCTCCATGAATCTCCTCCATGAATCTCCATGAATATCCATGAATCTCCATGAATCTCCTCCATGAATCTCCATGAATCTCCATGAATCTCCTGCATGAATTTCCATGAATCTCCATAAACCCTCACGAACCTCCTCTCTAAATCTCCATGAATCTCCATGAATCTCCATGAATTTCCATGAATTTCCAAGAATCTCCATGAATGTCCATGAATCTCCTCCATAAATCTCCATGGATCTCCATGAATCTCCATGAATCTCCATGATCTCCTCCATGAACCTCCATGAATCACCTCCATGAATGTCCATGAATCTCCATGACTCTCCATGAATTTCCATGAATATCCATGAACCCTCATGAACCTCCTTTAAATCTCCATGATCTCCATGAATCTCCATGAATCTCCATGAATCTCCACGATTCTCCTCTCTAAATCTCCATGAATCTCCATGAATCTCCATGAATTTCCATGAATTTCCAGAATCTCCATGAATGTCCATGAATCCTCCATAAATCTCCATGAATCTCCATGAATCTCCATGAATCTCCATGATCTCCATGAATCTCCTCCATGAACCTCCATGAATCACCTCCATGAATGTCCCATGAATCTCCATGACTCTCCATGAATCTCTATGAATCTCCATGAATTTCCAAGAATCTCCTCCATGAATCTCCATGAATGTCCATGAATCTCCATGACTCTCCATGAATCTCCATGAACCTCCTCCATGAATCTCCATGAATCTCCATGAATCTCCATGAATGTCCATGAATCTCCATGAATCTCCATGAATCTCCATGAATCTCCATGAATTTCCAGAATTTCCATGAATGTCCATGAATCTCCTCCATAAATCTCCATGAATCTCCATGAAATATCCATGAATCTCCATGAATCTCATCCATGAACCTCCATGAATCACCTCCATGAATCTCCATGAATCTCCATGAATGTCCATGAATCTCCATGACTCTCAATGAATTTCCATGAATATCCATGAACCTCATGAACCTCCTTTAAATCTCCATGAATCTCCATGAATATCCATGAATCTCCATGATCTCCTCCATGAACCTCCATGAATCACCTCCATGAATCTCCATGAATCTCCATGAATGTCTGATCCCATGAATCTCATGAATCTCCATGAATCTCCATGAATTTCAAGAATTTCCATGAATGTCCATGAATCCTCCTCCATAAATCTCCATGAATCTCCATGAATATCCATGATCTCCATGAATCTCCTCCATGAACCTCCATGAATCACCTCCATGGAATCTCCATGACTCTCCATGAATGTCCATGAATCTCCATGACTCTCAATGAATGTCCATGAATATCCATGAACCCTCATGAACCTCCTTTAAATCTCCCATGAATCTCCATGAATATCCATGAATCTCCATGAATCTCCTCCATGAACCTCCATGAATCACCTCCATGAATCTCCATGAATCTCCATGAATGTCCATGAATCTCCATGGACTCTCCATGAATATCCATGAACCCTCATGAACCTCCTTTAAATCTCCATGAATCTCCATGAATCTCCATGAATCTCCATGAATCTCCATGAATCTCCATGAATCTCCAAGAATTTCCAAGAATTTCCATGAATCTCCATGAATCTCCTCCATGAATCTCCATGAATCTCCATGAATCTCCTGCATGTATCTCCATGAATCTCCATGAATATCCATGAATCACCATGAATCTCCTCCATGAATCTCCATGAATCTCCATGAATCTCCTGCATGAATTTCCATGAATCTCCATGAACCCTCACGAACCTCCTCTCTAAATCTCCATGAATCTCCATGAATCTTCATGAATCTCCATGAATCTCCATGAATCTCCACGAATCTCCATGAATCTACATGGATCTCCATGAATCTCGTCCGTGAATCTCCATGAATCTCCATGAATGTCCCATGAATCTCCATGAATCTCCATGAATCTCTATGAATCTCCATGAATTTCCAAGAATCTCCATGAATGTCCATGAATCTCCTCCATGAATCTCCATGAATCTCCATGAATATCCATGAATCCCATGAATCACCTCCATGACCCTTGTTGAATCACCTCCATGAATCTCCATGAATCTCCATGAATGTCCATGAATCTCCATGACTCTCCATGAATTTCCATGAATATCCATGAACCCTCATGAACCTCCTCTTTAAATCTCCATGAATTTCCAAGAATCTCCATGAATGTCCATGAATCTCCTCCATGAATCTCCATGAATCTCCTCCATGAATCTCCATGAATCTCCATGAATCTCCTGCATGAATCTCCATGAATCTCCATGAATATCCATGAATCTCCATGAATCTCCTCCATGAATCTCCATGAATATCCATGAATCTCCTGCATGAATCTCCATGAATCTCCTCCATGAATCTCCATGAATGTCCATGAATCTCCATGACTCTCCATGAATCTCCATGAACCTCCTCCATGAATCTCCATGAATCTCCATGAATCTCCATGAATGTCCATGAATCTCCATGAATCTCCATGAATCTCCATGAATCTCCATGAATTTCCAAGAATTTCCATGAATGTCCATGAATCTCCTCCATAAATCTCCATGAATCTCCATGAATATCCATGAATCTCCATGAATCTCCTCCATGAACCTCCATGAATCGCCTCCATGAATCTCCATGAATCTCCATGAATGTCCATGAATCTCCATGACTCTCCATGAATTTTCATGAATATCCATGAACCCTCATGAACCTCCTTTAAATCTCCATGAATCTCCATGAATATCCATGAATCTCCATGAATCTCCTCCATGAACCTCCATGAATCACCTCCATGAATCTCCATGAATCTCCATGAATGTCCATGAATCTCCATGACTCTCCATGAATATCCATGAACCCTCATGAACCTCCTTTAAATCTCCATGAATCTCCATGAATCTCCATGAATCTCCACGAATCTCCATGAATCTCCATGAACCCTCATGAACCTCCTCTCTAAATCTCCATGAATCTCCATGAATCTTCATGAATCTCCATGAATCTCCATGAATCTCCACGAATCTCCATGAATCTCCATGAATCTACATGGATCTCCATGAATCTCGTCCGTGAATCTCCATGAATCTCCTCCATGAATCTCCATGAATATCCATGAATCTCCATGAATCTCCTCCATGAATCTCCATGAATCTCCATGAATCTCCTGCATGAATTTCCATGAATCTCCATAAACCCTCACGAACCTCCTCTCTAAATCTCCATGAATCTCCATGAATCTCCATGAATTTCCATGAATTTCCAAGAATCTCCATGAATGTCCATGAATCTCCTCCATAAATCTCCATGAATCTCCATGAATCTCCATGAATCTCCATGAATCTCCTCCATGAACCTCCATGAATCACCTCCATGAATGTCCATGAATCTCCATGACTCTCCATGAATTTCCATGAATATCCATGAACCCTCATGAACCTCCTTTAAATCTCCATGAATCTCCATGAATCTCCATGAATCTCCATGAATCTCCACGATTCTCCTCTCTAAATCTCCATGAATCTCCATGAATCTCCATGAATTTCCATGAATTTCCAAGAATCTCCATGAATGTCCATGAATCTCCTCCATAAATCTCCATGAATCTCCATGAATCTCCATGAATCTCCATGAATCTCCATGAATCTCCTCCATGAACCTCCATGAATCACCTCCATGAATGTCCATGAATCTCCATGACTCTCCATGAATTTCCATGAATATCCATGAACCCTCATGAACCTCCTTTAAATCTCCATGAATCTCCATGAATCTCCATGAATCTCCATGAATCTCCACGAATCTCCATGAATCTCCATGGATCTCCATGAATCTCCTCCGTGAATCTCCATGAACCTCCTCCATGAATCTCCATGAATCTCCATGAATGTACATGAATCTCCATGAATCTCCATGAACCTCCATGAATCTCCATGAATCTCCATGAATTTCCAAGAATCTCCATGAATGTCCATGAATCTCCTCCATGAATCTCCATGAATCTCCATGAATCTCCATGAATCTCCATGAATCTCCTCCATGAATCTCCATGAATCTCCATGAATCTCCTGCATGAATCTCCATGAATCTCCATGAATATCCATGAATCTCCATGAATCTCCATGAATGTCCATGAATCTCCATGACTCTCCATGAATCTCCATGAATCTCCATGAACCTCCTCCATGAATCTCCATGAATCTCCATGAATCTCCATGAATCTCCACGAATCTCCATGAATCTCCATGGATCTCCATGAATCTCGTCCGTGAATCTCCATGAATCTCCTCCATGAATCTCCATGAATCTCCATGAATGTCCATGAATCTCCATGAATCTCCATGAATCTCTATGAATCTCCATGAATTTCCAAGAATCTCCTCCATGAATCTCCATGAATGTCCATGAATCTCCATGACTCTCCATGAATCTCCATGAACCTCCTCCATGAATCTCCATGAATCTCCATGAATCTCCATGAATGTCCATGAATCTCCATGAATCTCCATGAATCTCCATGAATCTCCATGAATTTCCAAGAATTTCCATGAATGTCCATGAATCTCCTCCATAAATCTCCATGAATCTCCATGAATATCCATGAATCTCCATGAATCTCCTCCATGAACCTCCATGAATCACCTCCATGAATCTCCATGAATCTCCATGAATGTCCATGAATCTCCATGACTCTCAATGAATTTCCATGAATATCCATGAACCCTCATGAACCTCCTTTAAATCTCCATGAATCTCCATGAATATCCATGAATCTCCATGAATCTCCTCCATGAACCTCCATGAATCACCTCCATGAATCTCCATGAATCTCCATGAATGTCCATGAATCTCCATGAATCTCCATGAATCTCCATGAATCTCCATGAATTTCCAAGAATTTCCATGAATGTCCATGAATCTCCTCCATAAATCTCCATGAATCTCCATGAATATCCATGAATCTCCATGAATCTCCTCCATGAACCTCCATGAATCACCTCCATGAATCTCCATGAATCTCCATGAATGTCCATGAATCTCCATGACTCTCAATGAATTTCCATGAATATCCATGAACCCTCATGAACCTCCTTTAAATCTCCATGAATCTCCATGAATATCCATGAATCTCCATGAATCTCCTCCATGAACCTCCATGAATCACCTCCATGAATCTCCATGAATCTCCATGAATGTCCATGAATCTCCATGACTCTCCATGAATATCCATGAACCCTCATGAACCTCCTTTAAATCTCCATGAATCTCCATGAATCTCCATGAATCTCCACGAATCTCCATGAATCTCCATGAACCCTCATGAACCTCCTCTCTAAATCTCCATGAATCTCCATGAATCTCCATGAATGTCCATGAATCTCCATGAATCTCCATGAATCTCTATGAATCTCCATGAATTTCCAAGAATCTCCATGAATGTCCATGAATCTCATCCATGAATCTCATTGAATCTCCATGAATATCCATGAATCTCCATGAATCTCCTCCATGAACCTTGATGAATCACCTCCATGAATCTCCATGAATCTCCATGACTCTCCATGAATTTCCATGAATATCCATGAACCCTCACGAACCTCCTCTTTAAATCTCCATGAATTTCCAAGAATCTCCATGAATGTCCATGAATCTCCTGCATGAATCTCCATGAATCGCCATGAATATCCATGAATCTCCATGAATCTCCTCCATGAACCTCCATGAATCACCTCCATGAATCTTCATGAATCTCCATGAATGTCCATGAATCTCCATGACTCACCATGAATCTCCTTGAATCTCCATGAATCTCCATAAATCTCAATGAATCTCCGTGAATCTCCATGAATCTCCATGAATTTCCAAGAATCTCCATGAATGTCCATGAATCTCCTGCATGAATCTCCATGAATCTCCATGAATATCCATGAATCTCCATGAATCTCCTCCATGAACCTCCATGAATCACCTCCATTAATCTCCATGACTCTCCATGAATCTCCATAAATCTCAATGAATCTCCGTGAATCTCCATGAATCTCCATGAATTTCCAAGAATCTCCATGAATGTCCATGAATCTCCTGCATGAATCTCCATGAATCTCCATGAATTTCCAAGAATCTCCATGAATGACCATGAATCTCCTGCATGAATCTCCATGAATCTCCATGAATATCCATGAATCTCCATGAATCTCCTCCATGAACCTCCATGAATCACCTCCATGAATCTCCATGAATCTCCATGAATCTTCATGAATTTCCAAGAATCTCCGTGAATGTCCATGAATCTCCTCCATGAATCTCCTTGAATCTCCATGAATCTCCATGAATCTCCATGAACCTCCATGAATATCCATGAACTTGTATATTCTTCTATATTCCTGGATATTCCTCCATATTCTTGTATATTCTTGCATATTCTCTTATATTCTTGTTTATTCTTCTATATTCTTCTATATTCTTGTATATTCTTGTATATTCTTGTATATTCTTTTATATTATCGTATATTCTTGTATATTCTTGTATATTCCTGGATATTCTCGTATATCCTTGTTTATACTTCTATATTCTTGTATATTCTTGTATATTCTGTTATATTCTTGTTTATTCTTCTATATTCTTGTTTATTCTTTTATATTCATGTATACTCTCGTATATTCATGTATGTTCTTGTTTATACTTGTATATTCTTTTATATTCTTGTATATGCTTCCATATTCGGTTATATTCTTGTATATTCATGGATATTCTAGTATATTCTTGTTTATTCTTGTATATTCTTGCATATTCTCGCATATCCTTGTATATTCATGTATAGTTGTATATTCTTGTTTATTCTTGTATATTCTTGTATATTCTTGAATATTCTCGTATAGTTTCGATTATTCTTGTATATTGTTGAATGTTCTTGTATATTCTTCTATATTCTTCTATATTCTTGTATATTCTTGAATATTCGTGTATATACTTTTATATTCTTGAATATTTTTGTATATTCTTGTGTATTCTTCTATATTCTTCAATATTATTGTACATTTCTGTATAGTCTTGATTATTCTTGTATATTCTTGCATATTCTTGTACATATTTGTATATTCTCGTATATTCTTGTATATTCTTGTATATTCTTGTATATTCTTGTATATTCTTGTATATTCTTGTATATTCCTGTATATTCCTTTATTTTCTTGTACATTGTTGTATATTCTTGGAGACTCTCGTATATTCTTCTTTATTCTTTTATATTCTTCTATATTCTTGTATGTTCTTGTATATTCTTGTATGTTCTTGTTTATACTTGTATATTCTGTTATATTCTTGTTTATTCTTCTATATTCTTGTATATTCTTTTATATTCTTGTATACTTTCGTATATTCTTGTATGTTCTTTGTTCGAAAGCGGCGCGCTCCGGCGCCATGTCCGACCCACGGCAAAGCACTGCAGCCAATGCGGCGCGATCCCGCCACGAGTGCGACACAAGGCGTGTGTCGTCGAGACTCGCGCGGGCGACAAATCGTGCACCTGATTGGCTGCGTGGCTTCTCGATCTATCTGGAATGTTCTAAAATACCTTACCGGAACCACCGGTATAGAAAGAACTTCCAGGTAGATCGAGATAATAAAAGAGAGAGAGAACGTCCGCCATGCGCTCTTTTCAATAGGTCTCTTGCGACGATCAGCTGACTCAATTAAGCGCCTTTTTTCCGTTATTTAAACAAAGATCTTTTATTGTACAGTTTCTTGACTACAGATAAAGTGTGACAAATACAATAATACGTATCAACAGATTCCATTCATTCAGTATCCGGCACATTCATTCGTAACTTGCACTCCAGATTCAAATTCAACCGTTGCTCACTCATACAGTCCACTCTCCTAGCAAATCCAGCTTCTTCCTGCGTCTTCCCGACAATCAAACTAGGCAGCATAGTTTTCCGCTTCACGTTAGGAATACGCACATTCTTGTTTATACTTGTATATTCTTTTATATTCTTGTATATGCTTCTATATTCGTGTATATTCTTGTATATTCATGTATATTCTAGTATATTCTTGTTTATTCTTGTATATTCTACTACATTCTTGTATATTCTTGTATATTCTTGTATATTCTTGTATATTCTTGTATATTCTTGTATATTACTGTATATTCTTTTATTTTCTTGTACATTGTTGTATATTCTTGGAGACTCTCGTATATTCTTCTTTATTCTTTTATATTCTTCTATATTCTTGTATGTTCTTGTACATTCTTGTATGTTCTTGTTTATACTTGTATATTCTTTTATATTCTTGTATATGCTTGTGTAACAGACCTGTTCCCGGTACAGGCCCGTTACTAGTAGACGCTCGCCGTAACCCAAAACACTCCGACCGTTACCGAAGCATACCGAAGCGCGCCGCGCCAACAATGCGCGACGAACCGACCGCGCCGCGCGTCCCCGCGCCTACGAGCCATATTTGGCGCCAAAGAGAAGCCAAAGATGGGCAACACGGAAACGCGACGTCACCGGAACTTCCGTCGAGTTCCACACCGCACCGCCCCACAGCATCACGAAGCGATTGCTATAAGAGTCTCTGCAGAGATCACGCGCGCTCTCGTTCCTCGCCGATCTCCGATCCGGCCAGACCGCTCCAGTAAGTAACCTCTTCTCTCGCTATACCTTTCCTCGTGTTCGAACCCGTGTCCCACGGCACGTCGACATCCGAAATTCCCCCGCGCACGAATCCGTGTCCCACGGACATCGACGCACCCCGATTTTCCGACGCGTCCGAATCCATGCCCCACGGATCCTCGGCGCAACCCGCGACTCTCTCGCGTACGAATCCGTGTCCCACGGACCATAGGCACGTCCCGCTATGCCCCACGTTCGATTCCGTGCCCCACGGACTATCGGCGCATTCCGTGCAGCCCCTGCGTTTGATTCCGTGTCCCACGGACAATTAGCGGGTTCCGTACAAACCCACGCGTTCGAATCCGTGTCCGACGGACCATCGGCGCATTCCGTGCAGCCCCCGCGTTTGATTCCGTGTCCCACGGACAATTAGCGCGTTCCGTACAAACCCACGCGTTCGAATCCGTGTCCGACGGACCATCGGCGCATTCCGTGCAGCCCCCGCGTTCCGTGTCCCACGGACAATTAGCGCGTTGCGTATAAACCCACGCGTTCGACTCCGTGTCTCACGGACAATCGGCGCGTTCCGTACGAACACACGCATTCGAATCCGTGTCCCATGGAGATTCGCGGCGTTCCCAGGCGAACAACATCGAGAGCGGCTATCACCAGGTCTCCTAGATTCACCGCGTCGCGACCGCGACCCTCAAGCCGTCCGCGAGCCGACGACAGCTGACCGACAACCGCCGCGAACACACCGCGTAACCCCGTACGCGCGGTATCCCGGGAGCGAGCGATCCGCGAACGTAAAAACATGTCGGCGAGTGTTTATTTCGTGCCCGCATCTTCCCGTTACCTCTGATCCGGTCCGACCCTCGTCAAACAGCGAACCACGCCACGGCGGGCATCAGCAGGCACGAGGATCCGTTGTAACGAGCCGGCAGTAAAACGGACTCGTCACACTTGTATATTCTTGAATATTCTCGTATATTCCTGAATATTCTTGTATGTTCTTGTTCATACTTGTATATTCTTTTATATTCTTGCATATTCTTGTATATACTTGTATATTCTTGTACATTCTTGAATATTCTTGGATATTCTCGTATATTCTTGTTTCAACTTGTATATTCTTTTATATTGTCATATATACTTGTAAATTCATGTATAATGTTGTATATTATTGTATATTCTTGTTTATTATTCTATATTCTTTGAATGTGTGTAATATGAATATACAAGAATATACAAGCATATACAAGAATATACAAGAATATACCAGAATATACAAGAATATACAAGAATATACGCGAATATACAAAAAAATATAAGAATCTACAAGAATATACAGGAATCTACGAGAATGTAGAAGAATGTACAAGAATATACAAAAATATATAAGAGTCTGCAAGAATATACAAGAATATGCAAGAATATACAAGAATATGCTAGAACATACATCAACATACAAGAATTATCAAGAATGCACAAGAATATACATGTATATACAAGAATATGCAAGAATATACAAGAATATATGTAACGAGCGATCTTGTTCGATCGGGATAAAAAGGATTGTAAAGATCTACGATAAATCAACTGTATTTTAGCACTATTACAAAGATTGTCTTGAATGTACACTGGTGAATTTGAATATATGATACAATGAACTGATGAATGTAAATGTGAATTATGATAACCGAATTATTGACAGGCGAGAAATTGCGTAATGGATATCCAAGAATATTCAAGAATGTACAAGAATATACAAGTATATGCAAGAATATGCAAGAATATAAAAGAATATACAAGTATGAACAAGAACATACAAGAATATTCAGGAATATACGAGAATATTCAAGAATATACACGAATATACATTAATATTCAAGAATATATAAGAATATACAAGAATATACAAGCATATACAAGAATATACAAGAATATACAAGAATATACAAGAATATACAAGAATATGCAAGAATATACAAGAATATGCAAGAATATACATCAACATACAAGAATTATCAAGAATGCACAAGAATATACATGTATATACAAGAATATGCAAGAATATACAAGAATATACAAGAATATACAAGAATATGCAAGCATATACATGTATCTACAAGAATGTACAACAATATACAAGAGTATTCAAGAATATACAACAATCATCAGAATTATACGAGAATATACATGAAAATTGCAGAATATACATGATTATAGAAGAATATACACGAATATACAAGGATATAAAAGTATAAACAAGAACACACAAGAATATACAAGAATATACAAGTGTATTCTAGGATATACAAGAATATACAAGAATGTACAAGAATATACATGAATATACAAGAAAATACAAGAATATACAAGTATATACAAGAATATACAAGAATATTCAAGAATCTGCAAGAATATACAAGAATATACATCAGTATACAAGAATTATCAAGAATGCACAAGAATATACATGTATATGCAAGAATATACAAGAATCTGCAAGAATATACAAGAATATACACGAATATAAACGAATATACAAGTAGGTACAAGAATATACAAGAATATACAAGAATATGCAAGCATATACATGTATCTACAAAAAAGTACAACAATATACAAGAGTATTCAAGAATATACAACAATCATCAGAATTATACGAGAATATAAATGAAAATTGCAGAATATACATGATTATGGAAGAATATACACGAATATACAAGGATATAAAAGTATAAACAAGATCACACAAGAATATACAAGTGTATTCTAGAATATACAAGAATATACAAGAATGTACAAGAATATACATGAATATACAAGAAAATACAAGAATATACAAGTATATACAAGAATATACAAGAATATACAAGAATATGCAAGAATATACAAGTATATGCAAAAATATACAAGAATATACAAGAATATTCAAGAATCTGCAAGAATATACAAGAATATACAAGAGTCTGCAAGAATATACAAGAATATGCAAGAAGATACATCAGTATACAAGAATTATCAAGAATGCACAAGAATATACATGTATATACAAGAATATACAAGAATAATCAAGAATATACAAGAATATACATGTATATACAAGAATATACAAGAATCTACTAGAATGTACAAGATTATAAAAGAATATACAAGAATAATCAAGTATGTACAAGAATATACAAAAATATGCATGAATAAAGAAGGTTATACAAGTACATACATGAATACACCAGAATATACAAAAATAATCAAGAATGTACATGAATATACAAGAATATGCAAGAATATACAAGAATATGCAAGAATATACAAGAATATACACGAATATAATCGGGCCGCGGGCCGCCGTATGCCCGGGGTCCGCCCGAGACAAAGGACGTCCGAAGGTTCGAAATCTCCGCGAGATGGTTCGGGCGCCAGACACCGTGAAAAGTGTCACGCGAAACACGATACAAATTTCGGACTCGGAAATCGAACCTTCGAAACACGCGGATCGTAACGAGGCCGCGATGGGGTCCGGTGGTTCGAACACGGAAGGACGAGGACAGCCCTTACGGCAGGACGGATCTCACGGGGAATGAACGACAACGTAATTGGTCTCGAGTGGGTGTTTTATTCGACAGACAGATTGTACAAGAGGGCGGTCACGTGACCGCAACCCGAGAGCCCGCGCTCTTCATACAGAATCTCGGACGGTTGGTCGGTCGCAGCGCGGTTGTCGTTGAGTAAGATCGCGCGAAAGGGTACGGATGACCGGTACCGACGATACGGTTTCCCGACGGACGGGATCGCGCGAAGCGCGGGTGGACGGCGCGATACGAGACTGTCGCGATAGCGCGCGTACGCAAAGCGCACGACGGACGATTCGAACGGCGACGGAGTTGAAACGCGTTCTCTACGCAACACGACACAGGATTCGAGACTTTTACGAGGCGTCGGACGAAATACTCGCGAGACGCGATTCCTCCGAGGAAACTTCCGAGCGCGAGATTTTAAGGGGGAACTCTCACGTTACGGAATATTGCTCAAAGGGCCGTCGATACGGCCCGAGCCGACGGCGCGAGACGCTCGGCGTCTCGGCCTACGCGAAAGGCCGAGGACGAAAAGACGACGTTCGTCCTCGCTCGACAAATTCGAGCCAACACGCTACCAAATCTTCGAGAAAGGATCACTGTTCGGCTTACCGTTACTCCTTCTCTCGGCCGGGCAACTCCTCCGTAACCCTCCGCTGCGGTGCCAAGGTTTCCCGGCGCGTCCGCAATCGCTCGCACCTTCTCAACTTTCGCGAGACCGGGCCTTCCGTGTATTCTCGCGGCGATATTCGCTTGGCGTGCGTTTTTACTAATCAGTCGTACGCAAGGGACGGCTAGCGCGACAGTGATCATCGATATTCGGTCGCGTGCCGCATCGATTCTCGTTCCCCCCACCCGACCTCCTTGCCGAATTTCCTAGGGCTCCGTTTCACGCGCGACGTTCGCGTAGCAGGGGCGTCTCGACGGGGTCTATGGCTCCTGGACCCTAACGCGAAAACGTCTAACTTTTTGTGAGACGTGGGGGAGGCTCGTGCCTCGACCTGGCTTCTCGGTGGCACCATCCTCGCTGGAAGCCTGTTTATGGCGGGATGAGGCGGCGTCGGGACCGCGAAATGATACGGTGGTCGGTAGGGGTTCCTGTCCCTTCGGCGCCTCCAAGTCGATTGACCGGGTGCCCTCGATAACCATAGTGGCCCGTATTCGGGCTTCGAAATGCCATTGGGTTTTCGTCTGACGTCCTCCTGCCTCGAAATCGTTCGCCTAGGAAAATGTCGAAGGTCGGAGCTCCGTTTCCTGGTCCGCTGCTCGGCCCTGAAACTTGCCGTTCTCGGCGCGCACGCTAGGTGTCAGTGCGCGTTCTAATTTATGGAAATTCCTCGCGGAACGCTCTCGAATCCTGTGTTTCCCGGTCTCGCGTCTCGTTATTGTACGGTCCGGTCCTTCGCACTATTAAAAATGTGCTCGCACATAACGGCGAAGTGACGTCGCTGATTTGCAACGACACAAAGTATATACAAGAATATACAAGAATCTACAAGAACGAACAAGAATGTACATGAATATACAAGTATATTCAAGAATATACAAGAATAATCAAGACTATACAAGAATATACAAGAACAATCAAGAATATTCAAGAATATACAAGTATATGCAAGAATATACAAGAATATACAAGAATATTCAAGAATCTGCAAGAATATACAAGAATATACAAGAATCTACAAGAATAATCAGGAATGTACGAGAATATACATGTATATACAAGACTATACAAGAATATACAAGAATATACAAGAATATACGAGAATATATAAGAGCATACAAGAATATATAAGAATATACAAGTATGTACAAGAACATGCAAGAATATACAAGAATAATCAAGACTATACGAGAGTATTCAAGAATATACAAGACTGTACAAGAATATACAAGCATATACGAGAATATGCAAGAATATTCAACAATCATCATGACTATACGAGAATATTCAAGAATATACAGGAATATACGTGAATATAGAAGAATATAAAAGAATAAACAAGAATATACGAGAATATGCAAGAATATACAAGAACATAGAAGAATATAGAAGAATAAACAAGAATATACGAGAATATCCAAGAATATACAAGTAAATAGAAGAATATAGAATAATAAGCAAGTATATACGTGAATGTACAACAGTATGCACGAATTTACAAGTATATCTAAGAATATACAAGAATATTCTAAAATATACCAGAATAATCAAGATTAGATGAGAATATACAAGAAAATTCCAGAATATACAAGATTCTACAAGAATATACAAGAATATACAAGTATAAACGTGAAAATAAAAATATATACAACAATATACAAGAATGTACCAGAATAAACAACTTGGGGTAGGGATTTTTTTAAAGAGGTTGTCATCCTCGCAGGGACAGCCGATTAGCCAGAATGGTTCTCCTCCGGAAGGCAGGAACGCCCGCGGAGCTTCCCTCTGCTTACCGGCCGTTGTGTCTCCTCGACGAGGTGGCGAAGATCTTCGAAAAGATCATAGCGGACCGCCTCGTCGAGCACCTGTCCGAAGTGGGTCCCGACCTCAGCGACTGTCAGTTTGGGTTCCGGAGGGGGCGTTCAACGATCGACGCGGTCGATCGACTCGCCTCCCTCCGGACCGCTGCGGTCGCTGCGGGCAGGGTGTTGTTGGCGGTGTCCCTCGACATCACCAACGCGTTCAACACCCTGCCCTGGGATGAGGTAGTGGGGGCGCTAGAATTTCACAGGGTGCCCCCCTACTTCCGAGTGTTGATTCGAGACTACTTACGGGACAGGTGGTTCGAGTACCCTGGCCGGTACGGCGTAAGTGTACCCCTGAGTTTCGCAGGGGTCGGTCTTGGGACCGCTCCTGTGGGACATCACGTACGACTCGGTGCTGTGGGCTACTCTCCCCCGCGACGCCAGCGTCATCTGTTATGCGGATGACACGCTGGTGGTCGTGGAGGGGGAGACATGGAGGGGAACCATAGCTCTGGCGACTGCAGTGGTGGACGCTGTGGTGGGTAGGATCCAGGGGTTGGGGCTTAAGATAGCCGCTGACAAAACGGAGGCGATATGGTTACATGATCTGCCTTCGGGTCGGCGGCCGCCCCAACTCGGGATCCGGGTAGGTGGTGCCACTGTCGAGGTCGGTCAGGAGATGAAGTACCTGGGCCTGACGCTCGACAGTCGCTGGCGCTTCGAAGCGCACTTCGATCGGGTGGCCCCCCAGGCGCAAAGGGTGGCGGCCTCGCTTGCGAGGTTGCTGCCCAACATTGGGGGGCCCGATGTACGTATCCGCCGCCTCTATACGGGGGTGGTGCATAGCAAGCTCCTATATGGGGTCAGCCGGCTCTGTCGGTCAGCCGGCGCAGTAAAGCACTTTGTAACAAAGTGCAGCGCCGGCTGGCCCTGCGGACCATACGGGGCTATCGCACCATGTCCACCGAGGCGGCGAGCCTCCTCGCGGGTCTAGCTCCCCTGCGGCTGTCCGCTCGTTGCGCGGGGGAGAGGCGGACCCAGGCGGGGAGGATGGGATCGAGGTGCGGAAGCGCCAGGCCCGGCAAGAGACGCTGGCCCGATGGCGGTCAGAAATTCTGGCCGAAGACTCAGGCCGGCCAATAGTCCGGGCCCTCTTGCCCGTTATGGAAGAATTGTGCGGGAGGCGAGTTCAGCTCACCTACAGATCCACCCAGGTGCTGTCCGGCCACGGTTGTTTTGGCCGGTACCTGCGGTGGATCAGGAGAGAACCCCCCGAGGAGTGTCACCACTGCGGGGCGGCTTTGGACACGGAGTGACACACGCTGGAGGAATGTCCGGCGTGGTCGGCCGCGCCGTGTCCTGAGAAGCGTTGTGGGAGGGGACCTTTCGCTGCCGGCTGTGGTCGACCACATGGTCGGCGGCGGAAGGTCGCACAAGGCCGTGGTCTCCTTCCGCGAAGAAGTCATGGAGCAGAAGGACACCGCGGAGAGGGAGAGGGAAGCCGACCCCCTCTCCGGCAGGAGTTTGGCTCTCGCGAGGCGACCTCGCGGGGGCGGCCGGCCCCCTGGCACAGGGCGGGCGACGGACCGGGAGAGGCGAGGCAAATTAAGTCCTTCCCGCCTCCCCCGAAGAGGCATCCCAAATCGGGGAGGTCTTTTGTTGGGGGGGACCGCTCCGGCCCACCACCCAATCCCGGATTCCCGGCCATATGTGCCATATGGCCCCGGGGGGGAGTGGGGGAGGAGGAGGACGTGGGCGGGGTGCCTGCCTCCGTCTCCTCCTTGTCGCGCGCGGCGACCTCGTCCCTCGGCCGAGTGCCCTTTTAAGGGCTCCTCGAGCGCGGAACGGTGTCTCCGGGGGTCGTTGGGCGGAGCGAGCTGGAGACTCGCGAAGCCCACCGAACGGCCCAGGGAAGGGGGGGTGTAAGTGGGCAACCTGCTAACACCCTGGTAGATCAGGCATTGTTGGGGGGATCGATCCCAGCCGCCCCCGAGTAGCTTAGGGAAGGTTGTCGTGAGGTTTTTAGTGGGTATTGTGTGCCCTTCTGGACACGTAGCCCCACATAACCCCTTGTCTCTCCCAGGGGACTTGGGGTATGCGTGAAAGCATTTCCCTCACGCTAAAAAAAAAGAAAGGTTCTTTCACGGTATGTAGCCCTGGAGGAACACATGCTTTTTTCCAGGAAGACTTGACCTTGCACGTGTTTCAAACGTCCTTCCTACCCATCGTTTAAGCACACTGTTTATATCGTTCTAAGAGAGATAGTTTTAATTGACAGAGTGGTATAGAGTCCCCCTTATCTTTCCAACGTGACTATCGCGAGCTCGTTTCTGAGCGGTATAGAGTTTCCGCGCTATCTTTTTAGACGTCTCGCGAGCGGAGATTTTTGTTGCATCCATTTCTGGAGAGGGTATGTGTTTAAAAGAATGGATGTTGCCGGCGCCAAGCTCATTTGCATACAGAGTGTTCAGTTTGCGTAAGATTTTAAAAGATCCACTATTGTTCCATACGTGACGGTTTCGCGTACGGACTTGTTGTGCGGAATGAACGTATCGGAGGAAAAAGATGACATGACCGCTCCAACGTTGAAAAATGTAGCTTGGCCTCACGTTATAAATTCACACTTGAGCGATCATTTCTCCATCGAGCAGAAATCGATGGTGGAACGTTTAATGCGAAACGATGTAACGAGTCGTGTATGTTTCGCTTACACGAAAGGATTTAGCCAAGTTGACGCGCAATGGCCTGTGGTCGATTCCCCATCCGCGATATTGAACATCATTGAAACGGGCGAACGTCACATCGTTGTATGTGAAGTGTAATTACATTTGGGAACATTTCTAATCTGACGAGTTGGGAGTAGCAGCATCGTTTCGAGGACACAGTGTTTACCGTGACAAAAGTATCAATGGAGAAAGCGGCAAGACGATTGAAACGTGTAAAAACATGTTGAAGCGTTTGACACGCATGTCAATGCTAGTGAAAACTATGGACAAGTATCGCGAATGGTTTCGCTCATACATCGAGTCTCTACAGTGTTGTCTAAATTATTTAACCTGTGCAAAGGATGAATTGTCGGTAGGTGAGAAATTTAGTTCGCATGAAAACTTTGAACGTTTCGTTGAATCATCGTGTTTCCTCGTCGCGCGTCGGTAGAGGTTTATAAGATGGCAGGGGTGCGAGAGCCTCAACGCTTCGTTGGGAAAATGTTGGGTCAGCGTTTAAAAATCGCATATCAACCGGAATCGTTATTAACGTTGAACATATTGATCCAAAAAATTTCTACAGCACGCAAAACGAATAATTACGGGGCGCGTTACGGAATTTTTAAACACGCATTCATCGTTGAAAGCTAGCGTAACGTTGGAGGCGGAATTTATGCTGCACGCCGGCGAGGTTTCCGTGAAAAGTTTCGGCACGCGAAACGCCGCGTTGTTTCGAACGAGCAATCTACGACAGTGGTACCAGAAAGACGTTATGCCTACGATTTTGACATCGTTGGAAGAATTTCAAGAGCGGGAAAGCGGGTGGACGCTGTCGAAGATACTACATTTGATCGTCAACTTTAGCAAATACCAACTGTTCAAAATCATATGTACACGATAGAAATATCGTTTAATGATATCCGTTAGTGGCCTTCCAGCTTATTCGATATTGTATTGTTTCCGAGCGTTCTAGATTTCTTGCCGAGCGACTGTTGATACTTCTTGTCATGAGACCCTGTGTTTTTGCCGAAGTGTCGTCATTGTTTCTAATTGGCCAAACTGAATTGTAACGGTTCAATACCGAACTGCTGCCGTTTCGATTGCCTTTAGGAAGCGGCAGTAAGATTCGATCTGTCAAGACAAGAGGCCGTATCGAAGGCTCTATCAATTAATAAAAAGAGATAACCACACACTCAACCAGTTCGTTAAAACAGACTACGCTAACCTCAGTCCAGCGAGCCAATTCTTACATCTTGTTATTAACAAAAATTTGGTCCTTCGAGCCGGATTACACTGTCCAACACCAAAAATGTTTTCATATAACTAAAGGGTGGGTGTTATAGATTTTTTTGCGCTGATTCCGAATCTGCTCTTAGTTTTTCTCCTACACGCACAGTTTTTGAAAAACATGACTTTTAAAAAAAACTAATTTTTCAACTTTAAACAAATGTTGTGACGGTATTATAAAAGATATTGAATTGTTCTTTGCAGCAAAAGATTCTGTAGACTTTTCTGAATACGGTGATATCCATTATTAATACGTTATGATTGTTTAAACATTAATAAATAATCATTAAAGACGGAGAGACACCACTTTTGCACCAAATTTTGATGATATTTTTTAACCCTCCGATGCCCGACAAAGCCCCTGGGGACCTATGACGTTTTCAACGATGCGGCATTTCAATACGGTTCGTCCGAACAGCCGCAGCCTACGTGATTTTTATAAAAGGGATGTCTGGAAGCGATTACAATCGTCATCGATACGATTCCGTGAAATTTTTCATCATAAACGTCGGGTTGAAGTCATTTATGGCGTCGATGCTCGACAAGGTCCGCAGGGACCTTGTGGGAACTTCCATGAAATTTGTTCTTGTTTTTTGATCGTGCAGGTATTTTCGTGTAATTTGTTCGTGTTCTATGGGTTGGACAATTGTTGATGAAAAGGTGTACTGCGAAAAAATGAGTGATTGTGTACGGATACGCACGTGCACGATCTGCACTGCGCGACGGTGACGCGCTGCCTCTTTATTATTTGTCGACCTAAAAATCGCTGCAGATTCCAAATGTTGGGTACATATTCGTGTAAACGTGCAACAAAACGATGGCCGCCTGCCATGTTTTACAACATCGTTGACATTGCTGGACTCGCATTATTCATTATCTACGATGAATTGATCACCACGTTAGTCAGACCAAAGACGTTCATTTCTGAAGAAATTGAGCAGGCAACTAGTTACGTCTAATATTGCAGAACGGGCTAAACATTCGCATATTACCTGCTATCCGAAGATACGTGCGGCTATGGAAGCATTCCAAGAAATGATACCACCGCCGAACAGAGATACCGCACCACCATTGGCACCGCGTCATAACCGTCCGTCATGTCGTTTGTGTCGTCAAGAGACGAATAAGCAACGCAAAACTGCTTATATCTGTTTTATTTGCGACATTTTCCTTAAAAATAATGGCGTCCACAGCTTTGTTTAGGAGTTATTAACGAAAAACACGGACCAATCAGAGCGCGACCTAGACCGTGTCGTCGCATGTCTAGATCGCGCTTTGATTGGTCCGTGTTGTTCGTTAATAACTCCTAAACAAAGCCGCGGACGCAATTTTTGTAAAAGAAAATGTCGTTTCAAATGACCCAAGGAACCTTCCATTTTCGGGTGTCGGAGGAATTTTGGGACACCCTGTATATACATACACATTTTGCAGCATAGAAACAAACATAGAAACACAAAAAAAATGTAATAACACCATTACGGCTAACAATAAAAAACTATTATACGCATCTCACGTCATATTAATAGAGAAGGTCCCTGGGGACCTTGTCGGGCTATGACCGTTGAAAAAGTTGTTGGTCATCGGAGGGTTAAATTATCTCAAAAAATAAGGGTCCAGGGGAGAATCGAAATATACCACGCGATAGAGCAGATTTTAATCTAGAAGATCCACCCTTTCAAGTTAGCAACAAATGACGTTTTTACCTTTCCAGAAAGCAAAATATCATCGTCTGACACGAGTTGCTGCCAGTGGCGCTCTTCCACTAGCGCGGTCGTTCGTCGGAATACGGCACGCCACGCGGAGTAAGACCGCGCTAGTGGAAGAGCGCCACTGGCAGCAACTCGTGTCAGACGATGATATTTTGCTTTCTGGAAAGGTAAAAACGTCATTTGTTGCTAACTTGAAAGGGTGGATCTTCTAGATTAAAATCTGCTCTATCGCGTGGTATATTTCGATTCTCCGCTGGACCCTTATTTTTTGAGATAATTTAAAAAATATCATCAAAATTTGGTGCAAAAGTGGTGTCTCTCCGTCTTTAATGATTATTTATTAATGTTTAAACAATCATAACGTATTAATAATGGATATCACCGTATTCAGAAAAGTCTACAGAATCTTTTGCTGCAAAGAACAATTCAATATCTTTTATAATACCGTCACAACATTTGCTTAAAGTTGAAAAATTAGTTTTTTTTAAAATTCATGTTTTTCAAAAACTGTGCGTGTAGGAGAAAAACTAAGGGCAGATTCGGAATCAGCGCAAAAAAATCTATAACACCCACCCTTTAGTTATATGAAAACATAAAAAAAGTTGAAATTTGTTGGACAGTGTTATCGCTGCGACTATGTTGAATCCTGTTAGACTGTGTTAGTGCTGTACGGTGATTCTAAAGACTCTGTGAATCATAGCCTCCCGCTGAAAAAGGCGAGTAACCTGGACTCTCGCTCGTATTCATTGTCTTGAGTTGTTCTTCTCGAAACTCGTTCATTCCCAAAAAAATGAACGACAAGAATGAAAGCTTGCTAATTCAGCAAGATACTGTGATTGCCGCAATTAAGCGTGTAATCGTGAACTTTAAAAAGATGGCAAAAACCCAAATCACGCTGGCCAAAGTGAAAAGTCGACTGCACCAACTGGAGAAACTGTGGACCGAGTGCCGTCACACCTACCAGAAGCTGCTTTTGGTAACAAAAGTGGAGGACCAGAAGGTTATACCCTACTTCGCGGACAACGTTTTCCTCGACGCGGAAACCGCTTTCCTGGAAGTCCCTTTCGAACACTCAAAAATTACACTATCTCAAAATCAATGTAACCGGGGAAGCGGCGCTTTTAATTAACAATATCAGCATGTCAGACGAAAACTACGAAGCTGCCTGGAAAACGCTTGTTGACGAATACAATGATGAATCCGCGCTCATAAATTCTCATATACACAAATTCGCTAATTTGCCGTCTATGAAAACCGAATCTGCGGCGGAACTGAAACACTTGCAAGATATCGTTACATCCTCGTTAACCGCGCTAAAAAATCTTAAACGTAATGTTGATTATTGGGATGATCTGTTAGTTTATTTGATCGCGCAAAAATTTGCGAAACGTACTCGCGATGAGTGGATCCTCGAACGTGGTTGTTCTAAAAACTATCCCACGTACAAAGAAATCAACGAATTCATGACTCTTCGCATTCGCGGTCTTACCGACCCGATCGCCACAGGCGACGGTGGCCCTAGCAAAAACAAAGCTGCGTCTGACACTCCGCGAAACCGCTCTAATGTAAACAATGTTTCGATCGTTAAATGTATCGAGTGTTCCGGTGATCATCCTCTCTTTAAGTGTGACCGTTTCAAATCTAAATCAACTGATCAACGAATCTCATTTGTGAAACAAAACAGAATTTGTTTTAATTGCTTGCGTTCAGGTCACGTCACTCTCGACTGTAAAAATGCAGGAAGATGCTTTTTGTGCAAACGAAATCACCATTCGCTTCTACATCGCGCTGCCGGTCTCCCAAGCAAGACAACTAACAATCTTAACGAAACTTTAGTAAAAGATCACGTTGATAAAACAAGCGCTCCTGAGGATACCTGCAATGTGTCACAAGTGTTAGTGCAGACAATCCTTACCGCGGACCTACCCATCCCAAATACATTACTAGCTACTGCATGGGTCGTACTCCGCACCGCTGAAGGACGCGCCTTCAAACTTCGCGCTTTGCTAGATCAAGGAGCTACCTGTAGTTTTATAACCGAATCGGTGTGTCAGCTAATGCGAACGAAAAGATATCGGACGAGACTTCAAATTCAATGTTTCGGTGATCAGTATGACGGAGTGGCGAAATCTCGCATATCCGTGACATTACAATCGTGCCACAATTCCAAGGTATCGTTCCCGTTATCGGCTTTCGTTTATCAGCGTATCACTGCTTATGCTGGCTCTAGATACCGCGTTGACTTACAATCCTGGCCACATTTACACGATCTTCAATTAGCTGATCCAAACCCTTCCAGTAGCCATCCAATTCATTTTTTAATCGGGGCTGACCTGTACGGCTCTCTTTTGCTGAACGACCTCCGTCAAGGCCCTCGCGGTACTCCCACGGCCCAACTTACCGCACTAGGCTGGATCCTTTCCGGTCCTATCCAGAATCAAGATTCCCGGCCGGAATCCACCTCTGCTGTAAATTCCGTGTCGGCTGCCGAACTCGAAGAGTCTCGCCAGGAAGCTATTTCCAGTGTTAACTGTTCGTTTTCTGAAGATTTAGACAATTCGTTACGTCGTTTCTGGGAAACTGAAGAAGTTCCCTCAAAACCGATTCTTTCTGAAGAAGAAGATCGGTGCGATCGTTTTTTTCGTGACACCCACACCCGCTCCTCTGAAGGGCGATACATCGTACGACTCCCATTCATGAGTCAACCTCCATTAGATCTCGACGGATCCCAAGTAATCGCATCTCGTTTTTACTCGAAATTGGAGCAAAGACTGCTCAAACAACCGGTCCTCGAGTCTGAATATCACAAATTCTTATCAGAATATCTCTCAATGGTTCACATGGAACGAGTAGCGGAAGAGCAAGTTTCAAACTCTTCGGCGATATACATCCCGCATCATCCTGTCGTGCGACCTTCTAGCAGTACGACCAAACTCAGAGTCGCATTTAATGCTTCCGCTAAAACCAAGTCCGGAAAATCTCTAAACGACTACCTTATGGTCGGTCCGAAACTGCAACGCGATTTGGCTGCTATCATATTACGCTGGCGTCTATTTCGCTTCGTATACACTGCTGACATCGCCAAGATGTTCAGACAAATCCTTGTCAATCCCGTTGATTCCGACTACCAAAGGATTCTATGGCGACCAAGTAGCCAGCTGCCGGTTTCGTCATTTCGATTACTGACCGTAACCTACGGTCTCGCATCCGCGCCATATCTTGCCATAAAGGTACTCGATCAATTAGCTCTCGACGAAGGAAACGAATTTCCCGCTGCCGTGCCTATTCTGCAAGACTCGATTTACGTCGATGACGCTATTTTCGGCGCTGATGATCCTCATACTCTCCTTGAGATTCGTCGTCAACTGGAAGAACTCTTGCATCGCGGAGGTTTTCAACTTCGAAAATGGGCTGCTAACGCGTCCGAATTACTCGAAAACATTCCTCCTAAGGAACGCGAGTCCGAGTCTGATCATTTCCTTAACGAAGAGGAATCCTTAAAGGTCCTCGGTATTGTATGGACTCCTTCCGAAGACATTTTCCGCTTCCGTGTAGGCTGCAGTCTGCCCGCAGAGTGTACGAAACGAAGTATCCTTTCGATCGTTTCGAAAATATTCGATCCACTAGGATGGGCAGCTCCCGTGATTATTGTCGCAAAGATAATGCTTCAAGAGCTCTGGCTCTTAAAGAAAGATTGGGATGAAAATACCACCCCTGAATTTCGAAAAAAGTGGTCTGAGTACTACAAAATACTGCCTCAACTGAGCTCCGTTCAAATTCCTCGCTGGACCGGAGTACAGAGTACTAATATCGCGGTCGAATTACACGGCTTTGCCGATGCGTCGTGTCGTGCCTACGCCGCTGTCGTTTATTTGAGAGTTTTACATTCTCTTTCCGAAATCCAAGTCACATTAGTGACTGCTAAAAGTAAAGTAGCTCCGCTCAAAACTATTAGTATTCCTCGCTTGGAATTAAATGCTGCCGTACTGTTGACTCGACTACTCGAGTGGATCTCGGCATCTTTAAAACTTCCGTTATCCCGCATTTACGGATGGACAGATTCCACTGTCGTTTTAGCCTGGCTTAAACAACACCCGTCCACGTGGAATGCGTTCGTCGCTAATCGCGTGTCCGAGGTCCAGACTCGGCTTCTACAGGTGAAGTGGCAACATGTTCGATCACAAGATAACCCAGCGGATTGCGCCTCGCGAGGCATCTCCGTTTCTGAATTCACTGCTCATAAGCTGTGGTGGTCTGGACCGGATTGGCTGTCTCGTCCATCAGTCTTTTGGCCAGACTACACCGGTCCGAATAATGATGGCCAAAACTCACGAGATATCGTCTTAACTGAATCTCGGAATTCACAAGTTCACCTACTGTCGACAAGCCCAGAATGGGATATTCTATACCAGTACTCAAGCTGGACTCGACTTCGTCGAGTCACTGCATTTATACTCAGATTCATCCAGAATTCTCGTAAAAAACAAAATCTATCATCGACTTGCTCGCAATACAAGTCACTGTCATTATCCGCTGACGAGATCCAAACAGCTTCTCTGTTTTGGATGTCTTACGTTCAAAAGAATCATTTTCATGCCGAAATGAAAGCTTTAAAGGATCTTGCGCCGTTCCCGAAATCCAGCTCGCTCCGTTCTTTACATCCCATCCTCGGGAAAGATTCATTAATTCGGCTTGGCGAGCGGCTTGAACACGCCGCCCTGAGTTATGAAGAAAAGCATCCAATCATCTTACCCAGACATCGAATCTCAGAACTTTTAATCGATCATGTACACAAGCACACTCTTCATAGAGGCGTGCAGTTAACTCTTCGCACTCTTCGGCAACAATATTGGATAATATCAGGCAGATCTTTAGTGCGCGCCCACATATATCGTTGCATTCCCTGCATTCGACAAAGAGCGCAAGCAGCCACTCAGCTGATGGGAGATCTTCCAAACGTTCGAGTCAATCGCTCATCATCATTCTCACATAATGGTCTGGACTATGCTGGTCCAATTCACCTCCTTCTAACGGTCGGTAGAGGTCAAAGGCCGAGAAAATATTACATCGCCGTGTTCGTATGCCTTGCCACAAAGGCAGTACATCTCGAACTTGTCGAAAGTGTCTCCACCACTGACTTTCTCGCTGCCTTTAGACGATTCGTCAGTCGCCGCGGGCTTCCCACTAACTTGTACTCTGACAACGGCACGAATTTCCGTGGTGCCGATCGTGAATTAAAACAGACCTTTCAAACTCTCCTTGCTGATCCTTCGCTCAAAAACTTACTAGCTAATGACGGAGTCACATGGGAATTCATCCCCCCTTCCGCTCCTCATTTTGGAGGCCTCTGGGAGGCTGGAGTAAAAAGTGTTAAATATCACTTGAAGCGAGCAGTGGGAGCGCATACCGTTGCAAGCCGGTTGCACCGCTACAATCGACGTGCCTCGAGCGATACTGCTGAAAAGAGCGATCGTGAACGTGAACAGCAACGACGATGCGTGCTTTTATTGGGCAATCGTGGCGGGTCTCTACCCAGCCGAGGCAAATCTGTCACGTTTATCATCGTATCCACACTACAAAGACGTGCTTCCGAAAACCAAAGGTTTTCAACTGCCTATGTCGTTCAAAGACATCCGAAAATTTGAACGATAAAACGTCGTTTCCGTGAACGTGTTCGCATGGGCACGCAAGAAATGCGTAACGCTTCATTTGACTGGGAAGAAACGTGAGGGAAGACACGTCAACTTGCTGTTTCTACAGAATGCCGCAAAGACGCACGGTCATTTCGTGTGTATACGAAATTTGTCGCGATTGGTTTCATCGCAGCTTAGCAAGCGGGATCATCAGAAGTATATTTGTGACCGGTAAGTTGCATTTTTGTTTTTTTTTAATTCATTGAAGCAAAGAAGACATGATTTTTCCCTTCCCACAGGTGCTTGCAATATTTTCCCACGCAGGAGAGATTAAACGTTCATACAGTTGACTGCGAACGGATGAATGATTGCGCTCTGATGCTTCCAACAGAGGAAGAAGATAAGTGGTTGCAGTTTAAGAACTACACGAACAAAGAAGAGGCGCCGTTCGTTATCTATGCCGACTTGGAGTGTCTGCTGCTGCCGGGGGGACAGGAAGCGTACAGTATCAGCGTCACCACGCGTTTAGCATAGGATACTACTTGCATTGCCGCTATGACGAATCGTTGTGCGACTATCAGGTTTACCGCGATAAAGAGGGATGCGCCGCGTGGTTCGCGAACAGGTTGTACGAATTAAGTCGTAAATTACAGCCGATATTTGACAAAACGGTACCGTTGAATCCGCTAACCGAATTGGAAAACTTACGGCCACGCATTGTCACGCCTGCGAGAAACCGTTCGACACTTCCGATGCGACAAGGGTGCGCTATCATTGTCATTTCACGGGCGTGTATCGCGGTCCGGCTCATAATGGATGTAATTTAAGCTATCATTCTTCATACGTGATACCGGTGGTTTTCCATAAATTATCAGGCTACGATGCACATTTCATCATCAAAGAATTAGCAAACTCGTTCGAGGGACGAATAGATGTGTTGCCATTGACGAAAGAGAAGTATATCTCTTTCACAAAAACCGTTCATATCGAGGGACAGCCGGGTGAAGAGCGTAAGCATGCAAAATTGTTGAAATTCCGCTTCATCGATTCGTTCAAGTTCTTGAACTCGAGTCTGGACAAGCTGTCGTCATACTTGGACGAAAGTAAATTACGCATCGTACGAGGTGAATTTGCACATCTTTCCCACGATGATTTCAAATTATTGACCAGAAAAGGTGTTTTCCCATACGATTATCTGACGTCATACGATAAATTAAACGATACACGTTTGCCACCGCGCGAGGCATTTTACAATCGGTTGAATGGCAGCGAGATATCCGACGTCGATTACCTTCACGCGAATACGGTTTGGTCGCGTTTCGCTATACAAACGCTTGGGCAGTACAGTGACTTGTACTTAAAATTGGATGTGCTGTTGTTGGCGGATGTTTTTGAAAATTTTCGCGATGACTGTCTCGAGAATTACAAGCTCGATCCGGTGCATTATTACACGCTCCCCGGTTTCGCGTGGGACGTGACGTTGAAAATGACAAAGATCGAATTGGAGTTGTTGACTGACGTTGACATGCTTTTGTTCGTGGAGCGAGGAATACGCGGTGGATTGAGCCAGTGTTCGCACAGATATGCGCATGCAAACAACAAGTATTCGTCTACACACTACTCGACCAAGCCATCCACCTACTTAATGTATTTCGACGTGAATAATCTGTACGGTTGGGCTATGTCTCAACAACTGCCGTACAAAGATTTTCGATGGGTGGACGTGGACGATTTCGACGTCGAATCCATTCCGATCGATAGCCCCGTAGGATACATTTTGGAGGTGGATTTGGAGTATCCGCGCGAAATTCACGATGCTCACGCGGATCTCCCGTTTTGCCCCAGTCACGACTCAGCGACCGACTCGAGTACGAAGAAAAAGTTGATGGCAACACTTCGCGATAAGGAGCGATACGTTGTACATTATCGGTACCTCCAACAAAGTTTGAAACATAATCTGAAATTGCGAAAAATTCATCGAATTCTAGAGTTTCGACAGTCGCGATGGTTGCACGGCTATATCGATTTGAACACGAAATTACGCGCCAACGCAACCAACGATTTCTCCAAGAATTTGTTCAAATTAATGAACAATGCCGTGTTTGGAAAAACTATGGAGAACGTTCGAAATCACGCGATCGTGAAATTACTTTCTCGATGGAGCGGTAGACACGGTGTTGAACGATTGATAGCTAGACCAAATTTTCGCAGCTGTACAGTGTTTTCCGAGGACTTTGTCGCGATTCTGCTGAAAAAGCTGTTCGTTAAATTTTTCAAACCAATCTAGGTGGGCATGTCCATATTGGATATTTCAAAATTTAATTTATACAGCATTCATTATGAGTACATGTATCCAAACTTCCAGCAAAATTGTAAGATTTTGTACACGGACACTGACAGTCTGATATATGAAATCACTTGCGATGACGTGTATGAGACGCTGCTGGAACGTGATATCCATAGATACGACACCAGTAATTATGCCGCGAACAACGTTTACGGTGTTCCTATCGCGAACAATAAACAGGTCGGTTTGATGAAGGATGAGAACGGCGGTAAAATTATGACTGAGTTCGTGGGGCTTCGTTCGAAAATGTATGCGATTCGCGTGCACGGTGATCAGGACACTAAAAAGATCAAGGGAATCAGAACAAACGTTACCGCACGGGATATAAGTTTCGAAGATTACGTTGAATGCCTTCATAATCATACGGAAAAGAGCGTTAGCGGTAATCGCATAGTGTCCGTACGGCATCAGGTGTATTCAATGTTGGAAAAGAAATTGGCATTGAGACCGCATGATGATAAGTGGTATATTTGCAATAATTTGATCAATACTCTTCCTTGGGGACATTACAGCATCGTTTAGAAAAACTGAGTCATCATTTTTTATCCCCGTAAAAAGAAAAAAGGAAGTGGTAGAGAGAGATTATTGCAAGTCTGTAACTGTCGGGGAGGGGATTGCTGATCTTATTTGTAAAAGAAGTGGTAGGGAGAGATCCTATAAAACGACGTATTCCGGGCGTCAAGCTTCAGATCGAGACAACCACCGCTAAAAACGTAGACAGCACCATGCAGTACAACCGTCATGCATCCGCCGAATGTAATCGTTCGAACGTCGAGGAGCCGTACAAAAGGAGGAGACTAAATAATATGTAGGTAGAAAAACATGAAAAAAATTGTGAAAAAGAAATTGAGAAAAAACGTCTAATTTCTTAAATCTGTTTGCAGGGTTTCTCAACAGCAGCCCATATCACGATCATCAATGATACAGCCGTCGTCGTGCGAGGGTTTTCCCAACAACAGCAGCTCCATTTCACGATCATCGATGATGCAACCGCCGAGGAGTTTGCACAGCGCACGGGTCTTAAGTCGAAGATACTCCATAGCCGGCAATTATTTTAAATATCTCGAAATTGGCGTGCGCGTTGGTGATGACATTTGCGTGGAACTAGCTATAGGGGATAACCGTGGTAACGAGATCACGTTTGTCTTGGATGCATGGACAGAATTATTGCGCACAAAGGAGTGTGTTTCTGATTTACTTTCACCGTCTATGCAGAAAGAGTGTCGCAAAATGAGTGATGATTTAACATTTCAAACAGTTAATCGTAATGGTATGAATCTAGTGAAATTATCGAATCAGTTCGTAGCTTTGTACATCACGGAAAAAACGATGTATAACTTGTACAACCTCGAATTCTGCGTGTACAACATGTATTCGTGGCTGATCGACAATGTTCCACGATTGCTGCTAAATTTATGAATTTTGTCGTTGCGGTAAAGGATAGCAATGCAAAGAATATCACGAAAGCGATCGTCGAGAGCGAATCTTTCGATCAAAGTTCGTTGACCGATTGTGAACTGCTGGCTTCGTGCGCCGATATCATCGCACCTGAGGCGTTCGCGCAAAAACAGATAGGTTAAAAACAAATATAATGTGTGTAAAAATTATTGAAGGTCTTTTGTAAGGATATATTATTTAAAAAAATAAAAATTATTTAAGAATATCTCGTTGTATTTTATTTGATTGTAAAATTATTCTTTTACAATTCCTATAGAAAAATTAATTATCACAATTTCTACATATAAAGTATAGTCGTTTTAGAGAAAAAATGAATTATCATATTACCATCCCTCAACCACATACTAATATGTCAACGTCTAAGGAGAGGGGTTCTCGTTTAGGCTGTTCATCACGTACAAAATCTTTCAACAGACCTAAGGTTTCCACCCTGACTTATTGATGCGAATGTATTTCGATACGCATTGATTCACCTTAAGCAGAAAAGATAACTCCTCTACAGTTGATGATTTTGCTATGCACATAAGAACCCTGACCAACCAATTTAGAATTTCTACCAGTAAACGGTACAATTTCTACCAGTAAACGGTACAATGTGGACGGTCTGGGGACTTGCGGACGTTGTCGTTAAGTTATTCTTTCGATTGGTTGGTCGGGGTTCTTATGTGCATAGCTAAATCATCAACTGTAGAGGAGTTATCTTCTAGTAGACGGTTGAGGACGGTATATATGCAAATCGTCGACGGATCATGTTCTAGCGAGAAAGGATAGGGACAACGTCGCTATCTTGTGACGAGGGTAGAAAGTTAGCCGACACACATTACTCGACTGCAAGAAGTTTATTTAAATGTTGTATTTTATCGCAAATTACATTTTTCACAATTCCTATAGAATAAAAGAATACAATTAAAAGAAGAGAAAAATTAATTATCTTACATATAAAATACGAGTAGAAATACAATTAAAGTATATTCGTTTTAGATATCCATGAATTATGTGACGCATCCATTCCCAACCATTTTACGTATACCTTATTTCCTTTTTTGCGCAATATTTTTTCAACTAAGTATACGTCAGGATATTTTGCCGCGCGTATCTCGTGCTCGTAAAATCCTCCAGCGATAGGTTTGCCCCTCGAGTCGGCCAAGAGATACGTGACAGGATTCGTTCGTTTCACCGCGGTAATCTTGAATATTTCGGTTGACCAGTTCGGCGTGTATCCTTTGTCAAATAGAGTTTTGAATTTGCTGACGCGCACGTGATCATTGTCCTTGAATTTGGCAGGACCAGCAATCTTTACGTTGTTGTACACGGTGGACAGAAGGTATCCGGCATTTTTACGGTTCACGTCGGCGGGTCGCATACGAATGGTACGATGTTTTCGATTATTGTAGTTCTCGGTCAACGTGGGAAGCGCATCGATCCAGCGATATTTTCCGCTCAACGAGAAAAATTTCCACATGCTGTTCTTCAACGTACGATTGAAACGTTCCACGACCGATGCTTTCATAGGGCTAAACGTTGAATAATGGTTGATGTTACGTTTCTTCAGATATTCTTGGAACGTTGCATTGAAGAATTCTTTCCCCATGTCGGTCTGCAAGTTGTTCGGAACTCTGCCGTCCTTCTCCAACGCTGACGCGAAAGCTTTACACACGTCGCTCGCATTTTTACTCTTCAAAGGAACCGTCCATGCGTATTTGCTAAATACATCGATTATCGTGAGAATATATCGATGCCCGCGATTGTTTCGCGCGTAGTTTTGAACTTCAACGATATCGGCTTGCCAAAGATCATCGAATCCTCGCACGATCACACGTCTACGCGGGTAAAAACGTCTCGCCGGAGCATGCAGCTCTTCCACCACGTTTTCTTTACTCATCCTCGCTGTTATCTCGCTCTCTCTTTTAACCGGTTATTCACTTTTCAATCATGTCTTTCCAGTAATTGAAACGTCGCGCTCTCGCTCCTCGATACGTCGTATCTGCGCGTATACTTTATCGAGTTTCACATATATACTTTTTCTTTAAAAAGTCTTCAAAACTCAGTGATATATCCGTCCCTCATTTTCCATACAGGTACAGGTACAGGTACAGGTATAGCGGTTGCACAGTACGCAGTATGGCTGTTGTACAGTATGCAGTATGGTTGTTGTACATCTATCCATAGATTTCTCAAGATCGGAAGGTCATGAAAGCTTATTCCAAAGTTCTCCAGCCGATCGTCATCGACGATGTTGTTCATATCGCTTTTTTACCTTCTCCGTCTCGAGCATTTGCGACTCATCCGAATGATCGATTTTCGCATTGATTTCATGGATACGTGAATCCATTGATCTCATATTTTTGCCTGCATCGTATCGAACGCCTTGTATCGTAGCCAGTATTTCAGACTTTATCATTTCTTTAACAGTTTTCAGTTTTTCATCCTGTTTAGCTAATATTTCAGACTTTATCGTCTCTTTAGCGGTTTTCAGTTCTTTGACCAGTGTTTTCATGATCTCGAACTCGAGCTTCGCGTTAAGCGCGTCCACGTATAGTTTGGTTGCTGCGTGATTGTTTGCCTCAGGATTCGCCACGTGCCTGATCCTCGTATCTTTCGCATCGTACAATTTAGCGTCATCGTTCAAACATATAGCGTTATCGCGCACATAACTTTTCAAAACGTCAGGATAGAAACTTGAAGAAACATTTGGCTCGTTTTTGTTCGCTTCGCGAAGCACTCTACCAAATTTGTCGATAGACATTTTTCACTCGAGTTAGTCTTCTTCGTCTTCTTCTTCGATTATCGCCAACTCGTATCGTTTGCACAACCGTGTTACGAGCCAGGGCCGCGAGCAGCACGAGTGGCCGGCGAAGGGTTATTACCCTGGGAGTATGGTTTCAAATTGTTAGTTAGAGCGGACGCACCTTGATACGATTGTCAGGGAGCCGCTAGTATGAGTGAAGTTTCAGGGATGAACCTACGTGTGATGGAGGGGAAACTCTGACTTGAAAGATTATTAAGGAGGTTATAGAGTTTAGCGGACGCACCTTGATGCGATTGTCAGGGAGCCGCTAGTAGGTTGGATTCAAGGGAGAAAACGGACGATCCTTGATACGATTGTCAGGTTGCCGTTTAATTTGTGTGTGGACGTATAGGTAATGTGGATGATCCCAATATGAAATCGGGTAGGTACTAGGTTGGAAAATATCCCGATTAGGCGATTGGAATGTCGTCTAAGAGTTTGATAGGTGATGGGGTTGTTAGTAAGCCTCGTAACAAGTATAATTTAATTGATACAATCCGAGCGGTAAGATTGTATCATGTGGGAACGTTCAACTACTAAATTAGGATTGGTATAACAATAATTAAGGGTTTAAAGAATTTACAAGTGATTAGGTAAAACTCAGATATATTCAAATCGTTATAGTTTACATTGAAATATATAGTATGTATGTGTCGCGAGATAGAGTGTGTAAGAATTGAATATTACCTATGTTGCTCGATGTTGACGCACTGGCAAAATGCGGGGGTCTCGAAGTGATTTTACGAAATGCCTTAATAGATTTGTTACCGGACTACGGAATCTATACGGTTCAAAAGTTGGTCCGAAGGGGAACTTTAGCCCGATCTTACTGGAAATCGACTTACGAGAATATAGCACGACGCGACACGATTCGTGACTACAGAAGTACTACCCCCGAGAGTAAAAATGTACGGGTTTATATACCCCAAAATTGAAGGGGGTGGTATGTTCATGATCTAATCGCCGCTTAGGACCAGACTCTAGTTTTTGTCGATTTCCATTAAGTCGAGCCAGAAGTCGGTTTTCGTTAAAAGGGGTCAACTAAGATATGAAAAGGTTATCTAGGACGTTTCCTGCCAGAGACGACTTTTGAAGAGATTCCTGTGGGAAAGTCAACGGAATCTGTTCGCTAACCGTCACAACCGTTTTACCTGCTTTTCTATCCACAGCATTCGTTGAAATATCTCATCCAGTTTTATCCTTAGACTGGTTTGATTCGTTTCGCAACAATTAAGACGAACACGCATTTTTATCGATCGACATTTCATTCATCACTGACTCGACGAACGCACGCGCTTTAATTTATAATTATACCGGCTTCGCGAAGTTCTTCGATTATCGACATTATTTCGTTGTCATGGTTGGAATGGCCGGCGTTCTTCGAAGCGGTTAACAATTTCAGACGATCGACAAGTTCGTTTGGATCGTCCCAATGCACGTAATCGATCGGATGGTCGGTCACACGCATAAAAGTTGGAAGTTCAATCCCTGTCCCACCTCGCGATGAAAACATCGGTCCTATAATTCTCCTATACTTGAATCCTTTGTTTCCCATTATCTGATTCCCGCGTCGATGTGCATGCGTAAGAGTGAGAATTCTTTTGTATGCGTTCTTATCATCCGTACCGTCCCCCCTTAACGATGATATCATCGTTGCTGTCCACCTCGAACGTTGAATTTCCCAGCATCAGCTTATCGTCTTTCAAACATACTCCGTACACGTTGTCAGAATTTTTCGTCGGTCCGGCAAAAAATTTTTCTAAATATTCACGCGCCAAAGGTCCAAGATTCTCGGTTAGACGTTGATTTTCTTCTTGATGAGTTTCAGGATTTTCAAAAATATTACGCATTGAAGATTCCAATGATGGCGTGCGCGGTGATTCGAAGGTATCTTGTCGTGGTACCATATTCGATGATTCGAAGGTATCTTGTCGTGGTATCATAGTCGTCGATTCGATTTCATCGTCATCATAGTTGTCATCATCATCATCATCATCATCATCATCATCATCATCATCATCATCATCATCATCATCATCGAGATATATTATTTTTTTCGAGGCGCGCGTTACATCGGCTGCGTCGTTCTTTTCCCTATTTCCATTCTTCTTTATTCTTCTTCTTTTTTTCATGGAGGACGATGGCGTTCCCCTAATATCCGAGAATCTTCTTTTTTTTCGTAGGGAGGACGACGGTGGTGTTTCCTTAATATCTGAGAACGCGTTGTTGTTCGGTTTGCCAGCGGTCGTATTTTGAACTATCTGTTTCAACGGTTCGACGATTGGTTGTAAAGTCGTTCGCAAATTCGTCTCGGCCGTCAGTTTCCCAACTTTCAACGCTAAATACTTTTTACGTATGATATCGCTGGTCTTCGCTATTTCGTTCACGATTGAAGCTCGCAGCTTCTCCTTCTCTTGGGCTGACATATTGGTTATGCAAGAGATATTTTACAACCGCGATACAGCACCGACGACTCTTATCGAGCAACTGTATTCGCTACAGTACGACAAACTCGTTAAATCCACGTCTGTAACGACCGCGATTCGCAGGGCTGTCTTTATCGATTACGAGAAATCCATACTTCGTTCGCCAGCAATTCGCACATAACGCGCTAAACGCCTCGAACGACATATCGGTATTTACATGATCCTGATGAACGTGACGTAAATTCATGGTATCCTGTTTGAACAGAATCAACAGATTGGCATTGTCACGAATTAAATGTTTAGGTATTCTCGCGTACGACTGACCCAGGTAGAAGCAATCGACGTGCGAATGTCTACCCATCGCGAAATACTCTCTCATGATATCCTGCTCGTCGCACGCCACGTCGTCGAAGATAAAAATCGAATCGGGCCGTGCCTCTGTGGGGGGGATTACGTCAGCGTTATCCGCGAACGCGAAGTATCCTACATCCTTCCCCACGGATGAGAATAGTTTGCTCAAGTATTGGTATTTTGGTTGACACAGAGATTTCGAATACACGTAGACATTGGCGAATCGTAGCCCGTTCGCGCTTTCCAACAGGCTAATCATAACGTTCGTTTTGCCACATCCTGACGGGTCGCTTATGACGCATCGTACATTGCCTGGTAACAATGATCCATGTTTCCGCATCGTTTCGTCGCAATCGTCGAACGCGCAACTCGTTGGAACACGAATATCCAAAGATTGCCTCACAAAACGCATGTTCTGATTGATTCGATGAGGGGGTGGGCGGGGAGTATTTATACGACAGCTCGAACACCATTGGTATCAGTCGCTCTAAAGGGTTCGTTTCTTTCCAAAGCGAGAGAGAGCAGAAAAAGTAGCTTATGCGTGCGAATCATCGTTCACAACGGTGCCCCGGTTCGCATACGGGTAAGGGATTCTTAAACAGAGCTATAAACGCGTTGCCTTTCGAATTACATATACTCGGTTATCAATTCTGTGGTCCTGGTACGAAACTGACCGCTCGATTAGCTCGTGGGGATCGAGGAATCAATCCGTTGAATGCAGCCTGTCGCGAACACGATATAGCGTATTCACGGTACAAGGATCTTGGAAATCGTCACGCAGCCGACAGCGTTTTGGCAGATCGAGCGCTGCATCGAGTAACGTCTGGGGACGCAACTTTGGGAGAGAAGGTGTCCGCGGCTGCAGTGTTGGCAGCCATGAAAGCTAAAACGAAATTGGGCATGGACCTGATAAAGAAAAAAGGTGAAAAGAGAAAAAAACAACGAATTCTCCCGATCGCCAAACGCGGTGGTTTTCTGCCGCTGCTGCTGCCTGCTTTCTCGGCTATAGGAGCATTGACGGATGGTGCCGCAGGAGTAGTCAAAGCCATTAACGCTGCGAAAGCTGCAAAGAAACAATTGCAAGAAGCGGAGCGACACAATCGTGCCATGGAGGGTCGTGGGGTATATCTTGCACCGTATAAGCATGGAAAAGGTTTGAAGAGGGGAAAAAAAACAACGAAGAAAGACAACACGACGACAGATGTCGAATTGATGACCATCTGTAAAGGATTACCATACTTTCGCGGAGTTTTTATGCGTGACGATTTGCCGCTGCATGCGTGGGTAAACGAGCGTGGTATAGTCAATCTAGACGATAGTCGTGGACCGGGGACGCACTGGGTCGCCTATATAAAACACGGCTCGCGCGTCAAATACTTTGATAGTTTTGGAAATCTTCGACCGCCGATCGAGTTGATTCGCTATTTCGGTGCGAACGCAACGATCTTATATAACCACGAACGTTTTCAAAACTACGACGAAAGCGTGTGTGGATAATTGTGCGTGAAATTTCTCCGAGAAACTACGTTATAAATTCTCTGGAAAGAGTCTCTCTCTCTCTCTCTCTGCACGATGCATGCGAAAAAGTCATTTACGCTCACGTTGTCGGGGAGAAGCAGCATACTGTCGTCCAAGTACTTTCCACCCATAGATCTGGCCAATGGCGTATACGAGCTGGGATTGCTCGATTTACAAACTTATTACACGATACCGAACATCAGCGCCAACATCGGAAACAATCGATTCTACTTCGGTGAAAAAGACGAGGAGATCGTCATCCCCGACGGGTCGTACGAATTGGAAGCGATTAACGCATACTTGAGGCGTGAAATACGCGCGCGGTATCCCCCAAAAAATGTTGGCGAGTCGTCCACCGTCTCCGATATCGAATATCCGCTGGTCCTATGAGCGAACAACAACACCATGAAAAGCGAAATTATAAGCAAGTATCAAATAAACTTTACAAAGCCTCGCAACGTGGGATCTATTCTGGGATTTTCCTTGAATCGTGTTTAGTCACCGAACGCGTGGCACACGTCGAACACACCTGTGAATATCATCAACGTGAATATCGTACGAGTGGAATGCAACATAGTCACTGGATCGTACGACAATGGCAAACTCGTTCACACGATACATGAGTTCGCGCCCCAGGTACCACCGGGGTATAAATTATCGGAAACGCCCGCATGAGTCATTTACCTTCCGATCGTTGCACGAGTAATTGACGATTTAACGGTTCGCATAGTTGACCAATCCGGACGTTTGATTGATTTTCGAGGTGAAGAAATCACGGTGCGACTACACGTGCGAAGAAGCAATGCTAATTCATAACAATACGGCATTTCATACGTTGAACAACAGCAGCAGCACATTGATTCGCAAGAAACTAACTGTGGAAAAAAACGTAAAGTCAGCGATACGTAAAAAATTAACCGTGGAAAACGCAAAGTATCTACGATCTTTGGGATTTATTGTTAGAAAGTGAGAGGAAAAATCATGTTCGACGACATTTTGAACATCTCTGAAGCGCCGATCTCCGACAATCGCATAACAAAGATTGAGCTGCACACGTACAATCCGTACGCCAACACGACGTTCGAAAACAGCGATGAAGTACGGATACCCATTCAACAACAAGACCTGTACACGCTCCCGTGTAAAAGCTTTCTATATGTTGAGGGAAAACTTAGTTTACCGGGAAAACTCGAATTACCAGCTGGAGCAGGAGAATCACGCATCGATACGGCGACTCTCGAGAACAATGCCGTTGCGTTTATGTTCGAGGAAATACGCTACGAATTGAATGAAGTGGAAATCGATCGGTCCAAAAATCCTGGTGCAACGACAACTCTGAAGAATTACGTGAGTCTATCCAGAACAAGAAGCGACGCGTTATCCAACGCTGGCTGGCTGTATGGTGATGATCGGCAGAAGCAAACGGCGACGACCACGGCTGCGATAAATTTCAACTTTTGCGTGCCTATGAACGTTTTATTAGGCTTCTGCGAAGACTACAAACGCGTTGTGATAAATGCTCGACATGAATTGATTTTGATTCGCTCGCGTACCGACGCGAACGCGTTGTTCAGTCCTTCCAACAACACGAAACCTATTCTGGATCTGTACGAAATTCAATGGCGAATGCCACACGTTGCATTGGATGAAATACATAAGCTGTCCATGTTACGTATTTTGGATAGCGACAGACCGATTGGCATGAGTTTTCGATCGTGGGATCTGTTCGAATATCCTCTGCTACAGACTACTACGAAGCATACATGGGCGATAAAAACGACTCAGCAAATGGAAAAACCGCGATACGTTATATTCGCTTTGCAAACCAATCGAAAGAATAACTTAATGAAAACGGTCACGCGATTCGATCATTGCGCATTGTCAAATATTCGGCTTTACTTGAACTCGGAAACCTATCCGTACGATGATTTAAATATTGATTTCGAGAAAGGTAAATACGCATTGCTCTACGACATGTATGCAAAATTCCAAGAATCATACTATGGAAACGGCGAAGCGCTACTCGACGTCTCAGATTTCCTGCGATATGGTCCATTCGTCGTTCTCGATTGTTCCCGGCAAAACGAAGCGTTAAAAAACGCTACGATTGACGTGCGAATCGAATTTGAATGTCAAACCGACGTCCCCCCATCGACAACAGCCTACTGCATGATGATACACGACCGCATCGTGGAGTACAGTTCATTAACGAATATTGTTCGAAAAATTACTTGAACCGCTTATACCGATAAAAAATATATATACTTTATCATTTCTCTACATTAATTGTATTGGAAATGTAAGAAAGGAATTGTAAGAAAGGAATTTGCAATAAAATAAAATACAAAAGAGATATTTTTGAATAATTTTTATTTTTAAAATACCTTGTGGGAATTATAGGAATTGTACAAAAGGAATTTGTAATAAAATACAACAGAGATGTTCTAAAATAATTTTTATTTTTTAAAGTACCTGCTGGAAATAATTTTTACACACATATATACAATAAAAGCAAATAACATTAATAATATTATCCCCTCTCGCAATAGAATGAGGGTGGGGGTATACAGTATAAATTGTTCGCCGCAAACGTTAACAATCGCAGACGCTGTACCAAGTTATATCGCGTGTATAATCTTAATCTACGACAACGAGTAGAATAAAATTTCTTCGACAGTAAGTACAATAATAATAAATTTAAAAAACAATGTAAAAATCTAGCGAAAACTTTCTCTATTTAGATGGATCGAATCACTCAAATCATTGACATGGACGGATTCATTGTAGAAAAAAAATTTATTTGTAAAGAATTAGCTATAATCGATGTTTGTCACGACGGCTCGTTCGAACTCTCTGAATTTCGCTTCGGGAAGAACTTTAATTGTTTATCCGACGCTGACAAAAAGTCTGCCTGGTATGTCAGCAATTTCGTGCACGGGATTCCATTTAAAAATTTCGGCTATGAAAACTATCAACAGCAAGATATATTCGAAGTTATACGAAATTTTGTGCGATATTACGTGAATCCTATCGTAGCCTACAAAGGTGGATGTTTCGAGAGAGACATCCTTCGAAAAATGCAAATCAACTCGATAAATTTAGAAGATTTCAACTGTCCGAAATACGATGTGCTAGTTCAGGATTCCGTATATGAAATTGCCGACGGCGAACCGTGTTGACTTCACTGTTGGCAACCAGCAAAAAACGTCAAAACAAAACCCTATCATTGTTGTCTACGCGAAGTGCAAACATTTCGAGCGTGGATTAACAATTATAAAAACACGTAATGTACCAATTATAAAAAGCTACATCTTTGAATTTTCCCCCCGTCAAAACCACAAACGCGATGCATCTTTTATGCTTTGATTTTATCACAGCGTTTCACAATGATCACGAAATCCGAGGGAACCGTCGCAACAACCGATCACGCAACACCACCACCCGATTATCGTCTCGAACGCGACAGACTACAAAGTTTTCACAATTGGCGTTACTCACACGTCATTGAACCGGAGAAACTAGCCACCGCAGGATCTTTTAATCTCGGTGATGAGGACTGCGTAGAATGCTTCGAGTGCCGTGTTCGTCTATGCCGATGGGAAGATGACGATGATCCCGTGGAGGAACATCGCGCCTGGTCCAGATTCTGTTGGTACGTCCGCGGGCTGGACTGCGGCAACGTACCGATTGGAGTCGATCCAGATGTAATTCCGCCAAATCCTCGTGGTGTGGATACCTGTGGAATCGCGAAAGAGTTTTCGCTCGAACGATAATAAAAACTACTATATGAACGATGTATACAAATTAGCGAATAGGTGCTCGGTCGAATATAAAAAATCTAATATACTGATATATAAAAAAAATTTATTTAAAAATGAAAAAAAGATACATAATAATAATAATTAAAAAGAAATTCTTGTTTTTGTTGTTGAGTCTGCAACAAATAAAATAGAAAAAATATTATTAAGTTTTCATTTTAAGTAATAATAAATATATAAAATTAATAAATATATAAAATTATTTTTTAACTTTACTCACCATGAATCTCCTACGTAAATAACGTAACAATTCATTCGCAAGCTTCTCCTCCCCATTCTTCGAGCTCGATGCGATAGAGCCTCATCGCCCGCCTCCATGAACGTTTAAATGAAGCTCGGTCTTCCTCCGACACGAAGTTCTGTTAAACATATAAAATATAATTATAAATTTTCCACCAATTATGTTGGATTACATAGTATATTTCTTTGTACTTACCAAAGAGTTTAACACCACATCTAGTGGCTGGTTCGGGTCCACCGGATAATGCAGTGTGGTCGCAATGTATACAAACATTTTTTAAAAACTTTTGTATGTCAACTGTGCTTCACGTCGACGACACCCATGCTTATATACAATGTATCCCCACTAGAAAAGATGTAACAAAATCTCTCCGCTGACGAGAAAATCTCCGCTCGCGAGATTAGAAAAGATGTTCATTGCAGTAATTTAAAATTTGCATAATGCATTTTTCAATTAGCACAAATCGAGGGAGAGAACTGATAACAATGGTGTGTCCAGATATCTCGCGGCTTGGACAACTCGATACCCCAAAGCATGAAGGGATACCGTTGCTACAACTCGCTAGATTAGATAAGTTCGATAGGGGGAAAGGACTGTGTGATGCGACGCGTGTCTCGGCCGAGCAACTCGACACCAGCCGCGATAGGATGCTGCTACTCCAGATTATGAGAACGCACAACATACATCTTGAACGACATAAATAAATAAATAAACGATAGTGCACGTACGATTCCACGACTCTATCTTGCATCGTGAACGGTCTCTCTCTTACATTTAAAAGAATGCGCAAATGCATCGTGGGTGTGACTTCGTCATGAAATATTGCATTTTAACCTGATGCATACGTCTGCGGTACCCACGCTGCCTCCGTGACTGTTTATCGTGAACGATAAACCAAATCATACTGGGTGTCATATTTGTGACGCACGCGTTCAGACTAGCGAAAATATGGTTCGCTATAACGTGAGAAACTATCCTTGAAGAAGTACCCCATCCCACCCACTCTCCATAAGTAAAAAATTTGAACACGTTCAAGGTTACCCAAAAAGCTGACGCTGCAGTTTTGCACGTGCGAGATACCCCCCTCCCCCGCAAAAATATGCCCCAAAAAGCTGACGTTCAAGGTTCCCCCAAAAAGCTGACGCTGCAGTTTGATACCCCCTCCCCCCCGCAAAAATATGCTCGCGCTATAACGTAATTCCCCCACCCCCTCCCCCGCAAAATTTGGTTCTGTTATAAGCTAATCTCCCTCCCCCCTCCCACACAAAGTCGCGCTATAAGGTAAAATGCCGGTAAGGTAGGAATCTACCTACAATGATAAGTCTGATCGTATAACCCGTATATATTACCTACTCTCTTGCAACATAAGCAGTATTAAACAATATTATAAATCATAGCGGCCCAGTCGCGGCGGGAACACGGACAAATATTTTTGTGAAATCGTACGTGTTGGCTCGGGGCGTGTTTGCCGGCACCGAATTTCTCGTCGCGAACCACGCGTCCGCCTGCGTAGCCAGGAAAAGTGGAAAAGTGCACGCTGCGTGTCGAGGCGTTCGTGAATCGCCATGTTGCCGACAATATTCCGCTCGAGGGAACATGGGACGTACCGAATTATCGGAAAGATGTCGTTCATCCTCGGTACAGTTCTCGGTGGAACGACGTGACGTGCCCGTTTTGTTTCATCTTTTCGACTTTGCCGCGTCCTTCGACCAGTCAACTTACATTGCCGCGTATCCCATCGGAGCTCGGAAAGACGAGAAATCGCCGAGAATTGTACGCGCGAGCGACCGTTAACCTTCCGCGATTACTGTAGTACGCGCGAGGCAAATTTTTGACTGCTACCGACTCCTGCCGACAGCTTGTGACCATCCGTCTTTAATAAAGACTGTTTTGCCGAATTCTCGTGTATAATTTCCCTGTGAGAAACGTTCCTGCCGCGGGGAATGCCCCGACCTTTCCCCCGTAGAACCCTCGACCTGTTCACGAGCTATTCACGGTATTCACGCGGTTCTCGTGGCTTTGGAGATCGCTTTCGCGATTCATATCGTTCACGAGTTGTTCGCGTAGCACGTCATCGTGCCTGGCGCCCGAATTATCCGTTGCTATCATTGGAAAAAATGCTGATTCCGAAACTGCGGAGATCTGTTTGTCGCGGACGGACTACATGTCGCGCGGTCGCGCGTGACCCGGCTAACAGGCTTATCACAGACCCGTAGTCGCCCTGTTTTCCGTTTTTGGAAAATTAGCGATATGATACAACATGATCGTGTCTATCTTTAACACTATTGTACATTTCAACCACAGTACAATATGTTCATGTGGACTTCCACGTTGCTGAATATCCACTCGTTCATAACTATCCACAACCTCATATTCTCCGAAATTACTTTGTTTTTGTCTTGTAGCGGTCATCGGCACAAATATAAAACAGTTTAGTGCAGCTCAGTTCGTTTATGACACTGGCAACAGAAAAGCTATTTTTGAGAAAGCTGATTTTTAATGCGTACAATTTGTATATCGCAGACAATTCACATCTCACCCGTTATACTTTCCGTCTCATCCTCAATAGCGGAGGCCGATATCATAAACCCCTGAGTTACCGAAGGGTCATGCCGACCGAGGTCCGAGAGGTCCAGGCAAGTCCGCGACAGGGTACCTCGCGGATCCGAGAGGAAAAACCCGTTATGTCATAAAAAACATTCACACTTAACTTCCCCAAACAGCGCGTCTCGTACGCAAGAGACGTTGAGGATGTACCTAAGAAGACGGCTACCTGATTAAGCAATTATTTAGAAATGGCTCAATCAGCATAGCCAAAATAAGAAACGCCTTTCGCACAGAGTTTATAAAAAAGCTGGTGAGATGAAAAACGAGAAGCTACACAACGATGTATGAACGCAGAACATAAAACAAACTATGTCCCGCAAACTTGTCCACCTACTCAATTCATATAACCTACAGTTACGTCTGTTGAGGTTTTCGGGTGTAAGCCGTGTCCTAAAGGAAGAATTTTCCCAACGTTTCGCAAGCATTGCAGCTAGCTTCATCAGGGATCGGAGAGACACTGATACTGATGTGTCTCTGGTTTGTGTTCCACTTATATGGTGGAGATGGCTGATGTTCCGGTTCGGTGAGCACCAATCCAAAATAGACTTTTTTAATTGGGCGGCCGAACAATTAAAGAACTGGGAAGAGCGTGTGCCATATTGGGCTCAGATTGTAGCCTGTTTGGGGTTGGCTGAGCGTGTCGGCAGCGTGAACGCGCCGATCTACTGCGCCGCCTCGCGATCGAGAGTCGATAAGCAGCTCGCAGTAGCTTAGACCAGCACCGTCGGACATCGATTACAATCGATTATCGATCCCAAAATTGGGATTACTATTGGCGGATAGCTCTATCGATCTGCCAATCACTAGTTCGACGGTGACGGCAAACTGCCAGCTGTTCGACTCCGATCTCAACGTGCATTAATCGTTCTCGCTCTTTCGCACGGTAAACGTCGCGCGTCTCTTGACCGGTTTTCGCGAGTTAGACAAACGATTCGCTATCGGGATTCATAGGCACTACTCGTGAATATATCTTCGGGTCAAAGTGATACTCATTTTGTTATCAACTCACTCTCTTTATTCACAAATCTAGCCAAAACGAGCTTGTGTTTTGGCCAGCTAAACATCGATCTTGTACATAGTTTCTGTTACTAATCAAACGAACCCTAGTTGGGGAAATAAAGTTACGTTTAAGTGAAGTGGCTTGTTTTACCCCCTTCTAATCCGTAACATAGCCTATATCTCTGTTGATATTATTAGGGTGTTTCCTAATTTCCAATGATTCCCGATGTTTTCTAGGAAAATACCCTTTAGTTCTGGCTAGAACTTTGGTTTCATTGAAAAGGATGGTATGTCTTGTGGTTATCTGGTGTTCAGCCACAGCTGATTGAATGTAGCCCAGTCTGGCGCATCGTTCGTGTTCCTTCAGTCGAGTGCTCACGCTCCTCCCAGTTTCCCCGATGTAAACTTTGCCGCATTAGCAAGGAATTTTGTATATCCCTGGAGTAGATAATTGTGGCTACGGGTCCTTGGGAGAGGTGAGTATTTGTCCTATTTTTCTGTGTGTGGTGAAGATTGTCCTGATGTTGTGTTTTTTGAGGATTCTGCTGATTCTGTCGGTTGTGCCCTGTATGTATGGAAGGAAAGTGGTTGCTCGATTTTCATTGTTACTGCGTGTGGTCTGCATATCCCTTGGTTTCGGGAGTCGGTTTATGGTGCGGTTGATTTTCTGTTTGGAGACACCATTTTGGTAAAGTGTGGTCTTTACAGGAGAGCCTTCTGTGTTTTATATTTCCATCGTGAATTGTATAATGGGATGTAGGGAGTTTATATATTGTAGAAAGTTGTTGACAGTATCTCTTCCATGACTCCATACCACGAAAGTATCATCTACATATCTGAACCATTGTGTTGGTTTCAGTAGTGATTCGTTAAGAATTCGATTCTCTAGGTGCTCCATGTACGGGTCCAAGACCCTGTGGCGCTTCCAATGGTGACTCGGATCCATTGTCGGTTTTGTCCTCACTATTTGAGGGGATCACAGGGTTGAAATCCTCTTGCTACACCTCCTCGTGGTGGACCTGGGCACCCACTTCGGTGGGTGACGAACGGTTGACGGATTGCATCGGTCTTACGACCGGTGTATCCTACTGTCCCTAGTAGCAAGATGTCTGTAAGGGGCCCCATACCGTAGGCTGGCCCCCAGGGGCCGGAGACGGGGGCTTGCCTTAACCGGCCGGTCTCGCGAGGAAGACAACCTCTGTAAAAAATCCTTGATCCTCAAGGTGAGCTCGTGCCGAATTGGTCTCCTCCCGGATTAGACGCCGGGGGGAGGACTGGGTGAGTGCATCCAGCCGATAACGAGTCCTCTGGGGTACCTGCTCGCCTCCCAGAGTATTGTAGGGCTTCCCCCGCCTCTGCTTCCGGGGGGGGGCTAAAGGTAAGGCGGCTCTACCTGGAGCGACATCTTTTCCGATCACTCTCGTGAGAATCACATGGATATTTGTTTTAAAAACACTATTGGGGAAACGGGGAAAAAGGCGCGAATGGGTGCGTTGTGAGGAAGGGGTCGTCTGGGCCCACGGGGTGGGAGGCGGTGGGACTGCGCCGAGGGCTTCTGCCCCCTCTGGTAGTACTGACGCCTCGACGACTGAAGTCTCGGGCGACCGTGGCGACAGCCGTGGACGAGGGAGACGGGTGACGGGGGCTGTTCCTCGCGTATGTTTGAACAGGATCTCGGCACCGGTGAGCGCGGCCATCAGCGGTTGGGGGGGGGGCGGTGCTAAAGGCAGCGTCTCAGCCGCGAACGATGCTCGACGCTGAGTGATGCCCACTTGGACGCCGACCGATTGGACGCGTCCCGATTGGACGGTTACGATTGGACGCGTTTCTTTTGGACGCCGTCAGGTTTGTGTTCGTGGCACTTAATGACATATGTTTTAAAATCATTGACTTTTTGAGTCTGTCGATGGTGGTTTTGTTCGTCGATTCATATTCTTATATTATGTGATTACATACATGGTCGAATATTTTTAATTTGGGAGTGAATTTAATATGTATGTGTATTTTTATTATTACAGTGGTCAGTAAATTATAAATACCGTTTGACAGGTGTAGGTTAGAATACAGGAATCATTACAAGATAGTTATTAAGATACCTAAGGAATATTCATCCATGTATTGCATGAAATAGGATAAAAGATACAATAATTTTGCCTAGTAATGCAGATTCACTAGTTTGTTATATTTTCTTAGTAGTAGATAAGTGTTTGACAATGCTGAATGACCATGGTGCGTTGTATCCTCATTGCAAAGTAATATGTATCTATTTGCCTCAGTATGAAAAGCATATTATAGTGACTTCAAAGTCAATAATTAAGCTGCAGCCAAAATTAGTATGATATAACGAAAGTGGAATCAACGAAGTTTTACTTCATGTATTTTAAATAACCACACGTGCTCCGGAATTTTTCCGGTCCCAGATAGCACCGACACATCTTAAATATGTCTATCGCAAAACATTCAAATAACTGCAAGATGTTGCCAATTTCGTTTTCTTGTCAGTTTTATGTTGGTTTTACGTCCTTTGTGACTAAACGAACAATCTGAAATATATCGAAATGTCTGTTGAATATCTTTGCGATGTTCTAGGAGTACATATAAAAGACATATTCCAGATCTCTTTCGGCGACCTTCTAGCAACTTTCAGGTATTTCTCAGGTTTACAGGAGGGAAAAGGCATACAAATAACTTACAATACAGATGTATTTAAAATAGACGAATAAATATATTTTTTACTATACACGGTGTCCCAAAATTCCCTCAGCATCGGGAAATGGAAGGTTCCTTGGGTCATTTCAAGCACCATTTTCCTTTACGAAAATGTCATCCGAGGCTTCGTGAAGGAGTTATTAACGAAAAACACGGACCAATCAGAGCGCGAGCTAGACGCGTATTGTATCGTTCCGCGCCGCGCGCTATCAGCTGAGCGTTGGTAGCACGCCGCGATGTCGTACCGAACAAGAGTTTCTCGATGATGTAAATCCTCACCGATTTCGATGAGCTTCGGACACCTTCTCAAGACCACGATTCTGAACAACATTTCCCTTTACAGTTTTTGTTTGTCGGCATTAGTTTAGGAAATATTCTAACAATATTTAATTGAAAATCATTCGATGTACCAATATCTTATCCGATTTAGATGAAATTTTGATACGTTGTCAAGACCCCGATTCTGAACAACATTTCCCTTTACAGTTTTTGTCTGCCGGCATTAGTTTACGAAATAATAGTGCAAAAACTAATGATTGAAAATCGATCGATGTAAAAAATCTATGTTAATTAGATATTTAATTCGTGGAATTTATAACATATTGTATCTCAAGGTGATCGAAATCGGTGAGGGCCCACATCATCGGCAACTTTACCCGAAGTAGAGAAAAAGCATAAATTGATTAACTTAAAAACTAACCTATTTAGTCGTTAACCCATTTGCATATCACACCAGTGAAGCACGATACACCACACTTTCACACAATTGCTCAACACTACACGTAGCACACTTTTCGAACTCGAAACGATAGCAAACGAAATTCCATACTCCCACGCGGGAGGAAAGAGTTCCGTGTTCTTCGCGATTTCGCGCGAAACTCTGCTCTCCACGCGTACAATGTTATCGATGAAGGCAGATTGTTTGAATCAAATGAAATCGTTGCTTTCGCAGCATGCTACCAACGATCAGCTGATGGCGCGCGGCGCAGAACGATACAATTCGCGTCTAGCTCGCGATCTGATTGGTCAGTGTTTTTCGTTAATAACTCCTAACGAAGCCTCGGATGACATTTTCGTAAAGGAAAATGGTGCTTGAAATGACCCAAGGAACCTCCCATTTCCCGATGCTGAGGGAGTTTTGGGACACCATGTGTGTGTGTGTGTGCGTGCGTGCGTGTGTGTATGTGTGTGCGTGCGTGTGTGTGTGTACGTATATTTCGCGTGACACCCTATAGTGTCTGGCGCCCGAGTTCGATATTGTCCAGCTCTTCGCGTTTTACGACTCGAACCTGCGAAGGATTGTTTGTCCCGGGAGGACCACGTGTCGCGCGACCGCGCGTGGCCCGGTCTTCAAGCCCTAATTTCCCGAGTTCGGTTCTCTTTCGGCTCCGAAACGAGAAACGACGTGACAAATTGGCGCCCGAACGGTTTTCCCGTATTTCTCGTGATAACAAGCGATTTCGATAACGGGTTTTTCGATTAAGACACGTGAAAGGGTTCGGGGCTCTCGTGAAAGAATTTCGGCTGAGCGAGGAAGCGAGAAGGTTCGAGCGGGAGAGACAAAGGCCGCCGCGTCGTAGAGACACACGATTCATTCGCGAACGAAATTTTTTTTTCCCCGCAAGCCAAGTATACGAGCCAACGGTAAAGTAAACATCACTGGAATGTCGACCAGGTAGAAGTCCCATTGATGTTTACCGGGTGTACTATTTGGAAAGTGTATTTCGTGTGCCATTCCACATGTATTGTATATATGAATGAATGTAATTTCTCTTGCAGCTGTATATACTTGTTCCGCTTGATCGAGGGAACGTCTATTGACGAGATTCCTTCGGTCAAACGAAGAAACACTCCAAATATTGCCGCGTAATTTCATCCGTGTGATAATTGAAATAATTTTTGTATTACCGGAGTAAAAATTACTCAGACTAGTGTCGAGGAAATATTTTAGCAATTAATAATCGATTTGCCGGATATTTTTTTTTCTTTTCCGTTTATCTAGTCATTTTATTTATTATTATAGAATTTTGAATCATCTATTTATTCATTTTTATTAATTTTTAGTGTCGCGTCGTTATTCCTTATTAGTTATTATTGTTTCGTGATTAGTTTTGTTACTTAGTGGTTACAGTTTATTTCTTATTTATTTAATATTTATTAATTTCCAATATTTATGAATTTATTTATTTATGTACTTATTTATCCCTTAGTTAGCTACTTATATTTATTTATTTATTACTTATCGTTCTTTTGACGCTTTTCTTTTTCGACATAAAAATTTTTTTTTCCTTCTCTTTCACAAATACCGCAACCTCAATACCAGTCGACAACATTATTCCGTTGCCGGGAAAAATAATTTTTTCCCCACAACGGGTAAAGGTGTCGACAACTCGTACGAGATATTGTGTAATTTTTTTAAAAGAGATTTAGCGGAATACGGAGTAATACTGGGAATTTTTTTCTCTCGGTTGAAAATTGTTTCTTGGAGTACGCTTTGTCCACATTGGTGGAACCACTGGAAAAGTCACACAAATAGTGCGACTTGCCGGTTACGGTACACCAGTTGTCGGAACTTAGTACTATATTTTTGAATCATTTACGGCAATAATTTTAATTATGTGTATTATTGAATTTATATGATATAGTATAACATTGATGGATTTTTCTTCATATAATTGTTGATTCTCGGAATGGCACACGCGCGATAATTTTTCATGGAAAATAGATATTGTAAATGTGTCTAAAATTGTGTTAATCACTTGAGATACTGTCTTGCGTTGTTATCGTAATAATTGGAATACTGTTAAAGATTCTGACCACCTTTTATACTCTGTACACTTGACATAATAAATTGACTATGATCTGGCGATCGGTTCGGCGCGCCGTCGTCCCCGCACCTTCCCTCGTTCCCCGCGAGCTCCTCGGGTGGATCGAGCAGCTCGAGCCTCGCGGGCGCGACGGGGGGGAGCAGACGCGGTGGATCGACGCGCCCAGCTGATCGCCCAGTTCGAGTTTGACAACACGACATTCGATTACGCTTCCGATCATCCTTTCCGAATCCATTCGTAACCGTTTCGTCGGCCCGTCAGTCGAGTTCAATTCAATTTATTCTTGCCTTAGATTTTCGGTATCGCTCCAATTTCGGAAACGACCGCGATTCTTAAAACATGGTCCTTCGAGCCGGATAAATAATTCGATTACGTTCGTCGATCATACGCGGTGATACGGGACCTCAGTTCTCGTGTGTGTGTTGCCGTGCCGATAACGTTCGAATTCCGTCAATTCGAAAGTGCAGCGTCGAGAAGAAAAGGGATCCGAAACCCTTACGTCGACCGCGCTTCCGAAATTTCAATCCTTTGCCAGTTTGGAGGCTCGTTCAGTCCTCCAACGGTTCAATACTTTCGAACGCGCCAACGGACTTTTTTTGGCCTCGCCGATTGAGCGCGAACAAAACAAGTGCGTGACCTCTTCGTGTATTATTCGAGAGCAGTGCGTGCGGTTGTTGCTTGTTTCAACGGCGAAAATTTAAAGTCGACCGTTTTCACTCGATCAACATGTCGAGCGAATTAAAACAACTCGCCGCCCAACTCAAGGATTTGGGGCGCCTCATCACCCGAATTCTTCCCAACGTGAAGAAAATGGGGAGAGACAATGTGACCATTGAGGTGCTCCAAATTAGGTTAGCCAAGCTAAATGACTATTGGACTGATTTCAAAGCCCTACACCTTCGGATGGTCTCGTTGGAGCATTATGATACTCAGTTCTTCGACGACATTGAAGACGAGTATGACCGACAGGTCACAGACATCCATGTCTGGATCAAGGAGTTGCACTCGATGCCTGCAACCGTTCAGTGGGACCCGTGGGGTATTCCTGACTCGGATCTGGAGGATCAAGGAAGCCTGCTTCCCCCCAGCGATCTGGAGTTCTCACCGACATCGAACCCCCTGGACATCAAGCGTCTGGTCCCTCCAGCCTCGCTCACCGATATCGCGGCGCCGTCCGATGCTCCTGGCCACCGCGCTCGTCGATGTCATCGCCGCTGCCGGAGAACGCCTTCAGACCCATCTCCTGGCTCGCATCTCTTGCGTCTCCGCTTGTGCGCTCTGACGTCTCCGATCCTGCGTTGTCGCGCCTCAGCGCTCGCGTCCTCCGACCGCCGCTTTCGCGCTTCTACTCGCGCGCGCTCACGCCTTCGCTCTCGGGTCTCCACGTTTCCGCTCATGCACTTACGCAACTCCGATTTCGGACCTTCGCTAGTGCGTTCTCTCAGCTCCGAGTCCGATCCTCCGCTACCGCGCCTCCGCTCGTGCGTCCACGCGCCTCCGCTTGTGTGTCTCCGCTCGTGCGCCTCCGCGCCTCCGCTCAGGCGCTCGAGCGCCTCCGCGTGTGGACTCCTACGCTCTCCAGCCCTCGAATCTGCGCTCCCGAGCCCTCGTGCTTCCGCTCTTGCGCCCGCGCGCCTCCGCACGTGCGTCCACGCGCCTCCGCTTGCGTGTCTCCGCCCGTGCGCTTTCGGGCCTCCGCTCGTCCGCTCGCGTGCCGTCGCTTTTGGGCTCCCGCGCTCTCGAGCGCTCGCTTTTGCGCTCCCGAACTCTCTTGTTCCCGCTTGTGCGCTCTCGCGCCTCCGCTCGTACGATCACGCACCTCCGCTTGCGTGTCTCCGCTCGTACGCCTTCGCGCCTACGCTCATGCGCTCGCGCGCCTCCGCGTGTGAACTCCTGCGCTCTCGAGCTCTCGAATCTGCGCCCCCGCGCTCTCGTGCTTCCGCCCTTGCACGCCCACACCTCCGCTCGTACGCTCACGCGCCTCAGCTTGCGTGCCTCCGCTCGTACGTCTGCGCTCTTACGCTCTCGAGGCGCTCGCGTGCCTCCGTTTTTGGGCCCCTGCGCTCCCGAGCTCTCGATTCTGCTCTCCCGCGCTCTCGTCCGTCCACTCTTGCGCCCCCGCGCCTCCACTCGTGCGCCCGCGCGCCCCCGTTCGTGCGCTCTTGCAACTCCGCGCTCACGATCTTGCGCGGTTGCGCTGTCACGCCTCCGCGCTTGCACTCTCGAGCCTCAGCACTTGCTCTATTGCGCTCTCGTTCCTCCGCTTTTGTGCTTACGCTGGCGGGCTCTCGCGCTTCTGCTCATGCGTTCTCGAGCTTTCGTGCGATCGGACCTCCGCACTTTCCGCCGGGCCGAGGACCAGATGGCTCCGACGTACGACACGTGAACTGCAGACCGTTAGTATTGTAGTCGGAACTAATTTTGACGCAACACTATTGCGTCAAGGCGGGGAGTATGTTAAAGATTCTGACCACCTTTTATACTCTGTACACTTGACATAATAAATTGACTATGATCTGGCGATCGGTTCGGCGCGCCGTCGTCCCCGCACCTTCCCTCGTTCCCCGCGAGCTCCTCGGGTGGATCGAGCAGCTCGAGCCTCGCGGGCGCGACGGGGGGGAGCAGACGCGGTGGATCGACGCGCCCAGCTGATCGCCCAGTTCGAGTTTGACAACACGACATTCGATTACGCTTCCGATCATCCTTTCCGAATCCATTCGTAACCGTTTCGTCGGCCCGTCAGTCGAGTTCAATTCAATTTATTCTTGCCTTAGATTTTCGGTATCGCTCCAATTTCGGAAACGACCGCGAGTCTAAAACAAATACTGACTGTGTAAACACCCCCATGTTGAACCCGTCCACAAATTTTTTTTTAATGTTTTTTTTATGTGGTAATGGGAAGTATGGTTTCCGTCCGGGGTGTGCCGTAAACTAGGACGAGTATTGTTTACTTTGCGAGGAAGCGAATTCGGTGTTTGCTTCACACGCATTTCGCGGAATTATAGAAACAATTTTGGCGATAAATATCGAATTAGCGAACGCGCAATAATACGTGCTGACGGGCAAGTCGCGCGACAATTTGGCGAACAGATCCCCTTCGTTTCTGGTTATTCGCGTACGAAGTTAAAGAGAAACTAAAAGGAGAGAGTCGCAAAGGGTTAAAGAAACGATAATTCGCGTTGCTATTTGATTCCGAACAAGATTTTTTTTTGTTCTTCTCGATAAAGTAGTAGCGTTCCCTCTAGTCGGTTCGCGTTATTTTCAAAGATTTCAAATACTTTCGCGTACACCGCGGGTAGGAGTCACGTTTTACGTCCACGCCGACTAAATTTCGAGCCGGATATCGGGACCTCCGAGGAAATGAGGAGCTGGTTAAATTTACCGAAACAGGACCGCGGGGACGGGGAGGACCGATCGGTCTACGACGATGCGGCCGGGGGGGGGGGTTGTACCCGGGGGCATACTCCCCTGTCGACGGGGGTAGGTCTCCCCCGGAGGAATTTTCATTCCCAATACCGCATGCGTCGAGGTGGAGACCGTGGTCCCCTGACCGTCACCGAGGTCCGGAAGAAGGGCCATCACACACCGGGTCCTCCGGCGGACCTACCGACGAGATACCAGGCGAGGCGAAACCCTGCGAGCTATATTTTCACGGGACGCCCATTGTCGAAATAATGCGGCGCTGGCGCCTTAAGTTTTCCGGGGAAGAGGGGGAGGACCCAGAAGATTTCCTGGAAGACCTCCAACAACAAATTAAATACCACAATATCGCGGAGAAAGATCTAATTCGCTGTTTACCGGTATGTCTCGGGGGGGGGGGGGCGCCAAACACTGGTATAACGCGCACGTGTCACAGTGGAGGACCTGGGGGGATTTCGTAAACGCTTTTCGTAGATTCTTCGGGGATCCCGAATACCAGTATACGTTACAGCGAAACATAAAGGATCGGTTCCAGGACGATAACGAGCCCATCCGCGAATACGTGATGATTATGACAGCAATGTTTCGTAAATTGCAGCCACCGTGGACGGAGGAAAGGATGGTCGACCGACTATATTGGGGCGCGAAACCATCGTTACGGCAATCTATCACGTTAGAGTCTAACTCAACTGTAGACAGCGTGACGGAAAAATTGTTAAGGGCCGACCGCGAAGCGCAGCAGAGGAGGCGGGGGAATCCGAAACCATCCGAAATGGCCCATCCCAGTTTCGCGTTCGATCCTAACCGACAATCACGTTCGAAATCACAATCGAGGGTGAAGTCGGTGGGATTTGGGTACGCGAACGCGATAGCTGCCGCCGGAGGCGGAGATAGCGACGATTCGGACGATCATCTCCCCGGGTCCAGTAGAAGGAACCGAGGACCCGGGCAGGGAATTCGAGAACCTCGAGCGTCAAGCGCTAAAAGTAGTTTAGCGCCCACGCAGAGGGGAAACGAAAAGTACCGGCCCGGGGTAAAATCGAGGGAACCCTCTAACGACCCCCCGAAGCGTAAAGCGGAGGTAACCGCGACCGTGACAACGCGTCAATGGCCGCCGCGCGACAGACAACGTGCGAGCGGGAGGAACCTGCCGCAATGTTGGAATTGCCGTAAGACAGGGCACCTATCACGAGATTGCCGAGACGAACCGAGGCTGCATTGCTACGGATGCGGGGCGGAGGGGGTCACATTAGTAAGATGCCGAAAATGTAACCGATCGGCGGGAAACGGGGAGAGAAGTCGATCGCAGGGGCCAGAAAGACTTCGCCCGAATTAATATCGGCCCGCGTATTGATAACTGGGGATAACGAACGCCCGCCTCTGCTGACAGTGGACGCGTATATCGGCGATTTTGCGACACGCGCCCTAATAGATTCGGGGTCATCACTGACGTTCATCAGTCGGGACGTGCTCAAAAAAATCGGAGATGATAATATCGTGTTAGGGAAATCGGATCGACCTTGTTACTTCCTCCTCGCCACGGGAGTGGTAGATCGTGCCGAAGAACAGGCACAGTTCGCGTTACGAATAGGCAGAGAGGAACGTGAAATTTTCGCGCAGGTCTTAGACAATCTTGTGACTCCCCTATTGTTAGGTACGGATTCGATTGGGAGCCGAAGTCCGGGATGGATTCGGAGCGGGAGAGGGAATGACCTTGACGTCCCCATGCCTCTTGGAATTCCCCCTCTCTCGCAATGAAATCTCGATGGAACTGATGTTCTCCTGAACTGGGTACTTACCTGATTACTTACCTTCGGTAAGTTCTCGGGAGAGAGGCCTGGGGTGGAGAATTTCGGTGAAATTGAGGGTCCATCTTGGGCAAAATCCTCCTACTCCACCTCCTCGTGGTGGCTCCTGGGACTCTGTGGAGGCTTCGGCCGAAGCAGAGTGCGAACGGAGTAGGAAGGTACCCATGCGCCCTGGACACAGTCTGCCGGGGCCACATACCGTAAATCCGGTGGTCATGTTTTACCGGACCGGGGGGCTTGCCTTGATCGGCCGGCTCCGCGAGGATGACTAACCTCTATAAAATATGCCTCTAACTACTAAGCTTCGACGCGCGGTGAAGGTAGCACCATTGCACTCTGGTGGGCCGGTAGATGCATCGGCCACTTAGCGCGTCACTGATTTGCGTGTGCGCCTGCGCACGTATACGTAGGGGCACACGCACAGCAGTAGGTGGGTGGGGTTTTTTCACCTCCGGTCTAGCCCGGGACCGGCTAGCGAATAGGGTCCCCGGCGGTAGGGGTTTGCGGCGCCCCCCGGGAGTACTCGTGGACCGCACCAGGACACAGGAAGGGTGATGAGTGAGACCCTCCTCCACTTGTGGGGGAGGGTAGTAACCAAGCCCGTTATGAAATAATGATGACGACAAAACAGACGCCTCGGAATATTACTGGGCAGGAGGGGACACCGCGCCCGGAAGCGGTTGCAAAGAGGGGTGTTGGAGCGGCAGTGGGGGCAAATACCTCCGCCGCGAGCGCTGGCACCTCGGCGGCTGGGGCCTCGGGCAACCGGAGCACCGGTCGCGGAGTGGGAGGTGGAGTTCTGTCGGGTGCGGTGCCTCGCATCCGCCTCGACAGAATCTTTCGGCCCGGAGAGTCGAGCCTCGGCGGCCCAGGAACGCGGTCCAAGACTGCGCCTCGGCCGCCGACTGCTCTCGATGCACTGGGTTTGGGGGGTGGGGGCGGGGGTGCCGGGGGCGACGGCGCGGGGACGGATTATGAATCCGTCTGCTCCGAGTCGTCGATCCCCCTGGCCTCTCGCTGCACCTCCTCGGTAGTTGAGGGTTCGGTCGCCACGTCAGTGGCCGGCTCCCGTAAACGCCGGGGGGCCTCTGGGGATGTGGGGGAGGGGAGCGTGGGGCGTAAACGCCCCTCGCTCGTCCCGACTCCGCAGGTGGCGGATGCGGTTCGCCCCTCAAGGGGGAGGAAGGGCCCGGACACGGCGGCCCTCACTCCGCTTCGCCCTTCAAGGGATGTGAAGGACGGGGACTCGGCGGCCCTGACTCTGCTCTACGAGCAGAATGAGGCGCTTCGCCGAGAACTCCGGGAGATGAGGGAGACAAATCGGGCCCTCAGGGAGGAGATGATGGCGGCGAAGGGGTTACCGCCCGCTTCCCCGATCCCATCGGTGGGATCACCGGCACCCCCACCTGCTAAGGTTGCCGGTGAGGGAGGGACCCTGCTGGCCAAGATCGGGGCGCTACTGGACGCCAGGTTGGCCCCGATCCGGCTGACGCAGGATCGCCTCACCAGGGCGGTGTTCGGGGGTGTGCCGGACATCTCCCGGCTCACGCTGGGTGGTGCCCCCGTCCTCTCCCTACCAGTTATGCTGGCGCTGCGGCCGCTCCTCCTCCTGCCACCGTGCAGGTGGCAGCGGCCGCTGGAGGGACGAGGAGGAAGAGAAAGGGGGGGAAGAAGAAGAAGAAGGGGGCCTCCCAGGTTTCTGGGGGCCCCACCGGTTCTCCCTCTTCCGCTCCCCCGCCTGCGCCCCACCCTAGTAGGACTGGAGGGAGCAAAGCCGAGAAGCGGGGCCCTCCGCCTCCACCGCTGTCGATCCCGTCTCCTCCCACGTTGGGAGAGTCCTGGACACAGGTGGTGGGGCGAAAGGCCCGCCAAAAGCAGGCCAAGGAGACTGCGCCCAAGAAGGCCGCGCCTCCCAAGAAGGCAGCCCCGGCGGGATCCCCCCCGATGATGGGGGGCAAGAAGGATGGCACGGCCAAGATCAGGGTGGCGGCACCTCCTCGCACGGCGGCGGTCACGTTGACCGCCCCAGAGGGTTGCAAGACCTCCCTGGCCGAGGCAATGTTGATGGCAAAACGGGCCATCAACCTTTCGGAGCTGGGCATCGTCGAGGTGCGGCCCAAACGGGCGATGACCGGGGGTCTCATTTTGGAGATCCCCGGTCAGGAGGGTGCCGCCAAGGCTGACAAATTGGCGGCACAAATGGCGGAGACCCTCCGGGAGACGGGGGTGAAGGTCGCCAGGCCCGTAAAGACGGTGGAACTCCGTCTAAGGGGCCTGGACGACTATGTCACCCCCAAGGAGGTGCAGGCGGCCGTCGCTGAGGCGGGAGGTTGCCCACCCGAGAAGGTGAAGGTGGGGGCTATCAAGCCCCAGCCTGCCGGGTTGGGCACCATATGGGTCCAGTGTCCCGCAGCGGTGGCGCGGACCCTCATCGGGGCAGGGAGGATGAGGGTCGGATGGTCCTCCGCCCGAGTAGAGGCACTGGCCACAAGGCCCCTCCAGTGCTTCCGTTTCCTGGCCATCGGCCATGTGCGGCAACGGTGCACATCGGAGGTAGACCGCAGTGGCCAGTGCTACAAGTGTGGCGCTGAGGGCCATCGTGCCAAGGAGTGCTCGGCGAGGCCTAATTGTCTCATCTGTGCAGAGATGGGCAGGCCCGCCGGCACAAGGTGGGGAGCAAATGTGGCTCCCCGCCGGCGAGGAAAGGTCGGAAGGCTGGTGACAAGGGGGTCACCGGCACTCCGGCGGAGGCGGGGACAAGTGGGGCTGGCACTGCCACGCACCCACCCTCCGCCCCTGCGTCTCCACCCACGGCGGAGGCGATGATGGAAATGGACACTGCTCCATCTCCGGCTGACGAGGCGTCGGCGGTGCCGGGAACGTCGATGGCCCCATAATGCCACGCACGTTCCCGGTAACACTGATCAACCTCAACCACTGCCGCCGGGCTCAGGATCTGCTCATCCAGGGCCTGGCGGAGTGGGAGGTTGCAGTGGCCGTAGTCACGGAGCCCTATAGGGTCCCCGACGCCCCGTCCCCTTGGGTAGGGGACATGGGGGGCTCCGTGGCAATATGGCGCAATCAGCGCCAGGAGTTTCCCCCCGGCACCGTGGTCGAACGGGGCCAGGGGATGGTAGCAATATCATGGGGAAGGTTTCTGGTAGTGGGTTGCTACATATCGCCCAATTGTAGCCTCGCCGAATTTGGAGAATACCTGGACCGGTTGGGGGTGTTTCTTGCCCCCAGCATGAACGGTCCAGTCTTGGTCCTGGGGGACTTCAATGCGAAGTCCACTTGTTGGGGAAACCCCAGGACCACCCCACGCGGCGAGGCGACAGAAGATTGGGCAGGGGGCTTGAGGCTCCGGTTGGTGAACCGGGGCTCCGTACCCACGTGCCTGCGGTGGAACGGTTGGTCCATTGTCGACTTGACATGGGCCTCCCCGACCGCCGCCGCACGTGTGTCCGCCTGGCGGGTGGCTGAGGAGAGGGAATCCCTCTCCGACCATCTCCATATCACAATGGAGGTGGAGGCCGCCCAGCCCGCGGGCACCCCCCAATCAGCAACCCACCCAGCGCCCGTGAAATGGGCGCTGAAGAAACTGGACGGGGACGTCCTGAGGGCCGCTGCCCTTGTCTGCGTGTGGCCGGAGGCCACAGAGCGCGGCGCGGAAGAGGGGGTGGAGTGGTTCCGGGGCATCATGAAAAGCGTATGCGACGTTTCGATGCCCCGGATTAAGAACCACCCCCCGTTGAGGAAAGTGTACTGGTGGTCGGGCGAAATAGAGGATGCTAGAACGATTAGCATCCGGGCCCGCCTTCGTCCCTCCTTGTCGCGCGCGGAGACTTCGTCCTTCGGCCGAGAGCCCTTTTAAGGGCTCCTCGAGCGAGGAACGGAGTCACCGGGGGTCGTTGGGCGGAGCGAGCTGGAGACTCGCGAAGCCCACCGAACGGCCCAGGGAAGGGGGTGTAAGTGGGCAACCTGCTTACACCCTGATAGCGTAGGTATTGCTGGGGGGAGCTTCTCTCCCCCCGGGACGAGGCCCCACACAGGGCCAAGGGCGAAGGGGGATGGCTGGTTGTGTTCTTTGGAGATCCCAGCCGCCCCCGAATAGCTTAGGGAAGGTTGTCGTGAGGTTTTTAGTGGGTATTGTGAGCCCTTCTGGCCACGTAGCCCCACATAACCTCATATCTCTCCCAGGGGGTACGGGGTATGCGTAAAAGCATTTCCCTCACGCTTAAAAAAAAAAGGTAGGCATTCGATCGCGCAATTCGGAATCGTGGCTCAATATCACAATGCCGTGTGGTATTTCGCGAAACAGCCAAAGGAAAAATTTACTTTCGAGGACACGCCCCCAGATGCAGTTTGTTGTGGTCTACAAACCTTGGAGGATGCCGAAAAACGGCAATTAGAGTAATTCCTCGAGACCAGGTTACGAGAATTTAATGAAATGTCGGGCGTGACGAACTTGATCAGCCACAGAATAGATGTAGAAGGCCATCCGCCTATAAAACAGCGATATTATGCCGTATCTCCTAAAGTTCAGGAGGCAATATACGCGGAAGTAGATAGACTACTAGCTGAAGGCATAATCGAACCATCGCAAAGCGGCTGGTCAAGTCCGATCGTCATGGTTAAGAAATCCAACGGGAAATACCGTTTTTGTTTAGATTTTCGGAAAGTTAATGAAGTCTCGGGGGAAGACGCGTACCCGCTGCCGGGTACGCCAATTTGTCACGTCGTTTCTCGTTTCGGAGCCGAAAGAGAACCGAACTCGGGAAATTAGGGCTTGAAGACCGGGCCACGCGCGGTCGCGCGACACGTGGTCCTCCCGGGACAAACAATCCTTCGCAGGTTCGAGTCGTAAAACGCGAAGAGCTGGACAATATCGAACTCGGGCGCCAGACACTATAGGGTGTCACGCGAAACTCGCACTTTGACGCAACTTCTATTAAACGATCTCGATTCTGCGAGGACTGCGCGATAACCTGTAATAGCCGCGAACACGGTCAGGGTTCCACGTGAGGAGAAGGAACGGGGCATTCCCCGCGACGGGAACGTTTCTCGTAGGGAGAATAATTCTTTAAAGATTTCGGCAAAAATAACAATCGTTTATTAACGGCTGGACGGAATACAGGCCGCCGGTGTTCACCGGCGGCAATGGAAAGTTGCCGGCGCGATAACGATATCCTACGACAGTTGTTCGATCGCTCGCACGTAGGTTCTCCCTGTCGCGTTGAGCTCGACGGTCACAGGACTCCGCGTGAAATACAGGCCCTTACGGCACGAATTCCGCCGAGCTCCGATGTTCTACGCGGATTCTACTTGACTGGGCGAGGGCCACGGCAAAGTCGCGAGAAAACGAGACCGGCACGTCGCGTCGTCCCACCGTGGAACGCCTCGAGAAGAGCTTTTTAATAATCGCGAAGGTCGCGCCCCGAATATTCCACGCGCGGACAATCGCGGACGCTACGACTCCACGGCCTCGCGTTCCTCTCGGGAGAGCTACTCCCGGTACGCAGATACGCGAGGACTCGTGGCACACGACACGAGTTCGGAATCCGCAAATACGCCCCGAGCCAACACGAATGAATTTACATGGGGTTAATCGCTAAATAAAGCCTGATCTGCACTTACCGAATAATCGTCAATAGTCGGTACCCGGCACTCGGCCAATACTTTTCACTTTGCGGATAGAGCACGGTAACTTTCGCTTTGCAGTCCTACGACCCAGTAACCTAATTCGGCGTGGTTCGGGAACGCGGAAGCGAGGCGTCCCCCTACTTCCTCATCTATCTCCCCCTAGGCGACGCTCGGGCCTATCGCGTGGTTCCTTGCGGCATAGACGGAATTAGCGTCTATGGTCCCGGGCCCCCGGGAATTTGGCGATTTCTCATGGGAATCACAAATTCGACGGGGCCATCGGGAGAGCCGCGGAGCTTGTCGGCATGGATCCGAGCCGTCCCAGGATCGTTCTCCGCGCAATTCCTGGGCGAGAGTCGACGAGGCTGGGCTGTTGGTCCTCCCGTATTTTCGATATCCCCGTCGGCCTCTCCGGTTGCTAAATCCGGGCTCGCTCCTGGTCCAACCGTCTAGTTAGCCAATGACGTGTTGCGATAGATATTCCGAGCATCTTTCCTTAAGACTTGGCGCCAATCATCGGCAGGAGATAGGTACCGGGTTCCTTCTAGACTCCGGCTATTCCTGAAACCTCGTGTCGCGCCCAGCGGCGCGACATTTAAACGCCATAAATTTGTTCCGCTGGACCATGGACGTCCAGGGAGAGCGATCGTGACGGCCGTTCTCATTAAAGTATCGGCCGAGGTTGACCCGGTCCTTCGTTTAGGGTTCGGGGTGACGCTGGCAAAATCTGCCACGTCACAATATATACATGTAGTAAATTAGAATATATGAAATTAGCGTAGTATTCTGCATTGACTGGCTATTTCAGCACCTTCTTGATTCCTCGCTGGTGGCAGTGACTGAAAATAAAATATGTTTTATTGAAAAAAAATGTATGTATGTATGTGTAGATTTATTATTACAGTGGTCAGTAAATTACAGGGTGTTTACCTACAGGTGCGAGAAAATTTAAGGAGTGGTTCTCGACGATAATATAAGTCCAAAATAAAGAATAAACTAGCTGGTTATTGTTGCTCGCTCGCTTCGTGAGCTCGCGGGTAGGACTGCTCTTGCGAGAGAGTTAGTGGTACGCATTGCTAGTGGGGCATACATCTATTAATGGATTTTTTTTTATTTTGTGTGTGACTATCCACGAACCACACAAAGAACTTCCCGATTCGTTAGTTGTAAGCGGTAACATTAGCATTAGTTGCATAATTCAAAAAAAATTTTTTTTTAAATTAAAAACAAATTTTAACTAGCTGGTTATTGTTGCTCGCTCGCTTCGCGAGCTCGCGGATAGGACTGCTCTTGCGAAAGAGTTAGTGGTACGCATTGCTAGTGGGACATACAGCTCTTAATGGTTTTTTTATTTATTTTGTGTATGACTCTCCACGAGCCACACAAAGAACTTCCCGATTCGTTAGTTGTAAGCGGTAACATTAGCATTAGTTGCATAATTAAAACAAAAATTTTTTTTAAATTAAAAAAAATGGAATATATATAATTACGTTTGTTTATTCGGTGGAAAATTTCCATCCTCTCGTATAAATTGCATTCTTGAATGAACTTCTTTCGAAAAAAACTACTTGACCAATATGGACCAAAATCTAATCAGCTCTAAGTTACGACGGGGCACATCGATTGCATCATTCATCATTCTGATCGCATTGTTACTTTTTCAGAAAACGTTAAAGAAAAATTTGATAATGTGATGTTTTGGTATGTGTGTGGTAAGCGGTAGCGATTGGTGTGTGTGAACTGGGAACGTGAGCTGAAATACAGGGAGAGGGAGAACGCGTCTGACAAGAGCCAGAGCGATACCGACAGTCAGAACGAACATATATGTATGTGCTGTAGCTACGTGGTGTGTAATAAAGTACTTTGTTGTTGAGTTAGATTATGGCATTCCTTAAACAATGCCGATATAAAACAGATAACATAAAAATGGCCATTTTTATGTTATCAAATTTTTCGTTAACGTTTTCTGAAAAAGTAACAACGCGATCAGAATGATGTATGATGCAATCGATGTGCCCCGTCGTAACTTCGAGGTGATTAGATTTTGGTCCATATTGGTCAAGCAGTTTTTTAGATATTTTAGTTTTTTTAGTTTTTTTCGAAAGAAGTTCATTCAACAATGCAATTTATACGAGAGGATGGAAATTTTCCACCAAATAAACAAACGTAATTATATATATTTCATTTTTTTTTAAATTATGCAACTAATGCTAATGTTACCGCTTACAACTAACGAATCGGGAAGTTCTTTGTGTGGCTCCTGGAGAATCACACACAAAATTTTAAAAAACCATTAATAGCTGTATGCCCCACTAGCAATGCGTACCACTAACCCTCTCGCAAGAGCACTCCTACTCGCGAGCTCGCGAAGCGAGCGAGCAACAACAACCCCACCCGCGAACTCGCGAAACGAGCGAGCAACAATAACCAGATAGTTTTATTCTTTATTTTCGTCTTATATTATCGTCGAGAACCACCCCTTAAATTTTCTCCCACCTGTAAGTAAACACCCTGCATGTATATCATTTGATAGGTGTAGGTTAGAATACAGGAATAATTACAAGATAGTTATTAAGATACCTGAGGAATATTCATCTATGTATTGCATGAAATAGGATAAAAGATACAACAATATTGACGAGTAATGCAGATTTACTAGTTTGTTATATTTTATTAGTAGTGGATAAGTGTTTGACAATGCTGCATGACCATGGTGCGTTGTATCCTCATTGCAAAGTATTATGTATCGTTGCATTAGCATGAAAAAAATATAATAGTGGAAGAAAGTGGAATCAAGGAAGTTAGATAGAACGTACAGACTTTCCAAAACACTAAGTACTGGGAATATAGTAAACTCGACTGAAAAAGTTCTGTTTTTTTCATAGCTCCTGAATAATTCTGTGTACAAATGATAATTTAGGTAAGTATCTTTTGCCTATGAAATATAAGCACTTTTGTAAGGAGTGTGTTTGAAGCGAACAGCAGTCAAATAAGACCACCGGTTAGAGGCCGACGGGATTAGCGACGTTCCGTTGGCGCTCCGATATAATAACAATGCGAGCTCCTGTGCGAGGGGGACTGGGGGGGGGTTCGCTTGATCAACCGGAGAGAACCGTTACCGTTTCGTCAGATTATCGATAACCTTATTAGCGATTACACGTATACGAATCAAAGCATATTCCGCGACGTGCGAACCGTCGCAAAGAAACTGTATTTTGTAACGTTTAAAATATAGAATCGGAAATCGCAGACATCCGGTTTCCACAATTGCACGTGTTACGTCCCGGATGGGGGTCGTAACGTGTTTATGGACTTTGACGATCTTCGGTCCACGTGGCGCGTACGTCCACGTCTGACCAGGCCCGAATTTTCGGTTGTCCGAGGGAGATAACAAACGGGAACGGGGAATTAGCGAAGTCGCGTTGCTGCTAGAATGGGAACCGCGATTTACGACGCGTAACGGTACTCTTATACAATCGCGAAGGTTCCGGGCGGTCCCTGACGTCACAGTGATCGTGGCACGGCGTGCGAATCGAATTCTTGGGAGGACGGATTATGACGCGATAATCCGTGTTCCTCCGATTGTACCGGGCCCTGGTGGGCTCAGACGTACGAGGGGGAACACCGATTTAAGAGATCTGACAGTTTTTGACGTTTGGTATGCAACTCGGGGAGGTCCGTGCGCGAGAATCCGTGTTCCTCCGATTGTACCGGGCCCTGGTGGGCTCAGACGTACGAGGCGGAACACCGATTTAAGAGGTCTGACAATTTGACGTTTAATGTGTAACTCGGGGAGATCCGTGCGCGAGAATCCGTGTTCCTCCGATTGTACCGGGCCCTGGTGGGCTCAGACGTACGAGGGGGAACACCGATTTAAGAGATCTGACAGTTGTCAGTAGTTAGATCGGCACCTACGTCGTATCGCGCGCACTCACTTACACTTGTGTTTTCTCTCGTCCGTGTCGCGATGGTTTACTTGGGTCTCGCTGCCCTGTCGTCGGACGACAGGGGGAGGGAGCAGATAGGCGGTAGAAAATGGGGTTCTAGTAGTACCACCTCAAGATGAGAGATCGGCGGAGGGCGTAGCGTTCGTAACGCGGGTCGTCGATACTAATATCTTCCAGCGAAGGGAAGTTCGGGACGTAAATGAGAGGCACGAGTCTCCACGGGGGAGGATTCGCGGCGGGACGAACCTCGGACGTTCCGTTTTCCGCGATTTGAGCGTACCGCTCGTATCGTGGATCCTCGGTGTCGATCCCTTCTGGTGGAGGGTAGCTCGGCGTGAACGTGATCGGGACAAGCTTCCACGGTGGAGAACTCGCGGGTTGGCGGGCCTTAGGTCGTTTATCCCGGACGATCCTCTTCGAACTCACGATTCGAACTGTTCCGGTGAATTCGATTTCGCGGAGGATGCGCGGGGGTTTCCGGATCCCGAGATTCCGGTCGTAGGTGGTCCCTTTTCCCTCCCGGAAGAGTCCTCCGAACAATCTCTTGAGCTGGTACTTGCGACCTGCGCGACGCGGCATTCGAAACACTATAAGGACACAACCACACTGACGTAATCGCACAACACAAAGGGAGAACAGAAAAATAAAAGAAAAGAAAATAAGTAAATTAAATCAACGTGTAATAACTAAAAGGAAGTGGCTGAATACAAGATTACGCGATAGCTACGAAAACGAAAATTAAACTAGAGCACTGCACGATGGCGAGATAACGACGCGAACACGATATAAATGAAATAACTAAATATACGGGAATAACTATAACTAAACTTAGGGATTAACGCAATTCGAAATTCGATAAACGAAACTAAAATTAATTAACTATGATATAACAACGCGCACTAAACTAAATTACGAACTAGAATTATAATACAAAAGAAATGAGATAGAGGAAATTGAAATGAACAAAACGAATATGGCAAGGTGCGGTACGATTAGGTCAGAAGACTAGGAATTAGAAGAGCGAAGTGATTTCAAGAAACTGTTGCGAAGAACTAGAACTAGAAGAGTGAAGCGAATTCAAGAAACTGTTGCGAAGAACTAGAACTAGAAGAGTGAAGCGAATTCAAGAAACTGTTGCGAAGAACTGTCGCAGAGCGCGAATCTTGCCATATTTATAATGGGAGCGCGGACCATAAGAATTCGGTGGAGCGTGACATTAATTGTTCTCGATCATACGATTTATACTATTGTTCTTCGTGTCACTATTATTCGCGAATGTTCGGTAAACACCTGTAATAGCTGTTGCTATGCCAGGGTTCGCTCGCACCGGCGTCTCATGGTTGCGGTTTGATATGAATATGTATGTATATATAAATGTACACTTTGATTGACCCGGGACGAAAATAGAATTAAAATCGGCGTAACGGCCACGATTCGTTCGCGCGAATTATATATCCCGAGAATTTGTTTGTTCGCGCAAATGCTGAAGCAAACGTTGGTACGACGTAACACCTTACCCCTTGGGGGCGCGCATTTTTCGGGGCGGCGAAGGGGGGGGGCTTGGGACGCTGGTACGTTGGTGCGCTGGTGAATGTGTGGACACGATGGTGGAGTCCGCCGACAATGGAGGTCCAATTCCAACGTCGGAACGACGTGACATCTCCCCCTCCGGGGGGGGGGCGGCGCTGCCCGGAGCTCAGACAGCGGGGATGTTGGCCCTCAGCGGCAAAATGTACCGGCACAGCTCGTCGCGGTGGCTGCTGTTTCGGAACACGTATTTAGCCATGGTGGTGGCTAGCCGGCTGGAGCACTCGTAGCAGTCCATTAGGGGCTGCTCGTTTTTCTGTTAGTACGTGGTGGGACCTCTCAATTGACCCATTGCTCTGGGGATGGTAAGCAGTTGTCTGGGCACGGGCGATCTTGAATTTCTTCGCTACCGCCTTCATCAGAGAGCTGGTGAAATTCCTCCCTTGGTCCGTCAGTAGCGCTTTCGGGGCTCCGAATCGGCAGATTAGGTGTTCTACGAAGGCGTCGGCGATTTCGACGGCGCCCATGCCCTTGAGGGGAGCTGCTAGGGAATATTTAGTGAGGAGGTCCTGCATCGTGAGGATGTATTGGTACCCTTCTGGGGTTGGTGGGAGGGGGCCTACGACGTCCATAGATACCTTGTCGAACGCTTTGCCCGGCGTGTCCGTCAATGTCATTGGGAGGCGGGTTTTTACCCTCGTAAGTTTGTGGAGTTGGCAACTGGGGCAATTGTTGACAAATGTCGTGACGTCCGCCTTCAGGGTCCTCCAATAGTACTTTTCTCGTATTCTCTTGTACGTTTTGGTTATTCCTTTGTGGCCGGCGTAGGCGGAGGTGTGATTTTCTACGAGTATCTCTTGCCTTCTGTCCTCCGCCGGAATTTGGACGTCGTGGGAACAGAGGAAAACTTGGAGTGGTAGTTGTGCGAAAATTGCGGTGATTGAGGCCTGGATGTGGTGCCAGGGGATGTTGTCAATCGTGGTTCTGGAGAGAGAAAACGTAGGGAGTTGGAGTTCGGTGACGACATTGTATAGGGAACGGAGGCATTCGTTGACGTCGTCGAGGGAGGCTTCGTGGAACGGGGATCTTTTGACTGGGAGCTGGATTAGTTTAAATGAGCCGATGTTGTCCACCTTGGCTCTATGGAGCACCAATTCTGTGCTGGTGGTGATCTTTCCTAGTCGGAAGAGGTCTGCCGCTCCTGGGTCCGCTGGCCTTCCGTCTTGTGTGATAAAACACACTAGGTTATCGTGCCTCATGATGAGTCTGTCCCGAAGATGGACTATGGTGCGGCGATGTGTGGGGTCCGGTGAGCCTGTTGGTCTGACAACCGTGTCTTCGTGGTCGGGGCCTAGGGTGTCGTCGGGATCGTAGGGGGTATGTGGGGGTGGTGACATAGTGGTTTGAGAAGTAGAGGGGGAGGGCGGGCTTGGGAAATAGGGGGTCGTGTTGTGGGGGCTAGTGGGTGTCGAGGTTGCCCCTGGTTTTCCCCCTTCTACGATTGTTTCGGCATCTGGGGAATCTCCGGGTGAGTTGCTTGTTAACCGACGGAGGAACGGGCTCGGAGGGGGTGGTATGGAGCGTCGGCTCCTCGTCCGAGGGGGCGTGAAGTCGTTGTTGTCTCTTGATGTGTCCCCTACGAATGTTGGGTCCGATGCTCGCGACGACGGGGAAAGGGTTGGCTCTTCCGGCGTGTCCTCGTAGATTGGTAGGGCTACCGGGTTGCGGGACAACGCATCCGCATTCGAGTTCGCTTTCCCGGGTTTGTAAATAACTTTATATTCGAATTCTGCGAGTTTCAGTCTCCATCGGAGCAGTCGTGAGGTGGGGTCCTTGACCGAAGTCATCCAGACCAACGGGCGATGGTCAGTGATGAGTAGGAATTGGCGACCGTAAATGTATGGTCGGAAATACTGGACGGCGAAGACTATGGCTAGACACTCTTTTTCGATGGTGGAGTAATTGAGTTCGGCTCCGTGTAAGATTCGTGAGGCGTAGGCGATCGGACGGTCATTGCCTACTTCACCCTGGCTCAACACTGCTCCGATGGCGTAACCGGAGGCGTCGCAAGTGACATTAAATGGTTTGTCGAAGTCGGGATATTGAAGTACCGGTTCGGAGCACAGAGCGCAGCGGAGGGTATTGAAGGCCCGTTCTTGGTCGGGCCCCCACGCGAATTTCGTTTCTTTCGTGAGTAGGCGCGTCAGGGGTTTCGAAATTTGCGCGAATTTATTGATAAATCGCCGGTAGTACCCTGCAAGACCGAGGAATTCGCGGACGTTGCGCGTGGATTTGGGTCTCGGGAAATCGCGCACCGCGATCACCTTTTGGGGACACGGTCTGACCCCGCTTTCGCTTATTTGGTGTCCGAGGTACGCTACCTCTTTGAATAGAAATCCGCATTTGGAGGGTTGGAGCTTTAGGTTCGCTTCGCGAAGTCGGCGCGCTAGTTTATCGAATTTCGAGCGGTGTTCCTCCAAGGTTCGAGCGTATATGACGATGTCGTCGAGGTACACGAACAACTCGTTACCCTGGAGGCCCGTTAGGATCGTGTCCATCAATCGCTGGAAGGTAGCCGGCGCGTTTTTCAAGCCGAACGGCATACGGTTATATTGATAGTGACCGAACGGGGTGGAGAAGGCGGTTTTCGCCGCGTCCGCCGATTCCATCCCGATTTGATGGAAGCCGCTAGCCAAATCAAATACGCTGAAATATTTGGCGCTGCCCAGCTGATCGAGTATTTCATTTATGCTGGGCAGCGGGTATGCATCAGCTACCGACTTCTCATTCAGAGCGCGGTAGTCGATTACCATGCGCCATTTTTTGTTGCCGTCGGCGTCCGGCTTCTTGGGAACGATCCACAAGGGGGAATTGTAGGGAGAGCTTGACGGGACCACGATGTCGTTTGTCAGGAGTTCGCGCATTTGTTTATCTATTTCCTCTTTGTGGATCGGTGGATATCGGTATTGCTTGGTGTGAACGGGGATATCGTCTGTGGTTGGTATTTTGTGTGTTAGCGCGTTTGTTTTGCCTAGACGATCCCCCTCGAGATGGAAGAGGTCGTGGTGTTCCTCCAACAGGGAGTTGACGTGGTCAGTCTCGTCTGAATTTAGGTGACCGGTTTTAATTATTTCGCGTAGTTCGTTTACGCGGACTGCAGGGGTCTTCGCGGAGTGATCGGTTACGATCGTCTCGCACAGACGGTCTGTGCGAGTTTTAGAATTTGAGCAAGAAGGAGTGTCCGAAGCGGATTCGGGGCTGTGGTGGGGAGGGACGGTTTCGACCTCTTCTACCTCTAGTGATGGGAGGGAGAAGGTCGCGGTCTTTTCGGAGGCGTTGACGCATCGCAGGTACGCTTTGCCGCAATTGTTCGTGACGAGGCAGTCGCCTAGGAAAACGTGTGGTTCGATTCCCATACGGGGAATGTAGCCTGTCGCGGGACCGTGAACGTGAACGGCGATACATGCGATCGTTCTGGCCTCGATCTGGTGTTCGCGCGCGTTCGAAAACGGTATTCGGACGTTGTTTTTAACGACTTCGTTTTTGGCGAAAGATATTTCGCCCTCGTCCTGGAAGAAGGGGGCGCCAAGGATTCCGTCGACGTTGGAGGGGAGAGTGTCGGGAAAGAGTTGGAACGAGACAGGTACAGAGTCGTTGAGCAGCGCGTCTACTTGACCTAGGGTGGGGATGGTACCTTCCGTGATTCCGTGGACTTGTATGACGTTATCGGAATCGATGGGGACACCTGGTTTTACGCTAGACGCTCTAATGATATTTAGTTCCGAGCCGGTGTCTAAGAGGAGTTCGCACGGAGAGAAGAGTTGTGGCGCGGTGACGTTTACGCGGGGGATCGGGGAGTTGGGCGCGAGATTTATTGCCGAGATGAATCGGGGAGCGTCTCGTGGCGTTCTGCCGTCAGGTGGACCGCGCTTTGAGTCGGGGCCTCCCGTCCGGATGTTGATTTGGGCGGGAGGCGGTCCCCGTTTCCCTGTTTCAATTTGTTATTGTATTCGCGTTTGCGACATTCATGGATGTCGTGACCCGGGTTTTTACAGTATCGACAGAATTTGGGAGACTCCGCGGGGTATTTTTCGCGAGACTCGGAGTGGGGGCTCGGAGGGCGCCGATCGTCTCGCAGCCTGGGGCGCGGGGGTTCGCGGTGAGGGAGTAACGGTCGTGGGGCATCGGACCCCTGGCCTCCAGCCTGAGGAAGGCGCCAGGAGGAAGAAGACGGTTCATGGTACGAGGAGGTCCGCCCCTCGCAGGGCTCTGGCGCGTTCGTTCGCGCCTCCGTGAAGTGTACCCGCCGATAATCGTAGCGGAGGGGTTCGCCGTATCGGCGTTTATCGAGCTCGTATTGCTTGTAGGCATTGATAGCCTCGTTAAAAACCGTGTTCAGGGGCTGGTCACGGAAGGAGCGAACGTCTGTTCGCAGAGTGGGGATAAGTCCTCGAATGAAACTGTCTTTCGTAAGGTTGTCGACCTCGGTTTTGTTGGGGTCGTCTCGGTGACAGTCTAGGATCGCGGTACGTAGATCTTTTACGCGACTTATAAAATCGAGCACGTGCTCCGTTATCCCTTGCGAAATGCTCGCCAGTTCGCCACGGTACTGGTCGACGAAACGGTGGGGGCCTAAGACGTCCTTGAGACGGTTGCAGAGGTCGGCGATGGTGGAACAATCCTCGTCCTCCACGGCGGCGTAGGCGCGACCGCGGAGTTTGTTACAAGCGAGTTTTGTTAGCGTACGTTCCGCGTACGGGGGTATGACTTCGCGGGCGCGTTTACACGCGCGTACGAATTGAAGGACGGTCATGTTACTGCCGTCGAAGGTGGGGATGCATTCGACGGCCTGCTTGACCGTGAAATTCGCGGGATTGGGGCGCGGGGGCTCGCCGAGAAGATTCGGTTCGGAGCCTGGTGTAAAGCGCGGGTTGTTTGAGTCGAGATTTTGGGAGCGAAGATCGTACAGTTCGCGACGCATGGCTCGTAGCTCTTCTTGAAGGGCGGCACTGGGATCGTATGCCCTTCGCGCGGTTTCGAGGGCGGCTGCTTGTTCCCGGAGGGCGGCCTCCTTTTCGGCCAGCTCTAGCTGGAACGCGAAGAGTTCCTCGTTGGTGAGGGGTATGGGCGCGTCTGGGTCCAGTTTCGAATTGTTGGGATCCATTGTGGAATACGGGGGGGGGGTGCCGTGCGAGATAGGGATACGGAACTCGCAAGATGGAGGCGGCTAGCTCCGAAAGAGAAAAAAAAAGAAAGGGGCAACCGATCTATTCGGTGATCGTCGATGTCCTACCGACTGCGCCAAATTTCTGTTACGTCCCGGATGGGGGTCGTAACGTGTTTATGGACTTTGACGATCTTCGGTCCACGTGGCGCGTACGTCCACGTCTGACCAGGCCCGAATTTTCGGTTGTCCGAGGGAGATAACAAACGGGAACGGGGAATTAGCGAAGTCGCGTTGCTGCTAGAATGGGAACCGCGATTTACGACGCGTAACGGTACTCTTATACAATCGCGAAGGTTCCGGGCGGTCCCTGACGTCACAGTGATCGTGGCACGGCGTGCGAATCGAATTCTTGGGAGGACGGATTATGACGCGATAATCCGTGTTCCTCCGATTGTACCGGGCCCTGGTGGGCTCAGACGTACGAGGGGGAACACCGATTTAAGAGATCTGACAGTTTTTGACGTTTGGTATGCAACTCGGGGAGGTCCGTGCGCGAGAATCCGTGTTCCTCCGATTGTACCGGGCCCTGGTGGGCTCAGACGTACGAGGCGGAACACCGATTTAAGAGGTCTGACAATTTGACGTTTAATGTGTAACTCGGGGAGATCCGTGCGCGAGAATCCGTGTTCCTCCGATTGTACCGGGCCCTGGTGGGCTCAGACGTACGAGGGGGAACACCGATTTAAGAGATCTGACAGTTGTCAGTAGTTAGATCGGCACCTACGTCGTATCGCGCGCACTCACTTACACTTGTGTTTTCTCTCGTCCGTGTCGCGATGGTTTACTTGGGTCTCGCTGCCCTGTCGTCGGACGACAGGGGGAGGGAGCAGATAGGCGGTAGAAAATGGGGTTCTAGTAGTACCACCTCAAGATGAGAGATCGGCGGAGGGCGTAGCGTTCGTAACGCGGGTCGTCGATACTAATATCTTCCAGCGAAGGGAAGTTCGGGACGTAAATGAGAGGCACGAGTCTCCACGGGGGAGGATTCGCGGCGGGACGAACCTCGGACGTTCCGTTTTCCGCGATTTGAGCGTACCGCTCGTATCGTGGATCCTCGGTGTCGATCCCTTCTGGTGGAGGGTAGCTCGGCGTGAACGTGATCGGGACAAGCTTCCACGGTGGAGAACTCGCGGGTTGGCGGGCCTTAGGTCGTTTATCCCGGACGATCCTCTTCGAACTCACGATTCGAACTGTTCCGGTGAATTCGATTTCGCGGAGGATGCGCGGGGGTTTCCGGATCCCGAGATTCCGGTCGTAGGTGGTCCCTTTTCCCTCCCGGAAGAGTCCTCCGAACAATCTCTTGAGCTGGTACTTGCGACCTGCGCGACGCGGCATTCGAAACACTATAAGGACACAACCACACTGACGTAATCGCACAACACAAAGGGAGAACAGAAAAATAAAAGAAAAGAAAATAAGTAAATTAAATCAACGTGTAATAACTAAAAGGAAGTGGCTGAATACAAGATTACGCGATAGCTACGAAAACGAAAATTAAACTAGAGCACTGCACGATGGCGAGATAACGACGCGAACACGATATAAATGAAATAACTAAATATACGGGAATAACTATAACTAAACTTAGGGATTAACGCAATTCGAAATTCGATAAACGAAACTAAAATTAATTAACTATGATATAACAACGCGCACTAAACTAAATTACGAACTAGAATTATAATACAAAAGAAATGAGATAGAGGAAATTGAAATGAACAAAACGAATATGGCAAGGTGCGGTACGATTAGGTCAGAAGACTAGGAATTAGAAGAGCGAAGTGATTTCAAGAAACTGTTGCGAAGAACTAGAACTAGAAGAGTGAAGCGAATTCAAGAAACTGTTGCGAAGAACTAGAACTAGAAGAGTGAAGCGAATTCAAGAAACTGTTGCGAAGAACTGTCGCAGAGCGCGAATCTTGCCATATTTATAATGGGAGCGCGGACCATAAGAATTCGGTGGAGCGTGACATTAATTGTTCTCGATCATACGATTTATACTATTGTTCTTCGTGTCACTATTATTCGCGAATGTTCGGTAAACACCTGTAATAGCTGTTGCTATGCCAGGGTTCGCTCGCACCGGCGTCTCATGGTTGCGGTTTGATATGAATATGTATGTATATATAAATGTACACTTTGATTGACCCGGGACGAAAATAGAATTAAAATCGGCGTAACGGCCACGATTCGTTCGCGCGAATTATATATCCCGAGAATTTGTTTGTTCGCGCAAATGCTGAAGCAAACGTTGGTACGACGTAACACACGCAGTGAAACGTGTTTCAACTTGATCACGACTCTGTTTCCAAAAAACTCCTATCACTCGATCCCGGCGCCTATCTCTCACATCAGTTGCTCCAACCCAATCGGTGTAACAGAGTGAATACGATACTTTGTGATTTTTTAAATTTATATTGTACATGTGGTGTACGAAGCAGATCGATTATTTGGACTATTTTGATTTCAACAAGGTATAAGATCCTGGTTATTCCAAGATAAAATAGTTTGTAATTAGTTTCATCCAGCATATTTTGTTTTTTTTGCAGAATTATCCCTCGAATCAATGTACATACACTTAGTCAATATTTGACACACCATTACTATTGTTGTGACCGTTGTGTAATAAATGTCATAAAAAACTATTTGCTAATACATTTATTGAGCATACCTTATTCCATACTTAGCTTGTTCAATGTTTATATTCATATTTATGTATTTGATTAGAAGATCCTTGCATTAGAAGTATTGGGTTAAAGCAATTGCTCTTGTGATACAAGTATTTGAATATTGTAATCTTATTTGATTCAAAGTTGATGTAAGTTTATTAACTATGGATGGAAAGGTATTAAAAAAATGCTTTGTGTTGGTTAATATTGAATTATTCATTACTATTGCAAGCTTATTACTCATGCAAATTACTATTGCATGATCGCATGGTACAGTAATCCCTTGATTTTCCCCCTGGGGCTGTACGTGGAGTGGACAAAAATCGCGGTTTAGACTTGTTTTTTACCACGTTTTTATTAGGTCGCTTTCTTGTCTGTCTGACCGTCCGCTTTCCTTCCGCAAAATTTTGTAATCGTATTTTAAACCACTTTCCGATGATCTGGAGACTTGAAATTTGAAACATAGCCCAGAACTGGATGACAATGCAATATTAAGTCGGTTTCATGTCTGTCTGTTTGTTTAATAACGAGTTAATAACGAATAATTATTTAAATAAAAAAAATTTTTTTTAAACCACGTTTTTAAGACGGACGAAAAATAATTATTTAAATTTGTTGCGGATTGAAAAGGGGTATCGAGCACAACTCGGAGGAAACTACTTTTACAATCAGCTTTATTTGCCCAACGTGGGTTCGTCGGCTTACACAAACACTATGAACAAATTTACAATAAAGAGGCGAATTGTAGCTAAGGGATTAGCGTTGATTATTCGCGACCGATACCGAGAATCCGAATGCAAACGATTTACTTTAACTATGGAACCGGTCAAGAGACGCGCGACATCACTTAGTATTTGCAGAGATAATTCGTACAAGCGGATCGAATGAGAACTGGGGCCGATCGATCAGCTGGCAGTTAACCGTCACCGTCGATCACCTGCATCGCAGATCGATAGCGCGATCAACCAATCTGATTAGCGCGTCGCGGTGACTAATCGATTGCCATCGACAGTAATCGATGTCGACGGTGCCGGCCAATGACCACGTGATTCGGCGATCGATCCCAGATCTCGCTACGATTAGATGCGCAGCCAATCGACGCGTCAACGTCGCTGACGCATTCAGCCAATCCCAAACAAAATTACTTAAATAAAGAAAATAAATAATGAAACAAATTTTAATATACGGACTAAAAAACCACAATTAAAACGGATTAAAAAGTATAATTTAAAATGCACTAAAAAATATGAAATAAAATTTTCCCTAGCCTCATACAGATGTCTAACCCCATACAGATAGTCCTGAAAATTTGTGATTGTGCATTTTTAAAAGCTATGAAAATACTTTTAAGATTTAAAACGAAAAACGTGGGGCGCATGCAATAGATGCATGAATAGTTCACTTAAATCAGTAACAATTTTATTGCACTGCAAATGATATGGATTGTTGTGCGAGTTTTCTTAACGATAACTACTCTCTAAACTCTTTACTATTACCTCTCGCACACACGTTTTCGCAATCACAATTACATTGTGAGAACACGCGGGCCTTTAAACTACGTCGGCGACGGCGGCACGGTCGGTCACCCGATCCGTATTTTGTTATGTCCTTCTCTATGTTCGGCACTCTTTTGAAGTCTCGTCGCGTTCGATCAGAGATAAAAAATAGCACACCCTCTACGATCTATGTCATTTAAAAACCCTAGCTTTTTGACATAGATCGAGAAATTACTGTATCACTTATACAAATAAACGTTGCGTTATACATTTAATTGCATTTTGTCGTTTTAATGTGTTAAATATGAATTCATACTACTGACGAACCGCGAATGAGCAGAGTAGAACGAACGCACCGTCGACACACGTATCGATATGTTTTATTATTTCTCGATAGTAATTTGTTATTTATTTTTAGTGGTTTCTAATGTCCAGTGTGTGTTTGTCACATCCATAATGTACATTGATCTTACAATTTATATATCTTACAATATGTTACAATTTATTTTTTCGGAAAAATATTATTTGCAGAAAAATATCCGTGTTACGGATTAGAAGGGGGTAAAACAAGTCACTTCACTTAGAACTAAACTTTATTTCCGCAACTAGGGTGCGTTCGAATTGTAACTGAAGCTATGTACAAGGATGGTTTTAACCGGTCAAAACACAAGCTCGTTCTGGCTAGATTTGACGAATAAAGAGTGTTATTTGCGAACTAGATGAGTTTTCCCTTGATAGATATTCACTTGTAGAAGAAGTGAATCCCGAGATTTGAATCGACTCACTCGCGAAAACCGGTCAAGCGACGCGCGACGTTTTCTGAAGGAACGAGTTAGAACGACTAACGTACGTTGAGATCGGAGTCGAACAGCTGGCAGTTTACCGTCACCGTCGAACTATTGATTGGAGGATCGATAGAGCGATCCGCCAATAGTAATCCCAATTTTGGGGTCGATAATCGATTGTAATCGACGTCCGACGGTGCTGGCATAAGCTACTGCGAGCTGCTTATCGACTCTCGATCTCGCTGTTACGCGTGAATCCGCCAATAGCGCGGCGGCGCAGTAAATCGGCGCGTTCACGCTGCCGACACGCTCAGCCAATTCCAAACAATCCGAATGTCCAAATTTTTGATTAAGTGTAATTAGTACGTGCTTTGATGAAACAAAACACATAGGTATATATATAATATGGTTTAGGGGGTTCTTGTTTAGCAAAAACACCAGGTTGATTCGTCTAAAAAGTAGAGGTTTTTATTATGTACAAAATAAATAATTGATTTGCAAGTGTTGTACTAACCTAAAAAGTAGAGAATCAACAATTAAATGTTTGTGCTTCCCTATCTGATCACTCGTGGTCTTTGATTTATTAATCAACGAAATTATTAATATAAATGTTTTAATAATAATATATAAATTATTAAATTATGTGATGTTTGGTTTTCTCAATCTCTGTCGATATCGATCTATCTGCTTCTATCTGTTTCTGTCTATCAATTCTCAAGTCCCGCCATCTCTCGAGAATATAGTGTCGGCTCACCAACACATACACAAACCTTACATCTCCCCTCCGCAAGATGCTTAATTTTCATCTGGGGATGGAAATTTAGCGTTTTCCAATTATTCTTTACCACAGATCAGTAGATACAGGTATGAGCTTTGTGATGTGATACAAACCAAGTGATCTTTTTTTATGACCAGTGTTAATTTTATAAATTGAATCTGATACTTTTGTTACGTCCTTGTTGGGACGTTTTTAGAGAAATTAAAGAGTTAAAGATTTTAATGAGAGATATAACGCAGTTTTGAACCTACCTGCATTCACCGGCTTCGGTTCGGGTAATTGAGGGTACTTTTATATGAAAATGGCTTTACATAAGGATGTGGAACGAAGAAATCGACGTTGGGTATTTTAAATGATTTTAAAATATGATTTTAAATGTAACAATTGACCAAGATATATTTTATAAATGAACAAATTCAGAATACATAGAATTGTGATTAAATATTACAAATGTTAGTATTTACCGATTGATGTTTCTCTTATTCGCTTATTCGCTTAATTGTCTTTGTAAGTGGTGAATCCTACGCTCGCTTGGTTTGGTGATGATGATGATGATGATGATTTGAAGAATATAAAAATCCAGCGGGTATACACGCTTTAATTTTGAATTATTAAACTTCACAAATATTCACTCAATTGAAACAATTTGAACTATAAACTTGACTTTGATTTAACGTTTCAGAGATCTCGATTATTAAATGTGTACTTTTGATTGTCGACTGCCTGCTCCTGATGAGGAGGCTCCCTTTATAGATTTGTTAATCCATTGTTCTTCGCTTAATCTTCTTATGGTGGATGCATGCTCATCAATTTCTTTGTAATCATATTTCTTCTTAATCCATCGTCTATCTCTTGACCGGACGCTTGATATTCGATTCATTTGCACCGGTCTATTGTTCATCAATCTTTTATCAATTTTTATATTCTTCGATGACGAATAAATTTCAACGGAAGTTTCTTTTAGTTAATCGCTCGCATATTATGTTTCGAATTATTTCATTTGTTAACAATCCTATATAGTTCGCTGCAAAATATATCTTATAAACTTTTCTTAATTCTATCGCTCGCAGTACGGTATAAAATACAATAATTCAGTATTCAATATAATATTTGATATAATAATTGATTACAATTCTCGCACAAAATTAATAAAACAAATAAGAAAAGAAATATATGATTAAGTTTATTAATTATTATTTATGATAGGACCACCGGACGTGACACTTTCTTCATTATTTTAAAGGGACCAATTCTGATTTCATCCATTTTTCTCCTGTTTAATTTATTTTCATTAACTACATAAACTAAATCTCCTTCTTTGAAATTATACTGTGTTCTGTTTCTATCAAATATAGATTTGTTATACTCATGGGATTTTTTTGTTTTAAGCAGTGCTATTTTTCTATCTTGTTCCAAATTCCTTGTATTCTTATTTTTCTCTTTTAATTCAGGTGGTAACAAGTCCGTGGATTCTCCACTTAGCAGGTATTTTCGTGAAAATCCTGTAATTGTGTGATTCGTTTCGTTATATTTATTTGCACATTCTTCTGCTATTTTGGGCCATGCTGATTTTTTTCCTTTTTCATTCAGTTTACAACGTATTCTATTTACCAGCGTTTGGTTCAATCTTTCATTTAGACCGTTAGAGAAAGGTGCATCTACTGCTGTAAAAATCAATTGTATATTTCGATTCTCAAGATAGTTTTTGAATTCGTTCGAGTTCAGGGCTGGATATTGATCTGAGAGCAGTATTTCAATCGTGTTATCTTTGGACACCTTCTCGATCAGCTTTATGAAGTCTTGAGCATTTTGATTTTTCGAGCATAAGCTGTATGTAAATCTCGTAAAATAGTCCACTAATAGATGTAGGTATTTCTTTGTTGATCTTCGACCCCCAAATCCACCGACTGTGTCCACCGACATTATTTGGAAGGGTTTTTCGGCTGGACCTAATTGTGACATTAGGCCATATTTTCTGTTTGTTCTTGTTTTATTTTTAATGCAAACTTCACAGTTTTTACATATCATTTTAATGTTTTTCATTATATTCTGTGCCGTGTAAAAAGGTTTTACCTCAGCTTCCATCTGGTTTATTCCTATGTGGCAGTAGTTTTCATGAATTCTCTTCAGCAAAGTTTTACTATATTCTTCACTTAATATTATTCTTTTTCTTTTTTTCTTTTCCTCTTTATAATAAATCCCGTCTTCCATAGTAGATTTTACATTCTCTCTTAACTGTTTGTTTTGTGCTTGATCATTTTTTATATCTTCCAGACTAATAATATTTACCGTCTTTAGGTTATCTTCGTTATTTTCGTGATTTTCAAAAACTGGATGTCTGCTGAGGCAGTCTGCTTCTATATTTGTTTTTCCTGGATTGTATTTTATTGTAAAGTTATATTGGAACAAGTAATGAATCATATCCCCTAATTCATCATCTGTTCTATTTTTAACATTTAGCTATTCTAGTGGTTTATGATCTGTATATACAGTGAAGGAGTTTCCCAGTAACCAATGTTGCCAGAATTTCAGACTCTCCTTTATTGCTAAACATTCCAAAAAAATGGCTTTTTTCTTTTTTTGTGATTCATTTAGCTTCTTTGAGAAGTAAGCTACAGGTTTCAGTTCTCCATTTAATTGAGTTTGTTTTAGAACAGATCCTAAACCCTGTATGCTGGCATCCGTGTATATAAATGTCGGTAACTTGGGATCAAAAATTGCAAGATTTGGTCTAGAACAGAGATGATTTTTTATTATTTCAAATGCTTCTTGGCATTCATTCGACCAATGAAATTTTATATCTTTGCGGAGTAGATTGTGTAATGGCTCAAGTATCATTGTAACATTTGGAATATATTTTCCATGAAAATTAATTTTCCCTAACAACTGTCTTATATGTTTCTTGTTTTGTGGAGTTGGGCATTTTCTTATTGATTTTAAGTTATCTTTTAGAGGTGTAATTGTATTATCTTTTATTAGATGTCCTAAGTATTGTACTGAATTTGATGCAAATTTGCACTTTGTGAATTTTAGTCTAAATCCTTCTTTTTTGATAGCGTCCAGCAATCTTTTAATATGTAATATATGCTCAGCAAATGTTTTTGAGAAAATTAATATATCGTCAATATAGTTTACTGCAAATCCCGATAAACCATATTTTTTTATGATACCTCTTAAAATTCGTTGAAAAATTGCTGGGGACGTCTTTAGGCCAAAAGGAAGACATGTCCATTGATAGTGACCTTCTTGAGTCACGAATCCTGTTTTTGGTCTATCTTGAATTCTTAAAGGTATGGACCAAAAGGCAGAGTTTATGTCGAGAGTTGTATAATATTTACAGTCAATGGTCACAGTCATTAGGTCTTCTATTAGAGGAAATGGTTGGAATTGAGGGACTATTATCTTGTTCAATTCTCTAAAGTCTATACATAAACGACTTCTTTTCCCTTCATCTCTTTTAAAGGCTAACGTCACTGGCGCTGCGAAAGGACTGTATGACTCCTCAATCAAATTATGTTTTAGTAGTTCCGCGATCTGTTTTTCTATCTCAATTCTATCTGTGATTGAACATCTATATGGTCTTTTATAGCAATATTTTTCTGTTTGTAGGTCAATGAATGCTTCATAATTTTTTACTTTGCCTACGTCATATTTATCTTTAACGAAAATCTGTTTATATTCATTTATTAGGACGGTTATTTCTTCTCTTTGATCTGAATCTAAATGTTCAGTATCAATAGTAAATTGGTTTGTGTCTATTCCTTCATTGAAATTTACTTCATATTCTTGAATTGATTTTTCTGTCTCCTGTTCTTTTTTTATAATTTCTTTATATTGATTATCTTTTATATCCTCTTCTAGTTTTTTTATATTTAAATTCTCATCATGCGTCAATCCAAAACTTTTAATTGTATCCAATCCCAATATCATATCACTATCAAAATCATTACTTTCCAATATAAATGCATTTATATTTTTTTCTTCGTCCAGTATTTTTGCTTTTAGTGTTATCAATCCGTTAGTTTTTCCCCTACCATTAATCGATTTTAACGTGCTGCTTTGTTGGTCTTTTTCTTTGTTTTTTAATTTAACTAATTTAGAATTTATCACTGTAACATTTGAACCAGGATCATAAATTCCTGTAACTTTCAATATGTTGTTTAATAGAACGTCAATTTTAATTAATGGTGGGAAATTCAGTTTTTTTGATCTTCTGTATTAAGTTCAACTCCTAATATTGAATTTGTAGATATGTTCCTATTTTGAATTTTATTTCTTTCTGTTTTGTACCAGCATAGGTTTTCCGGGTGGAATCGGTTATTCTTACCTTTTTCTTCACAAATCCTGCATGGCTTTTTATCGTTTCTTGTTGTTTCTGATTTTATAATTCTTTTTACATCTTTGTTATCCTCTATAATCTTTTTATTCGTTGTTTTTTCGTATCTTCTTAATTCATTAAATAAGTCTTGTGAGTTTCTTAAATCTTCTCTATCGATTTTTTCTCTTACCCATGCCGGTAATCCTGCAGCAATCAGATTCATTAGAGTTATTCTATCTATATCTTTGTTTGTTTCTAGTAATAGACGTTCTTTTCTTAAAGCATAATCTAAAAGTGAGCCATTCAGAAATCTATAATTTATTGCATGCATTACCGGTGCCCATCCTTTATCTGCAAAGGTTCCTAAAAAGTTTTCTTTCCAAACTCTCCATTCTGAATTTAGCGTGTTTTTTATCAACATAGAACTATGCCAGTCTCTGCAATTATCTTCTAGAAACAATCTTAAAATTTCAATTTTTTCGACATCTTTTGTAACATTTAATCTATTACATTCGCTCTCATACGTTGATAACCATTGGTTTACACTGACGTTTTTACCATTGAATTTCTCAATTACGAATTTTTCGGAAATTTTACTTAAGTTTCGATCTTTCAGGGTTTGATTATTGTCTTTATGTTCCGACAACTTTTCCAAGATCTTTATTAAATTTTCATCTATTTGTGTTGTTTGACTTTCTTCTAATAGATAGTCACCTATTGCCATATTTCCACATTCATCCTTATAATTATCTAATACTTTTTCATTTAGACTGAACCATACACTTCGTGTTTGTCCACGTTTCTTGAGAGTTGTTGCAACTTTTTTGAACTCGGGCAGAGTTGAGAGCTCTGCATGATATTTTAGCGGCCCCAAGTTACTTGGGATATAAAATTTTTTTCCTTCTTCATTTGTTATCGATGTAATGGTTATAATACTTGTTTTGGGATCTTCCGCTGCAATGACTTCAAACTGGAATCTTAACCTCTCCATAATCACGTGTAATGAATATGTCTTCTCGTGCACGTTTCTTGCCCAAACGTGATAATTGTTGATTTATAATATGGTTTAGGGGGTTCTTGTTTAGCAAAAACACCAGGTTGATTCGTCTAAAAAGTAGAGGTTTTTATTATGTACAAAATAAATAATTGATTTGCAAGTGTTGTACTAACCTAAAAAGTAGAGAATCAACAATTAAATGTTTGTGCTTCCCTATCTGATCACTCGTGGTCTTTGATTTATTAATCAACGAAATTATTAATATAAATGTTTTAATAATAATATATAAATTATTAAATTATGTGATGTTTGGTTTTCTCAATCTCTGTCGATATCGATCTATCTGCTTCTATCTGTTTCTGTCTATCAATTCTCAAGTCCCGCCATCTCTCGAGAATATAGTGTCGGCTCACCGACACATACACAAACCTTACATATATATTGTCACTTGTTATTTGACGTTAGCGATGAGATTGTGATCTCAACGAAAGAAGTGAGTATTTAGACCTGTTGTCATTTAAGAAAAAATTTACGGACAGAATTATTCGTATTTTCAATATTCTACCAAGAAGTGGATTTAATACCTACTTGCATGTAAAATGGAAATTTTTAATGGGAGAAGAAAAAATACTTTTGTACACATTTACGAAGGATATTCTTACAACAAAGATTCTAAGAATCCGAAGATCTACCGTTGTTCTCGACGTCAAACTAACAAGTGTACAGGATCATTAATTCAAAAAGATGATCATTATTTTGTGCAAAAACCACACATTCATCCTAGCGAACCGCGCTGTGCAGAAGTATTAAAATTAAAATCAGCCATACTAGAGGAATGTAATAAAAATCCTTCGGGAAATAATAAGGCCATCTTTGACAATATTTGTCGTACAAATTCTGATACAGCAACATATGTTTCGTACAATAGTATGAAATCGATAATGTCAAGAGAGAAGGGAAAATCACGACCAGGTTTGCCAAAAACTGTGCAGAGTGCACACGAAATATTACAAAATTATGATGTGCTGAAAGAAATTTACAAGGGATGTGCAATCTCGAATGATAACAAATACGCACTCATTTTCTCCAATACTACTGTTACGTCGTACCAACGTTTTGCTTCAGCATTTGCGCGAACAAGCAAATTCTCGGGATCTATAATTCGCGCGAACGAATCGTGGCCGTTACGCCGATTTTAATTCTATTTTCGTCCCGGGTCAATCAAAGTGTACATTTATGTATCAAAATGTATATATATATATATATATATTCATATCAAACCACAACCATGAGACGCCGGTGCGAGCGAACCCTGGCATAGCAACAGCTATTACAGGTGTTTACCGAACATTCGCGAATAATGGTGACACGAAGAACAATAGTATAAATCGTATGATCGAGAACAATTAATGTCACGCTCCACCGAATTCTTATGGTCCGCGCTCCCATTATAAATATGGCAAGATTCGCGCTCTGCGACAGTTCTTCGCAACAGTTTCTCGAATTCGCTTCACTCTTCTAGTTCTAGTTCTCTGACCTGATCGTATCGCATCTTGCTATATTCGTTTTCTTGATTTCAATTTTCTTCTATCTCATTTCATTTATAATTCTAGTTCGTAGTTTAGTTTAGTGCGCGTTCTTCTATTATAATTAAATAATTTTAGTTTCGGTTATTGATTTTCGAATTGCGTTAGTTTCTAAGTTTAGTTATAGTTATTTCCGTAGATTTAGTTATTTCATTTATATCGCGTTCGTTACCCCGCCGTCACGCAGTGCTCCAGTTAATTTTCGTTTTCGTTGCTATCGCGTAATTTTGTATCTAGCCACTTTCTTTCAGTTATTATACGTTGATTTAATTTACTTATTTTCTTTTCTTTTATTTTCTGTTCTCCTTTTGTGTCGTGCGATTACGTCAGTGTGGTTGTGCCTTATAGTGTTTCGAATGCCGCGTCGCGCAGGTCGCAAATATCAACTCAAGAGATTGTTCGGAGGACTCTTCCGGGAGGGAAAAGGGACCACCTACCACCGGAATCTCGGGATCCCGAAATCCCCGCGCATCCTCCGAGAAATCGAGTTTACCGGAACAGTTCGAATCGCGAGTTCGAAGAGGATCGTCCGGGATAAACGACCTAAGGCCCGTCAACCCGCGAGTTCTCCCCCGTGGAAACTTGTCCCCATCACATTCACGCCGAGCTACCCTCCACTCGAAGGGATCGACACTAAAGATCCGCGATACGAGCGGTACGCCCAAATCGCGAACACCGTAACGCCCGAGGTTCGTCCCGCCGCGAATCCGCCCCCGTGGAAACTCGTGCCGTGCGTCTACGTCCCGAAATTCCCTTCACTCGAAGACATTTGTCTCGATGATCCGCGCTACGAGCGCTACGCCCTCCGCCGATCTCTCATCCTGAGGTGGTATTACTAAAACCCCCATTTTCTACCGCCTATCCGCTCCCTCCCCCTGTCGTCCGACGACAGGGCAGCGAAACCCAAGTAAACCATCGCGACACGGACGAGAGGAACACAAGTGCAAGTGAGTGCGCGCGATACGACGTCGGTGCCGATCCAACTACGGATAATTGTGGTCAAGAAAAATCCGGTGTTCCGCCTCGTACGTCTGAGCCCACCAGGGCCCGGTACAATCGGAGGAACACGGATTCTCGCGCACGGATCTCCCCGAGTTGCATACTAAACGTCAAAATTGTCAGATCTCGTAAATCGGTGTTCCCCCTCGTACGTCTGAGCCCACCAGGGCCCGGTACAATCGGAGGAACACGGATTATCGCGTCATAATCCGTCCTCCCAAGAATTCAATTCGCACGGCGTGCCACGATCACTGTGACGTCAGGGACCGCCCGGAACCTTCGCGATTGTATAAGAGTACCGTTACGTGTCGTAAATCGCGGTTCCCATTCTGGCAGCAACGCGACTTCGCTAATTCCCCGTTCCCGTTTATTATCTCCCTCGGACAACCGAAAAATCGGGCCTGGTCAGACGTGGACGTACGTGCCACGTGGACCGAAGATCGTGAAAGTCCATAAACACGTTACGACCTCCATCCGGGACGTAACACTACATTGCTAACTGCATTAGAAAATTTCAAAGAAATATATATGGATGGTACATTGTCCGTAAGTATTTGAGATAAACCATTTATATGATTAATACCTTTCAAGTAGAGAAAGTCTTTACATTTTGATAATTTTTTATCTCTTATTAGGTCGTACCACGAATGCCTCCGTTTCATCAACTCTACACTGTACACATTCGTTACAATGACACGGTATACCACTGTTGATAATTTCTGTTACGCTTATCTCACATTATCAGATTAAAAAATGATGTTACTTTATAGGGAATCGCTACCATTTTTGTTTTATGTGAATGTCGTACTCGGACAATGTACGAAGCAATATGGAGGAAAATAGTTTGTTCCACGATTGCAAGATAACTTAGAAACTGTCATGTGTGATTACGAGAGAGCTGCTATGGAAAGTGTACAAGCACAATTCCCCAGGGTTACCATACATGGATGCTGGTTTCATTTTACTCAGGTAGAATATAAGTTTTGACATTATTCATGTATTTTTTGCAATACTTACCTCACGTACGTGCTAAATAGAGAATTGAGTAATCCTTTTTTTATTATTCAGGCTGTATTAAGAAAGTGGAAGAAGTTGGGGTTGCAAGGAGCACCAAGGGAGATTCTGTCAATGGCTATGACAATGCCTTCAGCTCCATCCAATATATTTCCAGAAGCATTACATCAAATGCAATTAGTCGCTGACCGTTTATGCGGCACATTTCCAAATGTACTTCTGTTTATGGCATATCTGCGCAATGTGTGGCTTCCTATTTCTTCCAAAGTCAGCGTATATGGTTCGGCAGTGAGGACAAACAACATTGTTGAGTCGTTTAATAATACTCTTGGGCAACGTTTCCAATCAACGCGGCCGAATTTGTGGATCTTTTTAGGTAAGTTTTCACGTTTTAATACGTGCAATTCTTTTTGTTTCTTTGCACTAACATTTTTTAAAAATTTATTTACAGTTAACTTGTTAAAATAAATCAGAGATGAAACTCGTGCCAATAGACAAAAGAACGCCAAAATTAAGTTATCCCAAGATAATTTAGTTTCCGAGATACTGCCAATTGATCAATTCTTGCAGATGTTTAATAGAGATTATGAACAACAGCATTATGTTGATAATGTATCATCAAGTGGTACGTTTTCATACTTTAACAATGCTACGTTCGACTTATGATTCAAGTAAAATTTTTTTAATTTGTTTTTAGACTGCGATGAAAATGATGTATATAATGAAACACGCTCGATTGAAACATTTAGTACAGATAATTATCTCTATCCCCAAACTAAGATGAATTCTGTTAACTATTTTCATTTAATTTGAATAAATTTCAATCTTTTATCAATCTTTTTCAGAGGACAGATTGCTCGAGTACACGGGTAACAGAGACCTTTGTACTCGATATGTACAAGTAGAAAGTACAACAGCCAATGGTATAGATGGTACATGTTTCTAATTACTCCAGTCTTCAATTATATTTATTATTTAACACGTCAATTATTATCATATATAATCTTTTATAGATGACATTTCACCAACATCGACGGATAACACTGATATTTGTGTATCAAATCAAGGAGTACATACATACATACATTGTAGTGGAAGGTACGTTCTGTTATACATGTTCATTTTTCATTTGTTTTTTTATCAAGTGTGCCCAGAGTAAAATACTATTAAAATTTGTGTTATTTTCAGATGTTTCTTCTTGTGTTGTTGCTACGCTTAAAAACTAGTAATTTATGTAATGAAAACGAGTCTTGTATACATTTAGGAAATGGGAACAAGGAAGGAGCAATACAGGGTAATTTTCTGATCACCAACTCTATCTTATTTATGTTTACATTATGTATTACAAAGTTAGTAAATTTTATTTGGTTCATGTTTAAGGTATACCAAGGTGTTTTAGGTGACATAACATCCAATGACGAACCCAGTGATATTTGCGCGAAAGCTTTCCAGGAATTACTGACATTTGTATAATTGGTAGTCAAATTGATGACCAGAGATTAATAGAAGGTAAATTTTTTAATTATTCATATCATTACTTTTGGTTTACATTCAACAGTTTGTCTGCACTTCATTTGTTACTTTTGATAAATACAGTGTTGTTTAAGCAACGTTTATGGAGAAATAAAAGCGAGCACGCTGTATTTCAATTACCGTTCACGGCAGTTTATTTTAAAACGTGTCAGTGTACTCGACCTCCGCACAGTCGACCTCAGGTGTATACAATAGAACAAATAAACTGTGAAATATCTTGTATCGAATTGTACTCTTATTTCTAATTAATTAATGAGCTACCTGACTAGCACGAGATCGCGAGTGTAGGTTTTGACCGAGCGCGGTCTCGAAAACGCTCGAAATTATCGTACCGAGATCGGTGACGAGAGACGTTAATTTTACGCGTAACCGAGCACGATAACGTGTTGATGCGAACAGAGCGAGAGCGAATCATCGGCCCGCCGCCGTAGAGGAACCGCCGAAGATGACGTCACACATCGACAAATAGGTAATTTCGGTGGTAGATGGCCTACCATGTACCTCTACGGCGACAAGCCCTCACGCGTCCCGTCGCTGTCCATCGGGCGTCGCCGACTCGCTCACCCAATCCTGAACAAGTGTAAATGATATATGTCTATAAAATCCAATGGAGTGTTTACAAAACGATAATAGATATGTACTACATGATATTATATAATATTATTTTATATTGTTATCTATTAATGCGAAATTAAATTTCACAAACGTACTATTTTTAAATTAATCTCGTTTTGGTGTATTCTGTTTCCATTTCCAGAAGAAGCATCTGTGCAATATATTTGCTGCTGCAAGTCAGGCGTCTCAAGAATAGTATTACAGTAAACCCTGGGAAATTGTCCCAGGTTCGACGACTCGATTTTTGTCCAGGCTTACTCACTCCACTGCGTGTCAACGATGTGCCGCGCCGCAGGACGGTGACTATTGTTGTCGGCTCGGGTATATCGGTGTGAACATAACTACATTAACTCTATGAATCGAAAGTTCGAACTTCTTAATTTTCATTATTTTTCGAGGGATTTTTCAAAAGCGTATTTCTGGAATTTTTCTGAGTAAAACAACACCAAACACGATATAATTTCAATTGTACAGTATTTTATCGATATAAGTCCCTAGCACGGGTCTGCCGAGGAACATTTATGAGTCACAGACACTATTCTTTGAGTTTTGCCGAACGTAGAGAAGGACAGCCGAGCTCGAGAGGCCTCGGTCGTCGAGAAATGTAAACATAGCTAATCCAAATTTCCAACTTCCTTATTTTTCATTATTTTTTTATGAGACTGCGATTACCATATTTGTGGCATTTTTCTAAGAACAATGATACCAAATATGATATAATTCCAATGATATTTACTTGTGTAATAGACAGTCAAAGTTTCGGGCGCAAGGAAGGACAGTTGCCGGTGAGCCTTTGAATTATGCTGGCGACTACGACTCTCTGCGTTTCTTTCTTTTCCATACGCTGTCCGTCCTCGCGCCCGAAACTTTAACTGTCTATTACACAAGTAAATATCATCGGAATTATATCATATGTGGTATCATTGCTCTTAGAAAAATGCCACAAATATGGTCATCGGAAATTTGGAAGTTGGAAATTTGGATTAGGCGGTCTCACCGAGACACCCGTGCCGCATGATGTCATACTTCTCGGCGACCGAGATCTCTCGAGTTTGGAGGCCCTTCAAGAGGGTATACCCCGCAGTAGTGGGGATAGATCTAGGACATTTACAGGCCAGACTTTCGTGATATTTACGGATAAAATACTGTATTTAGTGGTTTAATCGACTGTGAAAGTTTCGTACGGAAAAGAAAGAAACGCGAAAGGCGCCGTCGCCAGCAATTCAAAGGCCCGCGTATTCCCACAATGTGTTTTGCCAATTAAAAATGATTTATTTTTCATTACTTGGTTTCACTGATTTTATTGTGTAACTGTAGGATATGCAAGAGGATAGCAAGAGAGGAGGAAAGAAAAACTGTATTGTATGTTCTATTCTTTAAAATACCAATGCGATTAGTACATTTATTAATAAGTTATTAAATGATTATTTTTCTGATTAGGTATTCTTTAAGAACATATTTACGAAATGTTTAGTTTGTCACATCCGGTGATTCTGTCGTAAATAATAACTAATAAATTCAATTATATATATATATGTAACAAACCTCTTCGTACCAGGCCTGTTACGAAACGGAACGCTAGCCGCGAATCCGAACATCACTGTACAATAATCATAGATCCATAGCTTTCGAACTGCTAGCGGTGGTCGGTTCGGACACCGTCGTCGGTCGTCGGCTACCGCCGCCGCGATTTTCAACTGTCTTTCCTGGCGTGCATCCGCACGCTGAGCGATTCTTTTTGACTTCTTCTCGTCTGGGCATCCAACGCGAATGCACGTGTATAACGAATTGCTTGTAAGCACGTGTATACGGTCTGGTGTAAGCCAAGTGTGATAATAAAGTTATTATATTTAAATAGTGGAATTCAATTATTCTACGACACGTGGGAACGTCGAGAACAGACGACGAATTCATACGTGAGGGCATTAGAACTAGCTCACAATTTTATACATGGTCCTTCGAGCCGGATTCAGCCAGCAGCAATCCAGCAACAGTCACTGGCAATCACACTTCGGCCAAGACCAGAACATTGCAACAACCATCCTGAGGGACATTGCAGTTTACACTGCATCCACGAGACGAGCGGAAGGAACCAACGCATCTTCCAGCAAACGACCTCGTGCAGAGAGCTACAGGAACAGCGGACTACGACGCTGCATCCACGAGGTTGACGGAGAACCGCATGCAAGTTCATCTTCGACATCGAGACGAGGCGTACACCATTTGAACGGCGAATTCACGACCAAGGTAACTGTTTAATTTATAGTCATTTGAAGAGTGCTACGTTTTAAATTCGGTGTCGATAGTTATCTCCTCGATCTCACAAACAATGGCGTTGCAGGATATTGCGATATTGCGGAAACAAAGAGGCATCATCAAGGCCGCGTGTACGCGAACGAAGAATTATGTAGATGGAATCGTTGATTGTACACCAGATGTAATCGCGCAAATTGAGGAACGTAAATCGAAGCTTGAAAATTATTGGTTAGAATATAACGCGATTCAACTGTGTTTTGCCCTTGATCGACCTTGTGGCGATCGTTCAGGCCTTGATTATTTTGCGCTGCGAGGCGCCTATAAAGAGGTTGCTCGAAGGACCACCTTCAATAATTGAAGGAATGAAACTCACATGTACTAACAACAATACCGTATATTTTAACCGTGTAATTTGCGCGCGAGAACTGCTACTATGATTTGGCGCGCAACAATAATGTGTAGCGAGACGAGTCTACGGAGTCTATGTTCTGTACCAAGGTTCACTGTCTGCAAAGCTAAAGTTACTAAAGAAGGCGCGGTGAGTCTGGTCGGAGAACCGAGTGTTCTCTTATTTATCACCTCGTTCCTCCTCCCTTCCTCTGATAATTCATCCCCACTCTTAGGGATGATTTGGGGGGTGGACGGTACCAAAACTGTGTGTTTGCAACGGTCCCGAAGATTTGACCAGGCTAACATTTGGCGATCAAACCCTGGACTTTCCAGCATCTGGCAACCAGACATGCTGTAGTTGCAAACACATCAACCGTCCGCGCTAGACCCAAGAGCGAACGTATTTTTAAGGGTTTTATGGCAAGGACGGGGTCGAGGGTACCCAGGTACGGACGGAAATCACGGGGCGATGACAGGCCCAACGCCGTGGCCAAACTACAAAACGTCACGTACCGGGCCCATGTGCAATAGGGGTGTCCCTACCATAAATCCGTCCAGCGCGGCCGCTACATACCGCCCACCTTGAACTAACCTAGTTCAATAAACCAAACAAAGTCCCAATCCGATGGACAGTCTGCATTGCTAATCCAATAACTAAAATTGAGCTATTATACAGAGCAGCTAAATGCTATGATTTAAGACAGTTAATAAATTAAAATAGAACAGATAATTGCACGCCAAGGTAAAGATGCTATTTGCGGCGATTGACATGAATCGCTGCACAACTAAACAACTAAGGACAAATAAGAACAGAGTAACGTTAGGGATTATGTACATCCAACATGGAAAACAAGACGATAGTAAGCTTAGAAATTACTGAATGACGAAATAAATCAAGACTAAACGTGTACTAGAAACTAAACGTAAATAAATCATATAACGGAACGCAATGAGGATTACAAAATAATAAAATAAATAAAAATGTACGGATGAACGAAAAAGGGGCGCATTACGTAACAGGATCGGGAGGTTGCATTGCCTCGGGTAAAACGCAAATCTTCGTCACCGGTCTCTTGTAGACACCGTTTGCAGTTCGGAGGGAGACCACCCTAGTAATGCCGTCCTGACCAGGGTGCAGCTCGGTGATGCGGCCCAAAAACCACTTCATGGGCGGCAAGTTCGCCTCCTTGACCAAGACCATGGTCCCAACCTTGAGCACGTCAGGGAAGTTGACCTTCCATTTTTTTCGCTGTTGGAGCTCGTGAAGGTACTCTTGTTGCCACCTCTTCCAGAAATTCTGTAGCATTTGCTGCAACAGCTGGTAATGATCTAGCCGATTCTGAGCTAAATTAGTAAGATCGGGTTGCGGGAATGACGTAAGCGCATCTCCGATCAGAAAATGACCAGGGGTCAAAGGATTGAGATCCAAGGGATCGCTGGACATTGGGTGGAGAGGACGCGAGTTTAGCACTGCTTCAATTTGCGCCAGTATGGTGGAAAACTCTTCAAATGTTAGTCGTTGCTCGCCAACTACTTGTTTGAGATGCAATTTGATTGATCTAACTCCCCTCTCCCACAAACCGCCGAAATGAGGAGTATATGGCGGGATCAAGTGCCATTCTATTCGTTCCTTTGCGGCAGCATCCATGATGGCATTTCTATTATCGCCCTTACTGAATAATATGCCCAACTCGTTTAATTCGTTAGACGCGCCTACAAAGTTTTTGCCGTTGTCCGAATATATGAGATTGCGTCTACCGCGACGAGAAATGAACCTGTGCAAGCACTTTATAAAGGCGTCGGTTAACAAATCCGCGGCCAGCTCGATATGTACGGCTTTAGTTACTAAGCAAACGAATAAAGAAATGTATGCCTTTCAAGAGGTACGGCCGCGTCCCGAATTCTTTATTAAGAAAGGGCCGGCATAATCTACCCCGCAGGTAGAGAAGGCGCGCGACGGCGTGACCCGGGCGGCAGGTAAATTACCCATTTGGTAACCAATAGCGGGGGGGTTTGACCTGAAGCAGGTGATGCACTGTCGTCTCGCGAAGCGACCTCGCGGGGACGGCCGGCCCCCTGCACGGGGCAGGCGACGGACCGGGGGAGGCGGGGCAAATTAAGTCCTTCCCGCCTCCCACGAAGAGGCATCCCAAATCGGGGAGGTCTTTTGTGGGGGGGACCGCTCCGGCCCCCACCCAATCCCGGATTCCCGGCCATATGTGCCATATGGCCCCGGGGGGACGGGGGTGGGAGTGGGGGAGGAGGCGAACGCGGGCGGGGTGCCTGCCTCCGTCTCCTCCTTGTCGCGCGCGGCGACCTCGTCCCTCGGCCGAGAGTCCTTTGAAGGGCTCCTCGAGCGAGGAACGGGGTCTCCGGGGGTCGTTGGGCGGAGCGAGCTGGAGACTCGCGAAGCCCACCGAACGGTCCAGGGAAGGGGGGTGTAAGTGCTTACACCCTGATAGCGTAGGTATTGCTGGGGGGAGCTTCTCTCCCCCGGGACGAGGCCCCACACGGGGCCAAGGGCGAGGGGGTGGCTGGTTGTGTTCCATTGGAGATCCCAGCCGTCCCCGAATAGCTTAGGGAAGGTTGTCGTGAGGTTTTTAGTGGGTATTGTGTGCCCTTCTGGACACGTAGCCCCACATAACCCCTTGTCTCTCCCAGGGGACTTGCGGTATGCGTAAAAGCATTTCCCTCACGCTAAAAAAAAAAAAGGTGATGCACTGTCGTAAAACCTTTTTTACAACTCGTTTACCAGCGATTATCCAGAACCGGGCGTACAATGACGATAGAGTTTGTTGAACCCCGGCGTGATGCAAACGTAAATGTTCTCTTCTTATTATTAAGGTCGTTAGGGCTCCCGAAATTGGAAAAATTATCGGATGTCGTTGGTTGTACTCTATCGGAGCATTACAGAAGCGTCCGCCCACCCTGAGAAGTCCGAGTTCGTCAACGAATGGATTTAAAGCGGCTAATCTATTACCCTTTGCCAATGGTTTTTTCCGCAATAACAGATCTATTTCTAACCGGAAATGCAGCCCTTGAAACTGTTTGAACATTAACGTCTCGACCATTTCTATTTCTGAAGAGGATATGGAACTACGTGATGCACCAAGGTTTTTGAAATTCCTGATGCGAGTGTTATTTACAAAACGACAGCAGTATGCTAATACGCGAACTAGCTTCTGGTATGAAGAGTATTTTGCGGCGAATTCTAAGGTTAACGGGTTGTACGTGATTGGTGCGGACAATTGAATTACTGATATTTTTCGTTCTTCAGGAATGTCAGATATTGATGGTTCAGAGGCAGGCCAAGTGTTGGGTTCCTCTGAAAGCCAAGATGGACCACGCCACCAGAGCTCATTGCGTTGCAAATCCATCACCTTGGAACCACGCGACAGAAGGTCCGCGGGATTTTGAGTGGTCGGCACATGACCCCAATTTTCCACCGTAGTGAGATGTTGAATTTCAGCAACTCTGTTTGCGACAAATGTGTGCCAGCGACATAGCCTACCTCTAATCCATGCCAATGCCGTGGCGGAGTCCGTCCAATAAAACTCGCGTAAATCACTAATTTGTAGAGAATCTCTTACCCTGTCTACTACTTGAGCCAACAAAAAGGCGCCGCACAATTCTAATCGCGGAATGCTAAGCGTTTTGAGAGGTGCTACCCGCGATTTTGCACACAACAGTCGGCTGTCCCATTCGCCAGTCGCCATGCACGAACGTAAGTAAATAACAGCCCCGTAGGCCCTTTCGGAAGCGTCGGAGAAGGCATGAAGCTGAACGTGTAATGTGTTATGCACCACGCGGCGCGGAACCCGTAGCGACGCAATGGCCGAGATTTCGTCCCGAAAATCCCGCCATTGTGAATGTAATTCGTGAGGAAGATTCGCATCCCACTCTGAACCCATCTGCCATAGTTTTTTTCTCAATAATTTTGCGCGAATTGTGACGGGTCCGACGAGGCCCAACGGATCGAAAATTTGCGCAGTCTCGGCTAGTATCGATCGTTTTGTAATTCGAGATCCGTACCGATATGAATTGGTATAGCCGAGTTCATCAGACGATGAAGACCAGAGAAGGCCCAATGTTGTGGCATCCTTATCTGCTGCCTTGAGTTCAATATTATTAGGTGTATCATTGTCGTAATTCATGGCTTTAGGGTCATTGCTAGCCCATTTCCTTAGTGGGAACCCGGCTTGATCTAAAATTTGTGTCAAGACATGACGGAGCTCTATGGCCTGTGGAAGGGTTTCACAGCCAGTTAATAAATCGTCAACGTAAAAATCAGTTTTTATGACTGCGCTAGCGTCAGGGTGCGACCGTTCGCAGGCTCTTCCTACTTCCCGAAGAGTCCGAGTGGCCAGGTATGAAGCTGAAGCTGTACCATATGTCACGGCATTCAAAGAAAATTCCGCAATGCTTTCGTTATCATTGGAACGCCATAATATGCGTTGGTATCGACGATGCTCGGGTTCTACTAAAACCTGTCTATACATCTTCTCTATGTCGGCAGACAGAACAATGCTATGCTTTCTGAATCTAATAAATATGTTAAATAAGTCGCCTTGAAGCGGCGGACCAACTAATTGTGTGTCATTCAACGAGATTCCTGAAGAGGTTTTCGCCGAACCATCAAAAACTACGCGCAGTTTGGTAGTTGTGCTACTATCTTTGAAAACGGCGTGATGTGGTAGATAATAACAATTGTCTACATCAACCGGAACTATGGGTTCGAGCCTCGTCATGTGACCGAGGGATTCGTATTCGTGCATGAACTTTACATACTGCTGTTTGAGATCCGGATTTTTACGAAATTTCCTTTCCATACTAGTCAATCGCCTTTCAGCCTGATCGCGAGAGGTACCGAGCTGCTTCAATTTATCGTTGAATGGAATGCGGACTATGTACCGCCCTGTACTATCGCGTGTAGTCGTATCGTTAAAATGCTGTTCACAAATATCCAAACTGTTGATTTTTGTTAGATTGCGCGAACCGAGTTCTTCTATCTCCCAGAAACGCGCGAGCCCTCGTTCTAATTGCGAATCGGTAACGGCGTGGCATGTTCGAATCGTAGCGCAAAGATGGGATCTCGGGAAACTAATACCACCACCCAATACCCAGCCAAGTCGTGTTTTCTGCCACACCAAACTACCTACACCGATCTTGAACTGGCCTATGCAGAGCAAGTCCCAGAACAATTCCGCACCGATCAGTAGGTCGATGCGACCCGGACGCTGGAAATCGGGATCGGCTGGTCTAACTCCCCGCGGGATGGGAATATTTACCTTACTCAGTGGTATATTGGGCATTTCGTCGGTAATTCTATCTATTACTAAACAATCTAATTCTCGAGTAAAATTGCCATATCCAGAAGAGATGTGTAACAGCGCCCTGCTATGTACAGAATTTCTCGAATTGCCGATTCCACCGACCATCGTCTCGGTGTTCGTGGTCGGGAGGGCGAATTTATTGCAAAATTCTTTACTAATGAAGTGAGCTTGTGATCCCACGTCAAGCAATTCGCGGCATTTGTGTTTCTGACCCTTCTGGTCTACTACAAAAACTACGGCAGTGGAGAGCACGGTGTACTCGGCAGGTATATTCGCAGAATGGGCGAAATATGAATCAGACCCCTGAGAAGTCGATGCTACTTGTGTCATTGGTACTAATGGTCTGGGGGCTGGAGCCCTTTCAACTATTGTCTCTTCCCTGTGTAATAGGGTGTGGTGCTTCTGCCCACATTTTTTACAAACTCCGCGCGTACAACTACTAATGCTATGTCCCGGCGACAAACAATTGAAGCACATGCGAGCCCGTTTTATTGCTTCATGCCTCTCCGGAAACGACATTGCCGATAATTTTGTGCAATGGTATAACGCGTGGTCACCATTGCAAATCTAGAGACGCGGTAGCGTCTCGACGCCAAGTACATGAAAAATTATCGATGTCAACTGTCGCTACCTACCGCGTATCTTTACTCGTAAACCGGGCATTCTAACCTAACCTGAAACTTCTTTCGTTAATATCTCATCACGTCTGCAATATTTTCTAAATTGAAAGGCATTTTGCTAATGTAAACCGCATATAAGCTTTCGAATAAGACCATATTCAATAAAATTGGTCCATGTATGACAGAGATATCGTAATATCATGTCATGGATCAGTCAGAATTGATAGGATTTTTCTTCTGATTCTTCTCCTTCGTCAGTCAATTTTCGTCAACATAATACGTATACGCGTTACACGCACACATTCAGCCAAATGGACTATACACGCGTGTTTCGTTCGTCGACTCTCGGGAACATTCGGCAAGGCTCGGGCTCGTCGACGGCATCACCTACCGCGATCACCGTCAGATGGACAACGCGACGTAGCGAGTTTCTCGCAAGTAAGGTGTTGCGCGGGCGGTATTAATATGCGTAGCGAACGCGGATATTCACTAATATTGGTTCATATCACCTTATGGTATAATTTGCAAACCCCACCCATCCTGTTGTACTGTTAAGACATTATTGTATTACAATCAAATGTTAAATACGTTCAGCGCCAAAGGTTGCTTCCAGCGCCATAAGCTGCTTCGCGCACCATGTACTGTACACAAATTACTATACATATAATATAGGTCGGCAATACGGTGGACATGGTTTCTTTTCGTAGATGTTAAACTTACGTAGAATTTATCCTTAATTCTGTCCCGTGAAAAGATGATCTTGGCTGTTGATGATAAAACTTTGTAATTTATAATTCTTGTAAAAAGAAGTGAGATCACAACCAAAACTTCAAAAAAGTAAAAAAGTTACGCCAAGTACATGAATTGAATTAAGCCGCTAACACGGCATAATAATTATGAACACAAAAAAATAGAAGAAAGTATAATTATGATATGAACACAAAAAAATAGAAGAAAGTAATATCACAAAAAAGAAGATCACACAAAAATAGAAGAAAATAATACATCAAAAAGAAAAAAGATAGAAGATAATAAACAATATAAAAAAATATGTGAAATCGAAATGAGCTGCAAGAACATAAAGGTGCTTTCCAGCAATGTGCAAAGGCGACACTGTGTAACACGATGTAAGATTCGTTGCTTTCTAACTACGCTTAAGGTGACACAGCTATACACAGCTTAAATGCTATGTTCAACAGTAGCATATTTTCATCGCAATATGCCAAAAATGCACTCAATACATTCCATTACTCATATCGCGGACATTTTAATAATGTGAAGATAAAATGTAACATCTAGACATTTGCCTAGATGTCCGCGGCCTGGAAGTCAAATACTTGGCGTGGCCAGGCAAGGTCAAGGTGTCGATGAATAAGAATTATTTAAAAGCATACTTTCTCTGTCGCAGGCTTTCAGATAATTTGTCAATTTAAAACTCTGACTATACGATTATACATTCATTATTTTGCGTTTTTAAATAATTCTATGATCATTTATCGACACCAATACTTTGTCTTTCGCAGGCGTACAGCTAATTCATCAATTTAAATAAAGCTTTGACACATTGCGTACACTTTCATTAGTTTGCGGTTTTTAAAAGACATACCTTCTCTCTCGCAGGCTTTCAGATAATTTGTCAATTTAAAACTCTGATAATAAGAGTACACTTTCATTATTTTACGTTTTTAAATAATTCTAAGATCATTTATCGACACCAATACTTTGTCTTTCGCAGGCGTATAGCTAATTCATCAAATTAAATAAAGCTTTGACACATTGCGTATATTTTCATTAGTTTGCGGTTTTTAAATAATTCTTATTCATCGACACCTTGACCTTGCCTGGCCACGCCAAGTATTTGACTTCCAGGCCGCGGACATCTAGGCAAATGTCTAGATGTGTAACAGACCTGTACATTGACAGGCCTGTTACTAGTCGTCCGCGTCCCGACATGGTAACACGCCGACCGAAGCCGGCAAATACCGAAGTAACCCGAGGCAAGCTCGCCGCGAACCGGATCCGCGACGACACGGGAACTTCCGGGACGCACCGCACCGCACTTCTACCCCTCGCCACGGAGCGAGGGGATATAAGGCGCGACACACGCGGCTCGCGCTCTCTTCTCTTCTTCTTCTGCGTCTCAATTCTCCCGCTCCCGTCCGTATGTAAGAGCGCATCTCCGACCAGAAGTTCCCGTGTAAGTAGCCTTTCCGACCCGGTAGCCGTTCTCCCTCGATCCGTAACGAAGCCATTGTGGCAATGCCTTCGAGACACGAGGTCTGAACCGACTACGCTCCCTCGCATCCGTTGTGGCAACGGCCACGAAGAGCGTATTCGCGAAATTCCGCCGAGCTCGAGGCACTGTGGCAGTGCGGCGAGTGACGGCCATTATTCCTGTCGCGAGATCGTCGTGGCGACGATCTCGATAAATACCGATATCATTGTGGCAGTGATATCGGGATCTCCGTTCCTTCCCGCCCGGAGACCCTCGTGGCGAGGGCCTCCGCTCCCGCCTTGGTCCCGGCACCGTCGTGGCAGCGTCGCCGAGACCGGGTAGGTTCCGTCCGTCCGCGGTAATTCCGCCGAACGTCCGCCGCGAACAGGGCGATCCGGATCGCCCCGACCGCCGCTGACCGCGCCCGCGACGTCGAAAATATCCGCCCGTACGACGCGACCGTCCGCGAAATACGCGTACAGTGCGAGAGAAGCGAGAGTGCGACAGAGGCGAACGAAAATCGTAAAAACGCGAAGTGAGTCCGTCTCTTTCCGACCGTCCCGTCCTCGTTCCCCGTTAAACAGCGGACCCTGGCACGGCGAGCATCCTTCGGCACGAGGAACCGTTGCGACGAGCCCCCGGACGAACAGGCTCGTTACAGATGTTACATTTTATCTTCACATTATTAAAATGTCCGCGATATGAGTAATGGAATGTATTGAGTGCATTTTTGGCATATTGCGATGAAAATATGCTACTGTTGAACATAGCATTTAAGCTGTGTATAGCTGTGTCACCTTAAGCGTAGTTAGAAAGCAACGAATCTTACATCGTGTTACACAGTGTCGCCTTTGCACACTGCTGGAAAGCACCTTTATGTACTTGCAGCTCATTTCGATTTCACATATTTTTTTATATTGTTTATTATCTTCTATCTTTTTTCTTTTTGATGTATTATTTTCTTCTATTTTTGTGTGATCTTCTTTTTTGTGATATTACTTTCTTCTATTTTTTTGTGTTCATATCATAATTATACTTTCTTCTATTTTTTTGTGTTCATAATTATTATGCCGTGTTAGCGGCTTAATTCAATTCATGTACTTGGCGTAACTTTTTTACTTTTTTGAAGTTTTGGTTGTGATTAAATATTTACTTGAACGGCTAGTGGCATACGACGCTGGGACGTATGGCTTGGTGGGTGCTTCGCGGGGTCTATACTGTTTACCGCGCTGGCTCGCAACTGTCGTCACGGGCGGTTTGTTGCCATCTTTTCTATTTAAATATATCACGCGCTGCTCTATAAATTTGGATAACTCGGGGAAAGTTGGTCTCGTGTCAGACTGCATCACCCGCTTTTCCCATTCGTCTACGGATGCATGATCTAATCTTTTCGACAAATGTATACAAACTAACGCATCCCATAATTCTTCGGGATTCAACAATGACTCTAATGCCCGAATATTGCTTACGGCCTTGTCACCGAACTCGCTCAATGCCTTAGCGTTAGATTTGCGAAGTGGCTCTATCGCTAACAACGAATCAATGAGGTGCGTGAGTAAGGCCCTTGGATCGTCGAAACGCTCCTTCAACCTCGACCACGCGAGGTCATAGTTCTCCACGGAGATGCTAAAAGATTCTAACACGAGTGCAGCATAACCTGTCAGCGCAGAGACCAGGTAGTTAAATTTGTCTATCTTAGACAGTTTGGCTGAGTTGTGTACTAGCGATATGAATGTATCACGAAATCGAATCCACTGGCTGAAATCCCCGTCAAACACCGGCAGTTTGATTATAGACAAAGGCGTGGATGGATAGAGATCGGAACCTATGTCAGTTACACTGCCACCCGAGTTTGCCGTTGGCGACGGAGTACCCCGAAGTAGTGTCAATCGTTTCTCGGCGGCGGACATTATCTCAAAGTATGATCGTTCGAATGCTTCGCGTTCCGCCATCTGCGCCTCCTCGTTGGAGGTTCCGAACACCAAGGTCTCTATTTGTATTTGTACTGCGTCGAATTTCTCGTTTAAACTATCGTTTGACCGAATACGATTTTCAAATGCAACGATATCTCGAATTTCATTGGGTGACTCTACTAAACGCCTGAGTAATGTTAGCTTGGTTTTTATGGCACCCCGTTGAGCATTTAACGATTTTAGCAATTGAAAAAACAGTGGTTATGACTCACGAAAGAACAAAGGGACTGGTTGATTCCTGACGGTCCTCTGCGGTTGAGGCTGCTATGGCCTGAACTGCTTCTATCTCGTTCAGGGGCGGGTGGCCCAAACGATCACCGACGCTCGTCTCCTGGATGTTGCAGCTTAGGTGGCAACGCCTCCGCTGTCCTCGTGGTCCAAGTGATTGGTTGATAGGAACGGTGAGATATCACCAACGGCCTCCAATGATGTCGGTCGCTCGTTGCTATCAAGCCCCGAAAGTATCAGTGATGATCACGTTGAGTAGTCTTCCTGGGTGTATGAAGTGACTTCCGCAGCTTCGTTGTATTTCCAAGATGCCAGTATCCGGCTCGATTGGACCAATGTTTTGCCCTTGATCGACCTTGTGGCGATCGTTCAGGCCTTGATTATTTTGCGCTGCGAGGCGCCTATAAAGAGGTTGCTCGAAGGACCACCTTCAATAATTGAAGGAATGAAACTCACATGTACTAACAACAATACCGTATATTTTAACCGTGTAATTTGCGCGCGAGAACTGCTACTATGATTTGGCGCGCAACAATAATGTGTAGCGAGACGAGTCTACGGAGTCTATGTTCTGTACCAAGGTTCACTGTCTGCAAAGCTAAAGTTACTAAAGAAGGCGCGGTGAGTCTGGTCGGAGAACCGAGTGTTCTCTTATTTATCACCTCGTTCCTCCTCCTTTCCTCTGATAATTCATCCCCACTCTTAGGGATGATTTGGGGGGTGGACGGTACCAAAACTGTGTGTTTGCAACGGTCCCGAAGATTTGACCAGGCTAACATTTGGCGACCAAACCCTGGACTTTCCAGCATCTGGCAACCAGACATGCTGTAGTTGCAAACACATCAACCGTCCGCGCTAGACCCAAGAGCGAACGTATTTTTAAGGGTTTTATGGCAAGGACGGGGTCGAGGGTACCCAGGTACGGACGGAAATCACGGGGCGATGACAGGCCCAACGCCGTGGCCAAACTACAAAACGTCACGTACCGGGCCCATGTGCAATAGGGGTGTCCCTACCATAAATCCGTCCAGCGCGGCCGCTACAAACTGCAAATTGAAACGATCGACGAAAACGACGGAGATCGCGAATTATTCGAAACCGCGTACTACGGGTTATCGGCAAGAATGCGGGCTATAATATGTTCAAATCTCGTACCTGCGCGTGGTCGTGTGAGTGCGGCGCCGTCTCCATCCAATACAAATCGCACGGATGCGGAAGATACGATAACGCACGTGCGTTTGCCGAAATTAACATTACCGAATTTCAGCGGGAAATACGAGGACTGGGTGCCATTTCACAATGTCTATAATTCTGTGATACACGAAAGCACCGCGCTTACAGTTATGCAGAAGTTTCAATACTTGCGGACGGCAATCACAGGCGACGCTGCCGGTGTTATCCAGTCGCTTGAATTGTCGGATGAAAATTACGGTGTCGCTTGGAAGCTCTTACAGGAACGATACAACAATACCCGTGTTATTGTGCAAACACATATTCGCAAAATACTGGAACTTCCGGTAATGAGCAGGGAAGGTTTATCAGAGTTGCGCCAGATCGCGGATGGAACAGCCAAGCATGTGCGCGCGCTTACTTCCTTAAAACGTCCTGCCGACAAATGGGGCGATTTGCTGGTCTATATAATAACTTCAAAATTAGACACGGTTAGAGTTCGAGAATGGCACAATACTCTAGCAGGCACCGAGTTACCCACATTACACGAATTACTAACATTCCTACAACATCGGTGTCAAATGTTAGAAACCAACCTCAAAAAAACGCCTGCATCAGCGCCTGTGAGCCAGAACCGTCAACAAGCGACCTCGTACAGATATTCGTCGACACATGTGGCCACCGTTAAATCGAAATTCGCGTATTGTCGTGGCGATCATCGAATATACTCTTGTAGCGACTTCCTCAAATTGCCGACTGAAAAACGCATCGCGCAGATGCGCAGACAAAACCTCTGCATGAATTGCCTCAGACCGTCGAACCACACGAGTTTGCAGTGCAATTCGCGAGCATGCCAAATTTGAAATGTGAAACACAATACATTGTTGCATTTAAGCTCAAAAAAGGAAGAAGATCCGATCGCGACAACTTCTCAAGATTCCACGGTACCTCAGTCCAGAGTGACGTCAAACAGTGCCGTGGCATCAAAGAGCAACAATGTAATGTTGTCCACGGCGGTGATACACGCACACGATAGCACGGGCGCTCCAAGGCGGTGTCGCGTGTTGCTGGACAGTGGTTCTCAAGCCAATTTCATCTCGCAACAATTAGTAAGTCGGTTGAAGCTAAAGTCACACGCTACTAATATATCAATTACGGGTATCAATCAAACGGCAACAACCGCGTATCGCGTTGTATCGGTCAAAATAGAGTCACGAGGCAACTCATTCAGCACCACTATTGACTGTATCGTGACCAATCGCATTACCGAGAGATTTCCAACTACCTCATTTAATCGAGACGAAATTAGGATCCCTCACAACATTAGATTGGTGATCCGAGATTCAATGAATCTTCTGAGATCGACATGTTGATCGGCGCTGGTCTTTTCTGGCAGCTCCTATACGTCGGACAAATCAAGCCATCCGCGAATCATCCGACGCTACAGAAGACTCGGTTCGGATGGGTACTCGCGGGTCGCTGTATGTCTAATGACTTGATTTCGCGATCTGTACGGTCCTGTCACATCGCCATAACAGATGAGCAGCTACACGCTCAGTTGCGGGATTTTTGGCGCGTGGAAGAAGTTGAATTCGCATCCGCGCTGTTCGATTCCGTATAAGGTTTCTCCGTGTAACATTCCAGTCGAAATTGGTCTCCGTGCGGAAAACATCTGCGAGGACGAAACTAAGGGAACATTGTTCTTCAGAGCCCCTTTCTCCGTTTTTTAGGCCTCCTTCGAATTTTCTAGAAGAACGCTAATCCTCGAGTTGCCGCACTTAAGACACTCGAGGGTTCAAGCTAGGGGCACGGAAAAGGTGGCCATAAATAAATCCGAGCGACCTTCACTCCGTGTACCGTTCGCGAGATACTGGAGGGTCCCGGGTTTGGACAGCGGGCCTTATGGTCCCTCGAAGCGGCGGACAAGATCATAAATCTTGGATCGCACGTGTTAAAAACATTCGTGCTAAGGCTTGGGAATTTCCCTCGGTTTGACTTGAGGTGGGGACTTCCTCCTCCACCGGAGAGGGTTCTGACTAATATTTAAATAGTCGCGCCGAGACATTTGTAGTCACTCGAAACATCGATATACGCGCCGTTCTTCCCTGCAATCACTCGCTACGTTCACTGCTCCGTGGTAATAATCAATCACCCAAAGTTAATTCGGCGGGTGATCTGTTGTTAAGTTTTATTAAAATAAATTCTTATAAATCGCAATCGAAACAATTATTAACAACACCCAAGTTTATTCACGCGCCGTATTCGCCGGACGAACGCATATGTGAGAGCCACTTTAGACATACAACCACACGCGATTCTAGTGGCCGTTTTGTTGTTCACCTACCGGTAAGGGAGAATGTATTGCACGCTATCGGTGATGTTGGTTCTGTCGCGTTGCGGCGATTTCGCAGTTTGGAGAGACGGCTCGATCGCGATGAGGTCTTGAAGACCCAGTACGCGGGGTTCATGCGCGAGTATTTGGAATTGGGGCATATGCGAAGGGTTGAAAATCGGAATTCTGTAAACAGCGATCCAGTATTCTATTTGCCGCACCACGCAGTGTACAAGGAGTCCAGCAGCACAACAAAGTTGCGGGTCGTCTTCGACGGATCTTGCAAAGGCCCTTCCGGCCTATCTCTCAACGACGCGTTAATGGTGAGTCCAGTCGTGCAACAATATCTGCTGCGATAATTCTCAGACTTCGTACACTGATTTATGTGCTTTGTGCCGATATCGTAAAAATGTACAGACAGATTTTGGTCCACGAATCCCAAACACGGTTGCAGCGAATTTTTTGGCGCGACAGCTCCTCGGGCAGTGTTGACACATATGAGCTCACCACGGTCACCTACGGAACATCCTTGGCTCCGCACTTAGGCACGCGTTGTCTCAACTACCTTTTTTTTCTTTTTAGCGTGAGGGAAATGCTTTTACGCATACCCCGAGTCCCCTGGGAGAGACAAGGGGTTATGTGGGGCTACGTGTCCAGAAGGGCTCACAATACCCACTAAAAACCTCACGACAACCTTCCCTAAGCTATTCGGGGGCGGCTGGGATCTCCAATGGAACACAACCAGCCACCCCCTCGCCCTTGGCCCCGTGTGGGGCCTCGTCCCGGGGGGAGAGAAGCTCCCCCCAGCAATACCTACGCTATCAGGGTGTACGCACTTACACCCCTCTTCCCTGGGCCGTTCGGTGGGCTTCGCGAGTCTCCAGCTCGCTCCGCCCAACGACCCCCGGAGACCCCGTTTCTCGCTCGAGGAGCCTTTAAAAGGACTCTCGGCCGAAGGACGAAGTCTCCGCGCGCGAAGGGACGACGGCGGGCGCCCCGCCCGCGTTCGCCCCTCCCCCACACCCATCCTCTCCCCCCGACCCAACGATCTTTACGTCCCCCCGGGGGGACAGAGGAAAGGGGGGCGGGAATAGTCCCCCATAAAAGAGCAACCGCTCTGGGATGCCTCTTCGGGGGAGGCGGGAAGGACTTAACGAGTCCCGCCTACCCCGGTCCATCGCCTGCCCCGTAGCGTGGGGCAGGCCGCTCGGCGAGGGCGCCTCGCCAGAGTAATCCTTCTCTCGGAGAGGGGGTCGGCCTTCCTCTCCCTTTCTGCCACCTCCTTCCGCTGCATCACCTCCTCGCAGAAGGAGGTCACGGCCTTGTGCGACCTCTCGTCGCCAATCATGTGGTCGACCACGGCCGACAACGAGAGGTCGCCTCCAATCTCGCTTCTTAGGACACGGCGCAGCGCCGACCACGCTGGACATTCTTCCAGCGTGTGCCACTCCGTGTCCAAAGCCTTCGGACAGTGGTGGCACCGTTCGGTGGGTTCCCTCTTGATCCACGCCAGGTACCGGCCGAAACATCCATGGCCGGTTAACATCTGGGTGGATCTGTAGGTGAGCCTTACTCGCCTCTCGCACCATTCCTCCAGAATGGGCAGGAGGGCCCGGACTATTGGCCGGCCCATATTGGCGGCCAGAGTTTCCGATCGCCATAGGGCCAGCGACTCCTGCCGGGCCTGGCGCTTCACTTCTACAATCCTGTCCTCCTCGTCCGGGTCCGCTTCTCCCCTGCACAACGAGCGGACGGCCAAATACCAAGCCGTCCGCTCCCTTGCCTGATGGTGCAGGGGAGCTAGACCCGCGAGGAGGCACGCCGCCTCGGTGGACATGGTGCGATAGCCCCGTATGGTCCGCAGGGCCAGCCGGCGCTGCACTCTATTGCAGAGTGTTTGACTGCGCTTGCTGACCGACAAAGCGTCGGACTACACGGGTGCCCCACATGGGAGTTTGCTGTGCACCACCCCCGTATATAGGCGGCGCATACTTCCATCGGGCCCCCCAATGTTGGTCAGCAGCCTCGCAAGCGAAACCGCCACCCTTTCCGCCTGGGAGGACATCCGATCGAAGTGCGCTTGGATACGCCAACGACTGTCGAGCGTCAGGCCCAGATATTTCATCTCCTCCCTGATCTCGACAACGGCATCACCCACTCGGATCCCTAGTTGGGGCGGTGGCTGCCGACGGGGAGGCAAGGCATGCAGCCACATCGCCTCCGTTTTGTCAGCGACTATTTTGAGCCCCAACACATGAATCCCACCCACCACGGAGTCCACCACTACAGCCGCCAAGGCTATCGTTCCCCTCCATGTCTCCCCCTCCACGACCACCAGTGTATCGTCCGCATAGCAAATCACACTGGCGTCGCGGGGGAGAGTCGTCCGCAGCACCGAGTCATAGGCCTTGTCCCACAGGAGCGGCCCTAACACCGACCCCTGCGGAACCCCTAGGGTGCATGCTTTCCCTCCGCATGACTCCGCACCGGCCAGGGTACTCGAACCACCTGTCCCTAAGGTAGTCCCTGATGACCACTCGGAGGTAGGGGGCACTCTGTGATACTCCAGCGCCCCCACTACCTCATTCCAGGGCAGGGTGTTAAACGCGTTGGTGATATCTAAAGATACCGCCAACAACACCCTGCCCGCTGCGACCGCCCTAGTCGGAGGGAGGCAAGACGATCGATTGCGTCGATTGTAGAACGCCCCTTCCGGAATCCAAATTGGCAGTCGCTGAGGTCGGGACCATGCATGGACAGGTGCTCGACGAGGTGGTCCGCGAGAATCTTCTCGTAGACCTTCGCCAAATCGTCGAGGAGATACAACGGCCGGTACGCAGAGGGAAGCTCTGCGGGCTTTCCTGCCTTGGGGAGGAGGACTAGCCTGGCAACTTTCCATTCCTGGGGGAAGGTACCACGGCTCAGACACGCATTCAGTATGTCTAAAAGAGCCGGGGCTAGGACGTCGAGCGCCGCAACCAATACTGGTCCGGGGACACCGTCTGGTTCGTGGACCTTGACGCCCCCTTCCCTTATCCTTCGGACCGCCTGGGTGAGCTCAGCACCGGAAATCCGAAGTCCCTCGTCCCAATCTTGGAACGGAATGGGCGGCTTCTCCCTTTCCCCCTCCATAGGGGGGAAGAGGGTGGTAACGACCTACCCTAGGAACTCCGGCTCCAGATGCTCCGTCAACGGGGGCGCCCATGGGCATAATTTGCCCAGTATCAACTCATACGGGCGCCCCCATGGGTCCCCCAAGAGTTCCCAATAGCTGATTCCAAGCTTTGGCTTTGGCGGCAGCGATCAATCACTGCAGGTCCACTTGGACCGCCCTGTAAGCAATATACAGGGGGGGGGTTCAATTTGAATTCCCAAAAAAGTTCCAACCGGTGAATGCGGAACTTCAAATTCTTGTTGTAAATCTTTTAACATATTTGTAATATCTTGTAAATCCTTCGCTGCGATTAAACCATCATCTGTATGAATGGCTATGATTAATCTTTTATCCTTTGTGACGTTGCAAATCAGCGACGTCACTTCGCCGTTATGTGCGAGAACATTTTTAATAGTGCGAAGGACCGGACCGTGCAATAACGAGACGCGAGACCGGGAAACACAGGATTCGAGAGCGTTCCGCGAGGAATTTCCATAAATTAGAGCACGCACTGACACCTAGCGTGCGCGCCGAGAACGGCAAGTTTCAGGGCCGAACAACGAACCAGGAAAAGGAGCCCCGACCTTCGAGATTTTCCTAGGAGACGATTACAGTACGGAAGGACGTCAGACGAAAATCCAATGGCATTTCGAAGTCCGACTACGGGCCACTGTGGTTATCGAGGGCACCCGGTCAACCGACTTGGAGGCGCCGAAGGGACAGGAACCCATACCGACCACCGTACCATTTCGCGGTCCCGACACCGCCTCATCCCGCCATAAATAGGGTTTCAGCGTGGATGGTGCCACCGAGAAGCCAGGACGAGGCACGAGCCTCCCCCACGTCTCACAAAAAGTGAGACGTTTTCGCGTTATGGTCAAGGAGCCATAGACCCCGTCGAGACGCCCCTGTTACGCGAACGTCGCGCGTGAAACGGAGCCCTAGGAAATTCGGCAAGGAGGTCGGGTGGGGGGAACGAGAATCGATGCGACACGCGCCCGAAAATCGATGATCACTGTCGGGCTAGCCTCTCGAAGGACGCCACGAATTAGTCACAGTATTGCGAATTTACACTGCAACGTTGACCCCGTTCGAGCGACTTTTTAGGGCCGTCGGACAGGGTCAACCCCGAGGTTTTACAGGCACTGAGACCGGGCCGTGCGCGGTCGCGCGAGCACGGTCCCCTCGGGACAAAGCGCTTTTCCGAAGAGGCTCAATCGACACGCCAAACTCTTGTTCGGGCGCCAGGTACTTGAAAGTACCACGCGAAACACGAAGAACAATCGGGATTCGGGGAATCCGAGTCCGAAGTGAGCCTCCGCGGAACGCGAACGGAAGGATTAACGCGAACGGCCAGGAATTCGGACACAGGGAATAACGGGGACTACCCTCGCGACAGGGCGGATCACGCAGGTCGAAATTACCAAGCAGAAATGGGCTCTATGTCATTTATTGAACGTAGTTCAATTCGTCCGAATTACAATTGGGCGGCCACGATGCCGCGAACCGGGAGCCCGCGCTCCTTGTACACTTTTGCGACGGGTGTTCGTTCGCGGAGCGCGTTCTTCGTTCGGTACCGTTCGCGAAATTACAGGTCGTCGGTACTGTTTTAGCCTCCGCTGAGACGGAAATTCGCGAAGCGCAGTTGTACGGCGCGACGGATTTTTGACTGTCGCGGGATTCTCGCGTCTGATCGCCGATACGGGACTCGATTCGCCACGCGCGTTGAATAATCCGCGGTCGTACGAGTCTGAAGGACTCGTAGCCTCCGCGCGTTCGCGTGCGAATTCGGACGTCCGGCCGCTGCCCGCGATTCGATATTATTTCGCGGAACTATCCGATTTCCGACGCGACTCCTGAGGAAGACTCCCGACGCGAGGAGGGAAACGATACTCTCTATCTCAAAGCATCCTCAAGACGGACGCGAGCCGAATTATGAGGACGAGGCGAATCCGCGTCGTCCTCTCACCAAAATGGACGAGCCAACGCTAATATAGAGTCGTGGAATCACTGGTCGACTTACCGTGGTCGTTCGAACGGAACTCGCTGCCCTTCGGTAATTCGGATCCGATCCGGGATTCGGTTCGGTCAGGGCGCGGTAACAACGGACTTTACTCCGGACATGAAACTCACTCGCGACTCGGACTTTTGTTCGCGCAAATCGGGACTGAACGAGATTTCGTTCAGCCACGTGTTCGTAGCTCGAATACCAACGCGACAGTGATTCCGCGATCCATGTCGACGGGAAGCATCGCTTCTTGTTCGCTCCCACTCTATTGGCCCTGCCGAATTCCCGATTGGCGCTTTCCGCTACGCGACTAGATGATCGCAGGATCGCATCCTCGGATAGGTCCTTGGGCCCCAGACCTGTTCCCAACGCCAAATAGTCGCCCTTCCGGCGAACGGGGAAGAACCATTCTTTCCCCTGGAATTCTTCCTGCCACCCCCGCCGGGATTCAGTGCGAACGGGGTGAGACGACGGCCGGACCACCCATATACGATGATCAAACTGAATCTCTTAGTCCCGGTACGTCGTCTCCGTGGGTGGAGATTTCCCCCAAATGTACCGGTACCGGATTTTCGCCAAATTGTGGCCATTATTTCTCCGGGAGGATCCTTGAGCGGGCGCCTTTTCGGTATTCCATTCGGCCAATACTGCGCTAGGCGCGTTCCTGAAACGTCGCCGTACTCGGCACGCACAATAGATGGCGTTAATTGCTTGTATCGTTTGGGAAGTCTTTCCTTCAGGAGCGCTCTCATGTCCACGAGTGGTTTCATGCCCGTTCGCGGTCGGTCCGGTCCAATATTTGTGATTATTTAACCGTTTTCGCAAAACGGGGTGACGTCGCACACTTGCAACGTCACAACACGAAAGCCAGTCTCGTGAGTCCTCATCCGCTTTTTCGAATAACGCAACGCACGCCGGTCTCGCGTCGATATTGTGTACGGAGTGGTGCTCCTGGCGGACTTCTCGTTCGCCATCGAAGAATTGCCAACCGAGGAGCCCGGATTGTCGTACGGCGGAAAGAGGCCCCCACAAAATAACGAGCGACGGTGGAAATCGAAACGGTACGTCGCACAGTGATCCTTTCGAATATTCGGTTAGCGTGTTGGCTCGACGTTTATCGCGCGAGGACGAACGTTTGTCGTTTCGTCCTCGATCTTTCGCGTAGGCCGAGACGCTGGGCGTCTCGTGCCGTCGGCTCGGGCGACGGTCCTTTGAGCGGTATTTCGCGTAGAGAGTTCCCCTTAAAATCTCGCGCTCGGAAGTTTCCTCGGAGGAATCGCGTCTCGCGAATATTTCGTCCGACGTCTCATCAAAGTCTCGAATCCTGTGTCGTGTTGCGTAGCGAACGCATCTCGATTTCGTCGCCGTTCGTATCGTCCGTCGCGGGCTTTTCGTACGCGTGCTATCGCGACAGTCCCGTATCGCGCCGTCCACATGCGCTTCGCGCGATCCCGCACGTCGGGAAATCGCTATCGTCGGTACCGGTCAACCGTACCCTTTTCGCGCGATTTGATTTAGCGACAACCGCGCTGCGACCGATCAACCGTCCGCAAAAATTGTATAAAGAGCGCGGGCTCTCGGGTTGCGGTCACGTGACCGCGATATTGTGTTACGTCCCGGATGGGGGTCGTAACGTGTTTATGGACTTTCACGATCTTCGGTCCACGTGGCACGTACGTCCACGTCTGATCAGGCCCGATTTTTCGGTTGTCCGAGAGAGATAATAAACGGGAAAAGGGAATTAGCGAAGTCGCGTTGCTGCTAGAATGGGAACCGCGATTTACGACGCGTAACGGTACTCTTATACAATCGCGAAGGTTCCTGGCGGTCCCTGACGTCACAGTGATCGTGGCACGGCGTGCGAATTGAATTCTTGGGAGGATGGATTATGACGCGATAATCCGTGTTCCTCCGATTGTACCGGGCCCTGGTGGGCTCAGACGTACGAGGGGGAACACCGGATTTTTCTTGACCACAATTATCTGTAGTTGGATCGACACCGGCGTCGTATCGCGCGCACTCACTTGCACTTGTGTTCCTCTCGTCCGTGTCGAAATGGTTTACTTGGGTTTCGCTGCCCTGTCGTTGGACGACAGGGGGAGGGAGCGGATAGGCGGTAGAAGATGGGGTTTTAATAATACCACCTCAGGATGAGAGATCGGCGGAGGGCGTAGCGCTCGTAGCGCGGGTCATCGACACAAATGTCTTCGAGCGAAGGGAAGTTCGGGACGTAGACGCACGGCACGAGTTTCCACGGGGGCGGATTCGCGGCGGGACGAACCTCGGGCGTTACGGTTTTCGCGATTTAGGCGTACCGCTCGTATCGCGGATCTTTAGCGTCGATCCCTTCGGGTGGAGGGTAGCTCGACGTGAATGTGATGGGGACTAGTTTCCACGGCGGAGAACTCGCGGGTTGACGGGTGTGCGTATTCCTAACGTGAAGCGGAAAACTGTGCTGCCTAGTTTGATTGTCGGGAAGACGCAGGAAAAAGCTGGATTTGCTAGGAGAGTGGACTGTATGAGTGAGCAACGGTTGAATTTGAATCTGGAGTGCAAGTTACGAATGAATGTACCGGATACTGAATAAATGGAATCTGTTGATACGTATTACTGTATTTGTCACACTTTGTCTGTAGTCAAGAAATTGTACAATAAAAGAACTTTGTTTAAATAACGGAAAAAAGGCGCTTAATTGAGTCAGCTGATCGTCGCAAGAGAGCTATTGAAAAGAGCGAATGGCGGACGTTCTCTCTCTCTTTTATTATCTCGATCTACCTGGAAGTTCTTTCTATCCCGGTGGTTCCGGTAAGGTATTTTAGAACATTCCAGATAGATCGAGAAGCCACGCAGCCAATCAGGTGCACGATTTGTCGCCCGCGCGAGTCTCGACGACACACGCCTTGAGTCGCACTCGTGGCGGGATCGCGCCGCATTGGCTGCAGTGCTTTGCCGTGGGTCGGACATGGCGCCGGAGCGCGCCGCTTTCGAACATCCCGCCCGCCTCGACTGGTCGAATTATCCTCAATTGTAAACGCGCGAGCTAAGCGAGACGATCTATTTCAACGGGTTGCGCGGACAAGCTCCTATCGTTGTTCGATGTGCGCGATATTGTAACTCCGCTGAGTGTTGTGGACGCCGTGTTCGCGAGTGATGTGGTTCGTGACAACGCCGTTAGTTACGCGAGCTGCGCCTGCGCGTGTGGAATTCTCGCGTACTACGCAGTTGTAATGGATCGGTGGTTTGGTGAATGGCACGCGCGTGGCTCGACGGATCGACCCATTCATCGATTCATTAACACGCAATTTGTTTTGATGAATCTCGCGAGTGACCACAGTTTGCCGGACAGACCGTAAAGTGACTACGTCGAGTGACACCGTGACTTTGCCTACTGCTTTGAATGGGTGAGTAAATCCGATTTCGTTTCGAAAGTGAGGTTAGCCGCCTCGTGCCGCGTCGCGCCACTCGTTATTCGTTAACCGGCAAGACAACGAGTTTATGAATAGGTCGTACAAATTCTGAATTCGCGGTGACTACTTTCACGACACGCACTCTATTGTCACTTCCCGGGTGTACTTCCTTCACTCGAGCGAGAGGCCATTGACACGGGGGCATCGTATCTCCGATGATGAGGCAGAGCTGCCCCGGTTTCAAGTTGTCCTGTGGGGCGCGCCACTTCGGTCGAGTTGTGAGGTCCTGGAGGTACTCCCGTTGCCATCGTGTCCAGAACTGGTCTCTCATTTTGGTCACCATCTGCCATCGAATGAGGCGATTGTCCGGCACGTCGAGCAACGTAGGTTCCGGGAGCGCGTTGAGAGCAGAACCTATAAGGAAATGTCCGGGAGTTAGTGCCGTTAGGTCAGCAGGGTCGTCCCGGAGAGGAGCTAGTGGCCTAGAGTTGAGGCACGCTTCCACTTGAGTGAGGAGCGTGGTCATCTCCTCGAACGTTAGCCGCGTTTCGCCTATGGTTCGCCGCAGGTGATGTTTGGTGGATTTCACCGCAGCTTCCCACAGTCCACCGAAGTGTGGCGCAGAAGGTGGATTAAAGTGCCACTGTGTTTTTAACTCGCTCATCTCACTCCTCAGGATGCGGTTTTCCTTGCTGCTGGCCGTGAAGAGGCGTCGCAGCTCGTTGTTGGCCCCATCGAAGGTAGTCCCGCAGTCGCTGTACAGGTGAGCGCAGAGGCCTCGACGTGAGATGAAGCGACGATAGGCAGCTAGGAACGCCTCAGCACTGTAGTCGGACACGACCTCCAGATGCACCGCTCGTGTGGCCATGCAGACAAACACCGCCAAGAAACCTTTGTATGCCTTTTGGCCACGCCCTGGAGAAGTTCGCAGCCAAATTGGGCCGGCATAATCCACCCCACAGCAGAGGAAGGCTCGTTGCTGCGTCACTCGATGCTTCGGCAGGTCGCCCATTATTTGCCGGGCTGGTGCCGCCCGCCATCGAGCGCACGTCACGCACCGGTGGATGATTCCCTTGACGATGGCTCGCCCCTTGGGAATCCAGTATCGCTGGCGGATGAGTCCCAGAGTTGCCTGAACTCCGCCGTGCATCATCGTTTTATGGCTGCGGACAATAAACAAGTAAGTAAAATGAGACTCCGGTGGAAGGATAATCGGATGCATTTCGTCTGGACTAAGTGACGCATGACTCAATCTGCCTCCGACTCTCAGCAGGCCCTCGCTGTCAAGGGTAGGAGCTAAGGGTGACAGTGTGCTTTTTGCCAAGATGCCCTTTCCTCGCTGAAGTGATCTGATTTCTTCGTTGTAGGTCTCCTGTTGAGCTATCCGGATCCAGCACCGTTCAGCGTCCTCGACTTCCACCACCGTGAGTGTCATTGCGTCCTTGGTTGAGTGTGACTGGGTGTTACGAAGCGCTCGGAGCCATCGTCGACACCAAGCAGTGACCCGCAGCAATCTGGTGTGAGAGGAGAACCTTTTTAAGATGTCATTGTCCGCTGTCTCACTGGTGGCAGCATTGGTCATGGCTACAATTGGCCCTCTCTCTTCCGGCAGATTTTCCTGTATGACAGGTGCGGCTGGTGACAAGGGGCCGTCCTGATGAAGAAAGTCAGGTCCCTTCCACCATAGGTCCCACTCCAGCAGCTGCGAGGGGGAGAGTCCCCTAGAGGCGCAATCGGCAGGATTGTTGACACCTGCTACGTGATGCCACTGCGCCTCTGGTACCCTTTGCTGGATGTCAGCGACGCGGTTTGCCACGTATGTCCTCCATCGGCTTGGGTGTGCCTGGATCCATCCGATTGCTACCGTTGAATCGGACCATAGGTGGACTGCGGAGATGTTGATGCCCAGTGTGGAGACCGTCTTCTGTGTCAGTCTAGCGAGGAGGTGTGCTGCACAGAGTTCCAGCTTAGGTAAGGATACCTGTTGTAAGGGGGCAACCTTACTTTTCGCTGTGATTAATGTGGTGTGCCACTGGCCTTCTTTATCCTCTGCCCTCAGGTAGAGCACTGCACCATACGCTCGTTCCGAAGCGTCAGCGAACCCATGGATTTCCACTTGTCGTCGAAGCGAGTCGTGGAATAGTGATCGCGGTATTCTGACCTTCTCCAGCAGGGTCAGTTCGCCACAGAAATTCCGCCACTCGGCTGCTATGGACGATGGAAGTGGATCGTCCCAGCCTAACCCCAAGAGCCACGTGGACTGGATGGTGATCTTGGCTCGTACGGTCACCGGAGTTAACCATCCCAGTGGGTCGAATAATTGAGCTGCCTTAGACACCACGCCTCGCTTAGTTGGAGTTCCGCCAGTGCTCGTGTTGATGCTGAACCTGAAGCTGTCTTCGTGTGGTGCCCACTGCAGGCCCAGTGCGGAGTGAGTGTCGTCCGTCCATGTTTTGTGCTCGTCCTGCGTAGTGGTGGGCAGACTCATAGTGTTTTGGACCTCATGTGGCATTAATCGTGGCAGGTCGGCGACATTGGAAGTCCATTTCTGTAATGGGAACCCGCCCGCCTTGCACAACTGGTGCAATTGACTTGCGGTCTCCACCAACGCTGAGATGCTGTCTGCTCCTGTCAGGACGTCGTCAACATATGTGCTTTGCCTGAGAGCCAGTGAGCCGAGGGGGTAGCGGCTGCCTTCATCCTCCGCCAGCTGGTGCAAGGTCCGGACCGCCAAGAATGGAGCGCACGACAGCCCATACGTCACCGTGTTGAGCCGGTATTCCCTCACGTGCTCCGTCGGTGCCTCTCTCCACAGTATCCGCTGAAGATCTCGATCTTCAGGATGTACCAGGATTTGGCGATACATCTTTGTGACGTCAGCGGCCACCACGTATTGGTATTTGCGCCACTGCAGCAACACGTCGGCAAGAAGAGGCAGTAGGTTAGGGCCTACATGTAAGCAGTCGTTCAATGACGGTTGCGTTGCCTCGGACCAGGAACCATTGAACACCACTCGCAGCTTCGTAGTGCTGCTGCTTGGCTTTAGAACTCCATGATGGGGCAGGTAGTGCACTGGACTTGACGTTGGTGGTTCGCTTGCCAGAGTCATATGGCCAAGTTCCTCATACTGCTTGATGAAGTCGCAGTAGAGTTCCTTGAAAGGTCCGTCCCTGGCAAAGCGCTGCTCCATCCTTCGGAGGGACTGCATCGAGCCTATCCTGGAGTCAGAAGGGTGCGGGCCAGATTTGCGGAGCGGGAGCCTCACCTGATATCTTCCCTCCGGAGTGCGTGTGTGTGTGGTGAGGAAGTGGGTTTCGCACTCTTGTTCGTCCGCAGTCCACGGTGTTGTAGTGTCCGGGATGTCCTCCTGCTCCCAAAATCTTCGCACCAGTGAGCCTAGTGAATCTCCGGCAGTGATCTGATGCACCTGGGCATGCATCTCGGTGGGTGAGGATCCAACCACTCCGGTAATGATCCAACCGAAAATTGTTCGTTGGCCCACTGGTTCCGCTGCGGTTCCCTGCCTTACTCCCTCCCTTATAATGGCAGGGTAAGCGTCCGCCCCCAGCAGAATTTCGATCGGCGTAGTGCGTGACGGGTGAGGGTCAGCCAGCTGCAGCCCCTGAAGATGCTTCCACGGCCTGTGTAACGTGCTGTTGCCATGAGTGTATGACGTGAGTTTCGACAAAACGATCGCCGAAAATCTGAGGATGTCATCCGTACAGCTCGATGACAAGTTCAGCGTCACTCGTCCACGGGCCCGGGCGAGCTGTTGGCCTCCGACTCCGAAGATGTCCATGGGAGCCGCCTGTCTCGGAAGCTGAAGACGCTGCGCCAGTCCCTCCGACATCATAGTGATTTCGGAGCCTTGATCAATGAGGGCTCGCACCGGGTGTCGCCGACCGTGTACATCTGAAACATTGACTACAGCCGTGGCGAGAAGCACCTTACCCAACGACGTGCTACAGTCCTGTACGTGGTGAGCTGCCCTTTGTTGACTGTTGCCATCCTTGAATGCTTCATGGAGGGAGGTGTGATGCCTTTCCCCGCAGAGGTAACAGCCCCTTGGTGAAGGACAGTCAGCACTCGCATGCTTGCTGAGGCAGTTCGTGCACAGCTGCTGAGAGTCCACCTTCCGCCTCCGCTCCGTAGCAGGTAGCCCCTTATAATCTTGGCAGTGCATTATGAAGTGCTCTCGTCCACATAGTGAGCACGTGTTCCTCTTCTTAGTTTCCCCTTTTTCCTTTTGCACCAGGTTGATGCTGGCGGCTCGAACTGGGCCCTTGGCAGTGGAGCGGCTCGCAGGGCTTGGATCGTATTGAGCTTTGGAGGAAGGGACCACTGGGAAGGGAGCTCTGGAGACTGGTCCTTGGGAGACTTCCAGTTGATGCAGCTGATTGCTCATGAAGTCCTTTAAGGTTGCAAAGGACGGAGGATCTCGGCTTGGAGTGATCCTCTCAGCCCATTTTTCCCGAGTGACTGAATCGAAGAGGTTGACTATGGAGTAGACACACCAATCCTCGGACGTCGCAAGGGGTCTACTTAGCCCTTCCAGTGTATTGGCGATCTTGGTAACGCCCTTCTGGATTTCAGACATTGAGCGCACTGAACGCTCGCGCATTTTGGGGAGCGCTGCGAATGCATCGAGGCATGTGTTAACAAGAATGCGCTTGTTCTCGTAGTGATTCGTCAGTGTTTCCCATGCGCGCTTGTAGTTCTCGCCGGTAGTTGGCAAGTCCCTGACTAAGTCCGCGGCTGATCCTTGGAGGCAGGTTTTCAGATAATGGTAGCGGTCCACGTCATTCAGGCCTGTGTGTCTCCCGATGACAGACGTGAAGAGGTCTTTGAAGGCCGGCCACTCCACGTATTTGCCGTTGAATTGAGGGAGTTGGATCCTCGGCAAGGAGACTGACCCGGAAGCTGGGTCTGCGTGAGATTGATCCCGGCTGCTGGAACTTCTCTCTCGACGTTCTGCCTCCTTGCACTCCAACAACATGTCTTCAAGAATGCCTCTCTGCTGAGCGTACGTGTCTTCGGCCGTGTCAGAGAACCGCTTGGTAACGTACTCGCAGTCCTTGAACGTGTCCCGCTTCTGATACATGATGATATCGTGGTTTTTTTGAAACTCACTCCAATGCTTTTCTAGGATTTTTATTCGAGTGGTTATGGCTCCTTCACTCATCATGGACGTGGTTGCAACTGACTTCTTGAAATTGTCGATGCTTCGACTCATCACCCCTACTAAGTCAAGCTGCTTTTGTAGGAGTGCCTCAGGAGTGATTTTTTCCATTTCGATGTGAGTTGGTATTCTAGAACTAAGTGATTCCTTGTCTCACAATTCCACTTGTCACTGACACTATTCTTTTGTAGGTATCCGGCTCGAAGGACCAAATGTGCGTATTCCTAACGTGAAGCGGAAAACTGTGCTGCCTAGTTTGATTGTCGGGAAGACGCAGGAAAAAGCTGGATTTGCTAGGAGAGTGGACTGTATGAGTGAGCAACGGTTGAATTTGAATCTGGAGTGCAAGTTACGAATGAATGTACCGGATACTGAATAAATTGAATCTGTTGATACGTATTACTGTATTTGTCACACTTTGTCTGTAGTCAAGAAATTGTACAATAAAAGAACTTTGTTTAAATAACGGAAAAAAGGCGCTTAATTGAGTCAGCTGATCGTCGCAAGAGAGCTATTGAAAAGAGCGAATGGCGGACGTTCTCTCTCTCTTTTATTATCTCGATCTACCTGGAAGTTCTTTCTATCCCGGTGGTTCCGGTAAGGTATTTTAGAACATTCCAGATAGATCGAGAAGCCACGCAGCCAATCAGGTGCACGATTTGTCGCCCGCGCGAGTCTCGACGACACACGCCTTGTGTCGCACTCGTGGCGGGATCGCGCCGCATTGGCTGCAGTGCTTTGCCGTGGGTCGGACATGGCGCCGGAGCGCGCCGCTTTCGAACAACGGGCCTTAGGTAGTTTATCCCTCCCCCTCTAGAGGGGGATGCTCCCGGGCCTGTTCCGCCGTCTGCCAACGGCGGGCGGGTCGGGGGCTACGTGTCGGGCGGCCGAGGCAACGGTCGCGGAGGAGGGAGCCGGGTGACGGGGGCTGTTCCAAGGGTTCGCCTGAACAGGATCCTGTTGCCCAGAAACTCGGGCACCGGCGGGTGGAATGCGCTGCTGAAAGCGGCGTGCCAACCCCCGGGGGTGTTCGGAGCGGGGGTTTCTGGAGGTGGGAGTGCTGTGGGAGATGGCGGTGCGGGGACGGACTACGAGTCCGTGGATTCCCTGCCGTCCGTCTCTCCCGCCTCCCGCTGCACCTCCCCGACCGTCGAGGGCACGGTCGCCGTTTCGGTGACTGGCTCTCGAAAACGTCGGGGGGCCTCTGGGGTGGAAAAGGGGAAGGAAACGTAGAGCGTGTCAAGCGCCCTTCGGTGGACCCGACCCCTGAAGTGTCCGAAATGGCCCTGGCCATTAGGCCGCTCGGGACGGGACGCATTGTCCAGGATTTCCTAGACAAAGTCCGGCTGGTTGAGGAGACGGCTCTTAAGAGCCGGAACCTCAAGGGGACCAGCATCAGGGACCTGAAGGAGGCGGCGCGGTACGCCGAGGCCGCCCTCCTGGAAGTGATAAGGAGGGGAGGCGATGCCCTTCCCCCTGCCCCTGCTGCTCGTCCCCCGGCGGGGAAAGCCCCGGACTCGGCGGCCCTCAGGATTCTGCACGTGCAGAATGAGGCGCTCCGCCGAGAAATCCGGGAGCTAGGGGAGACGAATGCTGCCCTCCGAGGGGAGATGATGGCGGCTAAGAGGCTGGCGGCGGGGTTGCCGCCGGTCTCGCCGGTCCCCTCGGAGGGTCTCCCAAGACCTTCCCTGCCCGCCGCCGGTGGCGACGATGAGGGTGGCCTCCTGGCCAGGATCGGCGCGTTGTTGGACGCCCGGCTCGCCCCGATCCGGGAAACTCAGGCTCGCCTGAGTAGGGCCGTGTTTGGCGGGGTGCCTGATCTGGCCCGGCTCACGCTGGGCGATGCACCCCGCCCGACACGCCCTTCGTATGCCGGTGTCGTGGCGGCAGCCCCTACTCCTGCCCCGGTGCGGGCGGAGTCGGCCGGCGACGCGGCTCCTGGGGTGGCGAAGAAGGGGGAAACAGGGAAGAAGAAGAAGAAGAAGAAGGGGGCCTCCAAATCGGGGGCCCCCTCGGGCTCTTCCCCTGCGGCTCCTCCGGCGTCTCTCCCTGGCCCTTCCGGAGGGGGTACGGCCGGGAAGAAAGCCCCGCTGCCCCCGCCACCGATAGTTCCAGCTCCGTTGGGGGAAGCGTGGACGAAGGTTGTGGAGCGCAAGGCCCGCCCAAAGGCGGCGAAGGGAGCTGCGCCCAAGAAGACCGCGCCTCCGGGGAAGGATGGCCAGAGGGCACCCACCCCGAAGAAGGGGGGAAAGAAGGGTGGCCCCACCAAGGTCAGGGTGGCGGCACCCCCCCGCACGGCCGCGGTCACGTTGACCGCCCCAGAGGGGTGCAAGACCTCCCTGGCCGAGGCCATGTCGCTGGCGAGGAGGGCCATCAACCTGGCCGACCTCGGCATAGCGGAGGTGCGACCCAAGAGGGCGATGACCGGGGGTCTTATTTTAGAGATCCCCGGTCAGGAGGGCGCCGCCAAGGCCGACAGATTGGCGGAAAAGATGGCGGACACCCTCCGGGAAACGGGGGTGAGGGTCGCCAGGCCCGTGAAGACGGCTGAGTTCCGTCTGAGGGGCCTGGACGACTCTGTCGCCCCCGAGGAGGTGACGGCGGCTGTCGCCGAATTTGGAAAGTGCCCACCCGAGCAAATCAAGGTTGGAGCTATTAAGCCCCAACCTGCCGGGCTGGGCACGATATGGATGCAGTGCCCCGCGGCGGCGGCGCGCGCACTCATCGAGGCGGGACGACTGAGGGTCGGATGGTCCTCTGTACGAGTGGAAGCACTGGCCGCCAGGCCCCTCCAATGCTTCCGTTGCCTGGCCATAGGCCACGTAAGGCAACGATGCACGTCGGAGGTGGACCGAAGCGGCCGCTGTTACAAGTGCGGTGCAGAGGGCCATCGCGCGAGGGAGTGCTCGGCGGCGCCAATCTGCTCCATCTGTGCAGAGATGGGCAGGCCCGCCGGGCACAGGGTGGGGAGCAAAGGATGCTCCCCGCCGTCGAAGAAGGACCGGAGCAACGGTGGCAAGGGGGCCACCAAAGCTCCGGCAGAGGCGGGGCCGAGCGGGGCATGCACTGCCACGCCGCCCCCCGCCCCTGAGTCTCCGCCCCAAACGGAGGCTATGATGGAGGTGGAGACATTGCCACCTCCGGCTGACGAGGCGTCAGCGGTGCCGGGAACATCGACGGCCCCATAATGCCACGCACGTTCCCGGTAACACTGATCAACCTCAACCACTGCCGCCGGGCCCAGGATCTGCTCATCCAAGGCCTGGCGGAGTGGGAGGTTGCAGTGGCCGTAGTCACGGAGCCCTATAATGTCCCCGACACCCCCCCTTGGGTGGGGGATCTGGGGGGCTCCGTGGCAATATGGCGCAATATGCGCCGTGGTTACCCCCCTGGCACCGTGGTCGAACGGGGCCGGGGGATCGTGGCGTTGCAATGGGGAAGATGTCTGGTCGTGGGCTGTTATATTTCGCCCAACTGTGGCCTCGCCGACTTTGGAGAATACCTGGACCGGTTGGGGGCGTTGATTGCCCCCAACATGAACGGCCAGGTTTTGATCCTGGGGGACTTCAATGCGAAGTCAACCACTTGGGGAAACCCCGGGACCACTCCCCGTGGCGAGGCTCTAGAAGATTGGGCGGGGGGCTTGGAGCTCCGGTTGGTGAACCGGGGCTCCGTACCTACGTGCGTGCGGTGGAACGGGTGGTCCATAGTGGATCTCACTTGGGCCTCTTCGACCGCCGCCGCGCGTGTGTCCGCCTGGCGGGTGGCTGAGGAGAGGGAATCCCTCTCCGACCATCTCTATATAACAATGGAGATGGAGGCCGCCCAGCCCGCGGGCACCGCTCCCCGACGAACAGCCCACGCAGCGCCCGTTCGCTGGGCGCTGAAAAGACTAGACGGGGACGTCCTGAGGGCCGCTGCCCTTGCCTGCGTGTGGCCGGAGGCCACAGAGCGCGGCGCGGAGTAGGGGGTGGAGTGGTTCCGGGGCATCATGAAAAGCGTATGCGACGCTTCGATGCCCCGGATAGGAAACCACCCCCCGAAGAGGAAAGTGTATTGGTGGTCGGGCGAAATCGAGGACGCTAGAAGATTAAGCGTCCGCGCCCGACGCCGGTACACCCGCGCGCGGCGACGTCGTCGGGATCCCGAGGAGGGTGACGACGAAGCCGAGGCAAGGATGGCCTCCCTGTACGTCGCTTACAGGGAGGCCCAAGTGGCCCTGCAGCGGTTGATCGCTGCCGCCAAGGCCAAAGCCTGGGATGAGCTATTGGGCACTCTTCAGAGTGACCCATGGGGGCGCCCGTATGAGATGATACTGGGCAAATTATGCCCATGGGCGCCCCCGTTGACGGAGCAGCTGGAGCCGGAGTTCCTAGGGCGGGTCGTTACCACCCTTTTCCCCCCTATAGAGGGGGAGAGGGAGTACCCGCCGATTCCGTCCCAAGATTGGGACGAGGGACTCCGTATCTCCGGTGCAGAGCTCTCCCAGGCGGTCCGGAGGATGAGGGAAGGGGGCGTTAAGGCCGCCGGACCAGACGGTGTCCCCGGACCAGCGTTGGCTGCGGCGCTCGACGTCCTCGCCCCGGCTCTATTAGGCGTGCTAAACGCGTGCCTGAGCCGGGGCATCTTCCCCCGCGAATGGAAAGTCGCCAGGATGGTTCTCCTCCGGAAGGCAGGAAAGCCCGCGGAGCTTCCCTCTGCTTACCGGCCGTTGTGTCTCCTCGACGAGGTGGCGAAGATCTTCGAAAAGATCATAGCGGACCGCCTCGTTGAGCACCTTTCCGAAGTGGGTCCCGACCTCAGCGACTGTCAGTTTGGGTTCCGGAGGGGGCGTTCAACGATCGACGCGGTCGATCGACTCGCCTCCCTCCGGACCGCTGCGGTCGCTGCGGGCAGGGTGTTGTTGGCGGTGTCCCTCGACATCACCAACGCGGTCAACACCCTGCCCTGGGATGAGGTAGTGGGGGCGCTAGAATTTCATAGGGTGCCCCCCTACCTCCGAGTATTGATTCGGGACTACTTGCGGGACAGGTGGTTCGAGTACCCTGGCCGGTACGGCGTAACGCAGAGGGATAGCATGCACCGAGGAGTTCCGCAGGGGTCGGTCTTGGGACCGCTTCTGTGGGTCATCACGTACGACTCGGTGCTGCGGGCTACTCTCCCCCGCGACGCCAGCGTCATCTGTTATGCGGATGACACGCTGGTGGTCGTGGAGGGGGAGACGTGGAGGGGAACCATAGCTCTGGCGACTGCAGTGGTGGACGCTGTGGTGGGTAGGATCCAGGGGTTGGGGCTTAAGATAGCCGCTGACAAAACGGAGGCGATATGGTTACATGATCTGCCTTCGGGTCGGCGGCCGCCCCAACTCGGGATCCGGGTAGGTGATGCCACTGTCGAGGTCGGTCAGGAGATGAAGTACCTGGGCCTGACGCTCGACAGTCGCTGGCGCTTCGAAGCGCACTTCGATCGGGTGGCCCCCCAGGCGCAAAGGGTGGCGGCCTCGCTTGCGAGGTTGCTGCCCAACATTGGGGGGCCCGATGGACGTATCCGCCGCCTCTATACGGGGGTGGTGCATAGCAAGCTCCTATATGGGGCACCCGTGTGGTCCGACGCTTTGTCGGTCAGCCGGCGCAGTCAAGCACTTCGCAACAAGGTGCAGCGCCGACTGGCCCTGCGAGCCATACGGGGTTATCGCACCGTCTCCAGCGAGGCGGCGTGCCTCCTCGCGGGTCTTGCTCCCCTGCACCACGTAGCTCGTTGCGCGGGGGAGAGGCGGACCCAGACGGGGAGGATGGGATCGAAGTGCGGAAGCGCCAGGCCCGGCAAGAGACGCTGGCCCGATGGCGGTCAGAAATTCTGGCCGAGGACTCGGGCCGGCCAATAGTCCGGGCCCTCGCGAGTTCGGCTCACGTACAGATCCACCCAGGTGCTGTCCGGCCATGGTTGTTTTGGCCGGTACCTGCGGTGGATCGGGAGAGAACCCACCGAGCAGTGTCACCACTGCGGGGAGGCTTTGGACACGGCGCGGCACACGCTGGAGGAATTCCGGCGTGGTCGGCGCCGCGCCGTGTCCTGAGAAGCGTTGTGGGAGGGGACCTTTCGCTGCCGGCTGTGGTCGACCACATGGTCGGCGGCGGAAGGTCGCACAAGGCCGTGGTCTCCTTCTGTGAGGAGATCATGGAGCAGAAGGAGACCGCGGAGAGGGAGAGGGAAGCCGACCCCCTCTCCGCCAGGACTTTGGCCCTCGCGAGGCGACCTCGCGGGGGCCGCCGGCTCCCTGCACGGGGCAGGCGACGGACCGGGGGAGGCGGGGCAAACTAAGTCCTTCCCGCCTCCCCCGAAGAGGCATCCCAAATCGGGGAGGTCTTTTGTGGGGGGGGACTGCTCCGGCCCCCCACCCAATCCCGGTTTCCCGGCCACATGTGCCATGTGGCCCCGGGGGGAGGGGGTGGGAGTGGGGGTGGAGACGGACGCGGGCGGGGTGCCTGCCTCCGTCTCCTCCTTGTCGCGCGCGGCGACCTCGTCCCTCGGCCGAGAGCCCTGTTAAGGGCTCCTCGAGCGAGGAACGGGGTCTCCGGGGGTCGTTGGGCGGAGCGAGCTGGAGACTCGCGAAGCCCACCGAACGGCCCAGGGAAGGGGGGTGTAAGTGGGCAACCTGCTTACACCCTGATAGCTTAGGTATTGCTGGGGGGAGCTTCTCTCCCCCCGGGACGAGGCCCCACACGGGGTCAAGGGCGAAGGGGGATGGCTGGTTGTGTTCTTTGGAGATCCCAGCCGCCCCCGAATAGCTTAGGGAAAGTTGTCGTGAGGTTTTTAGTGGGTATTGTGAGCCCTTCTGGCCACGTAGCCCCACATAACCCCTTGTCTCTCCCAGGGGACATGGGGTATGCGTAAAAGCATTTCCCTCACGCTAAAAAAAAAAAAAGGTAGTTTATCCCGGACGATCCTCTTCGAACTAACGATTCGAACTGTTCCGGTAAATTTGATTTCTTGGAGGATGCGCGGGGGTTTCGGGATCCCGAGATTCCGGTCGTAGGTTGTCCCTTTTCCCTCCCGGAAGAGTCCTCCGAACAATCTCTTGAGTTGATATTTGCGACCTGCGCGACGCGGCATTCGAAACACTATAAGGCACAACCACACTGACGTAATCGCACGACACAAAAGGAGAACAGAAAATAAAAGAAAAGAAAATAAGTAAATTAAATCAACGTATAATAACTGAAAGAAAGTGGCTAGATACAAAATTACGCGATAGCAACGAAAACGAAAATTAACTGGAGCACTGCGCGACGGCGGGGTAACGAACGCGATATAAATGAAATAACTAAATCTACGGAAATAACTATAACTAAACTTAGAAACTAACGCAATTCAAAAGTCGATAACCGAAACTAAATTATTTAACTATGATAGAAGAACGCGCACTAAACTAAACTACGAACTAGAATTATAAATGAAATGAGATAGAAGAAAATTGAAATCAAGAAAACGAATATAGCAAGATGCGGTACGATCAGGTCAGAGAACTGGAACTAGAAGAGTGAAGCGAATTCGAGAAACTGTTGCGAAGAACTGTCGCAGAGCGCAAATCTTGCCATATTTATAATGGGAGCGCGGACCATAAGAATTCGGTGGAGCGTGACATTAATTGTTCTCGATCATACGATTTATACTATTGTTCTTCGTGTTACCATTATTCGCGAATGTTCGGTAAACACCTGTAATAGCTGTTGCTATGCCAGGGTTCGCTCGCACCGGCGTCTCATGGTTGTGGTTTGATATGAATATATATATATATATATATATATATATATATATATATATATACAGGGTGTCCCAAAACTACCCTAGGAGCCGAAAATGGGAGGTTCCTTGGGTCATTTGAAGCGACATTTTCCTTTGCAAAAATGGCGTTCGCGGCTTTGTTTAAGAGTTATTAACGAAAAACACGGACCAATAAGAGCGCGATCTAGACATGCGGTGGCACGTTCGGCAAATTGACAGTTGGCGCGTCGTGTCGACTGTGCTAACTCGCGTCTACGTCGCGCTCTGATTGGTCCGTGTTTTTCGTTAATAACTCCTAAACAAAGCCGCGGACGCCATTTTTGTAAAGGAAAATGTTGCTTCAAATGACCTAAGGAACCTCCCATTTTCGGCTCCTAGGGTAGTTTTGGGACACCCTGTATATACATTTTGATACATAAATGTACATTTTGATTGACCCGGGACGAAAATAGAATTAGAATCGGCGTAACGGCCACGATTTGTTCGCGCGAATTATAGATCCCGAGAATTTGCTTGTTCGCGCAAATGCTGAAGCGAAACGTTGGTACGACGTAACAATTGTAAATTTGCCGACAAGGCAATAAAACATCCACTCGAGACTCATTACGTTGTCGTCAATTCCCTGTGAGATCCGTCCTGCCGTAAGGGCTGTCCTCGTCCGTCCGTGTTCGAATCATCTGGCCCCGTCGCGTCCTCGTTCACGATCCGCGTGCCTCGAGGGTTCGATCTCCGACTCCGAAATTCGTATCGTGTTTCGCGTGACACTCTTCACGGTGTCTGGCGCCCGAACGATCTCGCGGAAATTTCGAACCTCCGGACGTCCTTTGTCTCGGGCGGACCCCGGGCATACGGCTGCCCGCGGCCCGGCCTAAGGGCCTGTAAAAGCCCGAAGTCGCTCGGTTGAAGGTTTTCTAGCCTCCGCGCGTGAGCGACGTGACACCTTATTTGTACTGTAAAATATGCATGGATCTGGGTAGAGTATATAGGCCGGTTCTACGATCAGACTTATCATTGTAGGTAGATTCCTACCTTACCGGCACCATTTACCTTATAGCGCGAGCTACTTTGCGGGGGGGATTTTTCAAGGACAGTTTCCCACGTTATAGTGCGAGCATACTTTTTGCGGGGGTGGGGGACTTTTCAAGGACAGTTTCCACGTTATAGTGCGAGTATATTTTGTGGGGGGGGGGTTATGTATGACGAGGTTTTTTACGAATATGATATTCCGAACGTGCTTCGCGAATATGATACATCGAGAAGATAATTTTGCGGGGGAGGGGGGATTTTTTCAAGAACATAGCAGCACCATTTACCTTATAGCGCGAGCTACTTTGCGGGGGAGGGGGGATTTATCACGGACAGTTTCCCACGTTATAGTGCGAGCATACTTTGCGGAGGATGGGGGAGGGAGACCACATTATCTGTACACAGCTGTATGTAGTTTCGTCTTATCTATGACAAGGGTTTTGCGAATATGATCTTCCGAACGTGCCTCGCGAATATGATACATCGAGAAGATAATTTTTTGCGGGGCGGGGGGATTTATTTTAAGAACATAGCGAGACCATATTATCTGTACACAGCTGTATATAGTTTTCTCTTATCTACTCGATGCATTCCTATTGTACCTACCTACGGCAGATGTAATACGATACCCGTGGGGAACACATGCTTTTTCCAGGAAGATTTGACCTTGAACGTGTTCGAACGTCGTTCCTACCCATCGTTTTGACCTGAAAGCGATGTAAGAAAAGAAAGAGACCGTTCACGATGTAAGAGAGAGAGTCATAGAATCTTGAACGCGTCCGAACTCAGTACATTGTTTATATCGTTCAAGATGAGCGTTTTATAATCTGTAGTAGCGGCCGGTGTCGAGTTGCAAAACGAGACGTCTTTTCCCTTTCTAATCTAGCGAGTTGTAGTAGCGGTATCCTTTTTCACGGTTTGGTGTCGAGTTGTCCAAGCCTCGAGACATTTGGACACATCAGCGTTATCAGTTCTCTCGATTTAGCGTAGCGTTAATTGAAACATACATTTCACGAGTTTGAGATTACTGCAACGAACGTTTTTTAATCTCGCGAGCAGACATTTTGCCGCATCTTTTCTGGAGGGGATATGTGTTTAAAAGAATGGGTGATGCCAAAACTCATGTACAGAATTAGTGCAGAAGTTATCACGGCAAGTTATTACATAGATGAAAATCTGCCACTTAATGAGGTTATGGAGTTAATAGTAAGTACAAAGAAATATTACATGTGATATATATTATTTATTGTTATTGGACAAATATTTACATATTACAATGTTATTTATCAATAGACATTTAACTCTGCAGAGGAGAGAGCAGCGTTTATCGGCGGGTGGCGCTACGCAATGAAGCGCTATCAGATAAATATGGAAGAGTGGGATGAGGAGTATGCGACAGCGGTTAAGGTGACAACTATGAATATTGTAAGAAAAAAATTAATAATTGTATATATTTTATTAATTTAAAATTAATAATTAAAAATATTTTTCTTTCAGAACGTCGCCGAAAATAATATTAATCAGAATGCTACTGCCACCGAAAATAATGTTGATCCATAATGACAATTTTTAAAAAATTTTTATAACTTTTATTTCAATAAACAGTACATATTTTTAAATAAATTCTTTCTTCATTTTTGTTCCCCCTTTTTTTTTTTTTTAGCGTGAGGGAAATGCTTTTACGCATATCCCGTACCCCCTGGGAGAGATACGAGGTTATGTGGGGCTACGTGGCCAGAAGGGCTCACAATACCCACTAAAAACCTCACGACAACCTTCCCTAAGCTATTCGGGGGCGGCTGGGATCTCCAAAGAGCACAACCAACCATCCCCCTTCGCCCTTGGCCCTGTGTGGGGCCTCGTCCCGGGGGGGGAGAGAAGCTCCCCCCAGCAATACCTACGCTGTCAGGGTGTAAGCAGGTTGCCCACTTACACCCCCCTTCACTGGGCCGTTCGGTGGGCTTCGCGAGTCTCCAGCTCGCTCCGCCCAACGACCCCCGGTGACTCCGTTACTCGCTCGAGGAGCCCCTAAAAGGGCTCTCGGCCGAAGGACGAAGTCTCCGCGCGCGACAAGGAGGGACGAAGGCGGGCACACCGCCCGCGTTCGCCCCTCCCCCACTCCCACCCCCTCCCCCGACCCAACGATCTTTACGTCCCCCGGGGGAACAGAGGAAAGGGTGCGGGAATAGCCCCCCCACCACAAAAGAACACCCGTCTGGGATGCCTCTTCGGGGGAGGCGGGAAGGACTTAACGAGTCCCGCCTCCCCCGGTCCGTCGTCGCCTGCCCCGTAGCGTGGGCGGGCCGCTCGGCGAGGACGCCTCGCCAGAGCAATCCTTCTCTCGGAGAGGGGGTCGGCCTCCCTCTCCCTTTCTGCCACCTCCTTCCGCTGCATCACCTCCTCGCAGAAGGAGGTCACGGCCTTGTGCGACCTCTCGTCGCCAATCATGTGGTCGACCACGGCCGACAACGAGAGGTCGCCTCCAATCTCGCTTCTTAGGACACGGCGCGGCGCCGACCACGCTGGACACTCTTCTAGCGTGTGCCGCTCCGTGTCCAAAGCCTCCGGACAGTGGTGGCACCGTTCGGTGGGTTCCCTCTTGATCCACGCCAGGTACCGGCCGAAACATCCATGGCCGGTTAACACCTGGGTGGATCTGTAGGTGAGCCTTACTCGCCTCTCGCACCATTCCTCCAGAATGGGCAGGAGGGCCCGGACTATTGGCCGGCCCGTATTGGCGGCCAGAGTTTCCGACCGCCACAGGGCCAGCGACTCCTGCCGGGCCTGGCGATTCACTTCTACAATCCTGTCCTCCTCGTCCGGGTCCGCTTCTCCCCTGCGCAACGGACGGACGGCCAAATACCAAGCCGTCCGCTCCCTTGCCTGATGGTGCAGGGGAATCAGACCCGCGAGGAGGCACGCCGCCTCGGTGGAGACGGTGCGATAGTCCCGTATGGTCCGCAAGGCCAGCCGGCGCTGCACTCTGTTGCAGAGTGTTTTACTGCGCCGCACAGTGGGACGAATGTACGAAAACCCGCGACATTGGCTAAAATTTGAAGTTTGTTATAAGGCTTTGGTGATATATATACTTGCTTTAGTGCACCTTGACGAGCCGCATTCACATATAGCAAATCGAAAAAAAAATTTTTTTATGTGCTTTATAGTCGAAGAAAGAAAAATTCTATATTTTTCTTACGTTTATATTTCAGTAAGCGTCAATTGAAAGTAAAAAAAACTGTGACGAATTTTTTTGTTCTTCGTCTATAAAGCAATAAAAATTTTGTTTTTTGTTTTTTTTTTAAACTTTTTTATATTTTTTAAAATTGGTCTTTTTTTCATTTTTAAAACAACTGCCGAGGTTTGCCGAAAAACTGGCTTCATGGACTTTTTCCTTCGGTATTATGTGACAGAAATTCGTTGCGAAAACACCCGACGAGACCCGACTGCGGTCGGCATTTGGGTTTGAAAAAGTGGCGGGAACCTCCAAATAAGCAATACTGCTTTTAATACTGGCATAATTGACTCCGATCGGGTTTAAATTTGATATGGGTACTTATTGATAGGTACTTAACACTTTACCGACAAGTAGCCTATTTATCGGCGACGCTTACTGACCGGTAGCCTAGAAATCGGCTTCGACAATCTAATTAAGTCTAATATTCTAAGTCGAGGAATCGGTGAGAAGAGTGTAGAACGTTCGATTGCTACTGATTAGTATAGTGTTGCAGGTGAAAAAAGTGGTACAACTTTATATATTATGTATTTATTTAAACTCTTAGACCCTTTAGTGCGGGAAAAATGGCGACGCTTGGGGTGTAATAAACGGCAGGTCAAAAAGAGACGTTTCCTCCTTCGCATGTTCCATGCATTTTGGTGTATACTCTAACATTAACACAATAATTTTCGCAGCCTATTATTATATGACGTATAATGACGTATGACTCCTGTTGGACTGACGCATGACGTAGAGTCACACAGACTTTATGCGTGTGTTTGCGTACGATCTGATGCGTGCGCAGCTGAAGCGAGTTTCGATAGTTTTTTATTTTAGGTGATCCTATTTTGTTTTTACTTTCCTCTAATGTACCACTGGTCTTTTGTCCGTGCATTGTTGAACATCACGACTTCTATTAAACTACACAATCTACGTGTGTCCCTATTATTTTGGAGTAACCCAGTCCTCAACAACTCCAAACGCATTTATTGAGGCTATTGTTAGATTATCTTTTCTCTACAATTGAATTAAGTAGTGTCCACTTGTTCAAACGCTGTAAGTGTGAAAGAATTCTTATAATAATTTTATTTTACTTTAAATTTAATTAAAGTATATTGTGTCTTTTTTGTAGTAACCTTTGTCCTCAACACATTAAAATGTTGAGAACAAACAGAGATTTATTTGACGTTCTAAAAAAACCTTTGGACCCTAACAATAGGAAAATACTAAAAGAGGTTATTTTGGAAAAAACGTCGGTTACAGAAACACACCTCAAAATTCTGGATGGGAAATTATCAACTTTCTGCGCACATTTAAAAGCTAAATGGACAGATAGCTGTAATAACAAAATGCGCTTTTTGAAGAAGAATGACAAATGGCTGTCGCAAATTTTTCCGTACCCTGATGAGTTTTTTGGTGGTTCGGAAGGTAGAGCAGCACCCAAGACATTTGGCGAGTGCTCAATGAGACACAAAATGCGTCGAGTGGACGAATTAAGAAATTTTTCGAGCGAAGAACTCCTTTTTGCGGCTAAACTAAATTTAAGGAACGAAGGCCAAACGCTTAAGGCGAAAATAATAGAAAAAATTCTTAACAATCCTGAAGATTCTGACGAAATAAGAAAAATGGGCGGTGTACAGCAGCCAAGTGAGGTGGTGACATTTTCTAACGAGAAAACCCTTTCCTTAATTACCGCATTAAATCTCTCAAAATCGCAATATGTGACCTTGAGAGATGTTGTTATGAAGGAAGGGTTAAAGATTTATCCATCTTACTACAATGTGAGCATTGCCAAGAAAGAATGCTATCCAGTAGATGTGGAAGTGACTGAAGAAGGAGCCATGGTTCCTCTTCAGGCTCTCCTAGACCATACAGTGGCCAGGATATTTCTAAATCTGCCTTCAGGAACCTCGAATCAAACTCTCACATTAATTTCCAAATGGGGCTGTGATGGGTCATCAAGCCAAAGCGTGTATAAACAACCGCTTCCTTCGACTATGGACCTAAACTTTGACGACTCTTCCATTTATATGACTGCATTAGTCCCAATCAAATTGATCGATACAAACGATTCTTCGGTTATTTGGGAAAACCCGAGACCTTCGTCCATCCATTTTTGCAGGCCTGTAAGGTTTAAATTTTGCAAAGAAACGAAAGATGTGATAAACGAAGAAAGTAAACGTATGGAGTATGCAATTGCTTCACTCGTCCCAACACAAATTGATGACGTGCAAATAATGCACGAACTCCACATGACCATGATCGACGGAAAAACTATTAATACGATGACTGATACTGCCTCTAGTATGCGCTGCTATATTTGCGGTGCAACGCCGACAATAATGAACAATTTAGAAGAAGTTGAAAAACGTTTTGTAAACGAAAATAATTATAAGTTTGGCATTTCGCCGTTACACGCAAAAATTCGTTTTTTTGAATTCCTGCTACATGTCGCCTACAATTTGGACTTCAAAAAATGGTCGGCAACCACTGAAGTATACAAGGAGCAACAGAGGAAGAGAAAGAACAAAATACAAAATAAATTCCGGGCCGAATTGGGTCTTCACGTTGACCGTATAAAACAAGGAGCTGGAACATATAATGATGGGAACACAGCAAGAAAATTTTTTAAGGATCCAAAATTAACTGCGAGGATTACAGGACTTCAGGAACAGGTCGTCAGGCAATTTGCGGTAATTTTACAAGCAATATCCTCAAGCCAGGAAATATGCCCAAAAAAATTCGGAATGTTTGCAAGAAAAACAGCTCAAACTTATTTGAAGTACTATTCTTGGTACTACATGTCAGCTACCGTGCATAAAGTCTTGCTTCATGGAGAAAAAATCATCGAGTACTTCATACACCACTCCATTGAAAAATTTTCCGAAGAAGCTCAAGAGGCTCTTAATAAAGTGTTTCGGCAGGTCAGAGAATTTAGATCTAGGAAAATGAGTAGAAAGTCGACAAATGAAGATATCTTCCACAATCTATTGATCAACTCTGATCCCAGAATATCTACATTGAGACCACGTAAAACTCACAAATCTAGTATGCCTTTATTTTCGGAAACATTAAAACTCCTTAAACATGATGTATCAGAAGCAACAGAGAAAGAATTTCATGGAGAAGGTGAAACACGAATGGAGATCGACGATCATGATTGAATTGTTAGCGTCTTTCACTTAATTAGTTAATTACATAATTAATTTTATTTCATTACGAATATAATTTATTTAAATTTATTTATTAATATTATATTTATTTGCATATTTATTTATTATTATAATATTCATGTATATATTTATTTATGAATATAATATTTATATATATACATAATTAGTATTTATTAATTTGTTTATTTATTTAAGCTGTATAATATGTTATTACTAAATGAGTCATTTTTTTTCTTATTTCCAACAATTTGAAAAAAAATTTTTGGTTGGTCAAAAAATTTTTTGACTTCAGATTCGTATTCTATAATACTGAAAACATGGATATTTAAAATCTCAAGGCGATACAAAAACTGAAAGGGGTGCTAAACGCGATGTCCAGCATTTCGGTACATTCGTCCCACTGTGCGCCGGCTGACCGACAATGCGTCGGACCACACGGGTGCCCCATATAGGAGCTTGGTATGCACCACCCCCGTATAGAGGCGGCGGCCCCCCGTCCATCGGGCCCCCCAATATTGGGCAGCAGTCTCCCTAAGGAGGCCGCCACCGCTTGAGCCTGGGGGGCCAACCGACCGAAGTGCTTCTCGAAGCGCCAGCGACTGTCGAGAGTCAGACCCAGATACTTCATCTCCTGCCTGACCTCGACAACGGCATCACCTACCTGGATCCCGTGTTGGGGCGGCGGCCGCCGGTTCGGAGGCAATGCGTGTAGCCACATCGCCTCCGTCTTACCGGTGGCTATCTTGAGCCCCAACCCCTCGATCCTACCCACCACGGAGTCCACCACTACAGCCGCCAAGGCTATCGTTCCCCTCCATGTCTCCCCCTCCACGACCACCAGTGTATCGTCCGCATAGCAAATCACACTGGCGTCGCGGGGGAGAGTAGCCCGCAGCACCGAGTCGTATGTTATGTTCCACAGGAGCGGTCCTAGAACCGACCCCTGCGGAACTCCTCGGTGCATGTTCTCCCTCTGCATCACACCGTACCGGCCACGGTACTCAAACCGCCTGTCCCGGAGATAGTCCCGAATGACCTCACGGAGGTAGGGGGGCACCCCGTAATACTCCAGCGCCCCCACTACCTCATCCCAGGGCAGGGTGTTAAACGCGTTGGTGATATCAAGCGATACCGCCAACAACACCCTGCCCGCAGCGACTGCACTGGTCCGGAGGGAGGCGAGTCGATCGATGGCATCGATCGTAGAACGCCCCCTGCGGAACCCAAACTGGCAATCGCTGAGATCGGGACCACTCGTGGACCGGTGCTTGACGAGGCGATCTGCGATAATCTTTTCATAGATTTTCGCCACCTCGTCGAAGAGACACAACGGCCGGTACGCAGAGGGAAGCTCTGCGGGCTTGCCTGCCTTTTGGAGATTTTTGTTCCCCTGCAAACGGACACATTATATAAGTTAGTATATTTTTCTTTTAAGATTTACTTTATATTTTTTTTTGAAAAATTTTATTTTACCTTCAAGCGACGATTTTTTGATAATTCCACAAACGTCTATACCGCGGGGGTTTGGCCGAATTGTATCCGGATCGACTCCGATCGGCACGTTGCCACAGTTCACTCCACACACGTATCCGCAGGATCTTGACCAGGCGCGATGCTCCGTCATAGGATCATCATCCTCTTCCCATCGAGTCAGCTGTATGCCACATTCGAAACATTCAAATCCTCATCACCCAGATGGAAAAATCCTGCGGCGGCGAGTTTCTCCGGTTGGACGATGTGTGAGTAACGCCAGTTGTGAAAACTTTGAAGTCTGTCGCGTTCGAGACGATATTCGGGTGGTGGTGTTGTGTGATCGACTGTTGTTGTTGTTGTGACGGCTTCCTCGAATTTTTCAATCATTATGAAACGCTGTGAAAAATCAAAAATGTAAAAAGAGGTGTCATGTTTTGTGGTTTTAATTCGCGGGAAAAAAATTCTGATACTTTACATTTTTTTATAAATGTTCATCCATGTGCGAATTGTTACTACTTCGCGCATACTGCAATGATATGGTTTTGTTTGTTTTGCCGAAAGCCAGCAATGAAGTCGACATGGTGTGTCAGCAATGATATATATGGGGTTCTGTACTAAAACATCATATTTGGGACACCCAAAATCCTCTAAATTCACTCTAAAATCACAGAGTTTATATTAATTTGTCGAAGGATGTCTCTTTCAATACATCCTCCTTTGTAAGCTACTACTGGGTCGTCGTATTCGCGCACAAAATTTTTTATAATTTGAAATATATCTTTTTGATGGTATTGTTTGTTGCCGAAATTGTGAAATGGCATCCCGTGTATAAAATTGGTGACATACCACGCCGACTTCTTGTCAGCGTTCGACAAACAATTAAAACTCACATCTAATAAAAATTCTGCTAATTCGGAACCGTCACAGCATGCATTAACTATCGCAAGCTCCTTGCATATGAATTTTTTATTCACCATGAAACCATCCATGTCAATAATTTATTAATACTTATTTGATTCATCTATGTATATGAAGAAAAGTTTTTTAGATTTTCTATTATAGTTTTTTTAACTTCCCGATTCATAGGGAAGTTATTGTAATTACCCCGAAAATCGATTTTTTAGCAGATCTTCACGTTTCATGGTCATTGGAGTCATTTTAGACTATTTTTATCAAAGTGTTTGTATGTGTGTGTGTGTGTGTGTGTGTGTGCGCGCGCGCGCGCGCGTATGTCCGTTTGTATGGTATCAAATTTTTCGTTAACGTTTTCTGAAAAAATAACAATGTGATCAGAATAATGAATGATGCAATCGATGCGCCCCGCTGGAACTTAGAGCTGATTAGATTTTGGTCCATATTGGTCAAGTAGTTTTTTAGATTTTTTAGTTTTTTTGGTTGTTTTCGAAAGAAGTTCATTCAACAATGCAATTTATACGAGAGGATGGAAATTTTCCACCAAATAAACAAACGTAATTATATGTATTTCATTTTTTTTAAAGTATGCAGTTAATGCTAATGTTACCGCTTACAACTAACGAATCGGGAAGTTCTTTGTGTGGCTCGTGGAGAGTCACACATAAAATTTTAAAAAAATCCTTAATAGCTGTATGCCTCACTAGCAATGCGTATCACTAACCCTTTCGCAAGAGCAGTCCTACCCGCGAGCTCGCGAAGCGAACGAGCAACAACAACCCCACCCGCGAGTTCGCGAAGCGAGCGAGCAACAATAACCAGCTAGTTAAACTTTTTATTTGTACTTACGATTGTTGAATGGATGATAATCACAATATCCTGCGTATATAGTGGGGTCACTTGATAATATCTCAATACACAGAATGATAAAAACAGAATACACTGGACGACCAGACGTTTCGTATGACACAGCTTCGCACGACGACGTGGCGGGATATTTATAATGAATACCCGTACCACCATATCTTGCTCTATGGTGGAGGAGTGATATTATCACTAAAATTTTTTCTTTTTAATAAATACGAGTTTAATTAGAGGAGGAGGAGGAGGAGGAGGATTATTTTTTAAATAAAAAAGATAATTCACATAATTTTTGTTTTTATTTGATAAAGTATATATTTTATAACATAAGAGCGGTTTCAGTAATTTTTCTAACAATGTTCGTCAATGGACTGTACTCCACGATGCGGTCGTGTATCATCAAACAGTAGGATGTTGTCGATGGGGGGACGTCGGTTCGGCATTCGAATTCTATTCGCACGTCAACCGTGCCATTTTTTAGCGCTTCGTTTTGTCGAGAACAATCGAGAACAACGAGCGGGCCGTATCGCAGGAAATCTGAGACGTTGAGTAGCGCTTCGCCGATTCCATAGTACGATTCTTGGAATTTTGTATACATGTCGTAGAGCAATGCGTATTTACCTTTCTCGAAATCCATATTTAAATCATCTTACGGATAGGTTTCCGAGTTCAAGTAAAGCCGAATATTTGACAATGCGCAATGATCGAATTGTGCGGCCGTTTTCGTTAACTTATTCTTTCAATTGGTTTGCAAAGCGAATATCACGTATCGCGGTTTTTCCATTTGCTGAGACGTTTTTATCGCCCATGTATGCTTGGTAGTCGTCTGTAGTAGAGGATATTCGAACAGATCCCACGATCGAAAACTTATACCAATCGGTCTGTCACTGTCTAAAATACGTAACATGGACAGCTTGTGTATTTCGTCCAATGCGACGTGTGGCATTCACCATTGAATTTTGTACAGATCCAGAACAGGTTTCACGTTGTCGGAAGGACTGAACAACGCGTTTGCGTCGGTACGCGAGCGGATCAAAATCAATTCGTGTCGAGCATTTATCACAACACGTTTGTAATCTTCGCAGAAACCTAATATAACGCTCATAGGCATGCAAAAGTTGAAATTAATCGCAGCCGTGGTCGTTGCCGTTTGCTTCCGCTGATCATCGACATACAGCCAACCAGCGTTGGACAACTCGTCGCTTCTCGTTTTGAATAGACTCACATAATTCTTCAGAGTTGTCGTTGCATCAGGATTTCTGGACCGATCGATTTCCACTCCGTTCAATTCATAGCGTATTTCCTCGAACATAAACGCAACGGCATTGTTCTCGAGAGTCGTCACAACAAAGTGTTGTTGTTCGCTCGTAGGACCAGCGGATATTCGATATCGGAGGCGACGGATGACTTGTCAACATTTTTGGTGGGATATCGCGCGCGTATTTCACGTCTCAAGTACGCGTTGATCGCTTCCAATTCGTACGAACCGTCGGGGATGACGATCTCCTCGTCTTTTTCACCGAAGTAGAATCGATTGTTTCCGATGTTGGCGCTAATGTTCGGTATCGTGTAATAAGTTTGTAAATCGAGCAATCCCAGCTCGTATTCACCATTGGTCAGATCTATGGGCGGAAAGTACTTGGACGACAGTATGCTGCTTCTCCCCGACAACGTTAGCGTAAATGACTTTTTCGCATGCATCGTGCAGAGAGAGAGAGAGAGACTCTTTCCAGAGAATTTAGAATGTAGTTTCTCGAAAAAATTTCACGCACAATTGTCCACACACGCTTTCGTCGTACTTTTGAAAACGTTTGTGGTTATATAAGATCGTCGCGTTCACGCCGAAATAGCGAATCAACTCGATCGGTGGTCGATGATTTCCAAAACTATCAAAGTATTTGACGCGCGAGCCGTGTTTTATGTATGCAACCCAGTGCGTTCCCGGTCGATGACTATTATCTAGATTGACTGTACCCCGCTTGTTTACCCACGCGCGCAGCGGCAAATCGTCACGCATAAAAACTCCACGAAAATACGGTAATCCTTTATAGATGGTCATCAATTCAATATCTGTCGTTTTGTTGTCTTTCTTCGTTTTTTCCCCTCTTTAAACCTTTTCCAAGCTTATACGGTGCGAGGTATGCCCCACGACCCTCCATGGCACGATTGTGTCGCTCCGCTTCTTGCAATTGTTTCTTTGCAGCTTTCGCAGCGTTTATGGCTTTTACTATTCCTGCGGCACCACCCGTCAATGCTCCTACAGCCGACATAGCAGGCAGCAGCAGCGGTAGAAAACCACCGCGTTTGGCAATCGGGAGAATTCGTTGTTTTTTTCTCTTTTCACCTTTTTTCTTTGTCAGACCCATGCCCAATTTCGTTTTAGCTTTCATGGCTGCCAACACTGCGGCCGCAGACACCTTCTCTCCCAACGTTGCGTCCCCAGACGTTACTCGATGTAATCGTAACTCTCTTGAGTTAAACTTAACATTTAAACTCAATTATTATGTAAACAATAAATGACTGTCCTTCCTTGTTTTTCCTGGGAAATACATATGGTCCAACATCTGTTGCATGGATTAGGGAAACCCAGTAAAAACCTAATCAGACCATTATAAACATTATAAACACAAACTAATTTTTTAAATATTTTTAAATCATTCCAGTCCCATTCTTGTTCTAAATTTCAAGAACTTCACTGCAGGCAATGGTTTCGTGAACACATCAGCAACCTGGTTCTCTGTACAAACAAATTGAAGTTTAATTTGATTCTTCTCTATTTGTTCTCTAGAGAAGTGATATTTAATATTAATATGTTTTGATCTCTTGTGATTGCCAGGATTTTGCGCTATACTTATACAGCCATTATTATCCTCATAAATAATAATAGGCTCTGAAATATTTATATTGTAAACGAAAATATATTAAGTAACTGAATAACTGTTTTAATTCGAAAAGAAAATACACAACTGAAATATGAAATTAACGGAAATTAACGTAAACGTATCGTATTTAAATCAAACGTGATGACGTGTTTCGTATCTCGAGAAAAAGTCGAATCGCTACGTGAACACGTCCTTTTATATCCTACTTTTTTCTAATGTTTATAAATTTTCTAGAACAAATATTGATTAAACAAGATGTGTCGCAATCGCAATATCACGGCACTCACACATACATACACGATTCTCGATTCTCACATTCAAACAACAAATAATATCATACAAATCATTCATTTCCTACAATATTTATGCTAACTGCTAAGGATTTTAACCATAATGCTTCTTTTACAGCCTCATAGAGTGCCATATATTCTGCTTCAGTTGATGAAGTTGCTACCGATGCTTGTCGCCGAGTCGACCAACATATTGTGCATCGTTCAAACAACTGAAACAAATATCCTGATGTACTTGTTGGATCATTTTTATCCTGACCTCCCCAATCCGAATCAACAAAACCACTTATAATTTCTTTATAATTTCCTTTTACATAGCATAACTTCAAATCACTTGAACCTTTCAGATATCTCAGTACCTGTTTGAGATTTTGCCAAAGCTCTCTATTCTCTTTATTGGTATACCTGCTTAAAATATTTATTGCAACACTTAAGTCAGGTCGTGTACATACCATTACGTACATTAAACTGCCAATTAAATTTCTACATGGAGCCTCACATTTCTCATCTGAATTTAATGCTAAATGGTTTAATTTACTTGGAAGAGGTGTACTTACAGGTTTACAATCACTCATATTAAATTTCTCTAATACTGTTTTTATATATGCACTCTGATCTAACTTAATTTTACCATAAATTCTCTCAACTTTTATTCCCAAGAAGAGTCTAATATCACCTAAATCTTTCATACAAAACTGATTCATCAAATAATTTTTAAAATTGGCCATGGTTTCCTTATTCGCAGTAGCAATCACAAGATCATCTACATATAATACTACATATATATTTTTAGATATATTTCCTTTATCTAATAGATAAATACAGCGATCAACTGAAGAGCTTTGAAAACCCTTTTCTAGAAGACATTTTTCAAACATTTCAAACCAACATCTCGCTGCTTGTTTTAATCCATATATAGCTTTATTTAATTTGCAAACTTGATTATTTTTACTGACGACTCCTTCAGGAACTTTCATATAAATTTGCTCCTTTAATATACCATTTAAAAATGCCGTCTTTACATCCATATGATGTATCATTAAATCAAATTGATTTGCAAAAGCTATTACAAATCTGAAACTTGCTATTCTTGCAACAGGTGCAAATGTTTCATTAAAATCTTCTAAATATTGTTGACTGAACCTTCGAGCAACTAGCCGAGCTTTGTATCTAATTGGATTTCCATATTCATCATTCTTAATTGTGAATAACCATTTACAGTCAACAATATTTTTATTCTCAAGCCTTGAGACCAAAGTCCAAGTATTATTTGTTAGAAGTGAATTTATTTCATCATTAATAGCTTGTTCCCATTGAGTTCTATCAACTCTAGTTTTAATTTCATCATATGAACTGGGAATTTTGCATATTAATGATTGTGCACACATGAGAAGATGATTTTTTAAATCATATTCTTCATACGATATAGAAGGTCGTTGTTTAATCCTTTCAGTCCTCCTATGCTCAGATTTCTCTTGTATTGTGTTTTTATCATTTTTAGAAAAGGAAGACTCATTGCGCATATCTGTTTCTATTACAGATTTATTAGATTCCTTTCCTAATTTTGCTTTTGAATTTACTTTTTCCCTCGACACTAATACATCTAATTCATCAACATTAGATTTATTAGACTCTCCATCTATTTCTACTGATTTTGGCCATATGTCAGATACATCAGTTTTATTATTATAGATATTGTAGGATATGAGCTATAAATAACTTGATACGTTCGTAATTTAAATATTTTAAGATTTAATTTCAAATATATTGAGTACAACTTCTAAACACGTCTTTACTTTTACAACTGTCAAACCGGAATGAATGAAACAACGTAACTAATCAACAAGAAGAACGCAAAATAAATCGATAAGTCACAAACATCGAATCGTCGCGTCGTTACAGTTACTAACGACGCAAGATTCGATGGAACTCTCGATGATTACAGACGACTTCTCCCTACAATATTTTCATTCTTTTTAAGTATCAGAGTCGGTCGAGTTTTTAAGTAATTTGTCTCATCAACAATTACATCCCTTACTACAACAAAGTTCTCTTTTTCTGTATCCCACACTCTGTAACCATTTGGTTCATATCCAACTAGTATGCCTTTTAGTAGGATATATACGCGGGTTCTAGCACACCACTTATCATTGTGGGCAGATTCCTGCCTTACCGGCATTTTACCTTATAGCGCGAGCATATTTTTGCGGGGTGAGGGGGATTAGCTTAGAACACAACCATATTTTGCGGGGGCGGGGCGAGGGGGGATTACCTTATAGCGCGAGCATATTTTTGCAGGGTGAGGGGAGGGGGATTCTCATGGGTGGGTATTGCGTAAGCCCCCGTTCGTAGGCGAGGGGGGGGGCTTACCCTGGGAACATGCGCTTTTATCAAGGCCAGTTTCCTGGTAGTGCGTTCAAGGCCAGTTTCTTGGTATTGCGCAAGCCACGTTCTTTGGCGAGGGGAGGGGGGTTTTCGCGGAATGTAATAAGATACTTCCTGAGGAACACTGCTTTTTCCAGGAAATCTTGGACCTGTCCGAACATGTTTCGCGGTATAAAATATGATAACTCTGGGGGACATTATTTTCTTATCTATATCATGCAAGATGTAAGAGGAGTGTTTTCGATGTCCTTAGTAGCAACATCCGTTCGCGGCTGATACCGAGTTGCCAAACCGTGATATTCGATCACATATTTTCGCACAGCCCGTTCCTTATCATTCCTTTGAAGAACGTTATTTTCTTATCTGTATCATGCAAGATATAAGAGGAGCGTTTTCATTATCCTTAAGCAACATCCGTTCGCGGCTGATATCGAGTCGCGATATCTGACCACATCACATCGCACAGTCCGGTCCTTATCATTTCTTTCTCCCTTTCATTGTAGTTGGTGGGGGTGAGGAGGTAGCAATAAGTAAATAGGACGCGAAGGACTGCTGTCATAGTATTCGCGAACGTTGCAAGCGTTGCCGAGTTAAAGTTATTCGAATTCGCGACTATACCGTGACAATTTTCGCGTACGGACTTGTGCGGAATGAACGTATCGGAAGAAACTGATGGCATGACCGCTCCAACGTTGAAAAATATAGCTTGGCCTCACGTTATAAATTCATACTTGAGCGATCATTTCTCCATCGAGCAGAAATCGATGGTGGAACATTTAATGCGAAACGACGTAACGAGTCGCGTATATTTCGCTTACACGAAAAGATTTAGCCAAGTTGTCGTGCAATGGCCTGCGCTCGATTCCCCATCCGCGATATTGGACATCATTGAAACGGGCGAACGTCGCATCGTCGGTTGCGAAGCGTAATTACATTTGGAGACTTTTCTAATCCCAGCGAGTTGGGAGTAGCAGCATCGTTTCGCGGACACAGTGTTTACAGTGACAAAAGTATCAACAGAAAAAGCGGCAAGATGATTGAAACGTGTAAAAACATTTTGAAGTGTTTGACGCGCATGTCGATGCTGGTGAAAACCATGGACGAGTATCGCGAATGGTATCGCTCTTACATCGAGTCTCTGCAGTGTTGCGTCAATTACCTATCCTGTGCAAAGGAACAATTGTCGATGGGCGAGAAATTTGGCTTAACATCGACTATGTGCCGTATGAAGACTTTGAACGTTTCGTTGAATCATCGTGTTTCCTCGTCGCGCGTCGGTAGAGGTTTATACGATCGCAGGGGTGCGAGAGCGTCGACGCTTCGTTGGGAAGATATCGAGTCGGCGTTTAAAACTCGCATATCGAGCGGTATCGTTATCAACGTCGAACACATCGACCCGAAACAATTTCTGCAACACGCGAAACGAATAGTTACGGGACGCGTTACGGAATTTTTAAACGCGCATTCGTCGTTGAAAGTTAATGTTACGTTGGAGGCGGAATTCATGCAGCGCGCCAACGAGGTTTCCGTGAAAAGTTTCGGTACGCGGAACGTTGCGTTGTTTCGTACGAGTAATCTACGACAGTGGTACCAGAAAGACGTTGTGCCGACGATTTTGACATCGATGGAGGAATTTCAAGAGCGAGACAGCGGGTGGGCGCTGTCGAAGATACTACACTTGATCGTCAACTTTAGCAAATATCAATCGTTGCAAGCCGGTTGCACCGCCGCATGCAGCATACCTCGAGCGATACAGTTGAAAAAAGCGGTCGTGAACGTGAAGAGCAACGACGACGCATGTTTTTTTGGGCGATCGTGGCAAGTCTCTATCCGGTCGAGAGAAATCCATCGCGCGTGTCGGCGTATCCACACTACAAAGACGTGCTTCCGAAAACCGAAGGATTTCAAACCCCCATGCTGTTCAAAGACATCCCGAAATTTGAACGAGAAAACGACGTTTCCGTGAACGTGTTCGAATGGAAGCGCAAGAAATGCGTAACGCTTCATTTGACCGAGAAGAAACGGGAGGGAAGACACGCCAACCTGCTGTTTCTACAGAATGCTGCAAAGACGCATGGCCATTTCGCGTGCATACGAAATTTGTCAAGATTGGTTTCGTCGCAGCTTAGCAAGCAGAAAAATCAGAAGTATATTTGCGATCGGTAAGTTACATTTATTTTTTTTAAATTGTTTGAAGGAAAAGACATGATTTTTTCCCTTCCCACAGGTGCTTGCAATATTTTCCCACGCCGAAGAGATTAGACGTTCATACGGTCGACTGCGAACGGATGAACGATTGCGCTCTGATGCTTCCAATATCGGAAGAAGACAAGTGGTTACGGTTCAAAAATTATACAAACAAGGAGCACGCGCCGTTCGTTATCTATGCCGACTTGGAGTGCCTGCTGCTGCCTGAGGGACGGGAAGGGCATGACCGCGCGGCACGCGTACAGTATCAACGTCACCACGCGTTTAGCATAGGATACTACATGCATTGTCGCTACGACGAATCGTTGTGCGAGTATCAGGTTTACCGCGATAAAGAGGAATCCGCCGCGTGGTTTGCGAACAGGTTGTACGAACTCAGTCGTAAATTACAGCCGATATTCGACAAAACGGTACCGATGAATCCGCTAACCGAATCGGAAAAGTTAAATTTTCGTACGGCCACGCATTGCCACGTCTGCGAGAAACCGTTCGACACTACCGACGCGACGAGGGTGCACGATCATTGTCTTCTCACGGGCGCGTATCGCGATCCGGCTCATAACGAATGCAATTTAAGCTATCAATCTTCGTACGTGATACCGGTGGTTTTCCATAATTTATCAGGCTACGACGCGCATTTTATCATCAAGGAATTAGCAAACTCGTTCGAGGGACGGATAGACGTGTTGCCATTGACGAAAGAGAAGTATATCTCTTTCACGAAAAACGTAAATATCGAAGGTGAAGAGTTAAAGCATGCAAAGTTTTTGAAATTCCGTTTTATCGATTCGTTCAAGTTCTTGAACTCGAGTCTGGACAAACTGTCGTCATACTTGGACGAAAGTAAATTACGCATCGTACGAGGTGAATTTGCGCATCTTTCCCGCGACGATTTTAAACTGTTGACCAGAAAAGGCGTCTTTCCGTACGACTATCTAACGTCGTACGACAAATTAAACGACACGTGTTTGCCGCCGCGCGAGGCATTTTACAATCGGTTGTACGGCAGCGAGATATCCGACGTCGATTACATTCACGCGAATACGGTTTGGTCGCGTTTCGTTGTACAAACGCTTGGACAGTACAGCGATTTGTACTTAAAATTGGATGTTCTGTTGTTGGCGGATGTTTTTGAAAATTTTCGCGACGACTGTCTCGAGAATTACAAGCTGGATCCGGTGCATTATTACACGCTCCTCGGTTTCGCGTGGGACGTGATGTTGAAAATGACAAAGATCGAATTGGAGTTGTTGACAGACGTTGACATGCTTTTGTTCGTGGAGCGGGGAATACGCGGCGAATTGAGCCAGTGTTCTCACAGATATGCGCACGCCAACAACAAATATACAGGGTGTCCCAAAATTCCTCCGACACCCGAAAATGGGAGGTTCCTTGGGTCATTTGAAGCGACATTTTCCTTTACAAAAATGGCGTCCGCGGCTTTGTTTAGGAGTTATTAACGAAAAACACGGACCAATCAGAGCGCGATTTCGACATGCGATGACACGTTCGGCCAATTGCCAGTTTGCGCGTCGGGCCGACTGTGCTAACTTGCGTCTAGGTCGCGCGCTGATTGGTCCGTGTTTTTCGTTAATTACTGCTAAACAAAGCCGCGGACGCCATTTTTGTAAAGGAAAATGTCGCTTCAAATGACCCAAGCAACCTCCCATTTTCGGGTGTCGGAGGAATTTTGGGACACCCTGTATGTCCACGCACGACTCGACCAAACCGTCCACCTACTTAATGTATTTCGACGTGAATAATCTGTACGGTTGGGCGATGTCACAACCTCTGCCGCACAGAGACTTTCGATGGGTGGACGCGGACAATTTCGACGTCGAATCCGTTCCGGCCGATAGTCCCGTAGGATACATTTTGGAGGTGGATTTAGAGTATCCGCGCGAAATTCACGATGCTCACGCGGATCTTCCGTTTTGTCCAAGTCACGACACGGCGACCGACTCGAGTACGCAGAAAAAGTTGATGGCAACACTTCGCGACAAGGAATGATACGTTGTACATTACCGATACCTCCAACAAAGTTTGAAGCATAATTTGAAATTGCGGAAAATACATAGAATATTAGAGTTTCGACAGTCGCGATGGTTGCACGGTTACATCGATTTGAACACAAAATTACGCGCCAACGCCAGCAATGATTTTTCCAAGAATTTATTCAAATTAATGAACAATGCCGTGTTTGGAAAAACTATGGAGAACGTACGAAATCATACCATCGTGAAATTACTTTCTCGATGGAGCGGTAGACACGGCGTCGAACGATTGATAGCTAGACCGAATTTTCACAGCTGTGCGGTGTTTTCCGAGGACTTTGTCGCGGTTCAGCTGAAAAATATGCTCGTTAAATTTTTCAAACCAATCTACGTAGGCATGTCAATATTAGATATTTCAAAATTTCATTTGTACAACTTTCATTCCGAGTACATGCAGCCAAAATTCCAGCAAAATTGTAAGATATTGTACACTGACACGGACAGCCTGATATACGAGATCGCTTGCGATGACGCGTACGAGGCGCTGTTGAAACGCGATATCCATCGATACGACACAAGTAACTATGCCGCGAACAACGTTTACGGCGTCCCCATCGCGAGCAATAAACAGCTGGGATTGATGAAGGATGAGAACGGCGGTAAAATTATGACTGAGTTCGTAGGGCTTCGTTCGAAAATGTACGCGATTCGCGTGCACGGTGATTGGGATACTAAAAAGATCAAAGGTATCAGGACAAACGTTACCGCTCGGGATATAAGTTTCGACGACTATGTCGAATGCCTTCGTAATCATACGGAAAAGAGCGTTACCGGTAATCGCATAGTGTCCGTACGGCATCAGGTGTATTCGATGTCGGAAAAGAAATTAGCGTTGAATCCGCATGACGACAAGCGTCATATTTGCAATAATTTTATGGATACTCTTCCTTGGGGACATTACAGCATCGATTAAGAAGTCATTTTTATCCCTCGTAAAAGAAAGGGAAGTGGTGGGGAGACTATTGCAAGTCTGGAACTGTCGGGGAGGGGATGCGTCCATTTTTGATGATCTTATCTGTAAATAGAAGTGGTAGGGAGACATGCTATAAAACGACGTATTCCGAGCGTCAAGTTTCAGATCGACCGCTAAAAACGTCGCACGATGCAGTACAACCGCCATCCGTCCGAGCGCTCAAACGTCGAGGAGCCGTGCAAAAAGAGGAGACTAAATAATATGTAAGTAGAGAGAGAGATGAAAAAAATTGTGAAGAAAAGAAATTTAACAAAACGTCTAATTTTTTGTAATCTGTTACAGGGTTTCCCAACAGCAGTCCAGATCATCGATGATGCAATCGCCGAGGAGTTTGCGCAGCGCACGGGTCTTGAGCCGAAGATATTCCATAGCCGGCAATTACTTTAAATATCTCGAGATTGGTGTGCGCGTTGGCGATGACATTTGCGTGGAACTGGCTATAAGAGATAACCGCGGTAACGAGATCGTATTTTTTCTGGATGCATGGACAGAGCTGTTGCGCTAGATAGGTTAAACAAAATTAATGTTGTGTGTGTGTGTGTGTGTGTCATGGTGGGGAGTTTAGTTCTGCTGAAGTAGGTGGTTGAGGCTGTATATATACAAATCGTTGACGGATCGTGTACTAGCGAGAAAGGATAAGGACAACGTCGCTATCAGTCCATCTTGTGGCGAGGGTGGAAAGTTAGCCGACACACATTACTAGACTGTAAGAAGTTTATTTAAATTTGATTGCAAATTACATTTTTCACAATTCCTATAGAATAAAAGAATACAATTAAAAGTAGAGAAAAAATTAATTAACATAACTCTTACATATAAAGTATAGTCGAAGGTAGAAAAATACGATTAAAGTATATTCGTTTCAGGTATCCATGAATTATGCGACGCGTCCATCCCCAACCATTTTACGTACACGTTATTTCCTTTCCTGCGTAATATTTTTTCAACTAAGTATATGTCAGGATATTTTGTCGCGCGTATCTCGTGTTCGTAAAATCCTCCGGCGATAGGTTTGCCCCTAGAGTCGGCCAAGAGATACGTGACAGGATTCGTTCGTTTCACCGCGGTAATCTTGAATATTTCTGTTGACCAGATTGGCGTGTATCCTTTGTCAAATAGAGTTTTGAACTTGCTGACGCGCACGTGATCATTGACCTTGAATTTGGCAGGACCAGCAATCTTCACGTTGTTGTACACGGTGGACAGAAGGTGTCCGGCATTCTTACGGTTCACGTCGGCGGGTTGCATACGGATGGTACGATTTTTTCGATTATTGTAGTTCTCGATCAACGTGGAGAGCTCATCGATCCAATGATATTTTCCGCTCAACGAGAAAAATTTCCACATGCTGTTCTTCAGCGTGCGATTGAAACGTTCCACTACGGACGCTTTCATAGGACTAAACGTGGAATAGAGGTTGATGTTGCGACTCTTCAGATATTCTTGAAACGTTTCATTGTAGAATTCTTTTCCCATGTCGGTCTGCAAGTTGTTCGGGGCTCTACCGTCCTTCTCCAACGCCGACGCGAAAGCATTGCACACGTCGCGCGCATTTTTACTCTTCAAAGGAACCGCCCATGCGTATTTGCTAAATACATCGATTATCGTGAGAATATATCGATACCCACGATTTTTTCGCGCGTATTTTTGAACGTCGACTATATCGGCTTGCCAAAGATCATCGAAACCTCGCACGACCACGCGTCTACGCGGGTAAAACCGTCTCGCCTGAGCATGCAGCTCGTCCACAACGTTCTTTTTACTCATCGTCGTTCTTGTCGTAATCTTATCCAATTATTCGCTTTTTAATCGCGTCTCCAATAATTGATGACTGATTCGACCGTTGAAAGCGACGTCTCTTGCTGTCTCTACTCGACGCGACGTATCTGCGCGTATACTTTCTCGAGTTTCCCATATATACTTTTCGTGGCGACACACAGTACAGGTACAGGTACAGGTACAGGTACAGGTACAGGTACAGGTACAGCCACAGGTACGGCTGTTGTACGGTACGGCTGTTGTACGGTACGCAGTATGGCTGTTGTACATCTATCCATGGATCTCTCAATATCGGTCCGCGCGCTTCTTTTATACGATTAATTTCTTATTACTTCATATACCTTCTCCTTCAAGGCCTCGTCGATGCGTGAATCGGTTGATTTCATATTTTCGTTTGCATCTTGTATCGTAGCCAGTATTTCGGACTTTATCGTTTCTTTAGCGGTTTCCAGTTCTTTGATCAGTTTTTTCACGATCTCGGATTCGAGCTTCGCGTTAAGCGTGTCCACGTATAGTTTGGTTGCGGCGTGATCGTTTGCCGCGGGATTCGCCACGCATACGATCCCCATACCTTTCGCATCGTACAATGTGGCATCGTCGTTCAAACATATAGCGTTATCGCGCACATAATTTTTAAAAACGCCGGGATAGAAAATCGGAGAAACATTCGACTCGTGTTTGTTCGCTTCGCGAAACACCATACCAAATTTGTTGACGGACATTTTTTTTCGCTCGAGTTAGTCCTCTTCTTCTTCTTCTTCAGTTATCAACAACTCGTATCGTTTGGACAACCGTTTTACCTGCTCTTCGATGCACAGTATTCGTTGAAATATCTCATCCAGTTTTATCCTTAGACTTTGAAATTTCAAGTTCCAGCTTTCGCCGTTGTCGTCGTCGTCGTCTCCTCCCGAGGATATCGTTTGATTCGTTTCGCAACAATTAAGACGAATACGCATTTTTAAGAACCGTAACAATTTCATCGATCGACATTTCATTCGTTACTGACTCGACGAACGCGCGCGCGCTTTAATTTATAATTATACCGGCTTCGCGAAGTTCCTCGATTATCGACATTATTTCATTGTCATGGTTGGAATGACCGGCGTACTTCGAAGCGGTTAACAATTTCAGACGATCGACGAGTTCGTTCAGATCGTCCCAATGCACGTAATCGATCGGATGGTCGGTCACGCGCATAAAAGTTGGAAGATTAATCCCTCGTCCACCTCGCGACGAAAACAACGGCCCTATAATTTTCTTATACTTGTAACCTCTGTTTCCCTTTAGCTGATTCCCGCGTCGATGCGCATTCGTAAGAGTGAGAATTTTTTTGTACGCGTTCTTATCGTCCTCGGTGTACAGCCGCTCATCAGGCAGTTTATTGAATATCAATTCGTAAAGACCGCGAGTCCCCGCGTACCGTACCCCGTCAACGATGACGTCATCGTTGCTGCCCACGTCGAACGTGGAATTTCCCAGCATCAGCTTATCGTGTTGGGGATATACTCCGTACACGTTGTCAAATTTTATCGATGGTCCGGTGAAAAAATTTTTTAAATACTCGCGCGCCAACGGTCCTAAATTTTCGGATAGGTATTGATTTTCCTCTCGATGAGTTTCAGGATTTTCAAAAATATCGCGCATCGAAATTTCCAAAGATGCCGGGCTCGATGACTCGAAGATATCCTGTCGCGGTACCGCCGTCGCAGGCTCGTTGATCTCAACCATCCTTTTCTTCGTAGAGGATGGTGGTGTTCCTCCAATATCCGGGTATCTTCTTTTTCTTCGCGGGGTGGGGGACGACGGTGGCGTTTCCTTGATATCCGCGTTGTCGTTCGGGTCAACAGTAGCCGTATTTTGAACTATCTGTTTCAACGGTTCGACGATCGGCCGTAAATTCACTTGCAAATTCTCCTCGGTCGCCATTTTCCCAACTTTCAACGCCAAATACTTTTTCCGTATGGTATCGCTGGTCTTCGCTATTTCGTTCGCGATCGAAGCTCGCAGCTTCTCCTTCTTTTCCTTTTGGGACGACATATTTGATTGGAAGCGCAAGAGAGAGAGAGAGATTTACAACCGCGATACAGCACCGACAACCCTTACCGAACAACTGTACCCGTTACAGTGCGACAAACTCATTAAATCCACGTCTGTAACGACCGTGATTCGCAGGGCTGTCTTTATCGATTACGAGAAATCCATACTTCTTTCGCCAACAATTCGCGCATAACGCGCTAAACGTCTCGAACGACATATCGGTATTTACATGATCCTGATGAATGTGACGCAAGTTCATGGTATCCTGTTTGAACAGAATCAACATATTGGCATTGTCGCGAATTAAATGTTTAGGTATTCTCGCGTACGACTGACCCAGGTAGAAGCAATCGACGTGCGAATGTCTACCCATCGCGAAATACTCTCTCATGATATCCTGCTCGTCGCACGCCACGTCGCCGAAGATGAATATCGAATCGGGTCGTGCATCTGCGGGGGGAATTACGTCGGCATTGTCCGCGAACGCGAAGTAGCCTACATCCTCCCCCACGGATGAGAACAGTTTGTTCAAGTATTGATATTTTGGCTGGTTCCACGATTTCGAGTACACGTAAACGTTTGCGAATCGTAGTCCGTTCACGCTTTCCAACAGGCTAATCATAACGTTCGTTTTACCGCATCCTGACGGGCCGCTTATGACGCATCGTACAGTGCGTGGTAACAGTGATCCATGTTTTCGCATCGTCTCGTCGCAATCGTCGAACGCGCGACACATTGGAACGCGAATATCCAAAGATTGTCTTTTGAAACGCATGATCTGATTGATTCGACGAGCAGGGTGGGTGGGCAGTATTTATACGAGAGCTCGAACGCTGTCGATATCAGTCATCCTCCACCCCTCCGAGAGAGAGAAAATGGGATCCACGTTTTCTTTAAAAGAGAGAGAGCGGGAAAAATAGCTTATGCGCCCGAATCATCGTTCGCGACGACGTCTCGGTCCGCATACGGGTAAGGGGATTTTAAACAGAGCTATAAACGCGTTACCGTTCGAATTGCATATACCTGGTTATCAATTCTGCGGCCCCGGTACGAAACTGTCCAAGCGATTAGCTCGTGGGGATCGGGGAATCAATCCGTTGGATGCGGCCTGTCGCGAACACGATATAGCGTATTCGCGGTGCAAGGATCTTGGAAATCGTCACGCGGCCGATCGCGTTTTGGCGGATCGAGCGCTGCATCGACTAACGTCCGGAGACGCTGCGTTGGGAGAGAAAGTGTCCGCGGCTGCAGTGTTGGCAGCCATAAAAACTAAAACGAAATTGGGCAGGGGTTTGATAAAGAAAAAAGGTGAAAAGAAAAAAAAGAAAACGGGAAAACGAATTCTCCCGATCGCCAAACGCGGTGGTTTTCTGCCGTTGTTGTTGCCTGCTTTGTCGGCCATAGGAGCATTGACGGGTGGTGCCGCGGGAGTAGTCAAAGTTATAAACGATGCAAAAGCTGCGAAGAAACAATTGCAAGAAGCGGAGCGACACAATCAAGTCATGGAGGGTCGCGGGTTACGTCTCGCACCGTATAAGCATGGAAAAGGTTTGAAGGGAGGAGAGAAGAAAAAAAACAACGAAGAAAGACAACACGACGACAGATGTCGAATTGATGGGCATCTGTAAAGGATTACCATACTTTCGCGGAGTTTTTATGCGTGACGATTTGCCGCCGCGCGCGTGGATAAACGAGCGAGGTATAGTCAATCTAGATAATAGTCGTGGGCCGGGGACGTACTGGGTCGCCTATATAAAACGCGGCTCGCGTGTCAAATATTTTGATAGTTTTGGAAATCTTCGACCGCCGATCGAGTTGATTCGCTATTTCGGTGCGAACGCGACCATCTTGTATAACCACGAACGTTTTCAAAACTACGACGAAAGCGTGTGTGGACAATTGTGTGTGAAGTTTCTCCGAGAAACCACGTTATAAATTCTCTCTCTCTCTTTCTCTCTCTCTCTCTCTCTCTCTCTCTCTCTCTCTCTCTCTCTCTCTGTACTCTGTACGATGCATTCGAAAAATTCATTTACGTTCACGTTGTCGGGAAGAAGCAGCGTACTGTCGTCCAAGCACTTTCCACCCATAGATCTGAGCAATGGCGAATACGAGCTGGGGTTGCTCGATTTGCAAACTTATTACACGATACCGAACATCAGCGCCAACATCGGAAACAATCGATTCTATTTCGGCGAAAAAGGCGAGGAGATCGTCATACCCGACGGTTCGTACGAATTGGAGGCGATAAACGCGTACCTGAGACGCGAAATATGCGCGCGATAACCTCCAAAAAATGTTGACGAGTCGTCCATCACTTCCGATATCGAATATCCGTTGATCTTACGAGCGAACACCAACACCATGAAAAGTGAAATTATAAGCAAGTATCGAATAAACTTTGCAAAGCCTTGCAACGTGGGATCGATCCTCGGATTTTCCATGAATCGCGTTTTACCGCCGAACGCGTGGCATACGTCGAACGCACCTGTGAACATCATCAGCGTGAATATCATGCGAGTGGAATGCAACGTAACCACCGGATCGTACGACAACGGTAAACTCGTTCACACGATACACGAATTCGCGCCTCAGGTACCACCAGGGTATAAATTGTCGGAAACGCCCGCGGAAGGCATTTACCTTCCGATCGTTGCACGAGTAATTGACGATTTAACGATCCGCATAGTTGATCAATCCGGACGTTTGATCGATTTTCGAGGTGAAGAAATCACGGTGCGACTGCATGCGCGTCGAAGCAATGCTAATTCATAACAATACGGCATTCTATACGTTGAACAATAACAACAACAACACCAGCAGCAAAAGCAACAGCAACAACAGCAACAGCACCACATTGATTCGCAAGAAAGTAACCGCTGAGAAAAACTTAAAGTCATCGATTCGTAAGAAATTAACCGCTGAAAACGTCAAGTATCTACGATCTTTGGGATTTATTGTTAAAAAGTGAAAGGAAAACAAATCATGTCCAACGATATTTTGAACATCTCCGAAGCGCCGATCTTCGACAATCGCATAACGAAGATTGAACTGCACACGTACAATCCGTATGCCAACACGACGTTCGAAAACAGCGATGAGATAAGGATACCCATTCAACAACAAGATCTGTACACGCTCCCGTGTAAAAGCTTCCTATATGTTGAGGGAAAACTAAGTTTATCGGGACAACTTCAATTAGCCGCTGGAGCAGGAGGAGAATCACGCATCGATACAACTCTAGAGAGCAATGCTGTTGCGTTTATGTACGAGGAAATACGCTACGAATTGAACGGGGTAGAAATCGATAGGTTCAGAAATCCCGGTGCGACGACAACTCTCCAGAATTACGTGAGTCTGTCCAGAACGAGAAGCGATGCATTGTCCAACGCTGGCTGGTTGTATGGCAATGATCAGCGGAAACTGACTGCAACGGACACGGCTGCGATACATTTCAACTTTTGCGTGCCAATGAGCGTTTTATTAGGTTTCTGCGAAGACTACAAACGCGTTGTGATAAATGCTCGACACGAATTAATTTTGATTCGATCGCGTACCGACGTAAACGCGTTGCACAGTCCTTCCGAGAACGCGAAACCTATTCTGCATCTGAACAAAATTCAATGGCGAATGCCACACGTCGCATTGGACGAAATACACAAGCTGTCCATGTTACATATTTTGGACAGCGATAAACCGATCGGCATGAGTTTTCGATCGTGGGATCTGTACGAATATCCTCTACTACAGACGACTACCAAGCATACATGGGCGATAAAAACGTCTCAGCAAATGGAAAAACCGCGATACGTGATATTCGCTTTGCAAACCAATTGAAAGAATAAGTTAACGAAAACGGCCGCACAATTCGATCATTGCGCATTGTCAAATATTCGGCTTTACTTGAACTCGGAAACCTATCCGTAAGATGATTTAAATATGGATTTCGAGAAAGGTAAATACGCATTGCTCTACGACATGTATACAAAATTCCAAGAATCATACTATGGAATCGGCGAAGCGCTACTCAACGTCTCAGATTTCCTGCGATACGGCCCGCTCGTTGTTCTCGACAAAACGAAGCGCTAAAAAATGGCACGGTCGACGTGCGAATAGAATTCGAATGCCGAACCGACGTCCCCCCATCGACAACAGCCTACTGCTTGATGATACACGGCCGCATCGTGGAGTACAGTCCATTGACGAATATTGTTAGAAAAATTACTTAAACCGCTTATACCGATAAAAATATATACTTTATCATTTCTCTACTTTAATTACATTTTTATTCTATAGGAATTGTAAGGAAGGAATTGTAAGGGAGGAATTTGCAATAAATATGAGAGAAATATTCATGAAATAATTTTATTTATAAAAAACACCTTCTCAAAATAATTTACACGTACATACTAAACTAATAATATATTAATACGATAAAATACAAAAGAGATATTCTAGATTAATTTTATTTTTTAAAATAGCTTCTAGAAATAATTTTACATACATACATATATGCACACGCACAATTAAATTAATAATATTATCCCCTCTCGTAATAGAATGAGGGTGGGGGTACACAGTATAAAATGTTCGCCGCAAACGCTAACAATCACAGTCGCTATCCTAAAGTTATATCGCGTGTATAATCTTAATCGTTCGACCGGTCACGCATTCTTTGACGGTAAGTATAGAAAAAAAATTTTTAAAACGATGCAAAAAAAAATCCAGTGAAAACTTTATTTATTCAGATGGATCGAATTACTCACATCATTGACGCGGACGGATTCGTTGTGGAAAAAAAATTTGTATTTAAAGAATTAGCCATAATCGGTCGCGACGGCTCGTTCGAACTCTCCGAATTTCGTTTGGGAAAAAACTTTCATTGTTTATCCGACGCTGACAAAAAGTCTGCCTGGTATGTCAGCAATTTCGTGCACGGGATTCCATTTAAAGATTTCGGCTATGAAAAATACCAACAGCGCGACGTATTCGAAGTTATACGAAATTTTGTGCGCGATTACACCGAATCCCGTCGTAGCCTACAAAGGTGGATGTTTCGAGAGAGACATCCTTCGAAAAATGCGAATAAACTCGATAAATTTGGAAGATTTTAACTGTCCGAAATACGACGTGCTAGTTCAAGGTCCCGTGTACGAAATTGCCGAACCGTGTAGACTTCATTGTTGGCAGCCGACGAGAAACGTTAAAACGAAACCCTATCATTGTTGTCTACGCGAAGTACAAACATTTCTAGCATGGCTTAACGATTATAAAAACACGGGCCAGTTATAAAAACGCGTCTTTGAATTTTTTCCCGTCAAAACCACAGACGCGACACCTCCTTTTACGTTTGATTTTTACACACAGAATATTAAAATGATCGCGAAATCCGAGGGAACCGTCGCAACAGCCGATCACGCAACACCGCCACCACCCGATTACCGTCTCGAACGCGACAGATTTGAGAGTTTTCGCGATTGGCGTTACTCACACGTCGTTCAGCCGGAGAAACTCGCCGCCACAGGACTTTTCTCTCTGGATGACGAGGACTGCGTCGAATGTTTTGAATGCCGTGTTCGTCTGTGCCGATGGATAAATAATGATGATCCCATGACGGATCATCGCTTCTGGTCGAGATTCTGTGGGTACATCCGTGGGCTGGACTGCGGCAACGTCCCGATCGGAGTTGATCCTGATGTAATTCCGCCAAACCCTCGTGGTGTGGATACCTGCGGAATCGCGAAAAAGTTTTCGCCCGAACGTGATATTGAAAATGCATGCAATAATCGCGCGCAAAGGGACGGTAAATAATTGATATCGATTGATGCTTGATGCTCGATTTATTTTTAAAAAAGTATATAAAATTATAAAATTATTTTTTAATGTAATAAAAAAAAGAAATCTTCACTGTTGAGCCTGCAAACAAACAAACAAAAAAATGTAATGTATTATTATTATTTTTTAAATTAATAAATATATAAAATTATTTTTAACTATACTCACCACAATTTCAAATATTAACTGTACCGCAGTTATATATTCCTCGTCCCATTCCTGGACCCCGATCTGATATCGGCGGATGGCGTACCGCCATCCGCGTATAAAGGCCGCCCTTTCTTCATCGGAGTTGAAAATCTGTTAATAACATAAAAAAAATTATAATATGAAACATCAATCAATAATATGATAAATAATATAGCTTATAATATTTCACTGTACTTACCAACAAATCCATCGTGTCGCCGAGCGACATTGCCTCGTCCACCATGACGTGTTGCACTTGTTCCGTAGTTACGAACATTTTTTCAGATTGACCAGAGCGTCGGCAGCACCCATTCTTTTATGCATGTATCTTCTCCCGAAAAAATATGTCCCGAAATCTCTTCTCACGAAATTAGAGAAGATGTTCGTCGAACTCACGAAATTAGAGAAGTCGTTCGATGAAATCTCCGCTCACGAATGTATACGTCTCAATCGTGCGAACTGATAAAACGAATGCACCCAAACGTCTCGAGACGTGGAATACTCGACACCGGCATTTGAAACGATGCCGTCGCTCCCAACTCACCCGATTACGAAAGTCTGATAGGGGAAAAGACTATGCGGAACAGTGTGTCCAGATATCTCGGTTTGACAACTCCATACCGGCTGTGAAAAGGATGTTGCTACTACGGATATACAACTCGAGAGATTATTGCCTCCGTCAAACGATACCTTAATTATTGCCTCCGTCAAACGATACCTTATAGAAGCCTGATAGGGAAAAGAATAAGCAAAACAGCGCGTCTAGATATCTCGGTTTTGACAACTCGATACCAGCCGTGATCGTACTCCTCCCCACGGAGACTTATACCAGGAAACTGTACTTGATAAGAGAGTTCACTGAGCTCAGCATCTTTAAAGTCTATATTCGTTATTTAAACTATTATTTCAACGGTAAAATTGTTATTAACAGTGTTCCCCAGGATGTATCATATTACATACCCGCGAAAACCCCCTCCCTCACCAAAGAACGGGGCTTGCGCAATACCAGGAAACTGGCCTTGAACGCAGTACCAGGAAACTGTCCTTTATTTAAACTATTACTTCAACAATAAATTGTTATCTTCCCCAGGAAGTATCATATTGCATACCACCAAAGAACGGGGGCTTGCGCAATACCAGGAAACTGGCCTTGAACGCAGTACCAGGAAACTGTCCTTTATTTAAACTATTACTTCAACAATCAATTATCCCCCCTCCCTCCCCCCTCCCCCGCGCCTACGAACGGGGGCTTACGCAATACCCACCCATGAGAAACCCCCCTCCCCTCACCCTGCAAAAATATGCTCGCGCTATAAGGTAATCCCCCCTCACCCCGCCCCCCGCAAAATATGGTTGTGTTCTAAGCTAATCCCCCTCAACCCGCAAAAATATGCTCGCGCTATAAGGTAAAATGCCAGTAAGGCAGGAATCTGCCCACAATGATAAGTGGTGTGCTAGAACCCGCGTATATATCCTACTCCTTTTGATGATTTTTCATCAAATTTACCTTTCCTAGTTTTATTATGAATATATACCGTTGAACCAAAAACTTTCAAATATTTCAACTTGGGCTTCTTGCTATGCCACAATTCATATGGTGTTTTTGACTCTTTTAAGGCTTTAGTTGGGGTTAAATTAATAAAAAATGTAGCAGTAAGCACTGCTTCTCCCCAAAACACCTTATCTAAACTAGCGCAACTTACTATTGTGCGACCCTTTTCAGTTATTGTTCTTACCATGCGTTCTGAAACGCCATTTAATTGTGGGGTTCGTGGGATCGTTAAATGGTAACTGATACCTTTTTGCACACAATAGTCTTTCATTTCCTTTGATAATGATTCTCCTCCATTATCACAATACAAATTAACAATCTTAAAATTGAAATGAGCCTCACTTTTTGCGACATAATCTTTGAATACACTAAATACATCTGACTTATACATAATTAAATATGTGACACAATAATGAATAAATTGATCAACAAATATAACAAAATAATTCACATTATTTATAGTAGATGGAGTGATGGGACCACAAACATCTGAATGAATAATGAAAAACCACGCGCGGCAGAAGTGAAACTTCCAGCAGTCTAGTAATGGTTAGAAGTAAATTATAATTGGAAATTTGAAAAAAACCACGCGCGGTAGAAGTGAATGTTCTTGCAGTGTAGTAATGTTTACAAATAAATAAGATTGGAAATTTGAATTCAAAATTTGCGACGCACAGAAGGAGAACGTATAGGAAATGCTATGAATTATGTCTCTTTCTTTCCCATACGTTCTCCTTCTTTGCGTCGCAAATTTTGAATTCAAATTTCCAATCTTATTTATTTGTAAACATTACTACACTGCAAGAACATTCACTTCTACCGCGCGTGGTTTTTTTCAAATTTCCAATTATAATTTACATCTAACCATTACTAGACTGCTGGAAGTTTCACTTCTGCCGCGCGTGGTTTCCACGCACACGTTTTTTTTTTCCAAATTTAAATTACTATTTAATAGTAGTAACTGTTTTCTAGCACGAAATTTTAGCACACGCTCATTTGAAGTTTGTGGTGTACTTTTCGTCACCCTCTTCTTTGCAGCCTGTTTTCTCTGACGTGACTCTTTCTTACGTTCTGCATTTGTTTTTGTCATTATTATTTGTTATTTGTTTATGTAAATAACACTTGTTTGTTATAAACAAACTATGACACGCTATAACAGAGGTATGCATATTGTAATGTATTCGCGCGGCGACAATCGCGTAGGCCTCGGCGAAAGCCGAGCCGAGCCGAACCGCTCCGAGTGCGGCACGGCGGTGCGACGGCATGGCGATTCGGTTACGACCACGCGATACGAAAACACGTGTAAGCGGAGATATATTAAAACGTTACACTAACTGGACTAGTTCTTCTCACGCCTTACCCACGTCCCCGACTAGCACAGAGGAAACATAGCAACTGGCGACGAGGCGACGGAGAAGAACTGAGAAAGCAGTGAAAATCGGGCCGAAAGTATACGGCCACGTGCGCAGTTTGAGGTTAGTTCAGACACGTGGTGTACGGCCGACTAAGGTTACCCACAACAGTGGACAGTGGTGCGTGGTGTCGAACGTGTGTCGCGTGAATGAGTGTGGCAACGTGATAAGCCGCGACAAAGTCTGTAAACAATAATTATTAAACAGTATTATCAGCACCGGGCACGAGTGAAACCGAACATTACCCGGGGTGACGTCAATAAATGAGTAAAAACAACGAGGAAACAGTGGACGGTTTCGAGAGTTCTAAGAAACAATTAACGCTTACAGCAGCTCAGCATTTGTTGAAACCGGAACTCATTCAAGAATTGAGAAAACGCGGTGTTGTGTGCGACGACAGTGATAAACGCGACAGGTTGAGGAAAAAACTCGTCGACCTAGTGCGGGAAGAAATTGAGAAAGGGAATACGGCAAAGGTCGGTAATACAAGAACCGACAACACAGATAGACCCGATACAGCCGATAACGTGAGAAGCGCAGCAGCGGAGTCGGACAACATGGCAGGCAAGCTAAAGATTGAATTCAAGCTAAATACAGACGACTGGGAGGCATTTACGGAGAGACTCGAATTACACTTCAAATTGAGAAAAACGGAGGAGGATATGAAAACCGCAACGCTACTGACATGTGTGGATGAGGAGGCCTACATTTTATTTAGGAATTTATGTGCTCCAGTCAAGCCCGCAACGAAAAGCTATGCGGATCTGGTTAAGTTGATGTCGAGCCACATAAACCCGAAACCTTCGAAGGTCATGGAACGTTGTACATTTAACAAGGCGAAACAAGGAGAAAACGAGTCCATAGCCGAGTTCGCAGCGAAACTACGAAAATTGTCACTACACTGTGAGTTCCAAAACCTTGATGACGCCCTTCGTGACCAGTTTGTTTGTGGTGTTTACGACGAAAACACGAGAATCGAATTATTCAAGATAGAGGACTTGACATTCGAAGACGCTTTGAAACAAGCGCTCGCACGGGAAGGCGCTGTAAAAAATGCCGCAGGCGCTGAAAAGATATTTACAAAAAGTACCATAAAAGAAGAGGTGTTCGCCATAGAACGAAATTCCAAATACAACGCCAGAGGGAAATGGCAAGGGCAAATCCGCCGACAGGCACAGAACGAGAGGAAGTGCTACTGCTGCGGTGAAGCCGGACATCTTGCAAGCATATGCAGATACCGAAGTGCGACCTGCCACGGCTGTGGAAGGAAGGGCCACCTACAGAAGGCGTGCAGGTCCAGCAGGACGCAGACGTCCAACCAGTTCCTGGAGGAAGGAGCTGACGGCGACATCGACGCATCGACAAACAATTACGTAGACTTTTACTCGATTAAGGCGAATATAAAGGACTCAAATTATTGTTACAATTTAATCAGAGCCGACCCAGAATATTTAGATGTCGAAATTAACGGTAAAACATTGCCAATGGAAGTGGACACAGGTACGTATTTCACAGTAGTATCTGAAAAATGTATAGATAAATATTTCAAAGATTGCAGGATAGATAAAACATGTACAAATTTAGTAAATTATGAACAAAATCCTATGAAGCCGATAGGGCAATTAAAAAATCTGGAAGTAAAACTAAAAGGACAAAATAAAAACTTGAATTCCTTTGTTTTGCGTGGAAACGGACCACCATTAATAGGTAGACAGTGGCTAGCCGAATTCGGATTATGGCCGCTAAATGTCACAAGTATTACGGGAGACAATAGTATGAAAGCGTTGTTAAACCTAAACGTAGAAAATGCGGAAGAAAGAATATTAGCAGAATTCGGCGAACTTTTTGGTAGCACACCCGGGTTATATAATAAAAAAGAAATCAAGTTACATTTAAAGAAAGATACCAGCCCGGTAGCGTTGCGCCCTAGACATGTACCCTTTGCATTGAAAGAGAAAATTGAGCGCGAAATCGAGAGGTTAGTTTCGCTAGGTCATTTAGAACCTGTAGAGTCAAGCGATTGGGCTACACCGATAGTTCCAGTTTTGAAGCCGAATGGCGAGGTTCGAATCTGCGGCGACTTCAAGGTAACGGTAAATCCACATATCGAATTCGCTAAACGCCCATTTCCTAAACTTGAGGACATTTTCAATACACTACAAAAGGGTCTGACAATCTCACAACTCGACCTTCCGCATGCATACATGCAAATCCCGGTAGATACAGAATCGCGAAATTTGCTAACAATTACCACCCACGTGGGACTATTTAGATATACAAAAATGACCGAGGGTACGGCACCAGCGCCGGGCGAATTTCAACAAATCATGGACGAATGTTTGCAAGGGATCCCAAACACTATTGCGTACATCGATAACATTTTTGTAACGGGTCCTACAAATGAAGAGCACATGGAAAATTTACGGCTGGTATGTAAAAGATTACAGGAGCGTGGTTTGAGATTAAACAAGAATAAATGCGACTTTTTCAAAAAACGTATAGAAGTATTAGGTTACGTGATTGACAGAGATGGGTTGCACAAGGCTAAATCCAAAGTGAAAGCGATGTACGAGGCGCCGCGACCTGAAAACAGCAAACAGCTGGCCTCATTCCTGGGTCTTATTAATTTTTATGCAAGATTTTTGAAACATAGGGCTGACAAACTAAAGCCACTTTTTGACTGTGCTAGAGAAAAAAAATTCGAGTGGAATAGGGAATGTGAAGACGCTTTTCGTTGGGTGAAGAATGAAATAATCTCACCAAGAGTACTTGCGCACTATGATCCCAATGAAAAGTTGGTATTGGCCTGCGATGCGTCCGACTACGGGTTGTCAGCGATTTTGTCGCACAAATATAAAAATGGTTCGGAGAGACCGATAGCGTTTGCGTCGAAGCTAATTCCGAAGAAAGAAAGGGGTCGTGCAATTATAGATAAAGAAGCGAGTGCGATCGTGTTCGGGTTCATGAAGTTTTACGATTTCGTGTTTGGCCAGGACATAATACTACGTACGGATCATAAGCCATTGGAAATAATTTTCGGGCCAAAACGAGGTATACCATTAACAGCAGCATCGAGGCTGCAGCGTTGGGCATATTTCCTGTCAGGTTTTAGCTACAAAATCGAGACCGTAAAGTCCGAACAGAACGGAAATTGTGACGCATTATCACGTCTACCGATCAACGACAGTACTGATGTGTTCGGTTCGGACTTTACGCCAATGTATTATGTAAAAAATAACATAACCAGCTTGGATTGGCAAGGAGTGTCAGATGAAACAAAGAAAGACAAATTGTTAAATAAAATAGTGAGATACTGTACGTTGGGGTGGCCAGGAGACCGTAAGGATTCGCCGGCTATTGAACGCAGTTTTTTTGTCAAAAGAAATGAAATCTCAGTAGAAGAAGGTTGTTTATTTTGGGGCAACAGGGTAATTATACCCGAATCCTTGCGGTCGTCTCTGATCGACGAATTCCATGCGTCACACCTAGGGATAGTAAAAATGAAAGTGTGGGCGAGATCGTACGTGTGGTGGCCAAATATCGATAGTGATCTCGAGAATGTAGTGAAAAGCTGTAAAGTCTGCACGGAAAATCAGAAAGCGCCACCGCACACACCCATGACACCATGGCCCTGGCCAGAGAAACCTTGGGATCGCATCCACGCAGACTTTCTGGGTCCGTTTTACGGCGATATGTACTTAGTAATCGTGGATGCGCACTCGAAATGGCCAGAGGTCATTAATTTCGGAAAAAACACGAAAGCGAGCGCATTGATTAAAGTATGGGAAACATTGATTGCAAGACACGGGCTGCCAAATCATGTGGTCACAGACAATGGAAGACAGTTTGCATCAGCCGAATTTAAAGAATTTCTGAAAAAGCACGGGGTCAAGCATAGTTTTTCACCCCCATACCATCCGGCTACCAATGGAGCCGCGGAGAATTTCGTAGGTACGGTTAAGAATAAAGTATCAAAGATCGTTCAAGGGGGGAAGAATGTGAGGTGTGCGATGGACAGTTTCTTGTTTGACTATCGTAGCACACCTCACTGTACAACCGGCAAAACGCCAGCGTCGCTATTTTACGGGCGGGAACTCCGAACGCGTTTCGACCGGCTAAGACCGGATTTGAGAAACAGGGTGTACGATAAACAGCAGGCGCAGATCGTCGCCCGCCCACACTCGCGGAATGTAGTACTCGAGCCAGGCGACTCGGTTATGATCGACAATCACGGGACAACAGGCGGTAAGCGCATTGAAGCAGTAATTGCTAAGGCGCTGTCACCGTCGACATTCGAAGTTAGAACCGAGGCTGGCACAACGATGAAACGGCACACCGATCAAATTGTAAAACCCATGCGTCGCTCGGAGAGAACTGCGGGGCGCAAGATGGGACCGTAAGACCCATTTAAAGTAGGGGAGGAATTGTAATGTATTCGCGCGGCGACAATCGCGTAGGCCTCGGCGAAAGCCGAGCCGAGCCGAACCGCTCCGAGTGCGGCACGGCGGTGCGACGGCATGGCGATTCGGTTACGACCACGCGATACGAAAACACGTCTAAGCGGAGATATATTAAAACGTTACACTAACTGGACTAGTTCTTCTCACGCCTTACCCACGTCCCCGACTAGCACAGAGGAAACATAGCACATATAAAATAAATTACAATAAAATAAAAAAAAATAATACAAAATACAAAAAAGATAAAAAAAATTAGATGGACAAAAGATTATAAAAAAAAGATTACAATTACATGGTTATGTTACGACAGCACATACAACTACGTTTGTATTAATTAAATAAAATAATAATATAATAATATAATTAAATTTATTACAGAGATATATTGGAGATATACGTCTTTCCAAACCTACCGTGTGCGGAAGAGAATAAATAATAAATAAAATATATCAGTAAAGAATGGGTATGTATATAAAATACAAAATTACATTTAAAAATCTAAATTCAATAAAATCAAAAATCTAAAATCAAAATGAACATACATATACAGGGATGTGCAAACATAAGTAATTATAAGTAATGATAATGAAAACTTATTTCTTACTCTACGATACAGAGCTCTGCTCTTTGTGCGAGACTCTTTAGTGTCGCCATAAGTAGAGTGTCTTGGTTCATGTTTACTACCGTCGCTTCCCATATTATGTTTATATTTATCACGTACACTTCAAAATCATACGTTTAGGAACGTATGGTCCAATTCGTTGTCCACTGTGTTTTCCAGATCTGTCTCCGTTGGATTTTTATCTTTGGAGATCTGTTCAATCCGTTGTACATGACACAACACTCAATAATGTTCGAGAACTTTGGAATCACATAACAAATGCAGGTAATAGCATCAAAGGAGATGCTCTAATTATGGCAACAATGAGAAATATAATACAAAGAGCGGAGCTCTGTATCGTAGGAAAATGGATCGTAGTTCAAACATCTGTTGTAACTTTATTTACTTTGTAAGAAATAAGTTTCCATTTTGTAAGAAATAAGTTTTCATTAGAGTTACGTTTCCACATCCCTATATAGGTATTCATTTTGATCTTTTGATTTTATTTTGATTTTATATTTTTTTGATTTTATTGATTTTAGATTTTTAAATGTAATTTTGTAATTTATATACATACCTCTTCTTTACTGATATATTTTTTTTATTTTTTCTTTATTCTCTTCCGCACACGGTAGGTTTGCCTCTCCAACAATATATCTCTGTAATAGATTTAATTATATTATTATTATTTTATTTTAATTAATACAATTTGGAATCACATAACAAATGCAGGTAATAGCATAAAAGGAGATGCTTTACTTATGGCGACAATGAAGAGTCTCGCACAAAGAGCGGAGCTCTATATCGTAGAACAATGGATCGCAGTTCAAACATCTGTTGTAACTTGATTTATTTTGTAAGAAATATCATTAGCAATGTTTGCACATTATATATACATATAATATCACAGATTATATATAGATTGACTATAGATTTTCAAATGTAATTTTGTAATACGTATACATACCTCTTCTTTACTGATATATTTTATTTAATTTATTATTTAATATCTTCCGCAAACGGCAGGTTTGGAAAGACGTATATCTCCAATATATCTCTGTAATAGATTTAATTATATTATTATTTTAATTAATGCAAACGTAGTTGCACGTGCTGTGGTAACAAAACCATGTAATTAAACTGTAATTTTGTAATTTATATACATACCTCTTCTTTTTATGTCTCTTCCGCACAGTTTTCGAAAGACGAATATCTCCAAAAACCAATATGAAAGATTAATATAATAATAAAATTATATCATTTGAATGGTCTTTGAATTATTCGAAACGTATATACTTACACGTGCTGTCGAACTGTCACGCACTACAATAATTTCCCTCCCAAACCGCACGAGAGTCTGCGCACTAGCCACTTCGCGCTCACATGTTCGTTTTATCATCGATCGTATTTATTTTACGTTCTGCATTTTTTTTAATCATTTTATCATTGTTTATTATTATTATTTATTTATGTAAATAAAAAAACCAACTGTGACGCACTTTAAAAATGATATAAGGCATCTGCTTTCATGCTCTCTCTCTCACTCTCTCGTAAACCGTACGAGAGTCTGCGCACTAGCCACTTCCGGGCCTTATTTCCGTTACATCAATCGGATTTACCCCCAACGCGCCATAAGAAGTTTCACTTCAATAATGGTCGCCTTATGTGACTTTTATCTTTAACTTTTTCAAATGGTAACCGTGCTTGTTTACCTTATATACAAGCTTCACATAGATTATTATCCGGTATTACCTTTTCAATACATTGCATATCTTCAACCATTTGTTTGTTCTTTAGTTCTAAGAATTTTGATCTTCCCATGTGTCCCAGCCGTTTATGCCATAGTTCATAATTACTACTCACCGTACTATTTATCTGTGAATCATTATTATATGCCCTTTTAATATTTACCTTAAAATCAACAGCTATTAAATTATTTAAGGGCTTACCAGACATTATAATGTTACCATCCTTAAAAATCTGTACTCCTTTGCTATCGAATACAATACCCAAACCAGCCTCCTGCATTCTTCGTACTGACAGTAGATTGTACGGGACTTCAGGACAGTAAAGGACATTTTCAAGCACACCGTTTACCCCTTTATTGCTGGTTACGTAAATTGTTCCCTTCTTTGTTGCTGTTATAAATGCACCATTCTTCGCTACAGAAATATTTAGCGGTGGTTGTAGAAGTGTAAAATCAGTAAATAAATCTTCCTGATTGACAAGATGATCGGAGGCTCCCGAGTCCAATAGAAAAATCAATCCTTTTCCAACCTCCAGCTTGTGATCACCTGCCATAAACACAAAACCTGAAGTATTATTATTGTTATGTGTCTGCTCCATCATTTGTACAGTTTGAACTGTTCTGTTTCTTTCTTCTTTGCGTTGAATATTTCTTTTGTAATAAAAACAATCTTTTATTTTGTGTCCTTTCCTACCACACTGATGACATTTTAAAGTTTGATGATTATAATTTCGGGACAGCTTCTTTGATTTCCATTTGCCATGATTACTCTTGAATGCTTTTTGTACATTAGTAGTGTTTTTGTTAAAATTTTGCGAGGTATTTACATGTAGCACCTTTGAACTTGTATCTCTATTTTCTTCTCGTAATTTCACTTCATGATCCAAAAGTCTGATTTTTACAAATGCTAGTGTCAAATTATCATCTGACAGTGTCTCAATTGCTGTAATGACACCATTATATGAATTTGGAAGAGTTAAAAGTAAATGTGCCACTTCGTCTGTTTCTTCTAATTTTGATCCTGCCGCTGATAATTCAGTGATTAAATCATCAAACATTGTGAAATGACGTACAAGAGTCATATCACCTTGTAATTTCAGACTAAGCAGTTGTCTTCGTATAGCCAATTGAGTTGCTATACTTTTCCTTTGGTAAATTGTATCCAAATTTTCAAAAATTACCTTTGCTGTACTTGCTGTACCCGCAAAACCAATGAGAGAATCAGATAAATATTCTACAATTGTGTTTTTTGCAATTCTTTCAGCTTCGATCCATTTTGTAGTTAATATTTCTGGAGCTTCTTCATCAATCACATTTAATACATCAAGTTCACTCATTAAACCACGAACTCTTATTTTCCAGACACTATATCGTTCACCATCAAAAGGTTTAATATTTCTTTTAGTTTTTTGATTCTCCATAGTTCGTCCTTTTATAATCCTTTTATAATACTTTATAATAAATAGAACTGAATAATGTGCAACGTGTATATAATTCAATAATAACAATATAATCAGAATACTTTCTCAAACACTAACAAACACTAATTCACTATGATATTATAATAACTTTATAATGAAGAAATGTGTCTGGGCCCATAACCTATTGAAATATGCAGTAAATAAACTGAATCTGGTTTTAAATGAATGAACTATCTTTTATTTTTATATTCAAGGAACGACGTCATTACACATTGAATGTAAATGATAAAGTAAGGTAAGAAACAAAAGTAACTTATGAAGTAGTATTCAAATGAATTAAACAAATTCATTTTTGTTTATCGATTATACTATTTCAAATAAACCAACAAATATAACTGAGAAATTTGAAGATTTTTAGAGGAACTGTATATGTGAAGCGTGATAAAGTATACGCGCAGATACGACGTATTGAGGAGCGAGAGCGCTGAAGCTTCAATGACTGAGAGAGCGAGACAACAGCGACAAGGTGAGTAAAGAAAACGTGGTGGAAGAGCTGCATGCTCGGGCGAGACGTTTTTACCCGCGTAGACGTGTGATCGTGCGAGGATTCGATGATCTTTGGCAAACCGATATCGTTGAAGTTCAAAACTACGCGCGAAACAATCGCAGCCATCGATATGTTCTCACGATAATCGATGTATTTAGCAAATACGCATGGACGGTTCCTTTGAAGAGTAAAAATACGAGCGACGTGTGTTAAGCTTTCGCGTCAGCGTTGGAGAAGGATGGCAGAGCTCCAAACAACTCGCAGACCGACATGGGGAAAGAATTCTACAATGCAACGTTCCAAGAATATCTGAGGAAACGTAACATCCACCATTATTCAACATTTAGCCCTATGAAAGCATCGGCCGTGAAACGTTTCAATCGTACGTTGAAGAACAGCATGTGGAAATTTTTCTCGTTGAGCGGAAAATATCGCTGGATCGATGCGCTTCCCACGTTGACCGACGACTACAATAATCGAAAAAATCGTACCATCCGTATGCAACCCGCCGACGTGAACCGTAAGAATGCCGGACACCTTCTGTCCACCGTGTACAACAACGTGAAGATTGCTGGTCCTGCCAAATTCAAGGTCAATGATCACGTGCGCGTCAGCAAGTTCAAAACTCTATTTGACAAAGGATACACGCCAATCTGGTCAACAGAAATATTCAAGATTACCGCGGTGAAACGAACGAATCCTGTCACGTATCTCTTGGCCGACTCTAGGGGCAAACCTATCGCCGGAGGATTTTACGAACACGAGATACGCGCAGCAAAATATCCTGACGTATACTTAGTTGAAAAAATATTGCGCAGAAAAGGAAATAAGGTATACGTAAAATGGTTGGGAATGGATGCGTCACATAATTCATGGATATCTAAAACGAATATACTTTAATTGTATTTTCTACTCGTATTTTCTATGTAAGATAATTAATTTTTCTCTTCTTTTAATTGTATTCTTTTATTCTATAGGAATTGTGAAAAATGTAATTTGCAATAAAATACAACATTTGAATAAACTTCTTGCAGTCGAGTAATGTGTGTCGGCTAACTTTCTACCCTCGTCACAAGATAGCGACGTTGTCCCTATCCTTTCTCGCTAGAACATGATCCGTCGACGATTTGTGGGAATCAGCATATCGAGAAGGCCACCAATCGACCGAGTCGTTGCCCTCGTAGCGTCAACAAACCTCATGCGCCAAAAACACCTAATAACACGTTTTTAGACACTGTAAACAGTCGAGGACCGGGGGAATGAACTGACAAGCAAACAAACCAGTGTCATCGCCCGTACCTCGACTAGGTCACGAAAAGACCACATAGGTGTGCCGAAACGCACCTGTGTGGACATCAATAAAGGCAGACCGCGAAAGACGCAAGACGGCTTTTGCTAAAAACGCAACGATACGAACCACGATAAACGCGATCACGATTTACGGCTACGACACACGGACGACGATCACGAATTACGGACCAACGAATACGGACACATTTTCTGTACCACTCTTGTACTTGTATCTTTGTTACTTTTCTGTCGCGTGATTCTAAATAAAGAGCAGATATTTTATTGTCAAAAATCCTGTTCCTTCAGATTTGCATATATACCGTCCTCAATCGTCTACTAGAAGATAACTCCTCTACAGTTGACGATTTAGCAATGCATATAAGGACCCCGACCAACCAATCGAAAGAATAACTTAACGAAAACGGCCACAAGTCCCCAGACCGTCCACATTGTACCGTTTACTGGTAGAAATTCTAAATTGGTTGGTCGGGGTCCTTATATGCATTGCTAAATCATTAACTGTAGAGGAGTTATCTTTTCTGCTAAGGTGAATCAATGCGTATCGAAATACATTCATATCAATATGTCAGGGTGGAAACCTTAGTTCTGCTGAAAGATTTTGTACGTGATGAACAGCCTAAGCGAGATCCCCCCCACCTTAGACGTTGACATATTAGTATGTGGTTGAGGGATGGTAATATGATAATTCATTTTTTTCTCTAAAACGACTATACTTTATATGTAGAAATTGTGATAATTAATTTTTCTATAGGAATTGTAAAAGAATAATTTTACAATAAAATAAAATACAACGAGGTATTCTTAAATAATTTTTATTTTTTAAAATAATATATCGTTACAAAAAGACCTCCAATCATTTTTACGCACATTATATTTGTTTTTAACCTATCTGTTTTTGCGCAAACGCCTCGGTCGCAATGATATCAGCACACGAAGCCAGCAGTTCACAATCGATCAGCGAATTTTGATCGAAAGATTCGCTCTCGACGATCGCTTTCATGATATTCTTCGCGTCACTATCCTTCACCGCAATAACGAAATTCGTAAAGGCTATGGCCGGGTTTGGTGGTGAAATTCGCCCCCGGCGGGTTTTTAATCGGGCTTGGACCATTCGATAGCCTATCCAAAAAGACCCATCTCTGCCAAGTTTCAGCTCCCCTATCTCATCTGTAAGGGTAGTTATTGAAGAAAAACGAAAAACCAGTTTTTGGCCCATTTTCCCCATTTATTGACAATTTAAAATTCTGAAAAAAATCTGACATATTTCGGATACTAAGCCTCATAATCGGTATCATTTTCAGATTTTTTAGTTGCAAACTATGGTTGTAATCAACGAAAAACACGAAAAAAATCGAAAAAATGCAGATTTCATATAAAAGTAGATTCCGCACCGCTTCAAGATTAATTTAGCAATGAGGTATTTTGAAAAGTATTATGCTCAATTTTTTTCAGATTTTTTTGAGGGGTGGCACGATGTTCAAAAAAATAAAAACCACTTTTTTCGGCGTTTTTTCTAAGTTACACTTATTTTTTCTCAATCCAAAAAATATATTATGTAATATTAAACATTTTTATGTTCAGAGAAATATTTTCCAGCCCTTAAAACTTGCGTAATACAAAAAAAGAAAACAATGCTGTACAGATTATATCTCAATATTTCAAGAGTATTTTCAACAGCTCCGGTTGGTGCAGCGGCTATGGTCTCAGACTGCGGAACCGCTGGAAACTTTTTGAACTAGGTTCAAATCCCGCTCGGCTCAAGTTCTTTTTTTTAATTAGTCAGTTGTTTTTTTTGCTTCCTCATCATACGTTTAATGTTGAACCATTATAAGAACATTTTCTAACTATGTTTAAACTATTTTTAAATAATTTTTCGGAAAAATATTTTTGGAGTACATTCGACCTTTAATCATTTACGGGCTGTATTACTGCTTTTAAAAATTGATTACATTTAATTGTGCATCGTCTTTACTGTCAGGTCTTTTGTCTTTCCTGGGTGCTTTAAACAGTTATAAAAATCCAGTGTTTCATTAGGGTCTAGGTAGGTCATAAACCAGCGGTTTAAAAAACGTTTAGGGCGACTATTAACGAGGGTTTTACCTACCCCGAGGGTCAAGTTAATCTTCCGAAATGCTATACACAGGCAATAAACGATTAACAAGCACTTCTTATTTTACCTACCAATAGCAAAATATATTTCAAGACTCGTTTTACAGTTTCCCCTACCTGCGAAATATCTTGTTCCAAGAGAGCATACGAAAATGCAGTCAGTCTTAGACTAAATTCGAAACGGTACGGAGAGCAATCGAAGCATTCTTATCCGATATAAGTTACGTCTCATCTGGTGCGTTAGTTCAGTGTTATCCGGTGTTTCAGTTTTCTGCAATTTCTTTAGTCAAAATGTCTGACGATAGTTGTGATATACGGCGTGCTAGGTGTGTTAATTGCAATTCTGTAATACGGAAACAAACTGGCAGAAAAAAGGTGGTGAAGACCGTACTCGAGTCTGTGAAGTTTTCGAGGATCCTCAAAAAGGAAGTGTCCGTAGGTGGTGTTCTCTGCAATAAGTGTCGTATTCTCGTGAGTAAACAAAAAGAATATGTGCATCAGAATTTGCCTGATCTTGGAGAATCTTCCGTCGAATCAAGCATTCCTACATTAGTTGAAGTTGCGTCGGTAGATGAAGATGCATCAACATCCATGTTGGAAGTTGAACCCGCTTCAACATCCATGATGGAAGCTGAAGATATTTCAGCGTCCATGATGGAAGCTGAAGATGCTTCAGCGTCCATGATGGAAGCTGAAGATGCTTCAGCGTCCATGGTGGAAGCTGAAGATGCTTCAGCGTCCATGGTGGAAGTTGAAGATGCTTCAACGTCCGTAATTGAAGTTGGAGATGCTTCAACGTCCATAATTGAAGTTGGAGATGCTTCAACGTCTGCGGCTTCAATATCTATCGTTGAAACATCTTCAGCATCAGCTTCTTTGAACGAAACCTCGTTGATTTCATTGGATTCATCAGTTCTTGATGCATCTTCAAGTGCGTTATCCCTTAGTGTAGCACCTTCAGATTCCGATAACACAGATAATACATTATATGTAACAACGGACGATTCGTCATTTACATGTAATGTAAATAACCCTCGTGAATCTACTACCGAGTTTTTTGAAGTACCATTTGACAGAGTTATTGCAACTCACAAATGTTGCTTCATTGCTACCTGTAGGAGGACGCAAAATATCATTACCGTACCAACTGAAGCTAGGAAACAGGCATTTTTGTTACGAAAAATATATATTCCAAGAGAAAATCGGTGCTGTCCTAATCATTTAATAAACAAACGTTTCTATCGACAGCTTATCATGAATTTTCGTATTTACTCGAACACAAGTAGACTGGAAGCTAAAGAACTCAGAACTTACTTTGAATATTTATCAATTAACAGTACTTCAACTATTAACGATACAGTTGGTGATTTTACATTGTCCGAGGAAAGACTCAGAGTTTTCATAGGGTTAACTTGGGAAAATCTGATTGAACTTCGTGAGATGATGACATCCATGAAGAATTCCCAACAACGTAACATTACTCAAGCACTCGTTGTATTTTTATTCAAATTGCGTACTGGCAATTCTAACGAGCTCATAGCTGCAACACTTGGTTTAGAGCGTGAGCAACAGGTATCAGATTTTTGCCATTCAGTCATAAACTGTTTTCTAAAGGATATACTTCCAATCCACTTTGGTGTTAGAGCAATTTCCCGCGAATGTTTAAGACAAAATGAAACTTCTAAAATAGCAAAAAAATTATATAATATTGATAATGAATTAGCACTGATTTTCGATGGAACATATATTCGTCATCAAAAAAGTTCCAATAACGCATACCAGCGAAAATCCTATTCCGGTCAAAAGAAGTTATCTTTGTGTAAACCTTTTACCGTTTGCACGACAAATGGGTACATTATAGATATGTTTGGACCTTTTTATGCTAATCAGAATGATGCTGAAATCATGCGGATCATTCTCGAAGATCCCAATGGCATACAAACTTTAACGGAACGGGGAGATTTTTTTATTGTCGATCGCGGCTTTCGTGATGTTACGTCACATTTAGAAGGATTAGGATTTAATGTTCTCATGCCTGCATTGAAAGGCAAACGTCGTCAATTAACTACCGAGGAATCTAATGCATCGCGTAAAGTCACCAAAATTCGATGGGTCGTCGAGGCCATACACGGTATATTGGGAAAAAAGTATCAACTTTTGCATAACCAACTCGACAATAAACTTCTCCCTACAGTCCAATCATATTTTAGAATTGCATGTTTTCTAAATAACAAGTTTGGCAAAAGGCTAAATTCTGATGTCACACTTTTTGATGATGTCACCAATAGAATATTGAGCGAAGATAAATTAATAAATACTTTAGCACAAGAAGTAGAAGCAAAACATTGGAACCGTCGAAAAACTCCATTTAAAACCGTATCTTCCAACGAGATTGTTGATTTTCCAGAAATGTCAAAAAAAGATTTAAAGATCCTTTTTACAGGATCGTATCAATTATCCCAAGCTGTTTCGTATTTAGCCGAAATAATGGATGAACAGGAAAACACCATTAATGTCCGTTATTTAAAATAAAATCATAATATATTTAAATTCGAGGTAAAATCACGACACATAAACAGAAAAACTTATAGATGCTACATAGATTATACACCACATTCAACTGGTTATTCGGATATCAAACGGTATTGTTGCGAATGTGCCAATGGGAATCGCACTATTGGATGTTGCTCCCATGTTGCTGCAATTATTTATTATTTATCTTATGCTCGATACGAGACAGAAATAGTACGGCCAGCAGAGATACTCACCAATATTTTCGATACTGAACATATAATACCGACAATTGACGAAGATAGCGACGAAGACTGAAAACGCCTCACATGATACCATCGCACGTCAGTCCACCAACAATTAAAAAGATAAGTATTCCTAATCATACTTCATGTATATATCTTCCGTCACGAATTGTAGGTAAAATATTGCCCTTTTGCAGTTTGCTATTACCGGAGGAAGTGGCTTAAAATGACCGAATATACTCTGCACTTTCATGATTTCCGGAATTTCTGGATTTAAGAAGTGCTTGTTAATCGTTTATTGCCTGTGTATAGCATTTCGGAAGATTAACTTGACCCTCGGGGTAAGTAAAACCCTCGTTAATAGTCGCCCTAAACGTTTTTTAAACCGCTGGTTTATGACCTACCTAGACCCTAATGAAACACTGGATTTTTATAACTGTTTAAAGCACCCAGGAAAGACAAAAGACCTGACAGTAAAGACGATGCACAATTAAATGTAATCAATTTTTAAAAGCAGTAATACAGCCCGTAAATGATTAAAGGTCGAATGTACTCCAAACATATTTTTCCGAAAAATTATTTAAAAATAGTTTAAACATAGTTAGAAAATGTTCTTATAATGGTTCAACATTAAACGTATGATGAGGAAGCAAAAAAAACAACTGACTAATTAAAAAAAAAAACTTGAGCCGAGCGGGATTTGAACCTAGTCCAAAAAGTTTCCAGCGGTTCCGCAGTCTGAGACCATAGCCGCTGCACCAACCGGAGCTGTTGAAAATACTCTTGAAATATTGAGATATAATCTGTACAGCATTGTTTTCTTTTTTTGTATTACGCAAGTTTTAAGGGCTGGAAAATATTTCTCTGAACATAAAAATGTTTAATATTACATAATATATTTTTTGGATTGAGAAAAAATAAGTGTAACTTAGAAAAAACGCCGAAAAAAGTGGTTTTTATTTTTTTGAACATCGTGCCACCCCTCAAAAAAATCTGAAAAAAATTGAGCATAATACTTTTCAAAATACCTCATTGCTAAATTAATCTTGAAGCGGTGCGGAATCTACTTTTATATGAAATCTGCATTTTTTCGATTTTTTTCGTGTTTTTCGTTGATTACAACCATAGTTTGCAACTAAAAAATCTGAAAATGATACCGATTATGAGTTATATAGTTTGCATAGCGAAACGCGACCAAACTGTATTCGCGTGAAGGTAATCAACGTCGGATATCTCACTGCCGTACAGCCGATTGTAAAATACTTCGCGCGATGGCAAACATGTATCGTTTAATTTCTCGTACGATGTCAGATAGTCGTATGGAAAAACGCCTTTTCTGGTCAATAGGTTGAAATCGTCATCGGAAAGATGTGTAAATTCACTTCGTACGATGCGTTATTTACTTTTGTCCAAGTATGACGACAGCTTGTCCAGACTCGAGTTCAAGAACTTGAACGAATCGATAAAACGGAATTTCAAAAACTTTGCATAATTTTGTTCTTTACCCGGCTGTCTCTCGATATGTACGTTCTTCGTGAAAGAGATATACTTCTCTTTCGTTAATGGCAACACGTCTATCTGTCCCCCGAAAGAGTTTGCTAATTCTTTGATGATGAAATGTGCGTCGTAGCCTGATAGATTATGGAAAACCACCGGTATCACGTACGAAGATTGATAGCTTAAATTGCATCCGTTATGAGCCGGACCGCGATACGCGCCCGTGAAATGACAATGATCGTGGACCCTCGTCGCGTCGGTAGTGTCGAACGGTTTCTCGCAGGCGTGACAATGCGTGGCCGTACGAAAATTTAACTTTTCCGATTCGGTTAGCGGATTCACCGGCACTGTTTTGTCAAATATCGGCTGTAATTTACGACTTAATTCGTACAACCTGTTCGCGAACCACGCGGCGCATCCCTCTTTCTCGCGATAAACATGATACTCGCACAACGATTCGTCGTAGCGGCAATGCATGTAGTATCCTATGCTAAACGCGTGGTGATGTTGATACTGTACGCGTGCCACACGGCCTTGTCCTTCCTGCCCCCCCCCCGGCAGCAGCAGGCACTCCAAGTCAGCATAGAAAACAAACGGCGCCTCTTCTTTGTTCGTGTAGTTCTTAAACTGCAACCACTTATCTTCTTCCTCTGTTGGAAGCATCAGAGCGCAATCATTCATCCGTTCGCAGTCAACTGTATGAACGTTTAGTCTCTCCTGTGTGGGAAAAAAGTGCAAGCACCTGTGGGAAGGGAAAAATTATGTCCTTTTTGCTTCAAACAATAAAAAAAAAACAAAAATGCAACTTACCGGTCACAAATATACTTCTGATGATCCCGCTTGCTAAGCTGCGATGAAACCAATCGCGACAAATTTCGTATGCACACGAAATGACCGTGCGTCTTTGCGGCATTCTGTAGAAACAGCAAGTTGACGTGTCTTCCCTCACGTTTCTTCCCAGTCAAATGAAGCGTTACGCATTTCTTGCGTGCCCATGCGAACACGTTCACGGAAACGTCGTTTTTTCGTTCAAATTTTCGGATGTCTTTGAACGACATAGGCAGTTGAAAACCTTCGGTTTTCGGAAGCACGTCTTTGTAGTGTGGATATGATGATAAACGTGACAGATTTGCCTCGGCTGGGTAGAGACCCACCACGATTGCCCAATAAAAGCACGCATCGTCGTTGATGTTCATGTTCACGATTGCTCTTTTCAGCAGTATCGCTCGAGGCACGTCGATTGTAGCGGTGCAACCGGCTTGCAACGGTTGGTATTTGCTAAAGTTGACGATCAAGTGTAGTATCTTCGACAGGGCCCACCCGCTGCACAGTGTGTCGTCCAATGGAAAAAAGTCCGGAAATCAAAGTGTAAGACCAAAAAATTTATGTATGCTAAAATGTTCGTAACAAAACGTAGTTTCTGAAACTGCATTAAATTTTAACTGAATAAATCAATTTATTATTAAAATTGAGGCTGAAACTTTACTGTCAAATTCTGTGCATTATTTTAAACATGCGTCCCTCGCAAGCTATTTGGTTTTTTAATTTGATTTTTAGAGGGTATGTTTAGCATTATAAGACCTTCAATCTCCCAGAAAATTTTTTTAAAATAATCGCAATTTGTCCTAATTTTTTATGTTTAACATTTATCAACTTTGATTAGAGTTTAAAAAAAAGTACATCAAAGTACATCCCTAAATTTTTTTACAGTAATTGGTGGCATATTAAACTTTAATTTCGCGTTGGTTTAAATCTGCTCACATTTGCTCAAGGGGAGAAAATAATAAAAAACCATATAAAGACGCTCGCGCTCGGCGGCTTTCTGCGTAGTCTTTCGAAGAAATTTGTTGCAATTATTTTTAAACGCATGCCATTTGATAAGTAGTTACATATGTGGTTAATTTTATTCTTATAAATTATATATTTAGTTTTAAAATTGTTTAAATATTTACAATCTTCCAATTCAGTATTACAGAAGGTACCAAAAAAGGTTCCTTTGAGATTTTGCATTATATTAATTTAAAGCACATTAGACTTCTTTCTAGGTAAACAAACGGAATTCTTAAGGACTCCTAAGTTTTAATTCCTCGTTGTGAAGATTTACAATTAGATAAACAATGTATATAGTATAGTACTTTTTAAAAAAATTTTCGTTAAAATTGTAAACCACTTTTTATTCAATAAAAAGTTATAAAAAACAAGATCATCGCAACTTGTTCGCGATTCGCTCACCATTACGAGGTGTTTGTCTCGCGCTCCCCTCGCTCCGCGGTGACGTCACCCACCGAACGCGAGTCCCTCGCGACGCGAGTCTTCGTTCCCCCCCGTCGCTCGTCTCGGGATCTATCGATTGTTTCCCAATCCTCGATCCCGTGTCGTCGTGTGATCCGCGACGCACGAATCGCGTCACTGGATCATCGCATGATCCTGAATCGGCCAATCAGCCGATTCCTGGAATTCGGAACCGCGGTGGTTCCGAGAATTATAATTCATTCTGTCTCGCACTGTTCGACCATTTAAACCGCCTTTTGTAACTTCTTATCTACCTTCGCTCGTTCGAGTTCATCGCGTCGTCGACGTAATCGCTTATTAAAGCGAATTTCAAAAACGTAAAGGTTTAAGCGAGTTTAATTGTACGGTTTCATTCTCATTCACCAAAATACAGTCCACTTCTATTCTTTCATACACGTGTTACACCGAGTTCTCTCTCTCCTTCGACTTCGCGCACAGCGCTGTGCGATTCCGGCACCTCTCTCATCTACGTATCGTTCGGTCGTCGGCCTAATCCGATACATAAATTTGGTCCTTCGAGCCGGATTCGAAGTTGAACGAAATCAAAGTTAACACGTGCTCTCTCCAAAATGGCGGACTTCCAACGGCAAGCCATGCTGCAGCGGACAATCCTGCGGACGGTCGAGAATTTCCAGAAGATTGGGAAGGCCAATCTCACCAGCAGCAAAATTCAAGAGCAAATTTCCTGTCTCGAAAAAGTTTGGAGTGCGTTTTTTGAAGGCCACGTGCAGCTGCTCACCAGTGTACCTGACACCAACGAGCGGAGTACAATCCCCTACTTCGCAGATGACCACCTTCAGATAACCGAGGATGCGTACTTCAGTTCCAAGGATGTCCTACTGGACGCCCTCGATGACATGGCGAACAAAGTGAGTCCATCGTTGCAATCTCCGGAAACCGCCACCACCAGCCTGCTGAGGCCCCCCTCGTATGCTCTTGCGCATTCTCTCGCGCCTCCGCTCTCGCACTCTCGTGCTCCGGCGCCTTCTCTCGCACCTCCGCTCTCGCACTCGCGTGCTCTCGCGCATCCTCTCGCGCCTCCGCTCGCGCACTCTAGTGCTCTTGCGCCTCCGCTCGCGCATTCGCGTGCTCTTGAGCCTCCGTTCTCGCCCTCGCGTGCTCTCGCGCATCCTCTTGCGCCTCCGATCTCACTCTCGTGTGCTCTTGCGCCTTCTCTCGCGCCTCCGATCTCACTCTCGCGTGCTTCTGCGCCTTCTCTCGCGCCTCCGATCTCACTCTCGCGTGCTTCCGCGCCTTCTCTCGCACCTCCGCTCTCGCGCTCGTGTGCTCCTGCGCATTCTCTCGCGCCTCCGCTTGCGCCTTCTCTCGCGACTCCGCTCGCGCACTCGCGTGCTCTTGCACCTCCGCTCTCGCACTCGCGTTCTCTCGCGCCTCCGCTCCCGCCCTCGCGTGCTCTTGCGCCTTCTCTCGCGCATCCTCTCGCGCCTCCGATTTCGCGCTCGCGTGCTCTTGCGCCTCCACATGCGCCTCCGTTCTCGCTCTCGCGGGTTCTCGCGCCTTCGCTCTCGCATTCGCACGCCCTTGCGCGTTCTCTCGCGCCTCCACTCTCGCCCTCGAGTGCCCTCGCGCATCCTCTTGCGCCTCCGATCTCATTCTCACGTGCTTCTGCACCATCTCTCGCGCCTCCGCTCCCGCGCTCGCGTGCTCTTGCTCATCCTCTTGCGCCTCCGCTCTCGTACTCTCGTGCTCCGGCACATTCTCTCGCGCCTCCGCTCTCGCGCTCGCGTGCTCTTGCGCCTCCTCTTGCGCCTCCTCTCGCGCCCTCGCGTGTCCTTGCGCCTTCGCTCTCGCATTCGCACGCTCTTGCGCGTTCTCTCGCGCCTCCGCTCTCGCACCCGCGTGCTCTCGCGCATCCTCTTGCGCCTCCGCTCTCGCACTCTCGTGCTCCGGCGCATTCTCTCGCGCCTCCGCTCGCGCCTCCGCTCTCGCTCTCGCGTGCTCTCGCGCATCGTCTCGCGCATCCGCTCTCGTACTCTCGTGCTCCGGCACATTCTCTCGCGCCTCCGCTCTCGCGCTCGCGTGCTCTTGCGCCTCCTCTCGCGCCTCCTCTCGCGCCCTCGCGTATTCTTGCGCCTTCGCTCTCGCATTCGCACGCTCTTGCGCGTTCTCTCGCGCCTCCGCTCTCGCACCCGCGTGCTCTCGCGCATCCTCTTGCGCCTCCGCTCTCGCACTCTCGTGCTCCGGCGCATTCTTTCGCGCCTCCGCTCGCGCCTCCGCTCTCGCTCTCGCGTGCTCTCGCGCATCTGCTCTCGTACTCTCGTGCTCCGGCACATTCTCTCGCGCCTCCGCTCTCGCGCTCGCGTGCTCTTGCGCCTCCTCTTGCGCCTCCTCTCGCGCACTCGCGTGTTCTTGCGCCTTCCCTCGCGCCTCCGCTCACGCGCTCGCGTGCTCTTGCGCGTCCGTTCTCGCTCTTGCGTGTTCTCGCGCCTTCGCTCTCGCATTCGCACGCTCTTGCGCGTTCCCTCGCGCTTCCGCTCTCGCACCCGCGTGCTCTCGCGCATCCTCTTGCGCCTCCGCTCTCGCACTCTCGTGCTCCGGCGCATTCTCTCGCGCCTCCGCTCGCGCCTCCGCTCTCGTGCTCGCGTGCTCTTGCGCCTCCGCTCTCGCACTCGCGTGCTCTTGCGCCTTCTCTCGCGCCACCGCTCTCGCATTCTCTTGTTTTCGCGCTCTCGCCCTCCACTATTGTGCTCTCGCGTCTCCGTTCGGACGCTGTCGCGCTCTTGTGCTCTCGTGCGTCCCCTCGTGCGCACCCGCTACTTCGTTCGTGCGCCTTTGCGCCTTCGCTCTCGCACTTTCGCTTTCGAGCGCCTGCGTAACTTATTACTCTCGTAACTTATCGCAACATTCTGTATATTTTGTAAATAAAGTGCCTTTGAGCAATGTGTTGGTGTAAGTTTGCGTTAGTTTTAAGATGGCGTGCTTTATCTTTAAGTTCATTGCGTCTCATTGCGGTGCGGCTGCGCCCGTACGTCATCCTCATTTTGAAACCAACGTTTCAAGGCGGGCGGTATGTTCGCGATTCGCTCACCATTACGAGGTGTTTGTCTCGCGCTCCCCTCGCTCCGCGGTGACGTCACCCACCGAACGCGAGTCCCTCGCGACGCGAGTCTTCGTTCCCCCCCGTCGCTCGTCTCGGGATCTATCGATTGTTTCCCAATCCTCGATCCCGTGTCGTCGTGTGATCCGCGACGCACGAATCGCGTCACTGGATCATCGCATGATCCTGAATCGGCCAATCAGCCGATTCCTGGAATTCGGAACCGCGGTGGTTCCGAGAATTATAATTCATTCTGTCTCGCACTGTTCGACCATTTAAACCGCCTTTTGTAACTTCTTATCTACCTTCGCTCGTTCGAGTTCATCGCGTCGTCGACGTAATCGCTTATTAAAGCGAATTTCAAAAAAGTAAAGGTTTAAGCGAGTTTAATTGTACGGTTTCATTCTCATTCACCAAAATAGAGTCCACTTCTATTCTTTCATACACGTGTTACACCGAGTTCTCTCTCTCCTTCGACTTCGCGCACAGCGCTGTGCGATTCCGGCACCTCTCTCATCTACGTATCGTTCGGTCGTCGGCCTAATCCGATACACAACTAAAAAATAAAATTTTTGTTTAAATAATTTTAAAAAAAATTTTTTTACATCATTCGATTCGGTTTTGCATTTTATTTCAAAAAGTATTAAGGTACTTTACTCGAAAATTGCATAGTTTAAGAGTTACGACTTTTTTCCCGAATTCCCATATACTCGACACACTGTGCGCTGTCCCGCTCTTGAAATTCTTCCAACGATGTCAAAATCGTAGGCATAACGTCTTTCTGGTACCACTGTCGCAGATTGCTCGTCCGAAACAACGCAACGTTCCCCGTGCTAAAACTTTTCACGGAAACCTCGCCGGCGTGCAGCATAAGTTCCGCCTCCAACGTTACGCTAGCTTTCAACGATGAATGCGTGTTTAAAAATTCCGTAACGCGTCCCGTAATCATTCGTTTCGCATGTTGTAAAAATTGTTTTGGATCAATATGTTCAACGTTGATAACGATTCCGGTCGATATGCGATTTTTAAAAGCCGACTCAACATTTTCCCAACGAAGCGTTGAGGCTCTCGTACCCCTGCGGTCGTATAAACCTCTACCGACGCGCGACGAGGAAATACGATGATTCAACGAAACGTTCAAAGTTTTCATACGACACATCGTCGATGTTAAACTCAATTTCTTGCCTACTGGCAATTCATCCTTTGCACAGGATAGATAATTTACACAACACTGCAGAGACTCGATGAATGAGCGAAACCATTCGCGATACTCGTCCATAGTTTTCACCAACATTGACATGCGTGTCAAACACTTCAACATATTTTTACTCGTTTCAATCATCTTGCCGCTTTTCCATCGATACTTTTGTCACGGTAAAACACTGTGTCCGCGAAACGATACTACTTCCAACTCGTAAAATTAGAAATGTTCCCAAATGTAATTATACTTCACATACAACGATGCGACGTTCGCCCGTTTCAATGATGTCCAATATCGTGGATGGGGAATCGATCGCAGGCCATTGTGCGACAACTTGACTAAATCTTTTCGTGTAAGCAAAACATACGCGACTCGTTACGTCGTTTCGCATTAAACGTTCCACCATCGATTTCTGCTCGATGGAGAAATGATCGTTCAAGTGTGAATTTATTACGTGAGGCCAAGCTATATTTTTCAACTTTGGAACGGCCATGTCATCTTTTTCCTCCGATACGTTCATTTCAGCACAACAAGTCCGTACGCGAAAAACCGTCACGTATGGAACAATGGTGGATCTTTAAAATCTTACGCAAACTGAACACTCTGTATGCAAATGAGCTTGACGTCGGCAACATCCATTCATTTAAACACATACCCTCTCCGGAAATAGATAAGGCGGAAACTCTATAGCGCTCAGAAACGAGCTTGCGATAGTCACGTTGGAAAGATAAGGGGGACTCTATACCACTCTGTTAATTAAAACTATCTCTCTTAGAACGATATAAACAGTGTGCTTAAACGATGGATAGGAACGACGTTTGAAACACGTTCAAGGTCAAGTCTTCCTGGAAAAAAAGCATATGTTCCTCCACGGCTACATACCGTGAAAGAACCTGTGTCATAGATAACCCCTGCAAAAAATTATCTTCTCGATGTATCATATTCGCGAAGCACGTACAAAATATCATATTCGTAGGGGGTACAATAGGAATGCATCGAGTAGATAAGAGGAAACTACTCTCTCTTACATCGTGAACGGTCTCTTTCTTTCTCACATCGCGTTCAGGTCAATCGTCTTTAAACGATGGGTAGAAACGACGTTCAAACACGTTCAAGGTCAAGTCTTCCTGGAAAAAGCATGTGTTCCCCCAGGGGTATCGTATTACATCTGTCGTAGGTAGGTACAATAGGAATGCATCGAGTAAATAAGAGGAAACTATATACAGCTGTGTACAGATAATATGGTCTCGCTATGTTCTTAAAATAAATCCCCCCTCCCCGCAAAAATTATCTCCTCGATGTATCATATTCGCGAAGCACGTTCGGAATATCATATTCGCAAAACCCTTGTCATAGATAAGAGGAAACTATATACAGCTGTGTACAGATAATGTGGTCCCCCCTCCCCCACCCCCGTAAAAAGTATGCTCGCACTATAACGTGGGAAACTGTCCTTGAAAAATCCCCCCTCCCCCACCCCCCGTGAAAGTAGCTCGCGCTATATGGTAATGGTGCCGGTAAGGTAGGAATCTATCTACAATGATAAGTCTGATCGTAGAACCGGCATACACTATCTACTGTACTGAACGCGTGTCTGAGCCGGGGAACCTTCCCCAGGGAATGGAAAGTCACCAGGCTTGTTCTCCTTCAAAAGGCAGGCAAGCCCGCAGAGCTTCCATCTGCGTACCGGCCGTTGTGTCTCCTCGACGAGGTGGCGGAAATCTATGAAAAGATTATCGCAGATCGGCTCGTCGAGCACCTGTCCACGAGTGGTCCCGATCTCAGCGATTGTCAGTTTGGGTTCCGGAGGGGGCGTTCTACGATCGACTCGCCTCCCTCCGGACCAGGGCGGTCGCTGCGGGAAGGGTGTTGTTGGCGGTATCGCTAGATATCACCAACGCGTTTAACACTCTGCCCTGGGATGAGGTAGTGGGGGTGCTGGAGTATCATAGGGTGCCCCCCTACCTCCGAGAGGTCATTCGGGACTACCTCCGGGACAGGATGTTTGAGTACCCTGGCCGGTGCGGTGTAATGCAGAGGGAGAACATGCACCGAGGAGTTCCGCAGGGTCGGTTCTAGGACCGCTCCTGTGGAACATAAAATACGACTCGCTGCTGCGGGCTACTCTCCCCCGCGACGCCAGTGTGATATGCTATGCGGACGATACACTGGTGGTCGCGGAGGGGAAGACATGGAGGGGAACTATAGCCTGGCGGCTGTAGTGGTGGACTCCGTGGTGGGTAAGATCCAGGTCGTATCATACTTGCACATAATACAGATATACAACAGTTAATTCCTCAGAACTCAAACAATAATTACACCTGTAATATTATTTATAAATGGGGTTGTGACGGAGCGTCCGACCAGTCAAATTATAAACAAAAGTTTCAAAATATAGCAGCAGACGACAGTTATCTGTTTACTATTTCATTAGTGCCGATAGAATTAAAGTGTGATAATATTACGTTATGGAAAAATGATACACCTTCATCGACTCGGTATTGCCGCCCAATCAAAATATGTTTTGAAAAAGAAACATCAGAATTAATAAAACACGAAATACAATATGTGACGAATCAAATTGAAAAACTTACAGCATCCGTAATATCTACTAATGGTAGTCGTATTTTAGTAAATCATGTAATGGTGTTAACAATGATTGACGGTAAAGTCTGCAACACCTTAGCTGACGTTTCGTCACAAAGATGTTATATATGTAATGCGACACCAACATGTATGAATGATCTTCGAAACCATGAAAACTCCCAATCAGTGGACAGATCCATGCTGTCTTTTGACATTTCAAATCTACATGCGTGGATAAGATTTTTCGAGTGTATGCTGCATATAGCATATAGACTAGAAGTTAAAACATGGCAGGTTAAGAAAATGGACAAAGAACGAGTAGACATAAGGAAAAAGATTATACAAAGTAGATTTAGAAATGAAATGGGTCTTATAGTAGATGTTCCAAAGCATGGTTACGGTAACAGTAATGATGGAAATACGGCAAGGAAGTTTTTTGATAATTCGTCACTATCCTCCTTGATTACAGGATTTGATGAAAATTTAATAAAAAGGTTTTCCATAATTCTGCAAACAATTTCATGTGGTCTTGAAATTGACGATAGAAAGTTTGCAGAATATGCACTTCAGACTGCTTCCCTTTACATTCAAAAATACCCATGGTATTATATGCCTCCTACCGTCCATAAAGTTTTAATTCATGGAGGTGAAATAATAAAAACCGCTATTCTTCCAATTGGGCAACTATCAGAAGAAGCTCAAGAAGCGAGAAACAAAGAATGCAAGTTATTTCGATCAAACCATTCTAGAAAGTTTTCTAGAACAGAAAATATAGAAGACAAATTTCATATGTTACTTCTAACGTTCGATCCACTTATAAGTAGTAAGAGGAAAATTACTAAAAAAAAGGCTAAAGAATTAGCAGAAGAGGCAAAAAGTTTACTGAAATCAGTTTAAAAAAGATGCGAGATTTACATATCACAATTATAATTTATAATAATTTAGAATATGCACCTTTGTCATCCACATTCCTTATTATTGTAACAGACCTGCTCCGGGCAGCTCTGTCACTAATTACCCGACCGAGACCCCCCGAACAAATCCGAGGAAGACCGAACCTCGTAAGGAACCTCTGGTTCCCCGGCACCGTCTCGCAACACCCTTACCGCGTCTACCCCTCTCCTAGAAAATGCGAATTCGCGGGAACCGGATACGAAAATCCACGAATTTGGCGGGAACCGGATATTATACGTCACGGAAAACACCTTGCCGCGACCTCACCCCTTATCACCAAACTTTACTATATAAACCACCCCGAAACACATCAAAATCACCTGTCTCCGAGTTGTATCCGGACCGAGCCCACCTAGAGATATCTGGCGAACACCAGCAACACCGAGGAATCGCTCTGTGAGTATTTCTCCGCCTATTCCAAAAGATCGCCGCTGATAAACAGGCCCGAATCCGTTCGCCGTGCGAACCCCGCATCCGCTCCTGCACCCCGCTCCTGTCTGTCAGATTTCCTGAGACAAATCGTCCTCGAAAGAGACATAAAACAACCTAGAAGAGGTGCGTCACCCTTCTAGCAGATATCTAGGAAAGGTTGGAGTGTACGGTGAGTCACCTACACACCCGTGAGACGAGTCGTCCACGAGTTCGAGAGCAACGACTTGGTGCGTCACCCTGCTCGTTCCTCGAGAAAACCTGCACCGGGAAATTGAATGTATGGTGCGTCACCTGCATTACGATAGATCCAGCCTAGAGAAAACGATCACAGCGGAAGCAGCGATCAAATCCCTCCACCATCCTTGACCTTCCTCGTCAATCATCACTAATGTCAGCATCCCCGGCTCGGCACCCCCGCGACTACGAGAACGATCCCGCCGCCGCCTACGAACCCCCGGTCACCGGATATTCCACACGAAGCACCGCGAGCAAAAATCCACAAACGAGTTGTTCTTTTTCAAACACCTTGACCGCACTCCCACTCCAGACACGCTCCTCGCCTGACCGGACCCTGGATCGGCGAGCTATTCGGCACCGAGGAGCACTACCGCGAGAAAACCGGCGCACGGAAAGACGAACCGTTACATTATAATTATTAATTGTTTTTTGCTCGTAGCGAGGCTGATTGGGATAGTGGTACTATTCTGACAAGGATATACAGCGGTATTTAGGATTTAAAGAATTTCACTGGTTTGGTCACAAAAGAATTTCCCCTTTTATTTTACGACACCAGACGTTCACTTCGGGGACGACAATCCCGCGATAGACACGATATAGCGATAAGCGTCGAAGCCGGAAGGTTTCGCGTTCGACAGATATAAGAATGCGATCGGCGCGAAGACAATGTGCGTGTTGATCGTTCGGGATCTAGATCACGAAGAAGGAAAAACAACGGCCGGATCATTTGAAATCATAACGTGGCGCTATCGACACGGTGCGCGATCGAGGCGTAACTAGCGTTCGATTAACGGAAATTTTAAACGTTGTAGTCCTGAACATTAATTTTGTATTATATTTTTGTAGATGTTGCGAAATCGGTATGATGCTCGCGGGCTGGATCTTTCCCAGTCGGTGGGATTACGGTCGAGGTAAGAGTTGAAGGAAGTGAGAGAAATCGGATTAAAGCAACCACGTGGTGGTTTGTCTTTATTTGAAAGTCGCGTACTGACGAGAATTTACACTTAATTGTACTGTTGTTCAACTGCTCAATAAATCACTATTATCAATTACTCAGGTGGTAATATATTCCGAAAGGATAATTACGATGGTCCACGGGCGTGGCGTAAACGCAGAAAAGTTTATTAGGTCGCACGTGTTGACAACGGTGTCGATCGAATTCGATTGAGAGAGAGGCGGATTAGCCATGTGCCGACCTGTGTCTCGCTAACGGTCGAGAGAGGGGGTTTCCTCATTACGGGGCACACGTATGTGCTATCGCATTGTTTTGCCCGAATTTTAAGGCGCGTACGCGTTGATTCGAGGAACCCGCTAGTGTAGCTCTCGTGGTGGCTGACCCGCTGATCGGCGGGCTATTCAATCCCAAACATACCGGCCCCTCCGTTGAATGAGTGCATTCAACGAAACGGACCGGGTTCATTTACTGCGGCGGTTATAAACAAATACAATATATACGATATATACAATATATACAATAGATACACCCGAGGTGTCGTTATTCACCCTCCGGTTGGGGTGACCCCCTTTTTTTTTTGTTTTGGCCGCGGAGGATGGAGGTCGCAGTCGCACAATCGGTCGTTGTTGCTCTGAGGGCAGGTCGAGCCGTCCTCAGTCGATCGGTAGTGGTCAAGTTGACTTGATGGAGTGTAGTTATCATGTGACTGTGTCTTGGTTGGAAGCACTACTTTGTTCTTCCTCGTTAATGGCAACGGGCAAGAAGCAAATTTTCGAGATTGGACGTTGATACTCAGAACTACTAGTTCTGACAGTGACGACTCGAGTGATTCCGTCGGCTCCTGGATGACAGGCGGTGATGCGTCCGAGTTTCCAGCGGCTTGGCGGCAGCGTATCGTTCCGGAGGAGAACAATTTTTCCTACCTTGGCGAGATTCTGGATGGTTCTCCATTTTGGCCTCTGGTGAAGTGTATGGAGGTAGTCATTGGACCACGCTTTCCAGACTTGTTCCGTGAGTCGTTGAACTAGTTGCCACCGAGAGAGTCGGTTTTCCTTGAGATGGAGGACGCTCGGCTCGGGCTCCGCGACGAGTGCTGTGCCGATTAGAAAATGACCCGGTGTCAGGACTCGGTAATCGTCGATATTATCGGATACGGCGGATATCGGTCGCGAGTTAAGGCACGCTTCAACTCTACACAATAGAGTTGTCATTTCTTCCGACGTGAGTGTGTGTGAGCCGATGCAGCGTTTGAGGTGATATTTAACACTCTTCACTGCAGCTTCCCACAACCCTCCGAAGTGCGGTGCGGACGAAGGAATAAAGTGCCACTGTATCCCACTCATTTCGGTGGCGTTAACAAATGCTCCGCTTTGCGCGGCGAGTTTAATCGCGTCCGCAAGTTCGCGATCTGCTCCACGAACGTTGGTGCCGTTGTCGGAGTACATGGCTTGTGGTCGTCCGCGACGGGATACAAATCGATGGTACGCAGCTACGAACGCGCTCGCTGAGTAGTCGTTGACTAATTCAATATGAATTGCTTTGACAGCCATGCAAACGAAGACGGCGATATACGCTTTATGGCTTTTATGTCCTCGACCTGTCATGGAACGAATTGAAATCGGCCCTGCGTAATCGACTCCGGTGTTTATGAAGGCCCTACTTTCCGGAGTGACTCTCGCCGACGGAAGATCTCCCATGAGTTCGGTCGGTTTGGCAGCTTTCTCTCTTGTGCATTGAACACAGTTGTAGAGTACTGAACGGACTGTGGTTCTGGCTCGGACGAGCCAGTACTCTCTTCGGAGCACGGAGAGTGTCAGCTGTGGTCCTCCATGGAGTGTTTGGAGGTGAGTATGGTGGATGATTAATTTTAACAACTGGTGAGCGCGAACAATAATCGGATTTTTTCCTTCAGGTGGGAGTGAGGAATTCCTCAATCTCCCTCTTGCTCGCATGAGGCCGTCGGAGTCAAGAAATGGTATCAACGAAGCGATTGCACTGGTCGTCGACACTGGATTTTTGTTAGTGAGCTTGGCGATTTCGGACTGAAAGGTCTCGGCCTGCATGGTCTTCAGCCAGAAGACTTTGGCTTTCAAGATTTCTTCTGGGTGCAGGGCGAGCTGACAATGGTGTGAAGGATTTCGGTGAGGAGGCGAGTTACTATTCTGTTTTCGCGCTAATTTCACGAATCTCATTACGTACGCGGTTACGCGGAGGAGCTTCGGCCACGACGAGTAGCGGTCTGCCATATCCCAACGTTCTGTCGTTGCAATGGTGCACGACGGTATTGTCGCCCTTTCTTCACGACAGATTTCGGGGGGCAACGAAAGCATTGTATTTGGCCACGTCGAATCCGCATTGCTCAACCACGTTGGACCGGTCCACCACAACGAGTGGTTTACTAGTTCTTTCGGAAGGAGACCGCGGGACGCGCTATCAGCCGGGTTGTCCTCGGTCGGGACGTGACGCCACGAAGCATCGGGCACTGCTTCGTGAATCTTCGTCACTCGGTTCGCTATGAATGTCTTTAGCTGGTTTGGCGATTTCCGAAGCCACCAGAGCGTAATGTTCGAATCGCTCCAGCAGAAGACTTTGAACTTCTGGTTGTAAACCGCTCGTTGAATAGTACGTATGAGTTTGGCTAGTAACACTGCTGCTGAAAGTTCAAGTCGCGGTATTGATATCGTTTTTATGGGAGCGACTCGAGTCTTCGCGGTAATGAGGCTGATTGAAACGGTGCCGTCATCCGCGATGCTTCGTTGATAAACAACCGAGGCATATGCCTTGGTGGATGCGTCAGCGAAGCCGTGCAATTCGCGGCGAACTATAACTCCTGAAGCGAGCTTACGCGGGATTGACAGCTGATCTACGTATTGTAATTGTGCGCAGTAGTTACTCCACTTTTCATAAATTGCGGTTGGGACAATTTCATCCCAATCACACCGCGTTTGCCACAAATTCTGCATTAGAATCTTGGCTGTGACCACAACCGGTGCAATCCATCCTAATGGATCAAAGAGCTTCGCGATTGCAGATAGTATTCCTCGTTTCGTCCGCGGCGGATTTGGAATCACTATGGAATTGATTTGAAAACTATCTTTGAGGGGGTTCCAAGCTATTCCAAGGACGGATAACGTCTCACCCTGCGCGAAGTCTTTTCCGTGAGCTAAACCGTGATCAGACTCTTCGATGTCTTGCAATAACTCTTGGGCGTTGCTGGCCCATTTCCTCAAATGAAAACCGCCGTTTTTTAATAACTGAACTAATTGGTTGCGACGCGAGAGGAGCTGAATTTTGTCATCGTCTCCGAATATGCAATCGTCAACGTACGTTTGTTCATTGAGAATTGGTATCGCGAGGGGAAATTGGTGCCCTTCGTCCTTAACGAGTTGCTGCAAGGTTCGAATTGCTTGGTATGGGGCTGACGTAGTTCCGTACGTCAATGTCATTAATTTATATTCTGATATCGGTTCGGTCGGATTTTCTCGCCACAGAATGCGTTGGAACTTCACGTCGGATTCGTGCATCAGGATCTGCCGGTACATTTTGGCGATATCGGCTGTGTATACGTATTCGTATTGCCTCCATCGCATCAACATGGCCATTAGATTCTGCTGCAGCTTCGGGCCACTTAATAGGAAGTCATTTAACGATTTACCATTGGTGGTTTTTCTTGACGCGTTAAAAACTACTCGCGTTCGCGTAGTCTCGCTTTGGTCACGGCGCACCGCGTGGTGGGGGATATAATATCCGGAAGTATCGGTTAAACTAGAATCGACACGTTTCATATGGCCGAGTAATTCATATTCTCGCATGAATTCCTTATATTCGCTTGCTAGCGTGGGGTTGGTTCGAAAACGATTTTCCAAATGGAGTAAATGACTCGTCGCGGCTGCGCGAGAATTTCCTAACTCTACTTGATTCGTTTTAAATGGCAACCGAACAATATACCGTCCGGTTGTGGACCGGGAGTGCGTTTTCTTAAAATGGGACTCGCACTTCTCGTCGGCGGTGGACAATGCGGATTTATCATTGAGATTCTCGATCTCCCAAAATTTACGAATGCTCTCGTCCAACCGCTCGTAAACTGTAACGTTATGGATATTGACTCGCGTAGGAATAGTGGACGGGATTACGGGTCCTGATAGGATCCAACCCAATGTCGTTGACTGTGCAATCGGTTCGTCGTTCGAATTTTTGCGCAGCTCACCAGTGAGCAACTGACCATACAGATCAGCTCCGATCAAAATATCTATGGCATCCGAACTCATGGGATCATCGTCGGCGAGAGTCAAACCTGCAAGATAATCAAAGTGAGTAATATTTCCTTCTAACGGCGGTGTATACTTTGTTAATGTTTTAAGAATAATTGCCGTTGTCGAATATACAGGCTCAACTTCCCTTGTCGATGAGAGACGGATTATAGCCGATTGCGTGGATACAGACTCCATGGATCCGATCCCGGTGACGCAGATGTTTCTCGAATTGCGCTTCAGTCGCAGACGTCGTGAAAGGTTCGCCGTGATCAAAGTCGCAACCGATCCTTGATCGAGTAGTGCACGAACCTTTACAGGATGACCGCTTGACGAGTACACATGTACTCGCGCTGTTGATAACAGTACAGAAAGGTTAGTGTTTGGTTTAGTTACAAGGTGAGAACTTAGCTTTGTTTCGCTCGCTGCTAAGGTCTCCGCGTCCTCGCTACCGCTTTTGTTATTATGTCCAGACGTGGAAGGAAAGTGAAGAAGCGTATGATGGTTTTTATTACATTCTTTACATCGATGTATGCTTCTACACTGGGCGCCATCATGCTTTACCGAGAAGCAATTTAAACAGCGGCGTTGCGATTTAATGAAATTGTATCTTTCGGACGGCGTTTTGGCAAGAAACTGTTCACATTTATATAACAAATGACTGCCCTTACAGACTGGACAGATAAGTTTAATCGCGGTTGCGGTGTGCGAGGAAATGGATTTTGATTTGGCGGTTTGATCGATTGGATTGTCGTTTTTAATGGGTGATAAAAATTCAAGCGCGCGAATTCGCGACTCTAGAAATTCGTCAAACTTTCCATACGCGGGATAGTCAGACTCAGCTCCCAATTGCAATTCCCATTCCTTACGAGACGACCGATCTAACCGCTGTACCCCTAGGAAGACCAGAATGTCACTCCAAGAATCAACCGGGCGGTTTAAATTTCGGAGCGCTTGGATCGAACCGTTCAAACGATCGCGGAGGTTACGTAATTCCTTTGGCGATTCGTGGGAGACTGTCGGTAAAGAGAACAATATGGTGAAATGCGTAGAAATTAGTCGCCGTTTATTCGCATATCTGGACTCGATTATTTTCCACGCGACTTCAAAATTCTCTTCGGTGATTGGAAGATGCATTATCGCGGATTTCGCCTCACCTTTGAGCGCTGAGCACAGATATTGCATCCTCTCTACATTTGAAATTAATTGGTTTTTTGTTACCATGGACGTGAATTGATCGCGAAAGCTTTCCCAACCGTCGAGGGCTCCATCGAAAATAGGCAGTTGCAGTCGGGGAAGATGGCTACCAGGACGTGACGTCATCGCAGTTGCTCTGTCGTTGGCTGCCGAAGTTGAACTCTGCGCCGGAATCAACCCATCGAGCCACTCCGCCATGAAGTCCATGGTTTCATTGAAGGTAATTTCGCACTTCGCGAAATGGTCTTCCACGAAGTACAACGTGGCTGCTCTTTCCTTTTCGTCGGAGATGTCGTGAAGTTCTGCATCAATCACTCTGCATTCGGAGAAGATGTTCTTCAAGGTTTGCATGCGGCTCTTCGTGACCGCTGCGGTCATATTTGCCTTGCCCAGTTTCTTGAAATTGGGTAGAGCTCGTTCAACAGACCGCATGGCGCATTGTTGCTTCGTCAGCGTGGTTTTGAGTGCACTCATAATTGTAGCGTTCACTTCCGATTTCACTGAAACTCTTTTTCCGCGACGTAATCCGGCTCGAAGGACCAATTTTTATGTTGCGAAATCGGTATGATGCTCGCGGGCTGGATCTTTCCCAGTCGGTGGGATTACGGTCGAGGTAAGAGTTGAAGGAAGTGAGAGAAATCGGATTAAAGCAACCACGTGGTGGTTTGTCTTTATTTGAAAGTCGCGTACTGACGAGAATTTACACTTAATTGTACTGTTGTTCAACTGCTCAATAAATCACTATTATCAATTACTCAGGTGGTAATATATTCCGAAAGGATAATTACGATGGTCCACGGGCGTGGCGTAAACGCAGAAAAGTTTATTAGGTCGCACGTGTTGACAACGGTGTCGATCGAATTCGATTGAGAGAGAGGCGGATTAGCCATGTGCCGACCTGTGTCTCGCTAACGGTCGAGAGAGGGGGTTTCCTCATTACGGGGCACACGTATGTGCTATCGCATTGTTTTGCCCGAATTTTAAGGCGCGTACGCGTTGATTCGAGGAACCCGCTAGTGTAGCTCTCGTGGTGGCTGACCCGCTGATCGGCGGGCTATTCAATCCCAAACAGTAGAACTTTATAAAATTTTTAAATATACGTTAAGATTATTTATTTATATATTTTATTTATTATTATGTTTATTTACGTATTTAAGCAAACACTATAAAATATTTATTTTATTTTATTATCACAAACATTATAATGAATTGTTTTATTTGTCCATTTTAAAGAAATGATATAATTCTTTTAAGTTCATATAGTTTTTATAAATATGTCATAATTTCTGAGAAATAAAACGTTATTACTGCAAGAGAAAACAAAAATTTGAATTTTGTCCACCTAGAATTGAGGAATCGATCACTGTGCGCCAGTGTGATTTGCTATGCGGACGACACACTGGTGGTCGTGGATGGGGAGACATGGAGGGGAACGATAGCCTTGGCGGCTGTAGTGGTAGACTCCGTGGTGGGTAGCATCGAGGGGTTGGGGCTCAAGATAGCCGCCGTAAAGACGGAGGCGATGTGGCTCACGCATTGCCTCCGAACAGGCGGCCGCCGCCCCAACTCGGGATCCAGGTAGGTGATGCCGTTGTCGAGGTCAGGCAGGAGATAAAATATCTGGGCCTGACTCTCGACAGTCGCTGGCGCTTCGAGAAGCACTTCGGTCAGTTGGCCCCCCAGGCTCAAGGGGTGGCGGCCTCCCTAGGGAGGCTGCTGCCCAATATTGGGGGGCCCGATGGACGGATCCGCCGCCTCTATACAGGGATGGTGCATAGCAAGCTCCTATATGGGGCACCCGTGTGGTCCGACGCATTGTCGGTCAGCCGGCGCAGTAAAATACTCTACAACAGAGTGCAGCGCCGGCTCGCCTTGCGGACCATACGGGGCTATCGCACCGTCTCCACCGAGGCGGCGTGCCTCCTCGCGGGTCTGATTCCCCTGCACCATCAGGCAAGGGAGCGGACGGCCTGGTATTTGGCCGTCCACTCGTTGCGCAGGGGAGAAGCGGACCCGGATGAGGAGGACAGGATCGGAGAAGTGAAGCGCCAGGCCCGGCAAGAGTCCCTGGCCATGTGGCGGTCGGAAACTCTGGCCGCCAATACGGGCCGGCCAATAGTCCGGGCCCTCCTGCCCATTCTGGAGGAATGGTGCGAGAGGCGAGTAAGGCTCACCTACAGATCCATCCAGGTGTTAACCGGCCATGGATGTTTCGGCCGGTACCTGGCGTGGATCAAGCGGGAACCCACCGAACGGTGCCACCACTGTGCGGAGGCATTGGACACGGCGCGGCGCCGACCACGCTGGACACTCTTCCAGCGTGGGCCGCTTTTTTTTTTTTTTTTTTTTTAGCGTGAGGGAAATGCTTTTACGCATACCCCGTACCCCCTGGGAGAGATACTAGGTTATGTGGGGCTACGTGGCCAGAAGGGTTCACAATACCCACTAAAAACCTCACGACAACCTTCCCTAAGCTATTCGGGGGCGGCTGGGATCTCCAAAGAACACGACCAGCCATCCCCCTTCGCCCTTGGCCCTGTGTGGGGCCTCGTCCCGGGGGGGAGAGAAGCTCCCCCCAGCAATACCTACGCTATCAGGGTGTAAGCAGGTTGCCCACTTACACCCCCCTTCCCTGGGCCGTTCGGTGGGCTTCGCGAGTCTCCAGCTCGCTCCGCCCAACGACCCCCGGTGACTCCGTTCCTCGCTCGAGGAGCCCTTACAAGGGCTCTCGGCCGAAGGACGAAGTCTCCGCGCGCGACAAGGAGGGACGAAGGCGGGCACCCCGCCCGCGTTCGCCCCTCCCCCACTCCCACCCCTCCCCCGACCCAACGATCTTTACGTCCCCCGGGGGGACAGAGGAAAGGGGGCGGGAATACCCCCCCACCACAAAAGAACAACCCGTCTGGGATGCCTCTTCGGGGGAGGCGGGAAGGACTTAACGAGTCCCGCCTCCCCCGGTCCGTCGCCTGCCCCGTAGCGTGGGGCGGGCCGCTCGGCGAGGACGCCTCGCCAGAGCAATCCTTCTCTCGGAGAGGGTGTCGGCCTTCCTCTTCCTTTCTGCCACCTCCTTCCGCTGCATCACCTCCTCGCAGAAGGAGGTCACGGCCTTGTGCGACCTCTCGTCGCCAATCATGTGGTCGACCACGGCCGACAACGAGAGGTCGCCTCCAATCTCGCTTCTTAGGACACGGCGCGGCGCCGACCACGCTGGACACTCTTCCAGCGTGTGCCGCTCCGTGTCCAAAGCCTCCGGACAGTGGTGGCACCGTTCGGTGGGTTCCCTCTTGATCCACGCCAGGTACCGGCCGAAACATCGATGGTCGGTTAACACCTGGGTGGATCTGTAGGTGAGCCTTACTCGCCTCTCGCACCATTCCTCCAGAATGGGCAGGAGGGCCCGGACTATTGGCCGGCCCGTATTGGCGGCCAGAGTTTCCGACCGCCACAGGGCCAGCGACTCCTGCCGGGCCTGGCGCTTCACTTCTACAATCCTGTCCTCCTCGTCCGGGTCCGCTTCTCCCCTGCGCAACGAGCGGACGGCCAAATACCAAGCCGTCCGCTCCCTTGCCTGATGGTGCAGGGGAATCAGACCCGCGAGGAGGCACGCCGCCTCGGTGGAGACGGTGCGATAGCCCCGTATGGTCCGCAAGGCCAGCCGGCGCTGCACTCTGTTGCAGAGTGTTTTACTGCGCCGGCTGACCGACAATGCGTCGGACCACACGGGTGCCCCATATAGGAGCTTGCTATGCACCACCCCCGTATAGAGGCGGCGGATCCGTCCATCGGGCCCCCCAATATTGGGCAGCAGTTTCCCTAAGGAGGCCGCCACCGCTTGAGCCTGGGGGGCCAACCGACCGAAGTGCTTCTCGAAGCGCCAGCGACTGTCGAGAGTCAGGCCCAGATACTTCATCTCCTGCCTGACCTCGACAACGGCATCACCTACCTGGATCCCGTGTTGGGGCGGCGGCCGCCGGTTCGGAGGCAATGCGTGTAGCCACATCGCCTCCGTCTTACCGGCGGCTATCTTGAGCCCCAACCCCTCGATCCTACCCACCACGGAGTCCACCACTACAGCCGCCAAGGCTATCGTTCCCCTCCATGTCTCCCCCTCCACGACCACCAGTGTATCGTCCGCATAGCAAATCACACTGGCGTCGCGGGGGAGAGTAGCCCGCAGCACCGAGTCGTATGTTATGTTCCACAGGAGCGGTCCTAGAACCGACCCCTGCGGAACTCCTCGGTGCATGTTCTCCCTCCGCATTACACCGTACCGGCCACGGTACTCAAACCGCCTGTCCCGGAGATAGTCCCGAATGACCTCACGGAGGTAGGGGGGCACCCCGTAATACTCCAGCGCCTCCACTACCTCATCCCAGGGCAGGCTGTTAAACGCGTTGGTGATATCAAGCGATACCGCCAACAACACCCTGCCCGCAGCGACTGCACTGGTCCGGAGGGAGGCGAGTCGATCGATGGCATCGATCGTAGAACGCCCCCTGCGGAACCCAAACTGGCAATCGCTGAGATCGGGACCACTCGTGGACAGGTGCTCGACGAGGCGATCTGCGATAATCTTTTCATAGATTTTCGCCACCTCGTCGAGGAGACACAACGGCCGGTACGCAGAGGGAAGCTCTGCGGGCTTGCCTGCCTTTTGGAGGAGAACAAGCCTGGCGACTTTCCATTCCCTGGGGAAGGTTCCCCGGCTCAGACACGCGTTCAGTACGCCGATCAGAGCCGGGGCCGCGCCGTGTCCTAAGAAGCGAGATTGGAGACGACCTCTCGTTGTCGGCCGTGGTCGACCACATGGTCAGCAGTGAGAGGTCGCACAAGGCCGTGACCTCCTTCTGCGAGGAAGTGATGCTGCGGAAGGAGGTAGCGGAAAGGGAGAGGGAGGGCGACCCCCTCCGAAAGAAGGTTGGCTCTGGCGAGGCGCCCCCGCCGAGCGGCCCGCCCCACGCTACGGGGCAGGCGACGGACCGGGGGAGGCGGGACTCGTTAAGTCCTTCCCGCCTCCCACGAAGAGGCATCCCAGACGGGTTGTTCTTTTGTGGGGGGGCTATTCCCGCCCCTTTCCTCTGTCCCCCCGGGGGACGTAAAGATCGTTGGGTCGGGGGAGGGGGTGGGAGTGGGGGGAGGGGGTGGGAGTGGGGGGAGGGGCGAATGCGGACGGTGTGCCCGTCTTCGTCCCTCCTTGTCGCGCGCGGAGACCTCATCCCTCGGCCGAGAGCCCTTTTAAGGGCTCCTCCAGTGAGGAATGTGGTCACCGGGGGTCGTTGGGCGGAGTGAGCTGGAGACTTGCGAAGCCCACCGAACGGCCCAGGGAAGGGGGGGTGCAAGTGGGTAACCTGCTTGCGCCGTGATAGATTAGGCATTGTTGGGGGGAGCTTCTCCCCCCGCCCCCGGGATGGGGCCCCATTGGGTCCAAGGGCGAAGGGGGACGGCTGGTTGTGTTCTTCGGAGATCCCAGCCGCCCCCGATTAGCTTAGGGAAGGTTATCATGAGGTTTTTAGTGGGTACTGTGAGCCCTTCTGGCCACGTAAGCCCCACATAACCTCGTATCTCTCCCAGAGGGTACGGGGTATGCGTAAAAGCATTTCCCTCACACTAAAAAAAAAGTGCAGTTAAACAGTCGCTGCGTCAAGAAATTGGAGTTATTATATTACAATTTGAAGGCCTTACAAAAAAGTTGTAAACGACGAACCCAGATACAAGATCAACGGGAACAAGAGTTTCTTGATCAATTAGATGATCTTTTGGATATTGCACATGCTAATACTGTAGAGATGATCACGATAGAGGAAGACAAGCAATTTCTTTTGAATCAAAGGAAAAAAGGAAGACCAGGATCGATGATTGGAGGTGATTGCAGTCTTTACGAAAAAGAAGAGACAAGCGATTCGTGAAGAAAGAAAAGAATTACATCGAGTTCGAGTGCTAGCAAATATACAAGGTACGTTTTTCCAGAAATTATTCGTTTTAAAATAAAATTGTCGATATCTATTTCTGTTTATTCATATTATTCACATTTTTTAGAATTAGAAGAAACAATCAATTTTATATCCGACGATGATGAAGAAAATCCTGTGCTAGAGTCCAATGATCAATCAAACAAACCTGGTCCGAGCGAACCTAAGCGAAAACGCGGTTCAAAACAGGTTATTACGCTAAAGCTTGTAGCAACGCTCGATAAATGTAAAATTAGCGATCGCGATACTGTCCGAATAATTGCAGCCACTGCTCAAGCACTTGGTCACGATATTAACGACTTGATAATAAATCGAACATCGATTCGTCATTATCGAACACGTTTGCGCGCGGAACATAATGAAAAGTTGCGTGCAGCTTTTCTTCACCACGAGATTGATGCAGTTACTGTTCATTGGGACGGTAAAATATTACCTGCTCTAGTTGGTAAAGAAAAGGTGGAAAGGTTACCTGTAATTGTTAATTGCAAAGGACGTGAACAATTACTTGGAATTCCTGCAATCACGTCTTCTACTGGAAGAGATCAAGCTGTTGTTACGAGCCAGGGCCGCGAGTAGCACGAGTGGCCGGCGAAGGGTTATTACCCTGGGAATATGGTCTCAAATTGTTAGTTAAGAGCGAATGCACCTGATACGATTGTCAGGGAACCGCTAAATAATCGGAGTCAATATGCGAATGCACCTGATACGATTGTCAGGGAACCGCTAGTGATGAGTGAGATTTTGTGGATGGACTCAATATGTAATGGATGGAACTCTGCAGGGAAGTTATAGAGTGAGCGAATGCACTTGATACGATTGTCAAGGAACCGCTAATGATGCTTTGGTTGTATAGGTTTCGTGGATAGTGCCAATATGAAAGTGGATACCCACTAGGTTGGAAATCCCTATGTCGACGATTGGAATGTCGTCTATGAATTTGATAGGGATGGGGTTGTTAGTAAGCCTCGTAACAAGTATAATCTAATTGATACAATCCGAGCGGTAAGATTGTATCGTGTGGGAACGTTCAATTACTAGATTAGGATTGGTGTAACAATAATTGAGGGTTTAAAGAGTTTACACAAAAATAGGAATAACACAAATATATTCACTTGAAATTATGTTACATTTGTAAATGTATCGCGAGTATGTGTGTTTGATAGTGTAAGAGTTTAAGAATATTACCTATAGAGCTCGATGTTGACGCACTGGCAAAATGCGGGGGTCTCAAAGTAACTTTATAGAAATGCCTAATAGATTGAATACCGGACTAGCGGAATCTATACGGTTAACGATTGATCCGAAGGGGAACTTTAGCCCGATCTTACTTGAAATTGACTTTCGAGATTCAGCACGACGCGACACGATTCGTGACTACAGAAGTACTACCCGCCGAGAGTAAAAATGCACGGGTTTATATACCCCAAAAATGAATGGGGTGGTCTGTTCATAATCTAATCGCCGCTTAGGGCCAGACTCTAGTTTTTTGTCAATTCCAATTAAGTCGAGCCAGAGCTAGGTCTTCGTTAAAAGGGATCAACTAAGATATGAAAGGTTATCTAGGACGTTTCCTGCCGGAGACGATCTTGAAGAGATTCCTGTGAGAAAGTCAAAGGAATGTATTCACTAACCGTCACATCTCCCCACCAAGAGGAAACATCGCGGTTCGCGTGATGCTTTCTCATCAGGAAGGAAACGTCCTAGATACCACAGATTTGAGGGGAAATAAAAAAATAAAAGCAGACAAATGGGAGGAAACAAACGACACAAACAGAGAAAAGAAAAAAAGAATTGTACGGGTGTAGTGTGTTGTGAATGTATACTTATATGCTAGTTGTGCTCTTAGGTCGGGTCTGCGCAACCCAGTTGATGCCAACCCTTGGTGACATCATGCGGCGGCTGGCCCGAATGTTTGTTGAATCATTTTCCTTCTGAGGTTGGTAGCGTTGTCAGCGGCAGCCGGAATAGATAAAAAGGATTGTTATGCAGAGCTTCCGTCTACTGCTATATTACGGATTCTGACTATATTTGTTATTAGTTCTGATAAATAATCTCCATATTTCTTCAAGTTTGTACCAGTTGGAAATGAAGTTGGTTCTCGAGCCTGTTTGCCAAAAACCAGTTCATACGGTGTAAAGTTGGTAGCTTCATGAACTGACGTATTGTAAGAGAACATTGCAAAAGGAATTAATAAGTCCCAGTCTTCGTAACTTCCCATATAATGCTTGAGGTATTCTGTGAGGACAATATGACTTCGTTCCAGCGATCCATTGGTTTGAGGTCGGTATCCTGAGGTGGTGATTTGTTTGATTTTGAATATTTCTGACAGGTTTGTCATAAGATTTCCAATAAAGCTGGTTCCCTTATCCGTGAGTATTGCTCGTGGTGTCCCATAAATTGCAATGAAATGTCGTGCAAAAGCATCTGCAATGGTGGCGGCTCGGATATTCGGTATCGCTACCGCAATACAATATTTAGTTAAATTGTCCTGCATGGTGAGGATATGTCGGTTTCCCCCAGGTGTGATTGGTAATGGTCCGACGGTATCCAAGGAAATTTTGTCGAATGCATTTAACGGAGTGTCGGTGATGAGCATAGGCTGACGAGTTTTTATTCTCACTAATTTCTGTTCTTGACAACTTTTGCATTTTCGGATGTATTCTTGGATTTCGTTGCGCATGTGTGGCCAATAGAATTTTGAACGGATGCGATTATAAGTTTTTGTAACCCCCTTATGTCCTCCTATTAAGCTATCATGTGCTTCATGGATGATTTCTTGTCTGTTTTCTACGGAAGGCGTAGTGATGATACAATTACATATTGTAATTTGATAAGATGAGTCTGTGAAGACTTCTTTTAATATTTTGAGAAATTCATTGGGTGATAATTTATGATGATCTCCGGTGGCGGATACTCGAAAGGATTTAATCTTGTTTTGTTCTAACGCTGACTGAAGGGTTTTCAGACCATTAACTATGTCTACTCTTTTTGGTTTATCATGGAAGTTGTTAGATATTACTACGCTAAATGTTTTAAATAACCCATTGCTTGAAATTATGACCTGTTCCTTCACTGGTCGTGCGGCTAAAAGTTCCTGTTTGTTTATTAATCCGGTGTCCGATAAAAGTTTTCCCACGGGGGTTATTAAGTTGCAATCAACCGATACAAAATGTACATAATGATCCTCCTTTGCAGTGAGGGTGTTTGAAGAAATGCTAATCCTTTGTTTCGGTTCCGGCGGCGCCTCCAGGTCAGTTTCGGTAGACGAGCCATCAGTGGTGGCGTCGAAGAATGGGTAAGGGTCGGCTGTGCGGTCAAAAGGTTCTCGTGCTCTCGCCACGTGTTCGGTATCGTTTAGAGTTCGAATTACGGTGGGTTGTAAAATTTCACTTGTCTCGGGAAAAGGTCCTTGTAATGTATCGAGCAGGTCGTCCTGTTCATTGTTCGGATTCTCTATGACAGTGTTTTCCGTCGTCTCTTCGAACGAAATCAAGTTACCAGACAAGCTCGTATTCTTATCCGTAGAAAAAATTTCTGTGGAGTTTGCAGCGGGTAAAAAACGATGGGTGGTGTCCTGGTTCTCATCTGACATGGTGACCTCTCGAGATAGGCTTGGGAGAGATCTGTTTCTGCATACAATCGGTGAATGCTGCACCTTACCCAGGGCGGGCTCTCCTATTTCGTCTGAACTGCTTGAGTCCTGGTATTTCGGCCGTTTTTCTCGGTCTCTGTGTAATTGCCTGATGCGGTGTCCAATTGAAGCAGCATCGGCATCTGTTTTTGGTATCTGGATTTTGAAGTCGGGGTCCACAAGTTCCTTCGGAATAAGTGGCAAACAGATGGAGGTAGGATTACGCGATAGGGCGTCTGCGTTCTTATTCGTCTTTCCAGATTTATGGACGACTTGGTAGTCATATTCCAAAAGGCGAAGTTTCCATTTCATGAGTCTCGATGTCGGATCTTTTACAGAATGTAGCCAAACCAATGGTCGATGATCTGTAACTAGTGTGAATTTTGTTCCGTACACGTACGGGCGGAAATATATGACGGCATATACCATTGCTAAACATTCCTTTTCAGTGGCAGAATAATTTCTTTCTGCCTTATTGAGACTGCGCGATGCGTAAGCAATTGGCAAATCGTTACCGATTTCGCCTTGGCTAAGCACGGCTCCGACAGCATATTCAGAGGCGTCCGTTGTAATGACGAATGGTTTGCTGAAATCTGGATACTGTAAAATAGGTTCTCGGCAGAGTTCCTCGCGTAACTGTTTAAAACTGTTCTCTTGCTCTTCAGCCCATTTGAACTTTTTACCTTTTCCTAAAAGGTCAATTAAAGATTTTGCCTTTGTAGTGAAATCTGATATGAACCTTCTGTAATATCCTACGAAGCCCAAAAATTGTTGGATATTCTTCTGTGAGGTGGGTGTTGGGAAATCCTTGACAGCTTTTAATTTTCGGGGATCGGGTTTTACTCCTTGTCTTGAAATAATATGTCCGAGGTATGCGACTTCTTTCCGTAAGAATTCGCATTTATTGGTCTGAAGAGTCAAGCCATGCTCTCGAAGACGATTTAATAATTTTTTTACTTTAACGTTGTGTTCATGTAATGAGGAAGCATAAACCACAATATCATCCAGGTAAACGAACACGTCCGTTCCCTGAAGTCCAGTTAAAACCTGATCCATGAGGCGTTGAAAAGTAGGTGGTGCGTTTTTTAAACCAAACGGCATTCGTGAAAATTCATAATGCCCGTTAGGTGTAGTGAAAGCTGTCTTTTGCCTATCTTTCGGATCCATTTCTATTTGGTGAAACCCATTCGCGAGATCAAAAACGGAGAAATATTTGGCACCCCCGAGACGATCTAATATTTCTGTGATTTGAGGCAATGGGTATTTATCGGAAATGGTTTTCTCATTAAGTGCGCGAAAATCTATCACCATGCGCCAACGTTTGTTTCCTTGCGCATCTGGTTTTTTGGGTACAATCCACAAAGGCGAATTGTACGGAGATTTGGACGGCGTTATAATACCTTCGGATAATAAGCCATTAATCTGCTTTTTTATTTCGTCTTGATGAACGGGAGGATAGCGATATTGCCTCGTGTTAATCGGAATCTCGTCGGTTGTGTGTAAGGAATGTTTGAAATCGGAAGCCTTTCCTAATTTATCTCCAGGGAGGAAAAAACGGTCGGGAAACTCCCTTATCAATGCAGTGACGCTATGCAGCTCTTCTTTGTTCAAATGGTTTAGGTTTAGAGTTTCTGAGATTTCTTGTGTCCTATCTTCCCTATTTTTGAAATTGGAGCGGTGCCGTACCTCCGAATAAGTATCTTCGTCCGAGGTACTAAAAATGTCATAGGGCTCTAGAATTTGCGGCTCAATTTCCACATCTAAGGCCTCTTCGCTGGTGTTCGTCGCCAGAACATGACACCTTCCTTTATCATTCGTGACAGCGGCTTCTCCTATGAAGAGTTGCTCGTGTGTCTTTATGCGGGGTAAATAGCCTTCTCTTATCCGTGGGTTAGCTATTCTTATGGCAATCTGTTTAGTTGATCGGGCATCGATTCGATGTTTAGTCGGCATCTCTGATTCCTGCTGGTAATTCGAAAATCGAATAGGCCGGGTAGGCTTACTTTTCAATACTACTGTTCCGTGGTAATAGGAAATTTCTGCTTCCTCCTGTTTTAAAAATGGGCTTCCTATAAGTCCATCTGCTTCTATAGCGAGGCGTTTTACCACGTAGAAAAACGCAGGAGCTTCGTGTATATGAAGTATCGTAGTTCCTAGAGTGCGAATTGGAGTTGTAGTAAGACCAGTTATTTCAATTTCTTCGCGTGAAACAATTTCTGCTCCTTCTCCTAAAACGTCAAGGACTACTAAATTTACGGATGCTCCACCGTCAATTAGAAATTCTCCCGTGCCTGATTCCAGTTCTGGGATTTTGATTTTGACTCGTGGTGCTGAAGCTTCCTTGATGAGGGTTTTTCCTCGAAGCGGACTGTTCTTGGGCGAACTTCCTTGTTTTCGCTCATCGTGTCGCCGATACGGTGAGCGCGATCGAAGTTTAAAGATTTGTTTGATTCCACGGACGAATCTCGAGAATCTCGCATGAATCGCGGATTGCGTGGACGATTCTTACAAAACTTTCCATCATGTCCTGATGTTCCACAATGCCAACAATACGATTTTGAAAAGCGTTCCTTGTCGGCATTTTTTAGTATGGTGTACCGTTTTTCTTCATCCCTTACACTTGAAGTGTCGGTACGGTTGGAGGGGGAGTTTGAAGGGCTCCTGTGACGCAAGGTCCAGGCAGAAGCTCGTCCTCCTTTTTCCTCCGAATAACCAGATGGCCTCGCGTGTCGATCTCTGTTTCGGTCATATCTACTCGGAGATAGAGGATACGACACTTGTCGATCGTGATATTGAGAGTCCTGGTCGTAAGAGTCTCGGCGGGACCACCTTGATGGTGATTCATTTCGTGGCGACTGTCGCCGATTCCTTAATTTTTTGTCTATCTGTAGCACGATGTCGTAAACTTCTTCCAGATTCTTGATATCTTTAGAGAGAGCCGACACCTTGAAGGAAACTCGATCCGGCAAACCGTCGATGAAATTTTCCTTGACATCGTTTTCCATCAATTTAATGAATTCTTCGGCATGGACCTCGTATTTTTCCCTCATGGCTCCGCGCGTACAGTAAACCAAATGGCTTGTCCTATCGATATATTGTCGTAGGCTTTCTCCTTCGCGAATATGCAACTTCGCGATTTCCACTTGATAATATGACAAGCTCTTACCGGGAGCGAACCGTTTTTTCAAATGTTGAACCAATGATTTTACGGTTGTAAACTTGTGTTCTAATGTACTTCTACGTGCCGGTCCAACGAGTTTCGTAAGAACAATTGCCAGATACTCGGCCTCCGTACCCTCCGGAATCAAAGTTAACCCGTCCTCTAAAGTTTGCGCGAAACGAATCAAAGGGGGGTCTTCCCCGTTAAAGGTAGGAATTGTCGAAGTAATATTCTGTAAGCATGTCTTTTGCGTCAACAGCGACATAGAAGTTGCAAGTGAAACCGTCAAGTTCATCATGTCAACAGAAGATGTATTTGCAGCTGAATTCTGCATTTTTATTTAAAAATGTAACTAGAGAAAACTAGTATATTATATTTAAAAATGTAACTAGAGGAAACTAGTATATTGAAGTCTTTTAACTAGGAAAACTAGTATATTAAAACTTTAATTAATTTTGATATAAAAGCGTGACTAGGGAAAACTAGTATATAGCCAGTAATATCAAGACGTAAACTAGGAAAACTAGTATATCATCAGTACTCAGCTACGAGCAATTTAATATAGTAAACCCAAAATTAAAGTAATCCTAAAATAATTGAACATATCCCACCGCTGTCACCAGTTCTGTTACGAGCCAGGGCCGCGAGTAGCACGAGTGGCCGGCGAAGGGTTATTACCCTGGGAATATGGTCTCAAATTGTTAGTTAAGAGCGAATGCACCTGATACGATTGTCAGGGAACCGCTAAATAATCGGAGTCAATATGCGAATGCACCTGATACGATTGTCAGGGAACCGCTAGTGATGAGTGAGATTTTGTGGATGGACTCAATATGTAATGGATGGAACTCTGCAGGGAAGTTATAGAGTGAGCGAATGCACTTGATACGATTGTCAAGGAACCGCTAATGATGCTTTGGTTGTATAGGTTTCGTGGATAGTGCCAATATGAAAGTGGATACCCACTAGGTTGGAAATCCCTATGTCGACGATTGGAATGTCGTCTATGAATTTGATAGGGATGGGGTTGTTAGTAAGCCTCGTAACAAGTATAATCTAATTGATACAATCCGAGCGGTAAGATTGTATCGTGTGGGAACGTTCAATTACTAGATTAGGATTGGTGTAACAATAATTGAGGGTTTAAAGAGTTTACACAAAAATAGGAATAACACAAATATATTCACTTGAAATTATGTTACATTTGTAAATGTATCGCGAGTATGTGTGTTTGATAGTGTAAGAGTTTAAGAATATTACCTATAGAGCTCGATGTTGACGCACTGGCAAAATGCGGGGGTCTCAAAGTAACTTTATAGAAATGCCTAATAGATTGAATACCGGACTAGCGGAATCTATACGGTTAACGATTGATCCGAAGGGGAACTTTAGCCCGATCTTACTTGAAATTGACTTTCGAGATTCAGCACGACGCGACACGATTCGTGACTACAGAAGTACTACCCGCCGAGAGTAAAAATGCACGGGTTTATATACCCCAAAAATGAATGGGGTGGTCTGTTCATAATCTAATCGCCGCTTAGGGCCAGACTCTAGTTTTTTGTCAATTCCAATTAAGTCGAGCCAGAGCTAGGTCTTCGTTAAAAGGGATCAACTAAGATATGAAAGGTTATCTAGGACGTTTCCTGCCGGAGACGATCTTGAAGAGATTCCTGTGAGAAAGTCAAAGGAATGTATTCACTAACCGTCACACTGTTGTTGTCCATGATCTACTCCGGGAGTGGGATCTATGCGACAAGGTACAAGCACTTACGTGTGATACGACAGCATGCAATATGGGTTGCTGGAAAGGTGCTTGTGCAATTCTGGAGCACGAAATCGGGCGGGACTTATTATATCTTCCGTGCAGACATCATATTTATGAAATTATTTTAAGATCTGTTTTTGAAGAAAAGATGTCCAAATCAACGGGTCCAAATATTCCGATTTTTAAACGCTTTCAGCAAGCATGGCCCAATATAAACAAATTAAACTTCCACTCTGGAGTGGAAGATGCGCAGGTCAATCAAAAGATAAAAAATGTACCAGAATTAATCAATTTTGTTAAACAGTCGCTGCAAATACGTCATCCACGAGAAGATTATCGCGAATTTATTCAACTCGTGTTACTATTTTTAGGTAATACCTCTGCCGCATACCATTTTCGAGGTCCTGGAGCTTTCCATCATGCTCGGTGGATGGCGAAAGGCATTTATTGCTTCAAAATATTTTTATTTCGCGAAGAATTTGAATTAACCGAGGGGGAGAAAAATGGAATTCGCGATATATGTATATTTATCGCAAATCTATATTTGAAAGTATGGATAGAAGCTCCTCTCCCGACGAAGGCTCCGCAACAGGATTTGACTTTTATAAAATCCTTTGAAGAAGCTAGGGTAGTGTAAATTATTAGGTGCACAAGTTTTAAAGGAAACGGCGTTTATTTACGTTCATACACAGTTGTGTAGCTTCTCCTAGTTTTTCTGTTCTCGCCAGCTTTTATAAAATCTATCCGAGAGGCGTATCTTATCTTGGCTACGCTGATTGGGCAACTTCTACACAATTGCTGCCAATCAGGTAGCCGTCTTCTTAGGTCCACTGTGCTGAACTGTGTACTGTGAACTGCGATCTGTGAAGTGTGAAATGAAGACTGTGAAGTGTGAACTCTGAGCTGTGAACTGAGATCAGTAAACTGTGAACTGTGAACTGTGATCTGTGAACTGTGAACTGTGAACAGTGAACTGTGAACAGTGAACAGTGAACAGTGAACTGTGAACTGTGAACTGTGAACAGTGAACTGTGAACTGTGAACTGTCAACTGCGTTTTGTGAACAGTGAACTGTGAACTGCGTTTTGTGAACAGTGAACTGTGAACTTTGAAGTGTGCACTGCAAATAGTGAAATGTGAACGGCGAATTGTGATCTATGACATGTGAACTGAGAACTGTAAACTGTGAACCGTGAACTGTGAACTGTGAACAGTGAACTGTGCACTGTGAACTGTGAACTGTGAACTGTGAACTGTGAACTGTGAGCTGTGAACTGTGAACTATGAACTGTGAACTGTGAACTGCGATTTGTGAACAGTGAACTGTGAAATGTGATCTGTGAACAGTGAAGTGTGCACTGCAAATTGTGAACTGTGAACGGCGGATTGTGAACTGTGAACTGCTAACTGTGAACTGTGTACTGTGAACTGTGAACTGTGAACTGTGAACTGTGAACTGTGAACTGTGAACTGTGAGCTGTGAACTTTGAAGTGTGCAGTGCAAATTGTGAACTCTGAACGGCGGATTGTGAACTGTGAAATGTGAACTGCGAGTGCTGAACATTGAAGTGTTCACTGCAAATTGTGAACTGTTAACGACAAATTATGAACTGTGAACTGTGAAATGAGGACTGAGAAATGTGAACTGTGAAATGTGAATTGCGAACTGTGAATTGCGAACTGTGAACTGCGAACTGTCAACTGCGAACTGTCAACTGCGAACTGTCAACTGCGAACTGTCAACTGCGAACTGTCAACTGCGAACTGTCAACTGCGAACTGTCAACTGCGAACTGTCAACTGTGAACTGTCAACTGTGAACTGTCAACTGTGAACTGTCAACTGTGAACTGTCAACTGTGAACTGTCAACTGTGAACTGTCAACTGTGAACTGTCAACTGTGAACTGTCAACTGTGAACTGTCAACTGTGAACTGTCAACTGTGAACTGTCAACTGTGAACTGTCAACTGTGAACTGTCAACTGTGAACTGTCAACTGTGAACTGTCAACTGTGAACTGTCAACTGTGAACTGTCAACTGTGAACTGTCAACTGTGAACTGTCAACTGTGAACTGTCAACTGTGAACTGTCAACTGTGAACTGTCAACTGTGAACTGTCAACTGTGAACTGTCAACTGTGAACTGTCAACTGTGAACTGTCAACTGTGAACTGTCAACTGTGAACTGTCAACTGTGAACTGTCAACTGTGAACTGTGAACTGTGAACTGTGAACTGTGAACTGTGAACTGTGAACTGTGAACTGTGAACTGTGAACTGTGAACTGTGAACTGTGAACTGTGAACTGTGAACTGTGAACTGTGAACTGTGAACTGTGAACTGTGAACTGTGCACTGTGAACTGTGAATTGTGAACTGTGAATTGTGAACTGTGAACTGTGACCTGCGAACTGTGAAGGGTGCACTGTGCACTGTGCACTGTGCACTGTGAACTGTGAACTGTGAACTGTGAACTGTGAACTGTGAACTGTGAACTGTGAACTGTGAACTGTGAACTGTGAACTGTGAACTGTGAACTGTGAACTGTGAACTGTGAACTGTGAAATGTGAAGGGTGCACTGCAAATTGTGAACTGTGAACTGTGAACTGTGAACTGTGAACTGTGAGCTGTGAACTTTGAAGTGTGCAGTGCAAATTGTGAACTCTGAACGGCGGATTGTGAACTGTGAAATGTGAACTGCGAGTGGTGAACATTGAAGTGTTCACTGCAAATTGTGACTGTTAACGACGAATTATGAACTGTGAACTGTGAAATGAGGACTGAGAAATGTGAACTGTGAAATGTGAACTGTGAACTATGAATTGCGAACTTTGAACTGTGAACTGTGAACTGTGAACTGTGAACTGTCAACTGTGAACTGTCAACTGTGAACTGTCAACTGTGAAGGGTGCACTGCAAATTGTGCACTGTGAACTGTGAACTGTGAGCTGTGAACTGTGAAGGGTGCACTGCAAATTGTGAACTGTGAACTGTGAAGTGTGAACTGTGAACTGTGAACTGTGAACTGTGAACTGTGAACTGTGAACTGTGAACTGTGAACTGTGAGCTGTGAACTGTGAAGGGTGCACTGCAAATTGTGAACTGTGAACAGTGAACTGTGAACAGTGAACTGTGCACTGTGAACTGTGAAATGTGAACTGTGAACTGTGACCTGTGAACTTTGAAGAGTGCACTGCAAGTTGTGGACTGTGAACGGCGACTTGTGAACTGTGAAATGTGAACTGAGAACTGTAAACTGTGAACCGTGAACTGTGAACTGTGAACTATGAACAGTGAACTGTGCACTGTGAACTGTGACCTGTGAAGTGTGAACTGTGAACTGTGAGCTGTGAACTTTGAAGGGTGCACTGCAAATTGTGAACTGTGAACGGCGAATTGTGAAGTGTGAACTGTGAAATGAAGACTGTGAAGTGTGAACTGTGAACTGTGAACTGTGAACTGTGTACTGTGTACTGTGAACTGTGAACTGTGAACTGTGAACTGTGAACTGTGAACTGTGAACTGTGAACTGTGAACTGTGAACTGTGAACTGTGAACTGTGAACTGTGAACTGTGAACTGTGAACTGTGAACTGTGAACTGTGAACTGTGAACTGTGAACTGTGAACTGTCATCTGCGAGCTGTGAACTTTGAAGTGTGCAATGTGAACTTTGAACTGTGAGCTGTGAAGTGTGAAGGGTGCACTGCAAATTGTGAACTGTGAACTGTGAAGTGTGAACTGTGAACTGTGAACTGTGTACTGTGAACTGTGAACTGTGAACTGCGTTTTGTGAACAGTGAACTGTGAACTGTGAAGGGTGCACTGCAAATTGTGAACTGTGAACAGTGAACTGTGCACTGTGAACTGTGAAATGTGAACTGTGAACTGTGACCTGTGAACTTTGAAGAGTGCACTGCAAATTGTGGACTGTGAACGGCGACTTGTGAACTGTGAAATGTGAACTGAGAACTGTAAACTGTGAACCGTGAACTGTGAACTGTGAACTATGAACAGTGAACTGTGCACTGTGAACTGTGACCTGTGAAGTGTGAACTGTGAACTGTGAGCTGTGAACTTTGAAGGGTGCACTGCAAATTGTGAACTGTGAACGGCGAATTGTGAAGTGTGAACTGTGAAATGAAGACTGTGAACTGTGAACTGTGAACTGTGAACTGTGAACTGTGAACTGTGAACTGTGAAATGTGAACTGAGAACTGTAAACTGTGAACAGTGAACTGTGCACTGTGAACTGCGATCTGTGAAGTGTGAACTGTGAACTGTGAGCTGTGAACTATGAAGGGTGCACTGCAAATTGTGAACTGTGAACGGCGAATTGTGAAGTGTGAACTGTGAAATGAAGACTGTGAAGTGTGAACTGTGAACTGTGAACTGTGAACTGTGAACTGTGAACTGTGAACTGTGAACTGTGAACTGTGAACTGTGAACTGTGAACTGTGAACTGTGAACTGTGAACTGTGAACTGTGAACTGTGAACTGTGAACTGTGAACTGTGAACTGTGAACTGTGAACTGTGAACTGTGAACTGTGAACTGTCATCTGCGAGCTGTGAACTTTGAAGTGTGCAATGTGAACTTTGAACTGTGAGCTGTGAAGTGTGAAGGGTGCACTGCAAATTGTGAACTGTGAACTGTGAAGTGTGAACTGTGAACTGTGAACTGAGATCTGTGAACAGTGAACTGTGAACTGTGAACTGTGAACTGTGAACTGCGTTTTGTGAACAGTGAACTGTGAACTGTGAGCTGTGAACTGTGAAGGGTGCACTGCAAATTGTGAACTGTGAACAGTGAACTGTGCACTGTGAACTGTGAAATGTGAACTGTGAACTGTGACCTGTGAACTTTGAAGAGTGCACTGCAAATTGTGGACTGTGAACGGCGACTTGTGAACTGTGAAATGTGAACTGAGAACTGTAAACTGTGAACCGTGAACTGTGAACTGTGAACTATGAACAGTGAACTGTGCACTGTGAACTGTGACCTGTGAAGTGTGAACTGTGAACTGTGAGCTGTGAACTTTGAAGGGTGCACTGCAAATTGTGAACTGTGAACGGCGAATTGTGAAGTGTGAACTGTGAAATGAAGACTGTGAACTGTGAACTGTGAACTGTGAACTGTGAACTGTGAACTGTGAACTGTGAACTGTGAACTGTGAAATGTGAACTGAGAACTGTAAACTGTGAACAGTGAACTGTGCACTGTGAACTGCGATCTGTGAAGTGTGAACTGTGAACTGTGAGCTGTGAACTTTGAAGGGTGCACTGCAAATTGTGAACTGTGAACGGCGAATTGTGAAGTGTGAACTGTGAAATGAAGACTGTGAAGTGTGAACTCTGAGCTGTGAACTGAGATCAGTAAACTGTGAACTGTGAACTGTGATCTGTGAACTGTGAACTGTGAACTGTGAACTGCGATCTGTGAAGTGTGAACTGTGAACTGTGAGCTGTGAACTTTGAAGGGTGCACTGCAAATTGTGAACTGTGAACGGCGAATTGTGAAGTGTGAACTGTGAAATGAAGACTGTGAAGTGTGAACTCTGAGCTGTGAACTGTGAACTGTGAACTGTGAACTGTGAACTGTGAACTGTGAACTGTGAACTGTGAACTGTGAACTGTGAACTGTGAACTGTGAACTGTGAACTGTGAACTGTGAACTGTGAACTGTGAACTGTGAACTGTGAACAGTGAACTGTGAACTGTGAACTGTCATCTGCGAGCTGTGAACTTTGAAGTGTGCAATGTGAACTTTGAACTGTGAGCTGTGAAGTGTGAAGGGTGCACTGCAAATTGTGAACTGTGAACTGTGAAGTGTGAACTGTGAACTGTGAACTGAGATCTGTGAACAGTGAACTGTGAACTGTGAACTGTGAACTGCGTTTTGTGAACAGTGAACTGTGAACTGTGAGCTGTGAACTGTGAAGGGTGCACTGCAAATTGTGAACTGTGAACAGTGAACTGTGCACTGTGAACTGTGAAATGTGAACTGTGAACTGTGACCTGTGAACTTTGAAGAGTGCACTGCAAATTGTGGACTGTGAACGGCGACTTGTGAACTGTGAAATGTGAACTGAGAACTGTAAACTGTGAACCGTGAACTGTGAACTGTGAACTATGAACAGTGAACTGTGCACTGTGAACTGTGACCTGTGAAGTGTGAACTGTGAACTGTGAGCTGTGAACTTTGAAGGGTGCACTGCAAATTGTGAACTGTGAACGGCGAATTGTGAAGTGTGAACTGTGAAATGAAGACTGTGAACTGTGAACTGTGAACTGTGAACTGTGAACTGTGAAATGTGAACTGAGAACTGTAAACTGTGAACAGTGAACAGTGAACTGTGCACTGTGAACTGTGAAATGTGAACTGTGAACTGTGACCTGTGAACTTTGAAGAGTGCACTGCAAATTGTGGTCTGTGAACGGCGACTTGTGAACTGTGAAATGTGAACTGAGAACTGTAAACTGTGAACCGTGAACTGTGAACTGTGAACTATGAACAGTGAACTGTGCACTGTGAACTGTGACCTGTGAAGTGTGAACTGTGAACTGTGAGCTGTGAACTTTGAAGGGTGCACTGCAAATTGTGAACTGTGAACGGCGAATTGTGAAGTGTGAACTGTGAAATGAAGACTGTGAACTGTGAACTGTGAACTGTGAACTGTGAACTGTGAACTGTGAACTGTGAACTGTGAACTGTGAACTGTGAACTGTGAACTGTGAACTGTGAACTGTGAAATGTGAACTGAGAACTGTGATCTGTGAACTGTGAACTGTGAACTGTGAACTGTGAACTGCGATCTGTGAAGTGTGAACTGTGAACTGTGAGCTGTGAACTTTGAAGGGTGCACTGCAAATTGTGAACTGTGAACGGCGAATTGTGAAGTGTGAACTGTGAAATGAAGACTGTGAAGTGTGAACTCTGAGCTGTGAACTGTGAACTGTGAACTGTGAACTGTGAACTGTGAACTGTGAACTGTGAACTGTGAACTGTGAACTGTGAACTGTGAACTGTGAACTGTGAACTGTGAACTGTGAACAGTGAACTGTGAACTGTGAACTGTCATCTGCGAGCTGTGAACTTTGACGTGTGCAATGTGAACTTTGAACTGTGAGCTGTGAAGTGTGAAGGGTGCACTGCAAATTGTGAACTGTGAACTGTGAAGTGTGAACTGTGAACTGTGAACTGAGATCTGTGAACAGTGAACTGTGAACTGTGAACTGTAAACTGCGTTTTGTGAACAGTGAACTGTGAACTGTGAGCTGTGAACTGTGAAGGGTGCACTGCAAATTGTGAACTGTGAACAGTGAACAGTGCACTGTGTACTGTGAAATGTGAACTGTGAACTGTGACCTGTGAACTTTGAAGAGTGCACTGCAAATTGTGGACTGTGAACGGCGACTTGTGAACTGTGAAATGTGAACTGAGAACTGTAAACTGTGAACCGTGAACTGTGAACTGTGAACTATGAACAGTGAACTGTGCACTGTGAACTGTGACCTGTGAAGTGTGAACTGTGAACTGTGAGCTGTGAACTTTGAAGGGTGCACTGCAAATTGTGAACTGTGAACGGCGAATTGTGAAGTGTGAACTGTGAAATGAAGACTGTGAACTGTGAACTGTGAACTGTGAACTGTGAACTGTGAACTGTGAAATGTGAACTGAGAACTGTAAACTGTGAACAGTGAACTGTGCACTGTGAACTGCGATCTGTGAAGTGTGAACTGTGAACTGTGAGCTGTGAACTTTGAAGGGTGCACTGCAAATTGTGAACTGTGAACGGCGAATTGTGAATTGTGAACTGTGAAATGAAGACTGTGAAGTGTGAACTCTGAGCTGTGAACTGAGATCAGTAAACTGTGAACTGTGAACTGTGATCAGTGAACTGTGAACTGTGAACTGTGAACTGCGATCTGTGAAGTGTGAACTGTGAACTGTGAGCTGTGAACTTTGAAAGGTGCACTGCAAATTGTGAACTGTGAACGGCGAATTGTGAAGTGTGAACTGTGAAATGAAGACTGTGAACTGTGAGCTGTGAACTTTGAAGAGTGCACTGCAAATAGTGAAATGTGCACGGCGAATTGTGAACTGTGAAATGTGAACTGAGAACTGTAAACTGTGAACAGTGAACTGTGCACTGTGAACTGCGATCTGTGAAGTGTGAACTGTGAACTGTGAGCTGTGAACTTTGAAGGGTGCACTGCAAATTGTGAACTGTGAACGGCGAATTGTGAAGTGTGAACTGTGAAATGAAGACTGTGAAGTGTGAACTCTGAGCTGTGAACTGAGATCAGTAAACTGTGAACTTTGAACTGTGATCTGTGAACTGTGAACTGTGAACTGTGAACTGTGAACTGCGATCTGTGAAGTGTGAACTGTGAACTGTGAGCTGTGAACTTTGAAGGGTGCACTGCAAATTGTGAACTGTGAACGGCGAATTGTGAAGAGTGAACTGTGAAATGAAGACTGTTGTTTGGGATTGGCTGAGCGTGTCGGCAGCGTGAACGCGCCGATTTACTGCGCCGCCGCGCTATTGGCGGATTCACGCGTAACAGCGAGATCGAGAGTCGATAAGCAGCTCGCAGTAGCTTATGCCAGCACCGTCAGACATCGATTATGATCGATTATCGACCCCGAAAATGGGATTACTATTGGCGGATCGCTCTATCGATCCGCCAATAAATAGTTCGACGGTGACGGCAAACTGCCAGCTGCTCGACTCCGATCCCAACGTACGTTAATCGTGCTATCTCGTCGCTAAGGAAAACGTCGTGCGTCTCGGTGACCGGTTTTTCGCGAGTTAGTCGATTCGCCATCGGGAATCACGGGCACTACCCGTGATTATATCTACAAGGGAACTCATCTGGTTACAAAAACATTCTTTATTCAATAACCTAGCCAAAACAAGCGTGAGTTTTGGCCACGCAAAACCATCTTGTGTACATAGTTTCCGTTATACATTGAACAAACCCAAATCAGGGAAATAAAGTTACGTTTAAGTGAAGTGGCTACTTTAACCCCTCCTAATCCGTAACAACTGTGAAGTGTGAACTCTGAGCTGTGAACTGAGATCAGTAAACTGCGATCTGTGAACTGTGAACTGTGAACTGTGATCTGTGAACTGTGAACAGTGAACTGTGAACAGTGAACTGTGAACTGTGAACTGTGAACTGTGAACTGTGAGCAGTGAACTGTGAACTGTGAACTGTGAGCAGTGAACTGTGAACTGTGAACTGTGAACTGCGTTTTGTGAACTGTGAACTGCGTTTTGTGAACAATGAACTGTGAACTGCGTTTTGTGAACAGTGAACTGTGAACTGTGAGCTGTGAACTTTGAAGTGTGCACTGCAAATAGTGAAATGTGAACTGGGAACTGTGATCTGTGAACTGTGAACTGTGAACTGTGAACTGTGAACTGTGAACTGTGAACTGTGAACTGTGAACTGTGAACTGTGAACTGTGAGCTGTGAACTTTGAAGTGTGCAGTGCAAATTGTGATCTCTGAACGGCGGATTGTGAACTGTGATATGTGAACTGCGAGTGGTGAACATTGAAGTGTTCACTGCAAATTGTGAACTGTTAACGACGAATTATGAACTGTGAACTGTGAAATGAGGACTGAGAAATGTGAACTGTGAAATGTGAACTGTGAACTGTGAATTGCGAACTTTGAACTGTGAACTGTCAACTGTGAACTGTCAACTGTGAACTGTCAACTGTGAACTGTCAACTGTGAACTGTCAACTGTGAAGGGTGCACTGCAAATTGTGAACTGTGAACGGCGAATTGTGAAGTGTGAACTGTAAAATGAAGACTGTGAAGTGTGAACTCTGAGTTGTGATCTGAGATCAGTAAACTATGAACTGTGAACTGTGAACTGTGAACTGTGAACTGCGAGCTGTGAACTTTGAAGTGTGCACTGTGAACTGTGAACTGTGAGCTGTGAACTGTGAAGGGTGCACTGCAAATTGTGAACTGTGAACTGTGAAGTGTGAACTGTGAACTGTGAACTGTGAACTGTGAACTGTGAGCTGTGAACTGTGAAGGGTGCACTGCAAATTGTGAACTGTGAACAGTGAACTGTGCACTGTGAACTGTGAAATGTGAACTGTGAACTGTGACCTGTGAACTTTGAAGAGTGCACTGCAAGTTGTGGACTGTGAACGGCGACTTGTGAACTGTGAAATGTGAACTGAGAACTGTAAACTGTGAACCGTGAACTGTGAACTGTGAACTATGAACAGTGAACTGTGCACTGTGAACTGTGACCTGTGAAGTGTGAACTGTGAACTGTAAGCTGTGAACTTTGAAGGGTGCACTGCAAATTGTGAACTGTGAACGGCGAATTGTGAAGTGTGAACTGTGAAATGAAGACTGTGAAGTGTGAACTGTGAACTGTGAACTGTGAACTGTGAACTGTGAACTGTGAACTGTGAACTGTGAACTGTGAACTGTGAACTGTGAACTGTGAACTGTGAACTGTGAACTGTGAACTGTGAACTGTGAACTGTGAACTGTGAACTGTGAACTGTGAACTGTGAACTGTGAACTGTGAACTGTGAACTGTGAACTGTGAACTGTGAACTGTGAACTGTGAACTGTGAACTGTGAACTGTGAACTGTGAACTGTGAACTGTGAACTGTGAACTGTGAACTGTGAACTGTGAACTGTGAACTGTGAACAGTGAACGGTGAACTGTGAACTGTCATCTGCGAGCTGTGAACTTTGAAGTGTGCAATGTAAACTTTGAACTGTGAGCTGTGAAGTGTGAAGGGTGCACTGCAAATTGTGAACTGTGAACTGTGAAGTGTGAACTGTGAACTGTGAACTGAGATCTGTGAACAGTGAACTGTGAACTGTGAACTGTGAACTGCGTTTTGTGAACAGTGAACTGTGAACTGTGAGCTGTGAACTGTGAAGGGTGCACTGCAAATTGTGAACTGTGAACAGTGAACTGTGCACTGTGAATTGTGAAATGTGAACTGTGAACTGTGACCTGTGAACTTTGAAGAGTGCACTGCAAATTGTGGACTGTGAACGGCGACTTGTGAACTGTGAAATGTGAACTGAGAACTGTAAACTGTGAACCGTGAACTGTGAACTGTGAACTATGAACAGTGAACTGTGCACTGTGAACTGTGACCTGTGAAGTGTGAACTGTGAACTGTGAGCTGTGAACTTTGAAGGGTGCACTGCAAACTGTGAACTGTGAACGGCGAATTGTGAAGTGTGAACCGTGAAATGAAGACTGTGAACTGTGAACTGTGAACTGTGAACTGTGAACTGTGAACTGTGAACTGTGAAATGTGAACTGTGAAATGTGAACTGAGAACTGTAAACTGTGAACAGTGAACTGTGAACTGTGAACTGCGATCTGTGAAGTGTGAACTGTGAACTGTGAGCTGTGAACTTTGAAGGGTGCACTGCAAATTGTGAACTGTGAACGGCGAATTGTGAAGTGTGAACTGTGAAATGAAGACTGTGAAGTGTGAACTCTGAGCTGTGAACTGTGAACTGTGAACTGTGAACTGTGAACTGTGAACTGTGAACTGTGAACTGTGAACTGTGAACTGTGAACTGTGAACTGTGAACTGTGAACTGTGAACTGTGAACTGTGAACTGTGAACTGTGAACTGTGAACTGTGAACTGTGAACTGTGAACTGTGAACTGTGAACAGTGAACTGTGAACTGTGAACTGTCATCTGCGAGCTGTGAACTTTGAAGTGTGCAATGTGAACTTTGAACTGTGAGCTGTGAAGTGTGAAGGGTGCACTGCAAATTGTGAACTGTGAACTGTGAAGTGTGAACTGTGAACTGTGAACTGAGATCTGTGAACAGTGAACTGTGAACTGTGAACTGTGAACTGCGTTTTGTGAACAGTGAACTGTGAACTGTGAGCTGTGAACTGTGAAGGGTGCACTGTGCACTGTGAAATGTGAACTGTGAACTGTGAACTGTGAACGACGAATTATGAACTGTGAACTGTGAAATGAGCACTGAGAAATGTGAACTGTGAAATATGAACTGTGAACTGTGAATTGCGAACTTTGAACTTTGAACTGTGAACTGTGAACTGTGAACTGTCAATTGTGAACTGTCAATTGTGAACTGTCAATTGTGAACTGTCAATTGTGAACTGTCAATTGTGAACTGTCAATTGTGAACTGTCAATTGTGAACTGTCAATTGTGAACTGTCAATTGTGAACTGTCAATTGTGAACTGTCAATTGTGAACTGTCAATTGTGAACTGTCAATTGTGAACTGTCAATTGTGAACTGTCAACTGTCAACTGTCAACTGTCAACTGTCAACTGTCAACTGTCAACTGTCAACTGTCAACTGTCAACTGTCAACTGTCAACTGTCAACTGTCAACTGTCAACTGTCAACTGTCAACTGTCAACTGTCAACTGTCAACTGTCAACTGTCAACTGTCAACTGTCAACTGTCAACTGTCAACTGTCAACTGTGAACTGTCAACTGTGAACTGTCAACTGTGAAATGTCAACTGTGAACTGTGAACTGTGAGCTGTGAACTTTGAAGTATGGAGTGCAAATTGTGAACTCTGAACGGCGGATAGTGAACTGTGAAATGTGAACTGCGAGTGGTGAACATTGAAGTGTTCACTGCAAATTGTGAACTGTAAACGACGAATTATGAACTGTGAACTGTGAAATGAGGACTGAGAAATGTGAACTGTGAAATGTGAACCGTGAACTGTGAATTGCGAACTTTGAACTGTGAACTGTGAACTGTGCACTGTGAACTGTGAATTGTGAACTGTGAACTGTGAACAATGAACTGTGAACTGTGACCTGCGAACTGTGAATTGTGAACTGTGAACAATGAACTGTGAACTGTGACCTGCGAACTGTGAAGGGTGCACTGTGCACTGTGAACTGTGAGCTGTGAACTTTGAAGTGTGCAGTGCAAATTGTGATCTCTGAACGGCGGATTGTGAACTGTGAACTGTGAACTTTGAACTGTGATCTGTGAACTGTGAACTGTGAACTGTGAACTGCGATCTGTGAAGTGTGAACTGTGAACTGTGAACTGTGAGCTGTGAAGTGTGAAGGGTGCACTGCAAATTGTGAACTGTGAACTGTGAAGTGTGAACTGTGAACTGTGAACTGTGAACTGAGATCTGTGAACAGTGAACTGTGAACTGTGAACTGTGAACTGCGTTTTGTGAACAGTGAACTGTGAACTGTGAGCTGTGAACTTTGAAGTGTGCACTGCAAATAGTGAAATGTGCACGGCGAATTGTGAACTGTGAAATGTGAACTGAGAACTGTAAACTGTGAACAGTGAACTGTGCACTGTGAACTGCGATCTGTGAAGTGTGAACTGTGAACTGTGAGCTGTGAACTGTGCACTGTGAACTGTGAAATGTGAACTGTGAACTGTGACCTGTGAACTTTGAAGAGTGCACTGCAAATTGTGGACTGTGAACGGCGACTTGTGAACTGTGAAATGTGAACTGAGAACTGTAAACTGTGAACCGTGAACTGTGAACTGTGAACTATGAACAGTGAACTGTGCACTGTGAACTGTGACCTGTGAAGTGTGAACTGTGAACTGTGAGCTGTGAACTTTGAAGGGTGCACTGCAAATTGTGAACTGTGAACGGCGAATTGTGAAGTGTGAACTGTGAAATGAAGACTGTGAACTGTGAACTGTGAACTGTGAACTGTGAACTGTGAACTGTGAACTGTGAACTGTGAACTGTGAACTGTGAACTGTGAACTGTGAACTGTGAACTGTGAACTGTGAACTGTGAACTGTGAACTGTGAACTGTGAACTGTGAACTGTGAACTGTGAACTGTGAAATGTGAACTGAGAACTGTAAACTGTGAACAGTGAACTGTGCACTGTGAACTGCGATCTGTCAAGTGTGAACTGTGAACTGTGAGCTGTGAACTTTGAAGGGTGCACCGCAAATTGTGAACTGTGAACGGCGAATTGTGAAGTGTGAACTGTGAAATGAAGACTGTGAAGTGTGAACTCTGAGCTGTGAACTGAGATCAGTAAACTGTGAACTGTGAACTGTGATCTGTGAACTGTGAACTGCGATCTGTGAAGTGTGAACTGTGAACTGTGAGCTGTGAACTTTGAAGGGTGCACTGCAAATTGTGAACTGTGAACGGCGAATTGTGAAGTGTGAACTGTGAAATGAAGACTGTGAACTGTGACCTGTGAACTTTGAAGAGTGCACTGCAAATTGTGGACTGTGAACGGCGACTTGTGAACTGTGAAATGTGAACTGAGAACCGTGAACTGTAAACCGTGAACTGTAAACCGTGAACCGTGAACCGTGAACCGTGAACTGTGAAATGAAGACTGTGAAGTGTGAAGTGTGAACTGTGAACTGTGAACTGTGAACTGTGAAGTGTGAACTGTGAAGTGTGAAGTGTGAACTGTGAACTGTGAACTGTGAACTGTGAACTGTGAACTGTGAACTGTGAACTGTGAACTGTGAACTGTGAACTGTGAACTGTGAACTGTGAACTGTGAACTGTGAACTGTGAACTGTGAACTGTGAACTGTGAACTGTGAACTGTGAACTGTGAACTGTGAACTGTGAACTGTGAACTGTGAACTGTGAACTGTGAACTGTGAACTGTGAACTGTGAACTGTCAACTGTGAACTGTCAACTGTGAACTGTCAACTGTGAACTGTCAACTGTGAACTGTCAACTGTGAACTGTCAACTGTGAACTGTCAACTGTGAACTGTCAACTGTGAACTGTCAACTGTGAACTGTCAACTGTGAACTGTCAACTGTGAACTGTGAATTATGAACTGTGAACTGTGAAATGAGCACTGAGAAATGTGAACTGTGAAATATGAACTGTGAACTGTGAATTGCGAACTTTGAACTTTGAACTGTGAACTGTGAACTGTGAACTGTGAACTGTGAACTGTGAACTGTGAACTGTGAACTGTGAACTGTGAACTGTGAACTGTGAACTGTGAACTGTGAACTGTGAACTGTGAACTGTGAACTGTGAACTGTGAACTGTGAACTGTGAACTGTGAACTGTGAACTGTGAACTGTAAACTGTGAACTGTGAACTGTAAACTGTGAACTGTAAACTGTGAACTGTAAACTGTGAACTGTGAACTGTGAACTGTGAACTGTGAGCTGTGAAGTGTGAAGGGTGCACTGCAAATTGTGAACTGTGAACTGTGAACTGTCATCTGCGAGCTGTGAACTTTGAAGTGTGCAATGTGAACTTTGAACTGTGAGCTGTGAAGTGTGAAGGGTGCACTGCAAATTGTGAACTGTGAACTGTGAAGTGTGAACTGTGAACTGTGAACTGTGAACTGTGAACTGAGATCTGTGAACAGTGAACTGTGAACTGTGAACTGTGAACTGCGTTTTGTGAACAGTGAACTGTGAACTGTGAGCTGTGAACTTTGAAGTGTGCACTGCAAATAGTGAAATGTGCACGGCGAATTGTGAACTGTGAAATGTGAACTGAGAACTGTAAACTGTGAACAGTGAACTGTGCACTGTGAACTGCGATCTGTGAAGTGTGAACTGTGAACTGTGAGCTGTGAACTTTGAAGGGTGCACTGCAAATTGTGAACTGTGAACGGCGAATTGTGAAGTGTGAACTGTGAAATGAAGACTGTGAAGTGTGAACTCTGAGCTGTGAACTGAGATCAGTAAACTGTGAACTTTGAACTGTGATCTGTGAACTGTGAACTGTGAACTGTGAACTGTGAACTGCGATCTGTGAAGTGTGAACTGTGAACTGTGAGCTGTGAACATTGAAGGGTGCACTGCAAATTGTGAACTGTGAAATGAAGACTGTGAAGTGTGAACTCTGAGCTGTGAACTGAGATCAGTAAACTGCGAACTGTGAACTGTGAACTGTGAACTGTGATCTGTGAACTGTGAACAGTGAACTGTGAACAGTGAACTGTGAACTGTGAACTGTGAACTGTGAACTGTGAGCAGTGAACTGTGAACTGTGAACTGCGTTTTGTGAACAATGAACTGTGAACTGCGTTTTATGAACAGTGAACTGTGAACTGTGAGCTGTGAACTTTGAAGTGTGCACTGCAAATAGTGAAATGTGAACGGCGAATTGTGATCTGTGAAATGTGAACTGAGAACTGTAAACTGTGAACCGTGAACTGTGAACTGTGAACTGTGACCAGTGAACTGCGCACTGTGAACTGTGAACTGTGAACTGTGAGCAGTGAACTGTGAACTGTGAACTGCGTTTTGTGAACAATGAACTGTGAACTGCGTTTTGTGAACAGTGAACTGTGAACTGTGAGCTGTGAACTGTGAAGGGTGCACTGTGCACTGTGAAATGTGAACTGTGAACTGTGAACTGTGAACGACGAATTATGAACTGTGAACTGTGAAATGAGCACTGAGAAATGTGAACTGTGAAATATGAACTGTGAACTGTGAATTGCGAACTTTGAACTTTGAACTGTGAACTGTGAACTGTGAACTGTCAATTGTGAACTGTCAATTGTGAACTGTCAATTGTGAACTGTCAATTGTGAACTGTCAATTGTGAACTGTCAATTGTGAACTGTCAATTGTGAACTGTCAATTGTGAACTGTCAATTGTGAACTGTGAACGGCGGATTGTGAACTGTGAACTGTTAACTGTGAACTGTGTACTGTGAACTGTGAACTGTGAACTGTGAACTGTGAACTGTGAACTGTGAACTGTGAACTGTGAACTGTGAACTGTGAGCTGTGAACTTTGAAGTGTGGAGTGCAAATTGTGAACTCTGAACGGCGGATAGTGAACTGTGAAATGTGAACTGCGAGTGGTGAACATTGAAGTGTTCACTGCAAATTGTGAACTGTAAACGACGAATTATGAACTGTGAACTGTGAAATGAGGACTGAGAAATGTGAACTGTGAAATGTGAACTGTGAACTGTGAATTGCGAACTTTGAACTGTGAACTGTGAACTGTGCACTGTGCACTGTGAACTGTGAATTGTGAACTGTGAACAATGAACTGTGAACTGTGACCTGCGAACTGTGAATTGTGAACTGTGAACAATGAACTGTGAACTGTGACCTGCGAACTGTGAAGGGTGCACTGTGCACTGTGAACTGTGAGCTGTGAACTTTGAAGTGTGCAGTGCAAATTGTGATCTCTGAACGGCGGATTGTGAACTGTGAACTGTGAACTTTGAACTGTGATCTGTGAACTGTGAACTGTGAACTGTGAACTGCGATCTGTGAAGTGTGAACTGTGAACTGTGAACTGTGAGCTGTGAAGTGTGAAGGGTGCACTGCAAATTGTGAACTGTGAACTGTGAAGTGTGAACTGTGAACTGTGAACTGTGAACTGAGATCTGTGAACAGTGAACTGTGAACTGTGAACTGTGAACTGCGTTTTGTGAACAGTGAACTATGAACTGTGAGCTGTGAACTTTGAAGTGTGCACTGCAAATAGTGAAATGTGCACGGCGAATTGTGAACTGTGAAATGTGAACTGAGAACTGTAAACTGTGAACAGTGAACTGTGCACTGTGAACTGCGATCTGTGAAGTGTGAACTGTGAACTGTGAGCTGTGAACTGTGCACTGTGAACTGTGAAATGTGAACTGTGAACTGTGACCTGTGAACTTTGAAGAGTGCACTGCAAATTGTGGACTGTGAACGGCGACTTGTGAACTGTGAAATGTGAACTGAGAACTGTAAACTGTGAACCGTGAACTGTGAACTGTGAACTATGAACAGTGAACTGTGCACTGTGAACTGTGACCTGTGAAGTGTGAACTGTGAACTGTGAGCTGTGAACTTTGAAGGGTGCACTGCAAATTGTGAACTGTGAACGGCGAATTGTGAAGTGTGAACTGTGAAATGAAGACTGTGAACTGTGAACTGTGAACTGTGAACTGTGAACTGTGAACTGTGAACTGTGAACTGTGAACTGTGAACTGTGAACTGTGAACTGTGAACTGTGAACTGTGAACTGTGAACTGTGAACTGTGAACTGTGAACTGTGAACTGTGAACTGTGAACTGTGAACTGTGAACTGTGAAATGTGAACTGAGAACTGTAAACTGTGAACAGTGAACTGTGCACTGTGAACTGCGATCTGTCAAGTGTGAACTGTGAACTGTGAGCTGTGAACTTTGAAGGGTGCACTGCAAATTGTGAACTGTGAACGGCGAATTGTGAAGTGTGAACTGTGAAATGAAGACTGTGAAGTGTGAACTCTGAGCTGTGAACTGAGATCAGTAAACTGTGAACTGTGAACTGTGATCTGTGAACTGTGAACTGCGATCTGTGAAGTGTGAACTGTGAACTGTGAGCTGTGAACTTTGAAGGGTGCACTGCAAATTGTGAACTGTGAACGGCGAATTGTGAAGTGTGAACTGTGAAATGAAGACTGTGAACTGTGACCTGTGAACTTTGAAGGGTGCACTGCAAATTGTGAACTGTGAACGGCGAATTGTGAAGTGTGAACTGTGAAATGAAGACTGTGAACTGTGAACTGTGAACTGTGAACTGTGAACTGTGAACTGTGAACTGTGAACTGTGAAATGTGAACTGAGAACTGTAAACTGTGAACAGTGAACTGTGCACTGTGAACTGCGATCTGTCAAGTGTGAACTGTGAACTGTGAGCTGTGAACTTTGAAGGGTGCACTGCAAATTGTGAACTGTGAACGGCGAATTGTGAAGTGTGAACTGTGAAATGAAGACTGTGAAGTGTGAACTCTGAGCTGTGAACTGAGATCAGTAAACTGTGAACTGTGAACTGTGATCTGTGAACTGTGAACTGCGATCTGTGAAGTGTGAACTGTGAACTGTGAGCTGTGAACTTTGAAGGGTGCACTGCAAATTGTGAACTGTGAACGGCGAATTGTGAAGTGTGAACTGTGAAATGAAGACTGTGAACTGTGACCTGTGAACTTTGAAGAGTGCACTGCAAATTGTGGACTGTGAACGGCGACTTGTGAACTGTGAAATGTGAACTGAGAACCGTGAACTGTAAACCGTGAACTGTAAACTGTGAACCGTGAACTGTGAACTGTGAAATGAAGACTGTGAAGTGTGAACTGTGAACTGTGAACTGTGAACTGTGAACTGTGAACTGTGAACTGTGAACTGTGAACTGTGAACTGTGAACTGTGAACTGTGAACTGTGAACTGTGAACTGTGAACTGTGAACTGTGAACTGTGAACTGTGAACTGTGAACTGTGAACTGTGAACTGTGAACTGTGAACTGTGAACTGTGAACTGTGAACTGTGAACTGTGAACTGTGAACTGTGAACTGTGAACTGTGAACTGTGAACTGTGAACTGTGAACTGTGAACTGTGAACTGTGAACTGTGAACTGTGAACTGTGAACTGTGAACTGTGAACTGTGAACTGTGAACTGTGAACTGTGAACTGTGAACTGTGAACTGTAAACTGTGAACTGTAAACTGTGAACTGTAAACTGTGAACTGTGAACTGTGAACTGTGAACTGTGAGCTGTGAAGTGTGAAGGGTGCACTGCAAATTGTGAACTGTGAACTGTGAACTGTCATCTGCGAGCTGTGAACTTTGAAGTGTGCAATGTGAACTTTGAACTGTGAGCTGTGAAGTGTGAAGGGTGCACTGCAAATTGTGAACTGTGAACTGTGAAGTGTGAACTGTGAACTGTGAACTGTGAACTGAGATCTGTGAACAGTGAACTGTGAACTGTGAACTGTGAACTGCGTTTTGTGAACAGTGAACTGTGAACTGTGAGCTGTGAACTTTGAAGTGTGCACTGCAAATAGTGAAATGTGCACGGCGAATTGTGAACTGTGAAATGTGAACTGAGAACTGTAAACTGTGAACAGTGAACTGTGCACTGTGAACTGCGATCTGTGAAGTGTGAACTGTGAACTGTGAGCTGTGAACTTTGAAGGGTGCACTGCAAATTGTGAACTGTGAACGGCGAATTGTGAAGTGTGAACTGTGAAATGAAGACTGTGAAGTGTGAACTCTGAGCTGTGAACTGAGATCAGTAAACTGTGAACTTTGAACTGTGATCTGTGAACTGTGAACTGTGAACTGTGAACTGCGATCTGTGAAGTGTGAACTGTGAACTGTGAGCTGTGAACTTTGAAGGGTGCACTGCAAATTGTGAACTGTGAAATGAAGACTGTGAAGTGTGAACTCTGAGCTGTGAACTGAGATCAGTAAACTGCGAACTGTGAACTGTGAACTGTGATCTGTGAACTGTGAACAGTGAACTGTGAACAGTGAACTGTGAACAGTGAACTGTGAACTGTGAACTGTGAACTGTGAACTGTGAGCAGTGAACTGTGAACTGTGAACTGCGTTTTGTTAACAATGAACTGTGAACTGCGTTTTGTGAACAGTGAACTGTGAACTGTGAGCTGTGAACTTTGAAGTGTGCACTGCAAATAGTGAAATGTGAACGGCGAATTGTGATCTGTGAAATGTGAACTGAGAACTGTAAACTGTGAACCGTGAACTGTGAACTGTGAACTGTGACCAGTGAACTGCGCACTGTGAACTGTGAACTGTGAACTGTGAGCAGTGAACTGTGAACTGTGAACTGCGTTTTGTGAACAATGAACTGTGAACTGCGTTTTGTGAACAGTGAACTGTGAACTGTGAGCTGTGAACTTTGAAGAGTGCACTGCAAATTGTGAACTGTGAACGGCGAATTGTGAACTGTGAAATGTGAACTGCGAACTGTGATCTGTGAACTGTGAACTGTGAACTGTGAGCTGTGAACTTTGAAGGGTGCACTGCAAATTGTGAACTGTGAACGGCGAATTGTGAAGTGTGAACTGTGAAATGAAGACTGTGAAGTGTGAACTCTGGGCTGTGAACTGAGATCAGTAAACTGTGAACTGTGAACTGTGATCTGTGAACTGTGAACTGTGAACTGTGAACTGCGATCTGTGAAGTGTGAACTGTGAACTGTGAGCTGTGAACTTTGAAGGATGCACTGCACATTGTGAACTGTGAACTGCGAATTGTGAAGTGTGAACTGTGAAATGAAGACTGTGAAGTGTGAACTCTGAGCTGTGAACTGAGATCAGTAAACTGTGAACTGTGAACTGTGAACTGTGAACTGTGAACTGTGAACTGTGAACTGTGAACTGTGATCTGTGAACTGTGAACAGTGAACTGTGAACAGTGAACTGTGAACTGTGAACTGTGAGCAGTGAACTGTGAACTGTGAACTGTGAACTGCGTTTTGTGAACAATGAACTGTGAACTGCGTTTTGTGAACAGTGAACTGTGAACTGTGAGCTGTGAACTTTGAAGTGTGCACTGCAAATAGTGAAATGTGAACGGCGAATTGTGATCTGTGAAATGTGAACTGAGAACTGTAAACTGTGAACCGTGAACTGTGAACTGTGAACTGTGACCAGTGAACTGGGCACTGTGAACTGTGAACTGTGAACTGTGAACTGTGAACTGTGAACTGTGAACTGTGAACTGTGAGCTGTGAGCTGTGAACTGTGAACTGTGAACTGTGAGCTGTGAGCAGTGAACTGTGAACTGTCAACTGTCAACTGTCAACTGTCAACTGTCAACTGTCAACTGTCAACTGTCAACTGTCAACTGTCAACTGTCAACTGTCAACTGTCAACTGTCAACTGTCAACTGTCAACTGTCAACTGTCAACTGTCAACTGTCAACTGTCAACTGTCAACTGTCAACTGTCAACTGTCAACTGTCAACTGTCAACTGTCAACTGTCAACTGTCAACTGTCAACTGTCAACTGTCAACTGTCAACTGTCAACTGTCAACTGTCAACTGTCAACTGTCAACTGTCAACTGTCAACTGTCAACTGTCAACTGTCAACTGTCAACTGTCAACTGTCAACTGTCAACTGTCAACTGTCAACTGTCAACTGTCAACTGTCAACTGTCAACTGTCAACTGTCAACTGTCAACTGTCAACTGTCAACTGTCAACTGTCAACTGTCAACTGTCAACTGTCAACTGTCAACTGTCAACTGTCAACTGTCAACTGTCAACTGTCAACTGTCAACTGTCAACTGTCAACTGTCAACTGTCAACTGTCAACTGTCAACTGTCAACTGTCAACTGTCAACTGTCAACTGTCAACTGTCAACTGTCAACTGTCAACTGTCAACTGTCAACTGTCAACTGTCAACTGTCAACTGTCAACTGTCAACTGTCAACTGTCAACTGTCAACTGTCAACTGTCAACTGTCAACTGTCAACTGTCAACTGTCAACTGTCAACTGTCAACTGTCAACTGTCAACTGTCAACTGTCAACTGTCAACTGTCAACTGTCAACTGTCAACTGTCAACTGTCAACTGTCAACTGTCAACTGTCAACTGTCAACTGTCAACTGTCAACTGTCAACTGTCAACTGTCAACTGTCAACTGTCAACTGTCAACTGTCAACTGTCAACTGTCAACTGTCAACTGTCAACTGTCAACTGTCAACTGTCAACTGTCAACTGTCAACTGTCAACTGTCAACTGTCAACTGTCAACTGTCAACTGTCAACTGTCAACTGTCAACTGTCAACTGTCAACTGTCAACTGTCAACTGTCAACTGTCAACTGTCAACTGTCAACTGTCAACTGTCAACTGTCAACTGTCAACTGTCAACTGTCAACTGTCAACTGTCAACTGTCAACTGTCAACTGTCAACTGTCAACTGTCAACTGTCAACTGTCAACTGTCAACTGTCAACTGTCAACTGTCAACTGTCAACTGTCAACTGTCAACTGTCAACTGTCAACTGTCAACTGTCAACTGTCAACTGTCAACAGTCAACTGTCAACTGTCAACTGTCAACTGTGAACTGTCAACTGTGAACTGTCAACTGTGAAATGTCAACTGTGAACTGTGAACTGTGAGCTGTGAACTTTGAAGTGTGGAGTGCAAATTGTGAACTCTGAACGGCGGATAGTGAACTGTGAAATGTGAACTGCGAGTGGTGAACATTGAAGTGTTCACTGCAAATTGTGAACTGTAAACGACGAATTATGAACTGTGAACTGTGAAATGAGGACTGAGAAATGTGAACTGTGAAATGTGAACTGTGAATTGTGAACTGTGAACAATGAACTGTGAACTGTGACCTGCGAACTGTGAATTGTGAACTGTGAACAATGAACTGTGAACTGTGACCTGCGAACTGTGAAGGGTGCACTGTGCACTGTGAACTGTGAGCTGTGAACTTTGAAGTGTGCAGTGCAAATTGTGATCTCTGAACGGCGGATTGTGAACTGTGAACTGTGAACTTTGAACTGTGATCTGTGAACTGTGAACTGTGAACTGTGAACTGCGATCTGTGAAGTGTGAACTGTGAACTGTGAACTGTGAGCTGTGAAGTGTGAAGGGTGCACTGCAAATTGTGAACTGTGAACTGTGAAGTGTGAACTGTGAACTGTGAACTGTGAACTGAGATCTGTGAACAGTGAACTGTGAACTGTGAACTGTGAACTGCGTTTTGTGAACAGTGAACTGTGAACTGTGAGCTGTGAACTTTGAAGTGTGCACTGCAAATAGTGAAATGTGCACGGCGAATTGTGAACTGTGAAATGTGAACTGAGAACTGTAAACTGTGAACAGTGAACTGTGCACTGTGAACTGCGATCTGTGAAGTGTGAACTGTGAACTGTGAGCTGTGAACTGTGCACTGTGAACTGTGAAATGTGAACTGTGAACTGTGACCTGTGAACTTTGAAGAGTGCACTGCAAATTGTGGACTGTGAACGGCGACTTGTGAACTGTGAAATGTGAACTGAGAACTGTAAACTGTGAACCGTGAACTGTGAACTGTGAACTATGAACAGTGAACTGTGCACTGTGAACTGTGACCTGTGAAGTGTGAACTGTGAACTGTGAGCTGTGAACTTTGAAGGGTGCACTGCAAATTGTGAACTGTGAACGGCGAATTGTGAAGTGTGAACTGTGAAATGAAGACTGTGAACTGTGAACTGTGAACTGTGAACTGTGAACTGTGAACTGTGAACTGTGAACTGTGAACTGTGAACTGTGAACTGTGAACTGTGAACTGTGAACTGTGAACTGTGAACTGTGAACTGTGAACTGTGAACTGTGAACTGTGAACTGTGAACTGTGAACTCTGAGCTGTGAACTGAGATCAGTAAACTGTGAACTGTGAACTGTGATCTGTGAACTGTGAACTGCGATCTGTGAAGTGTGAACTGTGAACTGTGAGCTGTGAACTTTGAAGGGTGCACTGCAAATTGTGAACTGTGAACGGCGAATTGTGAAGTGTGAACTGTGAAATGAAGACTGTGAACTGTGACCTGTGAACTTTGAAGAGTGCACTGCAAATTGTGGACTGTGAACGGCGACTTGTGAACTGTGAAATGTGAACTGAGAACCGTGAACTGTAAACCGTGAACTGTAAACTGTGAACCGTGAACTGTGAACTGTGAAATGAAGACTGTGAAGTGTGAACTGTGAAGTGTGAACTGTGAACTGTGAACTGTGAACTGTGAACTGTGAACTGTGAACTGTGAACTGTGAACTGTGAACTGTGAACTGTGAACTGTGAACTGTGAACTGTGAACTGTGAACTGTGAACTGTGAACTGTGAACTGTGAACTGTGAACTGTGAACTGTGAACTGTGAACTGTGAACTGTGAACTGTGAACTGTGAACTGTGAACTGTGAACTGTGAACTGTGAACTGTGAACTGTGAACTGTGAACTGTGAACTGTGAACTGTGAACTGTGAACTGTGAACTGTGAACTATGAACTGTGAACTGTGAACTGTGAACTGTGAACTGTGAACTGTAAACTGTGAACTGTAAACTGTGAACTGTGAACTGTGAACTGTGAACTGTGAGCTGTGAAGTGTGAAGGGTGCACTGCAAATTGTGAACTGTGAACTGTGAACTGTCATCTGCGAGCTGTGAACTTTGAAGTGTGCAATGTGAACTTTGAACTGTGAGCTGTGAAGTGTGAAGGGTGCACTGCAAATTGTGAACTGTGAACTGTGAAGTGTGAACTGTGAACTGTGAACTGTGAACTGAGATCTGTGAACAGTGAACTGTGAACTGTGAACTGTGAACTGCGTTTTGTGAACAGTGAACTGTGAACTGTGAGCTGTGAACTTTGAAGTGTGCACTGCAAATAGTGAAATGTGCACGGCGAATTGTGAACTGTGAAATGTGAACTGAGAACTGTAAACTGTGAACAGTGAACTGTGCACTGTGAACTGCGATCTGTGAAGTGTGAACTGTGAACTGTGAGCTGTGAACTTTGAAGGGTGCACTGCAAATTGTGAACTGTGAACGGCGAATTGTGAAGTGTGAACTGTGAAATGAAGACTGTGAAGTGTGAACTCTGAGCTGTGAACTGAGATCAGTAAACTGTGAACTTTGAACTGTGATCTGTGAACTGTGAACTGTGAACTGTGAACTGCGATCTGTGAAGTGTGAACTGTGAACTGTGAGCTGTGAACTTTGAAGGGTGCACTGCAAATTGTGAACTGTGAAATGAAGACTGTGAAGTGTGAACTCTGAGCTGTGAACTGAGATCAGTAAACTGCGAACTGTGAACTGTGAACTGTGATCTGTGAACTGTGAACAGTGAACTGTGAACAGTGAACTGTGAACTGTGAACTGTGAACTGTGAACTGTGAACTGTGAACTGTGAGCAGTGAACTGTGAACTGCGAACTGCGTTTTGTGAACAATGAACTGTGAACTGCGTTTTGTGAACAGTGAACTGTGAACTGTGAGCTGTGAACTTTGAAGTGTGCACTGCAAATAGTGAAATGTGAACGGCGAATTGTGATCTGTGAAATGTGAACTGAGAACTGTAAACTGTGAACCGTGAACTGTGAACTGTGAACTGTGACCAGTGAACTGCGCACTGTGAACTGTGAACTGTGAACTGTGAGCAGTGAACTGTGAACTGTGAACTGCGTTTTGTGAACAATGAACTGTGAACTGTGAGCTGTGAACTTTGAAGAGTGCACTGCAAATTGTGAACTGTGAACGGCGAATTGTGAACTGTGAAATGTGAACTGCGAACTGTGATCTGTGAACTGTGAACTGTGAACTGTGAGCTGTGAACTTTGAAGGGTGCACTGCAAATTGTGAACTGTGAACGGCGAATTGTGAAGTGTGAACTGTGAAATGAGAACTGTGAACTGCGATCTGTGAACTTTGAAGTGTGCACTGCAAATTGTGAACTGTGAACGGCGGATTGTGAACTGTGAACTGTTAACTGTGAACTGTGTACTGTGAACTGTGAACTGTGAACTGTGAACTGTGAACTGTGAACTGTGAACTGTGAACTGTGAACTGTGAACTGTGAGCTGTGAACTTTGAAGTGTGGAGTGCAAATTGTGAACTCTGAACGGCGGATTGTGAACTGTGAAATGTGAACTGCGAGTGGTGAACATTGAAGTGTTCACTGCAAATTGTGAACTGTAAACGACGAATTATGAACTGTGAACTGTGAAATGAGGACTGAGAAATGTGAACTGTGAAATGTGAACTGTGAACTGTGAATTGCGAACTTTGAACTGTGAACTGTGAACTGTGCACTGTGAACTGTGAATTGTGAACTGTGAACAATGAACTGTGAACTGTGACCTGCGAACTGTGAAGGGTGCACTGTGCACTGTGAACTGTGAACTGTGAAATGGGAACTGTGAACTGTGAACTGTGAACTGTGAACTGTGAACTGTGATCTGTGAATAGTGAACTGTGAACTGTGAACTGTGAACGACGAATTATGAACTGTGAACTGTGAAATGAGGACTGAGAAATGTGAACTGTGAAATGTGAACTGTGAACTGTGAATTGCGAACTTTGAACTGTGAGCTGTGAACTTTGAAGAGTGCACTGCAAATTGTGAACTGTGAACGGCGAATTGTGAACTGTGAAATGTGAACTGGGAACTGTGATCTGTGAACTGTGAACTGTGAACTGTGAGCTGTGAACTTTGAAGGGTGCACTGCAAATTGTGAACTGTGAACGGCGAATTGTGAAGTGTGAACTGTGAAATGAGAACTGTGAACTGCGATCTGTGAACTTTGAAGTGTGCACTGCAAATTGTGAACTGTGAACGGCGGATTGTGAACTGTGAACTGTTAACTGTGAACTGTGTACTGTGAACTGTGAACTGTGAACTGTGAACTGTGAACTGTGAACTGTGAACTGTGAACTGTGAACTGTGAACTGTGAGCTGTGAACTTTGAAGTGTGGAGTGCAAATTGTGAACTCTGAACGGCGGATTGTGAACTGTGAAATGTGAACTGCGAGTGGTGAACATTGAAGTGTTCACTGCAAATTGTGAACTGTAAACGACGAATTATGAACTGTGAACTGTGAAATGAGGACTGAGAAATGTGAACTGTGAAATGTGAACTGTGAACTGTGAATTGCGAACTTTGAACTGTGAACTGTGAACTGTGCACTGTGAACTGTGAATTGTGAACTGTGAACAATGAACTGTGAACTGTGACCTGCGAACTGTGAAGGGTGCACTGTGCACTGTGAACTGTGAACTGTGAAATGTGAACTGTGAACTGTGAACTGTGAACTGTGAACTGTGATCTGTGAATAGTGAACTGTGAACTGTGAACTGTGAACGACGAATTATGAACTGTGAACTGTGAAATGAGGACTGAGAAATGTGAACTGTGAAATGTGAACTGTGAACTGTGAATTGCGAACTTTGAACTGTGAACTGTGAACTGTGAACTGTGAACTGTGACCTGTGAAGGGTGCACTGTGCACTGTGAACTGTGAACTGTGAACTGTGAAATGAAGACTGTGAACTGTGACCTGTGAACTTTGAAGAGTGCACTGCAAATTGTGGACTGTGAACGGCGACTTGTGAACTGTGAAATGTGAACTGAGAACTGTAAACTGTGAACCGTGAACTGTAAACTGTGAACCGTGAACTGTGAACTGTGAAATGAAGACTGTGAAGTGTGAACTGTGAACTGTGAACTGTGAACTGTGAACTGTGAACTGTGAACTGTGAACTGTGAGCTGTGAACTGTGAAGGGTGCACTGTGCACTGTGAAATGTGAACTGTGAACTGTGAACTGTGAACGACGAATTATGAACTGTGAACTGTGAAATGAGCACTGAGAAATGTGAACTGTGAACTGTGAACTGTGAACTGTGAACTGTGAACTGTGAACTGTGAACTGTGAACTGTGAACTGTGAACTGTGAACTGTGAACTGTGAACTGTGAACTGTGAACTGTGAACTGTGAACTGTGAACTGTGAACTGTGAACTGTGAACTGTGAACTGTGAACTGTGAACTGTGAACTGTGAACTGTGAACTGTGAACTGTGAACTGTGAACTGTGAACTGTGAACTGTGAACTGTGAACTGTGAACTGTGAACTGTGAACTGTGAACTGTGAACTGTGAACTGTGAACTGTGAACTGTGAACTGTGAACTGTGAACTGTGAACTGTGAACTGTGAACTGTAAACTGTGAACTGTAAACTGTGAACTGTGAACTGTGAACTGTGAACTGTGAGCTGTGAAGTGTGAAGGGTGCACTGCAAATTGTGAACTGTGAACTGTGAACTGTCATCTGCGAGCTGTGAACTTTGAAGTGTGCAATGTGAACTTTGAACTGTGAGCTGTGAAGTGTGAAGGGTGCACTGCAAATTGTGAACTGTGAACTGTGAAGTGTGAACTGTGAACTGTGAACTGTGAACTGTGAACTGAGATCTGTGAACAGTGAACTGTGAACTGTGAACTGTGAACTGCGTTTTGTGAACAGTGAACTGTGAACTGTGAGCTGTGAACTTTGAAGTGTGCACTGCAAATAGTGAAATGTGCACGGCGAATTGTGAACTGTGAAATGTGAACTGAGAACTGTAAACTGTGAACAGTGAACTGTGCACTGTGAACTGCGATCTGTGAAGTGTGAACTGTGAACTGTGAGCTGTGAACTTTGAAGGGTGCACTGCAAATTGTGAACTGTGAACGGCGAATTGTGAAGTGTGAACTGTGAAATGAAGACTGTGAAGTGTGAACTCTGAGCTGTGAACTGAGATCAGTAAACTGTGAACTTTGAACTGTGATCTGTGAACTGTGAACTGTGAACTGTGAACTGCGATCTGTGAAGTGTGAACTGTGAACTGTGAGCTGTGAACTTTGAAGGGTGCACTGCAAATTGTGAACTGTGAAATGAAGACTGTGAAGTGTGAACTCTGAGCTGTGAACTGAGATCAGTAAACTGCGAACTGTGAACTGTGAACTGTGATCTGTGAACTGTGAACAGTGAACTGTGAACAGTGAACTGTGAACTGTGAACTGTGAACTGTGAACTGTGAACTGTGAACTGTGAGCAGTGAACTGTGAACTGCGAACTGCGTTTTGTGAACAATGAACTGTGAACTGCGTTTTGTGAACAGTGAACTGTGAACTGTGAGCTGTGAACTTTGAAGTGTGCACTGCAAATAGTGAAATGTGAACGGCGAATTGTGATCTGTGAAATGTGAACTGAGAACTGTAAACTGTGAACCGTGAACTGTGAACTGTGAACTGTGACCAGTGAACTGCGCACTGTGAACTGTGAACTGTGAACTGTGAGCAGTGAACTGTGAACTGTGAACTGCGTTTTGTGAACAATGAACTGTGAACTGTGAGCTGTGAACTTTGAAGAGTGCACTGCAAATTGTGAACTGTGAACGGCGAATTGTGAACTGTGAAATGTGAACTGCGAACTGTGATCTGTGAACTGTGAACTGTGAACTGTGAGCTGTGAACTTTGAAGGGTGCACTGCAAATTGTGAACTGTGAACGGCGAATTGTGAAGTGTGAACTGTGAAATGAGAACTGTGAACTGCGATCTGTGAACTTTGAAGTGTGCACTGCAAATTGTGAACTGTGAACGGCGGATTGTGAACTGTGAACTGTTAACTGTGAACTGTGTACTGTGAACTGTGAACTGTGAACTGTGAACTGTGAACTGTGAACTGTGAACTGTGAACTGTGAACTGTGAACTGTGAACTGTGAGCTGTGAACTTTGAAGTGTGGAGTGCAAATTGTGAACTCTGAACGGCGGATTGTGAACTGTGAAATGTGAACTGCGAGTGGTGAACATTGAAGTGTTCACTGCAAATTGTGAACTGTAAACGACGAATTATGAACTGTGAACTGTGAAATGAGGACTGAGAAATGTGAACTGTGAAATGTGAACTGTGAACTGTGAATTGCGAACTTTGAACTGTGAACTGTGAACTGTGCACTGTGAACTGTGAATTGTGAACTGTGAACAATGAACTGTGAACTGTGACCTGCGAACTGTGAAGGGTGCACTGTGCACTGTGAACTGTGAACTGTGAAATGGGAACTGTGAACTGTGAACTGTGAACTGTGAACTGTGAACTGTGATCTGTGAATAGTGAACTGTGAACTGTGAACTGTGAACGACGAATTATGAACTGTGAACTGTGAAATGAGGACTGAGAAATGTGAACTGTGAAATGTGAACTGTGAACTGTGAATTGCGAACTTTGAACTGTGAGCTGTGAACTTTGAAGAGTGCACTGCAAATTGTGAACTGTGAACGGCGAATTGTGAACTGTGAAATGTGAACTGGGAACTGTGATCTGTGAACTGTGAACTGTGAACTGTGAGCTGTGAACTTTGAAGGGTGCACTGCAAATTGTGAACTGTGAACGGCGAATTGTGAAGTGTGAACTGTGAAATGAGAACTGTGAACTGCGATCTGTGAACTTTGAAGTGTGCACTGCAAATTGTGAACTGTGAACGGCGGATTGTGAACTGTGAACTGTTAACTGTGAACTGTGTACTGTGAACTGTGAACTGTGAACTGTGAACTGTGAACTGTGAACTGTGAACTGTGAACTGTGAACTGTGAACTGTGAACTGTGAGCTGTGAACTTTGAAGTGTGGAGTGCAAATTGTGAACTCTGAACGGCGGATTGTGAACTGTGAAATGTGAACTGCGAGTGGTGAACATTGAAGTGTTCACTGCAAATTGTGAACTGTAAACGACGAATTATGAACTGTGAACTGTGAAATGAGGACTGAGAAATGTGAACTGTGAAATGTGAACTGTGAACTGTGAATTGCGAACTTTGAACTGTGAACTGTGAACTGTGCACTGTGAACTGTGAATTGTGAACTGTGAACAATGAACTGTGAACTGTGACCTGCGAACTGTGAAGGGTGCACTGTGCACTGTGAACTGTGAACTGTGAAATGGGAACTGTGAACTGTGAACTGTGAACTGTGAACTGTGAACTGTGATCTGTGAATAGTGAACTGTGAACTGTGAACTGTGAACGACGAATTATGAACTGTGAACTGTGAAATGAGGACTGAGAAATGTGAACTGTGAAATGTGAACTGTGAACTGTGAATTGCGAACTTTGAACTGTGAGCTGTGAACTTTGAAGAGTGCACTGCAAATTGTGAACTGTGAACGGCGAATTGTGAACTGTGAAATGTGAACTGGGAACTGTGATCTGTGAACTGTGAACTGTGAACTGTGAGCTGTGAACTTTGAAGGGTGCACTGCAAATTGTGAACTGTGAACGGCGAATTGTGAAGTGTGCACTGTGAAATGAGAACTGTGAACTGCGATCTGTGAACTTTGAAGTGTGCACTGCAAATTGTGAACTGTGAACGGCGGATTGTGAACTGTGAACTGTTAACTGTGAACTGTGTACTGTGAACTGTGAACTGTGAACTGTGAACTGTGAACTGTGAACTGTGAACTGTGAACTGTGAACTGTGAACTGTGAACTGTGAACTGTGAGCTGTGAACTTTGAAGTGTGGAGTGCAAATTGTGAACTCTGAACGGCGGATTGTGAACTGTGAAATGTGAACTGCGAGTGGTGAACATTGAAGTGTTCACTGCAAATTGTGAACTGTAAACGACGAATTATGAACTGTGAACTGTGAAATGAGGACTGAGAAATGTGAACTGTGAAATGTGAACTGTGAACTGTGAATTGCGAACTTTGAACTGTGAACTGTGAACTGTGCACTGTGAACTGTGAATTGTGAACTGTGAACAATGAACTGTGAACTGTGACCTGCGAACTGTGAAGGGTGCACTGTGCACTGTGAACTGTGAACTGTGAAATGTGAACTGTGAACTGTGAACTGTGAACTGTGAACTGTGATCTGTGAATAGTGAACTGTGAACTGTGAACTGTGAACGACGAATTATGAACTGTGAACTGTGAAATGAGGACTGAGAAATGTGAACTGTGAAATGTGAACTGTGAACTGTGAATTGCGAACTTTGAACTGTGAACTGTGAACTGTGAACTGTGAACTGTGACCTGTGAAGGGTGCACTGTGCACTGTGAACTGTGAACTGTGAACTGTGAAATGAAGACTGTGAACTGTGACCTGTGAACTTTGAAGAGTGCACTGCAAATTGTGGACTGTGAACGGCGACTTGTGAACTGTGAAATGTGAACTGAGAACTGTAAACTGTGAACCGTGAACTGTAAACTGTGAACCGTGAACTGTGAACTGTGAAATGAAGACTGTGAAGTGTGAACTGTGAACTGTGAACTGTGAACTGTGAACTGTGAACTGTGAACTGTGAACTGTGAACTGTGAGCTGTGAACTGTGAAGGGTGCACTGTGCACTGTGAAATGTGAACTGTGAACTGTGAACTGTGAACGACGAATTATGAACTGTGAACTGTGAAATGAGCACTGAGAAATGTGAACTGTGAAATATGAACTGTGAACTGTGAATTGCGAACTTTGAACTTTGAACTGTGAACTGTGAACTGTGAACTGTGAACTGTGAACTGTGCACTGTGAACTGTGAACTGTGAACAGTGAACTGTGAACTGTGAACTGTCATCTGCGAGCTGTGAACTTTGAAGTGTGCAATGTGAACTTTGAACTGTGAGCTGTGAAGTGTGAAGGGTGCACTGCAAATTGTGAACTGTGAACTGTGAAGTGTGAACTGTGAACTGTGAACTGAGATCTGTGAACAGTGAACTGTGAACTGTGAACTGTGAACTGTGAACTGCGTTTTGTGAACAGTGAACTGTGAACTGTGAGCTGTGAACTGTGAAGGGTGCACTGTGCACTGTGAAATGTGAACTGTGAACTGTGAACTGTGAACGACGAATTATGAACTGTGAACTGTGAAATGAGCACTGAGAAATGTGAACTGTGAAATATGAACTGTGAACTGTGAATTGCGAACTTTGAACTTTGAACTGTGAACTGTGAACTGTGAACTGTCAATTGTGAACTGTCAATTGTGAACTGTCAATTGTGAACTGTCAATTGTGAACTGTCAATTGTGAACTGTCAATTGTGAACTGTCAATTGTGAACTGTCAATTGTGAACTGTCAATTGTGAACTGTCAATTGTGAACTGTCAATTGTGAACTGTCAATTGTGAACTGTCAACTGTGAACTGTCAACTGTGAACTGTCAACTGTGAACTGTCAACTGTGAAATGTCAACTGTGAACTGTGAACTGTGAGCTGTGAACTTTGAAGTGTGGAGTGCAAATTGTGAACTCTGAACGGCGGATTTTGAACTGTGAAATGTGAACTGCGAGTGGTGAACATTGAAGTGTTCACTGCAAATTGTGAACTGTAAACGACGAATTATGAACTGTGAACTGTGAAATGAGGACTGAGAAATGTGAACTGTGAAATGTGAACTGTGAACTGTGAACTGTGAATTGCGAACTTTGAACTGTGAACTGTGAACTGTGCACTGTGAACTGTGAATTGTGAACTGTGAACAATGAACTGTGAACTGTGACCTGCGAACTGTGAATTGTGAACTGTGAACAATGAACTGTGAACTGTGACCTGCGAACTGTGAAGGGTGCACTGTGCACTGTGCACTGTGAACTGTGAACTGTGAACTGTGAACTGTGAACTGTGAACTGTGAACTGTGAAATGTGAAGGGTGCACTGCAAATTGTGAACTGTGAACTGTGAACTGTGAACTGTGAACTGTGAACTGTGAGCTGTGAACTTTGAAGTGTGCAGTGCAAATTGTGATCTCTGAACGGCGGATTGTGAACTGTGAAATGTGAACTGCGAGTGGTGAACATTGAAGTGTTCACTGCAAATTGTGAACTGTTAACGACCAATTATGAACTGTGAACTGTGAAATGAGGACTGAGAAATGTGAACTGTGAAATGTGAACTGTGAACTGTGAACTGTGAATTGCGAACTTTGAACTGTGAACTGTCAACTGTGAACTGTCAACTGTGAACTGTCAACTGTGAACTGTCAACTGTGAACTGTCAACTGTGAACTGTCAACTGTGAACTGTCAACTGTGAAGGGTGCACTGCAAGTTGTGGACTGTGAACGGCGACTTGTGAACTGTGAAATGTGAACTGAGAACTGTAAACTGTGAACCGTGAACTGTGAACTGTGAACTATGAACAGTGAACTGTGCACTGTGAACTGTGACCTGTGAAGTGTGAACTGTGAACTGTAAGCTGTGAACTTTGAAGGGTGCACTGCAAATTGTGAACTGTGAACGGCGAATTGTGAAGTGTGAACTGTGAAATGAAGACTGTGAACTGTGAACTGTGAACTGTGAACAGTGAACTGTGAACTGTGAACTGTCATCTGCGAGCTGTGAACTTTGAAGTGTGCAATGTGAACTTTGAACTGTGAGCTGTGAAGTGTGAAGGGTGCACTGCAAATTGTGAACTGTGAACTGTGAAGTGTGAACTGTGAACTGTGAACTGAGATCTGTGAACAGTGAACTGTGAACTGTGAACTGTGAACTGCGTTTTGTGAACAGTGAACTGTGAACTGTGAGCTGTGAACTGTGAAGGGTGCACTGCAAATTGTGAACTGTGAACAGTGAACTGTGCACTGTGAACTGTGAAATGTGAACTGTGAACTGTGACCTGTGAACTTTGAAGAGTGCACTGCAAATTGTGGACTGTGAACGGCGACTTGTGAACTGTGAAATGTGAACTGAGAACTGTAAACTGTGAACCGTGAACTGTGAACTGTGAACTATGAACAGTGAACTGTGAACTGTGACCTGTGAAGTGTGAACTGTGAACTGTGAGCTGTGAACTTTGAAGGGTGCACTGCAAATTGTGAACTGTGAACGGCGAATTGTGAAGTGTGAACTGTGAAATGAAGACTGTGAACTGTGAACTGTGAACTGTGAACTGTGAACTGTGAACTGTGAACTGTGAACTGTGAACTGTGAACTGTGAAATGTGAACTGAGAACTGTAAACTGTGAACAGTGAACTGTGAACTGTGAACTGCGATCTGTGAAGTGTGAACTGTGAACTGTGAGCTGTGAACTTTGAAGGGTGCACTGCAAATTGTGAACTGTGAACGGCGAATTGTGAAGTGTGAACTGTGAAATGAAGACTGTGAAGTGTGAACTCTGAGCTGTGAACTGTGAACTGTGAACTGTGAACTGTGAACTGTCAACTGTCAACTGTGAACTTTGAACTGTGAGCTGTGAAGTGTGAAGGGTGCACTGCAAATTGTGAACTGTGAACTGTGAAGTGTGAACTGTGAACTGTGAACTGTGAACTGAGATCTGTGAACAGTGAACTGTGAACTGTGAACTGCGTTTTGTGAACAGTGAACTGTGAACTGTGAGCTGTGAACTGTGAAGGGTGCACTGCAAATTGTGAACTGTGAACAGTGAACTGTGCACTGTGAACTGTGAAATGTGAACTGTGAACTGTGACCTGTGAACTTTGAAGAGTGCACTGCAAATTGTGGACTGTGAACGGCGACTTGTGAACTGTGAAATGTGAACTGAGAACTGTAAACTGTGAACCGTGGACTGTGAACTGTGAACTATGAACAGTGAACTGTGCACTGTGAACTGTGACCTGTGAAGTGTGAACTGTGAACTGTGAGCTGTGAACTTTGAAGGGTGCACTGCAAATTGTGAACTGTGAACGGCGAATTGTGAAGTGTGAACTGTGAAATGAAGACTGTGAACTGTGAACTGTGAACTGTGAACTGTGAACTGTGAACTGTGAACTGTGAACTGTGAACTGTGAACTGTGAACTGTGAAATGTGAACTGAGAACTGTAAACTGTGAACAGTGAACTGTGCACTGTGAACTGCGATCTGTGAAGTGTGAACTGTGAACTGTGAGCTGTGAACTTTGAAGGGTGCACTGCAAATTGTGAACTGTGAACCGCGAATTGTGAAGTGTGAACTGTGAAATGAAGACTGTGAAGTGTGAACTCTGAGCTGTGAACTGAGATCAGTAAACTGTGAACTGTGATCTGTGAACTGTGAACTGCGATCTGTGAAGTGTGAACTGTGAACTGTGAGCTGTGAACTTTGAAGGGTGCACTGCAAATTGTGAACTGTGAACGGCGAATTGTGAAGTGTGAACTGTGAAATGAAGACTGTGAACTGTGACCTGTGAACTTTGAAGAGTGCACTGCAAATTGTGGACTTTGAACGGCGACTTGTGAACTGTGAAATGTGAACTGAGAATTGTAAACTGTGAACCGTGAACTGTGAACTGTGAAATGAAGACTGTGAAGTGTGAACTGTGAACTGTGAACTGTGAACTGTGAACTGTGAACTGTGAACTGTGAACTGTGAACTGTGAACTGTGAACTGTGAACTGTGAACTGTGAACTGTGAACTGTGAACTGTGAACTGTGAACTGTGAACTGTGAACTGTGAACAGTGAACTGTGAACTGTGAACTGTGAACTGTGAACTGTGAACTGTGAACTGTGAACTGTGAACTGTGAACTGTGAACTGTGAACTGTGAGCTGTGAAGTGTGAAGGGTGCACTGCAAATTGTGAACTGTGAACTGTGAACTGTCATCTGCGAGCTGTGAACTTTGAAGTGTGCAATGTGAACTTTGAACTGTGAGCTGTGAAGTGTGAAGGGTGCACTGCAAATTGTGAACTGTGAACTGTGAAGTGTGAACTGTGAACTGTGAACTGTGAACTGAGATCTGTGAACAGTGAACTGTGAACTGTGAACTGTGAACTGCGTTTTGTGAACAGTGAACTGTGAACTGTGAGCTGTGAACTTTGAAGTGTGCACTGCAAATAGTGAAATGTGCACGGCGAATTGTGAACTGTGAAATGTGAACTGAGAACTGTAAACTGTGAACAGTGAACTGTGCACTGTGAACTGCGATCTGTGAAGTGTGAACTGTGAACTGTGAGCTGCGAACTGTGCACTGTGAACTGTGAAATGTGAACTGTGAACTGTGACCTGTGAACTTTGAAGAGTGCACTGAAAATTGTGGACTGTGAACGGCGACTTGTGAACTGTGAAATGTGAACTGAGAACTGTAAACTGTGAACCGTGAACTGTGAACTGTGAACTATGAACAGTGAACTGTGCACTGTGAACTGTGACCTGTGAAGTGTGAACTCTGAACTGTGAGCTGTGATCTTTGAAGGGTGCACTGCAAATTGTGAACTGTGAACGGCGAATTGTGAAGTGTGAACTGTGAAATGAAGACTGTGAACTGTGAACTGTGAACTGTGAACTGTGAACTGTGAACTGTGAACTGTGAACTGTGAACTGTGAACTGTGAACTGTGAACTGTGAAATGTGAACTGAGAACTGTAAACTGTGAACAGTGAACTGTGCACTGTGAACTGCGATCTGTGAAGTGTGAACTGTGAACTGTGAGCTGTGAACTTTGAAGGGTGCACTGCAAATTGTGAACTGTGAACGGCGAATTGTGAAGTGTGAACTGTGAAATGAAGACTGTGAAGTGTGAACTCTGAGCTGTGAACTGAGATCAGTAAACTGTGAACTTTGAACTGTGATCTGTGAACTGTGAACTGTGAACTGTGAACTGCGATCTGTGAAGTGTGAACTGTGAACTGTGAACTGTGAGCTGTGAAGTGTGAAGGGTGCACTGCAAATTGTGAACTGTGAACTGTGAAGTGTGAACTGTGAACTGTGAACTGAGATCTGTGAACAGTGAACTGTGAACTGTGAACTGCGTTTTGTGAACAGTGAACTGTGAACTGTGAGCTGTGAACTGTGAAGGGTGCACTGCAAATTGTGAACTGTGAACAGTGAACTGTGCACTGTGAACTGTGAAATGTGAACTGTGAACTGTGACCTGTGAACTTTGAAGAGTGCACTGCAAATTGTGGACTGTGAACGGCGACTTGTGAACTGTGAAATGTGAACTGAGAACTGTAAACTGTGAACCGTGGACTGTGAACTGTGAACTATGAACAGTGAACTGTGCACTGTGAACTGTGACCTGTGAAGTGTGAACTGTGAACTGTGAGCTGTGAACTTTGAAGGGTGCACTGCAAATTGTGAACTGTGAACGGCGAATTGTGAAGTGTGAACTGTGAAATGAAGACTGTGAACTGTGAACTGTGAACTGTGAACTGTGAACTGTGAACTGTGAACTGTGAACTGTGAACTGTGAACTGTGAACTGTGAACTGTGAACTGTGAAATGTGAACTGAGAACTGTAAACTGTGAACAGTGAACTGTGCACTGTGAACTGCGATCTGTGAAGTGTGAACTGTGAACTGTGAGCTGTGAACTTTGAAGGGTGCACTGCAAATTGTGAACTGTGAACCGCGAATTGTGAAGTGTGAACTGTGAAATGAAGACTGTGAAGTGTGAACTCTGAGCTGTGAACTGAGATCAGTAAACTGTGAACTGTGATCTGTGAACTGTGAACTGCGATCTGTGAAGTGTGAACTGTGAACTGTGAGCTGTGAACTTTGAAGGGTGCACTGCAAATTGTGAACTGTGAACGGCGAATTGTGAAGTGTGAACTGTGAAATGAAGACTGTGAACTGTGACCTGTGAACTTTGAAGAGTGCACTGCAAATTGTGGACTTTGAACGGCGACTTGTGAACTGTGAAATGTGAACTGAGAACTGTAAACTGTGAACCGTGAACTGTGAACTGTGAAATGAAGACTGTGAAGTGTGAACTGTGAACTGTGAACTGTGAACTGTGAACTGTGAACTGTGAACTGTGAACTGTGAACTGTGAACTGTGAACTGTGAACTGTGAACTGTGAACTGTGAACTGTGAACTGTGAACTGTGAACTGTGAACTGTGAACTGTGAACAGTGAACTGTGAACTGTGAACTGTGAACTGTGAACTGTGAACTGTGAACTGTGAACTGTGAACTGAGATCTGTGAACAGTGAACTGTGAACTGTGAGCTGTGAAGTGTGAAGGGTGCACTGCAAATTGTGAACTGTGAACTGTGAACTGTCATCTGCGAGCTGTGAACTTTGAAGTGTGCAATGTGAACTTTGAACTGTGAGCTGTGAAGTGTGAAGGGTGCACTGCAAATTGTGAACTGTGAACTGTGAAGTGTGAACTGTGAACTGTGAACTGTGAACTGAGATCTGTGAACAGTGAACTGTGAACTGTGAACTGTGAACTGCGTTTTGTGAACAGTGAACTGTGAACTGTGAGCTGTGAACTTTGAAGTGTGCACTGCAAATAGTGAAATGTGCACGGCGAATTGTGAACTGTGAAATGTGAACTGAGAACTGTAAACTGTGAACAGTGAACTGTGCACTGTGAACTGCGATCTGTGAAGTGTGAACTGTGAACTGTGAGCTGCGAACTGTGCACTGTGAACTGTGAAATGTGAACTGTGAACTGTGACCTGTGAACTTTGAAGAGTGCACTGAAAATTGTGGACTGTGAACGGCGACTTGTGAACTGTGAAATGTGAACTGAGAACTGTAAACTGTGAACCGTGAACTGTGAACTGTGAACTATGAACAGTGAACTGTGCACTGTGAACTGTGACCTGTGAAGTGTGAACTCTGAACTGTGAGCTGTGATCTTTGAAGGGTGCACTGCAAATTGTGAACTGTGAACGGCGAATTGTGAAGTGTGAACTGTGAAATGAAGACTGTGAACTGTGAACTGTGAACTGTGAACTGTGAACTGTGAACTGTGAACTGTGAACTGTGAACTGTGAACTGTGAACTGTGAAATGTGAACTGAGAACTGTAAACTGTGAACAGTGAACTGTGCACTGTGAACTGCGATCTGTGAAGTGTGAACTGTGAACTGTGAGCTGTGAACTTTGAAGGGTGCACTGCAAATTGTGAACTGTGAACGGCGAATTGTGAAGTGTGAACTGTGAAATGAAGACTGTGAAGTGTGAACTCTGAGCTGTGAACTGAGATCAGTAAACTGTGAACTTTGAACTGTGATCTGTGAACTGTGAACTGTGAACTGTGAACTGCGATCTGTGAAGTGTGAACTGTGAACTGTGAACTGTGAGCTGTGAAGTGTGAAGGGTGCACTGCAAATTGTGAACTGTGAACTGTGAAGTGTGAACTGTGAACTGTGAACTGAGATCTGTGAACAGTGAACTGTGAACTGTGAACTGCGTTTTGTGAACAGTGAACTGTGAACTGTGAGCTGTGAACTGTGAAGGGTGCACTGCAAATTGTGAACTGTGAACAGTGAACTGTGCACTGTGAACTGTGAAATGTGAACTGTGAACTGTGACCTGTGAACTTTGAAGAGTGCACTGCAAATTGTGGACTGTGAACGGCGACTTGTGAACTGTGAAATGTGAACTGAGAACTGTAAACTGTGAACCGTGGACTGTGAACTGTGAACTATGAACAGTGAACTGTGCACTGTGAACTGTGACCTGTGAAGTGTGAACTGTGAACTGTGAGCTGTGAACTTTGAAGGGTGCACTGCAAATTGTGAACTGTGAACGGCGAATTGTGAAGTGTGAACTGTGAAATGAAGACTGTGAACTGTGAACTGTGAACTGTGAACTGTGAACTGTGAACTGTGAACTGTGAACTGTGAACTGTGAACTGTGAACTGTGAACTGTGAACTGTGAAATGTGAACTGAGAACTGTAAACTGTGAACAGTGAACTGTGCACTGTGAACTGCGATCTGTGAAGTGTGAACTGTGAACTGTGAGCTGTGAACTTTGAAGGGTGCACTGCAAATTGTGAACTGTGAACCGCGAATTGTGAAGTGTGAACTGTGAAATGAAGACTGTGAAGTGTGAACTCTGAGCTGTGAACTGAGATCAGTAAACTGTGAACTGTGATCTGTGAACTGTGAACTGCGATCTGTGAAGTGTGAACTGTGAACTGTGAGCTGTGAACTTTGAAGGGTGCACTGCAAATTGTGAACTGTGAACGGCGAATTGTGAAGTGTGAACTGTGAAATGAAGACTGTGAACTGTGACCTGTGAACTTTGAAGAGTGCACTGCAAATTGTGGACTTTGAACGGCGACTTGTGAACTGTGAAATGTGAACTGAGAACTGTAAACTGTGAACCGTGAACTGTGAACTGTGAAATGAAGACTGTGAAGTGTGAACTGTGAACTGTGAACTGTGAACTGTGAACTGTGAACTGTGAACTGTGAACTGTGAACTGTGAACTGTGAACTGTGAACTGTGAACTGTGAACTGTGAACTGTGAACAGTGAACTGTGAACTGTGAACTGTGAACTGTGAACTGTGAACTGTGAACTGTGAACTGTGAACTGAGATCTGTGAACAGTGAACTGTGAACTGTGAACTGCGTTTTGTGAACAGTGAACTGTGAACTGTGAGCTGTGAACTGTGAAGGGTGCACTGCAAATTGTGAACTGTGAACAGTGAACTGTGCACTGTGAACTGTGAAATGTGAACTGTGAACTGTGACCTGTGAACTTTGAAGAGTGCACTGCAAATTGTGGACTGTGAACGGCGACTTGTGAACTGTGAAATGTGAACTGAGAACTGTAAACTGTGAACCGTGGACTGTGAACTGTGAACTATGAACAGTGAACTGTGCACTGTGAACTGTGACCTGTGAAGTGTGAACTGTGAACTGTGAGCTGTGAACTTTGAAGGGTGCACTGCAAATTGTGAACTGTGAACGGCGAATTGTGAAGTGTGAACTGTGAAATGAAGACTGTGAACTGTGAACTGTGAACTGTGAACTGTGAACTGTGAACTGTGAACTGTGAACTGTGAACTGTGAACTGTGAACTGTGAACTGTGAACTGTGAAATGTGAACTGAGAACTGTAAACTGTGAACAGTGAACTGTGCACTGTGAACTGCGATCTGTGAAGTGTGAACTGTGAACTGTGAGCTGTGAACTTTGAAGGGTGCACTGCAAATTGTGAACTGTGAACCGCGAATTGTGAAGTGTGAACTGTGAAATGAAGACTGTGAAGTGTGAACTCTGAGCTGTGAACTGAGATCAGTAAACTGTGAACTGTGATCTGTGAACTGTGAACTGCGATCTGTGAAGTGTGAACTGTGAACTGTGAGCTGTGAACTTTGAAGGGTGCACTGCAAATTGTGAACTGTGAACGGCGAATTGTGAAGTGTGAACTGTGAAATGAAGACTGTGAACTGTGACCTGTGAACTTTGAAGAGTGCACTGCAAATTGTGGACTTTGAACGGCGACTTGTGAACTGTGAAATGTGAACTGAGAACTGTAAACTGTGAACCGTGAACTGTGAACTGTGAAATGAAGACTGTGAAGTGTGAACTGTGAACTGTGAACTGTGAACTGTGAACTGTGAACTGTGAACTGTGAACTGTGAACTGTGAACTGTGAACTGTGAACTGTGAACTGTGAACTGTGAACTGTGAACTGTGAACTGTGAACAGTGAACTGTGAACTGTGAACTGTGAACTGTGAACTGTGAACTGTGAACTGTGAACTGTGAACTGTGAACTGTGAACTGTGAACTGTGAGCTGTGAAGTGTGAAGGGTGCACTGCAAATTGTGAACTGTGAACTGTGAACTGTCATCTGCGAGCTGTGAACTTTGAAGTGTGCAATGTGAACTTTGAACTGTGAGCTGTGAAGTGTGAAGGGTGCACTGCAAATTGTGAACTGTGAACTGTGAAGTGTGAACTGTGAACTGTGAACTGTGAACTGAGATCTGTGAACAGTGAACTGTGAACTGTGAACTGTGAACTGCGTTTTGTGAACAGTGAACTGTGAACTGTGAGCTGTGAACTTTGAAGTGTGCACTGCAAATAGTGAAATGTGCACGGCGAATTGTGAACTGTGAAATGTGAACTGAGAACTGTAAACTGTGAACAGTGAACTGTGCACTGTGAACTGCGATCTGTGAAGTGTGAACTGTGAACTGTGAGCTGCGAACTGTGCACTGTGAACTGTGAAATGTGAACTGTGAACTGTGACCTGTGAACTTTGAAGAGTGCACTGAAAATTGTGGACTGTGAACGGCGACTTGTGAACTGTGAAATGTGAACTGAGAACTGTAAACTGTGAACCGTGAACTGTGAACTGTGAACTATGAACAGTGAACTGTGCACTGTGAACTGTGACCTGTGAAGTGTGAACTCTGAACTGTGAGCTGTGATCTTTGAAGGGTGCACTGCAGATTGTGAACTGTGAACGGCGAATTGTGAAGTGTGAACTGTGAAATGAAGACTGTGAACTGTGAACTGTGAACTGTGAACTGTGAACTGTGAACTGTGAACTGTGAACTGTGAACTGTGAACTGTGAAATGTGAACTGAGAACTGTAAACTGTGAACAGTGAACTGTGCACTGTGAACTGCGATCTGTGAAGTGTGAACTGTGAACGGTGAGCTGTGAACTTTGAAGGGTGCACTGCAAATTGTGAACTGTGAACGGCGAATTGTGAAGTGTGAACTGTGAAATGAAGACTGTGAAGTGTGAACTCTGAGCTGTGAACTGAGATCAGTAAACTGTGAACTTTGAACTGTGATCTGTGAACTGTGAACTGTGAACTGTGAACTGCGATCTGTGAAGTGTGAACTGTGAACTGTGAACTGTGAGCTGTGAAGTGTGAAGGGTGCACTGCAAATTGTGAACTGTGAACTGTGAAGTGTGAACTGTGAACTGTGAACTGTGAACTGAGATCTGTGAACAGTGAACTGTGAACTGTGAACTGTGAACTGCGTTTTGTGAACAGTGAACTGTGAACTGTGAGCTGTGAACTTTGAAGTGTGCACTGCAAATAGTGAAATGTGCACGGCGAATTGTGAACTGTGAAATGTGAACTGAGAACTGTAAACTGTGAACAGTGAACTGTGCACTGTGAACTGCGATCTGTGAAGTGTGAACTGTGAACTGTGAGCTGTGAACTGTGCACTGTGAACTGTGAAATGTGAACTGTGAACTGTGACCTGTGAACTTTGAAGAGTGCACTGCAAATTGTGGACCTGTGAACGGCGACTTGTGAACTGTGAAATGTGAACTGAGAACTGTAAACTGTGAACCGTGAACTGTGAACTGTGAACTATGAACAGTGAACTGTGCACTGTGAACTGTGACCTGTGAAGTGTGAACTGTGAACTGTGAGCTGTGAACTTTGAAGGGTGCACTGCAAATTGTGAACTGTGAACGGCGAATTGTGAAGTGTGAACTGTGAAATGAAGACTGTGAACTGTGAACTGTGAACTGTGAACTGTGAACTGTGAACTGTGAACTGTGAACTGTGAACTGTGAACTGTGAACTGTGAACTGTGAAATGTGAACTGAGAACTGTAAACTGTGAACAGTGAACTGTGCACTGTGAACTGCGATCTGTCAAGTGTGAACTGTGAACTGTGAGCTGTGAACTTTGAAGGGTGCACTGCAAATTGTGAACTGTGAACGGCGAATTGTGAAGTGTGAACTGTGAAATGAAGACTGTGAACTGTGACCTGTGAACTTTGAAGAGTGCACTGCAAATTGTGGACTGTGAACGGCGACTTGTGAACTGTGAAATGTGAACTGAGAACTGTAAACTGTGAACCGTGAACTGTAAACTGTGAACCGTGAACTGTGAACCGTGAACTGTGAACCGTGAAATGAAGACTGTGAAATGAAGACTGTGAAGTGTGAACTGTGAACTGTGAACTGTGAACTGTGAACTGTGAACTGTGAACTGTGAACTGTGAACTGTGAACTGTGAACTGTGAACTGTGAACTGTGAACTGTGAACTGTGAACTGTGAACTGTGAACTGTGAACTGTGAACTGTGAACTGTGAACTGTGAACTGTGAACTGTGAACTGTGAACTGTGAACTGTGAACTGTGAACTGTGAACTGTGAACTGTGAACTGTGAACTGTGAACTGTGAACTGTGAACTGTGAACTGTGAACTGTGAACTGTGAACTGTGAACTGTGAACTGTGAACTGTGAACTGTGAACTGTGAACTGTGAACTGTGAACTGTGAACTGTGAACTGTGAACTGTGAACTGTGAACTGTGAACTGTGAACTGTGAACTGTGAACTGTGAACTGTGAACTGTGAACTGTGAACTGTGAACTGTGAACTGTGAACTGTGAACTGTGAACTGTGAACTGTGAACTGTGAACTGTGAACTGTGAACTGTGAACTGTGAACTGTGAACAGTGAACTGTGAACTGTGAACTGTGAACTGTGAACTGTGAACTGTGAACTGTGAACTGTGAACTGTGATCTGTGAACTGTGAACTGTGAACTGTGAACTGTGAACTGTGAACTGTGAACTGTGAACTGTAAACTGTGAACTGTAAACTGTGAACTGTAAACTGTGAACTGTAAACTGTAAACTGTGAACTGTAAACTGTGAACTGTGAACTGTGAACTGTGAACTGTGAACTGTGAGCTGTGAAGTGTGAAGGGTGCACTGCAAATTGTGAACTGTGAACTGTGAACTGTCATCTGCGAGCTGTGAACTTTGAAGTGTGCAATGTGAACTTTGAACTGTGAGCTGTGAAGTGTGAAGGGTGCACTGCAAATTGTGAACTGTGAACTGTGAAGTGTGAACTGTGAACTGTGAACTGTGAACTGAGATCTGTGAACAGTGAACTGTGAACTGTGAACTGTGAACTGCGTTTTGTGAACAGTGAACTGTGAACTGTGAGCTGTGAACTTTGAAGTGTGCACTGCAAATAGTGAAATGTGCACGGCGAATTGTGAACTGTGAAATGTGAACTGAGAACTGTAAACTGTGAACAGTGAACTGTGCACTGTGAACTGCGATCTGTGAAGTGTGAACTGTGAACTGTGAGCTGTGAACTTTGAAGGGTGCACTGCAAATTGTGAACTGTGAACGGCGAATTGTGAAGTGTGAACTGTGAAATGAAGACTGTGAAGTGTGAACTCTGAGCTGTGAACTGAGATCAGTAAACTGTGAACTTTGAACTGTGATCTGTGAACTGTGAACTGTGAACTGTGAACTGCGATCTGTGAAGTGTGAACTGTGAACTGTGAGCTGTGAACTTTGAAGGGTGCACTGCAAATTGTGAACTGTGAAATGAAGACTGTGAAGTGTGAACTCTGAGCTGTGAACTGAGATCAGTAAACTGCGAACTGTGAACTGTGAACTGTGAACTGTGATCTGTGAACTGTGAACAGTGAACTGTGAACAGTGAACTGTGAACTGTGAACTGTGAACTGTGAACTGTGAGCAGTGATCTGTGAACTGTGAACTGTGAACTGCGTTTTGTGAACAATGAACTGTGAACTGCGTTTTGTGAACAGTGAACTGTGAACTGTGAGCTGTGAACTTTGAAGTGTGCACTGCAAATAGTGAAATGTGAACGGCGAATTGTGATCTGTGAAATGTGAACTGAGAACTGTAAACTGTGAACCGTGAACTGTGAACTGTGAACTGTGAACTGTGACCAGTGAACTGCGCACTGTGAACTGTGAACTGTGAACTGTGAGCAGTGAACTGTGAACTGTGAACTGCGTTTTGTGAACAATGAACTGTGAACTGCGTTTTGTGAACAGTGAACTGTGAACTGTGAGCTGTGAACTTTGAAGAGTGCACTGCAAATTGTGAACTGTGAACGGCGAATTGTGAACTGTGAAATGTGTACTGGGAACTGTGATCTGTGAACTGTGAACTGTGAACTGTGAGCTGTGAACTTGGAAGGGTGCACTGCAAATTGTGAACTGTGAACGGCGAATTGTGAAGTGTGAACTGTGAAATGAGAACTGTGAACTGCGATCTGTGAACTTTGAAGTGTGCACTGCAAATTGTGAACTGTGAACGGCGGATTGTGAACTGTGAACTGTTAACTGTGAACTGTGTACTGTGAACTGTGAACTGTGAACTGTGAACTGTGAACTGTGAACTGTGAACTGTGAACTGTGAACTGTGAACTGTGAACTGTGAACTGTGAACTGTGAACTGTGAACTGTGAACTGTGAACTGTGAGCTGTGAACTTTGAAGTGTGGAGTGCAAATTGTGAACTCTGAACGGCGGATTGTGAACTGTGAAATGTGAACTGCGAGTGGTGAACATTGAAGTGTTCACTGCAAATTGTGAACTGTAAACGACGAATTATGAACTGTGAACTGTGAAATGAGGACTGAGAAATGTGAACTGTGAAATGTGAACTGTGAACTGTGAATTGCGAACTTTGAACTGTGAACTGTGAACTGTGCACTGTGAACTGTGAATTGTGAACTGTGAACAATGAACTGTGAACTGTGACCTGCGAACTGTGAAGGGTGCACTGTGCACTGTGAACTGTGAACTTTGAAGGGTGCACTGCAAATTGTGAACTGTGAACGGCGAATTGTGAAGTGTGAACTGTGAAATGAGAACTGTGAACTGCGATCTGTGAACTTTGAAGTGTGCACTGCAAATTGTGAACTGTGAACGGCGGATTGTGAACTGTGAACTGTTAACTGTGAACTGTGTACTGTGTACTGTGAACTGTGAACTGTGAACTGTGAACTGTGAACTGTGAACTGTGAACTGTGAACTGTGAACTGTGAACTGTGAACTGTGAGCTGTGAACTTTGAAGTGTGGAGTGCAAATTGTGAACTCTGAACGGCGGATTGTGAACTGTGAAATGAAGACTGTGAAGTGTGAACTCTGAGCTGTGAACTGAGATCAGTAAACTGTGAACTGTGATCTGTGAACTGTGAACTGCGATCTGTGAAGTGTGAACTGTGAACTGTGAGCTGTGAACTTTGAAGGGTGCACTGCAAATTGTGAACTGTGAACGGCGAATTGTGAAGTGTGAACTGTGAAATGAAGACTGTGAACTGTGACCTGTGAACTTTGAAGAGTGCACTGCAAATTGTGGACTTTGAACGGCGACTTGTGAACTGTGAAATGTGAACTGAGAACTGTAAACTGTGAACCGTGAACTGTGAACTGTGAAATGAAGACTGTGAAGTGTGAACTGTGAACTGTGAACTGTGAACTGTGAACTGTGAACTGTGAACTGTGAACTGTGAACTGTGAACTGTGAACTGTGAACTGTGAACTGTGAACTGTGAACTGTGAACTGTGAACTGTGAACTGTGAACTGTGAACTGTGAACTGTGAACAGTGAACTGTGAACAGTGAACTGTGAACTGTGAACTGTGAACTGTGAACTGTGAACTGTGAACTGTGAACTGTGAACTGTGAACTGTGAACTGTGAACTGTGAGCTGTGAAGTGTGAAGGGTGCACTGCAAATTGTGAACTGTGAACTGTGAACTGTCATCTGCGAGCTGTGAACTTTGAAGTGTGCAATGTGAACTTTGAACTGTGAGCTGTGAAGTGTGAAGGGTGCACTGCAAATTGTGAACTGTGAACTGTGAAGTGTGAACTGTGAACTGTGAACTGTGAACTGTGAGCTGTGAACTTTGAAGTGTGCACTGCAAATAGTGAAATGTGCACGGCGAATTGTGAACTGTGAAATGTGAACTGAGAACTGTAAACTGTGAACAGTGAACTGTGCACTGTGAACTGCGATCTGTGAAGTGTGAACTGTGAACTGTGAGCTGCGAACTGTGCACTGTGAACTGTGAAATGTGAACTGTGAACTGTGACCTGTGAACTTTGAAGAGTGCACTGAAAATTGTGGACTGTGAACGGCGACTTGTGAACTGTGAAATGTGAACTGAGAACTGTAAACTGTGAACCGTGAACTGTGAACTGTGAACTATGAACAGTGAACTGTGCACTGTGAACTGTGACCTGTGAAGTGTGAACTCTGAACTGTGAGCTGTGATCTTTGAAGGGTGCACTGCAAATTGTGAACTGTGAACGGCGAATTGTGAAGTGTGAACTGTGAAATGAAGACTGTGAACTGTGAACTGTGAACTGTGAACTGTGAACTGTGAACTGTGAACTGTGAACTGTGAACTGTGAACTGTGAACTGTGAACTGTGAACTGTGAAATGTGAACTGAGAACTGTAAACTGTGAACAGTGAACTGTGCACTGTGAACTGCGATCTGTGAAGTGTGAACTGTGAACTGTGAGCTGTGAACTTTGAAGGGTGCACTGCAAATTGTGAACTGTGAACGGCGAATTGTGAAGTGTGAACTGTGAAATGAAGACTGTGAAGTGTGAACTCTGAGCTGTGAACTGAGATCAGTAAACTGTGAACTTTGAACTGTGATCTGTGAACTGTGAACTGTGAACTGTGAACTGCGATCTGTGAAGTGTGAACTGTGAACTGTGAACTGTGAGCTGTGAAGTGTGAAGGGTGCACTGCAAATTGTGAACTGTGAACTGTGAAGTGTGAACTTTGAACTGTGAACTGAGATCTGTGAACAGTGAACTGTGAACTGTGAACTGCGTTTTGTGAACAGTGAACTGTGAACTGTGAGCTGTGAACTGTGAAGGGTGCACTGCAAATTGTGAACTGTGAACAGTGAACTGTGCACTGTGAACTGTGAAATGTGAACTGTGAACTGTGACCTGTGAACTTTGAAGAGTGCACTGCAAATTGTGGACTGTGAACGGCGACTTGTGAACTGTGAAATGTGAACTGAGAACTGTAAACTGTGAACCGTGGACTGTGAACTGTGAACTATGAACTGCGATCTGTGAAGTGTGAACTGTGAACTGTGAGCTGTGAACTTTGAAGGGTGCACTGCAAATTGTGAACTGTGAACGGCGAATTGTGAAGTGTGAACTGTGAAATGAAGACTGTGAACTGTGACCTGTGAACTTTGAAGAGTGCACTGCAAATTGTGGACTTTGAACGGCGACTTGTGAACTGTGAAATGTGAACTGAGAACTGTAAACTGTGAACCATGAACTGTGAACTGTGAAATGAAGACTGTGAAGTGTGAACTGTGAACTGTGAACTGTGAACTGTGAACTGTGAACTGTGAACTGTGAACTGTGAACTGTGAACTGTGAACTGTGAACTGTGAACTGTGAACTGTGAACTGTGAACTGTGAACTGTGAACAGTGAACTGTGAACTGTGAACTGTGAACTGTGAACTGTGAACTGTGAACTGTGAACTGTGAACTGTGAACTGTGAACTGTGAACTGTGAACTGTGAGCTGTGAAGTGTGAAGGGTGCACTGCAAATTGTGAACTGTGAACTGTGAACTGTCATCTGCGAGCTGTGAACTTTGAAGTGTGCAATGTGAACTTTGAACTGTGAGCTGTGAAGTGTGAAGGGTGCACTGCAAATTGTGAACTGTGAACTGTGAAGTGTGAACTGTGAACTGTGAACTGTGAACTGAGATCTGTGAACAGTGAACTGTGAACTGTGAACTGTGAACTGCGTTTTGTGAACAGTGAACTGTGAACTGTGAGCTGTGAACTTTGAAGTGTGCACTGCAAATAGTGAAATGTGCACGGCGAATTGTGAACTGTGAAATGTGAACTGAGAACTGTAAACTGTGAACAGTGAACTGTGCACTGTGAACTGCGATCTGTGAAGTGTGAACTGTGAACTGTGAGCTGCGAACTGTGCACTGTGAACTGTGAAATGTGAACTGTGAACTGTGACCTGTGAACTTTGAAGAGTGCACTGAAAATTGTGGACTGTGAACGGCGACTTGTGAACTGTGAAATGTGAACTGAGAACTGTAAACTGTGAACCGTGAACTGTGAACTGTGAACTATGAACAGTGAACTGTGCACTGTGAACTGTGACCTGTGAAGTGTGAACTCTGAACTGTGAGCTGTGATCTTTGAAGGGTGCACTGCAAATTGTGAACTGTGAACGGCGAATTGTGAAGTGTGAACTGTGAAATGAAGACTGTGAACTGTGAACTGTGAACTGTGAACTGTGAACTGTGAACTGTGAACTGTGAACTGTGAACTGTGAACTGTGAACTGTGAACTGTGAAATGTGAACTGAGAACTGTAAACTGTGAACAGTGAACTGTGCACTGTGAACTGCGATCTGTGAAGTGTGAACTGTGAACTGTGAGCTGTGAACTTTGAAGGGTGCACTGCAAATTGTGAACTGTGAACGGCGAATTGTGAAGTGTGAACTGTGAAATGAAGACTGTGAAGTGTGAACTCTGAGCTGTGAACTGAGATCAGTAAACTGTGAACTTTGAACTGTGATCTGTGAACTGTGAACTGTGAACTGTGAACTGCGATCTGTGAAGTGTGAACTGTGAACTGTGAACTGTGAGCTGTGAAGTGTGAAGGGTGCACTGCAAATTGTGAACTGTGAACTGTGAAGTGTGAACTGTGAACTGTGAACTGTGAACTGAGATCTGTGAACAGTGAACTGTGAACTGTGAACTGTGAACTGCGTTTTGTGAACAGTGAACTGTGAACTGTGAGCTGTGAACTTTGAAGTGTGCACTGCAAATAGTGAAATGTGCACGGCGAATTGTGAACTGTGAAATGTGAACTGAGAACTGTAAACTGTGAACAGTGAACTGTGCACTGTGAACTGCGATCTGTGAAGTGTGAACTGTGAACTGTGAGCTGTGAACTGTGCACTGTGAACTGTGAAATGTGAACTGTGAACTGTGACCTGTGAACTTTGAAGAGTGCACTGCAAATTGTGGACTGTGAACGGCGACTTGTGAACTGTGAAATGTGAACTGAGAACTGTAAACTGTGAACCGTGAACTGTGAACTGTGAACTATGAACAGTGAACTGTGCACTGTGAACTGTGACCTGTGAAGTGTGAACTGTGAACTGTGAGCTGTGAACTTTGAAGGGTGCACTGCAAATTGTGAACTGTGAACGGCGAATTGTGAAGTGTGAACTGTGAAATGAAGACTGTGAACTGTGAACTGTGAACTGTGAACTGTGAACTGTGAACTGTGAACTGTGAACTGTGAACTGTGAACTGTGAAATGTGAACTGAGAACTGTAAACTGTGAACAGTGAACTGTGCACTGTGAACTGCGATCTGTCAAGTGTGAACTGTGAACTGTGAGCTGTGAACTTTGAAGGGTGCACTGCAAATTGTGAACTGTGAACGGCGAATTGTGAAGTGTGAACTGTGAAATGAAGACTGTGAACTGTGACCTGTGAACTTTGAAGAGTGCACTGCAAATTGTGGACTGTGAACGGCGACTTGTGAACTGTGAAATGTGAACTGAGAACTGTAAACTGTGAACCGTGAACTGTAAACTGTGAACCGTGAACTGTGAACCGTGAACTGTGAACCGTGAAATGAAGACTGTGAAGTGTGAACTGTGAACTGTGAACTGTGAACTGTGAACTGTGAACTGTGAACTGTGAACTGTGAACTGTGAACTGTGAACTGTGAACTGTGAACTGTGAACTGTGAACTGTGAACTGTGAACTGTGAACTGTGAACTGTGAACTGTGAACTGTGAACTGTGAACTGTGAACTGTGAACTGTGAACTGTGAACTGTGAACTGTGAACTGTGAACTGTGAACTGTGAACTGTGAACTGTGAACTGTGAACTGTGAACTGTGAACTGTGAACTGTGAACTGTGAACTGTGAACTGTGAACTGTGAACTGTGAACTGTGAACTGTGAACTGTGAACTGTGAACTGTGAACTGTGAACTGTGAACTGTGAACTGTGAACTGTGAACTGTGAACTGTGAACTGTGAACTGTGAACTGTGAACTGTGAACTGTGAACTGTGAACTGTGAACTGTGAACTGTGAACTGTGAACTGTGAACTGTGAACTGTGAACTGTGAACTGTGAACTGTGAACTGTGAACTGTGAACTGTGAACTGTGAACTGTGAACAGTGAACAGTGAACAGTGAACTGTGAACTGTGAACTGTGAACTGTGAACTGTGAACTGTGAACTGTGAACTGTGAACTGTGAACTGTGAACTGTGAACTGTGAACTGTGAACTGTGAACTGTGAACTGTGAACTGTGAACTGTGAACTGTGAACTGTGAACTGTGAACTGTGAACTGTGAACTGTGAACTGTGAACTGTGAACTGTGAACTGTGAACTGTAAACTGTGAACTGTAAACTGTGAACTGTAAACTGTGAACTGTGAACTGTGAACTGTGAACTGTGAGCTGTGAAGTGTGAAGGGTGCACTGCAAATTGTGAACTGTGAACTGTGAACTGTCATCTGCGAGCTGTGAACTTTGAAGTGTGCAATGTGAACTTTGAACTGTGAGCTGTGAAGTGTGAAGGGTGCACTGCAAATTGTGAACTGTGAACTGTGAAGTGTGAACTGTGAACTGTGAACTGTGAACTGAGATCTGTGAACAGTGAACTGTGAACTGTGAACTGTGAACTGCGTTTTGTGAACAGTGAACTGTGAACTGTGAGCTGTGAACTTTGAAGTGTGCACTGCAAATAGTGAAATGTGCACGGCGAATTGTGAACTGTGAAATGTGAACTGAGAACTGTAAACTGTGAACAGTGAACTGTGCACTGTGAACTGCGATCTGTGAAGTGTGAACTGTGAACTGTGAGCTGTGAACTTTGAAGGGTGCACTGCAAATTGTGAACTGTGAACGGCGAATTGTGAAGTGTGAACTGTGAAATGAAGACTGTGAAGTGTGAACTCTGAGCTGTGAACTGAGATCAGTAAACTGTGAACTTTGAACTGTGATCTGTGAACTGTGAACTGTGAACTGTGAACTGTGAACTGCGATCTGTGAAGTGTGAACTGTGAACTGTGAGCTGTGAACTTTGAAGGGTGCACTGCAAATTGTGAACTGTGAAATGAAGACTGTGAAGTGTGAACTCTGAGCTGTGAACTGAGATCAGTAAACTGCGAACTGTGAACTGTGAACTGTGAACTGTGATCTGTGAACTGTGAACAGTGAACTGTGAACAGTGAACTGTGAACTGTGAACTGTGAACTGTGAACTGTGAGCAGTGATCTGTGAACTGTGAACTGTGAACTGCGTTTTGTGAACAATGAACTGTGAACTGCGTTTTGTGAACAGTGCACTGTGAACTGTGAGCTGTGAACTTTGAAGTGTGCACTGCAAATAGTGAAATGTGAACGGCGAATTGTGATCTGTGAAATGTGAACTGAGAACTGTAAACTGTGAACCGTGAACTGTGAACTGTGAACTGTGACCAGTGAACTGCGCACTGTGAACTGTGAACTGTGAACTGTGAGCAGTGAACTGTGAACTGTGAACTGCGTTTTGTGAACAATCAACTGTGAACTGCGTTTTGTGAACAGTGAACTGTGAACTGTGAGCTATGAACTTTGAAGAGTGCACTGCAAATTGTGAACTGTGAACGGCGAATTGTGAACTGTGAAATGTGTACTGGGAACTGTGATCTGTGAACTGTGAACTGTGAACTGTGAGCTGTGAACTTTGAAGGGTGCACTGCAAATTGTGAACTGTGAACGGCGAATTGTGAAGTGTGAACTGTGAAATGAGAACTGTGAACTGCGATCTGTGAACTTTGAAGTGTGCACTGCAAATTGTGAACTGTGAACGGCGGATTGTGAACTGTGAACTGTTAACTGTGAACTGTGTACTGTGAACTGTGAACTGTGAACTGTGAACTGTGAACTGTGAACTGTGAACTGTGAACTGTGAACTGTGAACTGTGAACTGTGAACTGTGAACTGTGAGCTGTGAACTTTGAAGTGTGGAGTGCAAATTGTGAACTCTGAACGGCGGATTGTGAACTGTGAAATGTGAACTGCGAGTGGTGAACATTGAAGTGTTCACTGCAAATTGTGAACTGTAAACGACGAATTATGAACTGTGAACTGTGAAATGAGGACTGAGAAATGTGAACTGTGAAATGTGAACTGTGAACTGTGAATTGCGAACTTTGAACTGTGAACTGTGAACTGTGCACTGTGAACTGTGAATTGTGAACTGTGAACAATGAACTGTGAACTGTGACCTGCGAACTGTGAAGGGTGCACTGTGCACTGTGAACTGTGAACTGTGAAATGTGAACTGTGAACTGTGAACTGTGAACTGTGAACTGTGATCTGTGAATAGTGAACTGTGAACTGTGAACTGTGAACGACGAATTATGAACTGTGAACTGTGAAATGAGGACTGAGAAATGTGAACTGTGAAATGTGAACTGTGAACTGTGAATTGCGAACTTTGAACTGTGAACTGTGAACTGTGAACTGTGAACTGTGACCTGTGAAGGGTGCACTGTGCACTGTGAACTGTGAACTGTGAACTGTGAACTGTGAACTGTGAACTGTGATCTGTGAACAGTGAACAGTGAAATGTGCACTGTGAACTGTGAACTGTGAACTGTGAACTGTGAACTGTGAACTGTGAACTGTGAACTGTGACCTGTGAACTGTAAGGGTGCACTGTGCACTGTGAACTGTGAACTGTGAACTGTGAACGACGAATTATGAACTGTGAACTGTGAAATGAGCACTGAGAAATGTGAACTGTGAAATATGAACTGTGAACTGTGAATTGCGAACTTTGAACTGTGAACTGTGAACTGTGAACTGTGAACTGTGAACTGTGAACTGTGAACTGTGAACTGTGAACTGTGAACTGTGAACTGTGAACTGTGCACTGTGAACTGTCAATTGTGAACTGTGAACTGTCAACTGTGAACTGTCAACTGTGAACTGTCAACTGTGAACTGTCAACTGTGAACTGTCAACTGTGAACTGTCAACTGTGAACTGTCAACTGTGAACTGTCAACTGTGAACTGTCAACTGTGAACTGTCAACTGTGAACTGTCAACTGTGAACTGTCAACTGTGAACTGTCAACTGTGAACTGTCAACTGTGAACTGTCAACTGTGAACTGTCAACTGTGAACTGTCAACTGTGAACTGTCAACTGTGAACTGTCAACTGTGAACTGTCAACTGTGAACTGTCAACTGTGAACTGTCAACTGTGAACTGTCAACTGTGAACTGTCAACTGTGAACTGTCAACTGTGAACTGTCAACTGTGAACTGTCAACTGTGAACTGTCAACTGTGAACTGTCAACTGTGAACTGTCAACTGTGAACTGTCAACTGTGAACTGTCAACTGTGAACTGTCAACTGTGAACTGTCAACTGTGAACTGTGAACAATGAACTGTGAACAATGAACTGTGACCTGCGAACTGTGAAGGGTGCACTGTGCACTGTGAACTGTGAACTTTGAAGGGTGCACTGCAAATAGTGAACTGTGCACGGCGAATTGTGAAGTGTGAACTGTGAAATGAGAACTGTGAACTGCGATCTGTGAACTTTGAAGTGTGCACTGCAAATTGTGAACTGTGAACGGCGGATTGTGAACTGTGAACTGTTAACTGTGAACTGTGTACTGTGAACTGTGAACTGTGAACTGTGAACGGTGAACTGTGAACTGTGAACTGTGAACTGTAAACTGTGAACTGTGAGCTGTGAACTTTGAAGTGTGGAGTGCAAATTGTGAACTCTGAACGGCGGATTGTGAACTGTGAAATGTGAACTGCGAGTGGTGAACATTGAAGTGTTCACTGCAAATTGTGAACTGTAAACGACGAATTATGAACTGTGAACTGTGAAATGAGGACTGAGAAATGTGAACTGTGAAATGTGAACTGTGAACTGTGAATTGCGAACTTTGAACTGTGAACTGTGAACTGTGCACTGTGAACTGTGAATTGTGAACTGTGAACAATGACTTGTGAACTGTGACCTGCGAACTGTGAAGGGTGCACTGTGCACTGTGAACTGTGAACTGTGAAATGTGAACTGTGAATTGTGAACTGTGAACTGTGATCTGTGAATAGTGAACTGTGAACTGTGAACTGTGAACGACGAATTATGAACTGTGAACTGTGAAATGAGGACTGAGAAATGTGAACTGTGAAATGTGAACTGTGAACTGTGAATTGCGAACTTTGAACTGTGAACTGTGAACTGTGAACTGTGAACTGTGAACTGTGACCTGTGAACTGTGAAGGGTGCACTGTGCACTGTGAACTGTGAACTGTGAACTGTGAACTGTGAACTGTGAACTGTGAACTGTGAACTGTGAACTGTGAACTGTGAACTGTGATCTGTGAACAGTCAACAGTGAAATGTGCACTGTGAACTGTGAACTGTGAACTGTGAACTGTGAACTGTGAACTGTGAACTGTGAACTGTGAAGGGTGCACTGTGCACTGTGAACTGTGAACTGTGAACTGTGATCTGTGAACGACGAATTATGAACTGTGAACTGTGAAATGAGCACTGAGAAATGTGAACTGTGAAATATGAACTGTGAACTGTGAATTGCGAACTGTGAACTGTGAACTGTGAACTGTGAACTGTGAACTGTGAACTGTGAACTGTGAACTGTGAACTGTGAACTGTGAACTGTGAACTGTGAACTGTGAACTGTGAACTGTGAACTGTGAACTGTGAACTGTGAACTGTGAACTGTGAACTGTGAACTGTGAACTGTGAACTGTGAACTGTGAACTGTGAACTGTGAACTGTGAACTGTGAACTGTGAACTGTGAACTGTGAACTGTGAACTGTGAACTGTGAACTGTGAACTGTGAACTGTGAACTGTGAACTGTGAACTGTGAACTGTGAACTGTGAACTGTGAACTGTGAACTGTGAACTGTGAACTGTGAACTGTGAACTGTGAACTGTGAACTGTGAACTGTGAACTGTGAACTGTGAACTGTGAACTGTGAACTGTGAACTGTGAACTGTGAACTGTGAACTGTGAGCTGTGAACTGTGAACTGTGAACTGTGAACTGTGAGCAGTGAACTGTGAACTGTGAACTGCGTTTTGTGAACAATGAACTGTGAACTGCGTTTTGTGAACAGTGAACTGTGAACTGTGAGCTGTGAACTTTGAAGAGTGCACTGCAAATTGTGAACTGTGAACGGCGAATTGTGAACTGTGAAATGTGAACTGGGAACTGTGATCTGTGAACTGTGAACTGTGAACTGTGAGCTGTGAACTTTGAAGGGTGCACTGCAAATTGTGAACTGTGAACGGCGAATTGTGAAGTGTGAACTGTGAAATGAGAACTGTGAACTGCGATCTGTGAACTTTGAAGTGTGCACTGCAAATTGTGAACTGTGAACGGCGGATTGTGAACTGTGAACTGTTAACTGTGAACTGTGTACTGTGAACTGTGAACTGTGAATTGTGAACTGTGAACTGTGAACTGTGAACTGTGAACTGTGAACTGTGAACTGTGAACTGTGAACTGTGAGCTGTGAACTTTGAAGTGTGGAGTGCAAATTGTGAACTCTGAACGGCGGATTGTGAACTGTGAAATGTGAACTGCGAGTGGTGAACATTGAAGTGTTCACTGCAAATTGTGAACTGTAAACGACGAATTATGAACTGTGAACTGTGAAATGAGGACTGAGAAATGTGAACTGTGAAATGTGAACTGTGAACTGTGAATTGCGAACTTTGAACTGTGAACTGTGAACTGTGCACTGTGCACTGTGAACTGTGAATTGTGAACTGTGAACAATGAACTGTGAACTGTGACGTGCGAACTGTGAAGGGTGCACTGTGCACTGTGAACTGTGAACTGTGAAATGTGAACTGTGAACTGTGAACTGTGAACTGTGAACTGTGATCTGTGAATAGTGAACTGTGAACTGTGAACTGTGAACGACGAATTATGAACTGTGAACTGTGAAATGAGGACTGAGAAATGTGAACTGTGAAATGTGAACTGTGAACTGTGAATTGCGAACTTTGAACTGTGAACTGTGAACTGTGAACTGTGAACTGTGAACTGTGACCTGTGAAGGGTGCACTGTGCACTGTGAACTGTGAACTGTGAACTGTGAACTGTGAACTGTGAACTGTGAACTGTGAACTGTGAACTGTGATCTGTGAACAGTGAACAGTGAAATGTGCACTGTGAACTGTGAACTGTGAACTGTGAACTGTGAACTGTGAACTGTGAACTGTGAACTGTGACCTGTGAACTGTGAAGGGTGCACTGTGCACTGTGAACTGTGAACTGTGAACTGTGAACGACGAATTATGAACTGTGAACTGTGAAATGAGCACTGAGAAATGTGAACTGTGAAATATGAACTGTCAACTGTCAACTGTGAACTGTCAACTGTGAACTGTCAACTGTGAACTGTCAACTGTGAACTGTCAACTGTGAACTGTCAACTGTGAACTGTCAACTGTGAACTGTCAACTGTGAACTGTCAACTGTGAACTGTCAACTGTGAACTGTCAACTGTGAACTGTCAACTGTGAACTGTCAACTGTGAACTGTCAACTGTGAACTGTCAACTGTGAACTGTCAACTGTGAACTGTCAACTGTGAACTGTGAACAATGAACTGTGAACAATGAACTGTGACCTGCGAACTGTGAAGGGTGCACTGTGCACTGTGAACTGTGAACTGTGAACTGTGAACTTTGAAGGGTGCACTGCAAATAGTGAACTGTGCACGGCGAATTGTGAAGTGTGAACTGTGAAATGAGAACTGTGAACTGCGATCTGTGAACTTTGAAGTGTGCACTGCAAATTGTGAACTGTGAACGGCGGATTGTGAACTGTGAACTGTTAACTGTGAACTGTGTACTGTGAACTGTGAACTGTGAACGGTGAACTGTGAACTGTGAACTGTGAACTGTGAACTGTGAACTGTGAGCTGTGAACTTTGAAGTGTGGAGTGCAAATTGTGAACTCTGAACGGCGGATTGTGAACTGTGAAATGTGAACTGCGAGTGGTGAACATTGAAGTGTTCACTGCAAATTGTGAACTGTAAACGACGAATTATGAACTGTGAACTGTGAAATGAGGACTGAGAAATGTGAACTGTGAAATGTGAACTGTGAACTGTGAATTGCGAACTTTGAACTGTGAACTGTGAACTGTGCACTGTGAACTGTGAATTGTGAACTGTGAACAATGACTTGTGAACTGTGACCTGCGAACTGTGAAGGGTGCACTGTGCACTGTGAACTGTGAAATGTGCACTGTGAACTGTGAACTGTGAACTGTGAACTGTGAACTGTGAACTGTGAACTGTGAACTGTGAACTGTCAACTGTCAACTGTCAACTGTCAACTGTCAACTGTCAACTGTCAACTGTCAACTGTCAACTGTCAACTGTCAACTGTCAACTGTCAACTGTCAACTGTCAACTGTGAACTGTCAACTGTCAACTGTCAACTGTCAACTGTCAACTGTGAACTGTCAACTGTCAACTGTCAACTGTCAACTGTCAACTGTCAACTGTCAACTGTCAACTGTCAACTGTCAACTGTCAACTGTCAACTGTCAACTGTCAACTGTCAACTGTCAACTGTCAACTGTCAACTGTCAACTGTCAACTGTCAACTGTCAACTGTCAACTGTCAACTGTCAACTGTCAACTGTCAACTGTCAACTGTCAACTGTCAACTGTCAACTGTCAACTGTCAACTGTCAACTGTCAACTGTCAACTGTCAACTGTCAACTGTCAACTGTCAACTGTCAACTGTCAACTGTCAACTGTCAACTGTCAACTGTCAACTGTCAACTGTCAACTGTCAACTGTCAACTGTCAACTGTCAACTGTCAACTGTCAACTGTCAACTGTCAACTGTCAACTGTCAACTGTCAACTGTCAACTGTCAACTGTCAACTGTCAACTGTCAACTGTCAACTGTCAACTGTCAACTGTCAACTGTCAACTGTCAACTGTCAACTGTCAACTGTCAACTGTCAACTGTCAACTGTCAACTGTCAACTGTCAACTGTCAACTGTCAACTTCAACTGTCAACTGTCAACTGTCAACTGTCAACTGTCAACTGTCAACTGTGAACTGTCAACTGTGAACTGTGAACTGTGAACTGTGAACTGTGAACTGTGAGCTGTGAACTTTGAAGTGTGGAGTGCAAATTGTGAACTCTGAACGGCGGATTGTGAACTGTGAAATGTGAACTGCGAGTGGTGAACATTGAAGTGTTCACTGCAAATTGTGAACTGTAAACGACGAATTATGAACTGTGAACTGTGAAATGAGGACTGAGAAATGTGAACTGTGAAATGTGAACTGTGAACTGTGAATTGCGAACTTTGAACTGTGAACTGTGAACTGTGCACTGTGAACTGTGAATTGTGAACTGTGAACAATGAACTGTGAACTGTGACCTGCGAACTGTGAAGGGTGCACTGTGCACTGTGAACTGTGAACTGTGAAATGTGAACTGTGAACTGTGAACTGTGAACTGTGAACTGTGAACTGTGATCTCTGAATAGTGAACTGTGAACTGTGAACTGTGAACGACGAATTATGAACTGTGAACTGTGAAATGAGGACTGAGAAATGTGAACTGTGAAATGTGAACTGTGAACTGTGAATTGCGAACTTTGAACTGTGAACTGTGAACTGTGAACTGTGACCTGTGAACTGTGAAGGGTGCACTGTGCACTGTGAACTGTGAACTGTGAACTGTGAACTGTGAACTGTGAACTGTGATCTGTGAACAGTGAACAGTGAACTGTGCACTGTGAACTGTGAACTGTCATCTGCGAGCTGTGAACTTTGAAGTGTGCAATGTGAACTTTGAACTGTGAGCTGTGAAGTGTGAAGGGTGCACTGCAAATTGTGAACTGTGAACTGTGAAGTGTGAACTGAGATCTGTGAACAGTGAACAGTGAACTGTGAACTGCGTTTTGTGAACAGTGAACTGTGAACTGTGAGCTGTGAACTTTGAAGTGGCACTGCAAATAGTGAAATGTGCACGGCGAATTGTGAACTGTGAAATGTGAACTGAGAACTGTAAACTGTGAACAGTGAACTGTGCACTGTGAACTGCGATCTGTGAAGTGTGAACTGTGAACTGTGAGCTGTGAACTTTGAAGGGTGCACTGCAAATTGTGAACTGTGAACGGCGAATTGTGAAGTGTGAACTGTGAAATGAAGACTGTGAAGTGTGAACTCTGAGCTGTGAACTGAGATCAGTAAACTGTGAACTGTGAACTGTGATCTGTGAACTGTGAACTGTGAACTGTGAACTGCGATCTGTGAAGTGTGAACTGTGAACTGTGAGCTGTGAACTTTGAAGGATGCACTGCACATTGTGAACTGTGAACTGCGAATTGTGAAGTGTGAACTGTGAAATGAAGACTGTGAAGTGTGAACTCTGAGCTGTGAACTGAGATCAGTAAACTGTGAACTGTGAACTGTGAACTGTGAACTGTGAACTGTGAACTGTGATCTGTGAACTGTGAACAGTGAACTGTGAACAGTGAACTGTGAACTGTGAACTGTGAGCAGTGAACTGTGAACTGTGAACTGTGAACTGTGAACTGCGTTTTGTGAACAATGAACTGTGAACTGCGTTTTGTGAACAGTGAACTGTGAACTGTGAGCTGTGAACTTTGAAGTGTGCACTGCAAATAGTGAAATGTGAACGGCGAATTGTGATCTGTGAAATGTGAACTGAGAACTGTAAACTGTGAACCGTGAACTGTGAACTGTGAACTGTGACCAGTGAACTGCGCACTGTGAGCAGTGAACTGTGAACTGTGAACTGTGAACTGTGAACTTTGAACTGTGAACTGTGAACTGTGAACTGTGAACTGTGAACTGTCAACTGTGAACTGTGAACTGTGAACTGTGAACAGTGAACTGTGAACTGTGAACTGTCATCTGCGAGCTGTGAACTTTGAAGTGTGCAATGTGAACTTTGAACTGTGAGCTGTGAAGTGTGAAGGGTGCACTGCAAATTGTGAACTGTGAACTGTGAAGTGTGAACTGTGAACTGAGATCTGTGAACAGTGAACAGTGAACTGTGAACTGCGTTTTGTGAACAGTGAACTGTGAACTGTGAGCTGTGAACTTTGAAGTGTGCACTGCAAATAGTGAAATGTGCACGGCGAATTGTGAACTGTGAAATGTGAACTGAGAACTGTAAACTGTGAACAGTGAACTGTGCACTGTGAACTGCGATCTGTGAAGTGTGAACTGTGAACTGTGAGCTGTGAACTTTGAAGGGTGCACTGCAAATTGTGAACTGTGAACGGCGAATTGTGAAGTGTGAACTGTGAAATGAAGACTGTGAAGTGTGAACTCTGAGCTGTGAACTGAGATCAGTAAACTGTGAACTGTGAACTGTGATCTGTGAACTGTGAACTGTGAACTGTGAACTGCGATCTGTGAAGTGTGAACTGTGAACTGTGAGCTGTGAACTTTGAAGGATGCACTGCACATTGTGAACTGTGAACTGCGAATTGTGAAGTGTGAACTGTGAAATGAAGACTGTGAAGTGTGAACTCTGAGCTGTGAACTGAGATCAGTAAACTGTGAACTGTGAACTGTGAACTGTGAACTGTGAACTGTGAACTGTGAACTGTGAACTGTGAACTGTGAACTGTGATCTGTGAACTGTGAACAGTGAACTGTGAACAGTGAACTGTGAACAGTGAACTGTGAACTGTGAACTGTGAGCAGTGAACTGTGAACTGTGAACTGTGAACTGCGTTTTGTGAACAATGAACTGTGAACTGCGTTTTGTGAACAGTGAACTGTGAACTGTGAGCTGTGAACTTTGAAGTGTGCACTGCAAATAGTGAAATGTGAACGGCGAATTGTGATCTGTGAAATGTGAACTGAGAACTGTAAACTGTGAACTGTGACCAGTGAACTGCGCACTGTGAACTGTGAACTGTGAACTGTGAGCTGTGAACTGTGAACTGTGAACTGTGAACTGTGAACTGTGAACTGTCAACTGTGAACTGTCAACTGTGAACTGTGAACTGTCAACTGTGAACTGTCAACTGTCAACTGTCAACTGTCAACTGTCAACTGTCAACTGTGAACTGTCAACTGTCAACTGTCAACTGTCAACTGTCAACTGTCAACTGTCAACTGTCAACTGTCAACTGTCAACTGTCAACTGTCAACTGTCAACTGTCAACTGTCAACTGTCAACTGTCAACTGTCAACTGTCAACTGTCAACTGTCAACTGTCAACTGTCAACTGTCAACTGTCAACTGTCAACTGTCAACTGTCAACTGTCAACTGTCAACTGTCAACTGTCAACTGTCAACTGTCAACTGTCAACTGTCAACTGTCAACTGTCAACTGTCAACTGTCAACTGTCAACTGTCAACTGTCAACTGTCAACTGTCAACTGTCAACTGTCAACTGTCAACTGTCAACTGTCAACTGTCAACTGTCAACTGTCAACTGTCAACTGTCAACTGTCAACTGTCAACTGTCAACTGTCAACTGTCAACTGTCAACTGTCAACTGTCAACTGTCAACTGTCAACTGTCAACTGTCAACTGTCAACTGTCAACTGTCAACTGTCAACTGTCAACTGTCAACTGTCAACTGTCAACTGTCAACTGTCAACTGTCAACTGTCAACTGTCAACTGTCAACTGTCAACTGTCAACTGTCAACTGTCAACTGTCAACTGTCAACTGTCAACTGTCAACTGTCAACTGTCAACTGTCAACTGTCAACTGTCAACTGTCAACTGTCAACTGTCAACTGTCAACTGTCAACTGTCAACTGTCAACTGTCAACTGTCAACTGTCAACTGTCAACTGTCAACTGTCAACTGTCAACTGTCAACTGTCAACTGTCAACTGTCAACTGTCAACTGTCAACTGTCAACTGTCAACTGTCAACTGTCAACTGTCAACTGTCAACTGTCAACTGTCAACTGTCAACTGTCAACTGTCAACTGTCAACTGTCAACTGTCAACTGTCAACTGTCAACTGTCAACTGTCAACTGTCAACTGTCAACTGTCAACTGTCAACTGTCAACTGTCAACTGTCAACTGTCAACTGTCAACTGTCAACTGTCAACTGTCAACTGTGAACTGTGAACTGTGAACTGTGAACTGTGAACTGTGAACTGTGAACTGTCAACTGTCAACTGTCAACTGTCAACTGTCAACTGTCAACTGTCAACTGTCAACTGTCAACTGTCAACTGTCAACTGTCAACTGTGAACTGTCAACTGTGAACTGTCAACTGTCAACTGTGAACTGTCAACTGTGAACTGTCAACTGTCAACTGTCAACTGTCAACTGTCAACTGTCAACTGTCAACTGTCAACTGTCAACTGTCAACTGTCAACTGTCAACTGTCAACTGTCAACTGTCAACTGTCAACTGTCAACTGTCAACTGTCAACTGTCAACTGTCAACTGTCAACTGTCAACTGTCAACTGTCAACTGTCAACTGTCAACTGTCAACTGTCAACTGTCAACTGTCAACTGTCAACTGTCAACTGTCAACTGTCAACTGTCAACTGTCAACTGTCAACTGTCAACTGTCAACTGTCAACTGTCAACTGTCAACTGTCAACTGTCAACTGTCAACTGTCAACTGTCAACTGTCAACTGTCAACTGTCAACTGTCAACTGTCAACTGTCAACTGTCAACTGTCAACTGTCAACTGTCAACTGTCAACTGTCAACTGTCAACTGTCAACTGTCAACTGTCAACTGTCAACTGTCAACTGTCAACTGTCAACTGTCAACTGTCAACTGTCAACTGTCAACTGTGAACTGTGAACTGTCAACTGTCAACTGTGAACTGTGAACTGTGAACTGTGAACTGTGAACTGTGAGCTGTGAACTTTGAAGTGTGGAGTGCAAATTGTGAACTCTGAACGGCGGATTGTGAACTGTGAAATGTGAACTGCGAGTGGTGAACATTGAAGTGTTCACTGCAAATTGTGAACTGTAAACGACGAATTATGAACTGTGAACTGTGAAATGAGGACTGAGAAATGTGAACTGTGAAATGTGAACTGTGAACTGTGAATTGCGAACTTTGAACTGTGAACTGTGAACTGTGCACTGTGAACTGTGAATTGTGAACTGTGAACAATGAACTGTGAACTGTGACCTGCGAACTGTGAAGGGTGCACTGTGCACTGTGAACTGTGAACTGTGAAATGTGAACTGTGAACTGTGAACTGTGAACTGTGAACTGTGAACTGTGAACTGTGATCTCTGAATAGTGAACTGTGAACTGTGAACTGTGAACGACGAATTATGAACTGTGAACTGTGAAATGAGGACTGAGAAATGTGAACTCTGAAATGTGAACTGTGAACTGTGAATTGCGAACTTTGAACTGTGAACTGTGAACTGTGAACTGTGACCTGTGAACTGTGAAGGGTGCACTGTGCACTGTGAACTGTGAACTGTGAACTGTGAACTGTGAACTGTGAACTGTGATCTGTGAACAGTGAACAGTGAACTGTGCACTGTGAACTGTGAACTGTCATCTGCGAGCTGTGAACTTTGAAGTGTGCAATGTGAACTTTGAACTGTGAGCTGTGAAGTGTGAAGGGTGCACTGCAAATTGTGAACTGTGAACTGTGAAGTGTGAACTGAGATCTGTGAACAGTGAACAGTGAACTGTGAACTGCGTTTTGTGAACAGTGAACTGTGAACTGTGAGCTGTGAACTTTGAAGTGTGCACTGCAAATAGTGAAATGTGCACGGCGAATTGTGAACTGTGAAATGTGAACTGAGAACTGTAAACTGTGAACAGTGAACTGTGCACTGTGAACTGCGATCTGTGAAGTGTGAACTGTGAACTGTGAGCTGTGAACTTTGAAGGGTGCACTGCAAATTGTGAACTGTGAACGGCGAATTGTGAAGTGTGAACTGTGAAATGAAGACTGTGAAGTGTGAACTCTGAGCTGTGAACTGAGATCAGTAAACTGTGAACTGTGAACTGTGATCTGTGAACTGTGAACTGTGAACTGTGAACTGCGATCTGTGAAGTGTGAACTGTGAACTGTGAGCTGTGAACTTTGAAGGATGCACTGCACATTGTGAACTGTGAACTGCGAATTGTGAAGTGTGAACTGTGAAATGAAGACTGTGAAGTGTGAACTCTGAGCTGTGAACTGAGATCAGTAAACTGTGAACTGTGAACTGTGAACTGTGAACTGTGAACTGTGAACTGTGATCTGTGAACTGTGAACAGTGAACTGTGAACAGTGAACTGTGAACTGTGAACTGTGAGCAGTGAACTGTGAACTGTGAACTGTGAACTGTGAACTGCGTTTTGTGAACAATGAACTGTGAACTGCGTTTTGTGAACAGTGAACTGTGAACTGTGAGCTGTGAACTTTGAAGTGTGCACTGCAAATAGTGAAATGTGAACGGCGAATTGTGATCTGTGAAATGTGAACTGAGAACTGTAAACTGTGAACCGTGAACTGTGAACTGTGAACTGTGACCAGTGAACTGCGCACTGTGAGCAGTGAACTGTGAACTGTGAACTGTGAACTGTGAACTTTGAACTGTGAACTGTGAACTGTGAACTGTGAACTGTGAACTGTGAACTGTGAACTGTGAACTGTGAACTGTGAACAGTGAACTGTGAACTGTGAACTGTCATCTGCGAGCTGTGAACTTTGAAGTGTGCAATGTGAACTTTGAACTGTGAGCTGTGAAGTGTGAAGGGTGCACTGCAAATTGTGAACTGTGAACTGTGAAGTGTGAACTGTGAACTGAGATCTGTGAACAGTGAACAGTGAACTGTGAACTGCGTTTTGTGAACAGTGAACTGTGAACTGTGAGCTGTGAACTTTGAAGTGTGCACTGCAAATAGTGAAATGTGCACGGCGAATTGTGAACTGTGAAATGTGAACTGAGAACTGTAAACTGTGAACAGTGAACTGTGCACTGTGAACTGCGATCTGTGAAGTGTGAACTGTGAACTGTGAGCTGTGAACTTTGAAGGGTGCACTGCAAATTGTGAACTGTGAACGGCGAATTGTGAAGTGTGAACTGTGAAATGAAGACTGTGAAGTGTGAACTCTGAGCTGTGAACTGAGATCAGTAAACTGTGAACTGTGAACTGTGATCTGTGAACTGTGAACTGTGAACTGTGAACTGCGATCTGTGAAGTGTGAACTGTGAACTGTGAGCTGTGAACTTTGAAGGATGCACTGCACATTGTGAACTGTGAACTGCGAATTGTGAAGTGTGAACTGTGAAATGAAGACTGTGAAGTGTGAACTCTGAGCTGTGAACTGAGATCAGTAAACTGTGAACTGTGAACTGTGAACTGTGAACTGTGAACTGTGAACTGTGAACTGTGAACTGTGAACTGTGAACTGTGATCTGTGAACTGTGAACAGTGAACTGTGAACAGTGAACTGTGAACTGTGAACTGTGAGCAGTGAACTGTGAACTGTGAACTGTGAACTGCGTTTTGTGAACAATGAACTGTGAACTGCGTTTTGTGAACAGTGAACTGTGAACTGTGAGCTGTGAACTTTGAAGTGTGCACTGCAAATAGTGAAATGTGAACGGCGAATTGTGATCTGTGAAATGTGAACTGAGAACTGTAAACTGTGAACCGTGAACTGTGAACTGTGAACTGTGACCAGTGAACTGCGCACTGTGAACTGTGAACTGTGAACTGTGAGCTGTGAACTGTGAACTGTGAACTGTGAACTGTGAACTGTGAACTGTGAACTGTCAACTGTGAACTGTCAACTGTCAACTGTCAACTGTCAACTGTCAACTGTCAACTGTCAACTGTCAACTGTCAACTGTCAACTGTCAACTGTCAACTGTCAACTGTCAACTGTCAACTGTCAACTGTCAACTGTCAACTGTCAACTGTCAACTGTCAACTGTCAACTGTCAACTGTCAACTGTCAACTGTCAACTGTCAACTGTCAACTGTCAACTGTCAACTGTCAACTGTCAACTGTCAACTGTCAACTGTCAACTGTCAACTGTCAACTGTCAACTGTCAACTGTCAACTGTCAACTGTCAACTGTCAACTGTCAACTGTCAACTGTCAACTGTCAACTGTCAACTGTCAACTGTCAACTGTCAACTGTCAACTGTCAACTGTCAACTGTCAACTGTCAACTGTCAACTGTCAACTGTCAACTGTCAACTGTCAACTGTCAACTGTCAACTGTCAACTGTCAACTGTCAACTGTCAACTGTCAACTGTCAACTGTCAACTGTCAACTGTCAACTGTCAACTGTCAACTGTCAACTGTCAACTGTCAACTGTCAACTGTCAACTGTCAACTGTCAACTGTCAACTGTCAACTGTCAACTGTCAACTGTCAACTGTCAACTGTCAACTGTCAACTGTCAACTGTGAACTGTGAACTGTGAACTGTGAACTGTGAACTGTCAACTGTCAACTGTCAACTGTCAACTGTCAACTGTCAACTGTCAACTGTCAACTGTCAACTGTCAACTGTCAACTGTCAACTGTCAACTGTCAACTGTCAACTGTCAACTGTCAACTGTCAACTGTCAACTGTCAACTGTCAACTGTCAACTGTCAACTGTCAACTGTCAACTGTCAACTGTCAACTGTCAACTGTCAACTGTCAACTGTGAACTGTCAACTGTCAACTGTCAACTGTCAACTGTCAACTGTCAACTGTGAACTGTCAACTGTGAACTGTCAACTGTCAACTGTCAACTGTCAACTGTGAACTGTGAACTGTGAGCTGTGAACTTTGAAGTGTGGAGTGCAAATTGTGAACTCTGAACGGCGGATTGTGAACTGTGAAATGTGAACTGCGAGTGGTGAACATTGAAGTGTTCACTGCAAATTGTGAACTGTAAACGACGAATTATGAACTGTGAACTGTGAAATGAGGACTGAGAAATGTGAACTGTGAAATGTGAACTGTGAACTGTGAATTGCGAACTTTGAACTGTGAACTGTGAACTGTGCACTGTGAACTGTGAATTGTGAACTGTGAACAATGAACTGTGAACTGTGACCTGCGAACTGTGAAGGGTGCACTGTGCACTGTGAACTGTGAACTGGGAAATGTGAACTGTGAACTGTGAACTGTGAACTGTGAACTGTGAACTGTGATCTCTGAATAGTGAACTGTGAACTGTGAACTGTGAACGACGAATTATGAACTGTGAACTGTGAAATGAGGACTGAGAAATGTGAACTGTGAAATGTGAACTGTGAACTGTGAATTGCGAACTTTGAACTGTGAACTGTGAACTGTGAACTGTGACCTGTGAACTGTGAAGGGTGCACTGTGCACTGTGAACTGTGAACTGTGAACTGTGAACTGTGAACTGTGAACTGTGATCTGTGAACAGTGAACAGTGAACAGTGAACTGTGCACTGTGAACTGTGAACTGTCATCTGCGAGCTGTGAACTTTGAAGTGTGCAATGTGAACTTTGAACTGTGAGCTGTGAAGTGTGAAGGGTGCACTGCAAATTGTGAACTGTGAACTGTGAAGTGTGAACTGAGATCTGTGAACAGTGAACAGTGAACTGTGAACTGCGTTTTGTGAACAGTGAACTGTGAACTGTGAGCTGTGAACTTTGAAGTGTGCACTGCAAATAGTGAAATGTGCACGGCGAATTGTGAACTGTGAAATGTGAACTGAGAACTGTAAACTGTGAACAGTGAACTGTGCACTGTGAACTGCGATCTGTGAAGTGTGAACTGTGAACTGTGAGCTGTGAACTTTGAAGGGTGCACTGCAAATTGTGAACTGTGAACGGCGAATTGTGAAGTGTGAACTGTGAAATGAAGACTGTGAAGTGTGAACTCTGAGCTGTGAACTGAGATCAGTAAACTGTGAACTGTGAACTGTGATCTGTGAACTGTGAACTGTGAACTGTGAACTGCGATCTGTGAAGTGTGAACTGTGAACTGTGAGCTGTGAACTTTGAAGGATGCACTGCACATTGTGAACTGTGAACTGCGAATTGTGAAGTGTGAACTGTGAAATGAAGACTGTGAAGTGTGAACTCTGAGCTGTGAACTGAGATCAGTAAACTGTGAACTGTGAACTGTGAACTGTGAACTGTGATCTGTGAACTGTGAACAGTGAACTGTGAACAGTGAACTGTGAACTGTGAACTGTGAGCAGTGAACTGTGAACTGTGAACTGTGAACTGTGAACTGCGTTTTGTGAACAATGAACTGTGAACTGCGTTTTGTGAACAGTGAACTGTGAACTGTGAGCTGTGAACTTTGAAGTGTGCACTGCAAATAGTGAAATGTGAACGGCGAATTGTGATCTGTGAAATGTGAACTGAGAACTGTAAACTGTGAACCGTGAACTGTGAACTGTGAACTGTGACCAGTGAACTGCGCACTGTGAGCAGTGAACTGTGAACTGTGAACTGTGAACTGTGAACTTTGAACTGTGAACTGTGAACTGTGAACTGTGAACTGTGAACTGTGAACTGTGAACTGTGAACTGTGAACTGTGAACTGTGAACAGTGAACTGTGAACTGTGAACTGTCATCTGCGAGCTGTGAACTTTGAAGTGTGCAATGTGAACTTTGAACTGTGAGCTGTGAAGTGTGAAGGGTGCACTGCAAATTGTGAACTGTGAACTGTGAAGTGTGAACTGTGAACTGAGATCTGTGAACAGTGAACAGTGAACTGTGAACTGCGTTTTGTGAACAGTGAACTGTGAACTGTGAGCTGTGAACTTTGAAGTGTGCACTGCAAATAGTGAAATGTGCACGGCGAATTGTGAACTGTGAAATGTGAACTGAGAACTGTAAACTGTGAACAGTGAACTGTGCACTGTGAACTGCGATCTGTGAAGTGTGAACTGTGAACTGTGAGCTGTGAACTTTGAAGGGTGCACTGCAAATTGTGAACTGTGAACGGCGAATTGTGAAGTGTGAACTGTGAAATGAAGACTGTGAAGTGTGAACTCTGAGCTGTGAACTGAGATCAGTAAACTGTGAACTGTGAACTGTGATCTGTGAACTGTGAACTGTGAACTGTGAACTGCGATCTGTGAAGTGTGAACTGTGAACTGTGAGCTGTGAACTTTGAAGGATGCACTGCACATTGTGAACTGTGAACTGCGAATTGTGAAGTGTGAACTGTGAAATGAAGACTGTGAAGTGTGAACTCTGAGCTGTGAACTGAGATCAGTAAACTGTGAACTGTGAACTGTGAACTGTGAACTGTGAACTGTGAACTGTGAACTGTGAACTGTGAACTGTGATCTGTGAACTGTGAACAGTGAACTGTGAACAGTGAACTGTGAACTGTGAACTGTGAGCAGTGAACTGTGAACTGTGAACTGTGAACTGCGTTTTGTGAACAATGAACTGTGAACTGCGTTTTGTGAACAGTGAACTGTGAACTGTGAGCTGTGAACTTTGAAGTGTGCACTGCAAATAGTGAAATGTGAACGGCGAATTGTGATCTGTGAAATGTGAACTGAGAACTGTAAACTGTGAACCGTGAACTGTGAACTGTGAACTGTGACCAGTGAACTGCGCACTGTGAACTGTGAACTGTGAACTGTGAGCTGTGAACTGTGAACTGTGAACTGTGAACTGTGAACTGTGAACTGTCAACTGTCAACTGTGAACTGTCAACTGTCAACTGTCAACTGTCAACTGTCAACTGTCAACTGTCAACTGTCAACTGTCAACTGTCAACTGTCAACTGTCAACTGTCAACTGTCAACTGTCAACTGTCAACTGTCAACTGTCAACTGTCAACTGTCAACTGTCAACTGTCAACTGTCAACTGTCAACTGTCAACTGTCAACTGTCAACTGTCAACTGTCAACTGTCAACTGTCAACTGTCAACTGTCAACTGTCAACTGTCAACTGTCAACTGTCAACTGTCAACTGTCAACTGTCAACTGTCAACTGTCAACTGTCAACTGTCAACTGTCAACTGTCAACTGTCAACTGTCAACTGTCAACTGTCAACTGTCAACTGTCAACTGTCAACTGTCAACTGTCAACTGTCAACTGTCAACTGTCAACTGTCAACTGTCAACTGTGAACTGTCAACTGTGAACTGTCAACTGTGAACTGTCAACTGTGAACTGTCAACTGTGAACTGTCAACTGTGAACTGTCAACTGTGAACTGTCAACTGTGAACTGTCAACTGTGAACTGTCAACTGTGAACTGTCAACTGTGAACTGTCAACTGTGAACTGTCAACTGTGAACTGTCAACTGTGAACTGTCAACTGTGAACTGTCAACTGTGAACTGTCAACTGTGAACTGTCAACTGTGAACTGTCAACTGTGAACTGTCAACTGTGAACTGTCAACTGTGAACTGTCAACTGTGAACTGTCAACTGTGAACTGTCAACTGTGAACTGTCAACTGTGAACTGTCAACTGTGAACTGTCAACTGTGAACTGTCAACTGTGAACTGTCAACTGTGAGCTGTCAACTGTGAACTGTCAACTGTGAACTGTGAACTGTGAACTGTGAACTGTGAACTGTGAGCTGTGAACTTTGAAGTGTGGAGTGCAAATTGTGAACTCTGAACGGCGGATTGTGAACTGTGAAATGTGAACTGCGAGTGGTGAACATTGAAGTGTTCACTGCAAATTGTGAACTGTAAACGACGAATTATGAACTGTGAACTGTGAAATGAGGACTGAGAAATGTGAACTGTGAAATGTGAACTGTGAACTGTGAATTGCGAACTTTGAACTGTGAACTGTGAACTGTGCACTGTGAACTGTGAATTGTGAACTGTGAACAATGAACTGTGAACTGTGACCTGCGAACTGTGAAGGGTGCACTGTGCACTGTGAACTGTGAACTGTGAAATGTGAACTGTGAACTGTGAACTGTGAACTGTGAACTGTGAACTGTGAACTGTGAACTGTGAACTGTGAACTGTGAACTGTGAACTGTGAACTGTGAACTGTGAACTGTGAACTGTGAACTGTGATCTGTGAATAGTGAACTGTGAACTGTGAACTGTGAACGACGAATTATGAACTGTGAACTGTGAAATGAGGACTGAGAAATGTGAACTGTGAAATGTGAACTGTGAACTGTGAACTTTGAACTGTGAACTGTGAACTGTGAACTGTGACCTGTGAACTGTGAAGGGTGCACTGTGCACTGTGAACTGTGAACTGTGAACTGTGAACTGTGAACTGTGAACTGTGATCTGTGAACAGTGAACAGTGAACAGTGAACTGTGCATTGTGAACTGTCAACTGTCAACTGTGAACTGTGAACTGTGAACTGTGAACTGTGAACTGTGAACTGTGACCTGTGAACTGTGAAGGGTGCACTGTGCACTGTGAACTGTGAACTGTGAACTGTGAACGACGAATTATGAACTGTGAACTGTGAAATGAGCACTGAGAAATGTGAACTGTGAAATATGAACTGTGAACTGTGCACTGTGAACTGTCAACTGTCAACTGTGAACTGTGAGCAGTGAACTGTGAACTGTGAACTGTGAACTGTGAACTTTGAACTGTGAACTGTGAACTGTGAACTGTGAACTGTGAACTGTGAACTGTGAACTGTGAACTGTGAACTGTGAACTGTGAACTGTGAACTGTGAACTGTGAACTGTGAACTGTGAACTGTCATCTGCGAGCTGTGAACTTTGAAGTGTGCAATGTGAACTTTGAACTGTGAGCTGTGAAGTGTGAAGGGTGCACTGCAAATTGTGAACTGTGAACTGTGAAGTGTGAACTGTGAACTGAGATCTGTGAACAGTGAACAGTGAACTGTGAACTGCGTTTTGTGAACAGTGAACTGTGAACTGTGAGCTGTGAACTTTGAAGTGTGCACTGCAAATAGTGAAATGTGCACGGCGAATTGTGAACTGTGAAATGTGAACTGAGAACTGTGAACTGTGAACTGTGATCTGTGAACTGTGAACTGTGAACTGTGAACTGCGATCTGTGAAGTGTGAACTGTGAACTTTGAAGGATGCACTGCACATTGTGAACTGTGAACTGCGAATTGTGAAGTGTGAACTGTGAAATAAAGACTGTGAAGTGTGAACTCTGAGCTGTGAACTGAGATCAGTAAACTGTGAACTGTGAACTGTGAACTGTGAACTGTGAACTGTGATCTGTGGACTGTGAACAGTGAACTGTGAACAGTGAACTGTGAACTGTGAACTGTGAGCAGTGAACTGTGAACTGTGAACTGTGAACTGCGTTTTGTGAACAATGAACTGTGAACTGCGTTTTGTGAACAGTGAACTGTGAACTGTGAGCTGTGAACTTTGAAGTGTGCACTGCAAATAGTGAAATGTGAACGGCGAATTGTGATCTGTGAAATGTGAACTGAGAACTGTAAACTGTGAACCGTGAACTGTGAACTGTGAACTGTGACCAGTGAACTGCGCACTGTGAGCAGTGAACTGTGAACTGTGAACTGTGAACTTTGAACTGTGAACTGTGAACTGTGAACTGTGAACTGTGAACTGTGAACTGTGAACTGTGAACTGTGAACTGTGAACTGTGAACAGTGAACTGTGAACTGTGAACTGTGAACTGTCATCTGCGAGCTGTGAACTTTGAAGTGTGCAATGTGAACTTTGAACTGTGAGCTGTGAAGTGTGAAGGGTGCACTGCAAATTGTGAACTGTGAACTGTGAAGTGTGAACTGTGAACTGAGATCTGTGAACAGTGAACAGTGAACTGTGAACTGCGTTTTGTGAACAGTGAACTGTGAACTGTGAGCTGTGAACTTTGAAGTGTGCACTGCAAATAGTGAAATGTGCACGGCGAATTGTGAACTGTGAAATGTGAACTGAGAACTGTAAACTGTGAACAGTGAACTGTGCACTGTGAACTGCGATCTGTGAAGTGTGAACTGTGAACTGTGAGCTGTGAACTTTGAAGGGTGCACTGCAAATTGTGAACTGTGAACGGCGAATTGTGAAGTGTGAACTGTGAAATGAAGACTGTGAACTGTGATCTGTGAACTGTGAACAGTGAACTGTGAACAGTGAACTGTGAACTGTAAACTGTGAACCGTGAACTGTGAACTGTGAACTGTGACCAGTGAACTGCGCACTGTGAACTGTGAACTGTGAACTGTGAACTGTGAACTGTGAACTGTGAGCTGTGAACTGTGAACTGTGAACTGTGAACTGTGAGCAGTGAACTGTGAACTGTCAACTGTGAACTGTGAACTGTGCACTGTGAACTGTCAATTGTGAACTGTGAACAATGAACTGTGAACTGTGACCTGTGAACGGTGAAGGGTGCACTGTGCACTGTGAACTGTGAACTGTGAACTGTGAACTGTGAACTGTGATCTGTGAACAGTGAACTGTGAACTGCGCACTGTGAACTGTGATCTGTGAACTGTGAACTGTGAACTGTGAACTGTGAGCTGTGAACTGTGAACTGTGAACTGTGATCTGCGAGCTGTGAACATTGAAGTGTGTACTGTGAACTCTGAACTGTGAGCTGTGAAGTGTGAAGGGTGCACTGCAAATTGTGAACTGTGAAGGGTGCACTGCAAATTGTGAACTTTGAAGTGTGCACTGCAAATTGTGAACTGTCAACGGCGGATTGTGAACTGTGAACTGTTAACTGTGAACTGTGTACTGTGAACTGTGAACTGTGAACTGTGAACTGTGAACTGTGAACTGTGAACTGTGAACTGTGAGCTGTGAACTTTGAAGTGTGGAGTGCAAATTGTGAACTCTGAACGGCGGATTGTGAACTGTGAAATGTGAACTGCGAGTGGTGAACATTGAAGTGTTCACTGCAAATTGTGAACTGTAAACGACGAATTATGAACTGTGAACTGTGAAATGAGGACTGAGAAATGTGAACTGTGAAATGTGAACTGTGAACTGTGAATTGCGAACTTTGAACTGTGAACTGTGAACTGTGCACTGTGAACTGTGAATTGTGAACTGTGAACAATGAACTGTGAACTGTGACCTGCGAACTGTGAAGGGTGCACTGTGCACTGTGAACTGTGAACTGTGAACTGTGAACTGTGAACTGTGAACTGTGAACTGTGAACTGTGAATAGTGAACTGTGAACTGTGAACTGTGAACGACGAATTATGAACTGTGAACTGTGAAATGAGGACTGAGAAATGTGAACTGTGAAATGTGAACTGTGAACTGTGAATTGCGAACTTTGAACTGTGATCTGTGAACTGTGAACTGTGACCTGTGAACTGTGAAGGGTGCACTGTGCACTGTGAACTGTGAACTGTGAACTGTGAACTGTGAACTGTGATCTGTGAACAGTGAACAGTGAACTGTGATCTGTGAACAGTGAACAGTGAACTGTGCACTGTGAACTGTCAACTGTCAACTGTCAACTGTCAACTGTGAACTGTGAACTGTGAACTGTGAACTGTGACCTGTGAACTGTGAAGGGTGCACTGTGCACTGTGAACTGTGAAATGTGAACTGTGAACTGTGAACTGTGAACTGTGAACTGTGAACTGTGAACTGTGAACTGTGAACTGTGAGCTGTGAACTTTGAAGTGTGGAGTGCAAATTGTGAACTCTGAACGGCGGATTGTGAACTGTGAAATGTGAACTGCGAGTGGTGAACATTGAAGTGTTCACTGCAAATTGTGAACTGTAAACGACGAATTATGAACTGTGAACTGTGAAATGAGGACTGAGAAATGTGAACTGTGAAATGTGAACTGTGAACTGTGAATTGCGAACTTTGAACTGTGAACTGTGAACTGTGCACTGTGAACTGTGAATTGTGAACTGTGAACAATGAACTGTGAACTGTGACCTGCGAACTGTGAAGGGTGCACTGTGCACTGTGAACTGTGAACTGTGAACTGTGAACTGTGAACTGTGATCTGTGAATAGTGAACTGTGAACTGTGAACTGTGAACGACGAATTATGAACTGTGAACTGTGAAATGAGGACTGAGAAATGTGAACTGTGAAATGTGAACTGTGAACTGTGAATTGCGAACTTTGAACTGTGAACTGTGAACTGTGAACTGTGAACTGTGACCTGTGAACTGTGAAGGGTGCACTATGCACTGTGAACTGTGAACTGTGAACTGTGAACTGTGAACTGTGATCTGTGAACAGTGAACAGTGAACTGTGCACTGTGAACTGTCAACTGTCAACTGTGAACTGTGAACTGTGAACTGTGAACTGTGAACTGTGACCTGTGAACTGTGAAGGGTGCACTGTGCACTGTGAACTGTGAACTGTGAACTGTGAACGACGAATTATGAACTGTGAACTGTGAAATGAGCACTGAGAAATGTGAACTGTGAAATATGAACTGTGAACTGTGAATTGCGAACTTTGAACTTTGAACTGTGAACTGTGAACTGTGAACTGTGAACTGTGCACTGTGAACTGTCAATTGTGAACTGTGAACAATGAACTGTGAACTGTGACCTGTGAACGGTGAAGGGTGCACTGTGCACTGTGAACTGTGAACTGTGAACTGTGAACTGTGAACTGTGATCTGTGAACAGTGAACTGTGAACTGCGCACTGTGAACTGTGATCTGTGAACTGTGAACTGTGAACTGTGAACTGTGAACTGTGAGCTGTGAACTGTGAACTGTGAACTGTGATCTGCGAGCTGTGAACATTGAAGTGTGTACTGTGAACTCTGAACTGTGAGCTGTGAAGTGTGAAGGGTGCACTGCAAATTGTGAACTGTGAAGGGTGCACTGCAAATTGTGAACTGTGAAGGGTGCACTGCGAATTGTGAACTGTGAACGGCGAATTGTGAACTGTGAAATGTGAACTGAGAACTGTAAACTGTGAACCGTGAACTGTGAACTGTGAACTCTGAACTGTGAACTGTGAACAGTGAGCTGTGAACTGTGAAGGGTGCACTGCAAATTGTGAACTGTGAAGGGTGCACTGCAAATTGTGAACTGTGAAGGGTGCACTGCAAATTGTGAACTGTGAAGGGTGCACTGCGAATTGTGAACTGTGAACGGCGAATTGTGAAGTGTGAACTGTGAAATGAAGACTGTGAAGTGTGAACTCTGAGCTGTGAACTGAGATCAGTAAACTGTGAACTGTGACCTGTGAACTTTAAAGTGTGCACTGCAAATTGTGAACTGTGAATTGCGAACTTTGAACTGTCAACTGTCAACTGTCAACTGTCAACTGTCAACTGTCAACTGTCAACTGTCAACTGTCAACTGTCAACTGTCAACTGTCAACTGTCAACTGTCAACTGTCAACTGTCAACTGTCAACTGTCAACTGTCAACTGTCAACTGTCAACTGTCAACTGTCAACTGTCAACTGTCAACTGTCAACTGTCAACTGTCAACTGTCAACTGTCAACTGTCAACTGTCAACTGTCAACTGTCAACTGTCAACTGTGAACTGTGAATTGTGAATTGTGAACTGTGAATTGTGAACTGTGAACAATGAACTGTGAACTGTGAACTGTGACCTGCGAACTGTGAAGGGTGCACTGTGCACTGTGAACTGTGAACTGTGAACTGTGAACTGTGAACTGTGAACTGTGAACTGTGAAATGTGATCTGTGAACAGTGAACTGTGAACTGTGAACTGTGAACGACGAATTATGAACTGTGAACTGCGAAATGAGGACTGAGAAATGTGAACTGTGAAATGTGAACTGTGAACTGTGAATTGCGAACTTTGAACTGTGAACTGTGAACTGTGAACTGTGAACTGTGAAGGGTGCACTGCAAATTGTGAACTGTGAACGGCGAATTGTGAAGTGTGAACTGTAAAATGAAGACTGTGAAGTGTGAACTCTGAGTTGTGATCTGAGATCAGTAAACTATGAACTGTGAACTGTGAACTGCGAGCTGTGAACTTTGAAGTGTGCACTGTGAACTGTGAACTGTGAGCTGTGAACTGTGAAGGGTGCACTGCAAATTGTGAACTGTGAACTGTGAAGTGTGAACTGTGAACTGTGAACTGTGAACTGTGAACTGTGAACTGTGAACTGTGAACTGTGAACTGTGAGCTGTGAACTGTGAAGGGTGCACTGCAAATTGTGAACTGTGAACTGTGAAGTGTGAACTGTGAACTGTGAACTGTGAACTGTGAACTGTGAACTGTGAGCTGTGAACTGTGAATGGTGCACTGCAAATTGTGAACTGTGAACAGTGAACTGTGCACTGTGAACTGTGAAATGTGAACTGTGAATTGCGAACTTTGAACTTTGAACTGTGAACTGTGAACTGTGAACTGTGAACTGTGCACTGTGAACTGTCAATTGTGAACTGTGAACAATGAACTGTGAACTGTGACCTGTGAACGGTGAAGGGTGCACTGTGCACTGTGAACTGTGAACTGTGAACTGTGAACTGTGAACTGTGATCTGTGAACAGTGAACTGTGAACTGCGCACTGTGAACTGTGATCTGTGAACTGTGAACTGTGAACTGTGAACTGTGAGCTGTGAACTGTGAACTGTGATCTGCGAGCTGTGAACATTGAAGTGTGTACTGTGAACTCTGAACTGTGAGCTGTGAAGTGTGAAGGGTGCACTGCAAATTGTGAACTGTGAAGGGTGCACTGCAAATTGTGAACTGTGAAGGGTGCACTGCGAATTGTGAACTGTGAACGGCGAATTGTGAACTGTGAAATGTGAACTGAGAACTGTAAACTGTGAACCGTGAACTGTGAACTGTGAACTCTGAACTGTGAACTGTGAACAGTGAGCTGTGAACTGTGAAGGGTGCACTGCAAATTGTGAACTGTGAATTGCGAACTTTGAACTGTCAACTGTCAACTGTCAACTGTCAACTGTCAACTGTCAACTGTCAACTGTCAACTGTCACTGTCAACTGTCAACTGTCAACTGTCAACTGTCAACTGTCAACTGTCACTGTCAACTGTCAACTGTCAACTGTCAACTGTCAACTGTCAACTGTCAACTGTCAACTGTCAACTGTCAACTGTCAACTGTCAACTGTCAACTGTCAACTGTCAACTGTCAACTGTGAACTGTGAATTGTGAATTGTGAACTGTGAATTGTGAACTGTGAACAATGAACTGTGAACTGTGAACTGTGACCTGCGAACTGTGAAGGGTGCACTGTGCACTGTGAACTGTGAACTGTGAACTGTGAAATGTGATCTGTGAACAGTGAACTGTGAACTGTGAACTGTGAACGACGAATTATGAACTGTGAACTGCGAAATGAGGACTGAGAAATGTGAACTGTGAAATGTGAACTGTGAACTGTGAATTGCGAACTTTGAACTGTGAACTGTGAACTGTGAACTGTGAACTGTGAAGGGTGCACTGCAAATTGTGAACTGTGAACGGCGAATTGTGAAGTGTGAACTGTAAAATGAAGACTGTGAAGTGTGAACTCTGAGTTGTGATCTGAGATCAGTAAACTATGAACTGTGAACTGTGAACTGCGAGCTGTGAACTTTGAAGTGTGCACTGTGAACTGTGAACTGTGAGCTGTGAACTGTGAAGGGTGCACTGCAAATTGTGAACTGTGAACTGTGAAGTGTGAACTGTGAACTGTGAACTGTGAACTGTGAACTGTGAACTGTGAGCTGTGAACTGTGAAGGGTGCACTGCAAATTGTGAACTGTGAACTGTGAAGTGTGAACTGTGAACTGTGAACTGTGAACTGTGAACTGTGAACTGTGAACTGTGAGCTGTGAACTGTGAATGGTGCACTGCAAATTGTGAACTGTGAACAGTGAACTGTGCACTGTGAACTGTGAAATGTGAACTGTGAACTGTGACCTGTGAACTTTGAAGAGTGCACTGCAAATTGTGTACTGTGAACTGTGAACTGTGAACTGTGAACTGTGAACTGTGAACTGTGCACTGTGAACTGTGAATTGTGAACTGTGAACAATGAACTGTGAACTGTGACCTGCGAACTGTGAAGGGTGCACTGTGCACTGTGAACTGTGAACTGTGAACTGTGAACTGTGAACTGTGACCTGTGAATAGTGAACTGTGAACTGTGAACTGTGAACGACGAATTATGAACTGTGAACTGTGAAATGAGGACTGAGAAATGTGAACTGTGAAATGTGAACTGTGAACTGTGAACTGTGAACTGTGAATTGCGAACTTTGAACTGTGAACTGTGAACTGTGAACTGTGACCTGTGAACTGTGAAGGGTGCACTGTGCACTGTGAACTGTGAACTGTGAACTGTGAACTGTGAACTGTGAACTGTGAACTGTGATCTGTGAACAGTGAACAGTGAACTGTGCACTGTGAACTGTCAACTGTCAACTGTCAACTGTCAACTGTGAACTGTGAACTGTGACCTGTGAACTGTGAAGGGTGCACTGTGCACTGTGAACTGTGAACTGTGAACTGTGAACTGTGAACGACGAATTATGAACTGTGAACTGTGAAATGAGCACTGAGAAATGTGAACTGTGAAATATGAACTGTGAACTGTGAATTGCGAACTTTGAACTTTGAACTGTGAACTGTGAACTGTGAACTGTGAACTGTGATCTGTGAACAGTGAACTGTGAACTGTGCACTGTGAACTGTGATCTGTGAACTGTGAACTGTGAACTGTGAGCTGTGAACTGTGAACTGTGAACTGTGATCTGCGAGCTGTGAACATTGAAGTGTGTACTGTGAACTCTGAACTGTGAGCTGTGAAGTGTGAAGGGTGCACTGCAAATTGTGAACTGTGAAGGGTGCACTGCAAATTGTGAACTGTGAAGGGTGCACTGCGAATTGTGAACTGTGAACGGCGAATTGTGAACTGTGAAATGTGAACTGAGAACTGTAAACTGTGAACCGTGAACTGTGAACTCTGAACTGTGAACTGTGAACAGTGAGCTGTGAACTGTGAAGGGTGCACTGCAAATTGTGAACTGTGAAGGGTGCACTGCAAATTGTGAACTATGAAGGGTGCACTGCAAATTGTGAACTGTCAACGGCGGATTGTGAACTGTGAACTGTTAACTGTGAACTGTGTACTGTGAACTGTGAACTGTGAACTGTGAACTGTGAACTGTGAACTGTGAACTGTGAGCTGTGAACTTTGAAGTGTGGAGTGCAAATTGTGAACTCTGAACGGCGGATTGTGAACTGTGAAATGTGAACTGCGAGTGGTGAACATTGAAGTGTTCACTGCAAATTGTGAACTGTAAACGACGAATTATGAACTGTGAACTGTGAAATGAGGACTGAGAAATGTGAACTGTGAAATGTGAACTGTGAACTGTGAATTGCGAACTTTGAACTGTGAACTGTGAACTGTGCACTGTGAACTGTGAATTGTGAACTGTGAACAATGAACTGTGAACTGTGACCTGCGAACTGTGAAGGGTGCACTGTGCACTGTGAACTGTGAACTGTGAACTGTGAACTGTGAACTGTGAACTGTGAATAGTGAACTGTGAACTGTGAACTGTGAACGACGAATTATGAACTGTGAACTGTGAAATGAGGACTGAGAAATGTGAACTGTGAAATGTGAACTGTGAACTGTGAATTGCGAACTTTGAACTGTGAACTGTGAACTGTGAACTGTGACCTGTGAACTGTGAAGGGTGCACTGTGCACTGTGAACTGTGAACTGTGAACTGTGAACTGTGAACTGTGATCTGTGAACAGTGAACAGTGAACTGTGCACTGTGAACTGTCAACTGTCAACTGTCAACTGTGAACTGTGAACTGTGAACTGTGAACTGTGACCTGTGAACTGTGAAGGGTGCACTGTGCACTGTGAACTGTGAACTGTGAACTGTGAACTGTGAACGACGAATTATGAACTGTGAACTGTGAAATGAGCACTGAGAAATGTGAACTGTGAAATATGAACTGTGAACTGTGAATTGCGAACTTTGAACTTTGAACTGTGAACTGTGAACTGTGAACTGTGAACTGTGAACTGTGCACTGTGAACTGTCAATTGTGAACTGTGAACAATGAACTGTGAACTGTGACCTGTGAACGGTGAACGGTGAAGGGTGCACTGTGCACTGTGCACTGTGAACTGTGAACTGTGAACTGTGAACTGTGAACTGTGAACTGTGAACTGTGAACTGTGAACTGTGAACTGTGAACTGTGAACTGTGAACTGTGAACTGTGAACTGTGAACTGTGAACTGTGAACTGTGAACTGTGAACTGTGCACTGTGAACTGTCAATTGTGAACTGTGAACAATGAACTGTGAACTGTGACCTGTGAACGGTGAAGGGTGCACTGTGCACTGTGAACTGTGAACTGTGAACTGTGAACTGTGATCTGTGAACAGTGAACTGTGAACTGTGCACTGTGAACTGTGATCTGTGAACTGTGAACTGTGAACTGTGAACTGTGAGCTGTGAACTGTGAACTGTGAACTGTGATCTGCGAGCTGTGAACATTGAAGTGTGTACTGTGAACTCTGAACTGTGAGCTGTGAAGTGTGAAGGGTGCACTGCAAATTGTGAACTGTGAAGGGTGCACTGCAAATTGTGAACTGTGAAGGGTGCACTGCGAATTGTGAACTGTGAACGGCGAATTGTGAACTGTGAAATGTGAACTGAGAACTGTAAACTGTGAACCGTGAACTGTGAACTGTGAACTCTAAACTGTGAACTGTGAACAGTGAGCTGTGAACTGTGAAGGGTGCACTGCAAATTGTGAACTGTGAAGGGTGCACTGCAAATTGTGAACTGTGAAGGGTGCACTGCAAATTGTGAACTGTGAAGGGTGCACTGCGAATTGTGAACTGTGAACGGCGAATTGTGAAGTGTGAACTGTGAAATGAAGACTGTGAAGTGTGAACTCTGAGCTGTGAACTGAGATCAGTAAACTGTGAACTGTGACCTGTGAACTTTAAAGTGTGCACTGGAAATTGTGAACTGTGAATTGCGAACTTTGAACTGTCAACTGTCAACTGTCAACTGTCAACTGTCAACTGTCAACTGTCAACTGTCAACTGTCAACTGTCAACTGTCAACTGTCAACTGTCAACTGTCAACTGTCAACTGTCAACTGTCAACTGTCAACTGTCAACTGTCAACTGTCAACTGTCAACTGTCAACTGTCAACTGTCAACTGTCAACTGTCAACTGTCAACTGTCAACTGTCAACTGTCAACTGTCAACTGTCAACTGTCAACTGTCAACTGTCAACTGTCAACTGTCAACTGTCAACTGTCAACTGTCAACTGTCAACTGTCAACTGTCAACTGTCAACTGTCAACTGTCAACTGTCAACTGTCAACTGTCAACTGTCAACTGTCAACTGTCAACTGTCAACTGTCAACTGTCAACTGTCAACTGTCAACTGTCAACTGTCAACTGTCAACTGTCAACTGTCAACTGTCAACTGTCAACTGTCAACTGTCAACTGTCAACTGTCAACTGTCAACTGTCAACTGTCAACTGTCAACTGTCAACTGTCAACTGTCAACTGTCAACTGTCAACTGTCAACTGTCAACTGTCAACTGTCAACTGTCAACTGTCAACTGTCAACTGTCAACTGTCAACTGTCAACTGTCCACTGTCCACTGTCCACTGTCAACTGTCAACTGTCAACTGTCAACTGTCAACTGTCAACTGTCAACTGTCAACTGTCAACTGTCAACTGTCAACTGTCAACTGTCAACTGTCAACTGTCAACTGTCAACTGTCAACTGTCAACTGTCAACTGTCAACTGTCAACTGTCAACTGTCAACTGTCAACTGTCAACTGTCAACTGTCAACTGTCAACTGTCAACTGTCAACTGTCAACTGTCAACTGTGAACTGTGAACTGTGAACTGTGACCTGCGAACTGTGAAGGGTGCACTGTGCACTGTGAACTGTGAACTGTGAACTGTGAAAGACGAATTATGAACTGTGAACTGTGAAATGAGGACTGAGAAATGTGAACTGTGAAATGTGAACTGTGGACTGTGAACTGTAAAATGAAGACTGTGAAGTGTGAACTCTGAGTTGTGATCTGAGATCAGTAAACTATGAACTGTGAACTGTGAACTGTGAACTGTGAACTGCGAGCTGTGAACTGCGAGCTGTGAACTTTGAAGTGTGCACTGTGAACTGTGAACTGTGAGCTGTGAACTGTGAAGGGTGCACTGCAAATTGTGAACTGTGAACTGTGAAGTGTGAACTGTGAACTGTGAACTGTGAACTGTGAGCTGTGAACTGTGAAGGGTGCACTGCAAATTGTGAACTGTGAACTGTGAAGTGTGAACTGTGAACTGTGAACTGTGAACTGTGAACTGTGAACTGTGAACTGTGAGCTGTGAACTGTGAAGGGTGCACTGCAAATTGTGAACTGTGAACTGTGAACTGTGATCTGCGAGCTGTGAACATTGAAGTGTGTACTGTGAACTCTGAACTGTGAGCTGTGAAGTGTGAAGGGTGCACTGCAAATTGTGAACTGTGAACGGTGAAGTGTGAACTGTGAACAGCGAACAGCGAACAGCGAACAGCGAACAGCGAACAGCGAACAGCGAACAGCGAACAGCGAACAGCGAACTGTGAACTGTGCACTGTGCACTGTGCACTGTGAAGTGTGAACTGTGAACTGTGAGCTGTGAACTTTGAAGGGTGCACTGCAAATTGTGAACTGTGAACGGCGAATTGTGAAGTGTGAACTGTGAACTGTGAACTGTGAACTGTGAACTGTGAACTGTGAACTGTGAACTGTGAACTGTGAACTGTGAACTGTGAACAGTGAACTCTGAACTGTGAACTGTCATCTGCGAGCTGTGAACTTTGAAGTGTGCAATGTGAACTTTGAACTATGAGCTGTGAAGTGTGAAGGGTGCACTGCAAATTGTGAACTGTGAACTGTGAAGTGTGAACTGTGAACTGTGAACTGAGATCTGTGAACAGTGAACTGTGAACTGTGAACTGTGAACTGTGAACTGCGTTTTGTGAACAGTGAACTGTGAACTGTGAGCTGTGAACTTTAAAGGGTGCACTGCAAATTGTAAACTGTGAACGGCGAATTGTGAAGTGTGAACTGTGAAATGAAGACTGTGAAGTGTGAACTCTGAGCTGTGAACTGAGATCAGTAAACTGTGAACTGTGAACTGTGATCTGTAAACTGTGAACAGTGAACTGTGCACTGTGAACTGCGATCTGTGAAGTGTGAACTGTGAACTGTGAGCTGTGAACTTTGAAGGGTGCACTGCAAATTGTGAACTGTGAACGGCGAATTGTGAAGTGTGAACTGTGAAATGAAGACTGTGAAGTGTGAACTCTGAGCTGTGAACTGAGATCAGTAAACTGTGAACTGTGAACTGTGATCTGTGAACTGTGAACTGTGAACTGTGAACTGCTATCTGTGAAGTGTGAACTGTGAACTGTCAGCTGTGAACTTTGAAGGGTGCACTGCAAATTGTGAACTGTGAACGGCGAATTGTGAAGTGTGAACTGTGAAATGAAGACTGTGAAGTGTGAACTCTGAGCTGTGAACTGTGAACTGTGATCTGTGAACTGTGAACTGTGAACTGTGAACAGTGAACTGTGAACAGTGAACTGTGAACTGTGAACTGTGAACTGTGAGCAGTGAACTGTGAACTGTGAACTGTGAACTGCGTTTTGTGAACAATGAACTGTGAACTGCGTTTTGTGAACAGTGAACTGTGAACTGTGAGCTGTGAACTTTGAAGTGTGCACTGCAAATAGTGAAATGTGAACGGCGAATTGTGATCTGTGAAATGTGAACTGAGAACTGTAAACTGTGAACCGTGAACTGTGAACTGTGAACTGTGACCAGTGAACTGCGCACTGTGAACTGTGAACTGTGAACTGTGAACTATGAACTGTGAGCTGTGAACTGTGAACTGTGAACTGTGAACTGTGAACTGTGAACTGCGATTTGTGAACAGTGAACTGTGAACTGTGAGCTGTGAACTTTGAAGAGTGCACTGCAAATTGTGAACTGTGAAATGTGAACTGGGAACTGTGATCTGTGAACTGTGAACTGTGAACTGTGAGCTGTGAACTTTGAAGGGTGCACTGCAAATTGTGAACTGTGAACGGCGAATTGTGAAGTGTGAACTGTGAACTGTGAACTGTGAACTGTGAACTGTGAACTGTGAACTGTGAACTGTGAACTGTGAACTGTGAACTGTGAACTGTGAACTGTGAACAGTGAACTGTGAACAGTGAACTCTGAACTGTGAACTGTCATCTGCGAGCTGTGAACTTTGAAGTGTGCAATGTGAACTTTGAACTATGAGCTGTGAAGTGTGAAGGGTGCACTGCAAATTGTGAACTGTGAACTGTGAAGTGTGAACTGTGAACTGTGAACTGAGATCTGTGAACAGTGAACTGTGAACTGTGAACTGTGAACTGCGTTTTGTGAACAGTGAACTGTGAACTGTGAGCTGTGAACTTTAAAGGGTGCACTGCAAATTGTGAACTGTGAACGGCGAATTGTGAAGTGTGAACTGTGAAATGAAGACTGTGAATTGTGAACTCTGAGCTGTGAACTGAGATCAGTAAACTGTGAACTGTGAACTGTGATCTGTAAACTGTGAACAGTGAACTGTGCACTGTGAACTGCGATCTGTGAAGTGTGAACTGTGAACTGTGAGCTGTGAACTTTGAAGGGTGCACTGCAAATTGTGAACTGTGAACGGCGAATTGTGAAGTGTGAACTGTGAAATGAAGACTGTGAAGTGTGAACTCTGAGCTGTGAACTGAGATCAGTAAACTGTGAACTGTGAACTGTGATCTGTGAACTGTGAACTGTGAACTGTGAACTGCGATCTGTGAAGTGTGAACTGTGAACTGTGAGCTGTGAACTTTGAAGGGTGCACTGCAAATTGTGAACTGTGAACGGCGAATTGTGAAGTGTGAACTGTGAAATGAAGACTGTGAAGTGTGAACTCTGAGCTGTGAACTGTGAACTGTGATCTGTGAACTGTGAAATGTGAACTGTGAACAGTGAACTGTGAACAGTGAACTGTGAACTGTGAACTGTGAACTGTGAGCAGTGAACTGTGAACTGTGAACTGTGAACTGCGTTTTGTGAACAATGAACTGTGAACTGCGTTTTGTGAACAGTGAACTGTGAACTGTGAGCTGTGAACTTTGAAGTGTGCACTGCAAATAGTGAAATGTGAACGGCGAATTGTGATCTGTGAAATGTGAACTGAGAACTGTAAACTGTGAACTGTGAACTGTGAACTGTGAACTGTGACCAGTGAACTGCGCACTGTGAACTGTGAACTGTGAACTGTGAACTATGAACTGTGAGCTGTGAACTGTGAACTGTGAACTGTGAACTGTGAACTGTGAACTGCGATTTGTGAACAGTGAACTGTGAACTGTGAGCTGTGAACTTTGAAGAGTGCACTGCAAATTGTGAACTGTGAAATGTGAACTGGGAACTGTGATCTGTGAACTGTGAACTGTGAACTGTGAGCTGTGAACTTTGAAGGGTGCACTGCAAATTGTGAACTGTGAACGGCGAATTGTGAAGTGTGAACTGTGAAATGAGAACTGTGAACTGCGATCTGTGAACTGTGAGCTGTGAACTTTGAAGTGTGGAGTGCAAATTGTGAACTGTAAACGACGAATTATGAACTGTGAACTGTGAAATGAGGACTGAGAAATGTGAACTGTGAACTTTGAATTGCGAACTTTGAACTGTGAACTGTGAACTGTGCACTGTGAACTGTGAATTGTGAACTGTGAACAATGAACTGTGAACTGTGACCTGCGAACTGTGAAGGGTGCACTGTGAGCTGTGAACTTTGAAGTGTGGAGTGCAAATTGTGAACTCTGAACGGCGGATTGTGAACTGTGAAGTGTGAACTGTGAACTGTGAACTGTGAACTGTGAACTGAGATCTGTGAACAGTGAACTGTGAACTGCGTTTTGTGAACAGTGAACTGTGAACTGTGAGCTGTGAACTTTGAAGTGTGCACTGCAAATAGTGAAATGTGCACGGCGAATTGTGAACTGTGAGATGTGAACTGAGAACTGTAAACTGTGAACAGTGAACTGTGCACTGTGAACTTTGAAGTGTGCACTGCAAATTGTGAACTGTCAACGGCGGATTGTGAACTGTGAACTGTTAACTGTGAACTGTGTACTGTGAACTGTGAACTGTGAACTGTGAACAGTGAGCTGTGAACTGTGAAGGGTGCACTGCAAATTGTGAACTGTGAAGGGTGCACTGCAAATTGTGAACTGTGAAGGGTGCACTGCAAATTGTGAACTGTGAACGGCGAATTGTGAAGTGTGAACTGTGAAATGAGATCTGTGAACTGCGATCTGTGAACTTTGAAGTGTGCACTGCAAATTGTGAACTGTCAACGGCGGATTGTGAACTGTGAACTGTTAACTGTGAACTGTGTACTGTGAACTGTGAACTGTGAACTGTGAACTGTGAACTGTGAACTGTGAACTGTGAACTGTGAACTGTGAACTGTGAGCTGTGAACTTTGAAGTGTGGAGTGCAAATTGTGAACTCTGAACGGCGGATTGTGAACTGTGAAATGTGAACTGCGAGTGGTGAACATTGAAGTGTTCACTGCAAATTGTGAACTGTAAACGACGAATTATGAACTGTGAACTGTGAAATGAGGACTGAGAAATGTGAACGGTGAAATGTGAACTGAGAACTGTAAACTGTGAACAGTGAACTGTGCACTGTGAACTGCGATCTGTGAAGTGTGAACTGTGAACTGTGAGCTGTGAACTTTGAAGGGTGCACTGCAAATTGTGAACTGTGAACGGCGAATTGTGAAGTGTGAACTGTGAAATGAAGACTGTGAAGTGTGAACTCTGAGCTGTGAACTGAGATCAGTAAACTGTGAACTGTGAACTGTGATCTGTGAACTGTGAACTGTGAACTGTGAACTGCGATCTGTGAAGTGTGAACTGTGAACTGTGAGCTGTGAACTTTGAAGGGTGCACTGCAAATTGTGAACTGTGAACTGCGAATTGTGAAGTGTGAACTGTGAAATGAAGACTGTGAAGTGTGAACTCTGAGCTGTGAACTGTGAACTGTGATCTGTGAACTGTGAACTGTGAACAGTGAACTGTGAACTGTGAACTGTGAACTGTGAGCAGTGAACTGTGAACTGTGAACTGCGTTTTGTGAACAATGAACTGTGAACTGCGTTTTGTGAACAGTGAACTGTGAACTGTGAGCTGTGAACTTTGAAGTGTGCACTGCAAATAGTGAAATGTGAACGGCGAATTGTGATCTGTGAAATGTGAACTGAGAACTGTAAACTGTGAACCGTGAACTGTGAACTGTGAACTGTGACCAGTGAACTGCGCACTGTGAACTGTGAACTGTGAATTGTGAACTATGAACTGTGAGCTGTGAACTGTGAACTGTGAACTGTGAACTGTGAACTGTGAACTGTGAACTGTGACCTGTGAACTGCGATTTGTGAACAGTGAACTGTGAACTGTGAGCTGTGAACTTTGAAGAGTGCACTGCAAATTGTGAACTGTGAACGGCGAATTGTGAACTGTGAAATGTGAACTGGGAACTGTGATCTGTGAACTGTGAACTGTGAACTGTGAGCTGTGAACTTTGAAGGGTGCACTGCAAATTGTGAACTGTGAACGGCGAATTGTGAAGTGTGAACTGTGAAATGAGAACTGTGAACTGCGATCTGTGAACTGTGAGCTGTGAACTTTGAAGTGTGGAGTGCAAATTGTGAACTGTAAACGACGAATTATGAACTGTGAACTGTGAAATGAGGACTGAGAAATGTGAACTGTGAAATGTGAACTGTGAACTGTGACCTGCGAACTGTGAAGGGTGCACTGTGCACTGTGAACTGTGAACTGTGAACTGTGAACTGCGATCTGTGAAGTGTGAACTGTGAACTGTGAGCTGTGAACTTTGAAGGGTGCACTGCAAATTGTGAACTGTGAACGGCGAATTGTGAAGTGTGAACTGTGAAATGAAGACTGTGAAGTGTGAACTCTGAGCTGTGAACTGTGAACTGTGATCTGTGAACTGTGAACTGTGAACTGTGAACAGTGAACTGTGAACAGTGAACTGTGAACTGTGAACTGTGAACTGTGAACTGTGAGCAGTGAACTGTGAACTGTGAACTGCGTTTTGTGAACAATGAACTGTGAACTGCGTTTTGTGAACAGTGAACTGTGAACTGTGAGCTGTGAACTTTGAAGTGTGCACTGCAAATAGTGAAATGTGAACGGCGAATTGTGATCTGTGAAATGTGAACTGAGAACTGTAAACTGTGAACCGTGAACTGTGAACTGTGAACTGTGACCAGTGAACTGCGCACTGTGAACTGTAAACTGTGAACAGTGAACTGTGCACTGTGAACTGCGATCTGTGAAGTGTGAACTGTGAACTGTGAGCTGTGAACTTTGAAGGGTGCACTGCAAATTGTGAACTGTGAACGGCGAATTGTGAAGTGTGAACTGTGAAATGAAGACTGTGAAGTGTGAACTCTGAGCTGTGAACTGAGATCAGTAAACTGCGCACTGTGAACTGTGAACTGTGAACTGTGACCTGTGAACTGTGAACTGTGAACTGTGAACTGTGAACTGTGAACTGTGAACTGTGAACTGTGAACTGCGATTTGTGAACAGTGAACTGTGAACTGTGATCTGTGAACTGTGAACTGTGAACTGTGAACTGTGAACTGTGAACTGCGATCTGTGAAGTGTGAACTGTGAACTGTGAGCTGTGAACTTTGAAGGGTGCACTGCAAATTGTGAACTGTGAACGGCGAATTGTGAAGTGTTAACTGTGAAATGAAGACTGTGAAGTGTGAACTCTGAGTTGTGAACTGAGATCAGTAAACTGTGAACTGTGATCTGTGAACTGTGAACTGTGAACTGTGAACTGTGAACTGTGAACTGTGAACAGTGAACTGTGAACAGTGAACTGTGAACTCTGAACTGTGACCAGTGAACTGCGCACTGTGAACTGTGAACTGTGAACTGTGACCTGTGAACTGTGAACTGTGAACTGTGAACTGTGAACTGTGAACTGTGAACTGTGAACTGTGAACTGCGATTTGTGAACAGTGAACTGTGAACTGTGAGCTGTGAACTTTGAAGAGTGCACTGCAAATTGTGAACTGTGAACGGCGGATTGTGAACTGTGAACTGTTAACTGTGAACTGTGTACTGTGAACTGTGAACTGTGAACTGTGAACTGTGAACTGTGAGCTGTGAACTTTGAAGGGTGCACTGCAAATTGTGAACTGTGAACGGCGAATTGTGAAGTGTGAACTGTGAAATGAAGACTGTGAAGTGTGAACTCTGAGCTGTGAACTGAGATCAGTAAACTGTGAACTGTGAACTGTGATCTGTGAACTGTGAACTGTGAACTGTGAACTGCTATCTGTGAAGTGTGAACTGTGAACTGTCAGCTGTGAACTTTGAAGGGTGCACTGCAAATTGTGAACTGTGAACGGCGAATTGTGAAGTGTGAACTGTGAAATGAAGACTGTGAAGTGTGAACTCTGAGCTGTGAACTGAGATCAGTAAACTGTGAACTGTGAACTGTGATCTGTAAACTGTGAACAGTGAACTGTGCACTGTGAACTGCGATCTGTGAAGTGTGAACTGTGAACTGTGAGCTGTGAACTTTGAAGGGTGCACTGCAAATTGTGAACTGTGAACGGCGAATTGTGAAGTGTGAACTGTGAAATGAAGACTGTGAAGTGTGAACTCTGAGCTGTGAACTGAGATCAGTAAACTGTGAACTGTGAACTGTGATCTGTGAACTGTGAACTGTGAACTGTGAACTGCTATCTGTGAAGTGTGAACTGTGAACTGTCAGCTGTGAACTTTGAAGGGTGCACTGCAAATTGTGAACTGTGAACGGCGAATTGTGAAGTGTGAACTGTGAAATGAAGACTGTGAAGTGTGAACTCTGAGCTGTGAACTGTGAACTGTGATCTGTGAACTGTGAACTGTGAACTGTGAACAGTGAACTGTGAACAGTGAACTGTGAACTGTGAACTGTGAACTGTGAGCAGTGAACTGTGAACTGTGAACTGTGAACTGCGTTTTGTGAACAATGAACTGTGAACTGCGTTTTGTGAACAGTGAACTGTGAACTGTGAGCTGTGAACTTTGAAGTGTGCACTGCAAATAGTGAAATGTGAACGGCGAATTGTGATCTGTGAAATGTGAACTGAGAACTGTAAACTGTGAACCGTGAACTGTGAACTGTGAACTGTGACCAGTGAACTGCGCACTGTGAACTGTGAACTGTGAACTGTGAACTATGAACTGTGAGCTGTGAACTGTGAACTGTGAACTGTGAACTGTGAACTGTGAACTGCGATTTGTGAACAGTGAACTGTGAACTGTGAGCTGTGAACTTTGAAGAGTGCACTGCAAATTGTGAACTGTGAAATGTGAACTGGGAACTGTGATCTGTGAACTGTGAACTGTGAACTGTGAGCTGTGAACTTTGAAGGGTGCACTGCAAATTGTGAACTGTGAACGGCGAATTGTGAAGTGTGAACTGTGAAATGAGAACTGTGAACTGCGATCTGTGAACTGTGAGCTGTGAACTTTGAAGGGTGCACTGCAAATTGTGAACTGTGAACGGCGAATTGTGAAGTGTGAACTGTGAACTGTGAACTGTGAACTGTGAACTGTGAACTGTGAACTGTGAACTGTGAACTGTGAACTGTGAACTGTGAACTGTGAACTGTGAACAGTGAACTGTGAACAGTGAACTCTGAACTGTGAACTGTCATCTGCGAGCTGTGAACTTTGAAGTGTGCAATGTGAACTTTGAACTATGAGCTGTGAAGTGTGAAGGGTGCACTGCAAATTGTGAACTGTGAACTGTGAAGTGTGAACTGTGAACTGTGAACTGAGATCTGTGAACAGTGAACTGTGAACTGTGAACTGTGAACTGCGTTTTGTGAACAGTGAACTGTGAACTGTGAGCTGTGAACTTTAAAGGGTGCACTGCAAATTGTGAACTGTGAACGGCGAATTGTGAAGTGTGAACTGTGAAATGAAGACTGTGAAGTGTGAACTCTGAGCTGTGAACTGAGATCAGTAAACTGTGAACTGTGAACTGTGATCTGTAAACTGTGAACAGTGAACTGTGCACTGTGAACTGCGATCTGTGAAGTGTGAACTGTGAACTGTGAGCTGTGAACTTTGAAGGGTGCACTGCAAATTGTGAACTGTGAACGGCGAATTGTGAAGTGTGAACTGTGAAATGAAGACTGTGAAGTGTGAACTCTGAGCTGTGAACTGAGATCAGTAAACTGTGAACTGTGAACTGTGATCTGTGAACTGTGAACTGTGAACTGTGAACTGCGATCTGTGAAGTGTGAACTGTGAACTGTGAGCTGTGAACTTTGAAGGGTGCACTGCAAATTGTGAACTGTGAACGGCGAATTGTGAAGTGTGAACTGTGAAATGAAGACTGTGAAGTGTGAACTCTGAGCTGTGAACTGTGAACTGTGATCTGTGAACTGTGAAATGTGAACTGTGAACAGTGAACTGTGAACAGTGAACTGTGAACTGTGAACTGTGAACTGTGAGCAGTGAACTGTGAACTGTGAACTGTGAACTGCGTTTTGTGAACAATGAACTGTGAACTGCGTTTTGTGAACAGTGAACTGTGAACTGTGAGCTGTGAACTTTGAAGTGTGCACTGCAAATAGTGAAATGTGAACGGCGAATTGTGATCTGTGAAATGTGAACTGAGAACTGTAAACTGTGAACTGTGAACTGTGAACTGTGAACTGTGACCAGTGAACTGCGCACTGTGAACTGTGAACTGTGAACTGTGAACTATGAACTGTGAGCTGTGAACTGTGAACTGTGAACTGTGAACTGTGAACTGTGAACTGCGATTTGTGAACAGTGAACTGTGAACTGTGAGCTGTGAACTTTGAAGAGTGCACTGCAAATTGTGAACTGTGAAATGTGAACTGGGAACTGTGATCTGTGAACTGTGAACTGTGAACTGTGAGCTGTGAACTTTGAAGGGTGCACTGCAAATTGTGAACTGTGAACGGCGAATTGTGAAGTGTGAACTGTGAAATGAGAACTGTGAACTGCGATCTGTGAACTGTGAGCTGTGAACTTTGAAGTGTGGAGTGCAAATTGTGAACTGTAAACGACGAATTATGAACTGTGAACTGTGAAATGAGGACTGAGAAATGTGAACTGTGAACTTTGAATTGCGAACTTTGAACTGTGAACTGTGAACTGTGCACTGTGAACTGTGAATTGTGAACTGTGAACAATGAACTGTGAACTGTGACCTGCGAACTGTGAAGGGTGCACTGTGAGCTGTGAACTTTGAAGTGTGGAGTGCAAATTGTGAACTCTGAACGGCGGATTGTGAACTGTGAAGTGTGAACTGTGAACTGTGAACTGTGAACTGTGAACTGAGATCTGTGAACAGTGAACTGTGAACTGCGTTTTGTGAACAGTGAACTGTGAACTGTGAGCTGTGAACTTTGAAGTGTGCACTGCAAATAGTGAAATGTGCACGGCGAATTGTGAACTGTGAGATGTGAACTGAGAACTGTAAACTGTGAACAGTGAACTGTGCACTGTGAACTTTGAAGTGTGCACTGCAAATTGTGAACTGTCAACGGCGGATTGTGAACTGTGAACTGTTAACTGTGAACTGTGTACTGTGAACTGTGAACTGTGAACTGTGAACAGTGAGCTGTGAACTGTGAAGGGTGCACTGCAAATTGTGAACTGTGAAGGGTGCACTGCAAATTGTGAACTGTGAAGGGTGCACTGCAAATTGTGAACTGTGAACGGCGAATTGTGAAGTGTGAACTGTGAAATGAGATCTGTGAACTGCGATCTGTGAACTTTGAAGTGTGCACTGCAAATTGTGAACTGTCAACGGCGGATTGTGAACTGTGAACTGTTAACTGTGAACTGTGTACTGTGAACTGTGAACTGTGAACTGTGAACTGTGAACTGTGAACTGTGAACTGTGAACTGTGAACTGTGAACTGTGAGCTGTGAACTTTGAAGTGTGGAGTGCAAATTGTGAACTCTGAACGGCGGATTGTGAACTGTGAAATGTGAACTGCGAGTGGTGAACATTGAAGTGCTCACTGCAAATTGTGAACTGTAAACGACGAATTATGAACTGTGAACTGTGAAATGAGGACTGAGAAATGTGAACGGTGAAATGTGAACTGAGAACTGTAAACTGTGAACAGTGAACTGTGCACTGTGAACTGCGATCTGTGAAGTGTGAACTGTGAACTGTGAGCTGTGAACTTTGAAGGGTGCACTGCAAATTGTGAACTGTGAACGGCGAATTGTGAAGTGTGAACTGTGAAATGAAGACTGTGAAGTGTGAACTCTGAGCTGTGAACTGAGATCAGTAAACTGTGAACTGTGAACTGTGATCTGTGAACTGTGAACTGTGAACTGTGAACTGCGATCTGTGAAGTGTGAACTGTGAACTGTGAGCTGTGAACTTTGAAGGGTGCACTGCAAATTGTGAACTGTGAACTGCGAATTGTGAAGTGTGAACTGTGAAATGAAGACTGTGAAGTGTGAACTCTGAGCTGTGAACTGTGAACTGTGATCTGTGAACTGTGAACTGTGAACAGTGAACTGTGAACTGTGAACTGTGAACTGTGAGCAGTGAACTGTGAACTGTGAACTGCGTTTTGTGAACAATGAACTGTGAACTGCGTTTTGTGAACAGTGAACTGTGAACTGTGAGCTGTGAACTTTGAAGTGTGCACTGCAAATAGTGAAATGTGAACGGCGAATTGTGATCTGTGAAATGTGAACTGAGAACTGTAAACTGTGAACCGTGAACTGTGAACTGTGAACTGTGACCAGTGAACTGCGCACTGTGAACTGTGAACTGTGAATTGTGAACTATGAACTGTGAGCTGTGAACTGTGAACTGTGAACTGTGAACTGTGAACTGTGAACTGTGAACTGTGACCTGTGAACTGCGATTTGTGAACAGTGAACTGTGAACTGTGAGCTGTGAACTTTGAAGAGTGCACTGCAAATTGTGAACTGTGAACGGCGAATTGTGAACTGTGAAATGTGAACTGGGAACTGTGATCTGTGAACTGTGAACTGTGAACTGTGAGCTGTGAACTTTGAAGGGTGCACTGCAAATTGTGAACTGTGAACGGCGAATTGTGAAGTGTGAACTGTGAAATGAGAACTGTGAACTGCGATCTGTGAACTGTGAGCTGTGAACTTTGAAGTGTGGAGTGCAAATTGTGAACTGTAAACGACGAATTATGAACTGTGAACTGTGAAATGAGGACTGAGAAATGTGAACTGTGAAATGTGAACTGTGAACTGTGACCTGCGAACTGTGAAGGGTGCACTGTGCACTGTGAACTGTGAACTGTGAACTGTGAACTGCGATCTGTGAAGTGTGAACTGTGAACTGTGAGCTGTGAACTTTGAAGGGTGCACTGCAAATTGTGAACTGTGAACGGCGAATTGTGAAGTGTGAACTGTGAAATGAAGACTGTGAAGTGTGAACTCTGAGCTGTGAACTGTGAACTGTGATCTGTGAACTGTGAACTGTGAACTGTGAACAGTGAACTGTGAACAGTGAACTGTGAACTGTGAACTGTGAACTGTGAACTGTGAGCAGTGAACTGTGAACTGTGAACTGCGTTTTGTGAACAATGAACTGTGAACTGCGTTTTGTGAACAGTGAACTGTGAACTGTGAGCTGTGAACTTTGAAGTGTGCACTGCAAATAGTGAAATGTGAACGGCGAATTGTGATCTGTGAAATGTGAACTGAGAACTGTAAACTGTGAACCGTGAACTGTGAACTGTGAACTGTGACCAGTGAACTGCGCACTGTGAACTGTAAACTGTGAACAGTGAACTGTGCACTGTGAACTGCGATCTGTGAAGTGTGAACTGTGAACTGTGAGCTGTGAACTTTGAAGGGTGCACTGCAAATTGTGAACTGTGAACGGCGAATTGTGAAGTGTGAACTGTGAAATGAAGACTGTGAAGTGTGAACTCTGAGCTGTGAACTGAGATCAGTAAACTGCGCACTGTGAACTGTGAACTGTGAACTGTGACCTGTGAACTGTGAACTGTGAACTGTGAACTGTGAACTGTGAACTGTGAACTGTGAACTGTGAACTGCGATTTGTGAACAGTGAACTGTGAACTGTGATCTGTGAACTGTGAACTGTGAACTGTGAACTGTGAACTGTGAACTGCGATCTGTGAAGTGTGAACTGTGAACTGTGAGCTGTGAACTTTGAAGGGTGCACTGCAAATTGTGAACTGTGAACGGCGAATTGTGAAGTGTTAACTGTGAAATGAAGACTGTGAAGTGTGAACTCTGAGTTGTGAACTGAGATCAGTAAACTGTGAACTGTGATCTGTGAACTGTGAACTGTGAACTGTGAACTGTGAACTGTGAACTGTGAACAGTGAACTGTGAACAGTGAACTGTGAACAGTGAACTGTGAACTGTGAACTGTGACCAGTGAACTGCGCACTGTGAACTGTGAACTGTGAACTGTGACCTGTGAACTGTGAACTGTGAACTGTGAACTGTGAACTGTGAACTGTGAACTGTGAACTGTGAACTGCGATTTGTGAACAGTGAACTGTGAACTGTGAGCTGTGAACTTTGAAGAGTGCACTGCAAATTGTGAACTGTGAACGGCGGATTGTGAACTGTGAACTGTTAACTGTGAACTGTGTACTGTGAACTGTGAACTGTGAACTGTGAACTGTGAACTGTGAGCTGTGAACTTTGAAGGGTGCACTGCAAATTGTGAACTGTGAACGGCGAATTGTGAAGTGTTAACTGTGAAATGAAGACTGAGAAATGTGAACTGTGAAATGTGAACTGTGAACTGTGAATTGCGAACTTTGAACTGTGAACTGTGAACTGTGAACTGTGACCTGTGAACTGTGAAGGGTGCACTGTGCACTGTGAACTGTGAACTGTGAACTGTGAACTGTGAACTGTGATCTGTGAACAGTGAACAGTGAACTGTGCACTGTGAACTGTCAACTGTCAACTGTCAACTGTGAACTGTGAACTGTGAACTGTGAACTGTGACCTGTGAACTGTGAAGGGTGCACTGTGCACTGTGAACTGTGAACTGTGAACTGTGAACTGTGAACGACGAATTATGAACTGTGAACTGTGAAATGAGCACTGAGAAATGTGAACTGTGAAATATGAACTGTGAACTGTGAATTGCGAACTTTGAACTTTGAACTGTGAACTGTGAACTGTGAACTGTGAACTGTGAACTGTGCACTGTGAACTGTCAATTGTGAACTGTGAACAATGAACTGTGAACTGTGACCTGTGAACGGTGAACGGTGAAGGGTGCACTGTGCACTGTGCACTGTGAACTGTGAACTGTGAACTGTGAACTGTGAACTGCGAGCTGTGAACTTTGAAGTGTGCACTGTGAACTGTGAACTGTGAGCTGTGAACTGTGAAGGGTGCACTGCAAATTGTGAACTGTGAACTGTGAAGTGTGAACTGTGAACTGTGAACTGTGAACTGTGAGCTGTGAACTGTGAAGGGTGCACTGCAAATTGTGAACTGTGAACTGTGAAGTGTGAACTGTGAACTGTGAACTGTGAACTGTGAACTGTGAACTGTGAACTGTGAGCTGTGAACTGTGAAGGGTGCACTGCAAATTGTGAACTGTGAACTGTGAACTGTGATCTGCGAGCTGTGAACATTGAAGTGTGTACTGTGAACTCTGAACTGTGAGCTGTGAAGTGTGAAGGGTGCACTGCAAATTGTGAACTGTGAACGGTGAAGTGTGAACTGTGAACAGCGAACAGCGAACAGCGAACAGCGAACAGCGAACAGCGAACAGCGAACAGCGAACAGCGAACAGCGAACAGCGAACTGTGAACTGTGCACTGTGCACTGTGCACTGTGAAGTGTGAACTGTGAACTGTGAGCTGTGAACTTTGAAGGGTGCACTGCAAATTGTGAACTGTGAACGGCGAATTGTGAAGTGTGAACTGTGAACTGTGAACTGTGAACTGTGAACTGTGAACTGTGAACTGTGAACTGTGAACTGTGAACTGTGAACTGTGAACTGTGAACTGTGAACAGTGAACTGTGAACAGTGAACTCTGAACTGTGAACTGTCATCTGCGAGCTGTGAACTTTGAAGTGTGCAATGTGAACTTTGAACTATGAGCTGTGAAGTGTGAAGGGTGCACTGCAAATTGTGAACTGTGAACTGTGAAGTGTGAACTGTGAACTGTGAACTGAGATCTGTGAACAGTGAACTGTGAACTGTGAACTGTGAACTGTGAACTGCGTTTTGTGAACAGTGAACTGTGAACTGTGAGCTGTGAACTTTAAAGGGTGCACTGCAAATTGTGAACTGTGAACGGCGAATTGTGAAGTGTGAACTGTGAAATGAAGACTGTGAAGTGTGAACTCTGAGCTGTGAACTGAGATCAGTAAACTGTGAACTGTGAACTGTGATCTGTAAACTGTGAACAGTGAACTGTGCACTGTGAACTGCGATCTGTGAAGTGTGAACTGTGAACTGTGAGCTGTGAACTTTGAAGGGTGCACTGCAAATTGTGAACTGTGAACGGCGAATTGTGAAGTGTGAACTGTGAAATGAAGACTGTGAAGTGTGAACTCTGAGCTGTGAACTGTGAACTGTGATCTGTGAACTGTGAACTGTGAACTGTGAACAGTGAACTGTGAACAGTGAACTGTGAACTGTGAACTGTGAACTGTGAGCAGTGAACTGTGAACTGTGAACTGTGAACTGCGTTTTGTGAACAATGAACTGTGAACTGCGTTTTGTGAACAGTGAACTGTGAACTGTGAGCTGTGAACTTTGAAGTGTGCACTGCAAATAGTGAAATGTGAACGGCGAATTGTGATCTGTGAAATGTGAACTGAGAACTGTAAACTGTGAACCGTGAACTGTGAACTGTGAACTGTGACCAGTGAACTGCGCACTGTGAACTGTGAACTGTGAACTGTGAACTATGAACTGTGAGCTGTGAACTGTGAACTGTGAACTGTGAACTGTGAACTGTGAACTGCGATTTGTGAACAGTGAACTGTGAACTGTGAGCTGTGAACTTTGAAGAGTGCACTGCAAATTGTGAACTGTGAAATGTGAACTGGGAACTGTGATCTGTGAACTGTGAACTGTGAACTGTGAGCTGTGAACTTTGAAGGGTGCACTGCAAATTGTGAACTGTGAACGGCGAATTGTGAAGTGTGAACTGTGAAATGAGAACTGTGAACTGCGATCTGTGAACTGTGAGCTGTGAACTTTGAAGGGTGCACTGCAAATTGTGAACTGTGAACGGCGAATTGTGAAGTGTGAACTGTGAACTGTGAACTGTGAACTGTGAACTGTGAACTGTGAACTGTGAACTGTGAACTGTGAACTGTGAACTGTGAACTGTGAACTGTGAACTGTGAACAGTGAACTGTGAACAGTGAACTCTGAACTGTGAACTGTCATCTGCGAGCTGTGAACTTTGAAGTGTGCAATGTGAACTTTGAACTATGAGCTGTGAAGTGTGAAGGGTGCACTGCAAATTGTGAACTGGGAACTGTGAAGTGTGAACTGTGAACTGTGAACTGAGATCTGTGAACAGTGAACTGTGAACTGTGAACTGTGAACTGCGTTTTGTGAACAGTGAACTGTGAACTGTGAGCTGTGAACTTTAAAGGGTGCACTGCAAATTGTGAACTGTGAACGGCGAATTGTGAAGTGTGAACTGTGAAATGAAGACTGTGAAGTGTGAACTCTGAGCTGTGAACTGAGATCAGTAAACTGTGAACTGTGAACTGTGATCTGTAAACTGTGAACAGTGAACTGTGCACTGTGAACTGCGATCTGTGAAGTGTGAACTGTGAACTGTGAGCTGTGAACTTTGAAGGGTGCACTGCAAATTGTGAACTGTGAACGGCGAATTGTGAAGTGTGAACTGTGAAATGAAGACTGTGAAGTGTGAACTCTGAGCTGTGAACTGAGATCAGTAAACTGTGAACTGTGAACTGTGATCTGTGAACTGTGAACTGTGAACTGTGAACTGCGATCTGTGAAGTGTGAACTGTGAACTGTGAGCTGTGAACTTTGAAGGGTGCACTGCAAATTGTGAACTGTGAACGGCGAATTGTGAAGTGTGAACTGTGAAATGAAGACTGTGAAGTGTGAACTCTGAGCTGTGAACTGTGAACTGTGATCTGTGAACTGTGAAATGTGAACTGTGAACAGTGAACTGTGAACAGTGAACTGTGAACTGTGAACTGTGAACTGTGAGCAGTGAACTGTGAACTGTGAACTGTGAACTGCGTTTTGTGAACAATGAACTGTGAACTGCGTTTTGTGAACAGTGAACTGTGAACTGTGAGCTGTGAACTTTGAAGTGTGCACTGCAAATAGTGAAATGTGAACGGCGAATTGTGATCTGTGAAATGTGAACTGAGAACTGTAAACTGTGAACTGTGAACTGTGAACTGTGAACTGTGACCAGTGAACTGCGCACTGTGAACTGTGAACTGTGAACTGTGAACTATGAACTGTGAGCTGTGAACTGTGAACTGTGAACTGTGAACTGTGAACTGTGAACTGCGATTTGTGAACAGTGAACTGTGAACTGTGAGCTGTGAACTTTGAAGAGTGCACTGCAAATTGTGAACTGTGAAATGTGAACTGGGAACTGTGATCTGTGAACTGTGAACTGTGAACTGTGAGCTGTGAACTTTGAAGGGTGCACTGCAAATTGTGAACTGTGAACGGCGAATTGTGAAGTGTGAACTGTGAAATGAGAACTGTGAACTGCGATCTGTGAACTGTGAGCTGTGAACTTTGAAGTGTGGAGTGCAAATTGTGAACTGTAAACGACGAATTATGAACTGTGAACTGTGAAATGAGGACTGAGAAATGTGAACTGTGAACTTTGAATTGCGAACTTTGAACTGTGAACTGTGAACTGTGCACTGTGAACTGTGAATTGTGAACTGTGAACAATGAACTGTGAACTGTGACCTGCGAACTGTGAAGGGTGCACTGTGAGCTGTGAACTTTGAAGTGTGGAGTGCAAATTGTGAACTCTGAACGGCGGATTGTGAACTGTGAAGTGTGAACTGTGAACTGTGAACTGTGAACTGTGAACTGAGATCTGTGAACAGTGAACTGTGAACTGCGTTTTGTGAACAGTGAACTGTGAACTGTGAGCTGTGAACTTTGAAGTGTGCACTGCAAATAGTGAAATGTGCACGGCGAATTGTGAACTGTGAGATGTGAACTGAGAACTGTAAACTGTGAACAGTGAACTGTGCACTGTGAACTTTGAAGTGTGCACTGCAAATTGTGAACTGTCAACGGCGGATTGTGAACTGTGAACTGTTAACTGTGAACTGTGTACTGTGAACTGTGAACTGTGAACTGTGAACAGTGAGCTGTGAACTGTGAAGGGTGCACTGCAAATTGTGAACTGTGAAGGGTGCACTGCAAATTGTGAACTGTGAAGGGTGCACTGCAAATTGTGAACTGTGAACGGCGAATTGTGAAGTGTGAACTGTGAAATGAGATCTGTGAACTGCGATCTGTGAACTTTGAAGTGTGCACTGCAAATTGTGAACTGTCAACGGCGGATTGTGAACTGTGAACTGTTAACTGTGAACTGTGTACTGTGAACTGTGAACTGTGAACTGTGAACTGTGAACTGTGAACTGTGAACTGTGAACTGTGAACTGTGAACTGTGAGCTGTGAACTTTGAAGTGTGGAGTGCAAATTGTGAACTCTGAACGGCGGATTGTGAACTGTGAAATGTGAACTGCGAGTGGTGAACATTGAAGTGTTCACTGCAAATTGTGAACTGTAAACGACGAATTATGAACTGTGAACTGTGAAATGAGGACTGAGAAATGTGAACGGTGAAATGTGAACTGAGAACTGTAAACTGTGAACAGTGAACTGTGCACTGTGAACTGCGATCTGTGAAGTGTGAACTGTGAACTGTGAGCTGTGAACTTTGAAGGGTGCACTGCAAATTGTGAACTGTGAACGGCGAATTGTGAAGTGTGAACTGTGAAATGAAGACTGTGAAGTGTGAACTCTGAGCTGTGAACTGAGATCAGTAAACTGTGAACTGTGAACTGTGATCTGTGAACTGTGAACTGTGAACTGTGAACTGCGATCTGTGAAGTGTGAACTGTGAACTGTGAGCTGTGAACTTTGAAGGGTGCACTGCAAATTGTGAACTGTGAACTGCGAATTGTGAAGTGTGAACTGTGAAATGAAGACTGTGAAGTGTGAACTCTGAGCTGTGAACTGTGAACTGTGATCTGTGAACTGTGAACTGTGAACAGTGAACTGTGAACTGTGAACTGTGAACTGTGAGCAGTGAACTGTGAACTGTGAACTGCGTTTTGTGAACAATGAACTGTGAACTGCGTTTTGTGAACAGTGAACTGTGAACTGTGAGCTGTGAACTTTGAAGTGTGCACTGCAAATAGTGAAATGTGAACGGCGAATTGTGATCTGTGAAATGTGAACTGAGAACTGTAAACTGTGAACCGTGAACTGTGAACTGTGAACTGTGACCAGTGAACTGCGCACTGTGAACTGTGAACTGTGAATTGTGAACTATGAACTGTGAGCTGTGAACTGTGAACTGTGAACTGTGAACTGTGAACTGTGAACTGTGACCTGTGAACTGCGATTTGTGAACAGTGAACTGTGAACTGTGAGCTGTGAACTTTGAAGAGTGCACTGCAAATTGTGAACTGTGAACGGCGAATTGTGAACTGTGAAATGTGAACTGGGAACTGTGATCTGTGAACTGTGAACTGTGAACTGTGAGCTGTGAACTTTGAAGGGTGCACTGCAAATTGTGAACTGTGAACGGCGAATTGTGAAGTGTGAACTGTGAAATGAGAACTGTGAACTGCGATCTGTGAACTGTGAGCTGTGAACTTTGAAGTGTGGAGTGCAAATTGTGAACTGTAAACGACGAATTATGAACTGTGAACTGTGAAATGAGGACTGAGAAATGTGAACTGTGAAATGTGAACTGTGAACTTTGAATTGCGAACTTTGAACTGTGAATTGTGAACTGTGCACTGTGAACTGTGAATTGTGAACTGTGAACAATGAACTGTGAACTGTGACCTGCGAACTGTGAAGGGTGCACTGTGCACTGTGAACTGTGAACTGTGAACTGTGAACTGCGATCTGTGAAGTGTGAACTGTGAACTGTGAGCTGTGAACTTTGAAGGGTGCACTGCAAATTGTGAACTGTGAACGGCGAATTGTGAAGTGTGAACTGTGAAATGAAGACTGTGAAGTGTGAACTCTGAGCTGTGAACTGTGAACTGTGATCTGTGAACTGTGAACTGTGAACTGTGAACAGTGAACTGTGAACAGTGAACTGTGAACTGTGAACTGTGAACTGTGAACTGTGAGCAGTGAACTGTGAACTGTGAACTGCGTTTTGTGAACAATGAACTGTGAACTGCGTTTTGTGAACAGTGAACTGTGAACTGTGAGCTGTGAACTGTGAGCTGTGAACTTTGAAGTGTGCACTGCAAATAGTGAAATGTGAACGGCGAATTGTGATCTGTGAAATGTGAACTGAGAACTGTAAACTGTGAACCGTGAACTGTGAACTGTGAACTGTGACCAGTGAACTGCGCACTGTGAACTGTAAACTGTGAACAGTGAACTGTGCACTGTGAACTGCGATCTGTGAAGTGTGAACTGTGAACTGTGAGCTGTGAACTTTGAAGGGTGCACTGCAAATTGTGAACTGTGAACGGCGAATTGTGAAGTGTGAACTGTGAAATGAAGACTGTGAAGTGTGAACTCTGAGCTGTGAACTGAGATCAGTAAACTGTGAACTGTGAACTGTGATCTGTGAACTGTGAACTGTGAACTGTGAACTGCGATCTGTGAAGTGTGAACTGTGAACTGTGAGCTGTGAACTTTGAAGGGTGCACTGCAAATTGTGAACTGTGAACGGCGAATTGTGAAGTGTGAACTGTGAAATGAAGACTGTGAAGTGTGAACTCTGAGCTGTGAACTGTGAACTGTGATCTGTGAACTGTGAAATGTGAACTGTGAACAGTGAACTGTGAACAGTGAACTGTGAACTGTGAACTGTGAACTGTGAGCAGTGAACTGTGAACTGTGAACTGTGAACTGCGTTTTGTGAACAATGAACTGTGAACTGCGTTTTGTGAACAGTGAACTGTGAACTGTGAGCTGTGAACTTTGAAGTGTGCACTGCAAATAGTGAAATGTGAACGGCGAATTGTGATCTGTGAAATGTGAACTGAGAACTGTAAACTGTGAACTGTGAACTGTGAACTGTGAACTGTGACCAGTGAACTGCGCACTGTGAACTGTGAACTGTGAACTGTGAACTATGAACTGTGAGCTGTGAACTGTGAACTGTGAACTGTGAACTGTGAACTGTGAACTGCGATTTGTGAACAGTGAACTGTGAACTGTGAGCTGTGAACTTTGAAGAGTGCACTGCAAATTGTGAACTGTGAAATGTGAACTGGGAACTGTGATCTGTGAACTGTGAACTGTGAACTGTGAGCTGTGAACTTTGAAGGGTGCACTGCAAATTGTGAACTGTGAACGGCGAATTGTGAAGTGTGAACTGTGAAATGAGAACTGTGAACTGCGATCTGTGAACTGTGAGCTGTGAACTTTGAAGTGTGGAGTGCAAATTGTGAACTGTAAACGACGAATTATGAACTGTGAACTGTGAAATGAGGACTGAGAAATGTGAACTGTGAACTTTGAATTGCGAACTTTGAACTGTGAACTGTGAACTGTGCACTGTGAACTGTGAATTGTGAACTGTGAACAATGAACTGTGAACTGTGACCTGCGAACTGTGAAGGGTGCACTGTGAGCTGTGAACTTTGAAGTGTGGAGTGCAAATTGTGAACTCTGAACGGCGGATTGTGAACTGTGAAGTGTGAACTGTGAACTGTGAACTGTGAACTGTGAACTGAGATCTGTGAACAGTGAACTGTGAACTGCGTTTTGTGAACAGTGAACTGTGAACTGTGAGCTGTGAACTTTGAAGTGTGCACTGCAAATAGTGAAATGTGCACGGCGAATTGTGAACTGTGAGATGTGAACTGAGAACTGTAAACTGTGAACAGTGAACTGTGCACTGTGAACTTTGAAGTGTGCACTGCAAATTGTGAACTGTCAACGGCGGATTGTGAACTGTGAACTGTTAACTGTGAACTGTGTACTGTGAACTGTGAACTGTGAACTGTGAACAGTGAGCTGTGAACTGTGAAGGGTGCACTGCAAATTGTGAACTGTGAAGGGTGCACTGCAAATTGTGAACTGTGAAGGGTGCACTGCAAATTGTGAACTGTGAACGGCGAATTGTGAAGTGTGAACTGTGAAATGAGATCTGTGAACTGCGATCTGTGAACTTTGAAGTGTGCACTGCAAATTGTGAACTGTCAACGGCGGATTGTGAACTGTGAACTGTTAACTGTGAACTGTGTACTGTGAACTGTGAACTGTGAACTGTGAACTGTGAACTGTGAACTGTGAACTGTGAACTGTGAACTGTGAACTGTGAGCTGTGAACTTTGAAGTGTGGAGTGCAAATTGTGAACTCTGAACGGCGGATTGTGAACTGTGAAATGTGAACTGCGAGTGGTGAACATTGAAGTGTTCACTGCAAATTGTGAACTGTAAACGACGAATTATGAACTGTGAACTGTGAAATGAGGACTGAGAAATGTGAACGGTGAAATGTGAACTGAGAACTGTAAACTGTGAACAGTGAACTGTGCACTGTGAACTGCGATCTGTGAAGTGTGAACTGTGAACTGTGAGCTGTGAACTTTGAAGGGTGCACTGCAAATTGTGAACTGTGAACGGCGAATTGTGAAGTGTGAACTGTGAAATGAAGACTGTGAAGTGTGAACTCTGAGCTGTGAACTGAGATCAGTAAACTGTGAACTGTGAACTGTGATCTGTGAACTGTGAACTGTGAACTGTGAACTGCGATCTGTGAAGTGTGAACTGTGAACTGTGAGCTGTGAACTTTGAAGGGTGCACTGCAAATTGTGAACTGTGAACTGCGAATTGTGAAGTGTGAACTGTGAAATGAAGACTGTGAAGTGTGAACTCTGAGCTGTGAACTGTGAACTGTGATCTGTGAACTGTGAACTGTGAACAGTGAACTGTGAACTGTGAACTGTGAACTGTGAGCAGTGAACTGTGAACTGTGAACTGCGTTTTGTGAACAATGAACTGTGAACTGCGTTTTGTGAACAGTGAACTGTGAACTGTGAGCTGTGAACTTTGAAGTGTGCACTGCAAATAGTGAAATGTGAACGGCGAATTGTGATCTGTGAAATGTGAACTGAGAACTGTAAACTGTGAACCGTGAACTGTGAACTGTGAACTGTGACCAGTGAACTGCGCACTGTGAACTGTGAACTGTGAATTGTGAACTATGAACTGTGAGCTGTGAACTGTGAACTGTGAACTGTGAACTGTGAACTGTGAACTGTGACCTGTGAACTGCGATTTGTGAACAGTGAACTGTGAACTGTGAGCTGTGAACTTTGAAGAGTGCACTGCAAATTGTGAACTGTGAACGGCGAATTGTGAACTGTGAAATGTGAACTGGGAACTGTGATCTGTGAACTGTGAACTGTGAACTGTGAGCTGTGAACTTTGAAGGGTGCACTGCAAATTGTGAACTGTGAACGGCGAATTGTGAAGTGTGAACTGTGAAATGAGAACTGTGAACTGCGATCTGTGAACTGTGAGCTGTGAACTTTGAAGTGTGGAGTGCAAATTGTGAACTGTAAACGACGAATTATGAACTGTGAACTGTGAAATGAGGACTGAGAAATGTGAACTGTGAAATGTGAACTGTGAACTTTGAATTGCGAACTTTGAACTGTGAATTGTGAACTGTGCACTGTGAACTGTGAATTGTGAACTGTGAACAATGAACTGTGAACTGTGACCTGCGAACTGTGAAGGGTGCACTGTGCACTGTGAACTGTGAACTGTGAACTGTGAACTGCGATCTGTGAAGTGTGAACTGTGAACTGTGAGCTGTGAACTTTGAAGGGTGCACTGCAAATTGTGAACTGTGAACGGCGAATTGTGAAGTGTGAACTGTGAAATGAAGACTGTGAAGTGTGAACTCTGAGCTGTGAACTGTGAACTGTGATCTGTGAACTGTGAACTGTGAACTGTGAACAGTGAACTGTGAACAGTGAACTGTGAACTGTGAACTGTGAACTGTGAACTGTGAGCAGTGAACTGTGAACTGTGAACTGCGTTTTGTGAACAATGAACTGTGAACTGCGTTTTGTGAACAGTGAACTGTGAACTGTGAGCTGTGAACTTTGAAGTGTGCACTGCAAATAGTGAAATGTGAACGGCGAATTGTGATCTGTGAAATGTGAACTGAGAACTGTAAACTGTGAACCGTGAACTGTGAACTGTGAACTGTGACCAGTGAACTGCGCACTGTGAACTGTAAACTGTGAACAGTGAACTGTGCACTGTGAACTGCGATCTGTGAAGTGTGAACTGTGAACTGTGAGCTGTGAACTTTGAAGGGTGCACTGCAAATTGTGAACTGTGAACGGCGAATTGTGAAGTGTGAACTGTGAAATGAAGACTGTGAAGTGTGAACTCTGAGCTGTGAACTGAGATCAGTAAACTGCGCACTGTGAACTGTGAACTGTGAACTGTGACCTGTGAACTGTGAACTGTGAACTGTGAACTGTGAACTGTGAACTGTGAACTGTGAACTGCGATTTGTGAACAGTGAACTGTGAACTGTGATCTGTGAACTGTGAACTGTGAACTGTGAACTGTGAACTGTGAACTGCGATCTGTGAAGTGTGAACTGTGAACTGTGAGCTGTGAACTTTGAAGGGTGCACTGCAAATTGTGAACTGTGAACGGCGAATTGTGAAGTGTTAACTGTGAAATGAAGACTGTGAAGTGTGAACTCTGAGTTGTGAACTGAGATCAGTAAACTGTGAACTGTGATCTGTGAACTGTGAACTGTGAACTGTGAACTGTGAACTGTGAACAGTGAACTGTGAACAGTGAACTGTGAACTGTGAACTGTGACCAGTGAACTGCGCACTGTGAACTGTGAACTGTGAACTGTGACCTGTGAACTGTGAACTGTGAACTGTGAACTGTGAACTGTGAACTGTGAACTGTGAACTGTGAACTGCGATTTGTGAACAGTGAACTGTGAACTGTGAGCTGTGAACTTTGAAGAGTGCACTGCAAATTGTGAACTGTGAACGGCGGATTGTGAACTGTGAACTGTTAACTGTGAACTGTGTACTGTGAACTGTGAACTGTGAACTGTGAACTGTGAACTGTGAGCTGTGAACTTTGAAGGGTGCACTGCAAATTGTGAACTGTGAACGGCGAATTGTGAAGTGTTAACTGTGAAATGAAGACTGAGAAATGTGAACTGTGAAATGTGAACTGTGAACTGTGAATTGCGAACTTTGAACTGTGAACTGTGAACTGTGAACTGTGACCTGTGAACTGTGAAGGGTGCACTGTGCACTGTGAACTGTGAACTGTGAACTGTGAACTGTGAACTGTGATCTGTGAACAGTGAACAGTGAACTGTGCACTGTGAACTGTCAACTGTCAACTGTCAACTGTGAACTGTGAACTGTGAACTGTGAACTGTGACCTGTGAACTGTGAAGGGTGCACTGTGCACTGTGAACTGTGAACTGTGAACTGTGAACTGTGAACGACGAATTATGAACTGTGAACTGTGAAATGAGCACTGAGAAATGTGAACTGTGAAATATGAACTGTGAACTGTGAATTGCGAACTTTGAACTTTGAACTGTGAACTGTGAACTGTGAACTGTGAACTGTGAACTGTGCACTGTGAACTGTCAATTGTGAACTGTGAACAATGAACTGTGAACTGTGACCTGTGAACGGTGAACGGTGAAGGGTGCACTGTGCACTGTGCACTGTGAACTGTGAACTGTGAACTGTGAACTGTGAACTGTGAACTGTGAACTGTGAACTGTGAACTGTGAACTGTGAACTGTGAACTGTGAACTGTGAACTGTGAACTGTGAACTGTGAACTGTGAACTGTGAACTGTGAACTGTGAACTGTGCACTGTGAACTGTCAATTGTGAACTGTGAACAATGAACTGTGAACTGTGACCTGTGAACGGTGAAGGGTGCACTGTGCACTGTGAACTGTGAACTGTGAACTGTGAACTGTGATCTGTGAACAGTGAACTGTGAACTGTGCACTGTGAACTGTGATCTGTGAACTGTGAACTGTGAACTGTGAACTGTGAGCTGTGAACTGTGAACTGTGAACTGTGATCTGCGAGCTGTGAACATTGAAGTGTGTACTGTGAACTCTGAACTGTGAGCTGTGAAGTGTGAAGGGTGCACTGCAAATTGTGAACTGTGAAGGGTGCACTGCAAATTGTGAACTGTGAAGGGTGCACTGCGAATTGTGAACTGTGAACGGCGAATTGTGAACTGTGAAATGTGAACTGAGAACTGTAAACTGTGAACCGTGAACTGTGAACTGTGAACTCTAAACTGTGAACTGTGAACAGTGAGCTGTGAACTGTGAAGGGTGCACTGCAAATTGTGAACTGTGAAGGGTGCACTGCAAATTGTGAACTGTGAAGGGTGCACTGCAAATTGTGAACTGTGAAGGGTGCACTGCGAATTGTGAACTGTGAACGGCGGATTGTGAAGTGTGAACTGTGAAATGAAGACTGTGAAGTGTGAACTCTGAGCTGTGAACTGAGATCAGTAAACTGTGAACTGTGACCTGTGAACTTTAAAGTGTGCACTGGAAATTGTGAACTGTGAATTGCGAACTTTGAACTGTCAACTGTCAACTGTCAACTGTCAACTGTCAACTGTCAACTGTCAACTGTCAACTGTCAACTGTCAACTGTCAACTGTCAACTGTCAACTGTCAACTGTCAACTGTCAACTGTCAACTGTCAACTGTCAACTGTCAACTGTCAACTGTCAACTGTCAACTGTCAACTGTCAACTGTCAACTGTCAACTGTCAACTGTCAACTGTCAACTGTCAACTGTCAACTGTCAACTGTCAACTGTCAACTGTCAACTGTCAACTGTCAACTGTCAACTGTCAACTGTCAACTGTCAACTGTCAACTGTCAACTGTCAACTGTCAACTGTCAACTGTCAACTGTCAACTGTCAACTGTCAACTGTCAACTGTCAACTGTCAACTGTCAACTGTCAACTGTCAACTGTCAACTGTCAACTGTCAACTGTCAACTGTCAACTGTCAACTGTCAACTGTCAACTGTCAACTGTCAACTGTCAACTGTCAACTGTCAACTGTCAACTGTCAACTGTCAACTGTCAACTGTCAACTGTCAACTGTCAACTGTCAACTGTCAACTGTCAACTGTCAACTGTCAACTGTCAACTGTCAACTGTCAACTGTCAACTGTCAACTGTCAACTGTCAACTGTCAACTGTCAACTGTCAACTGTCAACTGTCAACTGTCAACTGTCAACTGTCAACTGTCAACTGTCAACTGTCAACTGTCAACTGTCAACTGTCAACTGTCCACTGTCCACTGTCAACTGTCAACTGTCAACTGTCAACTGTCAACTGTCAACTGTCAACTGTCAACTGTCAACTGTCAACTGTCAACTGTCAACTGTCAACTGTCAACTGTCAACTGTCAACTGTCAACTGTCAACTGTCAACTGTCAACTGTCAACTGTCAACTGTCAACTGTCAACTGTCAACTGTCAACTGTCAACTGTCAACTGTCAACTGTCAACTGTCAACTGTCAACTGTCAACTGTCAACTGTCAACTGTCAACTGTCAACTGTGAACTGTGAACTGTGAACTGTGACCTGCGAACTGTGAAGGGTGCACTGTGCACTGTGAACTGTGAACTGTGAACTGTGAAAGACGAATTATGAACTGTGAACTGTGAAATGAGGACTGAGAAATGTGAACTGTGAAATGTGAACTGTGGACTGTGAACTGTAAAATGAAGACTGTGAAGTGTGAACTCTGAGTTGTGATCTGAGATCAGTAAACTATGAACTGTGAACTGTGAACTGTGAACTGTGAACTGCGAGCTGTGAACTGCGAGCTGTGAACTTTGAAGTGTGCACTGTGAACTGTGAACTGTGAGCTGTGAACTGTGAAGGGTGCACTGCAAATTGTGAACTGTGAACTGTGAAGTGTGAACTGTGAACTGTGAACTGTGAACTGTGAGCTGTGAACTGTGAAGGGTGCACTGCAAATTGTGAACTGTGAACTGTGAAGTGTGAACTGTGAACTGTGAACTGTGAACTGTGAACTGTGAACTGTGAACTGTGAACTGTGAGCTGTGAACTGTGAAGGGTGCACTGCAAATTGTGAACTGTGAACTGTGAACTGTGATCTGCGAGCTGTGAACATTGAAGTGTGTACTGTGAACTCTGAACTGTGAGCTGTGAAGTGTGAAGGGTGCACTGCAAATTGTGAACTGTGAACGGTGAAGTGTGAACTGTGAACAGCGAACAGCGAACAGCGAACAGCGAACAGCGAACAGCGAACAGCGAACAGCGAACAGCGAACAGCGAACAGCGAACAGCGAACTGTGAACTGTGCACTGTGCACTGTGCACTGTGAAGTGTGAACTGTGAACTGTGAGCTGTGAACTTTGAAGGGTGCACTGCAAATTGTGAACTGTGAACGGCGAATTGTGAAGTGTGAACTGTGAACTGTGAACTGTGAACTGTGAACTGTGAACTGTGAACTGTGAACTGTGAACTGTGAACAGTGAACTGTGAACAGTGAACTCTGAACTGTGAACTGTCATCTGCGAGCTGTGAACTTTGAAGTGTGCAATGTGAACTTTGAACTATGAGCTGTGAAGTGTGAAGGGTGCACTGCAAATTGTGAACTGTGAACTGTGAAGTGTGAACTGTGAACTGTGAACTGAGATCTGTGAACAGTGAACTGTGAACTGTGAACTGTGAACTGTGAACTGCGTTTTGTGAACAGTGAACTGTGAACTGTGAGCTGTGAACTTTAAAGGGTGCACTGCAAATTGTGAACTGTGAACGGCGAATTGTGAAGTGTGAACTGTGAAATGAAGACTGTGAAGTGTGAACTCTGAGCTGTGAACTGAGATCAGTAAACTGTGAACTGTGAACTGTGATCTGTGAACTGTGAACTGTGAACTGTGAACTGCTATCTGTGAAGTGTGAACTGTGAACTGTCAGCTGTGAACTTTGAAGGGTGCACTGCAAATTGTGAACTGTGAACGGCGAATTGTGAAGTGTGAACTGTGAAATGAAGACTGTGAAGTGTGAACTCTGAGCTGTGAACTGTGAACTGTGATCTGTGAACTGTGAACTGTGAACTGTGAACAGTGAACTGTGAACAGTGAACTGTGAACTGTGAACTGTGAACTGTGAGCAGTGAACTGTGAACTGTGAACTGTGAACTGTGAGCTGTGAACTTTGAAGTGTGCACTGCAAATAGTGAAATGTGAACGGCGAATTGTGATCTGTGAAATGTGAACTGAGAACTGTAAACTGTGAACCGTGAACTGTGAACTGTGAACTGTGACCAGTGAACTGCGCACTGTGAACTGTGAACTGTGAACTGTGAACTATGAACTGTGAGCTGTGAACTGTGAACTGTGAACTGTGAACTGTGAACTGTGAACTGCGATTTGTGAACAGTGAACTGTGAACTGTGAGCTGTGAACTTTGAAGAGTGCACTGCAAATTGTGAACTGTGAAATGTGAACTGGGAACTGTGATCTGTGAACTGTGAACTGTGAACTGTGAGCTGTGAACTTTGAAGGGTGCACTGCAAATTGTGAACTGTGAACGGCGAATTGTGAAGTGTGAACTGTGAAATGAGAACTGTGAACTGCGATCTGTGAACTGTGAGCTGTGAACTTTGAAGGGTGCACTGCAAATTGTGAACTGTGAACGGCGAATTGTGAAGTGTGAACTGTGAACTGTGAACTGTGAACTGTGAACTGTGAACTGTGAACTGTGAACTGTGAACTGTGAACTGTGAACTGTGAACTGTGAACTGTGAACAGTGAACTGTGAACAGTGAACTCTGAACTGTGAACTGTCATCTGCGAGCTGTGAACTTTGAAGTGTGCAATGTGAACTTTGAACTATGAGCTGTGAAGTGTGAAGGGTGCACTGCAAATTGTGAACTGTGAACTGTGAAGTGTGAACTGTGAACTGTGAACTGAGATCTGTGAACAGTGAACTGTGAACTGTGAACTGTGAACTGCGTTTTGTGAACAGTGAACTGTGAACTGTGAGCTGTGAACTTTAAAGGGTGCACTGCAAATTGTGAACTGTGAACGGCGAATTGTGAAGTGTGAACTGTGAAATGAAGACTGTGAAGTGTGAACTCTGAGCTGTGAACTGAGATCAGTAAACTGTGAACTGTGAACTGTGATCTGTAAACTGTGAACAGTGAACTGTGCACTGTGAACTGCGATCTGTGAAGTGTGAACTGTGAACTGTGAGCTGTGAACTTTGAAGGGTGCACTGCAAATTGTGAACTGTGAACGGCGAATTGTGAAGTGTGAACTGTGAAATGAAGACTGTGAAGTGTGAACTCTGAGCTGTGAACTGAGATCAGTAAACTGTGAACTGTGAACTGTGATCTGTGAACTGTGAACTGTGAACTGTGAACTGCGATCTGTGAAGTGTGAACTGTGAACTGTGAGCTGTGAACTTTGAAGGGTGCACTGCAAATTGTGAACTGTGAACGGCGAATTGTGAAGTGTGAACTGTGAAATGAAGACTGTGAAGTGTGAACTCTGAGCTGTGAACTGTGAACTGTGATCTGTGAACTGTGAAATGTGAACTGTGAACAGTGAACTGTGAACAGTGAACTGTGAACTGTGAACTGTGAACTGTGAGCAGTGAACTGTGAACTGTGAACTGTGAACTGCGTTTTGTGAACAATGAACTGTGAACTGCGTTTTGTGAACAGTGAACTGTGAACTGTGAGCTGTGAACTTTGAAGTGTGCACTGCAAATAGTGAAATGTGAACGGCGAATTGTGATCTGTGAAATGTGAACTGAGAACTGTAAACTGTGAACTGTGAACTGTGAACTGTGAACTGTGACCAGTGAACTGCGCACTGTGAACTGTGAACTGTGAACTGTGAACTATGAACTGTGAGCTGTGAACTGTGAACTGTGAACTGTGAACTGTGAACTGTGAACTGCGATTTGTGAACAGTGAACTGTGAACTGTGAGCTGTGAACTTTGAAGAGTGCACTGCAAATTGTGAACTGTGAAATGTGAACTGGGAACTGTGATCTGTGAACTGTGAACTGTGAACTGTGAGCTGTGAACTTTGAAGGGTGCACTGCAAATTGTGAACTGTGAACGGCGAATTGTGAAGTGTGAACTGTGAAATGAGAACTGTGAACTGCGATCTGTGAACTGTGAGCTGTGAACTTTGAAGTGTGGAGTGCAAATTGTGAACTGTAAACGACGAATTATGAACTGTGAACTGTGAAATGAGGACTGAGAAATGTGAACTGTGAACTTTGAATTGCGAACTTTGAACTGTGAACTGTGAACTGTGCACTGTGAACTGTGAATTGTGAACTGTGAACAATGAACTGTGAACTGTGACCTGCGAACTGTGAAGGGTGCACTGTGAGCTGTGAACTTTGAAGTGTGGAGTGCAAATTGTGAACTCTGAACGGCGGATTGTGAACTGTGAAGTGTGAACTGTGAACTGTGAACTGTGAACTGTGAACTGAGATCTGTGAACAGTGAACTGTGAACTGCGTTTTGTGAACAGTGAACTGTGAACTGTGAGCTGTGAACTTTGAAGTGTGCACTGCAAATAGTGAAATGTGCACGGCGAATTGTGAACTGTGAGATGTGAACTGAGAACTGTAAACTGTGAACAGTGAACTGTGCACTGTGAACTTTGAAGTGTGCACTGCAAATTGTGAACTGTCAACGGCGGATTGTGAACTGTGAACTGTTAACTGTGAACTGTGTACTGTGAACTGTGAACTGTGAACTGTGAACAGTGAGCTGTGAACTGTGAAGGGTGCACTGCAAATTGTGAACTGTGAAGGGTGCACTGCAAATTGTGAACTGTGAAGGGTGCACTGCAAATTGTGAACTGTGAACGGCGAATTGTGAAGTGTGAACTGTGAAATGAGATCTGTGAACTGCGATCTGTGAACTTTGAAGTGTGCACTGCAAATTGTGAACTGTCAACGGCGGATTGTGAACTGTGAACTGTTAACTGTGAACTGTGTACTGTGAACTGTGAACTGTGAACTGTGAACTGTGAACTGTGAACTGTGAACTGTGAACTGTGAACTGTGAACTGTGAGCTGTGAACTTTGAAGTGTGGAGTGCAAATTGTGAACTCTGAACGGCGGATTGTGAACTGTGAAATGTGAACTGCGAGTGGTGAACATTGAAGTGTTCACTGCAAATTGTGAACTGTAAACGACGAATTATGAACTGTGAACTGTGAAATGAGGACTGAGAAATGTGAACGGTGAAATGTGAACTGAGAACTGTAAACTGTGAACAGTGAACTGTGCACTGTGAACTGCGATCTGTGAAGTGTGAACTGTGAACTGTGAGCTGTGAACTTTGAAGGGTGCACTGCAAATTGTGAACTGTGAACGGCGAATTGTGAAGTGTGAACTGTGAAATGAAGACTGTGAAGTGTGAACTCTGAGCTGTGAACTGAGATCAGTAAACTGTGAACTGTGAACTGTGATCTGTGAACTGTGAACTGTGAACTGTGAACTGCGATCTGTGAAGTGTGAACTGTGAACTGTGAGCTGTGAACTTTGAAGGGTGCACTGCAAATTGTGAACTGTGAACTGCGAATTGTGAAGTGTGAACTGTGAAATGAAGACTGTGAAGTGTGAACTCTGAGCTGTGAACTGTGAACTGTGATCTGTGAACTGTGAACTGTGAACAGTGAACTGTGAACTGTGAACTGTGAACTGTGAGCAGTGAACTGTGAACTGTGAACTGCGTTTTGTGAACAATGAACTGTGAACTGCGTTTTGTGAACAGTGAACTGTGAACTGTGAGCTGTGAACTTTGAAGTGTGCACTGCAAATAGTGAAATGTGAACGGCGAATTGTGATCTGTGAAATGTGAACTGAGAACTGTAAACTGTGAACCGTGAACTGTGAACTGTGAACTGTGACCAGTGAACTGCGCACTGTGAACTGTGAACTGTGAATTGTGAACTATGAACTGTGAGCTGTGAACTGTGAACTGTGAACTGTGAACTGTGAACTGTGAACTGTGAACTGTGAACTGCGATTTGTGAACAGTGAACTGTGAACTGTGAGCTGTGAACTTTGAAGAGTGCACTGCAAATTGTGAACTGTGAACGGCGAATTGTGAACTGTGAAATGTGAACTGGGAACTGTGATCTGTGAACTGTGAACTGTGAACTGTGAGCTGTGAACTTTGAAGGGTGCACTGCAAATTGTGAACTGTGAACGGCGAATTGTGAAGTGTGAACTGTGAAATGAGAACTGTGAACTGCGATCTGTGAACTGTGAGCTGTGAACTTTGAAGTGTGGAGTGCAAATTGTGAACTGTAAACGACGAATTATGAACTGTGAACTGTGAAATGAGGACTGAGAAATGTGAACTGTGAAATGTGAACTGTGAACTTTGAATTGCGAACTTTGAACTGTGAATTGTGAACTGTGCACTGTGAACTGTGAATTGTGAACTGTGAACAATGAACTGTGAACTGTGACCTGCGAACTGTGAAGGGTGCACTGTGCACTGTGAACTGTGAACTGTGAACTGTGAACTGCGATCTGTGAAGTGTGAACTGTGAACTGTGAGCTGTGAACTTTGAAGGGTGCACTGCAAATTGTGAACTGTGAACGGCGAATTGTGAAGTGTGAACTGTGAAATGAAGACTGTGAAGTGTGAACTCTGAGCTGTGAACTGTGAACTGTGATCTGTGAACTGTGAACTGTGAACTGTGAACAGTGAACTGTGAACAGTGAACTGTGAACTGTGAACTGTGAACTGTGAACTGTGAGCAGTGAACTGTGAACTGTGAACTGCGTTTTGTGAACAATGAACTGTGAACTGCGTTTTGTGAACAGTGAACTGTGAACTGTGAGCTGTGAACTTTGAAGTGTGCACTGCAAATAGTGAAATGTGAACGGCGAATTGTGATCTGTGAAATGTGAACTGAGAACTGTAAACTGTGAACCGTGAACTGTGAACTGTGAACTGTGACCAGTGAACTGCGCACTGTGAACTGTAAACTGTGAACAGTGAACTGTGCACTGTGAACTGCGATCTGTGAAGTGTGAACTGTGAACTGTGAGCTGTGAACTTTGAAGGGTGCACTGCAAATTGTGAACTGTGAACGGCGAATTGTGAAGTGTGAACTGTGAAATGAAGACTGTGAAGTGTGAACTCTGAGCTGTGAACTGAGATCAGTAAACTGCGCACTGTGAACTGTGAACTGTGAACTGTGACCTGTGAACTGTGAACTGTGAACTGTGAACTGTGAACTGTGAACTGTGAACTGTGAACTGTGAACTGCGATTTGTGAACAGTGAACTGTGAACTGTGATCTGTGAACTGTGAACTGTGAACTGTGAACTGTGAACTGTGAACTGCGATCTGTGAAGTGTGAACTGTGAACTGTGAGCTGTGAACTTTGAAGGGTGCACTGCAAATTGTGAACTGTGAACGGCGAATTGTGAAGTGTTAACTGTGAAATGAAGACTGTGAAGTGTGAACTCTGAGTTGTGAACTGAGATCAGTAAACTGTGAACTGTGATCTGTGAACTGTGAACTGTGAACTGTGAACTGTGAACTGTGAACAGTGAACTGTGAACAGTGAACTGTGAACTGTGAACTGTGACCAGTGAACTGCGCACTGTGAACTGTGAACTGTGAACTGTGACCTGTGAACTGTGAACTGTGAACTGTGAACTGTGAACTGTGAACTGTGAACTGTGAACTGTGAACTGCGATTTGTGAACAGTGAACTGTGAACTGTGAGCTGTGAACTTTGAAGAGTGCACTGCAAATTGTGAACTGTGAACGGCGGATTGTGAACTGTGAACTGTTAACTGTGAACTGTGTACTGTGAACTGTGAACTGTGAACTGTGAACTGTGAACTGTGAACTGTGAGCTGTGAACTTTGAAGGGTGCACTGCAAATTGTGAACTGTGAACGGCGAATTGTGAAGTGTTAACTGTGAAATGAAGACTGTGAAGTGTGAACTCTGAGTTGTGAACTGAGATCAGTAAACTGTGAACTGTGAACTGTGATCTGTGAACTGTGAACTGTGAACTGTGAACTGTGAACTGTGAACTGTAAACAGTGAACTGTGAACTGTGACCAGTGAACTGCGCACTGTGAAATGTGAACTGTGAACTGTGAATTGCGAACTTTGAACTGTGAACTGTGAACTGTGCACTGTGAACTGTGAATTGTGAACTGTGAACAATGAACTGTGAGCTGTGACCTTTTTTTTTTTTGCGTGAGGGAAATGCTTTTACGCATACCCCGTACCCCCTGGGAGAGATACGAGGTTATGTGGGGCTACGTGGCCAGAAGGGCTCACAATTACCCACTAAAAACCTCACGACAACCTTCCCTAAGCTATCCGGGGGCGGCTGGGATCTCCAAAGAACACAACCAGCCATCCCCCTTCGCCCTTGGCCCTGTGTGGGGCCTCGTCCCGGGGGGGGGGGGAAGCTCCCCCCAGCAATACCTACGCTATCAGGGTGTAAGCAGGTTGCCCACTTACACCCCCCTTCCCTGGGCCGTTCGGTGGGCTTCGCGAGTCTCCAGCTCGCTCCGCCCAACGACCCCCGGTGACTCCGTTCCTCGCTCGAGGAGCCCTTAAAAGGGCTCTCGGCCGAAGGACGAAGTCTCCGCGCGCGACAAGGGGGGACGAAGGCGGGCACACCGCCCGCGTTCGCCCCTCCCCCACTCCCACCCCCTCCCCCGACCCAACGATCTTTACGTCCCCCGGGGGGAAAGAGGAACGGGGGCGGGAATATCCCCCCCAGCACAAAAGAACAACCCGTCTGGGATGCCTCTTCGGGGGAGGCGGGAAGGACTTAACGAGTCCCGCCTCCCCCGGTCCGTCGCCTGCCCCGTAGCGTGGGGCGGGCCGCTCGGCGAGGGCGCCTCGCCAGAGCAATCCTTCTCTCGGAGAGGGGGTTGGCCTCCCTCTCCCTTTCTGCCACCTCCTTCCGCTGCATCACCTCCTCGCAGAAGGAGGTCACGGCCTTGTGCGACCTCTCGTCGCCAATCATGTGGTCGACCACGGCCGACAACGAGAGGTCGCCTCCAATCTCGCTTCTTAGGACACGGCGCGGCGCCGACCACGCTGGACACTCTTCCAGCGTGTGCCGCTCCGTGTCCAAAGCCTCCGGACAGTGGTGGCACCGTTCGGTGGGTTCCCTCTTGATCCACGCCAGGTACCGGCCGAAACATCCATGGCCGGTTAACACCTGGGTGGATCTGTAGGTGAGCCTTACTCGCCTCTCGCACCATTCCTCCAGAATGGGCAGGAGGGCCCGGACCATTGGCCGGCCCGTATTGGCGGCCAGAGTTTCCGACCGCCACAGGGCCAGCGATTCCTGCCGGGCCTGGCGCTTCACTTCTACAATCCTGTCCTCCTCGTCCGGGTCCGCTTCTCCCCTGCGCAACGAGCGGACGGCCAAATACCAAGCCGTCCGCTCCCTTGCCTGATGGTGCAGGGGAATCAGACCCGCGAGGAGGCACGCCGCCTCGGTGGAGACGGTGCGATAGCCCCGTATGGTCCGCAAGGCCAGCCGGCGCTGCACTCTGTTGCAGAGTGTTTTACTGCGCCGGCTGACCGACAATGCGTCGGACCACACGGGTGCCCCATATAGGAGCTTGCTATGCACCACCCCCGTATAGAGGCGGCGGATCCGTCCATCGGGCCCCCCAGTATTGGGCAGCAGTCTCCCTAAGGAGGCCGCCACCGCTTGAGCCTGGGGGGCCAACCGACCGAAGTGCTTCTCGAAGCGCCAGCGACTGTCGAGAGTCAGGCCCAGATACTTCATCTCCTGCCTGACCTCGACAACGGCATCACCTACCTGGATCCCGAGTTGGGGCGGCGGCCGCCGGTTCGGAGGCAATGCGTGTAGCCACATCGCCTCCGTCTTACCGGCGGCTATCTTGAGCCCCAACCCCTCGATCCTACCCACCACGGAGTCCACCACTACAGCCGCCAAGGCTATCGTTCCCCTCCATGTCTCCCCCTCCACGACCACCAGTGTATCGTCCGCATAACAAATCACACTGGCGTCGCGGGGGAGAGTAGCCCGCAACACCGAGTCGTATGTTATGTTCCACAGGAGCGGTCCTAAAACCGACCCCTGCGGAACTCCTCGGTGCATGTTCTCCCTCTGCATCACACCGTACCGGCCACGGTACTCAAACCGCCTGTCCCGGAGATAGTCCCGAATGACCTCACGGAGGTAGGGGGCACCCCGTGATACTCCAGCGCCCCCATTACCTCATCCCAGGGCAGGGTGTTAAACGCGTTGGTGATATCAAGCGATACCGCCAGCAACACCCTGCCCGCAGCGACCGCACTGGTCCGGAGGGAGGCGAGTCGATCAATGGCATCGATCGTAGAACGCCCCCTGCGGAACCCAAACTGGCAATCGCTGAGATCGGGACCACTCGTTGACAGGTGCTCGACGAGGCGATCTGCGATAATCTTTTCATAGATTTTCGCCACCTCGTCGAGGAGACACAACGGCCGGTACGCAGAGGGAAGCTCTGCGGGCTTGCCTGCCTTTTGGAGGAGAACAAGCCTGGCGACTTTCCATTCCCTGGGGAAGGTTCCCCGGCTCAGACACGCGTTCAGTACGCCGATCAGAGCCGGGGCGAGAACGTCGAGCGCCGCGACCAATACTCGTCCGGGGATACCATCTGGTCCGGGGGGCTTAACACCCCCTTCCCTTATCCTCCGGACCGCCTGGGAGAGCTCAGCGCCGGATATCCGGAGACCCTCATCCCACTCTTGGGACGGAATGGGCGGGTACTCCCTCTCCCCCTCAGTAGGGGGGAAGAGGGTGGACACGACCCGCCCCAGGATTTCCGGTTCCAGCTGCTCCGTCAACGGGGGCGCCCATGGGCGTAATTTGCCCAACACCATTTTGTAAGGGCGCCCCCATGGGTCACTCTGAATAGTGCCTGTTCGGGATTGGCTGAGTGTGTCGACAGCGTCAAAGTCAATCCGACAATTGGCCACGTGCTATTGGCTAATTGTCTTGGGAGCAGAGAGATCTGGAATCGATTGATAGCTCGCGGAGTCATTGGCCGACACCGTCGATATCGATATTATCGATCATAGACCGCTTGGCACCACGCGGATTGGTGGATCGCGCTAGCGACCCGCCAATCAAGCGTGCGACGGGGTCGGTTGAATGCTCGCGAAATCAATCGATCTCCAGTTCTCATCGATCTCCCATAGCATTCAGCTGCGAAAAATCAAGTATTAGTTAGCGTCTTTTTTGACCAGCTTTTAATTATTCCTACTCTTCTAACTCCCAGGAGCTTTCCAAGGGAAAGGGAAAGGAATCTTTCGGTTCTTTCGGGAAATAAAACCAAACGCGCTCGCGTAATTGTAAAACAAGTGTAATTGTTGTTAAAGGGACGAATTCCACAGAGGAATAATAAAGTGACCTATCATTGTTACATTTGGTCTGAAAATATCCTTTCCTTCTCAAACATTTGGTCCTTCGAGCCGGATTCAGTGCTGCAGTCGCCTGAAAAATTCAAACGGAACGGTTTTCTTTGTGCTGTGTTTCGACCTTGTAAAATAACATGGCTGACCTCATCGAAAGGCAACGGACTCTCGCGCCGCGGATTGCCCGCACCGTTACAAATTTAAAAAAGAAAGGGAAGGCCAACATTACACTTGAAATGGTTCGAGCATACACCGAAAATCTAAAGCAATTATGGAATGAGTACCGACAAGGCGACGAGTCCTTGTCTGCTGCCGCCGCGAGAGAGCCAAAATTAAAGGAAAGTCGGTACTTCAAGGATGATGAGTATGCGCTCGTCGAAGAGGAATATTTGATGCAAGTCTCCACGTTGACCTCCATGGCCTCGGAACTCCAGGCCACATCAAGCAGTCCAGGGTCTGGAAATTCAAAGACGACAGTTGACGAGTCGAGCGCGCAAAGGTCACGCGCCGTCTTACCGAAAATGCCTCTTCCCGAATTCAGCGGGGAATACAAGGACTGGGTGTCATTCCGCGACCTGTTCACGTCCTTGATACTGAACGACTCCTCCCTTTCACAGGTCGAGAAGTTACATTATCTCAAGGGATGCATGAAGGGCAGCGCAGCGTCGTTGTTAAAAAATGTGCCGACGACATCCGACAACTTCCAAATAGCCTGGGATAAGTTGGAGCATCGATACAACAATCCCAGACTGTTGGTGCAGGCGCAAATTCGGTCGCTCGTCTCCCTGTCGGCTGTAAAAAGGGAATCAGCTGTCGAAATGAAGCGTCTCTATGATGAGACCTTCGATGCCATAGACTCACTGGCCAACCTTGGTCGACCCGTCACCAACGCGGTCGATTGGGTCGTCGAGCTGACCGTAGATCGGTGGGACCGCCAGTCTCGACGCGAGTGGGAAGAGTCACTCCAAACTTCAAAGGAGTTTCCTACTCTGGAGCAACTCAGAGAATTCATGGAAGGGAGAATTCGAACCTGCGAAGCTTTAGAGACGCCGCCTCGCGAGGACCACTCTGACGGGAGGAAGTCAGGACCGGTGAAACCTGCTGGCAAGGGTTTTAGGGTGCACCAGGTGACGGAGCCCTGTGGTTCGGGAGAGTCAACGTCTCGGTTTTCCAGCGGAGCGCTCAAGAAGTGCAGTCTGTGTCCTGGGCGACATTTCCTCCTCTATTGTGGACAGTATCAAGGGAAGACCCCCGGAGAACGTAAGGAGTTGGTACGGTCGCTGAATCTGTGCTACAACTGCCTGAGAAAGCATCCAGTGAGTGAGTGCAATTCTTCTAAGAGGTGCCAAAAATGCAATGGAAAGCACCATACCTCGATCCACCAGGGAGAAGCAGCTTCGGCTTCGCAGGATGTCACCTCCGGGGCCTCGGTGCAACACTCATCCACGCACGTGAGTCGTTCCGTGTCGGTGCTCCTAAGCACCGCGCGAGTTAAGGTTTCAGGCTCTCGGCAGCAGGAATGTGTGGTACGGTGCCTGATTGATCCCGGCAGTGAGGTTTCTCTCATCTCCGAGGCCCTGGCTCAGCGGCTCGGCGTGAGGAGGAGCCAAGCACGGGTCCCTCTACTTGGAGTCGGGGGTGGTCAGGCCAAGTATACGAGAGGAAAAACAACACTGGTCCTCGCTTCCCACTGTGGCAAGTCGGCTCTCTTCAAGATCCCGGTCTATATAATTCCGGAGCTCTCCAAGTATAGACCGAGGAATTTGCCAGACCTCTCTTCGTGGCCTCATCTGCAAGGGTTGACGCTCGCCGATCCCGGGTATCATCTGGCCGATCCAGTGGACATCCTTCTGGGAGCTGATTCGTACAACTTATTGTTGCGAGAGGGTGTACGAAGAGGTCCGTCCAACGCTCCTGTCGCGCAGGAAACTGCTCTAGGTTGGATCCTGACTGGCGGGCTCAGCTCTGGGAGAGACTCTGAGACTTGTGGTGGTTCCGAGATCCCTGTTCACCATTGCAGCGTCGACAAGGAACTACTGGAGGTCCTCACGAGGTTCTGGGAACAGGAGGAAATTGAGATTTCAATACCGAGGACTGACGACGAGCGGAAGGCGGAGGATCACTTCACTGAGACTCACCTGAGGCTACCTGAAGGGCGGTACATGGTCCGGTTGCCCTTCAGCTGCACACCAGACCTAGGTGACTCCAGGCGCATCGCTCTTCGAACTCTGGAGTCTCTCAACAACAAATTCACTCGCTCTTCTGATTTCCATCGAGCCTACACTGAGTTTTTGGACATGTACGAGTCCCTGGGGCACATGTCGCCGACGCAGCCACCTTCTTCGGGGGAGAGGTACTACCTTGCGCACCACGGCGTTTGGCGAGAAGACAGCGTCACCACGAAACTCAGGGTTGTGTTCAATGGCTCGATGGCAACCTCGAACGGGAAGTCACTGAATGACTTCATGCTCCGGGGCCCGAATCTTCTTCCTAATCTGGCGGATGTACTTCTGCGATGGAGGAAGCACCGGATCGTCTTCTCTGCCGACATCGAGAAGATGTATCGGCAGATCCTGGTACACCCTGAAGACCGGAAATGGCAGCGTATACTGTGGAGAAAGGAAAAGAGCATCGTAGAGTACGATCTCAACACTGTGACCTACGGTCTTGCCAGTGCACCCTACCTTGCCATCCGCTGCCTGCATCAGCTCGCCCAGGATGAGGAGAATCGGTATCCTCTTGGCTCTCGCATCGTCCTGGAAGACATTTATATGGACGATGTCCTCACCGGAGCTGAAGATCTTGAAACGGCCAAGCGGAAACAAGATGAACTGCGGGAGCTCCTCATGGCGGGCGGATTCCCTCTCCGCAAGTGGGCTGCCAACTCGAAGGGACTGCTGGACGGACTGTCCAGCGACGAGCGGAAGGGCATCGTCGAGTGGGACTCTCCCACGCTTCATAGCGTGCTGGGAATCAAGTGGGTTCCCGCAGTTGATTGTTTTCAGGTGACCGCTGTTAAGGCTCTCCGGAATACTGGATTCACGAAGCGATCGGTGCTTAGCGGAACTGCCCAGCTGTTCGACCCTCTGGGATGGCTTGCCCCGGTCACGATCACAGCGAAGGTGCTGATCCAGTCCTTGTGGCTCCTGAAGGCGGAATGGGACTCTCCACTGCCAAAAAAGGAGGAGTTGATATGGCAGCAATTCCAGTCCCAACTCCCGGCGCTGCAGAATCTTCGAGTCCCACGATGGCTTGGAACCAGCTCTTCGTTGCAGCCTCTGGAGATCCACGGGTTCGCGGATGCCTCAGAGCGGGCCTACGCTGCGGTAGTATATTCCCGCTCTATAGGTCCAGACGGAGTGGTGACTGTTTCCCTGCTGATCGCCAAGTCGAAGGTAGCTCCTGTGAAGAGGGTGTCTCTGCCCAGGCTGTAGCTCTGCGCAGCCTTCCTTCTGGCCAGGCTCGTCGAACACGTCGTGAAGGTGCTCGACTGGAATGAGGTTGACGTGCACCTCTGATCAGACTCTTCAGTGGCCCTCAACTGGATACATGGCCATCCTTCTCGCTGGCCAACCTATGTAGCAAATAGGGTGGCCGAAATCCAGAGGATGTTACCCTTGGCTAAGTGGCACCACGTCCGTAGTGCCGAAAATCCTGCTGACTGCGCGTCTCGAGGACTGTATCCTGCAGAACTTCCGAAGTTCAATCTCTGGTGGCGAGGACCGGAGTGGCTGGCGTCAACAGACCCTCTACCGGTGGACAGCATCGAGGATGCCAACCACGACCTGGAGACTCTGGAAGTCCACCACGTAAGCAGCAAGGTGGAGAACTCGCCGAACCCGGTATTCGAACGATTCTCTAGCTTGACTCGTCTAGTGCGAGTGCTGGCCTGGTGTCGTCGCTGGATCCCTGGGAAAAGGTCAAGCGATCCTGTAGTAACGGCTTCCGAAATACATGAGGCCAAACTTACCCTCTTGCGGTTGGAGCAAGCCAGGGCGTTCGCTGATGAAATCAGGAACGTCAAGAAGGGTCAACCAGTCGCAGCTAGGAGTCGACTGGCCAAATTCTGTCCCTTCCTCGACCAGGACGGAGTATTGCGGGTCGGAGGGCGCATCCAGGCAGCTAACCTCGCCTACGACAGGACTCATCCTGCCATTCTTCCTGACGAATCCCCTCTGGCTAAGTTGTGGGTCGAAGCTGCCCACAAACGATGCCTGCACGGGGGGACACAGCTGACCCTGGCAACTTTACGCCAGGAGTGCTGGATCCTCAAGGGTCGTCAGTCGGTGAAGGCCTGCATTCACAATTGCACTACCTGCATTCGCTGGAAGGGGCAAACCTGTTGCCCAAAAATGGGAAATCTCCCATCGTCACGCGTCACTAAAAGTCGACCATTTTTCAGAAGCGGAGTCGATTACGCAGGACCCATATCCATGCGAGCCGGTCGGGGCCGTGGTCAGCTCTCTACGAAGGGGTACATAGCTGTATTTATCTGCCTCGCCACGAAAGCCGTGCACCTGGAGGCTGTGTCGGATGGCTCCACCGACACCTTTCTAGCAGCACTGCGCAGATTCACTTCGCGTAGAGGTCGCTGTGCTGAACTGCACAGCGACAACGGACGGAACTTTGTAGGTGCCAACAACGAGTTACGCGCACTGCTTCGACAATCTGTACAGCAGGGCGGAGGGCCATTCGCCGCAGCCTCCATGGAAGGCATCTCGTGGCACTTCAATCCGCCTTCCGCTCCACACTTTGGAGGGATCTGGGAGGCCGCGGTCAAATCAGTGAAGCACCATCTGCGGAGGATTATCGGTGAGCAACGTCTAAACTTCGAGGAGCTGACCACGCTCCTAACAGGTATCGAGGCTTGCCTCAATTCAAGGCCACTACAGTCCTTGACCGACGACCCTGAGGATCTAGTTGCCCTAACTCCAGGGCACTTCCTGATCGGGGGACCCATTCTGTCCATTCCAGAGCCCAGCCTCGAAGAGCTCCCCGTATCCAGATTATCGCGATGGCAGAGTATCCAGCAGATGCAGCAGCATTTCTGGAGACGCTGGTCCCGGGAATACTTGAACACCTTACAGCCTCGGGGAAGGTGGGAAAAAGATAAACTTGTAATCCAGGCAGGATGCCTCTGCCTAATTAAAAATGAGGAATTACCACCAACGATGTGGGCACTTGCTCGGGTTGTGGGAGTACACCCGGGACCAGACGGTTCGATTCGCGTTGCCACAGTACGCACCGCAACGTCAGAGTTCCTGCGGCCGGTGCATAAACTCATCCCTCTTTTAGCAGCCAACACAAACGGGACTGATACGGGCGACGCTCACGTGGCTGGACTCTCCAGCGATTCCCCCGATCACCCTCTGGAGGACGAAAAAATTTCTGATTAACAATTGAAGTTAATTATTTAGTTATTAAGAAAATTGGTTGGCTTATTATACTTACTCATTACGAGATCACGTCATCACACTGTTCATCACATTGTTCATCATGCTCCTCATTGTACACAACACACTATCACGGCAACGTTCTTACTACGCGTCTCTTTTGTTTTGTAGAAAACTACGCAGTACGCTGTCGACCCATTCAGCCTGGCATTCTTCCTGGTCAATCACCACATTGGCGGATTCGCCGAACTTCATTTCGTCATTGGCTGACGAGGCGGGCGGAATGTTCGGGATTGGCTGAGTGTGTCGACAGCGTCAAAGTCAATCCGACAATTGGCCACGCGCTATTGGCTAATTGTCTTGGGAGCAGAGAGATCTGGAATCGATTGATAGCTCGCGGAGTCATTGGCCGACACCGTCGATATCGATATTATCGATCATAGACCGCTTGGCACCACGCGGATTGGTGGATCGCGCTAGCGACCCGCCAATCAAGCGTGCGACGGGGTCGGTTGAATGCTCGCGAAATCAATCGATCTCCAGTTCTCATCGATCTCCCATAGCATTCAGCTGCGAAAAATCAAGTATTAGTTAGCGTCTTTTTTGACCAGCTTTTAATTATTCCTACTCTTCTAACTCCCAGGAGCTTTCCAAGGGAAAGGGAAAGGAATCTTTCGGTTCTTTCGGGAAATAAAACCAAACGCGCTCGCGTAATTGTAAAACAAGTGTAATTGTTGTTAAAGGGACGAATTCCACAGAGGAATAATAAAGTGACCTATCATTGTTACATTTGGTCTGAAAATATCCTTTCCTTCTCAAACAGTGCCCAAGAGCTCTTCCCAGGCTTTGGCCTTGGCGGCAGCGATTAGTCGCTGCAGGGCCACTTGGGCCTCCCTGTAAGTAACATACAGGGAGGCCATCCTTGCCTCGGCTTCGTCGTCGTCCTCTTCAGGATCTCGACGACGTCGCCGCGCGCGGGCGTACTGGCGTCGGGCCCGGATGCTAATCGTTCTAGCATCCTCTATTTCGCCCGACCACCAGTACACTTTCCTCAACGGGGGGTGGTTCTTAAACCGGGGCATCGAAGCGTCGCATACGCTTTTCATGATGCCCCGGAACCACTCCACCCCCTCTTCCGCGCCGCGCTCTGTGGCCTCCGGCCACACGCAGGCAAGGGCAGCGGCCCTCACGACGTCCCCGTCCAGTTTCTTCAGCGCCCATTTCACGGGCGCTGGGTGGGCTGCTGATTGGGGGGTGCCCGCGGGCTGGGCGGCCTCCACCTCCATTGTGATATGGAGATGGTCGGAGAGGGATTCCCTCTCCTCAGCCACCCGCCAGGCGGACACACGTGCGGCGGCGGTCGGGGAGGCCCATGTCAAGTCAACAATGGACCAACCGTTCCACCGCAGGCACGTGGGTACGGAGCCCCGGTTCACCAACCGGAGCCCCAAGCCCCCCGCCCAATCTTCTGTCGTCTCGCCGCGTGGGGTGGTCCTGGGGTTTCCCCAACTAGTGGACTTCGCATTGAAGTCCCCCAGGACCAAGACTGGACCGTTCATGCTGGGGGCAAGAAACACCCCCAGCCGGTCCAAGTATTCCCCAAATTCGGCAAGGCTACAATTGGGCGATATGTAGCAACCCACTACCAGAAACCTTCCCCATTGGATAGCAACCATCCCCCGGCCCCGCTCGACCACGGTGCCGGGGGGAAACTCCCGGCGCATATTGCGCCATATTGCCACGGAGCCCTCCAGATCCCCCACCCAAGGGGGGGTGTCGGGGACATTATAGGGCTCCGTGACTACGGCCACTGCAACCTCCCACTCCGCCAGGCCCTGGATGAGCAGATCCTGAGCCCGGCGGCAGTGGTTGAGGTTGATTAGGGTGACCGGGAACGTGCGTGGCATTATTGAGCCTTAGACGTTCCCGGCACCGCCGACGGCACGTCGGCCGGAGGTGGAGAAGTGGCCTCCACATCCATCATCGTCTCCGTGGGTGGAGACGCAAGGGCGGGCTGGGGCGTGGCAATGCCAGCCCCACTTGTCCCCGCTACCGCCGGAGTGCCGGTGACCCCCTTGTCACCAGCCTTCCGGCCTTTCCTCGCCGGCGGGGAGCCACATTTGCTCCCCACCTTGTGCCCGGCGGGCCTGCCCATCTCTGCACAGATGGGACAATTAGGCCTCGCCGAGCACTCCTTGGCACGATGGCCCTCCGCGCCACATTTGTAGCACCGGCCACTGCGGTCTACCTCCGATGTGCACCGTTGCCGCACATGGCCGATGGCCAGGCAACGGAAGCACTGGAGGGGCCTCGTGGCCAGTGCCTCTACTCGGGCGGAGGACCATCCGACCCTCATCCTCCCTGCCCCGATGAGAGTCCGCGCCGCCGCTGCGGGACACTGGACCCATATAGTGCCCAACCCGGCAGGCTGGGGCTTGATAGCCCCCACCTTTACCTGGTCGGGTGGGCACCCTCCGGTCTCGGCGACGGCCGCCTGCACCTCCTCTGGGGTGACAGAGTCGTCCAGGCCCCTTAGACGGACCTCCGCCGTCTTTATGGGCCTGGCGACCTTCACCCCCGTTTCGCGGAGGGCTTCAGCCATCTTGGCCGCCAACTTATCCGCCTTGGCGGCCCCCTCCTGACCGGGGATCTCCAAGATGAGACCCCCGGTCATCGCCCGCTTGGGAAGCACCTCGGCGATGCCCAGCTCCGACAACTTGATGGCCCGTTTGGCCAGCAACATTGCCTCGGCCAGGGAGGTCTTGCACCCCTCTGGGGCGGTCAACGTGACCGCCGCTGTGCGAGGGGGTGCCGCCACCCTGACCTTGCCCGGGCCATCCTTCTTCCCCCCCTTCTTGGGGGGGGGGATCCCGTCGGGGCTGCCTTCTTGGGAGGTGCGGACTTTGGCGCAGCCTCCTTGGTCGCCTTTTGGCGGGCCCTTCGCCCCACCACCTGCGTCCAGGTCTCCCCCACCGTGGGCGGAGACGGGACCGTCGGTGGTGGAGGCGGAGGGCCCGCTTCCCGGCCTGGCTACCTCCAACCTTACGGGGGAGGGGCGCAGGGGGAGCAGAAAGGGGAGAGCCAGGGGGGCCCCCAGAAACCTGCGAGGCCCCCTTCTTCTTCTTCTTCCCACCCTTTCGCTTCTTCCCCCCGCCTCCCGCGGTCGCGCCACCGGCCGTCGCCCTCTGCACAGGGGCAGGAGGAGCGGCCGCAGCGCCGGCATAACTGGGAGGGAGAGGACGGGGGGCACCACCCAGCGTGAGCCGGGAGATGTCCGGCACACCCCCGAACACCGCCCTGGTGAGGCGATCCTGCGTCTGCCGGATCGGGGCCAACCTGGCGTCAAGTAGCGCCCCGATCTTGACTAGAAGGGTCCCTCCCTCACCGGCAGCCTTGACAGAGGGGGGTGCCGGTAATCCCACAGATGGGACCGGAGAGGCGGGCGGCAACCCTGCCGCCAGTCTCTTGGCCGCCATCATCTCCTCCCTGAGGGCCCGGTTTGTCTCCCTCATCTCCCGGATCTCACGGCGCAGTGCCTCATTCTGCTCGTAGAGCAGAGTGAGGGCCGCCGAGTCCGAGTTCTTCCCCCTCCTTGAAGGGGGAAGGGGAGTGCGGGTCGCAGAGTCCGGGTCCTTCCTCCCCCTTGAAGGGCGAGCCACACTCGCCACCTGCGGAGTCGGATCAAGCGAGGGGCGCTTACGCCCCACGCTCCCGTCCCCCGCAACCCCAGAAGCCCCCCGGCGTTTACGGGAGCCGGCCACCGAGACGGCGACCGAACCCCCAACAGCCGAGGAGGTGCAGCGAGAGGCCAGGGGGATCGACGACTCGGAGCAGACGGATTCATAATCCGTCCCCGCGCCGTCGTCCCCGGTACCCCCGCCTCCACCCCCCAAACCAAAGGAGTCGAGAGCTGGCCGCGGCTGGGGCGCGGTTTTGGACCGCGCTCCTGAGCCGCCGAGGCTCGACTCCCCAGGCCGAAAGATTCTGTCGAGGCGGATGCGAGGCACCGCACCCGACAGAATCCCTCCCCCCACTCCGCGACTAGTGCCCCGGCTGCCCGAGGCTTCAGCCACCGAGGTACTGGATCTCGCGGCGGAGGTATTCACCCCCGCTGCTACTCCAACACCCCCCTGCACGACCGCTTCCGGGCGCGGTGACCCCTCCTGCCCAGTAAAAATCCGAGGCGTCTGTTTCGTCGTCATCATGATATTCATTACGGGCTTGGTTACTACCCTCCCCCACAAGTGGGGAAAGGCCTCACTCATCACCCAACCGTTATCCTGGTGCGGTCCAACGAGTACTCCCGGGGGACGCCGCAAACCCCTACCGCCGGGGGCCCTAGGGTCCCATCGCTGGGACCCCTTGTCGCTACCCGGTCCCGGGCTAGACCGGAGGTGAAAAAACCCCATCCCCCCTACTGCTGTGCGTGTGCCCCTACGCATACGTGCGCAGGCGCACACGCACATCAGTGACGCGCTAAGTAGCCGATGCATCCATCGGCCCACCAAAATGGTGCTACCTTCACCGCGCGCCGAAGCTTAGTAGTTAGAGACATATTTTATAGAGGTTAGTCATCCTCGCGGGTCGGCCGATCAAGGCAAGCCCCCCGGTCCGGTAAAACATGACCACCGGATTACGGTATGTGGCCCTGGACAGACCTTACCGCTAGGCCTGTGTCCAGGACACATGGTTACCTGCCTACTCCGTTCGCACTCTGCTTCGACCGAAGTCTCCGCAGAGTCCCAGGAGCCACCACGAGGAGGTGGAGTAGGAGGATTTTGACCAAAATGGACCCATCGACTTCGCCGAAATTCTTCACCCCAGGCCTCTCTCCCGAAAACTCACCGAAGGTAAGTAGTCAGGTAAGTACCCGGTTCAGAAGAACATCAGCTCCATCGAGGTTTCATCACAGATGAGGGGGATTTCCAAGAGGCATGGGGACCTCGAAGTCATTCCCTCACCCGATCCGAATCCATTCCGGACTTCGGCTCCCAAAAAGAGCCAAAGCATATTCTCTCACGAGTTGGTGCTCTTCATTGGTGTCCCTCGGATGACTGCCGGGTAAACCCGGTGCACATTCCGTCTAGGGGCGGCGACACGCCTCTGATTTAACAGAGTGATTCTCGCAGCCGAATTTCTTCGGCGCATGAGAGATCGTCTGTCCGCCGGAGGGGAGCATGTACCTTACCCTCTGGGGGAGGGGAGCGCGCACCGTATGCCCTACAGCACGCACCGCGCGCCTCAGCGTACAGCGCACACCACAAAGCACACGGCGCACACCCACCAACCCGCCTGACTTGTCCCAGGCAAGTCGACATTGAGATATTCATCGGAACGGATGTACTCAGCCGGTCGACCCAAGAGACAAACACAAACACATACACAACCCGGGGTCGACACACGAGCCTCGCACATCCGTTTGTCCGAGATAATATCAATCAACGATATCATGGGAAAGGCATCTGGACCGGGGCCTCGCCCCGCTTCAATGCCCCCTTTAAACAATAGCCGGCATAGAAGGCCCTGGCCATTGTTCAGCTGCGGCGCCTCAGGAGTTTTAAGGATTATTCCCCCGTCATTGCCCTTTGTCTTTTCTATTCGCCAAGACAAGGGCTCCGGGTTTTCCCTCAATAGCCACTCCGCAGTAACGCATCACAGGCATTAGGCGGGTAGCCTAATCCCATACGACTTTCCCTTTCTTACGAAAGGTACTCGTTTTGTCACAGTCCCGTCTGTCGGTGCTCTTCATTTTTCCCGTGACAGCTGTCGATCAAGTCTGGAAAACCAGTTATGTCGATGCCATCACTCTGGGGCGGCAGCCATAATCCACGCTAGCGGTGGCCGCCGGAGGGGAGCAATACTATACCCTCAGAGACGCCCATGTGCTTCCACCCGCATGGAGATGTCTCCATTCGCATACAAGTGGCATGCAGATGTTTCCACCCGCCTGCGGATGGGAACACATGAGCTAATCCCTGCCTGTCCCCGAGCAGGCAACCATTGAGATATTCATCGATTTCGAGAGAATATCGGTCCGGAATCTATTATCGGTCATTAAAGATTCACAAGTAATAGATCCTCGCTAACCCGGGAATAAATTCCCGATCAATGGCAAGGGGGCAGGGAATCTGTATCGAGGGGGCTGGCCCCCCCTGCAGGAACTATCCGACGAGGAAAAGAGGTACTTTCCAAAAAGGATTGACCTCTCGGTAGAAGAGAAATGTTTATTCTGGGGAAACAGAATCGTAATACCCAAATCCTTGCAACCTGCTGTCCTGAGAGAGCTGCATCTTTCGCATCTCGGTATCGTTAAAATTAAAATGCTCGCACGCTCCTACGTATGGTGGCCAGGTATAGACCACGACATAGAGCAACTCGTTAAGTCGTGCACGGTATGTTTAGAAGAAAGAAAACAACCACCAAACGCCCCACTGACACCCTGGCCGTGGCCGGATAAGGTATGGAGCCGCATACACTGTGATTTTTTAGGACCATTTATGGGTCATATGTTTCTAGTCGTCATCGACGCCCATTCAAAATGGCCAGAAATCGTAGATTTTCACCAAAACACAAAAGCAGACAAGTTAATATCGAAATTTAAACAGTTGTTCGCTCGATACGGCTTAGTAAAGCACGTAGTTTCCGATAACGGAAGACAATTCACGAGCGAAGCATTTCAAACTTTCCTAGCGGAATTAGGAATTAAACATACCTTCTCGCCCCCCTATCATCCGGCGACCAACGGCGCCGCCGAAAATTTTGTAGGCATATTTAAGGACAAGGTTTCTAAAATTGTAAAGGGAGGGAAGACGTTAGAAGACGCGATCGTCACATTTTTGTTTGATTATCGTTCAATCGCTCATTGCACAACCGGTAGAAGCCCTGCTTCGCTCATGTTCAAGCGCGAATTACGAACACGATTCGACGTATTCAGGCCCAGCGTAGAAAATACAGTTTATAACAAGCAGCACTCGCAAATTGTAAGCAAGGGCGGTTCTCGCCGGGTGGCTTTCGAAGAAGGAGACACAGTTATGACCGATAACTACAGCGCAGGTAACAAGAGAATCGAGGGGCAAATCGTACAGAAGGTGTCTCCTTCTACGTTTAAAGTTCAGGTAGCACCAGGCGAAACTTGGAAACGTCACACCGACCAACTAATCTCGATGGCGCCGAATAAGCCGCTATTACGCCGTTCCGAGCGACTAAAGAAAAGAAATGCGAATACAACGAGTTCATAAAGCGGAAGGAACTGTAGTGTATCAGTAAGGCAGCGATCTGCGTTACCCGCGTCTACCATGCGTGGTACCGTCTCACGACACGCGATGACTAGGCGACACTACCTGTCTAGGCTACTGAATCGCAGACAGTCACTGTATATATGTCCGTGAGAACGAGGAATAAAGGTTATGTAAAACCGAACACGTGTTTCACCCGTTTAATCCGGAGCACCCATACATCACACCCGTCGTCACCGCATCTATAACACCGGCCGAGCCGGCTCGCTTCTCCCGTGTGGGCGCACTGCGCCCACGTGTGGCCTCGGCGCAGGCATCGGAAGCACTGCAACGGCCGTTGCTCCAGCACTTCAACCCGCGCCGAGGCCCACCCCACTCGCACTCGGCCCGCTCCGGCCACCTTTCGCGCCGCCGCCAGCGGCAGCCGGGCCCAGCACGTGCCGGGCCCACTTCCCCCCCCCGTTAGGCGGCCTATTGACCGCCCCCACACGGACCTCCTCGAGGGGGCAGCCCGCTGCCCCCGCGAGTGCCTCGCGCACGGCCTCCGGGGTGGCGTTATCGCCAAGTCCCCGGAGCCGGATCTCGGCCGTCCGTGTGGGGGTGGTCACCGTTACCCCCGAATCCTTGAGGGATTCCCTCATTTTCCCCGCGAGGAGGACCGCCTTCTCCCGGCCACCCGCCCCGCGAACCCTCATAATGAGGGCACCGGTTTGGGCACGACCGAAGGTCAGCCCCTCCGTGATGCCGACATCCTCGAGACGGATGTCGGCCGTCACACGCCTCATGGCCTCGGCATACGAGGCCTTTACTCCCACGGGGACTGTCAGCACCACGGCAGCCGATTTCGGCTGCCGCGGTAGCTTGGGCGCCGCGGGCTTCTTCCCCTTGGGAGGGGGTACTCCCGACCCCTTAGGGGGGTCCTCCTTGCGAGGGACAGCCTTTCCGAGGCTTCTGGTCTTCGGGAGGGGCTGCGCTGCGGTCTTAGCCGCCCGCTTGCTCCTCCGCCCGACCACCTCGGTCCAGCTGTCCCCGCCCTTCCCTTTGCCCGGCTTGGGCCGATCCGGGAGAGGGGTATTCCCCCCCGTCCGTCTCGACCCAGCCGAGCTCACTGAGGGGGACCTAGAGGGTCCCTCCTTCCCCCTCCCCTTCCCCTTGGCCTTCCTGGCCTTAGGGGCAGCCCTTCCGGCGGGCGGTGGGCCCATAATGGCCGCCGCGGCGCCAGCCGGGACCTCCCTATCCCAGTGGGGGAGGAGCGCCTTTAGAAGACGGTCCTCGAACGCTCGGAGCCTGTCTTCGATGAGCCGTTCAACGGCCGCCATCGACAGGCTCCCCCCTCGCGTTCCCTTCCCTCCCTACCGCCCCCGGCGGCCGGTGGCGGGTTCCTCGCGCCCCCCCTATCCCCGGGTAGAGGCTCCGTGGGCGAGGGGCCCAACCTCTCCAACTCCTCCGGCGACATCCGGGGTCGTGACCCCGGAGCCGGCCCGGAGGGTTTGGAGGACAACCCCATCTTCGCCAACTTTGAAGTTGGCGGCCCCTCGTATTTATCGACGAGGTCATCGCGCTCCTTGCGGACCCGGCGGAGTTCCTCCTCCGCCTTCCTCGCAAGGGCACGAGCCTCATCGACCTCCCGCAGATCGATATCCGCCGTGCGTGCCCGTTGGGCCAGCTCGAAACCCGCTGCCCGGATCTCGAGACACGCAAGGCGGAGATGTCTCGCGAGGGTCCCCTTAAGGCCCTTCGAGGTGGTGGATACCCGGTCCACCACCTCAGACAAGTCCCGAATCGAGTCCCGCAGGTCGTAGACGTTGGAGTTGCGACTCTTGGTCGTCAACTCCTCCGTCGTCGGCAGACCCGCGAGAGAGGTCTTACTGAAGGCAACCTCACTCGAGGGATCGGTAAAATCCCTTGGTGGAGTGGGTTGCCTCACGCCCCTGGTCTTGCCCGTCTTAAGGGGACCCCCGCTGCGTTTGCGGGACCCCACGGAGCCTCTACCCGTGCCCGCCGACGACGTCGACGAGAGGGAGTGGATGGACGCCCCATCCCCCCCCGCCGGTCCCCGGGACATCCCCTCCCGGTGACGGGGGCCAGGGCACGTTGCCTTGCGGCGACGGCCAGAACCCCGTCCCCGGGCTTGATGGAGGCGGCGGCGACGTTGCTCCGCCTGAGCCCAATATAGGGCTCGTCGGCACCGTGAACCGGAACGGAGAATCCGCCCCGGCCCCCGGCGACGCACCGCCCTGACGGGACGTCCCCGCCACCTCCATCGCATCCCCGCGCCCTTCGCCTCGGTTCCCCGAGGTTCCGGCTGCAGGGGCATCTCCGCCGGCGGAGGAACCCTCCCCCGGCCCGCTACCCCCCTTCCCACACGGCTTAGCCGGGCCCTCCTTCCCGCTACCGCCGCGCCCCTTCGCGCCTAACCCCCCCTTTTCCCCAAAAATTTTAGTGAAGTCCATATAAGTCCCACGAGCGTGGTCGGAAAGAACGTCGCCCCAGGCAGAGCCGCCTTGCCTCTTCAAGCCCCCCCGGCGAAGGGGGGGCGGGGAAGCCCTACATACTCCGGAGTGCGGGCAGGTGCCCCGGAGTGGCTCGCTAAGAACCGAGTGCACTCACCCGGCCCTCCTCCGGCGTCGAATCCGAAGGAGATCTCTTCGCCGCGAGCCACAGACTTGAGCTTAAGGGCTTTTTTATAGAGGGCGCCATCCTCGCAGTGCCGGCCGGTTAAGGCAAGCCCCCCCGCCTCCGGCCCCTGGGGGCCGGCCTGCGGTTTGCGGCCCTGCACAGACATCTTGCTGTGCGGGACACATGATCACGCCGGGAGGTGCCCTTCTGCGCAAACAGCGCGCAGTACAAAGCCACAGGCACCCCCCCTATGCGCCCCCTCACTCCATTCGCCACCCACCGCAGTGGGTGCCCGGGGCCACCACGAGGAGGTTGGAGTGAGAGGATTTAGCCATGTGACCTCCACAAATAGTGAAGACGAAACCGACAATGGTTCAGAGTCAGCATTGTCAGCGCCACATGGCCTTGGACCCTGTGAACTGTCAACTGTGAACTGTGAACTGTGAACTGTGAACTGTGAAGGGTGCACTGCAAATTGTAAACTGTAAACGGCGAATTGTGAAGTGTGAACTGTAAAATGAAGACTGTGAAGTGTGAACTCTGAGTTGTGATCTGAGATCAGTAAACTATGAACTGTGAACTGTGAACTGTGAACTGTGAACTGCGAGCTGTGAACTTTGAAGTGTGCACTGTGAACTGTGAACTGTGAGCTGTGAACTGTGAAGGGTGCACTGCAAATTGTGAACTGTGAACTGTGAAGTGTGAACTGTGCACTGTGAACTGTGAACTGTGAACTGTGAACTGTGAGCTGTGAACTGTGAACTATGAACTGTGAACTGTGAACTGTGATCTGCGAGCTGTGAACATTGAAGTGTGTACTGTGAACTCTAAACTGTGAGCTGTGAAGTGTGAAGGGTGCACTGCAAATTGTGAACTGTGAAGGGTGCACTGCAAATTGTGAACTGTGAACGGCGAATTGTGAAGTGTGAACTGTGAAATGAAGACTGTGAAGTGTGAACTCTGAGCTGTCAACTGTGAACTGTCAACTGTGAACTGTCAACTGTGAACTGTCAACTGTGAACTGTCAACTGTGAACTGTCAACTGTGAACTGTCAACTGTGAACTGTCAACTGTGAACTGTCAACTGTGAACTGTCAACTGTGAATTGTCAACTGTGAACTGTCAACTGTGAACTGTCAACTGTGAACTGTCAACTGTGAACTGTCAACTGTGAACTGTGAACTGTGAAGGGTGCACTGCAAATTGTGAACTGTGAACGGCGAATTGTGAAGTGTGAACTGTAAAATGAAGACTGTGAAGTGTGAACTCTGAGTTGTGATCTGAGATCAGTAAACTATGAACTGTGAACTGTGAACTGTGAACTGTGAACTGCGAGCTGTGAACTTTGAAGTGTGCACTGTGAACTGTGAACTGTGAGCTGTGAACTGTGAAGGGTGCACTGCAAATTTTGAACTGTGAAATGTGAACTGAGAACTGTAAACTGTGAACAGTGAACTGTGCACTGTGAACTGCGATTTGTGAAGTGTGAAGGGTGCACTGCAAATTGTGAACTGTGAACGGCGAATTGTGAAGTGTGAACTGTGAAATGAAGACTGTGAAGTGTGAACTCTGAGCTGTGAACTGAGATCAGTAAACTGTGAACTGTGAACTGTGATCTATGAACTGTGAACTGTGAACTGTGAACTGAGATCAGTAAACTGTGAACTGTGAACTGTGATCTATGAACTGTGAACTGTGAACTGTGAACTGCGATCTGTGAAGTGTGAACTGTGAACTGTGAGCTGTGAACTTTGAAGGGTGCACTGCAAATTGTGAACTGTGAACGGCGAATTGTGAAGTGTGAACTGTGAAATGAAGACTGTGAAGTGTGAACTCTGAGTTGTGAACTGAGATCAGTAAACTGTGAACTGTGACCAGTGAACTGTGACCAGTGAACTGTGACCAGTGAACAGTGACCAGTGAACAGTGACCAGTGAACAGTGACCAGTGAACAGTGACCAGTGAACAGTGACCAGTGAACAGTGACCAGTGAACTGTGACCAGTGAACTGTGACCAGTGAACTGTGACCAGTGAACTGTGACCAGTGAACTGTGACCAGTGAACTGCGATTTGTGAACAGTGAACTGTGAACTTTGAAGAGTGCACTGCAAATTGTGAACTGTGAACGGCGAATTGTGAACTGTGAAATGTGAACTGGGAACTGTGATCTGTGAACTGTGAACTGTGAACTGTGAGCTGTGAACTTTGAAGGGTGCACTGCAAATTGTGAACTGTGAACGGCGAATTGTGAAGTGTGAACTGTGAAATGAGAACTGTGAACTGCGATCTGTGAACTTTGAAGTGTGCACTGCAAATTGTGAACTGTGAACGGCGGATTGTGAACTGTGAACTGTTAACTGTGAACTGTGTACTGTGAACGGCGGATTGTGAACTGTGAAATGTGAACTGCGAGTGGTGAACATTGAAGTGTTCACTGCATATTGTGAACTGTAAACGACGAATTATGAACTGTGAACTGTGAAATGAGGACTTAGAAATGTGAACTGTGAAATGTGAACTGTGAACTGTGAATTGCGAACTTTGAACTGTGAACTGTGAACTGTGAACTGTACACTGTGAACTGTGAATTGTGAACTGTGAACAATGAACTGTGAACTGTGACCTGCGAACTGTGAAGGGTGCACTGTGCACTGTGAACTGTGAAGTGTGAAATGTGAACTGTGAACTGTGAACTGTGAACTGTGAACTGTGAACTGTGAACTGTGATCTGTGAACAATGAACTGTGAACTGTGAACTGTGAACGACGAATTATGAACTGTGAACTGTGAAATGAGGACTGAGAAATGTGAACTGTGAAATGTGAACTGTGAACTGTGAACTGTGAATTGCGAACTTTGAACTGTGAACTGTGAACTGTGAACTGTGAACTGTGACCTGTGAACTGTGAAGGGTGCACTGTGCACTGTGAACTGTGAACTGTGAACTGTGAACTGTGAACTGTGATCTGTGAACAGTGAACAGTAAACAGTGAACAGTGAACTGTGCACTGTGAACTGTCAACTGTGAACTGTGAACTGTGAACTGTGAACTGTGAACTGTGAACTGTGAACTGTGAACTGTGACCTGTGAACTGTGAAGGGTGCACTGTGCACTGTGAACTGTGAACTGTGAACTGTGAACTGTGAACGACGAATTATGAACTGTGAACTGTGAAATGAGCACTGAGAAATGTGAACTGTGAAATATGAACTGTGAACTGTGAATTGCGAACTTTGAACTTTGAACTGTGAACTGTGAACTGTGAACTGTGAACTGTGCACTGTGAACTGTCAATTGTGAACTGTGAACAATGAACTGTGAACTGTGACCTGTGAACGGTGAAGGGTGCACTGTGCACTGTGAACTGTGAACTGTGAACTGTGAACTGTGAACTGTGATCTGTGAACAGTGACCAGTGAACAGTGACCAGTGAACAGTGACCAGTGAACAGTGACCAGTGAACAGTGACCAGTGAACAGTGACCAGTGAACAGTGACCAGTGAACAGTGACCAGTGAACAGTGACCAGTGAACAGTGACCAGTGAACAGTGACCAGTGAACAGTGACCAGTGAACAGTGACCAGTGAACAGTGAACAGTGACCAGTGAACAGTGACCAGTGAACAGTGACCAGTGAACTGTGACCAGTGAACTGCGATTTGTGAACAGTGAACTGTGAACTGTGAGCTGTGAACTTTGAAGAGTGCACTGCAAATTGTGAACTGTGAACGGCGAATTGTGAACTGTGAAATGTGAACTGGGAACTGTGATCTGTGAACTGTGAACTGTGAACTGTGAACTGTGAGCTGTGAACTTTGAAGGGTGCACTGCAAATTGTGAACTGTGAACGGCGAATTGTGAAGTGTGAACTGTGAAATGAGAACTGTGAACTGCGATCTGTGAACTTTGAAGTGTGCACTGCAAATTGTGAACTGTGAACGGCGGATTGTGAACTGTGAACTGTAAACTGTGAACTGTGTACTGTGAACTGTGAACTGTGAACTGTGAACTGTGAGCTGTGAACTTTGAAGTGTGGAGTGCAAATTGTGAACTCTGAACGGCGGATTGTGAACTGTGAAATGTGAACTGCGAGTGGTGAACATTGAAGTGTTCACTGCAAATTGTGAACTGTAAACGACGAATTATGAACTGTGAACTGTGAAATGAGGACTGAGAAATGTGAACTGTGAAATGTGAACTGTGAACTGTGAATTGCGAACTTTGAACTGTGAACTGTGAACTGTGCACTGTGAACTGTGAATTGTGAACTGTGAACAATGAACTGTGAACTGTGACCTGCGAACTGTGAAGGGTGCACTGTGCACTGTGAACTGTGAACTGTGAAATGTGAACTGTGAACTGTGAACTGTGAACTGTGATCTGTGAACAGTGAACTGTGAACTGTGAACTGTGAACTGTGAACGACGAATTATGAACTGTGAAATGAGGACTGAGAAATGTGAACTGTGAAATGTGAACTGTGAACTGTGAATTGCGAACTTTGAACTGTGAACTGTGAACTGTGACCTGTGAACTGTGAAGGGTGCACTGTGCACTGTGAACTGTGAACTGTGAGCTGTGAACTGTGAACTGTGAACTGTGAACTGTGAACTGTGAACAGTGAACTGTGAACAGTGAACTGTGAACAGTGAACTGTGAACAGTGAACTGTGAACTGTGAACTGTGAAATGTGACCAGTGAACTGTGAACTGTGAACTGTGAACTGTGCACTGTGAACTGTCAATTGTGACCTGTGAACGGTGAAGGGTGCACTGTACACTGTGAACTGTGAACTGTGATCTGTGCACTGTGAACTGTGACCAGTGAACAGTGACCAGTGACCAGTGACCAGTGACCAGTGACCAGTGACCAGTGACCAGTGACCAGTGACCAGTGACCAGTGACCAGTGACCAGTGACCAGTGACCAGTGACCAGTGACCAGTGACCAGTGACCAGTGACCAGTGACCAGTGACCAGTGACCAGTGACCAGTGACCAGTGACCAGTGACCAGTGACCAGTGACCAGTGACCAGTGACCAGTGACCAGTGACCAGTGACCAGTGACCAGTGACCAGTGACCAGTGACCAGTGACCAGTGACCAGTGACCAGTGACCAGTGACCAGTGACCAGTGACCAGTGACCAGTGACCAGTGACCAGTGACCAGTGACCAGTGACCAGTGACCAGTGACCAGTGACCAGTGACCAGTGACCAGTGACCAGTGACCAGTGACCAGTGACCAGTGACCAGTGACCAGTGACCAGTGACCAGTGACCAGTGACCAGTGACCAGTGACCAGTGACCAGTGACCAGTGACCAGTGACCAGTGACCAGTGACCAGTGACCAGTGACCAGTGAACTGTGACCAGTGAACTGTGAACTGTGAGCTGTGAACTTTGAAGAGTGCACTGCAAATTGTGAACTGTGAACGGCGAATTGTGAACTGTGAAATGTGAACTGGGAACTGTGATCTGTGAACTGTGAACTGTGAACTGTGAACTGTGAGCTGTGAACTTTGAAGGGTGCACTGCAAATTGTGAACTGTGAACGGCGAATTGTGAAGTGTGAACTGTGAAATGAGAACTGTGAACTGCGATCTGTGAACTTTGAAGTGTGCACTGCAAATTGTGAACTGTGAACGGCGGATTGTGAACTGTGAACTGTGAACTGTGAACTGTGTACTGTGAACTGTGAACTGTGAACTGTGAACTGTGAACTGTGAACTGTGAACTGTGAACTGTGAGCTGTGAACTTTGAAGTGTGGAGTGCAAATTGTGAACTCTGAACGGCGGATTGTGAACTGTGAAATGTGAACTGCGAGTGGTGAACATTGAAGTGTTCACTGCAAATTGTGAACTGTAAACGACGAATTATGAACTGTGAACTGTGAAATGAGGACTGAGAAATGTGAACTGTGAAATGTGAACTGTGAACTGTGAATTGCGAACTTTGAACTGTGAACTGTGCACTGTGAACTGTCAATTGTGACCTGTGAACGGTGAAGGATGCACTGTACACTGTGAACTGTGAACTGTGATCTGTGCACTGTGAACTGTGACCAGTGACCAGTGACCAGTGACCAGTGACCAGTGACCAGTGACCAGTGACCAGTGACCAGTGACCAGTGACCAGTGACCAGTGACCAGTGACCAGTGACCAGTGACCAGTGACCAGTGACCAGTGACCAGTGACCAGTGACCAGTGACCAGTGACCAGTGACCAGTGACCAGTGACCAGTGACCAGTGACCAGTGACCAGTGACCAGTGACCAGTGACCAGTGACCAGTGACCAGTGACCAGTGACCAGTGACCAGTGACCAGTGACCAGTGACCAGTGGCCAGTGGCCAGTGGCCAGTGGCCAGTGGCCAGTGGCCAGTGGCCAGTGGCCAGTGGCCAGTGGCCAGTGGCCAGTGGCCAGTGGCCAGTGACCAGTGAACTGTGAACTGTGAGCTGTGAACTTTGAAGAGTGCACTGCAAATTGTGAACTGTGAACGGCGAATTGTGAACTGTGAAATGTGAACTGGGAACTGTGATCTGTGAACTGTGAACTGTGAACTGTGAGCTGTGAACTTTGAAGGGTGCACTGCAAATTGTGAACTGTGAACGGCGAATTGTGAAGTGTGAACTGTGAAATGAGAACTGTGAACTGCGATCTGTGAACTTTGAAGTGTGCACTGCAAATTGTGAACTGTGAACGGCGGATTGTGAACTGTGAACTGTGAACTGTGAACTGTGTACTGTGAACTGTGAACTGTGAACTGTGAACTGTGAACTGTGAACTGTGAACTGTGAACTGTGAACTGTGAGCTGTGAACTTTGAAGTGTGGAGTGCAAATTGTGAACTCTGAACGGCGGATTGTGAACTGTGAAATGTGAACTGCGAGTGGTGAACATTGAAGTGTTCACTGCAAATTGTGAACTGTAAACGACGAATTATGAACTGTGAACTGTGAAATGAGGACTGAGAAATGTGAACTGTGAAATGTGAACTGTGAACTGTGAATTGCGAACTTTGAACTGTGAACTGTGCACTGTGAACTGTGAATTGTGAACTGTGAACAATGAACTGTGAACTGTGACCTGCGAACTGTGAAGGGTGCACTGTGCACTGTGAACTGTGAACTGTGAAATGTGAACTGTGAACTGTGAACTGTGAACTGTGAACTGTGATCTGTGAACAGTGAACTGTGAACTGTGAACTGTGAACGACGAATTATGAACTGTGAAATGAGGACTGAGAAATGTGAATTGTGAAATGTGAACTGTGAACTGTGAATTGCGAACTTTGAACTGTGAACTGTGAACTGTGACCTGTGAACTGTGAAGGGTGCACTGTGCACTGTGAACTGTGAACTGTGAACTGTGAACTGTGAACTGTGAACTGTGAACTGTGATCTGTGAACAGTGAACAGTGAACAGTGAACAGTGAACTGTGCACTGTGAACTGTCAACTGTCAACTGTGAACTGTCAACTGTGAACTGTGAACTGTGAACTGTGAACTGTGACCTGTGAACTGTGAAGGGTGCACTGTGCACTGTGAACTGTGAACTGTGAACTGTGAACTGTGAACTGTGAACGACGAATTATGAACTGTGAACTGTGAAATGAGCACTGAGAAATGTGAACTGTGAAATATGAACTGTGAACTGTGAATTGCGAACTTTGAACTTTGAACTGTGAACTGTGAACTGTGAACTGTGCACTGTGAACTGTCAATTGTGAACTGTGAACAATGAACTGTGAACTGTGACCTGTGAACGGTGAAGGGTGCACTGTGCACTGTGAACTGTGAACTGTGCACTGTGAACTGTGATCTGTGAACTGTGAACTGTGAACTGTGAGCTGTGAACTGTGAACTGTGAACTGTGAACAGTGAACTGTGAACAGTGAACTGTGAACAGTGAACTGTGAACAGTGAACTGTGAACAGTGAACTGCGCACTGTGAACTGCGCACTGTGAACTGCGCACTGTGAACTGCGCACTGTGAACTGCGCACTGTGAACTGCGCACTGCGAACTGCGCACTGCGCACTGCGCACTGCGCACTGCGCACTGCGCACTGTGAACTGCGCACTGTGAACTGCGCACTGTGAACTGTGAACTGTGAACTGTGAACTGTGAACTGTGAACTGTGAACTGTGAACTGTGAACTGTGAACTGTGAACTGTGAACTGTGAACTGTGAACTGTGAACTGCGATTTGTGAACAGTGAACTGTGAACTGTGAGCTGTGAACTTTGAAGAGTGCACTGCAAATTGTGAACTGTGAACGGCGAATTGTGAACTGTGAAATGTGAACTGGGAACTGTGATCTGTGAACTGTGAACTGTGAACTGTGAGCTGTGAACTTTGAAGGGTGCACTGCAAATTGTGAACTGTGAACGGCGAATTGTGAAGTGTGAACTGTGAAATGAGAACTGTGAATTGCGATCTGTGAACTTTGAAGTGTGCACTGCAAATTGTGAACTGTGAACGGCGGATTGTGAACTGTGAACTGTGAACTGTGAACTGTGAACTGTGTACTGTGAACTGTGAAATGAGGACTGAGAAATGTGAACTGTGAAATGTGAACTGTGAACTGTGAATTGCCAACTTTGAACTGTGAACTGTGAACTGTGCACTGTGAACTGTGAATTGTGAACTGTGAACAATGAACTGTGAACTGTGACCTGCGAACTGTGAAGGGTGCACTGTGCACTGTGAACTGTGAACTGTGAAATGTGAACTGTGAACTGTGATCTGTGAACAGTGAACTGTGAACTGTGAACTGTGAACGACGAATTATGAACTGTGAACTGTGAAATGAGGACTGAGAAATGTGAACTGTGAAATGTGAACTGTGAACTGTGAATTGCGAACTTTGAACTGTGAACTGTGAACTGTGAACTGTGAAGGGTGCACTGTGCACTGTGAACTGTGAACTGTGAACTGTGAACTGTGAACTGTGATCTGTGAACAGTGAACAGTGAACAGTGAACTGTGCACTGTGAACTGTCAACTGTGAACTGTCAACTGTGAACTGTGAACTGTGAACTGTGACCTGTGAACTGTGAAGGGTGCACTGTGCACTGTGAACTGTGAACTGTGAACTGTGAACTGTGAACTGTGAACGACGAATTATGAACTGTGAACTGTGAAATGAGCACTGAGAAATGTGAACTGCGAAATATGAACTGTGAACTGTGAATTGCGAACTTTGAACTTTGTACTGTGAACTGTGAACTGTGAACTGTGAACTGTGAACTGTCAATTGTGAACTGTGAACAATGAACTGTGAACTGTGACCTGTGAACTGTGAAGGGTGCACTGTGCACTGTGAACTGTGAACTGTGAACTGTGAACTGTGAACTGTGAACGACGAATTATGAACTGTGAACTGTGAAATGAGCACTGAGAAATGTGAACTGTGAAATATGAACTGTGAACTGTGAATTGCGAACTTTGAACTTTGAACTGTGAACTGTGAACTGTGAACTGTGCACTGTGAACTGTCAATTGTGAACTGTGAACAATGAACTGTGAACTGTGACCTGTGAACGGTGAAGGGTGCACTGTGCACTGTGAACTGTGAACTGTGCACTGTGAACTGTGATCTGTGAACTGTGAACTGTGAACTGTGAGCTGTGAACTGTGAACTGTGAACTGTGAACAGTGAACTGTGAACAGTGAACTGTGAACAGTGAACTGCGCACTGTGAACTGCGCACTGTGAACTGCGCACTGTGAACTGCGCACTGTGAACTGCGCACTGTGAACTGCGCACTGTGAACTGCGCACTGTGAACTGCGCACTGCGAACTGCGCACTGCGCACTGCGCACTGCGCACTGCGCACTGCGCACTGCGCACTGCGCACTGTGAACTGCGCACTGTGAACTGCGCACTGTGAACTGTGAACTGCGAACTGTGAACTGCGAACTGTGAACTGTGAACTGTGAACTGTGAACTGTGAACTGTGAACTGTGAACTGTGAACTGTGAACTGTGAACTGTGAACTGCGATTTGTGAACAGTGAACTGTGAACTGTGAGCTGTGAACTTTGAAGAGTGCACTGCAAATTGTGAACTGTGAACGGCGAATTGTGAACTGTGAAATGTGAACTGGGAACTGTGATCTGTGAACTGTGAACTGTGAACTGTGAGCTGTGAACTTTGAAGGGTGCACTGCAAATTGTGAACTGTGAACGGCGAATTGTGAAGTGTGAACTGTGAAATGAGAACTGTGAATTGCGATCTGTGAACTTTGATGTGTGCACTGCAAATTGTGAACTGTGAACGGCGGATTGTGAACTGTGAACTGTGAACTGTGAACTGTGAACTGTGTACTGTGAACTGTGAAATGAGGACTGAGAAATGTGAACTGTGAAATGTGAACTGTGAACTGTGAATTGCCAACTTTGAACTGTGAACTGTGAACTGTGCACTGTGAACTGTGAATTGTGAACTGTGAACAATGAACTGTGAACTGTGACCTGCGAACTGTGAAGGGTGCACTGTGCACTGTGAACTGTGAACTGTGAACTGTGAAATGTGAACTGTGAACTGTGATCTGTGAACAGTGAACTGTGAACTGTGAACTGTGAACGACGAATTATGAACTGTGAACTGTGAAATGAGGACTGAGAAATGTGAACTGTGAAATGTGAACTGTGAACTGTGAATTGCGAACTTTGAACTGTGAACTGTGAACTGTGAACTGTGAAGGGTGCACTGTGCACTGTGAACTGTGAACTGTGAACTGTGAACTGTGAACTGTGATCTGTGAACAGTGAACAGTGAACAGTGAACTGTGCACTGTGAACTGTCAACTGTGAACTGTCAACTGTGAACTGTGAACTGTGAACTGTGACCTGTGAACTGTGAAGGGTGCACTGTGCACTGTGAACTGTGAACTGTGAACTGTGAACTGTGAACTGTGAACGACGAATTATGAACTGTGAACTGTGAAATGAGCACTGAGAAATGTGAACTGCGAAATATGAACTGTGAACTGTGAATTGCGAACTTTGAACTTTGTACTGTGAACTGTGAACTGTGAACTGTGAACTGTGAACTGTCAATTGTGAACTGTGAACAATGAACTGTGAACTGTGACCTGTGAACGGTGAAGGGTGCACTGTGCACTGTGAACTGTGAACTGTGAACTGTGAACTGTGATCTGTGAACAGTGAACTGTGAACTGTGCACTGTGAACTGTGAACTGTGATCTGTGAACTGTGAACTGTGAACTGTGAACTGTGAGCTGTGAACTGTGAACTGTGAACTGTGATCTGCGAGCTGTGAACATTGAAGTGTGTACTGTGAACTCTGAACTGTGAGCTGTGAAGTGTGAAGGGTGCACTGCAAATTGTGAACTGTGAACAGCGAACAGCGAACAGCGAACAGCGAACAGCGATCAGCGAACAGCGAACAGCGAACAGCGAACAGCGAACAGCGAACAGCGAACAGCGAACAGCGAACAGCGAACAGCGAACAGCGAACAGCGAACAGCGAACAGCGAACAGCGAACAGCGAACAGCGAACAGCGAACAGCGAACAGCGAACAGCGAACAGCGAACAGCGAACAGCGAACAGCGAACAGCGAACAGCGAACAGCGAACAGCGAACAGCGAACAGCGAACAGCGAACAGCGAACAGCGAACAGCGAACAGCGAACAGCGAACAGCGAACAGCGAACAGCGAACAGCGAACAGCGAACAGCGAACAGCGAACTGTGAACAGTGAACAGTGAACAGTGAACAGTGAACTGTGAACTGTGAACAGTGCTCTGTGAACTGTGAACTGTGAACTGCGATTTGTGAACAACTTCTCTTGCGTCCGAAGCGCGCTTTTTCGGGAAGTTAAGAGTGACCGTTATTTTTTATGACGTAGGGGGTTTTTCTTCCGGGTCCGCGAGGAACCGAGTCGTGACCTTGCTTGGGCCTCAGGGACCTCGGTCAGCGTGATCCTTCGGTAACTCGGGGGTTTATGATGTCGGCATTTGCTGTTGAGGCTGAGACGGAAAGTATTACGGGCAATATATAAATTGTACGCGTTAAAAATCAGTTTCCTCAAAAATAGCTTTCCCGTTGCCTGTGTCATAAACCGCCCGACCATCTGCACGCCAACTGTTTTATTTTCGTGCCGATGGTCGCTACACCTTATATAAGTATAAGGATATAGATAAGGATATCAGTGATGTAACGCTAGACAAATTTTGCAGACACTTATGGTATTTAACACCAGAGAATGCTGCGTTATCATTCTTCGATAAAGACATTTCGATAGAAACAAAAAAACGAGTGGTGCAGGCGTTGAGCAATCCTAGCAGCGGCGATTATTATACAAAATTTGACATTTTACCAACTGATGCGGCCGATCACATGCCAGAGGATATTTCAGGTTTTATATCAGACAAAAGTCGAAATTTTTTTGGTAGATTTAATATATCAACAGAATTTCTAAAAAAAGATCCAATAGTTTCGCAAGATGATGATTCTTACAAACTAGGTTTAGATATAGTTAAGGCTTTACCTGTGGTCAATGATTCGGCAGAAAGAGCCGTTAGGCTCTTAATGCAAGATTAGAACGAAATTTTAGCTCGCAATGAGGAAGAAAAGCAGATGGTACTCCAAATGGTAAAAAATTACCGCCAGCAATATCCGGACGCAACGAAAACTACAATAGCAAAAAACGTGTAAATATAAAATAGAGTAATTTAGTGTTAAAAAAACCGAACGTCGAGGGTCTGGGACCACACAGCTATGTACCTCCCTCTTAGGAAAAACCTAGAGAGGTAGTGTCATAAAATAAGCTGGCAGCGCGGGTCCTTCCAGCCATTTCGGGTCTGAGGACCCACTCTTCCAGTGACTGTTGTCAAGTTTGCATACTCTCTGTGGCTTTTGTATTGTTTGTCTGTTCATTTAATAAAACGCATTCTTAGCGGGCGGCTTCACCGTCGATCGGCGTATGATTTTGCGACGAGGCACCGACTCGTCGCGAGGTGCGTCTGGGCGAAGCCGATCAACCGGCACCCATACTTATAGACTTTCGCGAAGCTAGCGAGCGCCAATCGGAGGAGAGCGTTCGCGTCGCCCCTCCACGCGCCACGCTGACTCACGCGTATATAAGGCGCCGCGAATCAACTCGCGCGCGGAGTCTTCCCCGAGCAGCCGACCGACGATCACCGGGCCTGCCAGTTCTTCTCAGAATAAACAGCATTGCTGGGCACGGACCGACCAGTATACGCAGACTGGGATGACGGCTCCAGGGAACGCTCCCCAACGTCGGACCGCGGACCTGGGCTTGCCATGCCGTCGCCGGGCCGGACGACGATCGACGCTGCGGATAGTGAGTACGAATCCCCTCAGGTCCTTCTGAGGCGCGTACGGTCTGCACTTCGAATCTCAGGTCCATCTGGGTCGAGGTGCGGCACTCTCCGCTCCGTCACGCGGCTGTCCCGGCGAGGCGGCCTCCGGCATCACCCGGAGTACCGGTTCACTCCGGGACACCGTGTTTCGCGTCTCTCTCGTAGCCTGACGAGCACGAATCCCCTCAGGTCCTTCTGAGGCGCGTGCGTTCCGTAGCCCGTGCTCACGGGTCCATCCGTGGAGGACTGTGGCGTCTCGTTGCGACGGGGTCGGGGAGCGCGGTCGTTTCGGACCGCGACGCGCCGCGCCGTTGACCGTCCGAATAGTCGTCGGGACACAATTCGCGACGTAACTCGCTACGTGAGGCGAAACCGGGCTAGTCGATAAGATTAGGTTAAGGAACGTTAAGGTCGGAACCGGTGCTGGTTGCTAACGCGTTATTTCGTTTCACTGGGTCGGGAGGATTGTTGTTACGTGCGTTTAGCCGGGCACGCGAGCCCCGTGCATCTCTTTTGTTTTATTTCCCTTCCGACCGCGTATGTCCGCTCCGCGGAATTCTCTCGTTTTGTTTACGGCGATTCCCGTCGCCCCGATCCCGTACCGATCGCGTAAGGCCGCGACGCGGACTTTTGTTATTTTGTTTCGTACGGAAAACCCGTTATTGCGACGCCGCTCCGACCGGCCTGTTCATGGTGGTGAGCCCACCTTCACTCATTGACGACGACCAAAGTGTCGATAAATAAATCGCATTTTTACCAGATTTCGCATTCGATTCATTCGAGCTTTCCCACGAACCCTGGTGACTCCGAGCTACAGGCTCATGCGAAATCGGTCCGTCACAATTTGGTGACCCACTCTGTCCTTCCCATCTTAAAAGCGGATAGTCTTATATTAGAATATAAGAAATAGTTCCCTATTACTATTCTGTAGAATATTCTCATTTACATATATAGTCCAATACAAAATTAAATATCTCTGTTATTTGTGGTTATACGAAAAAATGTAAGAGAAGAAAGTTGCACTGTTCAATATGGAAAATATAATGGCAAAAAAAAATATTTTTTTAATCAGATTTTTGAAATATCAAGGTCATCGTCCTTTTTTTAAAATTAAGGTCATACAATTTCTCCATATTCTTATGTAGAAAAAAATTACAAATCCAACGATATATAATACTTTATAGTTACGGTGAAATTCAAAATTTTCAAAATTTTCAATTTAAATGCGCCACGTGATCCTTTTTTCCGATCAATCTCAAACTTTGCACAAATTTTTTTTTCACCAAAGAGAACCATTCTGCGGGGCGTCGTGCTTTGTATCTCGTTAAAAATTTTTCGCCAAGTATAGCTTAGGTCCACCCTACTGTCCATGCATCCTGGAAAAATGCGATCTCGTTACCGCGGTTATCTCCTATAGCCAATTCCACGCAAATGTCATCGCCAACGCGCACACCAATCTCAAGATATTTAAAGTAATTGCCGGCTATGGAATATCTTCGGCTCAAGACCCGTGCGCTGCGCAAACTCCTCGGCGATTGCATCATCGATGATCGTGATATGGACGGCTGTTGAGAAACCCTGCAACAGATTTAACACAAAAATTAGACGTTTTTCCAAATTTCTTTTTCACAATTTTTTTCATCTTTCTACTTACATATTATTTAGTCCCCTGTTTTTGTGCGGCTCCTCGACGTTTGAAGCCTCGGACGGATGGCGGTTGTACTGCATCTTGCGATGTTTTTAGCGATGGTTGTATCGATCTGAAGCTTGACGCTCGGAATACGTCGTTTTATAGCATGTCTCCCTACCACTTCTATTTACAGATAAGATCATCAAAAATGGACGCATCCCCTCCCCGCCAGTTACAGACGACAGTCTTCAAAGACATGCAATAATCTCCCTACCACTTCCTTTTCTTTTACTAGGGGCAAATATGACTCAGTTTTTTTCTTAATCGATGTTGTAATGTCCCCAAGGAAGAGTATCGATAAAATTATTGCAAATATACCGCTTATCGTCATGCGGGCTCAACGCTAATTTCTTTTCCGACATCGAATACACCTGATGCCGTACGGACACTATACGATTACCGGTAACGCTCTTTTCCTTATGATTACGAAGACATTCGACATAGTCTTCGAAACTTATATCCCGAGCGGTAACGTTTGTTCTGATGCCCTTGATCTTTTTAGTATCCTGGTCACCGTGCACGCGAATCGCATACATTTTCGAACGAAGCCCCACGAACTCAGTCATAATTTTACCTTCATCAAACCGAGCTGTTTATTGTTCGCGATGGGAACACCGTAAACGTTGTTCACGGCGTAATTACTGGTGTCGCATCGATGGATATCGCGTTTCAACAGCGCCTCGTACTCGTCATCGCAAGCGATCTCGTATATTAGGCTGTCCGTGTCCGTGTACAAAATCTTACAATTTTGCTGGAATTTTGACTGCATGTACTCGTAATGGATATTGTACAAATGAAATTTTGAAATATCTAATATTGGCATGCCTACGTAGAGTGGTTTGAAAAATGTAACGAGCATCTTTTTTAACTGAATCGCGACAAAGTCCTCGGAAAACACCGCGCAGCTGTGAAAATTCGGTCTAACTATCAATCGTTCGACACCGTGTCTACCGCTCCATCGAGAAAGTAATTTCACGATCGTATGATTTCGTACGTTCTCCATAGTTTTTCCAAACACGGCATTGTTCATTAATTTGAATAAATTCTTGGAAAAATCATTGCTGGCGTTGGCGCGTAATTTTGTGTTCAAATCGATGTAACCGTGCAACCATCGCGACTGTCGAAACTCTAATATTATATGTATTTTCCGGAATTTCAAATTATGCTTCAAACTTTGTTGGAGGTATCGGTAATGTACAACGTATCGATCCTTATCGCGAAGTGTTGCCATCAACATTTTCTGTGTGCTCGAGTCGGTCGCCGCGTCGTGACTTGGACAAAACGGAAGATTCGAGTGAGCATCGTGAATTTCGCCCGGATACTCTAAATCCACCTCCAAAATGTATCCTACGGGGCTGTCGGCCGGAATGGATTCGACATCGAAATTATCCACGTTCACCCATCGAAAGTCTCTGTGCGGCAGAGGTTGCCCAACCGTACAGATTGGTCAAAATACATTAAGTAGGTGGACGGTTTGGTCGAGTCGTGCGTAGACATATATTTGTTGTTGGCGTGCGCATATCTGTGAGAACACTGGCTCAATCCACCGCGTATTCCTCGCTCCACCAAAAACCTTGTCAACGTCTGTCAACAACTCCAATTCGATCTTTGTCATTTTCAACATCACGTCCCACGCGAAACCGGAGAGCGTGTAATAATGCGCCGGATCGAGCTTGTAATTCTCGGGACAGTCTTCGCGAAAATGTTCAAAAACATCCGCCAACAACAACACATCCAATTTTAAGTACAAGTAGCTGTACTGTCCAAGCGTTTGTATAGTAAAACGCGACCAAACCGTATTCGCGTGAATGTAATTGTATCGGATTAGGCCGACGACCGATCGATACGTGGATGAGAGAGGTGCCGGAATCGCACAGCGCTGTGCGCGAAGTCGAAGGAGAGAGAGAACTCGGTGTAACACGTGTATGAAAGAATAGAAGTGGACTGTATCTTGGTGAATGAGAATGAAACCGTACAATTAAACTCGCTTAAACCTTTAAGAATAGAATTTCGCTTTAAATGAGATTACGTCGACGACGCGAATTACTTGAACGAGCGAAAGAAGAACGGCGAGATCACGAAAACGATATTAATCGATCGATAGTGAGAAACGGAATGATTCACGATTCTCGGAATCACCGCGATTCCGAATTCTAGGAATCGGCTGATTGGCCGATTCAGGATCACGCGATGATCCAGGATCGCGGGTAGGCCGAACGAGGATCACGCGATGATCCAGTGACGCGATTCGCGCGTCACGGATCATACGACGACACGGGATCGAGGATTGGGAAACAATCGATAGATCCCGAGACGAGCGACGGAGGGGAACGAAGACTCGCGTTCGGTGGGTGACGTCACCGCGGAGCGAGGGGAGCGCGACACAAACACCTCGCAATGGTGAGCGAATCGCGAACAGTAATCGACGTCGGATATCTTGCTGCCGTACAACCGATTGTAAAATGCCTCGCGCGGCGGCAAACACGTGTCGTTTAATTTGTCGTACGACGTTAGATAGTCGTACGGAAAGACGCCTTTTCTGGTCAACAGTTTAAAATCGTCGCGGGAAAGATGCACAAATTCACCTCGTACGATGCGTAATTTACTTTCGTCCAAGTATGACGACAGTTTGTCCAGACTCGAGTTCAAGAACTTGAACGAATCGATAAAACGGAATTTCAAAAACTTTGCATGCTTTAACTCTTCACCCTCGATATTTACGTTTTTCGTGAAAGAGATATACTTCTCTTCCGTCAATGGCAACACGTCTATCCGTCCCTCGAACGAGTTTGCTAATTCCTTGATGATAAAATGCGCGTCGTAGCCTGATAAATTATGGAAAACCACCGGTATCACGTACGAAGATTGATAGCTCAAATTGCATCCGTTATGAGCCGGACCGCGATACGCGCCCGTGAGATGACAATGATCGTGGACCCTGTGACGTGGCAAAATAACCACGTCCCGATAACACGATAGTAAGGAAAACCCGAAAGTAAAATCGCGAGGGCCGGACCACCCTCTAGCAGAATAATTAGGAAATCGCTAGCAGTAAGCGCTCTCTCTGGGACGTTGTAAGAACTAAGTTCCGATACTGTAGATTTGTGAACGTCGTGCCAATTGGCGCGACGGAAAGATTGCAGGAACGTAGCGTGGGCTCACGGAGCCCCAACGTAACAAATCGCCGGAAAAAGGGAAATTCCAAGCTGCCGACTCGAAAGCCCACTCGGAACGCCGGACCAAAACAACACCCTCTGCAGAGGAATTGGAAAGGAACCTCGAGCCCAGGCTGAGCAACCTGGAGACGCCGACGAGGGACTAAGGGACCACGAAGAGAACATAGAAGAATCGTCCCGTCGACGTCTCGTCCCGCAACATTATCGGTCCCTGCAGGAGCGGCTCGAGCGGTTCTGGAATGTCGCAAGACATTCCCGGTGGAAGCGCGTCCGCCGTTATGGAAATCGGGAAATCGGGAAGGTCCGGAGCCCTTCTTGTCGAGTGCCGGCCCTCAGCGCGTACGACACCGCGAGCGACAGTGATTGGTGGGCGAAAAACCGAGTCAAGTAGGGGACGCCTTACTTCCGCATCCTCGAGCCACCGAAAATTCGCGTCACTGCTGCGTGGGCCTTCCTAATGATAAGTCGTATTGCTGCCGATATTTTGTAATCGCGTGTGCGTCACCGTAGTAGTACATATAAGCTGCCGTACACCTTCGCTTAATTCTGCTGCCGTTGGTAAGTGCCCACCAGATTCTGTTAAAATCGATTATATTGATTCGCGATCATTTGTAGTGGCTCGAGCAGCGTTCGTGATTTTGTGTCGGTTTTTACGTGGGCCGTCCTTTTGACGGCCACGTGTTTCGTGTGCCGAGAATCGGCTGCCCGTTTCGTGTTCCTTTGGCGAGTTCCCAGTGAGAGCGATTAGCTAGAGTTCTGCTTGTGTAAAATACGTCGCGAATCGTTCAGTTATGGGGAAAGAAGTGATAAGGACCGGACTGTCCTTATGGGAAAGAAGTGATAAGGACCGGACTGTGCGAAATAATGTGATCAGATATCATGACTCGATATCAGCCGCGAACGGATGTTGCTTAAGGATAATGAAAACGCTCCTCTTACATCTTGCATGATATACAGGGTGTCCCAAAATTCCTCTGACACCCGAAAATGGGAGGTTTTTTGGGCCATTTGAATCGACATTTTCCTTCACAAAAATGGCGTCCGCGACTTTTTTTAGGAGTTATTAATGAAAAACACGGACCAATCAGAGCGCGATCTAGACATGCGATGACACGTTCGGCCAATTGACAGTTGGCGCATCGGGCCGACTGTGCTAACTCGCTCTTACCTTCGTGGATCGACGCCGTACCTGGCACGATTGCCCGAAGTAAGTATCCTGTCTCTCCTACTCCCAGCCGGTGACGAACTACGTTCCGCCGCATCCGAGTACGGCGTACCGCCGCTCACGATAGCCACGGTGTACCACCAGCTAACCTGCCAAGGCGTACCGCCGGCCATCCATCGACGGTGCACCACCAGCTAACCTGCCACGGCGTACCGCCGGCATATAGTCACGGTGTACCACCGACTATCCCGTCACGGCGAACCGCCAACGGAGACGTCTGACGAAGACGATGTACCATCCTTCGTCAGTGTAGAACCGCCCGGGAGGAATACGACGCACGGTGCACCACCACGTCACAATTCCGACAAACCCGACCCGGGTAGGGAAACCGAACTCCTTCCTGATCTCCCCCGCGCCTCGCCGGTTCGCGACACGCGAGTATGAATTCTGGTAATCACAGAACGCGACGAGAAACTCCCGCGAGTCCGATGGCAGCAAGCCTCCGCCGTTAAACGTTCGCCGAGTGTTATCATTTCACACACCCTGCACCCGTTCCGGAATATATCTCTCCGCAGCACCCACGGACCTGGCACGACGAGCTATCCAGCCACGAGGAGGCCGACCACGCTGACGGGGAAACAACGCACAGTTACATGGCGCCCGAACAGGGACTAGTGCAAGGAACTCGCGCGGAGAAGTGATAGACACGTGGGTTTCGCGTTTGAGGTTAACGGTGTGGATCCCATCTCTAGTGTGCGCGACTCACACCACTAAGCACGTATACGTACACGAAATGCAAGGGTTACGTATACGCGGACCTCCAACACTATAACGCACATTTCGATGCTCTACGTGGTCACAACCGCTAGATAAAAGATCAATCTATGTGGGACGCATGTCAAGAATGTCCGCATTTTGCGTTTTCGAGGTGAAATTTACATTATTCTGCAGGCCTTAGGCAGTCGCAAGTAGCACAGAGCGGCGCGACAGTGGTGCCGCTCGAAGTGAGATGCATTTTCGTCAATATCGAGAGATTTAAGTTTCTAATCGAAACAGTACCTATCGTCCCACTCTGCGGGGACACATACAATGTTAATGCAACGCTTACTATGTGAAACCTTGCGTATTTAAATCCACAAATCCGCGTATACGAAAATAAACAATTGAGCGGAGGATTTTGTCAACACATAAATCCGGCATTTCTCGCTCCGAGCGCTGAAGTCTGTTTCCCTTCATTGAATCACTCCAGTCACTGGCGAGATCGGGGCTGCTGTTGCTTGAGCTCGGTGGTGCCGATAACACAGAGGACGATAAGTTAGGATTCATAAGCAACCGTGACGTCACTATACGGCGTGAGGTTTCATCTCGCCCGTCGTGTGCCTCGGCAGCTCGCAGGGGTTCGGAAGATTCCAAACCACTTCGCTATGACGCGCATTTGAATGCTCTGTGTGGTCGCAATCGCTAGATGAAACATCAATCTATGTGGGACGTATGTCAATAATGTCCGCGTTTTGCGTTTTCGAGACTAAATTTGCAGTATTGGCGGTTCACGCTGAGCAGGCTTGTTTGGCCGTGCCACGGCACGCTCGCACACAAACGCGTTCGTGTCAAGCCGGCTTGCAGAGCCTCTCGCTCAGCGTGCAACGCGAATACTGTAAATTTAGCCACGAAAACGCAAAATGCGGACATTTTTGGCATACGTCCCTCATAGATTGATCTTTCATCTAGCGATTGCGACTACGCAGAGCACCGAAATGCGTGTCATAGCGAAGTGGTTTGGAATCTTCGAAACCCATGCGAGCTGCCGAGGCACACGTACACGCTGCCCGAACGCGTTCGTGTGCGAGCGTACTGTAGCACGGCCAGTCGAGCGGGCTCAACGTGGATCGCGAATACTGCACATTTAGCCTGAAAAACGCAAAATACGGACATTTTTGACATACGTCCCACATAGATTGATCTTTCATCTAGCGATTTCGACTACGCAGAGCATCGAAATGCGTGTCATAGCGAAGTGGTTTGGAATCTTCCAAACCTTTCGGACTGCCGAGGCACATGTACGCGCCGACAAGCGGCGGAAGAGATTGCGATGCACACACTCTCGCTCGAGCACACCGACACTGCATCAGAGCACATCACGCTGTGTAGTGACGTCACGCTTGCTGATGAAGCCTTTTTTTTAGCGTGAGGGAAATGCTTTTACGCATACCCCAAGTCCCTGGGAGAGACAAGGGGTTATGTGAGGCTACGTGTCCAGAAGGGCACACAATACCCACTAAAAACCTCACGACAACCTTCCCTAAGCTATTCGGGGGCTACTGGGATCTCCAATGGAATACAACCAGCCAGCCCCTCGCCCATGGCCCCGTGAGGGGCCCCGTCCCGGGGGGGGAGAGAAGCTCCCCCCAGCAATACCTACGCTATCAGGGTGTAAGCAGGTTGCCCACTTACACCCCCCCTTCCCTGGGCCGTTCGGTGGGCTTCGCGAGTCTCCAGCTCGCTCCGCCCAACGACCCCCGATGACTCCGTTCCTCGCTCGAGGAGCCCTTCAAAGGGCTCTCGGCCGAAGGACGAAGTCTCCGCGCGCGACAAGGAGGGACGAAGGCGCGCGCCCCGCCCGCGTGCGCCCCACTCCCACCCCCTCCCCCCGACCCAACGATCTTTACGTCCCCCCGGGGGGACAGAGGAAAGAGGGCGGGAATAGTCCCCCCATAAAAGAGCAACCGATCTGGGATGCCTCTTCGGGGGAGGCAGGAAGGACTTAACGAGTCCCGCCTACCCCGGTCTGTCGCCTGCCCCGTAGCGTGAGGCGGGCCGCTCGGCGAAGACGCCTCGCCAGAGCAATCCTTCTCTCGGAGAGGGAGTCGGCCTCCCTCTCCCTTTCTGTCACCTCCTTCCGCTGCATCACCTCCTCGCAGAAGGAGGTCACGGCCTTGTGCGACCTCTCGTCGCCAATCATGTGGTCGACCACGGCTGACAACGAGAGGTCGCCTCCAATCTCGCTTCTTAGGACACGGCGCGGCGCCGATCACGCTGGACACTCTTCCAGCGTGTGCCGCTCCGTGTCCAAAGCCTCCGGACAGTGGTGGCACCGTTCGGTGGGTTCCCTCTTGATCCACGCCAGGTACCGGCCGAAACATCCATGGCCGGTTAACACCTGGGTGGATCTGTAGGTGAGCCTTACTCGCCTCTCGCACCATTCCTCCAGAATGGGCAGGAGGGCCCGGACTATTGGCCGGCCCGTATTGGCGGCCAGAGTTTCCGACCGCCACAGGGCCAGCGACTCCTGCCGGGCCTGGCGCTTCACTTCTACAATCCTGTCCTCCTCGTCCGGGTCCGCTTCTCCCCTGCGCAACGAGCGGACGGCCAAATACCAAGCCGTCCGCTCCCTTGCCTGATGGTGCAGGGGAATCAGACCCGCGAGGCGGAATGAAAGCCTACTAAAATACAAAGATAAAATTTATAAATTTATTAATCATTTAGTCTAACATGCACACGCGCGGGGGAACGTAAAGGAAGAGGTGTGGGTGATTCAATTGGGAATATATTTAACTTCCCGATTCATAGGGAAGTTACTGTAATTACCCCGAAAATCGAAAATCGATTTTTTAGCAGATCTTCACGTTTCATGGTTATTGAAGTCATTTTAGACTATTTTTATCAAATTGTTAGTATGTGTGTGTGTGTGTGTGTGTGTGTGTGCGTGCGTGCGTGCGTGCGCGCGCGTATGGCCGTTTTTATGTTATCAAATTTTTCGTTCACGTTTTCTGAAAAAGTAACAATGCGATCTGAATGATGAATGATGCAATCGATGTGCCCCGGCGTAACTTAGAGCTGATTAGATTTTGGTCCATATTGGTCAAGAAGTTTTTTAGATTTTTTAGTTTTTTTGGTTTTTTACGAAAGAAGTTCATTCAAGAATGCAATTTATACGAGAGGATGGAAATTTTCCACCGAATAAACAAACGTTATTATATATATTTCATTTTTATCTAAAAAAAATTTTTTTTTAAATTAAAAAAAAATTTTTTTTAATTAAAAAAAATTTTTTTTTTAATTATGTAACTAATGCTAATGTTACCGCTTACAACTAACGAATCGGGAAGTTCTTTATGTGGCTCGTGGAGAGTCAAACACAAAATAAACTAGCTGGTTATTGTTGCTCGCTCGCTTCGCGGGCTCGCGGGTAGGACTGCTCTTGCGAAAGGGTTAGTGGTACGCATTGCTAGTGGGGCATACAGCTCTTAATGGTTTTTTATTTATTTTGTGTGTGACTCTCCACGAGCCATACATAGAACTTCCCGATTCGTGAGTTGTAAGCGGTAACATTAGCATTAGTTGCATAATTAAAAAAAGAAATTTTTTTTTAATTAAAAAAAAATTTTTTTTTTAAATTAAAAAGAAATTTTTTTTAAATAAAAATGAAATATATAAAATTACGTTTGTTTATTCGGTGGAAAATTTCCATCCTCTCGTATAAATTGCATTCTTAAATGAACTCCTTTCGAAAAAAACTAAAAAAACTAAAAAATCTAAAAAAGTACTTGACCAATACGGACCAAAATCTAATCAGCTCTAATTAACGACGGGGCACATCGATTGCATCATTCATCATTCTGATCGCATTGTTACTTTTTCAGAAAACGTTAACGAAAAATTTGATAACATAAAAACGGCCATACGCGCGCGCGCGCACACGCACACACACACACACACACTAACAATTTGATAAAAATAGTCTAAAATGACTTCAATAACCATGAAACGTGAAGATCTGCTAAAAAATCGATTTTCGATTTTCGGGGTAATTACAGTAACTTCCCTATGAATCGGGAAGTTAATAAAAAAACCATTAATAGCTGTATGCCCCACTAGCAATGCGTACCACTAACCCTTTCGCAATAACAACCCCACCCGCGAGCTCGCGAAGCGAGCGAGCAACAATAACCAGCTAGTTTATATTTTAATAATGTAATATATTTATATCTTTTTTAATAATAATTGTAAGTGATAATACTGCAGCCGATGCCTCCGCGGTCCCCACGCCCTCGGCCGCGTGGTCCGCCGCGCAACGCCCCGCTGCGCTTCGTTTGTTTGAAATATTTTTTCCTGGCAGCCTGTTGCAGCTTATTCTGGAATACATAGAGACAAATTATGAAAATTTATTTGTTTAACAATTTTTTGGTTATAGAATAGTTTTCCACATCACCCATGAGGTACTATTCTAGATGCGTTTTTTTTCAGTGGTATCCCCTGTAGGCCTATTCCACTGTGTCGCACACTGCGACATTTCTTACCCCAACGTCGGATAGTTTAAACTTTTTTTTCTTTGCAATAAATTGCAAGAGGGCCTCGGCGCCGGATAGTTTAAACTTGTTTTTTTCTTTGCAATAAATTGCAAGAGGGCCTCGACGTTGGATAGATTATTTAGGCGGATATATTACACTTTTTTAATTCTTACCTTTTTCTGTGGAACTCGATCTCCAGATTGGGTTTTTGCACGTTTTGCCCGTGCTGCATTTTCTACTGCGTCTAATATATACTGAGGCTCCCTAATAGGCATTTTTCTTCCCCGTCTGGGGTCGACAAGTTCGGGCAGCATACAATTTATGTAAAACTGCGACAATTTTGGCTCCATTTCACGTTGCCAAAAGGCGTCGTCCCTGTCAACTCGAATTGACATTATGCCTTTCCGTGTCCACACAGCAAACAGACAGTATTGTCTGCCCGTTATGTGCAATTGTCCTTGCACTTGGTAAAAGTACTGGGACGTTTTGCGCATTGCGCGACCTGTATTATCTGCAAACATTTTCTGGACGGCTGGTACTGTCTGTAGTGCCTCTTCTGGCGTTACATCTGCTGCACTCATCGGGCACTTTACTTCAACGATGCCGTCGTCGCCGATCAGTCCATCCGGTGATGCTCCCAAATAGGGAAGCGAAGCGTCGATGAAAAGGCCGCATTTTTTAATTATTACTTTCTCCTTTTTTGACAATTCTTCGAGAGCCATAGCTTCGCTCTGCTGTCCGTGTATTAGGGCAGGAAGATCTAGATTTTCTGGATAGATCAGTTTTTTTACAAGTCCGGCACACAGCGTTGTTTTCAATCGGCGGCACACTTTGCTGAAGTTTGACAATGTCAAAAGGTTTGTCCTATACGACATCCATTTGTCGTTGGCGTGCTGACCAATGGTTTCTCGCTCGATCTCTTCCCTCCTTTGCGTCAAATTCTTCAACATCTCCATATGGGTCGTCAATTTCAGTTGATACATCGTTTCATCCAAGTCTGGCCTTTGTACACTCGATCCGTAATCGGAGTCCTTGCCTACACGGAACTGCTGATGTTTCCTTTTGTAGCCACGCTTCCTCTCGGCATTTTTTAATCCTTCCTTTTGACGTACTTCTTCCAGTTTCTTCAAAGGTTGTGAGATCGCACCTTTGAACGATGCCTGCACACTAGACAATACTGTTTTTGTATTGTACTGGATCACAGAAGCGTTAATTCTTGCGGTGTAGGATCATCTTTGACCATAATTGAACCTCTTTCCGCCAATGGACTTTGCGATGACGGCATTGAAACTCTCCACCGCGTTGTTGTTCCTCTGGAAGAGGAGGCTTTCGGAGTAGGCCGCCAGATTTTGCATGTGATCCTGTATCATTTTGTACACTCCCATGCTTGATGAAATGGGAACAATGTCTTCTTCACCTTCTTGTACAGTTCCATCGCAGAAATAGCTGCCAATTTTTGTAACACTCGTGTGCCGGTGCGTCCTTTTCTTTCTTCGCTGCTCTCAGGCAAATTATGCACGTTCGGTTTCTCACTCCGACGGATAGCACCTTCTTGGTGTGATGTCCCATGATCACGCTGACACCAGACGACGAGTCGTATTTTCCACCTCGGTACGACCTCTTCATCCAACTCCCGTCAGCCACGACGGGAATGTGTGGAGTGTTGTCGGGTAGTACATCCCCTCTTTCAATGGCTAGCTTTTGTTCTTCCTTGGCCGCTGCAACCATTGATTCTTCTGCCAGTTTTTGTAAATTCTGCGCGACCCTGTCGTGGCAATGGCGGTATCTCTTCTTCGATATACAAGGAACGTTGATGGCCGACAAAAATACCTCCATTTCTGAATAGCCGCCTCCGGTGGTCATTGTTGCGCTGACTGCACTTAGGTCGAGGTCAACAGCCGGATTGTTCGGAGTATCTTCAGGCTGGCTACAGACTATGAATGTCTCATTGCACATTCCGCATTCCAAAACGACGGTTGTGTCCAGCCCCGATCTCTTCGTATCTTTGATACGGAGGCGCGACGACAAACATTTACCATTTTCCGAATGCGCGGTTATCCTTATCATCTCATTGACGATGTGGTTCATGTCGACGATGCTGAACCCGTCCGGAGAGAGCCGTTCGTCCTGTGACGTGATCCCCGTTCGTTCTTCCGCAACGACGCGCTCCTCTTCGTCGGTTACTGCATCTCCCTGCATGACGCGATCTGTCATCTCTTGAACATCTTCTGCCTAGTCACGCAACATTTCGTCTTCCAGTGCACTTGACGCCGGCGCTGCATTGTCCTCTGCTATTTCTTCGAGTCCTTCGGTTTCGACGATTTCTTCGATTTTGACGATTTTTTCTATTTGGACGGTTTCTTCGGTTTCGGCGATTCCCTCGGTTCCGGCGATTTTTTCGGTTCCGGCGATTTCTTCGGTTTCCTGGATTTCTTCTGGCATCGTCACGAAATCCTCGATGGGGGCGTCGCACTCCATTTCCTCTTCGAGTGCACTCGATCGACACGCCGGTGCTCCATTTTCCGCAGCCGTTGATTGCTGTTCCAGGGCAAGCCTCGCTAACTGCTGCTGTCTGCAAACACAATACAAAAAAGACGTGTTGTGACATAACAAAATTTTACAAAAAAAGATTAAACCGACTTGGAAACGCACTTAGAAAAATCACTAAAAAGTATGAAATAATTACCTTTTGATTTCTATGAATACACGCCAACTGTTAATACAATAGATTAAAATAAAATATTAAATACAATACAATCTTTTCGGAGGCGGCGCAAAATTAACAATTTTCGACACTGGAAATGACGAAAATCCTTCAATTCTTTCACATGCTTTCACATGTCATCATTTCCAAGTCCACCATATTCTAATGAAATCATAATCAGCAACATCTGTGATTTGGAAAATTGTTAATTTTGCGCCGCCTCCGAAAAGATTGTATTGTATTTAATATTTTCTTTTAATCTATTGTACTAACAGTTAGTGTGTATTCATAGAAATCAAAAGGTAATTATTTCATACTTTTTAATGAATTTTTTAGTGCGTTTCCAAGTCGGTTTAATGTTTTTTTATAAAATTTTTTTATTTCACACTTTTCAGTGGAACAAGTAGAATTTGTAGAACACCGTCGGATGGTTTTTCAGACTTATTGTTGGTATCGCAATAGTTATTAAAATTCTGTAAATTTTTGCAAGTGGGATCATCGCAGAAATATCTCCTACTAAATGTAAAATGTTTCATCGCGATCGGTACATTCCTTGCTGAGCAAACGCCGATGAAGTCGGTTCATAAATGAAGCATTACGTATTTTTTCAATAAAAGTCGCCAGGAATGTAAAATTCGCAAAAAATATTTTGGAATAATTGTTATTATTATCAATTTTTAGTTGAGTATCTTCGTAATTCTGGTAGTATTAAATATTTAATAAAATAAATCTATACGTGTCTTCGAGTTTTAAATTCTCCGTTACAGAGAAAATCCATTTTAACAATATTCTTTTGAAGCATTCGTTTTTGATACTTGGAAAAATATTTTTTGCGTACTTTCAGCCTTTAGTTTTCGTCATATCCTTTATAATACGTAACACTTTTCTTTTCATTTGACAGAAACAGCTACATCAATATCTATAGACTCTAATAAGGTCTCGCCAGCGGTTTCGCAGTCATAGACCATAGCCGCTGCACCAATCGGCGTCGTTGAAATTACCTACTAAATATTCAAATATGTACACATACTATTATTTTCGTTCTTTGTACTACACAAGTTTTAAAGTCTGGAAGATGTTTCTCTTCCATAATATATTTTTAATAATTTTATTAAAGTTAATAAGAAAACGCCTAAAAAAGTGGTTTTCATTTTTTTTAACTGACGCATCACTCTCAGGAATTGAAGAAAAATTGAGAGAATAATATTTACGGTAATATCACATTGCTAAATTAATGTTCTTATAATATAAATGTATGTCGATTAGTGACAAACACAAATTGAAAGTAAATTATAAGTAAACATTTTACTTCGCATCATATTTTGGAACAAATATTTTTCCATGATGAACATAAAATATTTCCTTTATGTTTAAAAAAAAAATTCTATTTCTAAGATTACATGAAGATACATCTTGTAATAAAAAAAATATTTTTTTCATGGTATGAAATAAAAATAATAATAACAAAATAAGAAATAAAAATCAGTATATTAGGAAAAAATATTCTATTTCAATTGTTTTAGATTCGCGGTCGATTCAAAAATTAGAACAATACCGCGATTCTAATGTAATGTGAGTCCGAATGAAAACGAAAGATAGTCGACGAAACATGTCTAGTTGAATTGAGCGATCAGCTGAGCGCGTCGATCCACCGCGGCCTCCCCCCCCGGCGGCCGCGTGGCCCGTGTTTCTCGATGCACCCATGGAGCTCACGGGGATCGGGGAGACGGCGCGGGGGCGACAGCACGCCGAAGTGATCGCTAGAACGAAGTCAGTTATAGACATAACGAAATCATGATGTACAATAATGTATGGTTTAAATAAATAGTTGAATGCATAAAGGAATCATGAGCACTAATATTGCATACAGATTCATTTAATATTTAGAAAATAATATTCTTCTCGTAACATGAAATAGATATATCCTGCATATTTTTAAAAAAATATTTATTACTTAATATACAGGGTGTCCCAAAATTCCTCCGACACCCGAAAATGGGAGGTTCCTTGGGTCATTTGAAGCGACTTTTTCCTTTACAAAAATGGCGTCCGAAGCTTTGTTTAGGAGTTATTAACGAAAAACACGGACCAATCAGAGCGCGATCTAGACATGCGATGGCACGTTCGGCCAATTGACAGTTGGCGCGTCAGTCCGACTGTGCTAACTCGCGTCTAGGTCACCTTCTTCAATAAAGACAGGTTTTGAAAATATCTGGAGAACAAGATAATTTAATAATTTTTTGTTATGTTACACTAATAATTTTTTACGCAGAATAAACAGAGAAATTGATCAGTACCAACAAAAAATATGCATTTCTACTTAAAGAAATGATGCAATTAGTAAATTGCACATGCACAGTTGCACCTAAAAAAATCTGTGGGCCTACTAATGTAGCATTCTTTGAAGTATTCATCTTTCGAAGTGCATAAAAAATTTCTGAATTTTTAATAAGCTTCTTCCGAAGACGAAGATAAATATTCTCTCAAGCAATGCACAGTGTTGGATTATTAGCAATAATAATGGAACTGCTAAGAGAGCAAAAATGAATTTCGTTGTCCATGAGAAACACTGCAGTTTCTCTATCGTAGAATAACAGACCAGATGTCATCAGACCCATACGCCTGGTATTTGTCGTACCAGAGGGCCAGGGCAATAAACGATGCAGCCTTAGGGTTTTCTTCATTTCAAGTGGACGGAAGATTGTCTCTTTCGCTCCTGCTAGATTATTTACTTCACTCCGATTCCCAGATAACCGAACAGTAAAGATCGTCCTTCCGCGCTGTTTAATAAAACAGTTTTGAAAAGAATCCTACATCGTTCCAATCATTTGAATACCAATTCCAACACACACAAAGTAGTGTAATATATAGTTTATAATTTTTGTTCTAACTTTCGCTTAAATTTGAAGATTTTATTGAACGTTATTTAAATATGGGTTTCACATTTTTGAAATATTTACTTTATATTTTTAACTTCCCGATTCATAGGGAAGTTACTGTAATTACCCCGAAAAACGAAAATCGATTTTTTAGCAGATCTTCACGTTTCATGGTTATTGCAGTCATTTTAGACTATTTTTATCAAATTGTTAGTGTGTGTGTGTGTGTGTGTGCGTGCGTGCGTGCGCGCGCGTATGGCCGTTTTTATGTTATCAAATTTTTCGTTCACGTTTTCTGAAAAAGTAACAATGCGATCTGAATGATGAATGATGCAATCGATGTGCCCCGGCGTAACTTAGAGCTGATTAGATTTTGGTCCATATTGGTCAAGAAGTTTTTTAGATTTTTTAGTTTTTTTAGTTTTTTTCGAAAGAAGTTCATTTAAGAATGCAATTTATACGAGAGGATGGAAATTTTCCACCGAATAAACAAACGTAATTATATATATTTCATTTTTATTTAAAAAAAAATTTTTTTTAATTTAAAAAAAAAAATTTTTTTTTAATTATGCAACTAATGCTAATGTTACCGCTTACAACTAACGAATCGGGAAGTTCTTTGTGTGGCTCGTGGAGAGTCACACACAAAATAAATAAAAAAACCATTAAGAGCTGTATGTCCCACTAGCAATGCGTACCACTAACCCTTTCGTAAGAGCAGTCCTACCCGCGAGCGAGCAACAATAACCAGCTAGTTTAAATATGTTTTTTTCCCCTTATTTAACGTCGCTCTGAACTCTTAAAGCTAAGGTTATTTCGCGACGGGACCTACAGTTTATAAGGTGGGCTCCGAACCACCTAGGGAGGCAGGCAGTGCAGCCGGCAGCGGTACTCGAACCCGGGACCACCGATTAGCAGTCGCGCGCTCTACCCACCGAGCCACTGCCTCCCCAGTTTAAATATGTAATTTATGTTCTCTAAATATGTAGCTTATATTTTTTAAACATTCAATTTACATTTCTTGTATATGTATACAATATTCGGATCTAATATTTTTCTCAAATGAAAAAAGTGAATATTCAATATTTGAAAAAACATTTACCCCATACTTTTGTGCTACTACTACTTTGTGTAGAGTTTTTGCCTCATCGCTGCACAGTGGGGAAACTTGACCGAAGTCGATTCAAAAAGGAATAACTTTCGATACAAATGAGATAGAGCAATGAAATTTTTTTAAATTAATGCTGAGACATTAGAGAATCTGGGAAGAATAGGGAGATTATGGTACGAATGTTTCCTAACCTTTAAAAAATGAAAGTTTAACTGTTTAACAATAAATTGACATTTTGGTCAATTCTGAGGTCGTAGAAAAATTTTGAGACCGGATTTGAAATCAGCGTGAAAATATCTACGTGAAACGATGTACAGCATGTTCCAAAAAAATTTTTTCCGCGCCTGGTATTGGAAAAACGACAATTTTCTCGAAATTACGCAACTTTGACGAATTTTTTCGATGTTAAAAAACATTCGTACCATAATGTCCCTATTGTCTCATATTCTGTGAAGTTTCAGCTGTATGTAAAATAAATTTCATTGCTCTATCTCATTTCTATCGAAAGTTATTCCTTTTTGAATCGAATTAGGTCAAGTTTCCCCACTGTGCGCCGCGGCGATATCAGCTTTGTGAGCACATCAACCTGCGAGGTGATCGACCGCCGATGTAAACCTCGCCGCATCGAGAAGTTCGGCGAACTCGTCAAATCGTCTCGTGGGCCATCGCATCATGTTTTGGTCATTACCATAACGAACGTTGCTTCGTCGCTCAAGCACTCATGATTATCTGTCATACTGACCTATAATATCAAAGTACTCGTGCGCTTATTCTTGTCATACTGAAGAATGACAAGCTCACTAGCTGTAGTTTACAACAATCATCGAATATCAGAAAACAGATTTTAATGATGGTCTTATATACGTTAGTAAGAGCATTTCAAATATTTAATCCAGTTTTAAGCATTGTTTAGTCGATACACGAATAGCGTAAATTAATAGAATTTCAAACTTAGAAAAAAATTATACAAAAACGCTTCAGAGCGATAAGCAGCGGACTTGTTTTATATAAACGCTTCAACATTTACTAAGAGCATGTAAATTTTAACTGCAACCTTCAGCAATCTTGAACTATAAACGGATTTTAACAAATACGGGCCCGCGGATATTCGACGCCTGGATACGCGTGTATATATTTTCTCTGCGCCAGTCAGAGACATCGATAACCCCTCGTTACTAAATTTCCTATAATTCCCATGAAGAATTGAATCTTAGTTACATTGCCGCGATTTCTAGATAATAGTATGCATTGTGAGAATTGTTAACACGATTTTCAAATATTTCCGATGATCTGACAAAAAAATGTTTCCAACGAAAGTTGATCGGTATTTACTTTTCTATAAATTGAAATACAAAAAATTAAAGAAAAATTTATTTTTTATAAAAAAATTAAGGTTTTTTTCTGTCGAAAACAAATGTTACAAGGTCGAACCAGGTAGCCAGAAAAAATAAAATTGCCTCCCTGCCTGTGGAATGACCGCGATGAATGTTTCCGTCCGTGCCCATTGGCATTTGGTACGCAGACGTTTTATGACCGAAAGTACATTACGGTAATGGGTGTACTACCAATAAAACAGGACACAGTGGGCCATTCCACTTTAGCTTTACAAAACTTTTTACAGTATGGAAAGCGTCGTTTGCAAACAATTCTTTTCAACCTTCCGACGGCCGCGGTCGATTCTACGCTACAACGGGTCACAGTGGGAAATCCCTATTGCGGTGGGCCGCATGCTCGACATTATAAAGGCCTGCATTGAAAATGTATTAATTATAGACTCACCTACGACGAAGATACATTCTTCTTCTGTTGTATCTCCTCGATGATGGACGAAGAACATGTGCATTTAGGCGACCCATCGGCGCCCGTCGTGTTGCCGATCGTACCTCTGCTTTCGTCGGATTTCCAGAAATCTTCACTGCCCTCATTGCGAACTACACCACACAACACTTTCCTACACAACACTTTGCCACACAACACTTTGCACTCTTACACAAGTCCACAAATCGCACACAATCGCGTCAACAATATCGAACACTTCCGTTCGGGATGTGTAAAAATGTACTGTTACGTCGTACCAACGTTTTGCTTCAGCATTTGCGCGAACAAGCAAATTCTCGGGATATATAATTCGCGCGAACGAATCGTGGCCGTTACGCCGATTTTAATTCTATTTTCGCCCCGGGTCAATCAAAGTGTACATTTATGTATCAAAATGTATATATATATACATACATATATATATATATATATATATATATATATATATATATATATTCATATCAAACCACAACCATGAGACGCCGGTGCGAGCGAACCCTGGCATAGCAACAGCTATTACAGGTGTTTACCGAACATTCGCGAATAATAGTGACACGAAGAACAATAGTATAGATCGTATGATCGAGAACAATTAATGTCACGCTCCACCGAATTCTTATGGTCCGCGCTCCCATTATAAATATGGCAAGATTCGCGCTCTGCAACAGTTCTTCGCAACAGTTTCTCGAATTCGCTTCACTCTTCTAGTTCTAGTTCTCTGACCTAATCGTACCGCATCTTGCTATATTCGTTTTCTTCTACTTCATTTCATTTATAATTCTAGTTCGTAGTTTAGTTTAGTGCGCGTTCTTCTATTATAATTAAATAATTTTTGTTTCGGTTATTGATTTTCGAATTGCGTTAGTTTCTAAGTTTAGTTATAGTTATTTCCGTAGGTTTAGTTATTTCTTTTATATCGCGTTCGTCACCTCGCCGTCGCGCAGTGTCATAGTTAATTTCGTTTTCGTTCCCATCGCGTAATTTTGTATTCAGTTAGTTTCTTTCAGTTATTACACGTTGATTTAATTTACCTATTTTCTTTTCTTTTATTTTCTGTTCTCCTTTTGTGTTGTGCGATTACGTCAGTGTGGTTGTGCCCTTATAGTGTTTCGAATGCCGCGTCGCGCAGGTCGCAAGTACCAACTTAAGAGATTGTTCGGAGGACTCTTCCGGGAGGGAAAAGGGACCACCTACGACCGGAATCTCGGGATCCGGAAACCCCCGCGCATCCTCCGAGAAATCGAGTTCACCGGAACAGTTCGAATCGTGAGTTCGAAGAGGATCGTCCGGGATAAACGACCTAAGGCCCGTCAACCCGCGAGTTCTCCACCGTGGAAACTTGTCCCAATCACATTTACGCCGAGCTACCCTCCACCAGAAGGGATCGACACCAAAGATCCACGATACGAGCGATACGCTCAAATCGCGGAAAACGTAACGTCCGAGGTTCGTCCCGCCGCGAATCCTCCCCCGTGGAAACTCGTGCCGTGCATTTACGTCCCGAACTTCCCTTCTCTGGAAGATATTAGTGTCGACGATCCGCGCTACGAACGCTACGCCCTCCGCCGATCTCTCATCTTGAGGTGGTACTACTAAAACCCCATTTTCTACCGCCTATCTGCTCCCTCCCCCTGTCGTCCGACGACAGGGCAGCGAGACCCAAGTAAACCATCTCGACACGGACGAGAGGAACACAAGTGCAAGTGAGTGCGCGCGATACGACGTCGGTGCCGATCCAACTACTGACAATTGTGGTCAAGAAAAATCCGATGTTCCGCCTCGTACGTCTGAGCCCACCAGGACCCGGTGCAATCGGAGGAACACGGATTCTCGCGCACGGATCTCTCCGAGTTACACATTAAACGTCAAATTTGTCAGACCTCTTAAATCGGTGTTCCCCCTCGTACGTCTGAGCCCACCAGGGCCCGGTACAATCGGAGGAACACGGATTCTCGCGCACGGATCTCCCCGAGTTGCATACCAAACGTCAAAACTGTCAGATCTCGTAAATCGGTGTTCCCCCTCGTACGTCTGAGCCCACCAGGGCCCGGTACAATCGGAGGAACACGGATTATCGCGTCATAATCCGTCCTCCCAAGAATTCAATTCGCACGCCGTGCCACGATCACTGTGACGTCAGGACCGCCCGGAACCTTCGCGATTGTATAAGAGTACCGTTACGTGTTGTAAATCGCGGTTCCCATTCTAGCAGCAACGCGACTTCGCTAATTCCCCGTTCCCGTTTATTATCCCCCTCGGACAACCGAAAAATCGGGCCTGGTCAGACGTGGACGTACGTGCCACGTGGACCGAAGATCGTCAAAGTCCATAAACACGTTACGACCCCCATCCGGGACGTAACAGTACGAATGAAAACGGACCGCGTTCCAGTCCATCCGAAAACTGCGAAAACCAACGACACGATCCCACCCACGTGCAATCGAAGTCTACAGAGCGAAATATTCAAAGACGATTTGATATAACTTTGACATAAATATCCGGCCGCGACAATGTATCGAGCAACTTGACTCTACACGCGCTTGTACAACCGTTACTTAGCTCTACCGAGAACCGTGAACCTCAAAATGTAAATATGTCTGTTCCTAACGGGTCCACGGTTCTCCCACCCGTGCAGCAGGTACCTATGCGTGATACGGTTGGTGTGTTTCGTGGTGTTTCGGAGTTGGGATACGTCGTGAAGCCACCTAGATTCGATGGAAAAGCTTCATGGGAGGAATATCAAATTCAGTTCGACACGATAGCTCGCGCAAATGGATGGGATGAACCGAGGAAAGCTTTGGCCTTGGTTGCATCATTAGAGGGCCCTGCTCGGGGAGTGTTGACCTCTCTTTCTGTTGATAAACAGAATGATTTCCAAGCGATTGTTTCAGCATTAGAGTTCCGTTATGGAATTAAAAATTTTCAAAATTTAAGCTACGTAAAATTTCAAAATTACAAACAACGGAAAGGGGAGTCGATCTCTAAGTTGGCAGCGGAAATTGAGAGGCTTGCTCAAGCTGCATTTGGCGAATGCCCTTTTGAAAGTAGAGATAAACTTGCAGCCTCTCAATTCGTAGCAGCATTGGCCAACGAGGAGACAAAGCGACTATTAAGACTCGGTGGTTTTACATCCCTGAGGGCGACGGTTATTAGAGCCCTAGAGATTGAAGCTGTCGAGTCTATCGCTGAGAATCAATATACAAGCAAAACAAATCGCTACAAACCTTATTATTTTCCGAAACAAAACTTTCACGGACGGAGTTACGATGACCGGGGCTACGAAAGAAGACCGGAAGAAATCAGCAGGCCGAACAGGAGCTACGTGCAGAGGACCAGTTTCGTGAGCCAGAATACGAAGACCGACAATAAACGGGAAGATCGACCTAGGGTGTGTTGGAGTTGTCGGCAGCTTGGACACCTTCAGAAGGACTGCCCGAAGAGGCAGACACAGAAGATGGGAAACGCAAAGAAGTCACAGTAGAGGGGGAGACTGTGACTTCTTCTTCTTCGACCCCCGTCGTGCTGAAAACTTACTCGAAGAAAGATTCTACGGCCATCGAGGGATTCATCGATGGAGAAAAGGCTACAATAATACTCGATACGGGTTCGAGTGTGAATCTTTTGGGGACAAATAAATTGAGTCTCGGAAGTGAGCTTGGCGCGGCGGCGGGACTTCAGGAAATGAAAATTGTATCCATTTCCGGAGAGAATTTACCGATTCAAGACAGATACAGATGCCTCGTTAACATCAACGGTTTTGAATCGGAGGAAGATTTCTTCCTAATTGACATGGCGGAAGAGTGTATTTTAGGGAATGGATTTCTTCAGAAACACTCGTGTAGGCTCGACTATTCGACAAGAAACCTACAAATAGCCGGAAAAGAGAAGGTCAGCTTTATTGGCCAGGAGAAGCGAAATAAGGTGGATACGACCTTATTTGCAAAAAGGGACGAGGAAATTCTGTTAACGGAAGAGGAGACTCCGGTGGAGGAAAAGGAGACTTCGGAAGCAGAAGATCAGGAAGAGGTTACAGTCTCACCTGTGCCAAAGCATTTAGAAGATCTTTTCCGGCGATGCAGCGCGGCCTTATCCCCGCCACGGAAAGTAGCGTTTGCAGAAATGACATGCGAGTTCCAGGATGTGTTCGCAGAAAATCCTGAGCATGTTGGAAGTTGTGACGTTGTCCAACATAGAATTGATACAGGAGATTGTGTACCAATCAAACAGGCACCACGACGCCTTCCTTTCCATCGACGAGATGAGGTTGAAGAGTTACTCGCAAAGATGGAAAGGAAAGGAGTAATTGAAGAGTCGAAAAGTCCATGGTCTTCTCCTATCGTTCTTGTGAAGAAGAAGGATGGAAGCACGAGATTCTGTGTGAACTATCGGCGGCTCAATGAAGTCACGAAAAAGGATTCTTATCCATTACCGAGGATTGAAGACACGCTAGATGCCCTAGCTGAATCGTCTTGGTTTTCAACGATAGATCTGCAAAGTGGTTATTGGCAGATTATGATGCATGAAAGGGATCGTGAGAAGACCGCGTTCTGCGTGGGAGAAGGACTCTGAAAAATTCAAAGTGATGCCCTTCGGACTTTGCAATGCCCCTGCCACGTTTGAACGTCTTATGGGCACTGTACTGAAAGGCCTTTGCGGAAAAATCTGCCTGGTGTATTTGGACGATATAATCGTTTACGGGCGAAATTTCGATGAGAACATAGAAAATCTGAAGACCGTTTTCGTACGCTTGCGCCAAGCCAAACTGTTAGTAAACCCGAAGAAATGCAATTTCTTCTGTAAGGAGGTGCGTTACCTTGGACACATCGTTTCCGAACGCGGAATAAAAACAGATCCAGAGAAGATAAAGGCAATCCAGGAATGGCCAGTCCCGAAGAACAAAACGGAGCTAAGAAGTTTTCTTGGGCTTTGTACCTACTATAGGAAGTTCGTCAAGGATTTTTCTGCCATCGCTAGGCCACTACATCGCTTGACAGAAGAGAAAGTTACCTTTGGATGGTCAGAAGGATGCTAGGAAGTGTTCGAGTGGCTGAAGCAACGACTTTCCGAATCTCCGATACTGGCTTACCTTTGGTAGATGCAGATTTTGGATACTGATGCATCGAATTTTGCCATTGGAGCTGTTCTGTCACAGGTTCAAGATCAAGAGAAGAAAGTTATTGCGTATTTCTCGAAAATGTTGGGAAAAGCTGAGAGGAACTACTGCGTGACCAGAAGAGAACTTTTGGCAATAATCAAGTCCATTGAACATTTTCACCACTATCTATATGGTCGAAAATTTTTAGTGAGGACTGACCATGCTGCGCTAAGATGGTTACTGTCGTTCAAGAATCCAGAAGGGCAAACGGCTCGTTGGATAGAAAGGCTGCAACAGTATGATTTTGAAATTAAACATCGGGAAGGAAAGTTGCATATGAACGCAGATAGTCTGTCAAGAAGACCATGCGAAGTTTCGCAGTGTAAGTATTGCCATCGCCTTGAGGAAAGAGAGTCGCGAGAAGAAATATGTAGCAAGGAAGAACACGTATACAGGACAATCTGTGAAGACGCCGGTTCAGAAGAATGGAAGAGAGCGCAAGAGGATGACGGAGAAATAAATTTCATATTACAAAGAGTAATTGAACAAAATAAGCCAAACTGGCAGGAAGTTTCCTCATTTTCCCCAGTGACAAAGTTTTACTGGAAGATTTGGGATTCCCTTGAAGTGAGAAAAGGTTTGCTTTTCCGCAGGTGGGAATCCACAGACGGGAAAGAAGCAGTTCTGCTGTTAATCGTCCCTAAATGCAAAACCGAAGAAGTGTTACACGAGTGTCATAACACCCCATTGGGAGGACACTTCGGAATTCGCAAAACACTTGCTAAGATTCGGCAAAGGTTTTTCTGGCCTAATCATCGTCGAGAAGTTGAGGAATGGTGCCGTCGTTGTGATAGTTGCATGGCGAAAAAGGGTCCTAGAGAGAAAGGGAAAGGCGCTTTGAAGATTTATAATGTTGGCGCCCCTTTTGAACGAGTTGCACTAGATATTGTGGGACCTTTACCGAAATCTACGACCGGAAACAAATATGCTCTTGTTGTCGTAGATTATTTCTCAAAGTGGCCGGAAGTGTTTCCGCTTCCGAATCAAAAAGCGACGACCATAGCGAAGACTCTTTTAACGGAAGTAATAAGCCGCCATGGTGTACCACTGGAACTGCATTCGGATCAGGGTCGGAATTTCGAATCCAATGTTTTCAAGGAATTGATGAGGATGCTTGGAATTAAAAAGACAAGGACGACGCCCTTGCATCCCCAATCTGATGGACTCGTTGAAAGGATGATTCGAACTTTATTGCAGTATCTAACACAGTTTGTTTCAGAACATCAAAAAGACTGGGATGAATGGGTGCCGACGTTCCTTCTAGCATATCGGACGTCTCAACATGAGGTAACACGGAATACTCCGGCAATGGTTCTCATGGGTCGAGAATTACGACTTCCTTTGGATCTCCTGAGAGGAAGTAACTACGCTTCCGAGAAGAGGAAGGAGCTTACATTGAAGAAATGAGGGCTAAAATTTTGGAAATCCATGATTTTGTGCGTCAACGGATGAAGATTAGTAGCGACAAAATGAAGTCTTGGTACGATGTCCACACGAATCCAGTTTCATTTAAAACGGGTGACAAAGTCTGGTTATTCAATCCACGGCGTATAAGGGGCCGGTGTCCGAAGCTCCAATCTGACTGGGAAGGACCGTATATTGTCAAGAATCGATTGAATGAATTGATTTATCGTATAGTTCGATCTCCTAAGGCAAAACCGAAAGTCGTTCACGTGAATCGGCTTGCACGCTACGGTGGTTAAAGGAAGAAATTTGGACACTTTTCGCCCAAGAAGAGGACGCTTCATCGAAAGAAGACAAGGGTGTAGCTCCGTTCCGACACCTCGACCTCTCTTCATTTGTGGAAGATACAGTCCTAGGAATTTGGGGGAGGAAGTGGTATCCTCGCGTGGATACGTCCACAGGAGGGTACCCCCTTTCCTGACTGGTCCACAAAAAGTGGTGTACCGGTCGTCATATTACCGCGGGAGGGTTTCTGCGGTGATTGGAGGTGCATCCTGGGGAGGGGTTCGGTGGTTGTTCGGAGGAGAGGACACCCGGGAAGACATCAAGAAAGAAGCACTCAAGGCACAAGAGTCAAGAGGAAGGGCGAGGAGTCGTTCGAACGACCACATAGGATACCAAAGGGAAATATCCTGTGTCAGCGTCCTGCTCAGGGTTTTTGGGTGGTTTTTCCCTGAGACGGAGGACAAATGTCGGGACGTTTACTGTCTGATTGAAGCCACCAGAGTAAATCATATATGTTCTCGATTATTGATTTTTCAGACAGTGGTTGAGATGTCAAGGAACTGTCATTCTGACGAGAGGAGGTTAGCGGCTACGTACTGAAGATGCTGGTTAATCAGCAGCATGAAGGTTGAAACGTCTACGGAGATGAATCTAGTCGCGGACGGGACGCCCGCTTTCTTCGAAGGGGGGAGTAGTGTTACGATGACACGAGATGAAGTTGCTTTCCCCTGTGAATATATCGCAGAGATCGAGCGTTAGATCGATATTGCGGTATCTGAACAACGAGGTTGTTGATTAAAAGAAGAGAGTCGTCAGATCCTTTCGAACGATTGAAGCGAGAACACGCATCGACGATTACATTGAGTGTTTGTTAACTGTTGTACAATTAATAAATAGTTGTTATTGTTATTGTCTATAATAATGAGTTCTCCGACAAGACCGCGTTGAAGTCTTCGTAACAATACAATAATTTGATTAATACAAAAATAATTTGATTGATACAAAAATCCAGGAGTAGTCTTTGTTTACAAAACAAAAGTAAACAGACGACGCGCCGGAGAAACGTGCAGGAATACCAAAAATTCAATACAGTATTAGCAATAGTTTTCTGCGAATATCTCGGTAACCGTTCATTTCCGCAAAATAATTCTTTTGGTTTCGCCCATACGCGCCCACCACCACAGGCTTTGTCACTATAGTAAACCGCCGCCCTTTTGTACAATCCAGAATATCTGGACTATAGTTTTGTTTTTTTTATTCTTATTTTATTCATGTGTTTTATTTCACGATGTAGATGGAATCATTCGAACATACCATATCTTCGCCGCGACCAGAGCCGCTCTTCCCGAGCACGGCATCCGCAGCGGCGGAAGAGGATGCACGGCTCGGGAAGAGACGTGCGCTCGAAGCGGCTCGTGAGGAGGCCCGCCGAATCCAGAAAAAATTGGCACTCCTGGAGTTGGAAGCAACATTGATGGCCGAAGCAGCCCCGGCCCATGCAGCCCAGGCCCATAACACATATCATGCGGTGCCACCACCGGAACTGCCACCGTGGGTGATGGGCTTGGGCGCACCACAGCCGGGCAACGAGGAGTTATGGGTAAGTAACAAAAATTACTTCACACAACACTGTTACAAACTGTACAGTATGCGGGGCGCATAGTGTGACTCAAATTTTTTCTATGTCGGTGGATGCATAGAGAAGATTTCAAGGTCACCTCGATTTTTTATAATGGAAAGACCTACTGTCTTCTGTATCATGAATTGATAGACTATCAAATTGTGAGTAAAAATGTATTGACCTCTATATGTCCTAAATGTAATAATTAACTTAATATTATTGAAATAAATTTCTTTCTTCTTTGGATAATATCTCGTCAACTATTACATTTAGGACATATAGACGTCGATACATTTATACGCAGAATTTGATACTCTATCGATTTATGGTATAAAAATAGGACATTCAATAAATTTTAATAATTTGTTTCTATATGTTCCAGAATAAGGGCCGAGGGCGCGGAGGTCGAGGGCGCGGGGGCCGAGGGCGAGGGGGCCGAAGGCAAGGGGGCGGCTCAACCGTATACAATTACAACTACTATTAAATAAAACTTATTAAAATATAAAATATATTCCCAATACAATCACCCACACCTCTTCCTTTGCGTTCCCCTGCGCGCGCGTGCATATTACAATCAATAATTAACAAATTTCTGAATTTGATCTTTGAATTGTAGTGAGCTTTCATTCCAACATAATAATTTCTCGCTAAAACAATTGTTCAATATCTTGAATAAATAGTACAATAATCATGCTTTATAATACGGCGGCAGATAGGGCGAAGGATGCAGCGAAGGACGAGAAATGGTTCGGAATCTTCGAAACCCATGCGAGCTGCCGAGGCACACGTACACGCTGCCCGAACGCGTTCGTGTGCGAGCGTACTGTAGCACGGCCAGTCGAGCGGGCTCAGCGTGGATCGCGAATACTGCACATTTTGCCTGAAAAACGCGAAATGTGAACATTTCTGGTATACGTCCCACATAGGTTGATGTTTCATCTAGAGATTGCGACCACGCAGAGCCTCGAAATGCCCGTCGTAGCGTAGTAGTTCGGAATCTTCGAAACCCATGCGAGCTGCCGAGGCACACGTACACGCCGACGAGCGACAGGAGAGATGCGTGGCACACACTCTCACTCGAGCACAGCGGCACGGCATCAGAAACGTCACGCCGTATAGTGACGTCACGGTGGCTGATGAGCTTTTTTTTTTTTTAGCGTGAGGGAAATGCTTTTACGCATACCCCGTACCCCCTGGGAGAGATACGAGGTTATGTGGGGCTACGTGGCCAGAAGGGCTCACAATACCCACTAAAAACCTCACGACAACCTTCCCTAAGCTATTCGGGGGCGGCTGGGATCTCCAAAGAACACAACCAGCCATCCCCCTTCGCCCTTGGCCCTCTGTGGGGCCTCGTCCCGGGGGGAGGGAAGCTCCCCCCAGCAATACCTACGCTATCAGGGTGTAAGCAGGTTGCCCACTTACACCCCCCTTCCCTGGGCCGTTCGGTGGGCTTCGCGAGTCTCCAGCTCGCTTCGCCCAACGACCCCCGGTGACTCCGTTCCTCGCTCGAGGAGCCCTTAAAAGGGCTCTCGGCCGAAGGACGAAGTCTCCGCGCGCGACAAGGAGGGACGAAGGCGGGCACCCCGCCCGCGTTTGCCCCTCCCCCACTCCCACCCCCTCCCCCGACTTAACGATCTTTACGTCCCCCGGGGGGACAGAGGAAAGGGGGCGGGAATAGCCCCCCCAGCATAAAAGAACAACCCGTCTGGGATGCCTCTTCGGGGGAGGCGGGAAGGACTTAACGAGTCCCGCCTCCCCCGGTCCGTCGCCTGCCCCGTAGCGTGGGGCGGGCCGCTCGGCGAGGACGCCACGCCAGAGCAATCCTTCTCTCGGAGAGGGGGTCGGCCTCCCTCTCCCTTTCTGCCACCTCCTTCCGCTGCATCACCTCCTCGCAGAAGGAGGTCACGGCCTTGTGCGACCTCTCGTCGCCAATCATGTGGTCGACCACGGCCGACAACGAGAGGTCGCCTCCAATCTCGCTTCTTAGGACACGGCGCGGCGCCGACCACGCTGGACACTCTTCCAGCGAGTGCCGCTCCGTGTCCAAAGCCTCCGGACAGTGGTGGCACCATTCGGTGGGTTCCCTCTTGATCCACGCCAGGTACCGGCCGAAACATCCATGGCCGGTTAACACCTGGGTGGATCTGTAGGTGAGCCTTACTCGCCTCTCGCACCATTCCTCCACAATGGGCAGGAGGGCCCGGACTTTTGGCCGGCCCGTATTGGCGGCCAGAGTTTCCGACCGCCACAGGGCCAGCGACTTCTGCCGGGCCTGGCGCTTCACTTCTACAATCCTGTCCTCCTCGTCCGGGTCCGCTTCTCCCCTGCGCAACGAGCGGACGGCCAAATACCAAGCCGTCCGCTCCCTTGCCTGATGGTGCAGGGGAATCAGACCCGCGAGGAGGCACGCCGCCTCGGTGGAGACGGTGCGATAGCCCCGTATGGTCCGCAAGGCCAGCCGGCGCTGCACTCTGTTGCAGAGTGTTTTACTGCGCCGGCTGACCGACAATGCGTCGGACCACACGGGTGCCCCATATAGGAGCTTGCTATGCACCACCCCCGTATAGAGGCGGCGGATCCGTCCATCGGGCCCCCCAATATTGGGCAGCAGTCTCCCTAAGGAGGCCGCCACCGCTTGAGCCTGGGGGAGCCAACCGACCGAAGTGCTTCTCGAAGCGCCAGCGACTGTCGAGAGTCACGCCCAGATACTTCATCTCCTGCCTGACCTCGACAACGGCATCACCTACCTGGATCCCGAGTTGGGGCGGCGGCCGCCGGTTCGGAGGCAATGCGTGTAGCCACATCGCCTCCGTCTTACCGGCGGCTATCTTGAGCCCCAACCCCTCGATCCTACCCACCACGGAGTCCACCACTACAGCCGCCAAGGCTATCGTTCCCCTCCATGTCTCCCCCTCCACGACCACCAGTGTATCGTCCGCATAGCAAATCACACTGGCGTCGCGGGGGAGAGTAGCCCGCAGCACCGAGTCGTATGTTATGTTCCACAGGAGCGGTCCTAGAACCGACCCCTGCGGAACTCCTCGGTGCATGTTCTCCCTCTGCATCACACCGTACCGGCCACGGTACTCAAACCGCCTGTCCCGGAGATAGTCCCGAATGACCTCACGGAGGTAGGGGGGCACCCCGTAATACTCCAGCGCCCCCACTACCTCATCCCAGGGCAGGGTGTTAAACGCGTTGGTGATATCAAGCGATACCGCCAACAACACCCTGCCCGCAGCGACTGCACTGGTCCGGAGGGAGGCGAGTCGATCGATGGCATCGATCGTAGAACGCCCCCTGCGGAACCCAAACTGGCAATCGCTGAGATCGGGACCACTCGTGGACAGGTGCTCGACGAGGCGATCTGCGATAATCTTTTCATAGATTTTCGCCACCTCGTCGAGGAGACACAACGGCCGGTACGCAGAGGGAAGCTCTGCGGGCTTGCCTGCCTTTTGGAGGAGAACAAGCCTGGCGACTTTCCATTCCCTGGGGAAGGTTCCCCGGCTCAGACACGCGTTCAGTACGCCGATCAGAGCCGGGGCGAGGACGTCGATCGCCGCGACCAATACTCGTCCGGGGGCCTTAACACCCCCTTCCCTTATCCTCCGGACCGCCTGGGAGAGCTCAGCGCCGGATATCCGGAGACCGTCATCCCACTCCTGGGACGGAATGGGCGGGTACTCCCTCTCCCCCTCAGTAGGGGGGAAGAGGGTGGACACGACCCGCCCTAGGAATTCCGGTTCCAGCTGCTCCGTCAACGGGGGCGCCCATGGGCGTAATTTGCCCAACATCATTTTGTAAGGGCGCCCCCATGGGTCACTCTGAATAGTGCCCAAGAGCTCTTCCCAGGCTTTGGCCTTGGCGGCAGCGATTAGTCGCTGCAGGGCCACTTGGGCCTCCCTGTAAGTAACATACAGGGAGGCCATCCTTGCCTCGGCTTCGTCGTCGTCTTCTTCAGGATCTCGACGACGTCGCCGCGCGCGTGCGTACTGGCGTCGGGCCCGGATGCTAATCGTTCTAGCATCCTCTATTTCGCCCGACCACCAGTACACTTTCCTCAACGGGGGGTGTTTCTTAATCCGGGGCATCGAAGCGTCGCATACGCTTTTCATGATGCCCCGGAACCACTCCACCCCCTCTTCCGCGCCGCGCTCTGTGGCCTCCGGCCACACGCAGGCAAGGGCAGCGGCCCTCAAGACGTCCCCGTCCAGTTTCTTCAGCGCCCATTTCACGGGCGCTGGGTGGGCTGCTGATTGGGGGGTGCCCGCGGGCTGGGCGGCCTCCACCTCCATTGTGATATGGAGATGGTCGGAGAGGGATTCCCTCTCCTCAGCCACCCGCCAGGCGGACACACGTGCGGCGGCGGTCGGGGAGGCCCATGTCAAGTTGACAATGGACCAACCGTTCCACCGCAGGCACGTGGGTACGGAGCCCCGGTTCACCAACCGGAGCCCCAAGCCCCCCGCCCAATCTTCTGTCGCCTCGCCGCGTGGGGTGGTCCTGGGGTTTCCCCAACTAGTGGACTTCGCATTGAAGTCCCCCAGGACCAAGACTGGACCGTTCATGCTGAGGGCAAGAAACACCCCCAAACGGTCCAAGTATTCCCCGTATTCAGCGAGGCTACAATTGTGCGATATGTAGCAACCCACTACCAGAAACCTTACCCATGATATTGCTACCATCCCCCGGCACCGTTCGACCACGGTGCCGGGGGGAAACTCCTGGCGCTGATTGCGCCATATTGCCACGGAGCCCCCCAGGTCCCCTACCCAAGGGGACGGGGCGTCGGGGACCCTATAGGGCTCCGTGACTACGGCCACTGCAACCTCCCACTCCGCCAGGCCCTGGATGAGCAGATCCTGAGCCCGGCGGCAGTGGTTGAGGTTGATCAGTGTAACCGGGAACGTGCGTGGCATTATAGGGCCATCGACGTTCCCGGCACCGCCAACGCCTCGTCAGCCGGAGATGGAGCAGTGTCCACCTCCATCATCGCCTCCGCCGTGGGTGGAGATGCAGGGGCGGAGGGTGGGTGCGTGGCAGTGCCAGTCCCACTTGTCCCCGCCTCCGCCGGAGTGCCGGTGACTCCCTTGTCACCAGCCTTCCGACCTTTCCTCGCCGGCGGGGAGCCACATTTGCTCCCCACCTTGTGCCCGGCGGGCCTGCCCATCTCTGCATAGATGGGACAATTAGGCCTCGCCGAACACTCCTTGGCACGATGGCCCTCAGCGCCACACTTGTAGCACTGGCCACTGCGGTCCACCTCCGATGTGCATCGTTGCCGCACATGGACGTCGACAGTAGCTGACAAAACAGAGTTCAAAACTTGGGAGAAGAATGATGCAACGGCCATGTTCCTGTTAACAACTGCGATGGAATTCTCCCAGATCACGCTCATCGGGAACTGCAGGTCGTCCAAAGAAATTTTAGATAAGTTAGATGCGATTTATGCTCAAAAAACCGATATTAACAAAATGTTGGCGCACGAAAGATTCGCTCAGTATAAAATGAATGTAAACGATTCGATCGCTCAACATATCGCGAAAGTTGAAAATTTGGTACAACAAATAAAAGATTCGGGTGAAACGATTAGTGATACGGCAATCATGACAAAGATTCTCGGTAGTTTGCCCGCGAAGTTTAGAAGTTTTTGTCAGGCGTGGTTATCATTGGACGAAACAAAACAAACGATAAAAAATTTAATGTCGCGCTTGATCGATGAAGACACGCGTATCACTGTGGTAGACGATTCTGAGAATGCCCTTGTCGCGTCGTCTAATGCAAAAAAGGTAGCTAACCGCGAAGAAAACAAACAGCGTACGTACACTAAGTTTGATAAATCAAAAATTATTTGTTATAAATGCCAAAAGAAAAGTCACTTTGCTAAGGAGTGTCGCGGAAAAGGTCAAATTAGTAGGGAACAACAAAATTCTCATCAAGGTAACTATTCTGCTTTTAGCGTACTAGAAAATAATGATTTAATTCCAAATCTAGATAATGAAGTGTTGATACTGGATAGCGGTGCAACGTCGCACATGACCTATCGTCGGGATATTTTCAGCGATTTCCGAAAGATTGAGAACAACTCAGTAGTTATTTTAGGAAACGGACAAGAATTGCCTGTGAAAGGAAAAGGCAATATTAAAATTAAAAAACTGTTAGATAAGAAGTTGTACGATTCAATAATTACTGACGTCTTGTATGTACCAAATTTAGACAAAAACCTTTTTTCGGACGGAGTAGTTACAAAGAAAGGAATGAAAATAGTTAGAGAAGGCAAAAATGCCAGCCTATATGAGAATAATGTAGAAATAGCGACAGCCGAACGCGTAGATAGTAACCTGTATCAGATGCAATTCAAGACTGTTTTGTCACAAGAGGCGAATGTAGTCATAAAAGATAGCCTACGTAAATGGCATGAGCGCCTAGGACATATTAATGTAAAATATATTAAGGAAATGGTTTCTAAGAATTTAATTCAAGGTATAGAGTTATCTGATGTAGACAGTTTCTTTTGCGAAGCGTGTATGTATGGTAAGCATCATAAGTTATCATTTGCTCCGTCAAATCATATAAAAGCAAGACTAGGAGAACACATACATTGTGATCTTTGTGGACCGATGTCCGTTCCTTCTGTTCAAGGTATATACTTTGTATTGTTTAAAGTTGATTCATCGGACTATAGGGTGGTTTTCTTTATTAAACATAAAGATGACACGTTAAATTGTTTTGAACAATTCTGTAACTTGTCGAAAAATAAATTCGGTAATTCGGTGAAGATTTTACAAGTAGATAATGGTAGAGAATACTGTAACGAGAGGTTTAAGAGTTATCTTTCAAAAGCTGGTATTGAATTACAAACTACTGCCCCCTATACACCCGAACAAAACGCACGAGCGGAGCGAGACATGCGAACAATTGTAGAGAGCGCACAGTCTATGTTGTACGCGAAAGATGCGCCGTTATATTTGTGGGTCGAGGCCGTAAATACGGCAGTATATATTTTGAACAGAACACCGACATCACAAGCGCCAAACTCAACACCGTTTGAGATGTCGACGGCAAAACCTCCCGAATTAGGACGTATTAAAATCTTTGGGTGTGAGGCATTCATGCATGTTCCAAAAGCATTGCGAAACAAGCTCGAGAGTAAACGTAAGAAGCGTATTTTTGTAGGATATGGGGGAAATTCGACAAATTATCGTATATTTGATCCTGTAACGAAAAAGGTCAATGTTTCGCGTGATGTTTCATTCAATGAAGATAACACTAGTTCAGACTGCAGGAAAAATATTGCAAAAATATTTATTGAAACAGATAGAGACACATTGAATGAAGTATCGCACAAAAATTTAACTGATAATAGCCGTGAAAGTGAGCAGACAGACAATAATACAAACAGTAATGTAAGCAATGATCGTATTGTAGCTGATAATAATGATAAAGGATACTCGTTGCGACCAAGGGAATCAAGAAGACCACCAATGCGGTACGAAGCAAATTTGGCAGAAGTTCACATACCTCAAACGTTTGAACAAGCGATGCAAAGCGACGACAAAAATAAGTGGAATGAAGCAATTTCAGAAGAGATCAATGCACTCATTAAAAATGAAACGTGGGAAGAAGTGCCTATGCCAAAGAACAAAAACGCAATCGATTCCAGTTGGGTCTTCAGTATAAAATCGAGTGAAAACGGGAATTCTCCTAGATTTAAAGCAAGATTATGTGCGAGAGGATACGCACAAGAGAAAGGTATTGATTACACTGAGACTTTCTCACAGACTGTAAGGTATGACACAATAAGAATTTTACTAGCTACAGCAATACAAAAAAAGCTTAAAATAAAGCAATTTGATGTGAAAACTGCGTTTCTTAATGGTCATTTACGAGAAGAAGTGTACATGCTTCCGCCGGAAGGAATTGAAGTTACACCCGGTATGGTATGTAGGTTAAAAAAAGGCATTGTACGGCCTGAAGCAGGCATCTCGTCAATGGAACGAACGATTCGATCAATTTCTGAAAACAATAGGTTTCACTCAGAGTAACGCAGACAAATGTGTTTATCAGGGTGCATTCCGATTCACGCATTAAGCGCATTAAGCACTGTCACGTCGCTCACGCGCGGAGGCTAGAAAACCTCCGACCGAGCGACTTCGGGCTTTTACAGGCCCTTAGGCCGGGCCGCGGGCAGCCGTATGCCCGTGGTCCGCCCGAGACAAAGGACGTCCGAAGGTTCGAAATTTCCGCGAGATCGTTCGGGCGCCAGACACCGTGAAAAGTGTCACGCGTAACACGATACGAATTTCGGACTCGGAGATCAAACCTTCGAAACACACGGATCGTAACGAGGACGCGACGGGGCCAGATGATTCGAACACGGAAGGACGAGGACAGCCCTTACGGCAGGACGGATCTCACGGGGAATTGACGACAACGTAATGAGTCTCGAGTGGATGTTTTATTTCCTTGTCAGCGAATTGTACAATATCGCGGTCACGTGACCGCAACCCGAGAGCCCGCGCTCTTCATACAAATTTTGCGGACGGTTGATCGGTCGCAGCGCGGTTGTCGCTAAATCAAATCGCGCGAAAAGGGTACGGTTGACCGGTACCGACGATAGCGATTTCCCGACGGACGGGATCGCGCGAAGCGCAGATGGAAGGCGCGATACAAGACTGTCGCGATAGCACGCGTACGCAAAGCACACGACGGACGATACGAGCGGCGACGAAATTGAGATGTGTTCGCTACGCAACCCGACACAGGATTCGAGACTTTGACGAGACGTCGGACGAAATATTCGCGAGACGCGATTCCTCCGAGGAAACTTCCGAGCGAGAGATTTTAAGGGGGAACTCTCTACGCGAAATATTGCTCAAAGGACCGTCGCTACGGCCCGAGCCGACGGCACGAGACGCTCGGCGTCTCGGCCTACGCGAAAGATTGAGGACGAAACGACAAACGTTCGTCCTCGCGCGATAAACGTCGAGCCAACACGCAACCAGAATATTCGAAAAGATCACTGCGCGACTCTTGAGAGGCCAGCGCGACAGTGATCATCGATTTTCGGGCGCGTGCCACATCGATTCTCGTTCCCCCCACCCGACCTCCTTCCCGAATTTCCCAGGGCGCCATTTCACGCGCGACGTTCGCGTAACAGGGGCGTCTCGACGGGGTCCATGGCTCCTTGACCCTAACGCGAAAACGTCTCACGTTTATGGCGGGATGAGGCGGCGTCGGGACCGCGAAATGGTACGATGGTCGGTAGGGGTTCCTGTCCCTTCGGCGCCTCCAAGTCGATTGACCGGGTGCCCTCGATAACCGTAGTGGCCCGTTGTCGGGCTTCGAAATGCCATTGGGTTTTCGTCTGACGTCCTTTTGTACCGGAATCGTCTCCTAGGAAAATCTCGAAGGTCGGGCTCCGTTTCCTGGTCCGCTGTTTGGCCCTGAAACTTGCCGTTCTCGGCGCGCACGCTAGATGTCAGTGCGCGCTCTAAATTGTAGGGCTGACATGCGTATCCGCCCATTGCCGTGGCGCTAGTGTCGCCTGGCAACGACTTCATGCGAGTCGCCCATCTAGGCTATCGTAAGCATATCGTATGGCGCGTTTTACCCGCCATAGACATTCCTATTTTGGCAGTCTTACGAAGCGTTTGTTCCTTTACAATAAAGTATACACTTGTTATACACCGTGGTGTTATTTTCCAATACCCTTCACCTCTGTGCGGAGTAGGCCGCATTTCCCGCTATTAATACCGGTGCTTAAACCTACAACTGGTGACCCCGACGTGATCGTCGGACCAGAGGAGAAGAGGAACCGAGGACTTGGAAACCTCGTGATTGGAAGGATCACCACCGCCGTCGTGCTGCAGCCTCGACGTGTTTTCAAAACAAACACGAAGCGCACGTGGTCGGAAGCTGCTGCCGGATTTCGGCCGACGCCGAATTTCACCTGAGGACCGTTCCAGGCGGCGAGCAATCCGCTCGCTGCATTCAACGTAGCCGTTTCCAGGCGGCGAGCAGGCCGCTCGCTGCACGTGCAGCCGTCTCGGCGAGAGCCATCGTCACCGGCGTTCCGGCTACACGTGGTTCCGCCATAGCCGCCATAGTGTGCATCGCCGTCGCCGCCATAGTGCATCGCTGTTGCCGCCACTCTTCGACAGCATCATTGACGTCACGTGGAAGCAACAAGCGGTAGTTTCAAAAATTGTAATTTTTTGTCCGCGTACCGCGTGTTTGTTAGCGAACTTTTCTGCGCGCGTAGTTCTATTTATTAACAATGGCCACAGCGCTTCCCACGCCGGAGGAGAAAATCGCGCAGTTAGAAGCCGCGCTCGCGAGTCGGGATGCCGCGCTCGAAGCCGCGATTGCGAATCGCGCGGATAGCTACCGTGCGCCGAAGCTTCCGGTATTTTTCAAGGGCGATCCTACGACCTGGTTCGGTCAGGTCGAGGCGAGCTTCCGGAATGCCCGGATTACGAGTCAGCGAACGATGGCTGACACCGTGATCGCCAGTCTCGATTCCGACACCGCGATGGTCATTTCGGACCTCATTGCGTCACCGGACCCCTTGGTACCGTACACGCGCATCAAAGAGCGAATTATCGCGACCTTTTCGACTTCCGCTGAGGCGAAGCTGCGCAAGCTCCTCAAGGGTCAGGTCGCGTCTCATGGGAAACCATCTCATACCCTCGCGATCATGCGTAACCTCGACACCGGCGCGTGCCCTGATGCCGTTTTACGAACAATATTCTTGGATTTGATGCCGGAACAATGCCGCGCGATTTTAGCCGCGTCCAAATCCGAGGACCTTCACGAGTTGGCCCTTCTGGCCGACAAAATCGTCGAGACGATCGAGCCCGCGGCTGTACAGGCGGTCGCCGCCGAGATATCGCGACCCAGCTCAACCGCCGAGCGGATCGACCAACTCGCGCGCGAAATCGCGGATTTGAAAGCGTTCGTCGTACGCGAGTGCCGATCTCGACAGCGCAGTCGCAGCGGTCGCGCTCCCGATTCCCGGCCTCGGAGGCGTTCACAGAGCCGCGATCCCTCGGGTCATTGCCGTTTACACGCGAAATACGGCGAGCGCGCATTCCGCTGCATTAAACCCTGTACATGGGTCGACCCCCCGCGTGCGTCGGGAAACTAAATTCACCCTCCTCCTCGGAGACTGCGGGAGAGTGTCAATCGTCCTCTAAACGTCTCCACGTACGAGATCGTAAGTCGGGCCGTAGATTTCTCGTCGATACAGGTTCCGACTTGTCCCTGCTGCCGGTTCCAGCAGGATCGCGCGCTCCTCCCAGCTCATTCAAATTGTTCGCCGCGAACGATACCCGTATTAACACGTACGGCGAGCTTCGCGTGACGCTTGATTTGGGATTGCGTCGTCCGATTGTGTGGAATTTTTGCGTAGCAGCAGTCCCGTATCCCATAATAGGAGCCGACCTGCTTACGCATTATGCCCTCACGGTCGACTTAAAGGGGCGTCGTGTGATTGACTCGATGACAGGTGTTTGCCGTGCCGCCGATATTGCCTGCAATACCCCCTCGTCCGTGAGCGTCCTTGAGCCGTCAACGAAATACGCGAATATTTTGAACCGTTTCCCTCAAGTCATCGGTCTCGAGCAACCAACGCCTCTCGAATCGCGCGGTGTGTTTCACCATATTTCCACCACCGGTCCGCCTGTTGCCGAACGCGCTCGACGTCTCACGGCCGACAAGCTGAGAGCCGCGAAAGCCGAATTTAAGCACTTGGTCGAAGCCGGTATCTGTAGGCCCTCCAGCAGCCCATGGGCCAGTCCCATCCACCTCGTGAAGAAGAAGTCTGGCGAGTGGCGAGTTTGCGGCGATTATCGCCGCCTGAATGCCGTCACCGTGCCCGATCGGTACCCCGTGCCTCATCTTCACGACTTTCCGGCCAACCTTCATGGCAAAACCATCTTCACGGCGCTTGACCTTTACAAGGCGTACCATCAGATACCCGTGGCTCCGGAGGATATTCAGAAAACCGCCGTAATTACGCCATTCGGTCTGTTCGAGTATTGCGCGATGACCTTCGGACTTAGAAATGCAGGCCAAACCTTCCAAAGGTACATCAACCGTGCGCTGGGCGATCTTGACTTTGTATTTACCTTTCTCGATGACATTCTCATCGCCTCTTCCTCTCCGGAAGAGCATGAGAAACATCTGACGATCGTTCTCCAGCGTTTGCGTGATTTCCATCTTCGCGTTAACCTCGACAAATGCCGTTTCGGCGTGTCTGAGTTAGTATTCCTCGGGCACCTCGTTAATTCGGAGGGATTCAAACCCACTCCGGACAAGGTCGACGCAATTAATAGGTTTCCCAGGCCAAACACGATCGACGATTTGCGTCGCTTCCTGGGGATGGTGAATTTTTATAGGCGTTGCATTCCTCACGCTGCCGCCACTCAAGCCCCGTTGAACGCGTACATGCGCGATGCTCGGAAGCGGGACAAACGACCCATCGAATGGTCGCCGGAAGCAGAAGCGGCTTTCGTTAAATGCAAAGAGGACCTTGCAAATGCTGCCATGATCACTCACCCCAGTGAAAAGGCCACCGTGCGTCTGGTTTCTGACGCATCCGACGTGGCCATGGGTGCAGTGCTTGAGCAGCTGTCCGGCGAAACATGGAGACCTCTCGCATTTTTCTCGCGTAAGTTCTCCCCGGCCCAGTGCAAGTACAGTACATACGATCGCGAGCTTACCGCAATATACGAGGCCGTCCGCCACTTTCGTCATTTTCTCGAGGGTCGAGAGTTCAATATATACTCCGACCATAAACCACTGATCTATGCCTTCTCGCAAAGTTCTGAGCGCGCTTCTCCTCGTCAGACGAGACAATTGTGCTATATAGCGCAATTCACGTCCGACATTCTCTACCTGCCAGGCAGTGACAACGTCGTTGCCGATTCACTCTCGCGTACCGAGGCTATACGGCTGCCGACACAGTTCGATTTAAATGAGCTCTCTCGCGAACAAGAAAACGACCCCGAACTCAGGGAAATTCTTCGTACGCCTGATCATTCCCTCGCTCTTAAGAGACTTACATGGGGCCCGGAGCACTCCCCTGTATATTGCAGTGTAGGTGACGAGAGCATTCGCCCGTATATACCCGTCTCCATGCGCGAGCGAGTGTTCACTCTTTTTCATTCTTCCGCTCATCCGGGCGCAAAGGTAACGGATCGACTCATCCGACAGCGATACGTCTGGCCTAACATGCATCGCGACATCGCTCGCCAGTGCAAATTATGTGTCGATTGCCAGCAGTCAAAAATTTCACGTCACGTTAAGTTGAAACCGTCACACTTCGTCGCGCCCGACGGGCGCTTTGCGCACGTTCATATAGACATCATTGGTCCGCTGCCGGTCAGCGAAGGTTTTCAGTACTGCCTTACCATTATCGATAGATTTTCGCGCTGGGCTGAAGCCGTTCCCATTCGCGACATGACCGCTCAGACAGTTAACCGCGCCTTTTACGATAACTGGGTGTCGCGTTTCGGCGCACCAGCATGCCTAACTAGCGATCAGGGCCCTCAGTTCGAGTCGCAGTTATTCGCCGCTTTTCTCACGCTTGTAGGATGTCGGAGACAGAGGACGACCGCGTACCACCCCGCATCCAATGGCATGGTCGAGCGTTGGCATCGCGTCGTGAAGGCGGCAATCATGTGCCATGCGGATCGCGAATGGTCGCGTATTTTACCGACAGTATTATTAGGATTGCGTACCCACGTGCGTCTGGATACGAATGCGTCTCCTGCCGATTATTTATACGGAACAGCGCTGCGTTTGCCGGGGGAATTCTTCCTTGAAGACGATTTCAGACCCGACCCGCAACCGTTCCTGGAGGAGTTCCGACAATATATGCGTGCCGTTAAGCCCGTTCCTGTGGCGCATAAGCGTAACGTCAAGGCCTTCGTATACAAAGAGCTCGAGTCATGTTCGCACGTATTTATGCTTGTCAAATCGGTCCGTAGGCCCTTAGAACGACCGTACACGGGACCACATCGCGTATTGCGGCGCATTTCCGACCGGGTATACACCATCGAGGTCGACGGCTCTCCGCGCAACGTTTCGGTCGAGCATTTGAAACCCGCGCACGTAATTTGCGAGGCGCTGGAGACCTCGTCGCCTAGTGCCGCGTTGCAGGTCCCCAGTGTGCCGTTACGCACTTACTCGCGCCGTAGGGTCACTTTCGCCGACTCCGTGCAATAGCGATAGTCAAGCGTTATTATAAGCGTTGTGCGTAGTATGTAAGTATAATGTAAGCGTCTCGTTAGATCTCAAGTTACAAGTTCCTGTATTACCAAAGATTACTAGTAATAAGATTTTTGTACGCTGCCGCTTCTCCTTGGGGGGAGTGTGTAGGGCTGACATGCGTAACCGCCCATTGCCGTGGCGCTAGTGTCGCCTGGCAACGACTTCATGCGAGTCGCCCATCTAGGCTATCGTAAGCATATCGTATGGCGCGTTTTACCCGCCATAGACATTCCTATTTTGGCAGTCTTACGAAGCGTTTGTTCCTTTACAATAAAGTATACACTTGTTATACACCGTGGTGTTATTTTCCAATACCCTTCACCTCTGTGCGGAGTAGGCCGCATTTCCCGCTATTAATACCGGTGCTTAAACCTACAAAATTAGGGAAATTCCTTGCGGAACGCTCTCGAATCCTGTGTTTCCCGGTCTCGCGTCTCGTTATTGCACGGTCCGGTCCTTCGCACTATTAAAAATGCGCTCGCACATAACGGCAAAGTGACGTCGCTGATTTGCAACGTCACAGCACATAGACTGTACTTCAGAGCGCACAGAATTTCCCAGATCCCCAACACGTCTCGAATGAATGTATGTGAGTGTGAAAGTATCCTTTCTCAGATCTTTTAAACGTGGTTTGAAATTCTCGCGCAGCTACCACAGCTCAGAACTGAATATAGATACGAAACAGATCTGGGATATTTACCGATATTATATTATATAATGGCTGCTACCATGGATGAAACAACGATATCTGCTATAACGTTATTTGTGTTAAATAAAAACATTTTAAACGAAGAATTGAACAATTATAGCGATTCTAGTGATTCTACCGATAGCGAAGATGAATTAGAAGATGATTTTTTAAATTTTGATATGGAATTAATTTATTTATTATTGGCTAGCCAAATACGAGGAGAGATCGTTTTTACAGAAAAAATAGAAGATTATGTCGAACGAGTAATCCCTGGTTACTCTAGAACAGTATTTAAAGAACATTTTCGGTAAATAACATACATATTTGTTTTAATAATAAAAATATTTTTTGTTCATTGGTTATTAAAATGATTACATTTTTTAATAAATGTTGTGTATCACGTTATTTTAGAATTTTTCCTGAAACTTTTCAAATGGTATTAACAATAATTGGTCCAGCATTAGATGCAATTAATAAATCGTCTGGTAGAAACCCAATACCAGTACAAAAGCAACTACTTATTGCTATTTGGTTCATGGCTACTCCTGATTCCTATAGGTATTTACGTGGAGAAATATATATTAATATAATAATAAAAATGAGAGAACCGCCGCGCACTACGGGGCGAACAATGGACAGTGGTATTCGCCATTACTTGATGAATGGAATATGCAACACCTCCGATAATGTGTGAAATATATTTTTCTTTAATTTTTAGTAGTAATATATTTTACGCTCCACGCATTATACGCATAGGCTGCATAGAAAACCGTTTCAATAGAAACAAAAACCAGCGCAAAGAATTCCCCAGATCCCCACCACGTCTCGCGCATTGACCGTGCATCAGCTACCACAGCTCAGAAGTGAAGCGTTTGATGCGTATTCGATGCAGCATTGGCGGTAAATTTGAAAAAAGTAGATTCAATTGATCTTCACATTTTAAAATTAAGGACAATTTGACAAACAAATGTAAAAAATGGAGACAGTCCAATTTTCAGTTTTGATTGAAGGAAGTGATGAATTTTTGACGTTATTGCTTGATAAGGACAGTGCAGAGAGGGCTAAGCATGGTATAAATATATACAATCAATATATTTTTTATATAACATGTAATTATAATCTCGGAAGTAACGAACAATAATTTCACAGATGACCAGTTTTTAAGAAAATTAATTTGCGACTTTAAAAAAAATGCTGATAACGTTCCTGGAGATTCTCCTGCTACAAATAGCAGTGAATCTGTTGGAAAAGTTTTTACGTGGCCTGATGCGGCCGTGCGGCTTTTAATGGAATCATATCGCGAAAAAGAGCAAGAATTTAAAGGTGGTTTGAAAAGGCACAATGTACTGTGGAAAGAAATTGCTGCTCAGCTGCAGGATTTAAATTACGAAGTCAATGCAGTACAATGGTCTACAAAATTTTCTGGGTTGCGCCGAACATACAAAAACATAAAGGACCAAAATAAAAAAAGCGGCAACTCGCACAGCAGTTGGGCGTTTTACTCGGTAAGTATATGCTTGTTGTATAATTACTTTAGGAAAAAAGAACTTAATGTATTATATAATATAATTTATACTGAACATTATAAATCTCACTATACTCTTTGGTTTAAAATAGTCACATGTGCTTCATCTTACGGATACAAAGGTACTGACACCAACTTATTTTTTAAGTTATTTTGTGGTTGTAGGCGATGGATTCACTAATTGGTGATAAGGCATTTATCCATCCTCCAGCCGAAGCGTCAAGCGAGGGTCCTCCACCGCCAACGCCAACATGCAGCACTTCATCAACCAACTCAGGAGATTTACGAAGTAATAAAATATAACTAATATAAGTATGATTAGAAGGGCGCGCAGTGGCATCTCGATCTTAGCATGGCTTCTCTCAATTCGCGTGCTTCTGGAGACGACATTGCTGTTAAAATTGCTTCTGTCCAAAAAACTTGGGGGACGCCCGACTGAAGTAACATACATCGCGCCATCTCCACAAGGGTTCGATTCCAGCACTCTGCGACACCATTTTGTTGTGGGGTGTATTCTATTGATGGTTGATCCCTTCCTTTTTTAGGTAGTTTTCACAGAGAAAATAAAACAAAAAATATGTTCGAGTTTTCATCAAATGAAAAATTTTTTTTTGCTGTCGATTCGTGTATAACAAAGATCTTTCGTTATTTTTCGTTTTCAGATGCACCTAAAAAAAGAAAAATAGAAGATGTTTTGGACAAATACTTAGCCAGAATTGGAACAGAAAGGGAGCGGATGGCAATTGAAAGAGCAGAGGAAAGGAGAATAAGAGATGAGAAGAAAGAAATCAGAAATCAGTAGCGGAAGATGGAGCGAGAGAGAATGCATAAAGAAAATATAGAAATACAGAAATCTTTAATCAGCGTCCTGCAGACACTAGCGAATAAGAAATGAAATAGTTAATTATTAGTTTGTTTTTTAGTTTTTGTTTTTTGTTAATAGTTTTTTTCCACGCTTTTTTTATTTTGGTCCTTTATGTTTTTGTATGTTCGGCGCAACCCAGAAAATTTTGTAGAGCATTGTACTAAATAAATACTGTTCTAGAGTAACCAGGGATTACTCGTTCGACATAATCTTCTATTTTTTCTGTAAAAACGATCTCTCCTCGTATTTGGCTAGCCAATAATAAATAAATTAATTCCATATCAAAATTTAAAAAATCATCTTCTAATTCATCTTCGCTATCGGTAGAATCACTAGAATCGCTATGATTGTTCAATTCTTCGTTTAAAATGTTTTTATTTAACACAAATAACGTTATAGCAGATATCGTTGTTTCATCCATGGTAGCAGCCATTATATAATATAATATCGGTAAATATCCCAGATCTGTTTCGTATCTATATTCAGTTCTGAGCTGTGGTAGCTGCGCGAGAATTTCAAACCACGTTTAAAAGATCTGAGAAAGGATACTTTCACACTCACATACATTCATTCGAGACGTGTTGGGGATCTGGGAAATTCTGTGCGCTCTGAAGTACAATCTATGTGCTTAATGCGCTTAATGCGTGAATCGGAACGCACCCTCAGAAAACTACTAATAATTCCAAATTATTTCTTGCATTATATGTAGATGATGGCCTGCTAATGAGCGACAACGAAGCCGAACTTCAATCAATTATCTCTCAATTCAAGGCGAACTTTGAAATCACAACATGTGATAAGGTACGATGTTTCGTTGGCATGGAGATCCTACATGATGAAAAGGAAGGAACGATATTAATTCATCAGAGAAATTATATCAACAAGATTATTAAGAAATTCAATATGGAAGATGCCAATGGAGTTAACACACCTGCTGATAATAATGTACAACTACAAACAATAAAGGAAGTACACACGAAACGGGAAGTACCGTACAGAGAAGTTGTCGGCAGCTTGATATTTGCTCCTATAGTCACGAGGCCAGACATCGCATATGTAGTGGGAGTTGCAAGCCGATTTTTAGAGAAACATGGAGACTCTCACTGGAATGCTGTCAAGAGAATCATCAGGTACCTCAAGAATACAATAGATTATGGAATTCTCTACGCAAGGGATCAAGGGTCAGAAATAATACAAGGATACTCTGATTCGGATTTCGCAAATGATGTGGATACAAGGAAATCAGTGACTGGTTATGTTTTCAAGATGAGCGGTGGATCAGTAACATGAAACAGTCAACGCCAATCAACAGTTTCCCTGTCAACTACAGAGGCAGAGTACATTGCGGCATCATGTGCGGTTAAAGAAGCCATGTGGATACGTCAGTTGTTACGCGACTTACAAGAATCCATTATTAAACCGACACCGATTTTTATGGATAATAAGAGTCCAATAAAATTGGTACACAATGCGGAATTTCATAAGAAAACAAAGCATGTAGATGTACGTTACCATTATATTCGTGAAAAATATGTTAGTGGCGATATAGGTGCTTCTTATGTAACAAGCAAAGATCAAATTGCGGATATCTTAACTAAAACGATTCCTTGTAACCAATTTGAAATATTACGAGCCAAACTAGGTGTAAGAAAAATGTAAAGTTTTATTGTGAACTTACTGTTTATGTAATTTGCTAGAATTACCAAAAGATAAATAAGTTTATTTTTTTTGTAATACTGTAAAACTGCTTGTTAGAGATTTCGTCTCTAACCTCGAGACAATTTATTGTTTGTACATGTGCACTTTTATTGTACTTAATTTATGACTCATTGTAGTTACATACTCTGTACATACAGTTCAAATAAACTTGACTTCGACTAGCGATCAGTTCGGCGTGTCGTCGATCTACCGCGTTCGTTCCCCCCGCCGCGCCCGCGGGCCTCGAGCTGCTCGATCCACCCGGTGAGCTCGCGGGGAACGGGGATGACGACACGCCGAACTGATCGCTAGTCGAAGTCAAGTTTATTTGAACTGTATGTACAGAGTATGTAACTACAATGAGTCATAAATTAAGTACAATAAAAGTGCACATGTACAAACAATAAATTGTCTCGAGGTTAGAGACGAAATCTCTAACATACCGCCCGCCGTGGCGCGTTACGATCGCGTCACCATTGATGCCAGTTGTACGGTCGGCCGGGGGGGGGGGGAAGTGTCTTGGCGAAGGAATGCCGCGTCTTCGTCAATCAGTCGTAGTAAGCCGCCCGCCGTGACAACATTGCGTTGTATCCAATGTGGGATTTCGAGTGGATTCGTCCGTCTGGTCGTTCTCGTGCACGGGCAGTGCCACTACCTTGGCGATGGACCTGCGGAACGACCGGGACCCCGATCGCATCACCACCACGCGTACGAGGCCATCCTTTCCGCGGATAACCTCCTCAACACGTGAGAACGGCCAGCGAGTCGGCGGAGTGTCGTCGTCCTTCACCAGCACGATCGTGCCGACGCGGAGATTGTCTCGTCGGTCCTACCATTTTGTGCGTTGCTGCAGAGTGTTAATATACTCCTTCCTCCACCTACGCCAAAAATGATCGCGCATATTAGTGATTTGTCGCCAACGCGACGTGAGTGAGCACGCGACGTCATCGGTCGGTGCTTCGGGAGGGGAGTGTATGGGTTCCCCCACAAGGAAGTGTCCCGGTGTAAGAGGTGAGCAGTCCTGCGGATCGTCAGGCAGTGTTGTCAAGGGCCTGGAATTCAGGCACGCCTCGATGCGGCGCAGCAGCGTGGCCATCTCCTCGTAGGTGAGCGTGGCTTCTCCAATTACTCGTTTAAGGTGCGTCTTCATACTTTTCACCGCTGCTTCCCACAGGCCTCCCATGTGCGGTGAATATGGCGGAATGAACGTCCAATCGGTGCCATCGTTCGCCAGTTCCTCAGCGATTGAAGCGTAGAAGTCCGATGCCTTGTGGAACATCTGCCGGAGGATCGGATCCGCGCCCGTGAAGGTCTTGCCGTTGTCGCTGTAGAGGCGTTGACAATGGCCGCGTCTCGAGGTGAACCTGTGGAACGCAGCGTTGAATGAGACAGAGGTAAGGTCACTTACGGCGTCCAGGTGAACGGCCTTGGTGACCAGGCACACGAAAACTACAATATACCCTTTGTAACTTTTGTGTCCTCTGCCTCTAGCGGTACGGAGGGGAATCGGTCCAGCATAGTCCACTCCCGTATGGAGAAAGGGCTTAGAAGGCAGTACCCTGGCCGGTGGAAGATTCCCCATTTGTTGACGCCCAGTAGCGGCTCGCATCCTCGTGCAGGTGACACACTCCCGCAGGATCTGCTTCACTCGAGGTCGGCGTCGGGGAATCCAGAACCCGCGATGGATCCAAGCCATCGTGGCGTTGAGGCTGCCATGGAGCGTCTTCAGATGCGCGTCTCGAATCACCAGGGTGGCCAGATGGGAGTTTCTATCCAGAATGACTGGGTGCCGTCGCGGCTCCGACAGATCTGAAGTCTGCAGTCGACCGCCCACTCTGAGAGTGCCATCGGGGGCGATGAATGGTGCCAGTGATTTGAGAGGCGAGGAAGTCGGAATCATCTTCCCTTGCTGGATAGCTTGGATCTCAGTCTGAAACTGAAGTCGCTGCTCAGCTTGCACGGTTGCCTGGAGTGCCTCGCGTAGCTCCGACGTCGTCAGTGGGCCTGTCGTCAGTGCATTCGGTGCTCTGCAGTTGGCGATGAAACGACGAACGTAGGCAGTGGTCCGAATCAAACGAAACAACGAGGAGAATCGCTCTACGTAGGAGTCTTTGGGAACCGGGGCGTGCACCGAGGCCACGGTGACGTGGCGTTCCACAGGAGTGCTCCCTTGCATGGGTGGCACCGCTGCGATCGGCCAATCAGAGCGGGGCAGCCGAAGCCAGGAGGGCCCGCTCCACCAGAGGACGGCGGCCCGAAGATTGCCCGCGGAGATCCCTCTCGTCCCCAAATCAGCAGGGTTGTCCTGAGTGCCAACGTGTCTCCACGACGCGCCTGGGAGAAGGGTTTGCAGCTCAGTTACTCGGTGGGCAACAAACGGCTTCCATCTCGACGGGTGCGAGCGGATCCAAGCCAAGGCGACTGTGGAGTCCGTCCAACAATACACCGGGGTGCTGCCGAGTTCCAGAGCGGCCGTCAGGGCAGATAGGAGGCGGGCAAGGAGAACTGCCCCGCACAACTCCAGCCGTGGAATACTCTGCGTCTTGATGGGGCTGACACGGGACTTGGCTAGGAGTAGCGACGTCCTTGTTCCCGATGGCCGGCGAACGGTGAGGTACACCGCGGCGGCGTAGGCTCGTTCAGAAGCGTCGCAGAAGCCGTGAAGCTCCGTCTCGCAGTGCTCGGGCGAGTAGTGGACCCACCTGGGGACGGCAATTTCTCCCAACTGATGGAGCTCCGCCCTGAACTCGGCCCAGCGGTGAACGAGTGTTGGTTCCACTGACTCGTCCCAGGTTACTCCGGCCAGCCAGAGGTCCTGCATCAAAATTTTGGCACGAATTCGTACCGGGGCCTACCACCCCAAGGGGTCGAAGAGACGGGCGATCTCGGAGAGGATCATCCGCTTCGTCCAGGTAGGCTTGACGAGGGTCGTCGCCGGCTGGAAACCTCGTACGGACAGCGAGTCGCTTCGCGCCTCCCATTGAAGTCCTAGTGCGCCGTGAATCTCCTCGTCTTGGAAGGTCTTCAACTCCGACTGGCTCGTTCGAAGCTCGCGACTCGAGCTGGCCCACTTGTCCAGCGGGAACCCTGCCGTTTCCAGGATGTCGGTCAGCTGTCGTCGGACCTCCCACGCCTGCTGGACATTGTCTGCGCCGGACAAGATGTCATCGACGTAGGAATTGCGACGAAGAGCCTTAGCGCCCAAAGGAAATCGAGCTTCCTCGTCCGACGCCAGATGCTGTAGCACCCGATGAGCTAGATACGGCGCGGGAGCGGTTCCATAGGTCACGGTGGTTAGCCTGAAATCAGAGACCGCTTGTGAAGAGTCGTCTCTCCAGAGGACACGGAGCCAGTCTTGGTCGTCAGGGTGGACTGAGATCTGCCTGAACATTTTGACAATGTCCGTCGAGAATGCCACCCTGAAGAGCCGCCAACGCGTGATGATCGCCCATAGATCGCTTTGCAGTTTCGGTCCAGTCAACAACTCGTCGTTGAGAGACCGACTTGCGATCGACGCAGCTGAGGCGTTGAAGTCCACGCGGATCTTCTTCTTCCCATCAGTCTCTTTCCAAACCGCGTGGTGCGGAATGTAGGATCCAGGATCGCTTTCCTGGAGAGGGGCTCGTGCGAGGATCATGTGACCTAGTCGGCTGTACTCCTGCATGAAGTCAACGTACTGAGCCCTGAGTTGCTGGTCCCGCGCTCGTCTGGTCTCTGCGCTGAGCAGCATCCTGAACGCGTCCACTCTCGACTTGCCCGTCTGTGGTCGCTCCTCCCCCCTAAAAGGTAAGCGAACCACATACCTACCGGTTTCATCTCGAGAGGTTGTGTCCTTGAACCACTGTTCGCATTTCAGGTCCTCAATTGACGTCGGCTGAGACGGCGGTACCTCCTCGATTTCCCAAAATCGTTGTAGATCAGGTAGCGGTTCTCGGCAGCTCACATTATGGATTCGTGCCCCCCTCATCGTCGAAGGCTCTTCTCCAGCGGGCCCGATCAGCGTCCATCCGAACGGGGTTCGCACTGCGACTGGTGTTCCGGACGGTCCGACCTTTCGCTCTCGGAACAGCAGTCCGCAGACGTCGGCACCGAGAAGCAATGGCAGGCCTTGGATGTGTGGCCAGTCCTGCAGCACCACGGGCTTCGAGGGTGTGGGAGCGACCAGGGATCTGGTTACCAGCGCCTCAAGATCCATCTGGAACTCAGGATCCGCCGAGGACCGAAGACCTACCTGAACTTCCGACCTAGCAGTTCCCACGTCAGTGCCCTGGTAGTCCGTCAACGATACCCGCACCGCCTTCCTCCGGAGTCGTAGCGTTTGAGCAGCCCATTCGCTGACAAAGGACGTTACGGAGCCAGAGTCCAGAAGAGCTCGTACCAGCAACGTCTGGCCGCCTGGAGCTTTCAACTGGACCATTGCGGTGGCCAGAAGGATCCCGTGATGAGTCTTCACAGCGTGGATGGCAGTTGTTGCGACCGAGTCCGAAGATGTCCCTCCTTGGGTCGTGAAGGCGTCATGGAGGGTCGTATGATGCTGCTGCCCGCAGACCCAGCATCGATTGGTGGAGGGGCAGTGTGGGAGCTGATGTCCTGTCGTGAGGCAAGAAAAACAGAGTCCCTTGTTGGCGGCCTGATCCCGTCGTTTCATAGCCGGTAACTCCTGGTATTGCTTGCAGGAACCCAAGGCGTGATTTCCAGAGCAGAGCGGGCACTTGCGACCGCTCTTTCCCTTCGACTTCGCCTCCTCCACGTGGACAGCTAGCAGTTGACGGCTCGCGGAGGACGAGACCTTGGCCGGCTCTATACCTTGCATGGACGTGAGGGAGTGAGATCGGTTCTCCAGAAAAGTCCCCAGCGACTCCAGCTCTGGAATTGCGGTAGGATCGACGAGGGTTGCCTCCCACGCTAATCGGGTCGTCTCGTCCAACTTCTCCGTCAACAAGAAGACGAACAATTCGTCCCACTCCTTGACGGGTTTTTGGAGCGCCTCGAACGACTTCTGAGTCTGACGGAAATCATCAATCAGACGTTTGTACTCCGTAGGTGACGGCCTCGTGATCGGCGGGCAGTTGATTAATCGTCGCATGTGCGTGGCTGAGAGGACGCGTGGATTCCCAAATCGTCGCTCCAATGCTTTCCAAGCCCCGTCGTAATTGCTCTCCGTGATCGGTGTTCGAGCGAGCATTTTGGCGGCCTCTCCGGTCAGACACGACTTCAGGTAAGTCAGCTTGGACACCTTGGACAGGCGGGTCCTGTTGTGAACGGACGAAGTAAATTGGTCGCGAAAACATTCCCACAGCAATAGGTCGCCAGAAAACGTCGGGAGCTGCAGTTTCGGCAACTTCGTCTCCGAATCGCGATTTGAAGAGGCCTCTGACGACGTCTGGACTGCCGTGGGCTCCGGGCTCAACTCCTTGATCCAGCGGTGGATGGCTATCACCTGACCGTCGGAATCCGCTTCGATGCTGTCAAAGAACTCCGCAGCATACGACTCCATCGAGACCATCTGGCTGTGTAGAGCTCGGAAATCCTTCCAATAGTCGTTTAGTTTGGCCAACTCAATTTGCAGCACCTCAACGGTCACATTGTCTTTCCCCATTTTCTTCACATTGGGAAGAATTCGGGTGATGAGGCGCCCCAACTCTTTGAGTTGGGCGGCGAGTTGTTTTAATTCGCTCGACATTTTGCAGCGATGCGAATGTCAAGCACCGTTGAATTTGAATTCGAAAAAACAAAAACTCACGCACAACAGCAGCACTGCTCGCGACAGTTGCGTAACGAGGTCACACGCACCTGTTTTGACCGCGCGCGATCTACGAGGACAAAGAAGTCCGTTGGCGCGTTTTGAAAAATTGAGCCGTTGGAGGACTGATCGAGCCTCCAAAACCAGGCAAAAGAATGTTCGGAAACTCTTCCGGAAGCGCGGTCGGCGGAAGGGTTGCAGATCCCTGTTTTTTCGCGACGCTGCACTTTCGAATTTGCGAAACTCGGACACGTTATCGTAAAGACGCGCACGAGGAACGACATTCCTTGTCTCCGCGTGTGGGATCGACGAACGTGAACGAGAAATCGCACTTGACACAGACCACGGTTTCGAAGCACGGTCGACGAAAGGGTTGGATCCCTAAACTTCTCGACGCTGCGCTTTCGAATTGACTAAATCCGCACGCGTGATCGTAACGGCACACGCGAGTAATGAGCTCTCGTGTCTCCGCGTATAAACGACGAACGCGAACAAATTATATCCGGCTCGAAGGACCAATGGTCTCACCGGGTGGATCGAGCAGCTCGAGGCCCGCGGGCGCGGCGGGGGGAACGAACGCGGTGGATCGACGAGCCCAGCTGATCGCTCAGTTCGTCTATTGACACCAAACGATATTCGATTTCGCTTTGCTCGACCTTCCGAAGTATTACGCAATCGTCTCGTCGACCCATAGCGGTTTCACTAGTTCGTACGTTTATCTTAGAGTCTCGAAAACAATTCTATTTGAGAATTGTTCGAGAATCTAAAACACTGCTATATTGTAAACATGTTAGAAAACGCTCAATTAGTGGGAGTATTGAGGTTACGTTTCAATATCGCGCTTTTTGATTATACATAGCGCCATCTGTTGTAACCGGCAAGCCCTCAACCGAGCGATCCCGCCAGAACAGCAACCGGTACAAAACCTCAGAAAAGAGGGCGCAGCGATCACACTCGACATTATATGGGCGCATTTCCAACACATGCTAATTTTGGCTGCAGCTGAATTATTGACTTCTAAGCCACTATTACATGCGTTTCATGCTGATGCAAATAGATACGTTGCAACGTTGCCCCGTGCGATCGACTTTTTACGCCCGTCGGACAGGGTCAACCCCGAGGATTTACGGGCTCTGAGGCCGGGCCGTGCGCGGCCGCGCGGGCACGGTCCCCTCGGGACAAATTGCTTCTCCGGGGAGGCTCAATCGAAAAGCAAAAATTCGAGTTCGGGCGCCAGGTACTCGGGAGTACCGCACGAAATGCAACAGAGCACCGGGATTCGGGGAAACCGAATCCGAAGAGAGCCTCCGCGGAGCGCGAACGAAAGAATGACGCGAACGGCCAGGAATTCGGACATAGGGAATAACGGGGACTACCCTCGCGACAGGGTGGATCACGCAGGTCGACAGTAAGCAAGACGAAATAGGCTCGATGTCATTTATTGAACTTAGTTCAAACGTCCGAATTTACAGGTAGGCGGCCACGTGGCCGCGAACCAGGAGCCCGCGCTCCTTGTACACTTTGGCGACGGATGGTCGTTCGCGGAGCACGTTCGTCGTTCAGCACCGTCCGCGAAATTACAGTTGGTCGGGATTTTATGCGCCTCCGCTGAGGCGGAATTTCGCGAAACGCAGGTGGACGGCGCGACGGATTTTCTGGACTGTCGCGGGAATTTCGCGTCCGATCGCCGACGGGAATCGACTCGCCACGCGCGCTGAATAATCCGCGGTCGTACGAGTCGGAAGAACTCGTAGACTCCGCGCGTTCGCGTGCGAATTTCGACGCCCGGCCGCGGTTCGCGATTCGGTAATTATTTCGCGACGCTATTCAATTTTCGACGCGACTCCTGAGGAAGACTTCTTATTTGCGGAGGGAAACGATACTCTTGCTCAAAGCGTCCTCAAGACGGACGCGAGCCGAAATTCGAGGACGAGGCGAATCCGCGTCGTCCTCACACCAAAATGGGCGAGCCAACGCTAACGCGAGATCGGGCAATCACAGAATCGACTTACCGTGGTCGGCCTCAGTATCTTGCCTTCCGCTTATTGTTTAGTCCTGCCCGGACTTCGTACCCACGGAATTATTCGGTACTCTCAACCACTCGCGACTCGTCTTTGTTCGCGGAACTCAGCGGGACTCGGAAATGACGGAATTCGTTTGGCGTGTTCGCCGTTCGTTAACCAGTGCGACAGTGATTTCCCGATGCGCGTCGACCGAAAGCTACGATTCTCGCTCTCCCCCCACTCTATCGGCCCTACCGAATTCCCGATTGGCGGTCTCCGCTTCGCGACTAGAAGATCGCAGGATCGTATCCTCGGGCAGGTCCTCGGGCCCCAGACCTGTAATTCTCGCCAAATGTTCGCCTTTTTCGACGAACGGGGAAGAGCCATTCTTCCCCCTTGGAATTCTTCAAGCCACCCCCGCCGGGATTCAGTGCGAACGGGGTGAGACGACGGCCGGACCACCCATATACGATGATTAATCTGAATCTCTTAGTCCCGGTACGTCGTCCCCGTGGGTCGAGATTTCCCCCAATGGTACCAGTACTGGATTTTCGCCAAATTGTGGCCAATTGTTTTCCCGGGACGATCCTTGAGCGGGCGCCTTTCAATATTTCCTCTCGGCCAATCGTGCCCTCGGCACGTCCCTGAAACGTTGCCGTACTCGGCACGCACGATAGATGGCGTCAGTCGCGTGAATATTTTCGGAAGTCTTTCCTCCAGGAGCGCTCTTGTGTCGACGAGTGGTTTCGTGCCCGTTTGAGGTCGGTCCGGTCCATTATTAACGGTTTTGTAACCGTTTTTATAAAACGGGGTGACGTCGCAAACTTGCAACGTCACAATGTATTACTTTGTAATGAGGATACGACGCACCATGGTCATGCAGCATTGTCAAACACTTATCCACTACTAATAAAGTATAACAAACTAGTAAATTTGCATTACTAGTCAATATTATTGTATCTTCTATCCTATTTCATGCAATATATGGATGGATATTCCTCAGGCATCTTAATAACTATCTTGTAATTATTCTTGTATTCTAACCTACACCTCTTAAACGATGTACATAATTTACTGACCACTGTAATAATAAAAATACACATACATATTAGATCCACCCCCATATTTAAAATATTCGACCATGTATGTAATCACATAATATAGGAATTTGAATCAACGAACAATACCACCATCTGCAGACTCTCAAAATCAATGATTTTTAAAACATATGTCGTCAACTGCCACGAACACAAACGGCACGGCGTCCAAACGGCACGGCGTCCAAAAGGAACGCGTCCAATTGGCCCGCTGTCCAACAGGAACGCGTCAAATCGGAACCGTCCAATCGGGACGCGTCAAATCGGTCGGCATCCAAGTGGGCATCACTCGATTGGGATGAGGGACTCCGTATCTCCGGTGCAGAGCTCTCACAGGCGGTCCGGAGGATAAGGGAAGGGGGCGTTAAGGCCCCCGGACCAGTGTTGGCTGCGGCGCTCGACGTCCTCACCCCGGCTCTAATAGGCGTGTTGAACACGTGCCTGAACCGGGGCATCTTCCCCCGTGAATGGAAAGTCGCCAGGCTTGTTCTCCTCCAAAAGGCAGGCAAGACCGCAGAGCTTCCCTCTGCGTACCGGCCGTTGTGTCTCCTCGACGAGGTGGCGAAAATCTATGAAAAGATTATCGCAGATCGCCTCGTCGAGCACCTGTCCACGGGTGGTCCCGATCTCAGTGATTGCCAGTTTGGGTTCCGGAGGGGGCATTCTACGATCGCTGCTATCGATCGGCTTGCCTCCCTCCGGACCAGGGCGGTCGCTGCGGGCAGGGTGTTGTTGGCGGTATCGCTTGATATCACCAACGCTTTTAACACTCTGCCCTGGGATGAGCTAGTGGGGGCGCTGGAGTATCATAGAGTGCCCCCCTACCTCCGAGAGGTCATTCGGGACTATCTCCGGGACAGGCTATTTGAGTACCGTGGCCGGTACGGTGTGATGCAGAGGGAGAACATGCACCGAGGAGTTCCGCAGGGGTCGGTTCTAGGACCGCTCCTGTGGAACATAACATACGACTCGGTGCTGCGGGCTACTCTCCCCCGCGACGCCAGTGTGATTTGCTATGCGGACGATACACTGGTGGTCGTGGAGGGGGAGACATGGAGGGGAACGATAGCCTTGGCAGCTGTAGTGGTGGACTCCGTGGTGGGTAGGATCGAGGGGTTGGGGCTCAAGATAGCCGCCGGCAAGACGGAGGCAATGTGGCTACACGCATTGTCTCCGAGACGGCGGCGGCCCCAACTCTGGATCCCCGTGGGTGATGCTGTTGTCGAGGTCAGGCAGGAGATGAAGTATCTGGGCCTGACTCTCGACAGTCGCTGGCGCTTCGAGAAGCACTTCGGTCGGTTGACCCGCCAGGCTCAAGCGGTGGCGGCCTCCTTAGGGAGGCTGCTGCCCAATATTGGGGGCCCGATGGACGGATCCGTCGCCTGTATGCTGGGGTGGTGCATAGCAAGCTCCTATACGGAGCACCCGTGTAGTCCGACGCATTGTCGGTCAGCCGGCGCAGTAATACACTCTTGCGGACCATACGGGACTATCGCACCGTCTCCACCGAGGCGGCGTGCCTCCTCGCGGGTCTGATTCCCCTGCACCACCAGGCAAGGGAGAAGCGGACCCGGACGAGGAGGACAGGATCGGAGAAGTGAAGCGCCAGGCCCGGCAAGAATCGCTGGCCCTGTGGCGGTCGGAAACTCTGGCCGCCAATACGGGCCGGCCAATAGTCCGGGCCCTCTTGCCCATTCTGGAGGAGTGGTGCGAGAGGCGAGTAAGGCTCACCTACAGATCCACCCAGGTGTTAACCGGCCATGGATGTTTCGGCCGGTACCTGGCGTGGATCAAGAGGGAACCCACCGAACGGTGCCACCACTGTCCGGAGGCTTTGGACACGGAGCGGCACACGCTGGAAGAGTGTCCAGCGTGGTCGGCGCCGCGCCGTGTCCTAAGAAGCGAGATTGGAGGCGACCTCTCGTTGTCGGCCGTAGTCGACCACATGATTGGCGACGAGAGGTCGCACGAGGCCGTCACCTCCTTCTGCGAGGACGTGATGCAGCGGAAGGAGGTGGCAGAAAGGGAAAGGAAGGCCGACCCCCTCTCCGAGAGAAGGATTGCTCTGGCGAGGCGTCCTCGCCGAGCGGCCCGCCCCACGCTACGGGGCGGGCGACGGACCGGGGGAGGCGAGACTCGATAAGTCCTTCCCGCCTCCCCCGAAGAGGCATCCCAGAGCGGTGGCTCTTTTATGGGGGGACTACTCTCGCCCCCTTTCCTCTGTCCCCCGGGGGGACGTAAAGATCGTTGGGTCGGGGGGAGGGGGTGGGAGTGGGGGAGGGGCGAACGCGGGCGAGGTGCGCGCCTTCGTCCCACCTTGTCGCGCGCGGAGACTTCGTCCTTCGGCCGAGAGTCCTCTTAAGGGCTCCTCGAGCGAGGAACGGAGTCACCGGGGGTCGTTGGGCGGAGCGAGCTGGAGACTCGCGAAGCCCACCGAACGGCCCAGGGAAGGGGGTGTAAGTGGGCATATCGCAGAGATCGAGCGTTAGATCGATATTGCGGTATCCGAACAACGAGGTTGTTGATTAAAAGAAGAGAGTCGTCAGATCCTTTCGAACGATTGAAGCGAGAACACGCATCGACGATTACATTAATTCTTTGTTCACTGTTGTACAATTAATAAATAATTGTTATTCTCTACAATAATGAGTTCACTGGCAAGACTTGGGGAGCACCACTTCGGGAGCAGATGCAATGATGTTGCAGACGCTGTTCGAAGGTCTCCAGAGGAGCATTTCGGGGCAGTTTGAAGAGAGAGAAGCAGCAAACAGAGCCGCTCAAGCTGTGAGGGTAGCTGCCCTGGAAGGACGCTTCGGGATCCTGGAGGCTCAGTGTCAGGTGCTCTCGCAAAATCTACACGCGCTTGTACAGCCGTTAATTAACTCTACCGAGAACCGTGAACCTCAAAATGTAAATATGTCTGTTCCTAACGGGTCCACGGTTCTCCCACCCGTGCAGCAGGTACCTATGCGTGATACGGTTGGGGTGTTTCGTGGTGTTTCGGAGTTGGGATACGCCGTGAAGCCACCTAGATTCGATGGCAAAGCTTCATGGGAGGAATATCGAATTCAGTTCGACACGATAGCTCGCGCAAATGGATGGGATGAACCGAGGAAAGCTTTGGTCTTGGTTGCATCTTTAGAGGGCCCTGCTCGGGGAGTGTTGACCTCTCTTTCTGTTGATAAGCAGAATGATTTCCAAGCGATTGTTTCAGCACTAGAGTTCCGTTATGGAATTAAAAATTTTCAAAATTTAAGCTACGTAAAATTTCAAAATTACAAACAACGGAAAGGGGAGTTGATCTCTAAGTTGGCAGCGAAAATTGAGAGGCTTGCTCAAGCTGCATTTGGCGAATGCCCTTTTGAAAGTAGAAATAAACTTGCAGCCTCTCAATTCGTAGCAGCATTGGCCAACGAGGAGACAAAGCGACTATTAAGACTCGGTGGTTTTACATCCCTGAGGGCGACGGTTATTAGAGCCCTAGAGATTGAAGTTGTCGAGTCTATCGCTGAGAATCAATATACAAGCAAAACAAATCGCTACAAACCTTATTATTTTCCAAAACAAAACTTTCACGGACGGAGTTACGATGACCGGGGCTACGAGAGAAGACCGGAAGAAATCAGCAGGCCGAACAGGAGCTACGTGCAGAGGACCAGTTTCGTGAGCCAGAATACGAAGACCGACAATAAACGGGAAGATCGACCTAGGGTGTGCTGGAGTTGTCGGCAACTTGGACACTCAGAAGGACTGCCCGAAGAGGCAGACACAGAAGATGGGAAACGCAAAGAAGTCACAGTAGAGGGGGAGATTGTGACTTCTTCTTCTTCTACCCCCGTCGTGCTGAAAACTTACTCGAAGAAAGATTCTACGGCCATCGAGGGATTCATCGATGGAGAAAAGGCTACAATAATACTCGATACGGGTTCGAGTGTGAATCTTTTGGGGACAAATAAATTGAGTCTCAGAAGTGAGCTTGGCGCGGCGGCGGGACTTCAGGAAATGAAAATTGTATCCATTTCCGGAGAGAATTTATCGATTCAAGACAGATACAGATGCCTCGTTAACATCAACGGTTTTGAATCGGAGGAAGATTTCTTCCTAATTGACATGGCGGAAGAGTGTATTTTAGGGAATGGATTTCTTCAGAAACACGCGTGTACGCTCGACTATTCGACAAGAAACCTACAAATAGCCGGAAAAGAAAAGGTCAGCTTTATTGGCCAGGAGAAGCGAAATAAGGTGGATACGGCCTTATTTGCAAAAAGGGACGAGGAAACTGTTAGCGCAAGAGGAGACTCCGGTGGAGGAAAAGGAGACTTCGGAAGCAGAAGATCAGGAAGAGGTTACAGTCTCACCTGTGCCAAAGCATTTAGAAGATCTTTTCCGGCGATGCAGCGCGGCCTTATCCCCGCCACGGAAAGTAGTATTTGCAGAAATGACATGCGAGTTCCAAGATGTGTTCGCAGAAAATCCTGAGCATGTTGGAAGTTGTCACGTTGTCCAACATAGAATTGATACAGGAGATTGTGTACCAATGAAACAGGCACCGCGACGCCTTCCTTTCCACCGACGAGATGAGGTTGAAGAGTTACTCGCAAAGATGGAAAGGCAAGGAGTAATTGAAGAGTCGAAAAGTCCATGGTCTTCTCCTATCGTTCTTGTGAAGAAGAAGGATGGAAGCACGAGATTCTGTGTGGACTATCGGCGGCTCAATGATGTCACGAAAAAGGATTCTTATCCATTACCGAGGATTGAAGACACGCTAGATGCCCTAGCTGAATCGTCTTGGTTTTCAACGATAGATCTGCAAAGTGGTTATTGGCAGATTATGATGCATGAAAGGGATCGTGAGAAGACCGCGTTCTGCGTGGGAGAAGGACTCTGGAAAATTCAAAGTGATGCCCTTCGGACTTTGCAATGCCCCTGCCACGTTTGAACGTCTTATGGACACTGTACTGAAAGGGCTTTGCGGAAAAATCTGCCTGGTGTATTTGGACGATATAATCGTTTACGGGCGAAATTTCGATGAGAACATAGAAAATCTGAAGACCGTTTTCGTACGCTTGCTCCAAGCCAAACTGTTAGTGAACCCGAAGAAATGCAATTTCTTCTGTAAGGAGGTGCGTTACCTTGGACACATCGTTTCCGAACGCGGAATAAAAACGGATCCGGAGAAGATAAAGGCAATCCAGGAATGGCCGGTCCCGAAGAACAAAACGGAGCTAAGAAGTTTTCTTGGGCTTTGTACCTACTATAGGAAGTTCGTCAAGGATTTTTCTGCCATCGCTAGGCCACTACATCGCTTGACAGAAGAGAAAGTTACCTTTGGATGGTCAGAAGGATGCTAGGAAGTGTTCGAGTGGCTGAAGCAACGACTTTCCGAATCTCCGATACTGGCTTACCTTTGGTAGATGCAGATTTTGGATACTGATGCATCGAATTTTGCCATTGGAGCTGTTCTGTCACAGGTTCAAGATCAAGAGAAGAAAGTTATTGCGTATTTCTCGAAAATGTTGGGAAAAGCTGAGAGGAACTACTGCGTGACCAGAAGAGAACTTTTGGCAATAATCAAGTCCATTGAACATTTTCACCACTATCTATATGGTCGAAAATTTTTAGTGAGGACTGACCATGCTGCGCTAAGATGGTTACTGTCGTTCAGGAATCCAGAAGGGCAAACGGCTCGTTGGATAGAAAGGCTGCAACAGTATGATTTTGAAATTAAACATCGGGAAGGAAAGTTGCATATGAACGCAGATAGTCTGTCAAGAAGACCATGCGATGTTTCGCAGTGTAAGTATTGTCATCGCCTTGAGGAGAGAGAGTCGCGAGAAGAAATATGTAACAAGGAAGAACACGTATACAGGACAATCTGTGAAAACGCCGGTTCAGAAGAATGGAAGAGAGCGCAAGAGGATGACGGAGAAATAAATTTCATATTACAAAGAGTAATTGAGCAAAATAAGCCAAACTGGCAGGAAGTTTCCTCATTTTCCCCAGTGACAAAGTTTTACTGGAAGATTTGGGATTCCCTTGAAGTGAGAAAAGGTTTGCTTTTCCGCAGGTGGGATTCCGCAGACGGGAAAGAAGCAGTTCTGCTGTTAATCGTCCCTAAATGCAAAACCGAAGAAGTGTTACACGAGTGTCATAACACCCCATTGGGAGGACACTTCGGAATTCGCAAAACACTTGCTAAGATTCGGCAAAGGTTTTTCTGGCCTGATCATCGTTGGGAAGATGAGGAATGGTGCCGTCGTTGTGATAGTTGCATGGCGAAAAAGGGTCCTAGAGAGAAAGGGAAAGGCGCTTTGAAGATTTACAATGTTGGCGCCCCTTTTGAACGAGTTGCACTAGATATTGTGGGACCTTTACCGAAATCTACGACCGGAAACAAATATGCTCTTGTTGTCGTAGATTATTTCTCAAAGTGGCCGGAAGTGTTTCCGCTTCCGAATCAAAAAGCGACGACCATAGCGAAGACTCTTTTAACGGAAGTAATAAGCCGCCATGGTGTACCACTGGAACTGCATTCAGATCAGGGTCAGAATTTCGAATCCAATGTTTTCAAGGAATTGATGAGGATGCTTGGAATTGAAACGACAAGGACGACGCCCTTGCATCCCCAATCGGATGGACTCGTTGAAAGGATGATTCGAACTTTATTGCAGTATCTAACACAGTTTGTTTCAGAACATCAAAAAGACTGGGATGAATGGGTGCCGACGTTCCTTCTAGCATATCGGACGTCTCAACATGAGGTAACACGGAATACTCCGGCAATGGTTCTCATGGGTCGAGAATTACGACTTCCTTTGGATCTCCTGAGAGGAAGTAACTACGCTTCCGAGAAGAGGAAGGAGCTTACATTGAAGAAATGAGGGCTAAAATCTTGGAAATCCATGATTTTGTGCGTCAACGGATGAAGATTAGTAGCGACAAAATGAAGTCTTGGTACGATGTCCACACGAATCCAGTTTCATTTAAAACGGGTGACAAAGTCTGGTTATTCAATCCACGGCGTATAAGGGGCCGGTGTCCGAAGCTCCAATCTGACTGGGAAGGACCGTATATTGTCAAGAATCGATTGAATGAATTGATTTATCGTATAGTTCGATCTCCTAAGGCAAAACCGAAAGTCGTTCACGTGAATCGGCTTGCACGCTACGGTGGTTAAAGGAAGAAATTTGGACACTTTTCGCCCAAGAAGAGGACGCTTCATCGAAAGAAGACAAGGGTGTAGCTCCGTTCCGACACCTCGACCTCTCTTCATTTGTGGAAGATACAGTCCTAGGAATTTGGGGGAGGAAGTGGTATCCTCGCGTGGATACGTCCACAGGAGGGTACTCCCTTTCCTGACTGGTCCACAAAAAGTGGTGTACCGGTCGTCATATTACCGCGGGAGGGTTTCTGCGGTGATTGGAGGTGCATCCTGGGGAGGGGTTCGGTGGTTGTTCGGAGGAGAGGACACCCGGGAAGACATCAAGAAAGAAGCACTCAAGGCACAAGAGTCAAGAGGAAGGGCGAGGAGTCGTTCGAACGACCACATAGGATACCAAAGGGAAATATCCTGTGCCAGCGTCCTGCTCAGGGTTTTTGGGTGGTTTTTCCCTGAGACGGAGGACAAATGTCGGGACGTTTACTGTCTGATTGAAGCCACCAGAGTAAATCATATATGTTCTCGATTATTGATTTTTCAGACAGTGGTTGAGATGTCAAGGAACTGTCATTCTGACGAGAGGAGGTTAGCGGCTACGTACTGAAGATGCTGGTTAATCAGCAGCATGAAGGTTGAAACGTCTACGGAGATGAATCTAGTCGCGGACGGGACGCCCGCTTTCTTCGAAGGGGGGAGTAGTGTTACGATGACACGAGATGAAGTTGCTTTCCCCTGTGAACATATCGCAGAGATCGAGCGTTAGATCGATATTGCGGTATCCGAACAACGAGGTTGTTGATTAAAACAAGAGAGTCGTCAGATCCTTTCTTATTATCGAATTAATTACATTAATTCTTTGTTCACTGTTGTACAATTAATAAATAATTGTTATTCTCTACAATAATGAGTTCTCCGGCAAAACCGCGCCGAAGTCTTCGTAACAATACCATAGTTAAGGGGGTACGGTATAAGGGGACTCGCGGTCTTTACGAATTGATATTCAACAGAATACCTGATGGGAAGCTGTACACCGAGGCTGATAATACTGCGTACAAAAGAATTCTCATTCTTACGCATGCACATCGACGCGGGAATCAGATCATGGGAAACAAAGGATACAAGTATAGGAAAATTATAGGACCGTTGTTTTCATCGCGAGGTGGGAGAGGGATTGAACTTCCAACTTTTATGCGTGTGACCGACCATCCAATCGATTACGTGCATTGGGACGATCCAAACGAACTTGTCGATCGTCTGAAATTGTTAACCGCTTCGAAGAACGCCGGCCATTCCAACCATGACAACGAAATAATGTCGATAATTGAAGAACTTCGCGAAGCCGGTATAATTATAAATTAAAGCGCATGCGTTCGTCGAGTCAGTGATGAATGAAATGTTGATCGATAAAAATGCGTGTTCGTCTTAATTGTTGCGAAATGAATCAAACGATATCCTCGGGAGAAGACGACGACGGTGAAAGCTGGAAGTTGAGATTTCAAAGTCTAAGGATAAAACTGGATGAGATATTTCAACGAATGCTGTGGATAGAAAAGCAGGTAAAAAGGTTGTGCAAACGATACGAGTTGGCGATAATCGAAGAAGAAGAAGACGAAGAAGAATACTAACTCGAGCGAAAAAAATGTCTATCGACAAATTTGGTAGAGTGCTTCGCGAAGCGGACAAAAGCGAGCCGAATGTTTCTTCAATTTTCTATCCTGACGTTGTAACGAGCCTGCTTCCCGACGGCTCGTTGCAACGGTCCTCCGCGGCCGAATTAGTTCGTCGCGCCAAGGTTCGTGGGCGGAACGCAGAGGGACGGGATTTACGGCGGGAACGAAATAACACTTCAATACAGGTCGATTCACTCCCGTACCTCACTGTACGCTGGCTCGCGGAACGCGCGTCAATCCGATCTCTCGCGGGGGTGGTCGGTTCCGTCGGCACGATGTCGCGGACGGGTCGGCGGCGTCGTTCACGTTATCGGACCTCGTGGCCCCTCTGCTCGCATCGTCGCGATGGATTCCGACGGAGAAACACGGCTCACGCCCATCGGCGTCGTTGTTGCAACGACGCGCGAGCGTGGAAAAATATGAAAAACGGCACGGCGCGTACACATCGTTGCGACGCTCGCTACACGTGGCCGGTCTCCGGCAATCGCGTCTCGTTGTCACAGTCACCGTGACTCGGGAACGCAGCGATCTCGGATCGCCGTTCCGGACTCGTTGTTACAACGAGCTCTCAAGGGCGAACATCGGGCGGCGGCTCGTGCACGCGGACGTTTTCCAACGTCCCGAATTCGTCGCGAATTCTTGCGGCCTCACTCGTATTCGCTGTCGCAACGAATCATGAGGAGCCCCGGTCGGTTACGATTAACAAAGCAGGCTACTTACTAGGCGCGTTCTCTTCCATGCTCAAACGTTCGTGCGTGGCCGGTCGAGAGTCGCCAAAAGAAGAAGACGTAAGAGAGCACTTGTCGCGTCGCGATCCTTTTATGTCCTCGTCGAACGAGTGACGAGGGGTACTGTGCGGCGCGGTGTGTTACGGAACTTCCGGTGGCGTCGTACGTCCGGTTGATCTGCTTTTCGGCTTCCGGTTGCCGCCGAACGTGGTTTACGGGCGGGAAGAGCACGCGGTGTTGTCGGATCGCGACGCGTCCTGGTGCCGCCGTATTTCGGCGTTACTCGGCTCTCGTCGGCGCGGTTCGGGTTCGCGGCTAGCATTCCGTTTCGTAATAGGCCTGGTACGAACAGGTCTGTTACAACGTTTTAAAAAGTTATGTGTACGATAACGCTATATGTTTGAACGCTGACGCTAAATTGTACGATGCGAAAGGTACGAGGATCGGGCACGTGGCGAATCCTGAGGCAAACGAACACGCTGCAACCAAACTATACGTGGACACGCTTAACGCGAAGCTCGATGTCGATATCATAAAAAAACTGATCAGTGAAGTGAAAACCGCTAAAGAAATGATAAAGTCTGAAATACTGACTACGATACAAGGCATTCGATACGATGCAGGCAAAAATATGAGATCAATCGATTCACGTACCAATGAGATCGACGCGACAATCGATCATTCGGATGAGTCGCAAATGCTCGAGAAGGAGAAGGTAAAAAAGCGATATGACCAACATCGTCGATGACGATCGGCTGGAGAACTTTGGAATAAGCTTTCATGACCGACCGATCTTGAGAAATCTATGGATAGATGTACAACAACCATACTGCATACTGTACAACGGCCATGCTGCATACTGTACAACAGCCATACTGCGTACTGCACAACCGCTATACCTGTACCTGTACCTGTATGGCAAAAAACGAGGCAGGGAAATATGAGAAATTTCATGATTTTTTAAGAAAAAGTGTATATGTGAAACTCGATAAAATATACGCGTAGATACGATGTATCGAGAAGCGAGAGCGCAACACTCCAATTACTGGAAAGACATGATTGAAAAGTGAATAACTGGTTAAAAGAGAGAGAGAGCGAGACAACAGCGACGATGAGTAAAGAAAACGTGGTGGAAGAGCTGCATGCTCCGGCGAGACGTTTTTACCCGCGTAGACGCGTGATCGTGCGAGGATTCGATGATCTTTGGCAAGCTGATATCGTTGAAGTTCAAAACTACGCGCGAAACAATCGCGGGCATCGATATATTCTAACGATAATCGATATATTTAGCAAATACGCATGGACGGTTCCTTTGAAGAGTAAAAATGCGAGCGACGTGTGTGAAGCTTTCGCGTCAGCGTTGGAGAAGGATGGGAGAGCCCCGAACAACTTGCAGACCGACATGGGGAAAGAATTCTATAATGCAACATTCCAAGAATATCTGAGGAGTCGCAACATCCACCATTATTCAACGTTTAGCCCTATGAAAGCATCCATCGTGGAACGTTTCAATCGTACGCTGAAGAACAGCATGTGGAAATTTTTCTCGTTGAGCGGAAAATATCGCTGGATCGATGCGCTTCCCACGTTGACCGAGGACTACAATAATCTGAAACATCGTACCATCCATATGCGACCCGCCGACGTGAACCGTAAAAATGCCGGACAACTTCTGTCCACCGTGTACAACAACGTGAAAATTGCTGGTTCTGCCAAATTCAAGGTCAATGATCACGTGCGCGTCAGCAAGTTCAAAACCCTATTTGACAAAGGATACACGCCAAACTGGTCAACCGAAATATTCAAGATTACCGCGGTGAAACTAACGAATCCCGTCACGTATCTCTTGCCCGACTCGAGGGGCAAACCTAACACCGGAGGATTTTACGAACATGAGATACGCGCAGCAAAATATCCCAACGTATACTTAGTTGAAAAAATATTACGCAGGAAAGGAAATAAGGTATACGTAAAATGGTTGGGAATGGATGCGTCACATAATTCATGGATATCTAAAACGAATATACTTTAATTGTATTTTCTACTCGTATTTTATACGTAAGATAATTAATTTTTCTCTAAACGACTATAGTTTACTTTATAATTGCATCGCGTTGTCAATCCGGATGTATACCTAGTAGAGAAAGTAGAAAGTAGAAAAGGAAATAAGGTGTATGTAAAATGGTTAGAATTGAGCAATGTAAACAATTCATGGATAAATAAACACACTTATTATAAACATTTATTATAAACAATTTAACCTGTACATTGAATTTAAACAATTTTATAGCTATGGATTAGGGTTAGAGCTACGAAGGAATTCGATAATGACCCCACGGTAATGTTTCTGTCGAGTTGGGTATGACATACCGTTTGTCATCATATGGGCTGAGAGCAATTTTTCGCTCTGATACAGTATACACTTTGTGCAATTTCGAACGTATGCATGTCTGTGTACGACTCATAGCAATTTCATTTTGCAAACACCGCACATAATCTTCAAACGTTATTGTTGTCCTTATAACGCTAGTTTTTACACCTTTCGCTTTTTTCGTATCTGATTTTCCATCTACGCGTAACGTGTACATTTTCGCTCTCAACCCAACAAAGTCTGTCATTATCATTCCATTGTTCTCGTCTTTCATCAAGACGGGAACCTTTTTATTTACAAGTGGGATATTACATTTATTTTCTATCGTATAATCGCTTGTGTCGAAACGGTTAATATCGCGTCTCATGGTTTTATAAATATCCTCACACATAATATGGTAAATTAGACTGTCAGTGTCTGTATACATTACTTTACACGCTTCACCATATTGAGGAAACATGTACTCATGATGAAATTCATACAAGCAGGTTTTAGATATATCCAATATACACATGCCTACATATATTGGTTTGTTGAATTTCACCATGACTTTGCGCAACCCACAGCAGCCAAGTTTTCAGAACATACACAGCGGCTGTGGAAATTTGGTTTCATGATCATTGCCTCTGCACCATATCGCCCATCCCAACGTGTTACGAATTTTACATCTACATGATTCCGAACGTTTTCCATAGTTTTACCGAATATCGCGTTGTTCATCAATTTGTACAAATTCTTTTCAAAATCGTTAGCAGCATTTGTTCTAAACAATGTATTCAACTCTATGTATTCGCTGAGCCATGGTGACTGTGCGAATTGGAGGATGCGATGAATCTTTGTAATACGAAGACCATGATGCGTGCACTGCTGCATGTTATAATAATGTATCACGTAACGCTGTTATCGTGTAACGTGGCAAGCAACTTGGCCTCTCTTTTGCCTGGTGGTTTGTGTCGGACAGAATGGTAGGTCAGCATGAATATTATGCAGACTTTGCGGATATTCTAGATCCACCTCGAGAATGTAGCCTATAGGTGAATCAGCAGCAATCAAAGATATGTCAAAATTTTCAATGTTGTTAACCCATTGAAATTTGGCATATGGTAAAGGTTGACATATTGCCCATCCATATAAATTGTTTACATCGAAGTACATCAAGTATGACGATGGTTTCGACGGATCATACGACTGCATGTACTTGTTATTGGCTTCCGCATGTCTGCCGGAACATTGCCTCAAACCACCTCGTATAGCACGTTCGACGAACATCACCATATCGATATCAGTTAATAATTCAAACCTAATTTTTGTATGCTTTAGTACAGCATCCCACGTGAAACCTGGTAAAGTGTAATAATATGCTGGATCTGAACCGTAGCTCTTAATGCATGTTTTACGAAAATTTTCAAAAACATCAACCAATAACAAGACATCAGTTTTCAAATACAGATCGCTGTATTCACGCAAGGTTTTCATGTCGAAACGCTTCCACACATTCTCGGCATGTGCATAATCACGTTCGGATACAGTTTCACCTGTTAGCGAGCTGTAAAATGACTCGAGCGGTGGCAAACAGAGATCGTCTAATTTATCTACGCAATCGAAGTATTCGTATGGAAAGACACCCTTTCGCGTCAACAACTTGAAATTTTCTATAGAACGATTTTGAAATTCGGAACGTAAAATTGTCAATTTGTTTGTGTCGAGGAAAGATGCTAATTTGTCTAGACTTGTATTCAAAAATTTGTACGAATTGATGAATCGTAGTTGAATATAATTACGCGAATCTGATTGCTGATCTTTAACACTTTTTGTAAATGAAATATACTTTTCTTTAGTTATTGGTAATACGTCGACACTGCCTGCAAACGCATTAGCTATTTCTTCGATAATGAAATGTGAATCGTACCCGGATAAATTGTGGAAAACTATGGGTATACAAAACGAATTATTGTAATGTAAATTGCAATCTTGATGTGCGGGGCCTCTATATCGTCCTGTCAGATGACAATGATCGCGCACCCGTATATCGTCTTCCTCAAATGGTTTTTCACAAATGTTGCAATGCGTTGCGTTGATAAATACCTCGCACTGTTCGTTCATTAACTCTTTCATAGGTATATTACTGGATAAGACACCTTTAACGAAATATGCTAAATTTTCTAATTCTCTGACGAACCATAAGATGCACTTCGTATCGCGACGATACCGATATACCGATAGAGATGCATCGTGTGAACAATGTATGTAATATGCGATGCTAAATACTCTGTGATGCTGGTGTGCATGTGGCTGAAGTTTCTTATCTTCCTCCTCCCCGCAATCTCCCGTCTTCTCCAGAATGCATTCGAGGTCGGCGTACACCACAAATGGAAGCGATTCTTTCCACAAACTAGCTGGTTATTGTTGCTCGCTCGCTTCGCGAGCTCACGGGTAGGACTGCTCTTGCGAAAGGGTTAGTGGTACGCATTGCTAGTGTGGCATACAGCTATTAATGTTTTTTTTATTTTGTGTGTGACTCTCCACGAGCCACACAAAGAACTTCCCGATTCGTTACTTGTAAGCGGTAACATTAGCATTAGTTGCATAATTTAAAAAAAAAATTTTTTTTAAATTAAAAAAAATGAAATATATATAATTACGTTTGTTTATTCGGTGGAAAATTTCCATCCTCTTATATAAATTGCATTCTTGAATGAACTTCTTTCGAAAAAAACTAAAAAATCTAAAAAACTACTTGACTAATATGGACCAAAATCTAATCAGCTCTAAGTTACGACGGGTGTTCCGGAATTAACCGTTCCACGTTTCGGTCGTCGAGCGTCCAAATACAAACGCGGTCCGATCAAAACAATCGATTGGTCGCATCGATCGATAGCGCCGCGCGTACCCGTTACGATTACGGATCGATCCGGTCGTAACGTCCTTTCCCACTCTCTTGATCGACACCTCGAACGATACAAACGTATTTTTGACTCGCGACTTTTACACGTTACTTTCCATATTTGGAACGTGCAATAGCTAACGCGTTCTGTTCATCAGCGTTTTTAACTTTCGGATTCAACGAATTAACGCTCTCGTGCCTATCGCGGGACGCTCGTATCCGAAAAGATCAACGCAAGTTTAGTACAATAAACAGTTTTGTGTGACCCGTGAACGTGCTTCTTTAACTAACATCTCACTGCATATCCTTGTCAGGATAGTTCTAGCTATCCGCCTCCTTACTGCCACGCGCAAACAACGGGGCACTTCGTTTGCATCATTCATCATTCTGATCGCGTTGTTACTTTTTCAGAAAACGTTAACGAAAAATTTGATAACATAAAAACGGCCATACGCACGCGCACACACACACACACACACATACTAACAATTTGATAAAAATAGTCTAAAATGACTCCAATGACCATAAAACGTGAATATCTGCTAGAAAATCGATTTTCGATTTTCGGGGTAAACAGTAACTTCCCTATGAATCGGGAAGTTAATAATTGTTGAAAGAGAGCCATTTATCGTCCTCGCTAGGTAACACGATGGCGCAGTGATTCAGTTCTGCACAGTCTCCTTCATGGGTTTGTAATCTTTCGTTGGAATAAAAGTATTGTAAACACCTAAGAAAAATATAATTTTATTTACATGTGGTACCATATACCATAATACCTTTGTAAATGTTGTACGTACCGATCACAGATGAATTTGATCTGCTTGGGTTTGCTTAATTGTGTGCCAACGAGTCGTGATAGGTTCTTAATCCACACATAATGCCCCACACTACTATTGCTCAGGTCTTGTATGTATAGCAAGTTGACATGTCGATTCCTCTTCTGATTGGTGAGACGAAGTGGAAAAAATTTGAATGATGTTGCCCTTTTTTTCTTATCGAAGGTGTTTTCAAAACCATACACATTGATCGAAATATCATTCAACTTTTCAAACCGAGTAATTTGATTCAACGACATGAGAAACTCGATGTCTTCAAATTTTAATACGACTGTGTATTGCGGGTATGAACTTTGGCGGTTATTATGAGCTGTCGCTGGATACAGAGCTGCAATCACTAACCATGCAAAGCATGCATTGTCTTTGGAGTGAACATCGTAGCTTTCTTCAACGCTATTTCTCTCGGTACGCTGATCCGACACCCTGCAGCGGGTTATATTTGTTGATACCGACTATAAGATTGAGTACTCGTGACAACGCCCATCCGCTATCCCGTTCCTGAAATTCTTCCAACGACGTTAGGATCGGTTCCACGATGCACAGCTCGTACAACTCTTCGAGATCGGTTGTATAAAAGATTTCACAGTTCTTTGTGCTCATACTTTGCGCGAGCGTTGATCACCTGTCACAAATTCGCCGTTGAACACAGCGTTCACTTTTAGAGATTTATGTTTTTTCAAAGCGTTTCGTACTTTTTCAAGCACAATTTGCCTCGCGTCCTGGAGGAAGCTGAGATGTTCGATCGCTAGGGATCGTTTTTGGAGTAATATCATTTACTTCATTTTTACTGTCTCTCTCCTACCACCCGAAAGCTGCTCGAGTCAGCCGTGGAGGATGACGAGTCATCAAGGCTGTGTTGAACGGGAAATGCAGCGTTCGACAATACCCAATCAACACATCGCCTTGCGTAAATCAATGAAACGTCATTGAAATCAGCCCATAAACTGATTAGGAGCCTTCTTCACGATGAAGAAGGTTCCCCCACATAAACAAAAAAAAAGGTTCCTCGAAACAAAATATTTCCCCCAAAAAAAACAATTACGATCAATTTTTCGAGAACAAGCGCATTCGCAATCAGACGTTCATACGATACATACGTTTTTGTCACCTTTCGTGGTCGGACAACAAATCTTTTCGTGAGAAGATTTGGGAACTCGTCGCGCCATTCCCACGCGTTCAAGGCAGAGTTTACCAGGGCAGCCTTGCTGACGAGTCCGTCTGGTAAACTTGGGACGAAACGCGGCTTCTTCAATCATTTTCGAAACAATTCACCCAATATTAATTTGGCGGGTGAATTACGCGAATTAACAGAGAGGTTCAATATAATTGGAATTGATGACGACACCTGTTAATATGCGACCCTTGAAAGCTGTCTATTTCACGCCATAAGAGTTCTGTACTTGTATGTCCGGTACCTTCACGTATGAAACGTCTTCGCAAGGAGTATTTTAAACTCTCAAGAGCCGCGATACGTGCGATCAATGATTGTTGAATACCAGTCGATAATCGCGGACGTTTTGCCTGATTATATTCTTCAAGCAACTCGATGCATTCGTTACACCTTTCCTCCCAGGCATGGTAATCTTCCCGCAATCTTAAACGATTAGATTGGTCCCACAAATGGTGTTCAATATTCTGTATTTTTTCCATGGTGGTACCGATTTTTATTACTTCACAATCAGTGACTGGGCAAAACTAATTTGGAGAGTGCAAATATATGGTCTCGCAATTTTTAATGCATACCCCTACCACTAATTACATGCAAAGGGTATCATATTCCGAGGGCAATCAAATAGCGTCTTCAATGAAAAAAAATGTTGACGTTGCAGTTTTTGCACGTGTTTGGCCTCCCCTCTCTCGGAAATTCCGTTATACTGAGTCATGTTCGAACACGTTCAAGGTTAATGATGAATTATCCCCTCCCCCCTTCAAGCAATTCTCAGAAGCAATGAGTCATCCCCCATTCCCCTTCCACCGGAATGAGTCATGTTCGGACTCGTTCAAGGTCAACCAATGGAGGGGGAAACGCGGGGGGGGGCTTTCCCCACAAAATGATCCAGAAACCCCATACTATTCCTACTAAGCGGAATTCAAACTTTGGTGTGAGAACGGTATTTGTCGTCCCTCCAGTAGTCTCTGGACCAGTCCTATGCACATGGTGCAAAAGAAAGACGATTCATGGCGTATCTGCGGGGATTACAGGCAGCTCAATGCAATAACCATCCCCGATAAATATCCCACGCCTTATCTACAAGATTATTCTAACAATCTGGCGGGGAAATCTGTCTTTCCCTCTCTGGAACGGAACAAGGCGTTTAACCAAATTCCTGTTGCACCGGAAAATGTGCAGAAGACAGCCATTACTACCCTTTTCGGGTTATTTGAATTTGCGTACATGACATTTGGTCTGCGAAACGCCTGTCAATCTTTCTAGTGCTACATAACTCGAGCTCTGGGGGACCTTGACTTTGTCTTCCTTTATATAGTGTGACGTGATATTCTTGCCAACGTCCTCCCAAGTCGAATATCGGAAGACCAGGTCATTTTCTGCTGCCGGAAAAGCGGGGTGAATTATGGCGAGCGCTCTCCCTGGGCACGAGCGATACCCATGGGCGATTTTCTCATCTTTTTAAGCGTCGTGCCAATTTGCGCGACGCAAATTTGCAGGACCGCCAACAGAAAACTAGACGCGAGAGGCTCCGGCGAAAACATCGAGCTACCGAGGGACCGACACGGTCCAGGACGAACAACGCGTGAGAGATCACTTTCTCGTTGGGAATTGTTCACGACAATCGATATTTTGTTAATTCGTGAAAACAACACGTTTGGAATTTACGACGTACGCTACAGGAAAGAGGAAAGAGCGAAACCCATCCTTCGCAGACGAGCGAATTCCTGCGGTAAGCTTTTGTCGGATTTTCTCTAATCGAATGAAGTGCCTGCTATCTCGCGTTGGCTCAGTGCATGTGGCGTTCGCGATCGCGTCGCGGAAAATGGACGTAGCTTATATATAAGATCCGTCGCGCGGCGGACGAGCGGAGAACATTAAGTAGCAAGTGCGGGCATTAATTTTTTATTTCTGCAATGATCCGCGCGTCGCCGTAATTTTCACGACAACCCCTTGTCGTACTACGGTGGGACGTCGCCACGTGCTCGCGTCGTATTTTCGCGATCAGTTCTGACGACGAGAAGTCCATTTCGACGCGTTATTCCATATAAATTCGGGGATAGATCGTGTGTATCGCGTACGCTAACGCTAACATCGCGGGCTGCCGGGTTCAACGCGATTCCGTAAAAGTCCAGAAGGGCAAAGCGCGTGGGCGACCATCATCCGTCGCCGAAAATTGTCACGCGCCGGTTAATCTCATAAAAGTTCCCGGTTTCCACCGGCAGCGCGATTATACCATCGATCGAAAATAAATTCTTGTTAACCGAATTCTCTAGAGTGTTTATTAACTTCCCGATTCATAGGGAAGCTACTGTAATTACCCCGAAAATCGAAAATCGATTTTTTAGCAGATCTTCACGTTTCATCGTCATTGGAGTCATTTTAGACTATTTTTATCAAATTGTTAGTATGTGTGTGTGTGCGTATGGTCGTTTTTATGTTATCAAATTTTTCGTTAACGTTTTCTGAAAAAGTAACAACGCAATCAGAATGATGAATGATGCAATAGATGTGCCCCGTCGTAGCTTAGAGCTGATTAGATTTTGGTCCATATTGGTCAAGTAGTTTTTTAGATTTTTTTAGTTTTTTTCGAAAGAAGTTCATTCAACAATGCAATTTATACGAGAGGATGGAAATTTTCCACCGAATAAACAAACGTAATTATATATATTTCATTTTTATTTAAAAAAAATTTTTTTTAAATTTAACCCTTTGAACTCGGGCATCGAGTGCAATATTTATCAAAATTTGTTGTTTTCGACATATATGTGACGGTTAGTGAATACATTCCTTTGACTTTCTCACAGGAATCTCTTCAAGATCGTCTCTGGCAGGAAGCGTGCTAGATAACCTTTCCATATCTTAGTTGAACCCTTTTAACGAAGACCTAGCTCTGGCTCGACTTAATTGGAATTGACAAAAACTAGAGTCTGGCCCTAAGCGGCGATTAGATTATAAACAGACTACCCCATTCATTTTTGGGGTATATAAACCCGTGCATTTTTACTCTCAGTGGGTAGTACTTCTTTAGTCACGGACCATGTCACGTCGTACTGTATCTTGAAGTTAATTTCAAGTAAGATCGGGCTAAAGTTCCCCTTCGGATCAACCTTTAAACCGCATAGATTCCGCCAGTCCGGTAACAAATCTATTAGGCTTTTTCTAAAGTTACTTTGAGACCCCCGCATTTTGCTAGTGCGTCAACATAGAGCATCCTAGGTAATATAATTCTTCATACTTATAAATTACACTCACTCGCGACACATAACCAGTTGTAACAATTACGATAACAATATATTTGTGTTATTTGATAACTTGTAACCTTATTAAACCCACAATTATCGTTCCACCAATCCTAATAGAATAGTTGAACGTTCCCACACGATACAATTTTACCGCTCGAATTGTATTGACTAAATTATTATTTGTTACGGGGCTCACTAACAATCTTAACGAAACCCTAACATCCATTAGATTCATAGGCGACATTCCAATCGCCTAAACGGGATTTTTCCAACCTAGTACCTACTCGATTTCATATTGGGATCATCCACGTTACCTATACGTCCGCACATATTAAACGGCACCCTGACAATCGTATCAGGTTCGTCCGTTCCCTTGAATCCAACCTCCTAGCGGCTCCTTGACAATCGCATTAGGTGCGTCCGCTAACTCTATAACCTCTTTAATAATCTTTCAAGTCAGACTTTCCCCTCAATCACACGTAGGTTCATCCCTGAAACTTCACTCATACTAGCGGCTCCTTGACAATCGTATCAGGTGCGTCCGCTCTAACTAACAGTTTTGAACCATATTCCCAGGGTAATAACTCTTCGCCGGCCACTCGTGCTTTTCGCAGCCCTGGCTCGTAACATATAAATGAATAAACTGGTGAAATTTATTTTAAAAAATTTTTTTAAAATTAAATGTTTTTGAAGTACCTGTAAAATGTTCACCTAATTTGGCCGAAATCGTCTCGAGTTGCTGGTTTCATTTTTATTTTTTTTAATTATATGACTAATGCTAATGTTACCGCTTACGACTAACGAATCGGGAAGTTCTTTGTGTGGCTCGTGGAGAGTCACACACAAAATAAAACTAGCTGGTTATTGTTGCTCGCTCGCTTCGCGAGCTCGCGGGTGGAGTTGTTGTTGCTCGCTCGCTTCGCGAGCTCACGGGTAGGACTGCTCTTGCGAAAGGGTTAGTGGTACGCATTGCTAGTGAGGCATACAGCTATTAATGGTTTTTTTTTAATTTTGTGTGTGACTCTCCACGAGCCACACAAAGAAATTCCCGATTCGTTAGTTGTAAGCGGTAACATTAGCATTAACTGCATAATTTAAAAAAAAGAAATATATATAATTACGTTTGTTTTTTTGGTGGAAAATGTCCATCCTCTCGTATAAATTGCATTGTTGAATGAACTTCTTTCGAAAAAAACTAAAAAATTTAAAAAACTGCTTGACCAATATGGACCAAAATCTAATCAGCTCTAAGTTACGACGGGGCACATCTATTGCATCATTCATCATTCTGATCGCATTATTACTTTTTCAGAAAACGTTAACGAAAAATTTGATACCATACAAACGGACATACGCGCGCGCGCGCACACACAAACACACGCACACACACATACAAACATTTTGATAAAAATAGTCTAAAATGACTCCAATGACCATGAAACGTGAAGATCTGTTAAAAATTCGATTTTCGATTTTCGGGGTAAAAAAACATTAATAGCTGTATGCCCCACTAGCAATGCGTACCACTAACCCTCTCGCAAGAGCAGTCCTACTCGCGAGCTCGCGAAGCGAGCGAACAACAATAACCAGCTAGTTTTTATTTTGCGATTCGTACGTTTTAAGAAGATTATATGTTTTCAGGGAATGTGATTATAACACTGTATTGGGCATATAGAGTATGCCCAACCACATGACGTATGTAGTCTTCTGAATTTTTCAAGAAAAAAAAAATTTTTTTTTTTAAACTAAAAAACTAAAAAACTACTTGACCAAACTTGACCAAACTTGACCAAAATCTTATCAGCTCTAAGTTGCAGCGGGGCACTTCGAATGCATCATTCATTATACTGATCGCGTTATTACTTTTTCTGAAAACGTTAACGAAAAATTTGATACCATAGAAACGGACATACGCGCGCGCACACACACACACACACACACACACACCGACATTTTGATAAAAATAGTCTAAAATGAATCCAATGACCATGAAACGTGAAGATCTGTTAAAAATTCGATTTTCGATTTTCGGGGTAATTACCATAACTTCCCTATGAATCGGGAAGTTAAAAAAACCATTAATAGCTGTATGCCCCACTAGCAATGCATACCACTAACCCTCTCGCAAGAGCAGTCCTACCCGCGAGCTCGCGAAGCGAGCGAGCATCAATAACCAGCTAGTTTCGTGAGAAACCTTCACGCCGCGGGGAGCGTCTCGTGTTCGTCCCGCGTAGTATCCTGCGCCCGTTCGCGGAAAATCTGCATCTTTTGCCGGTTGTCGCAGGCTCATAGAGTCATTCGAGTCATCAACGAACGCGAAGATTTAATACGGCACCTTTCGTGCCTGGCGCCCGAATATTCACGAGATTCCCGGGAAACGACGAGTCTGCGCACAACTTCTGTACCGTGTGGACCGTATTTCGTGCGGCCGAACGCGGCCCGGCCTCCTGGCTTGTATACGCCCGATGTCGTCACGGTTTTCGCCCTTCTGGCGGGTACTGATTGCTAAACGACGTGACAATAGATGACATATTGGTGGCTTCGTCTTTATACGACAATTTGCGCAAATATCATCTCCGCTTGAATGTGGAAAAGTGCGTCTTTGCTGTCGAAGAACTTGAATTCCTTGGATACACAGTAAATGCAAAGGGCATTCGAAGAAAGGCGAAACACGAAGAAGAATCGGGATTCGAAGAATCCGTGTCCGAAATGAGCCTCCGCGGAACGCGAACGGCCAGGAATTCGGACACAGGAAATAACGGGGACTACCCTCGCGGCAGGGCGGATTACGCAGGTCGAAACTAACGAAGCGGAATTTGGCTCTATGTCATTTATTAAAAGAATCAATCGTCGATGTTACAATTTGGCAGCCACGTGGCCGTGAACCGGGAGCCCGCTCTCCTTATGCACTTTTGCGACGGCTGTTCGTTCGCGGAGCGCGTTCTTCGTTCGATACCGTTCGCGAAATTATAGGTCGTCAGTACTGTGTTAGCCTCCGCTGCGACGGAAATTCGGACGGCGCGACGGATTTTTGCGCTGAATATTCCGCGGTCGTACGAGTCTGGGGGACTCGTAGCCTCCGTGCGTTCGCGTGCGAAATCGAATGCCCGGCCGCTGTTCGCCATTCGATACTATTTCGCGGAGCTATACGATTTCCGACGCGACTCCTGAGGAAGACTTCCGGCGCGAGGAGGGAAACGATACTCTCTGTCTCAAAGCATCCTTAAAACGGACGCAAGCCAAATTACGAGGACGAGGCGCATCCGCGTCGTCCTCATCCAAAAATGGACGAGCCACCGCCAATATAGAGTCGTGGAATCACTGGTCGACTTACCATGGTTGATCGAAATGAGCCTTCTGCCCTTCGGTAATTCGGATCCGATCCGGAATTCGGTTCGGTCAGGGCACGGTAGCAACGGACTTTCCTCCGGCCACAAAACCCACTCGCGACTCGGACTTTAACCTTTCGGGAATCGGAAATGAAAACTCGGGACTTCGACGAGACTACATCCTCGTCATTCGTAAACCAGCGCGACAGTGATCCCGCGATCCGCATCGATCGAGAGCAACGATTCTTGTCCTCCCCCCACTCTATTGGCCCTACCGAATATCCGATTGGCGTTCTCCGCTACGCGACTCGATGGTCGTAGGATCGTATCCACGGACAGGTCCTTGGGCCCCAGACCTGTATCCTACTCCAAATAATCGCCCTTTCGACGACCGGGAAGAACCATTCTTCCCCCTCGAATTCTTCCCGCCACCCCCCGCCGGGATTCAGTGCGAACGAGGTGAGACGATGACCGGACCACCCATATACGATAACTGAACTGAATCTCACTGTCCCGGTACATCGTCTCCGTGGGTGGAGATTTCCCCCAAATGTACCGGTACCGGATTTTCGCTAATTTGTGGTCATTGTTTCTCCGTGAAGATCCTTGAGTGTGCCCTAGGCACGTTCCTGGAATGTCGCCGTACTCGGCACACACAATAGATGGCGTTATTTGATTGTATCGTTTGGGAAGTCTTTCCTCCAGAAGCGCTCTCTCGTCGACGAGTGTTTTCATGACCGTTCGAGGTTGGTCCGGTTCAATATTTGCAGTTATTTAACCGTTTTCGCAAAACGAGGTGAAGTCACACACTTGCAACGTCACGAAGATTCACAGTGTGTTATATTTATTTTATGTTTTGTAACGAATGTTGGTCGAGAGATTGTGCCGACTCAGCCGGGTGCCGAGGTTCGCCGTCCACGAATGAGTATTACGCAAATGTTATGAAATAAATAATATTTATTCTCGTCACTTATGAACTATGTATTTACAAGAAAGGCCCTCGCCGGGCCGACGCGATGTGAGAATATGTGTGAGCCGCAGTCGGCGATCTTAACGAGGCGCGGAGTCGTGTTGCGGGGTGTGAACCACGAGCACGTAGGGCCGGTCAGGAATATCCCGGGTGTGAACCACGAGGATCGGAGATACAAGCGTGCAGGGTGTGAACCACGAGCACGCAGGGTCGGTCAGGAAGATCCCGGGTGTGAACCACGAGGATCGGAGATACAAGCGTGCAGGGTGTGAACCACGGGCACGTAGGGGCGGTCAGGAATATCCCGGGTGTGAACCACGAGGATCGGAGATACAAGCGTGCAGGGTGTGAACCACGTACACGGCTTGCCGGTCAGGAATATCCTGGGTGTGAACCACGAGGATCGGATTGGTGAGAAGCGGTCGGAAGGAAGCCTGGTTCCCGTTGCTGTGTATGACTGCGTTCGTGGAGTGGCCACTAGTAGCTGTCGTCACTTGCTCGGAGATCCCGACTGTCTTACTCCGGCTCCGTGGCGTGCATTTATACCCCGCGAATCTAATTCTACTCGCGAGAATCTCGAGTCCGCGGTGGCCATCTCGCGGTTGTCGCGGTAGTTCTCGCGGCTCGGCGCATAGTGCCAGCGAGAACATATGTGCTCTCGGTTGCCGTCTCGCAGGTGTTGTCGCGGCATTCGTGACCACGCGCATGGCGGGGAGAAGGGAATTCTCGCGCCTCCGATGTATTCGTTACAGTTTTTGTAAATTAAGATTCCTTTCAGAGGAAGACAAAATGATCTTGGATCATTTAGAGCATAACATAAACCTGTAAGGATTCGAGTGACCGTGGCCCATGCGGATTGAAGCAGGGTATCCTGTTGTAGAAAGGGACGCAATTTATGATTACGGTGCGGACGTAACTTCAGGCTATTTTTGAGATTTAGCAGAACTTTCTGTTTTATAATCATTTGTTAGGGATTTCGTATTTTAGCTAAAGGTCTCAAGCGAGGGCTCAAGGCGAGAGTACCTCCACGAACTGACCAGTTTCCCTCACCTTGTCGCCTCTTGAAGGGCGGGCGTTAATTTTAACAAAGTTATGATTGGTTTTCGGAAGTAACTGCCTACGATGCGGAAACGTATACAGGGTGTTTACCTACAGGTGGGAGAAAATTTAAGGGGTGGTTCTCGACGATAATATAAGACGAAAATAAAGAATTAAAAAATTGCGATTTCGACTTCGTTAATTAGATATTAGCAATTAAAAATTGGCCCAAAAAGCGGCAACATTTCGTCACAGATGTACGTTGCGTACGTCACACAGGCGCGCGACACTCGTATCAAGTGACAAACGCATGCAAACCTTGGTTCTCATTTGGGGCCCCAGCAAGGTGAACTCGTTACAATCCACAAGAGCATTTTTATTATCCGCCCTATGGAATTATCGAGTAGAAGGGGTCAATGCCCTTTCACTTTGAAATTCTTGCACTATAATTGTTCATAACACCGTACATAATACACTGAAACAAACCACTTTAAAATGGTATCCATTGGGTCCATAAATGTTGAATAAAATCCTCACAAATGCAAGTATCCAGAAAAATGCACATACATACTGGAATCGTTCACAGCTAATTCACGTTTGATGCACGTCAATTTGACTTTCTCACACAAATATAAAATATCAGTGAAATTACTGTGAAGTACACCCACTTAATTAATACCCTAATTCAATGTTTTAAGATAATGGTCAGAAAATGTGTTTCTGCGAGGAGACAGCTGACGTGATGAATATCACACACATGAGACACTTGGCGGTCACAGACAGAATGAGAAAGAGTCACGAAATTCATGAAAACAGGATAGAGAATGTATTGGTATAGCAACGTGTGATGTTTGGGCGGGAATTTGCTGTAGATCTTCATTTGTTTTATCGATCTGGCATTGACCTCACAGCTGTCTTGAATCAATGTGCATACGAACGTGAACGTGTACAAACGTGATTCTCCTCGCAGAAACACTTTTTCTTAAAATATGGAATTAGGTTATTAATTAAGTGGGTGTACTTCACAGTAATTTCACTGATATTTTATTTTTGTGTGAGAAAGTCAAATTGACGTGCATCAAACGTGAATTAGCTGTGAACGATTCCAGTATGTATGTGCATTTTTCTGGATACTTGCATTTGTGAGGATTTTATTCAACATTTATGGACCCAATGGATACCATTTTAAAGTGGTTTGTTTCAGTGTATTATGTACGGTGTTATGAACAATTATAGTGCAGGATAAGGATTTGTGGATTTGTGTGAGAAGAATTTCAAAGTGAAAGGGCATTGACCCCTTCTACTCGATAATTCCATAGGGCGAATAATAAAAATGCCCTTGTGGATTGTAACGAGTAGGTAGGTTCAATGTCGTCCAACGATTTTTTAAACATTTTCACCTTGCTGGGGCCCCAAATGAGAACCAAGGTTTGCATGCGTTTGTCACTTGGTACGAGTGTCGCGCGCCTGTGTGACGTACGCAACGTACATCTGTGACGAAATGTTGCCGCTTTTTGGGCCAATTTTTAATTGCTAATATCTAATTCACGAAGTCGAAATCGCAATTTTTTTATTATTTATTTTCGTCTTATATTATCGTCGAGAACCACCCCTTAAATTTTCTCCCACCTGTAGGTAAACACCCTGTATAAGAACGCAGTGAAGAAGCAACGGCGCTGTCGTTGCAACGCGGACGAAAGCTCATATTGAATATACGTTTCTTTAAAATCCGAATCTTTATTGTTTTTACGGGTGTACATACAAATCTAAACGAGTAAACGAAATACGCGGACTTCGCACAAGTCCTAAAAAAACACGAGCTGCTACATGGCGACGATACAAGCTCTTGAAGCAAAAACGAAAAGATACACAAAACTATGACGTCTCCCCTTTTTTACGTGGGGAATATTGAAATATGTCAAAATTAATTTAATGTTCGAGTATAATCGATTCGATATAATTCAATATTGGTATGTTTCAGTTTGTTTAATGAAACTGTTGTTTATTTGTTTGACACAACATTCTATTATTCTAACCCGTGATCCTCACTTGACGTGTAACATTTAAACCAAATAAACGTATTTTCTTTGTGCTTAGTAATTAGATTACTTCTATTAATAAAGTTCAGTTCGGTTAATTTTGTTTATTAAATTACATAATCTAATAGGTTATGGACCCAGATAACGTGCGCGTTAATCATATGTGAAATAAAATATAAAACAATAGTGAAATATTAACAGAGATTATAAAACATACATTTCAAGTGAAAAATGGGTGATCCGAAAGAAAGAATGAATGCAAAACGAAATATTAAAGTGTTTGACGGAGAACGATATAGTTTTTGGAAATTAAGAATTCGTGCCAAGTTAGCCGAGCTAAATGTTATAAAGGTTCTGGATGAAGAAATTCCACGCAATGTAACAGAAGAGTGGAAAAAAGCTGAGCGGACTGCTAAAGGGGTGATAATGAACTATTTGGCAGATTCTCTCCTGAGTTTTATAACACCGGAGAATACTGTGAAAGAAATTTTTGAAAATTTTAACAGTATATACGAAAGAAAGAGTATTGCGACACAGTTAGCTTTGCGGAAGAAACTCTTAAGCTTAAAATTACAAGGTGACACGTCTTTTATGAATCACTTTACAGTGTTCGATGGTTTAATTACTGAACTAATGGGAGCTGGTGCAAAATTAGAAGAAAGAGATTGTGACGTTGCAAATCGATGACGTCACTTCGCCGTTATGTGGAGCACATTTTTATTAGTGCGAAGGACCGGACCGTGCAATAACGAGACGCGAGACCGGGAAACACAGGATTCGAGAACGTTTCGTGAGGAATTTCCATAATTTAGAGCGCGCACTGACATCTAGCGTGCGCGCCGAGAACGGCAAGTTTCAGGGTCGAGCAACGGACCAGGAAACGGGGCCCCGACCTTCGTCATTTTCCTAAGGAGACGACTCGAACACAGGAGGACGTCCGACGAAAAAAACCAAAATGGCATATATCGAAGCCCCGTGCACGGGCCACCAAAGGATTATCGAGGGCACCCGATCAACCGACTTGGAGGCGCCAAAGGGACAGGAACCCTTACCGAACATCGTATCATTTCGCGGTCCTGACGCCGTCTCATCCCGCCATAAATAAATGAGCCGTTTTCGCGTTAGGGTCCAGGAGTTCGCTGTTACGCGAACGCCGCGCGCGAGTACGGCGCCCTGGGAAATTCGGAAGGAGGTCGGGTGGGGGGAACTAGAATCGATGCGGAACGCGCCCGAAAATCGATGATCACTGTCGCGCTAGCCTCACAAGAGACGCTCTGATTTTGCACCCGGCACCTTACGCACGAGTTCGTAAAGACCCCTTATCGAGAGCTCCCATCGAGACTCTGTGGATAGCGTACGCCGGTCTCGTGTCAGTATCGTGTCCGGAGTGGTACTCCAGGCGGACTTCTCGCTCGCCGCCGAAAAATCACCAACCGAGGAGCCCGGATTATCGCGCGGCGGAAAGAGGCCCACGAGAAATAACGGGCGACGGTGAACGAAACGGTAAGTCGCACAGTTATCCTTTATCGAAATTTTGGTTGCGTGTTGGCTTGAAGTTGTCGCGTGAGGACGAACGTCGTCGTTTCGTTCTCGACCTTTTGCGTAGGCCGATACGCCAAGCATCTCGGGCCGTATCGATGGCCCTTTGAGCAATCTTTCGTAACGTGAGAGTTTCCCCTTAAAATCGCGTAAACGGAAGTTTCCTCGGAGGAGTCGCGTTTCGCGAATATCTCATCCGACGTTCGGTCAACTCCTCGAATCCTGTGTCGTATTGCGTAACGAACGCGTTTCAACTCCGTCGCCGTTCGTATCGTCCGTCGTGTGCTTTGCGTGCGCGCGCTATCGCGACAGTCTCGTATCGCGCCGTCCACCCGCGCTTCGCGGGATCCCGTCCGTCGGGAAATCGTATCGTCGGTACCGGTCATCTGTACCCTTTCGCGCGATCTTAACCAACGACAACCGCGCTGCGACCGACCAACCGTCCGAGATTCTGTATGAAGAGCGCGAGCTCTCGGGTTGCGGTCACGTGACCGCCCTCTTGTACAATTTGACTACCGAATAAAACACCCACTCGAGACCAATTAAGTTGTCGTTGATTCCCCGTGAGATCCGTCCTGCCGTAAGGGCTGTCCTCGTCCTTCCGTGTTCGAACCACCGGACCCCATCGCGTCCTCGTTACGATCCGCGTGCTTCGAAGGTTCGATTTTCGAGTCCGAAATTCGTGTCGTGTTTCGCGTGACACTTTTCACGGTGTCTGGCGCCCGAACAATCTCGCGGAAATTTCGAACCTTCGGACGTCCTTTGTCTCGGGCGGCCCGCGGCCCGGCCTAAGGGCCTGTAAAAGCCCGAAGGTCGCTCGATCGGAGGTTTCCTAGCCTCCGCTCGCGAGCGGCGTGACAAATTGGCGCCCGAACAGGGACCTCTCTCTCGAAGGGATTATTGTCTGAGAACGGAGAGAGGCACGTGAAGGGCTGAGGACTCTCACAGGGCTACGCGCGATACGAGAAAGACAGAAAAATTCGCGAGCGCGTAAAAATCGGCGATAGAACGAGACACGGATTCGAGGGTCGACGAGATATTCGCGAAGGACGACGCCAGGAGAAACACGCTCAATCACGTTCGTTGCGTTTAGCGATTTTCTCCGTGCGTTCCCCGTAGGAAAAGAAATAAAATAGCGAGCCAGCTACGCCTTGTTCTGGAAGTTGCATAACTTATGAAATATTCTAGTGTTCGTCCTAATTTATTATATTGTAAATTTTGTGGAATTTTGTAAAATTGGTGTTGAAGAACGATACTTGAATCTCGCGCTCAAGGTGTGTCACGAGAAAATGTCGCGATCGATGCGGGATCGATTCCCCGTTTCTTGTTTTCGTCGTTCGACCGCAGAAAATGACAGCCTTCGCGTCTAATGATTTGCGCTTCACTTCTGTCTGAATGTTCAAAGCGTGTGAATCTTATCGTATTGTCTGGTCAGTTTCTTGTAGAATACATTGTACTCATTTTTCACCAAATACACGTCTGTGTTCATAAATAAGAATATAAACTGAATTTCTCAAAAATTGGTAAAGAGTGTACGTCTTCAGGTGTCGTGAACGTAACGGCGGTTTCGAAAATCGAAACCGTTTCCCTTTGTCCCGCACGAACTCGAATTCCTGCGTGTTTGTCGCGTAGTTTGAAAATTTTTTTTGTTTTTTTTTTTGTCATATCTCGCGCGAGTTCGAGACAAAGGAGAGCAAGGTCGCTCCGGCCGATTTGCTTATTGATTTGTGGCCCAAAGTCAGCGTTGTGTGGTACGGTACCGTGTTGCGGCCGTGCGAAACTCCGAAAATAAATCGGGATAATACGGCCTAATATCGCGACGGTTGACAACCACGGGCTCCGTTCTGGTAACGTTACGGCCGTGAGCTCGAGGGGGGACGGCCCCGCGTCCGGACGCAACTAGTAAACAACGCGCGCCTAGCAGACTCTCGCTCGAGTACGGTTCGATACGGGTCTCGCGCTCGTAAACAAATTCGAACAGGTAACGGGTGTCGGAAAAATGTATCGAACAACGTGGCCGAATGATGAAGACGGGCCGTATTATAGCCCATACGAAACGGACGGGGAGGAGGACGCCCGGTCGAATATAAAATTCGATCCGGACGACTCCCTCCCCGGTACCAGCGGGATCACCCTCCAAGTTCCTGAACGCCCGAGACCTTCGATTATAAAACGGCCAGTGGCGACTCCGAAAACGGCCAGCCTATCCCCGCCGGATCGACGAACGCCTGCTTCAGCGTACGAAGTACTGAGGAAATGGCATCTGACCTTCGGAGGAAAGCCGGAGGAAGACGCGGAAGCGTTCTTCACCCGACTTTCGAATATGCGCAGCGTCTGTAATTTGAAAGACGCTGACCTCGTGCGCTGTTTGCCGATTTGCTTCACCGATCTGGCGGCGAGATGGTTTGAGAACTGTCCCCCGATGTCGACCTGGGAAGAATTTGTACGCGAATGGCATAAAAATTTTCGCGATCCAGATTATCAGGAACTCTTGGAGCATGATTTGCGCGTGCGAAAGCAGGGTCCGGACGAACCGGTGCGAGATTATCTCGCGAACATGACTCGCGGTGACCGAGGGTAGAGGGGACGGGCGCGCGGAAGCGGGGTATCGTAGCCCTCCCTCCCGCCCGCGAGAACACCTCGCCACCGAGCGTCGCGTCGCGCAGCCGAACAGCCGCTCGCGCGAAGCTCCGAGCCGAGACCGTCCGACCGCTGCCGGGGAAAGCCGAGCTGTCACGCGGCCGAACGATCAGCCGGCCGCGAACAACACGTGCTGGAACTGTCAGCGCGAGGGACACCGGTCACGAAATTGTCGCGAAAAACCAAGCCTCCACTGCTACCGCTGTGGAGAGCAAGGGGTAACGACAAGAAATTGTCGCCGCTGTACACCAGAAGCGGGAAACGCGATACGAAGCCGCTCGGATGGGCCAGAACGGCCTCGTACCAATTAATATCGGCCCGCGTTGCAGAAACGGAACTCGAACTCGCTCTCGTAACGAAACCGTCGCTCTTTATCGTAAGCGCGCACATCGGGAATCAACTCGTTCACGCGCTAGTGGATTCTGGTTCCTCTCTCTCGTTCGTGAGTCGCGAAACATTAGAATCCGTACGAAACGTCGCGAAAATTACAAAAGCGACAGAACCATGCTATTTTCTTCTAGCGACCGGGGCAATCGATCGCGCAGTAGAGCAAGTTCGTTTTCAATTAACGATAAAAGGCGTAACGTGCGAGATTTTCGCGTATATTCTCGACAATTTAGTTAATCCGGTTTTATTGGGAATCGAGGCAATGCGCAATTCGGTATCGTTGTCGAATACCACCGAGCGATATGGTATTTCGCGTCACGACCGCACGTTGAATTTCCTTTCGGTAACAAAGAGAGCGGTCCTCTCTGTTGCGGCCTGCAGATTCTTACCGCGTCAGAAAAGGAGCGATTACGCGTATTCTTGGAGACCGAGCTTAGCGGTTTCGCGGAAATACCAGGCGTGACGACTCTAACCACTCACCGAACCGATGTTGGCAATAATAGACCGATTAAACAACGATATTACACGGTTTCGCCGAAAGTTCAGGAGGCGATCTATAAAGAAGTAGATTCGCTTCTGGAACAAGGCGTTATCGAGCCGTCGCAAAGTGAGTGGTCCAGTCCGATCGTCATGGTGAAGAAATCAAACGGCAAATATCGTTTTTGCCTTGATTTTCGTAAAGTCAACGAAGTATCCAAGAAAGACGCGTACCCGCTACCGATTATGTCGAGCATTCTAGACAAATTACGAGCCGCGAAATACATTTCCACCCTCGATTTGAGCCAAGCGTACTTCCAAATCCCGCTTGACGAATCAAGCAAAGAAATCACCGCGTTTACCGTGCCGGGGAAAGGGTTATTTCAATTTAAACGAATGCCGTACGGGCTCACGGGAGCCCCAGCCACATTTCAACGACTTTTGGATAAATTAATCGGACCGGAAATGGAGCCTCACGCTTTCGCGTATTTAGATGACATTATCATCGCGACTACAACATTCGAAAGTCATCTCGAATGGCTCCGCCGGGTTTTAGATAAAATAAAAACGGCAGGATTAATAGTGAACCCGGAAAAATGCGAATTCTGCAAAGAGGAAGTGCGGTATCTCGGGTTTGTGGTAAGCGCGGAGGGGTTAAAGGTCGATGCAGAGAAAGTCGCGCCCGTCGTAGCGTATCCGGCTCCGAAAAATATTAAACAACTGCAGCGATTTCTCGGGATGGCCTCGTGGTATCGCAGGTTCATTCCGAACTTCGCGACGGTAGCGGATGCATTAAATAAATTATTGCGGAAAAACGCGACGTGGGAATGGGAGGCTGGACAACAATCCGCCTTCGAGAAATTACGAGCGTTAATCGCGACTGCCCCTACCCTCGCGTGCCCTCACTTTGAGATACCGTTCGTCCTGCAGACAGACGCGAGTACGGTAGGGCTTGGAGCGGTTTTGGCTCAAGAAATCGAGGGAACGGAAAGGGTAATCGCGTTCGCGAGTAGATCTTTGAACGCGGCAGAAAGAAAATATTCCGCGACCGAACTAGAATGCCTCGCTATCGTGTGGGCCGTACAGAAATACAGACCGTACCTCGAAGGTTACAAATTCACGATCGTGACGGACCACAGTAGTTTACGGTGGTTACGTCAATTGAAAAACCCTTCGGGACGACTTGCGCGCTGGGCCTTGCAATTGTTAGAATACGATTTCGAGATTAAATATCGGCAAGGAAAACTCAATCACGTACCAGACGCACTCTCGCGTATGTACGAGGGAGCCGACTCGGGGGAAGGGGAATTCGCGTTAACATCAGCGGCCGTGACAACGCTCGGATGGTATGAGAAAAAATTTCGCGAGGTAAAAGAGAATCCGAGTAAATTCCCGAACTGGTCAATTCGCGAGGGGCAACTTTTTCGTCGTAGATCCGATCCATTGATTGCCGAAATTCTCGGGGCAGACTTGGACGAGTGGAAACTCGTCGTCGCGTCTGACGCAAGAATAGAAATTTTAAAAGAGGCTCACGACGAAAGGCAAGCGGGTCACATGGGAGTAGAAAAAACGTATCATCGAATTGCTACTCGATATTATTGGCCAGGGATGTTTCGAAGCGTAGTTGAATACGTCCGACGCTGCCCCACCTGTCAAGTGACAAAGGTGAAGCAAACCCTTCCACCCGGGTTAATGAGACAGCGTCGCATCGGAGCACCCTGGACAGTAGTCGCGACCGATATTATGGGCCCGCTTCCCCGTAGTCGTGCAGGTTTTTCGTACCTGCTAGTAATTCAAGATATCTTTACAAAATGGATAGAATGTTGTCCCCTCCGAAAGGCCACAGGGGCGAGAATTTCAGAGGCACTCGAAGATCTCGTGTTCTCGCGATGGGGAACACCCGAAACTTTGATCACTGACAACGGTACCGAGTTTGTAAACAAAGCGATTCACGAGCTCGCGAAAGATTATGGTATCGCGATTAGAACAACGCCGCCGTACCACCCACAAGCGAACCCCGTGGAACGCGTCAACCGTGTATTAAAAACAATGATCGTAGCCTACCTCGATCGAGACCATCGCGACTGGGATGCGAATCTTCCCCAATTTCGTTTCGCGTACAACACGGCCTACCACACTGCGCTGCAAGCGACACCTGCATTTTTGAATTTCGGACGAGAACCGAAACCGGCAGCGTGCGTGTGTGCGAGCGAAGATCCACGCGCGGATCTCGAGGTGGAACCCACGGAAGCGTGGTCGGAAAGAATGTCGCATTTGGCTACGTTACGTCATTGGGTCGCGGAAAATTTAGATAGCGCGTACGAAACGCAAGCGCGGTATTACAATCAGGGTCATGAGGACAGGCAATATAAAGAAGGAGATCTCGTTCTTCGACGCCTCCGCGTCCTCTCGTCGGCCGCGCAAAACATCGCGGCAAAATTATGCTCCAAATTCAGCGGTCCCTTCGTAGTCGCGAAAAAATTGTCGTCGGTGGTCTACCAACTGAGTACCACCGAAGGGGTAGACGCGGGAAAAGCTCACGTGAGCGACCTAAAGACGTACACTCCACCAACAAATGCGAGCGCAGCGAACAATGCCCTAGATGATTGGAACATTCCAGATGACGGAGTTATGGAGCCTGATGAGCGTCGAACAGACGCGAGAGGATATCGCAGACGATCTCGAACCCCTGATCTTCGAGATGCGGGAATTGGAGAAATACTTCCTCCAAGATCCGGGAGCCGGAGCAGAAATAAACGCGCCGAAACGTTATCGTCGGCTCGCCCAGGAAATGGGGAAAGCGGTGAGAAATACGGAGGCGCTCCAACGCCTCATCCGTTACCCCCCGGTACCCCTTGCGACACTGGCAAGGGACGCCAAGGTAGAGGACCTGCTAGGTCCCCTCGTAGGAGCGGAAGAAGAAGAGGGGCTAGAGAAGCTCCCGGAAAAAGTTAAGACAACGGAGCAACCCCCTCCGTTACGCGAGGGATGGCTCATGGCTTTCTCGGAGGAGGAAGAGACACCGCCGGAACAATCACGTGATTCAACACCAACAAGAGAATCACGAAGGGAGCTACCGACGGCGCGAGAAGAACAGCCGAATCAAAACCGGAACACCCCTCACACCCCACCAACACGGAAAGTAACGCCCACAGTACGACCACGAAACCTGGGGCACGGAGAACACGTTGTGAAAACGCGACAGGAAAAATCGGCTAGCTGGGGCCAATATGAGAAATGGCTAGAAGGTGTGACGTCCGTCACTTTATTCCCTCCTCATTTTTGTGACATACGTGTTCACATATACACACATTCTGTAACGTGTTCCTTAAACGATACGTCATCAAACAGGAATTTCGTTCTGCTCCAATGAATTCGGAAACAATAGGAAGCTGCTCGCTCAAGCGTGAGACTCTTCTATTTCCCCCACAAAACCCACTGCCTGCTCTCTGAAGCATGAAATCTATTGTCATTTCCCCCACTAAATCCACCTGGCAGTAGCTCTATAAAAGCCAGAGTCAAAGAGCAGGAAGGCAGTTAGTATTCAGTCGAAGAGCAGTTTCCAATCAAACAAGTCACTTAGAATAGTCATTCGCAGTCAAGCAGTCGTTCATTCGCTCATCGAACAGTCGTGGAAGAAGTCATCCAGCATAAACCAACAGTTACGACGATTCAACCTCCTAAACGAAATAGTTCTCGTTGATGAAACGAATCGGGACGCTGTAAATTATTTATAGTTGGTCGCCGTAATCTGAGAGAACACCACCTTCTCCTAAAATTTCCTAACGAGCGACGTGTGCGCGAGTGCGTGTGTGTGTGTCGTGGGGTCGCGTCATCGGCGAGGTTGAGAGTTGCCCATCGGACCCCTTTAACCTTCTTCCTCTCGAACTAGGCGGACTTGGTCCTGCCATTCGAGCCAACGATCCAACCCTGAACTAGGCGGACTTGGTCTGGCCGTTCAGGCTCCTTCCACTTCACGGTCAGGCGGACTTGGTCCAGCCGTCCGGGATCCCTGAAGCTCTCTCTTTCTCCTTCTCCCTCTCTCTCTCTCTCGCTGGGAACGAACCCCCGCCGCGCAGCGTACCCCGCAGTAAAACGCCGTAACAAATAGCTTTCGCGCTACTCTCCCATTCAATTTCCCCTTTCGGATCTATCAATCGCGTCATAATTCGACACTTTTCTGTGATCCATCTCATTACCTCTCGAACCCTAATTTCGGGACGTAACATTGGTGACAGCAGCGGTGGGATTCGAATTGCTCAACGGAGCACCCACAATTGCCAGTTCGCATAATCTCCAACATACACGATGTCGCAAATCTCAAATCCAAGCGAACCCGCATCTGCGCGCTCGGTCCTCAACGAGGCCTCCGCGAGGGAGCGCGTTTTATTGGAACAACTCGAAGCAATGGGACGAAGACACCAAGAGCTACTCGAAAAATACAACGCGCAGGTTAACAAAGCGCAGACTCCTGAGCAAGTCCCCATTGTCAAGCCCGAACCCGCGGCAAATCTCACCGTGATTGAAGGGGTGGCCGGCAAACTGAAAAGCCTACAGGAAATGATTGAGAATCTGATGGGCCCAACGAATTCTCACACATCCGAGCACAGCCCGACGCCCGAACCCTCAAGGCCGCTGGACAGGATCGCTCACAGAATAGAGACACATTCATCCCGGGAATGCGGACGAATTACGCTAAAAGACGCCGTGGAAACCGTTCCTCACTTCGATGGTGAAAATATCACGGTTTTCCAGTTCGCGCGGGCATGTAAGCGGGCTCGCGAATTACTGCCCGCGAAAGCCGAACCAAATTTGGCCAAACTCCTGCGAAATCGACTGAAAGGACACGCAGCTCTGGCCGTCGAAGACCAAATACACCATTCAGTGGACGAACTAATCAACAGGCTAAGATACGTTTTCTCACCCTCAAAAACTCCTAACCATTACCGTGGTGAATTGGCCAATATCATTAAAGAACCCAGGGAACACATCCTCGACTATATAGCAAGAGTCAAGGATCTAAACTCCGCTATCATCGACGGCGAAAAGGAACGATACGGCACGCTGAGCACCAACCACGTCAACGACATCGACGACCTCACCCTCGAGTCCTTCCTGGACGGGTTACCTCCCACCATGAGGGCTCGAATTCGTCACGAGGGTTGCTACGGTCTAGCCGAAACTTTCGACTCCGCCATCCAAATCACCAAGGAGATGGAAAGAGACAGCCGAAGATTCTCGACGACCCCGCGAACAACACCAACCACGTGCCAAATATGCCTCAGGCCGGGACATGAGGCCCGCGCCTGCCGAAACCACGGACCTTCCCGCGACTACGGACCGCCCCGTGACCCCGTACATGACCTCCGAGGTCAATCCGCTCGCTGGGCAGACCCACCACGCCGTGCCGTCAACAACGATACGACCGACACGCGCACCAATCAAGCCGCGGGAATAAAGATCTGTGCCTACTGCAAAGCTGCAGGGCACCTGATCTCCGAATGTAGGAAACGAGCCTACAACAACCAACGGTTCCAGGGAAACGAGAATCGCCCACAAGAAACTACGAGCGCGCCTTGTGGAGCACCGGCACAGCAGACGCGTTCCGCCCTCCCGATAATCGCGGAACAGGAGGACCAAGACGAACTCGAGCATGCACAGTCAAACTGAAATCAGTTCTGCTCGTACCCGCAGTAATGCTGCACTCCGACGACCTAAAGGAAGCAACAGAAGCCATGGTCGACACAGGATCTGAAATTAATATCATAAAGCGAGAAGCTTTAACTAAACCTGAGCTGACGAACATTCGAGAAAAAGTGAGCATCACGGGTATTACAAACCATACCATCACCACTCTCGGCACGTTCGAACTTAACATATTCAACCACAAGGTGATATTCCATGTCGTCGCTGACGACCTACCAATTCCTCAAAAGGGCATCATTGGCTCCGAATTCTTCCGAAATCAATCCGTCGACATCGTTTATTCGGAAAGCTGCCTCCGTTTCCATGGCATCACTATTCCATTTCTCAATCGCGAACAGATCACGCTCCCGGCAAGATCCAAAACGGTCATTCCAGTACACATCGTAAATCCAAACCTTGACGAAGGCTACGTGCCGCGCCAAGACCTCGGCGAAGGAATCCACCTAGGACACGCCGTAATTAAATCAAAGCAAGGGAAAGCCTACCTACCCGCAGTCAACACAACGAATCGAAATATCATACTGCGGGAACCCAACGTCGAACTCGAGGAGTTCGAGGAATTCGAAGAACCTCTACCAATTCCTTCTTCACAGACCTCTTCTAATTCTTCTATTTCTATTTCGTCCACCACAGTGCACCCACCCACTGAATCTTTACCAAATCCGGGTGCGTTGTGCGTGCGATCTCAGTCTTCTCCAGAGGCATGCGAACCTAATTCCACTAATCCTAATTCTACTAATTCTAATTCTACTAATTCTCGCATGCCCTATTTCAAAGAATCCAAGTCGATTCTATCTATTTCCAGAATCTGTGAAGGAAAACTCCCCGAGGATACGACGAATCCCACCCCGTTATTCCCTTGCCAAGATACCGAACCTCCACCACCATCCGACACAAACCCGTATGCCAACGACCGTGTAACTGAAATCATGAAACGCCTAAGCACGGAACACTTAAATGCAGAGGAAAAAGACAGCGTCAAAAACCTCGTCGAGGAATACAACACCATATTTCACCTACCCGAAAGTCAACTCGGGCACACCAACGCGATAACCCATCGAATAACAACGACGGATAACCAGCCAATAAACATGAAACAATACCGCTTTCCACCCATTCATAAGGAAGAGATGAACAAACAAGTCAATGAACTCCTCGAGAACGATATCATACAGCCATCGATATCACCGTATAATTCTCCCATCTGGATAGTCCCTAAGAAACCGGGGCCGGACGGTCAGAAAAAATGGCGAATGGTAATCGACTACCGACTGCTGAATGCCAAAACCATACCCGACGTCTACCCGTTGCCCAATATTACGGACATACTAGACCAATTGGGCGGCGCTAAGTATTTCTCCGTCTTCGACTTGGCATCAGGATTCCACCAGATCCCAATGGACGAATCGGATACACAAAAAACAGCATTCTCGACCCCCCACGGGCACTACGAGTTCAAACGAATGCCATTTGGCCTGAGAAACGCCCCAGCCACCTTTCAGCGATTAATGGATCACGTTCTCTCCGGGCTCCAAGGAATCGAAATGTTTGTATATTTGGATGACATAGTCGTATACGCGAGCTCCATCAGAGAACACGAAATCAAATTCAGAAAATTAGCTGCAAACCTACTCAAAGCCAACCTCAAACTACAACCAGGAAAATGTGAATTTCTACGGAAGGAAGTGGCATACTTGGGGCACATCATTACCGAGAATGGAGTTCGACCGGACCCGAAAAAAATAGAGGCAGTAGCACAGTTTCCTGTACCTAATAACCCCAAGAAAATCAAAGCTTTCCTCGGACTCATCGGATACTACAGGAAATTTATACCAAATTTCTCAAAAATCGCCAAACCCCTCACCAACCTCTTGAAGAAGAAAAACAAGTTCTCCTGGGGCCCTAAGGAACAAGAATCGTTCGAATACTTACGACAACAGCTAACCACCCAACCGATTCTACAGTTCCCCGATTTCGCAAAACAATTTCACGTCACAACGGACGCATCCTGCAACGCCATCGGTGGAGTACTCAGCCAAACCATCGATAAGAAGGAACTACCAATATCTTACGCCTCCAGAACCCTGAACACTGCAGAAGAGAATTATTCAACGATCGAGAAAGAGCTCCTGGCCATTGTCTACTGCGTGGGACACTTCAGGCCCTACCTATACGGCAAACCCTTCATCCTGTTCACCGACCACAAACCACTGGTGTGGCTACACAACGTAAAGGATCCGACGTCCCGTTTAGTCAGATGGAGACTAAAACTAGCAGAATACGACTACGAAATCCGCTATCAACCAGGAAAAACCAATTACATCGCAGATGCGTTATCACGCATCGCCCACACAAAAATGCTACCCATAAGAGCCCGATCAACCAGCAATAGTGACTCAGACGAAGAAGAACCCAGCCCGAAGAGACATAGACACTCCACACCATCAAACCAGGATACACCGTCACGAGGGTCAACAACACCGTCAAACGAATCAACGAGTCAGTCAAACACAGGTAGCACAACACCGAATACACAAACCTCCGAACGCGTAGGAGACGACAGCGACTACGTACCAACGGAACCTTTGTCTACCGAGGCATCGACACCGTTAAACGAATCACAGCCAATAGAGTTGCCTGACGAACAGACCGATACAGATTCTATACTCACCATCTCGTCGGAAGAAGATGAACCATCACCCGCCATAACACTCGACGAAGAACCCGGCCTCCAAATCATTGAATCCAATGATCCATTGACCTTGATCAACGACAACCATGTGTTCTTCGTCACCACAAAAGGAGAACCTTGCGACGCAGGAGCGAAAGAACTCGAGCGCGGCAATGTCCTTCCACGAGGAATGCAACTGACACTCGGAAGAGCCCGAGTATTCGACAATAAAAACAGAGTTCTGATAGCTCTAGCACTGCAAGAAAGAGTCCGAATGCAACCCGATCCATCTATCCTGGAAGAGTGCATTTCCTCCCTGCGAGACGTCGTAGGCGAAATGGGCCTTCAAACAATTTGCATCGCGAAACAACCGATGCTTGGAACGGAGCCCTGGAATCTAATACTAGAACTATTGAAAGAATATCTCTCAGAACTAAATATCAAAATAACAGTCACCTCACAGACAGTCAGGATCCCCGACGAAACGGAACGACAGGACATCATTAAAGAAAACCACTGCTCCGCCATAGCCGGCCACAAAGGAGTCACAAAAACATACAACCGAACACGCCAACAATACTTCTGGAAAAATATGAAAAGGGATATACAAACCTTCATTCAAAACTGCCTCAAATGCCAGCGGAAGAAACTAGTGCGCGTGAAAACCCGCCAACCATTGGTAATAACCGATACCCCAGGATCAGCATTCGACAAAGTAGCTATAGACATCGTAGGACCCCTACCACACACCAGAAAAGGAAATATATATATACTCACAATCCAGGACCTCCTCACCAAATTCTCCTTGGCAATTCCGTTGGGTGACGCAAAGGCTACGCGAATCGCAGACGCGTTCATCAAAGAATTTATTTGTCGCTTCGGAATACCCCGAGCGATCCTTACTGACCGAGGCACCAATTTTGTAAGCACCTTCATAAAAACGATCACGAAGAGATTCAAAATCCGGCACTGCAAATCCACGTCATTCCACCCACAAACCAACGGCTCCATAGAAAGATCACACCATACACTCGCAGAATATCTGAAGATGTACGTAACAAACAACAAAGAATGGGACGAATGGACAAACCTAGCTTCCTTTTCGTACAACACAAGCGTGCACGAAGGGACACGATACACGCCGCATCAACTAGTTTTCGGCAGGGTTGCTAGAACCCCAACCACGGAGCGTAGAACCGACGACACAGGAGTAGTCACCTACAACAATTACCTCGACAACCTTAATCGAATCATCTCTGAAACTCAAGAAATAGCGCGCACAAATCTGCACAAAGCAAAAGAAAAATCGAAAGAACGCTATGACAAACAAATTCACCCGCACGAATTCCAAGTCGGAGAGTCAATTTTCGTCCTCAATGAACCAAAAAGAGGAAAATTTTCAGACAACTACACAGGGCCGCACACAATACTGGAAGTCCTACCGCAGCGGAATCTAAAAATTACCTGGAGAAGGGGTACCAAAATCATTCACTCCAACAAAGCAAGAAGATCACGCATCCAAGATACTGTCGATCTACCTCGAAGACTGGAGAGAAACACCCCCTCCTAACCTACCCCCTCCACGACTCATCGGAAAATTGGGAGAAAATCCATCCCCCCCCCCCGATGAATATATTCCACATCATCCGCCGAGAACGTTCATTTCACACGCAACCATGTGTCTGAAGATTCAACCTCGTCCCACTGCTGAGGAGAAGAAGAAGAAATACCTGGACATCATATCAGACTTCAAGTGCTACAACGGCACCATATATTTCGACAGCAACAATAATAAAATATGCAAAGAATGCGCGGACGAACTTCCCTCACAAGAAATCAGGGAACAAGAGATAGTACACCAAGCGCACGAAGACATGCCGAACACCTGTTCAAAGTGCGCCGGCAGTATCCTGTCGACTACCCCGTATATAAGATGCATCATATGTGGCATAAAATTAGCCATAGTAAGGACTAGGCGCGGCTTGTTCGTAAATTCGTCGGAACGCGTGGCAAGTCGGAATCAGGAGACACAACCTCCCTACTCTTAACCCTACCCAGGATTTTTCAGCCAGGGATAACCCCCACTAAGTTCACAAATTTACGCGAACAAGAGCAGCCAGTCAAATCATTCAGTCATTTCTCACCCATCGACTACCATGGACGTCAACAACAACACCACTAAGCCGCACAAGAAGACGCACCGAGCGGGCAGGAAGATCCAGCTCAGGAGAATCTTAAGATCTCTCTACGCGAAGGATGACACGGGGGACCCGAGGAACTTCAAATTCCCGGAATTTAAAATTCCAGAAACCAAAAAGGACGAAATCGTCCTATACATACCGTTCCGGATACGAATCCCACCGGAACAACTGGGCCCTACCCGCCAAAACCGGTTGGACGACCTGCGAATCGTGGACGTGCGACCGGACAACCCCGACCATTGGCTGCCCAAACCACGAGGGAAGCCCACGATCAGATCGGTGATCGACATACCGGCGGACCACTACTGGAACACAGGAACGAACACCGTGTGCCCAGGATCGCCTCCACCACGACCGGAAGTGGAGACAGTGACTATTGAATAGTCCCACTATATCCTTTTTTTATTTTTATTTTTCCCCTCCATAGCAGCAGTTCGCGCTATGCGAGTTCCCCCTTTTATTTATTTTCTTTATTATTTTTTTAATTTTTTTTTCCTTTTCTTTTTCTCCTTCTCCATAGCTGCAGTTGCGCTATGCGAGTTCCTTCTTTTTCTCTCTATTATTTTTCTTTTCTTTTTCTCCTTCTCCATAGCTGCAGTTGCGCTATGCGAGTTCCTTCTTCCATTTTTTTTTCTTCTCTCTATTATTTTTATTTCTATTTCCTTTTTTCCCCTCTCCATAGCTGCAGGAAGCGCTATGCGAGCCATAACCCATTGCTACTCGCACTATTGTTATTACTACCACCGACAAGGAGTCGGCAAGGTGCCATATCAATTTCCACGATTCTCTTCTATCATCCGCGATTGGCGAGCACAAAAAAAGCAAATTCCTATTGCTTCGCAACCGAATTTTCCTTTTTTTTCTCCCGAGGGGTGACGTGTGACGTCCGTCACTTTATTCCCTCCTCATTTTTGTGACATACGTGTTCACATATACACACATTCTGTAACGTGTTCCTTAAACGATACGTCATCAAACAGGAATTTCGTTCTGCTCCAATGAATTCGGAAACAATAGGAAGCTGCTCGCTCAAGCGTGAGACTCTTCTATTTCCCCCACAAAACCCACTGCCTGCTCTCTGAAGCATGAAATCTATTGTCATTTCCCCCACTAAATCCACCTGGCAGTAGCTCTATAAAAGCCAGAGTCAAAGAGCAGGAAGGCAGTTAGTATTCAGTCGAAGAGCAGTTTCCAATCAAACAAGTCACTTAGAATAGTCATTCGCAGTCAAGCAGTCGTTCATTCGCTCATCGAACAGTCGTGGAAGAAGTCATCCAGCATAAACCAACAGTTACGACGATTCAACCTCCTAAACGAAATAGTTCTCGTTGATGAAACGAATCGGGACGCTGTAAATTATTTATAGTTGGTCGCCGTAATCTGAGAGAACACCACCTTCTCCTAAAATTTCCTAACGAGCGACGTGTGCGCGAGTGCGTGTGTGTGTGTCGTGGGGTCGCGTCATCGGCGAGGTTGAGAGTTGCCCATCGGACCCCTTTAACCTTCTTCCTCTCGAACTAGGCGGACTTGGTCCTGCCATTCGAGCCAACGATCCAACCCTGAACTAGGCGGACTTGGTCTGGCCGTTCAGGCTCCTTCCACTTCACGGTCAGGCGGACTTGGTCCAGCCGTCCGGGATCCCTGAAGCTCTCTCTTTCTCCTTCTCCCTCTCTCTCTCTCTCGCTGGGAACGAACCCCCGCCGCGCAGCGTACCCCGCAGTAAAACGCCGTAACAAATAGCTTTCGCGCTACTCTCCCATTCAATTTCCCCTTTCGGATCTATCAATCGCGTCATAATTCGACACTTTTATGTGATCCATCTCATTACCTCTCGAACCCTAATTTCGGGACGTAACAAAGGAAAGTCGCGAACGACAATAAAAGACCCAGACGCCTGCTGGAACTGCGGGCAGCATGGGCATGTCCGCAGCCAGTGCGGCAAGAAGATCCGGCCACACTGTTTTCGGTGCGGAAGACCGGAGGTCTCAAGGAGGACATGCCCAACCTGCGGGCCGACCTGGCAGGGGCCACAAAATCCCCGTAGAGAATCCGGCGGGTCAAACGCGAGGAACAGGGCTATCAAGTAGAACAACGCTCCAAAAACCTTGCCTTGTCGTAGGCGCTATAATTAATAAGCCTAGAAAATGTAAGAAGGGCACACCAGGAATGATACGAGACAAACAAGCCACATTAATTTTTTTTCTCTCTTCTCGTATGGGATTCACACTGCCATATTTTTTCTTTTGTTCTTTTCTCGCATACTAACTATCGCATATTACGCGAACGCTACGTTAATTATATTATAGTCAGATGTCGAACGTCAGTACCAAGAGGCTAGAGCCAGAAATAAAACGTTTTGATTTCCGTTAATACAGCAGGAAAATTTATTTTGCGATACCCGACCCCCCACAGGTTCGCCGGAGCACGCGCCTCGTCCGAAACTCAAGAGGGCGACACGACATTAATTCTTTCGATTCCTCGTCATCGCGTTCTAAATTCGTCCAGTTTTTATGTTATTGTAGCTTTTTTTTAGAAATTTTCAGGAACAAGGTACGCGTGGAATGCTGACTCATTATCCGTGGGTAATTCTCCTGGTGACGGTTCCTCGTATTGCAAAGGAAAACTTCCGAAGGGAACGCTCTCTCACGTCGAGCCAACGGATCACTGTGTCGACGAATCCGTATCGGTCCGGTCCTTTTTTAAAGGGGGGGGAGTTGTGACGTTGCAAAACAGCGACGTCACTTCGCCGTTATGTGCGAGCACATTTTTAATAGTGCGAAGGACCGGACCGTGCAATAACGAGACGCGAGACCGGGAAGCACAGGATTCGAGAGCGTTCCGCGAGGAATTTCCATAATTTGGAGCGCGCATTGACATCTAGCGTGCGCGCCGAGAACGGCAAGTTTCAGGGCCGAGCAGCGGACCCGGAAACGGAGCCCCGACCTTCGACATTTTCCTAGGCGAACGATTTCGAGGCAGGAGGACGTCCGACGATAAATAAATGGCAGGAATCAAAGCCCCGTGCACGGGCCATCAACGGACTATCGAGGGCACCCGGTCAATCGACTTGGAGGCGCCGAAGGGACAGGAACCCCTATCGACGCGGGAGGCAGTGGCTCGGTGGGTAGAGCGCGCGACTGCTAATCGGTGGTCCCGGGTTCGAGTCCCGCTGCCGGCTGCACTGCCTCCCTAGGTGGTTCGGAGCCCACCTTATAAACTGTAGGTCCCGTCGCGAAATAACCTTAGCTTAAGAGTTCAGAGCGACGTTAAATAAGGGAAAAAAAACCCCTATCGACCATCATATCATTTCGCGGTCCCGACGCCGCCTCATCCCGCCATAAATAGGGTTCCAGCGAGGATGGTGCCACCGAGAAGCCAGTACGAGGCACGAGCCTCCCCCACGTCTCCCGAAAAGTGAGACGGTTTCGCGTAAGGGCCCAGGAGCCAAGGACCCCGTCGAGACGCCCCTGTTACGCGAACGTCGCGCGTGAAACGGAGCCCTAGGAAATTCGGCAAGGAGGTCGGGTGGGGGGAACGAGAATCGATGCGGCACGCGACCGAATATCGATGATCACTGTCGCGCTAGCCTCTAGAGAGACCCCTAACCACGGTTACGACATCGCGAGCGCGAATTAGGAAATACGACTAACGCACGCCGGTCTCGCGTACGTCCAAAGTGCCCGAAGTGGTGCCATAGCGAAATTCCTGTGGGTGGCGAGAAAAGGCCGACTAGAAAAGCCGAGCGGCACGAAGCGAGAAGGTGAGTCGCACAGTGATCTTTTCGAATTGTCGGTTAGCGTGTTGGCTCGACGATTATTGCGCGAGGACGACCATTTGTCGTTTCGTCCTCGATATTTCGCGTAGGCCGAGACGCCAAGCGTCTCGTGCCGTCGGCTCGGGCCGTAGCGACGGTCCTTTGAGCGGTATTTCGCGTAGAGAGTTCCCCTTAAAATCTCGCGCTCGGAAGTTTCCTCGGAGGAATCGCGTCTCGCGAATATTTCGTCCGACGCCTCGTAAGCATCTCGAATCCTGTGTCGTATTGCGTAACGAACGCGTTTCAACTCCGTCGCCGTTCGTATCGTCCGTCGTGTGCTTTGCGTGCGCGCGCTATCGCGACAGTCTCGTATCGCGCCGTCCACCCGCGCTTCGCGTGATCCCGTCCGTCGGGAAATCGTATCGTCGGTACCGGTCATCTGTACCCTTTCGCGCGATCTTAACCAACGACAACCGCGCTGCGACCGACCAACCGTCCGAGATTCTGTATGAAGAGCGCGGGCTCTCGGGTTGCGGTCACGTGACCGCCCTCTTGTACAATTTGACTACCGAATAAAACACCCACTCGAGACCAATTAAGTTGTCGTTCATTCCCCGTGAGATCCGTCCTGCCGTAAGGGCTGTCGTCGTCCTTCCGTGTTCGAACCACCGGACCCCATCGCGTCCTCGTTACGATCCGCGTGCTTCGAAGGTTCGATTTCCGAGTCCGAAATTCGTGTCGTGTTTCGCGTGACACTTTTCACGGTGTCTGGCGCCCGAACAATCTCGCGGAAATTTCGAACCTTCGGACGTCCTTTGTCTCGGGCGGACCACGGGCATACGGCGGCCCGCGGCCCGGCCTAAGGGCCTGTAAAAGCCCGAAAGTCGCTCGATCGGAGGTTTCCTAGCCTCCGCTCGCGAGCGGCGTGACAATTCATATAATATTAAAAAGAGATTGAATCTCTTTTTAATGTTCAAATATTCATACGACATTTATCTTATATTAGGTAACAAATATTTTTTCTTAAATATGCAGGGAATATCTATTTCATGTTACGAGAAAAATATTTTTTTCTGAATGTTACATAAATCTTTATTTCAAGAAATAGAACATTTTTTCCTAAAATACATATAATATTTATTTCATATCATGAAAAAAATATTTTTTTCTTATTATAAAAATGAATCTTTATGTAACATTAGAAATAAAATGTGTGATCGCGCGCCTTCGACTGTCGAATGTTCGCCCCCGACAGTCGATTGTTTAACAGACGACGATCTCCCCCGGAACCGATCTTCGAGTGTATCTCTGCGGTTTCCGAATAAAAAAAATTTTATAAAAAACAATAAACCGATTTCGAAAAAACGCACTAAAAAGTATGAAATGATTTCTTTTTGATTTGTATGAATACACATCAACTGTTAATAAAATTGATTAAAATAAAATATTAAATACAATATAATTTTTTCGGGGGCGGCGCAAAATTGCAAATTTTCAGCAGTAGAAATTACAAAAATCTTTAAATTCTTCTGCATGCTTTCGTATATTCACGTATCTTCTCTTCCCGCCTACTGCTTTCCTAGTTCATCATATTCCAATGAAATCATAATCAGCAATATCTGTCATTTGGAGAATTTTCAATTCTGCGACACCTCCGAAACGATTGCATAGTATTTAATATGATATTTAATACTTTATTTCAATCATTTTTATTAACAGTTGGTGAGTATTCATACAAATCAAAAGGAAATTACTTCATACTTTTTAGTGCGTTTTTTCGAAGTCGGTTAAACGTTTCTCATACATTTTTTTTACGTTTATTTACATCGAAAATTCAAATCATTTTTAAAAGAGTTTACCCAACTTCGATTTCTACGTTCCAAATCCACAAACAAAATCACTTAGTTTTTAAGAAATCCTCAATCTCCCGAACCGAAGCCGACGAATGCAGGTTCAAAGCTGCGTTTTATCCTCAATTAAAATCTTTAAGTTTAACGATACCTCTTTAAAATATCCACATTAGGACGTGGCAATACTATGCCATTTGAACTTTTTTGGTCAGATAGAGCAATTGGTTTACTACAGGATGTGAGTAGATATTTCTTCAAACATTAGATTTGGTCGGAATTCTAGAGAAAGCACTAAAAGTTGCATTTTACAACTTTTTCATGGGAGCCTATATTGAAGTTTTTAAAAATACATTTCGTAGATCTGTGTCAATTATATGCACTGCGGAAGTTTCATATAAATCGGTTCATGCCGGAAAAAACGACATGCATGAGGAAGATGTAAGAATCCTTAGAATTACTCCAGTTGGAGGATGAAAATAGTGAAGAACTGCACATTTTTACTATCTATAAACATTTGTAGCTCATTACAACGTCGACCGATTTTGATGAAATTTTCAGAATATGTTTAACTGATACAAATCTACGATACGTGTTTTTAAAATTTTCCATTTAGGCCCTCATGAAAAACTTGAAAAATACAACTTTTAGTATTTTCTCTGCAATTCCGACAACTTGCGGTTTCCTTTTTAATTTTTGTCACGTTGTGTAGCAAACCAATTGTTCTAACTTCAAATTTGAATAAAGAAAATCCATACTACATGTGTACTTACAGTTTTTTTTATGTAGGCGCGTTCCATGATAGTTGATTAAAACACCATACACACGTAAAACACATCTAACTCTTAAAAAAAGCTCGCTCACAATAGTGGTTTGTCAATCGAGTTTGAGACAATTGGTAGAGGATCGCGTCTCAGCCAGTGATCAGTGATGGGATTTGTTGGCGCTATTCACGCGCATGCGCGACGATTCGCGAAGATCGGGTACCTTGGTCGCCCCGCTAATTTCGCATATCATACTCCACCACTATTTTGCTACCAATAGTTCCCTACTTTCGGACGTAGGCGTAGACACGGCCCTGACGAAACTCGCGCATGCGCGTGAAAAGCGCCAACAATCGTGGGTTAGGAAACAATTGAATCGAAGACTTCTTTGCAGCAACAATGGAAACAAAGATCGTCGTAAGATCTCGTAGAGAATCGGGCGAACGCGTTCGACCGCGAGAGTTTGCGGTGCAGGTGTACTACGCGTACGCTGCGACTTTCCATGCTCCTTTCTACTTAAATTAGTTATAACTCTCGAATTCGGAAAAATTCAGCTCAATTGTATACCAAAATCCCCGTTTTATTTATCCCAAATTATTCCCGTTTTTCAGCGAAATACCCCACTGTGCGACGGTACGAATGCCATTCTTAAAATTTTACCTTAAAATATGTTTTGAATATTTAAATATTGCTAGTAAAAGAAATCTACAAAAATACCATTGATTATTATATAGTTAGACATAAAAAATTAATTAATCAAGTAAAAAAAAACTACACGCATGCTAGACGCGAACCCAGTATACGCGTGTCAACAGACGAACGCTTAACTTTCATACTTTCAGATGTAATTGGCTGACATAGTAAAAATACTAATCAAGCCGATTTCATTGTTTAATTATTTTTGAGAAATGTTCAAGGTTTATCAGAGCCTGATAGACTTAAAAAATAAATAGAACGTTATAATTTTAAGGTTAACTTAGTTCTTCGCGGAAAAAATGTCGAAAAAATCGGTTTTTATTTTTTTTGACAACGGCGCAGTAAACCACAAAATCTGGAAAGATTCATGAACCATACCAATAACAATATATCGCTACTGTAAAAATATAAAAGTGGTCACTCTAGAACTTCTATGTGAAATCTGCATTTTTCGATTTTGTTGATTTTTTACAAGCAGAATTTTCAATTTAAAAATGTGAAACCAATTGCGAAGTATGCATTTGAATACTTGACATATGTCAGATTTTTCTCAGAATTTTTAAACATAATTAACTAGGGAAAATAGGCCAAAAACTGATTTTTCGATTTTACCCCATAATCTGAAAATCTGAAAAATTGCGAATATTTCTAATGCTAATACCTAACTGCTGTAAAAAGAAAAAAATGGTCACACGAAATCTTGTACACAAAATCTGCATTTTTCGATTTTTCATACTTAGTATTTACAAACAAATCTGAACAAATTCACAATCATAAGGAATCATATCTACAAAATTGTAAAATTTGTTAAGAATTTTTAAGTATACATTAAATAGGGAAAATGTGGCGAAAACCAATAATTAGTTTTCACCCTTTAACTACCCTCCTGGTTAAGATAAAGGGTTCAAACTTGGTGTCGAATTCTTTCTTTTTATGAGTTATCAAGTAGCCCGGTACAATTGGTACAAGGGCACTTTTGACTCTTATCCTGCTAGACTATTGGTATTAATGCAATTTTTACAGTAATAAAACGTTTCTAGGATAAATGAATATATATTTTTAACATAGTTTGTAATTTTAAATTTTTTAAAGGTTAAAAATGTAATTTAAAAAAATAAAAATGAAAATCGCTGCACGGGGACTCGAAGGGTAGCTCCAGATTGCGATTCATTCACTCGACGGCCGAATTTCAGTTTCGTTTCCGTTCAACAATGCATGGAAAGTGCTAAGAATAGATTGTGGCTGGCGCAAGCGCACAAGCAGCGCGCACGGACATAGGAGAGGTGCGCTGGTGAGTGTAGCGCGCGAGCGAGTTTGAGAAGGACAGTAGGGACAACGATAGGTCATAGTACCCCTTCTCTGATGACCAGCAATATGCGCAAGCGCGACGGGGATCAACGGATCAAGTGGCGCGAATAATGATGCGTTGGTTCTCGTTTGTTCTCGTTCGCTTACCTCGGTCGTAACGTCGACGTACTATACATATCTCTTGGTGAGTTCGCGAGTGTTCGCGAGTGTTAATTCAGTGGTGTCGTAACTTGGATTAAGCGGATTTACCAGTACGTGAGAGGGAGGTAGCTATACATTTACTTATATTGGTTATTCGATTTCATTTTCCCAATGGATAAGTTAAGAACGTCGATTCCGCGGAAACCCTTTTCCAAATTATGTTCTAGACACAAACGGCGCGTTATGCATGAAATAAGGACAAATTTGAGCTTGCGTAAAAGATCAGCAAGCCCCGGTAATGTCGTTAGCGCGCAGGATATTCGTCCCACCACTTCCTCTTCGTTCGCGAATAATTCTAATATTGAGTCTTCGCGAGAAAACTCGCAAACTCTTCTCGACACTTCAAATTCTTGTTCTCAGCCAATCACGTCACGCGATGATACAGCCCGGCATTCTGCTGGCGCTGCGACAGAACCCTCTTTTCGCGATCTGTTAGCCACGTGCTTCGTCGATAATAATCTAACGCACACCCAGGTGAATAACATACTATGCGTTCTGCGTACGCATACGTGTTTTAACCAGTTACCGAAAGACGCGAGAACACTGGTTTCCACACCACGTACCAGTGCCACCACGTCTGTGGTGGACCCCGGTGAATATATTCATTTCGGTGTAGAATCTCAAATAGTTGATTATCTATGTGAATCTGTTGAAACCATTCCTGAATGTTTAAAGTTAGATTTCCACGTCGACGGATGCACCCTAGACGATGAAAATAAAATTCAACTCTGGCCCATTCAAATTAGAATCGTTAATATTAACAATAGTAAGCCGCTCGTAGTAGGCATTTATAGAGGCGAACACAAGCCCAGTGATTGCAACATTTATCTTCAAAAATTTGTCTCCGACATTAATGTTATAATGTCGAATGGAGGCATTATTTTTTAGGGTAAAACAATCCCTGTCGAGCTTAGATGTTTTATTGCCGATGCTCCAGCTCGAGCATTTATTTTAAATCACAAATCTCATGTGTCGAGTCACCCTTGTTCAAAGTGTACAGTGCATGGTACAAAGATGGGAAAACGTCAGGTTTTCATTGGCGTTGATCATCCTCCCCGGAGTGATGAACAATATGCCAGTTGCCTTGACGGAAACCATCATAAAGGTCGTAGTGCATTAGCTGCCCTCCCAATGGGAATGGTTTCTCAGGTTCCCCTAGAATATATGCATCTAGTTTGTCTTGGGCTGTTAAAAAATTGTTATCTGCCTGGGTGTCTGGTGCTTATTCGGCAGAAGCTAAGTTATCCGACGTCAATGTTAAAATCATCTCAAATCGAATGCAGGTACTCGACAAATTCTGTCCGTCCGACTTTGTCAGGCACCCCGGTGTAATCAAAGATTTCACTAAATTCAAAGCGACCCAATTTCGTCAATTTCTTTTATATACTGGTCCAGTCGTCACGTACGGGGTACTGGACCATAACTTATATTTTCATTTTTTGCTTTTGCACAGCGCGATTAGAATCTTGGTTTCGCCGTCCCTTTTAACCGAACATTTTTTAAAGTTTGCAAAAGCAGCATTGAAACAATTTATTCTCAAATGCGAAGAACTGTATGGTTCATCATTTCTTTCGTACAATATCCATGGCCTCCTCCATTTGGTGGACGACGCGAGTAATTTCGGGACATTAGATTCATTATCTGCTTTTCCCTATGAAAATAATATGTCCTTTTTTAGCGATCATTTAAGAAAGCCGGGGAAGCCTTTACAACAGTTCGCGAACAGAATGGCAGAAATAAAACGGCATGGTAGCAGGAAGGGAGGTGGTGATTCTTCCACCACCACTGTTCATGCTTCTATGTTGTTTCATAGCAGCAGCGGCGCGGTTTCATACAGTAAAATTCAATTTTCTAATTTAAAATTCTCCATAGATGATCACGACAATTGCTGCCTTTTACACGATGGCTCAATTTGTATTATTTTATCAATTTTCCCGTACGCTAACACCTACAGATTAGGTTTGAAACGGTTTGAAAACGTAGAGAATTTTTATAAACTAGCATCGTTGCACTCGTCGCATTTGAACATTTTTTAATGTACGACATTGAGTGCAGAAACAACTTTTTCTGACTTAGACAATATCAAGGGAAAATGTTATCGGATGCTGTTAAACATACATGAAAGTTACGATAACGCATTGGGAATCTCCCAATGGGTTGTCGTAGCACTTGCACACGCTGATACAGCGTAATCCAATTACACATTTGTTTTACGGCCCGTACAGACCTAAACGGTTTGACGAACCGCGCATTTCGCCGCGCCGAACGCTGCGCAGAACGGCGCGCATCGGCTAACAGCGAACGGGACGGATTTGTGCTATTTTCAGAATTTCTTGCGAGCAACTATGGAAACTGCAGCGGCCTATACTACACAAAGAAATACAGAAAATGTTGGTAGTTTATTCAGTGAATTAAAGTTTATAAATGAAATGTTCATGTCAGGACGAAACATTAAAGACATCAGATTCGAGACTACATGACTTGAATGTTTGTTTGCCGAACCGTTTGCCGAAATGTTCGTCAAAATGCGCGGGGAAATGAGCACATTCGCATTCGTCGTCGTTCCCGGAGCTGATGGATCGACCGCAAACACGAAAGCGCGCATTTCACCGCGCATTTCGACGAACATTACGGCAAACGTTTAGACGAACGTTTCGGCAAACAAACATTCAAATCATGTAGTTTCGAATCTGATGTCTTTAATGCTTCGTCCTGACATGAACATTTCATTTATAAACTTTAATTCGCTGAATAAATTATCAACATTTTCTGTATTTCTTTGTGTAGTATATGCCGCTGCAGTTTCCATAGTCGTTCGCAAGAAATTCTGAAAATAGCACAAATCCGTCCCGTTCGCTGTTAGCCGATGCGCGCCGTTCTGCGCAGCGTTCAGTGCGGCGAAATGCGCGGTTCGTCAAACGGTTTGGCGAACCGTTTGCCGAACCGTTTACGTCTGTACGAGCCCTAAAACAAATGTGCAATTCAAGTTCATTTCAAACCATGTCAATACCACCAATTTTAATGCCGTTCCGTTCCCTTTCGCAGTTGTAAGATTCGCACAGTGGAGTAGGCCTACGGGGGAAACCACTCTAAAAAAACGCATTATCAATAGTACCTCAAGGGTAATGAGGAAATCTATTGGCACCGTCGCAGATTTCTCCTGGAAAGACTAGGAATGCGCAGGAACTAGCAGTGTCCGGGCAAGCCAAGGTTGGTAAAAATTCATTTGTGAAATTGTATATTGTCGAGTAAAAAAAAAATATAATGTAAAATGTATGTACATCAATATTTTTCCAGACTGGACCACACATGGATGTTCGTGTTACCCCGATTAACTACGTCGTTTCGGAGAAGAGGCGCAGAAAGCAGCAGCAAAAATGGCCTTGCTCGATTTTCATGAGAAGATGTGTTGAGAGTACTGTACTCGAGCGATCCACGGGGGCTGCGACAACCGGGAACGAGGAAGACGTCTAGTTTCCGGCGTGGTACATATATCTGATTATGCTATTTAACACATGTATACATGTATATTAATTGTACACTAATGATTCTGCTTGTTTTTTGTTTTGTAGGTATCCTGTTTACGCCAGAAGACACTGAGAACGTGTTACCGGCCACAAATTGGGGAACGAAGACGATGTGACAACGACTGGTAAATTGGGGGAAGAAGGAAGAATTATATACAGAGTGGCCCACATAACTCTTGCCAGCTCAATATCTTGGAAACTATGCCATCGATTTTAACACAAACGGACAAAGTTGAATGGTAAAATGGAGCTCATACGATACCAAAACAATGTTTGTTTTTATGTAATTTAACTTCCCAATTTATTTTTCTGGCTAAATGGAGGTGACCTTCATTTATCTAACAAAAATTATAATTTTATTATAATAAAGTCCTCCTAGTTCAGGAGATATTTCAATTTAAAAAATTCTAAAATATCATTACTGTCGCACTAAGACGTTGCACTAGTAAGCAAACGTCTTAGTACGACAGTTATGGTGTTTTAGAGTTTTTTTACTACTTCATTTATTTGTTTTCCCTTCACCAACCCATTGAAGCTAATTGAGTAGATAAATTGTAAAATTCTTGGAAAATGTTCAATATATTCACTATGTTATTTCTGCTCTGTTAAAATCAATAAGGGAAGAAAAAACATTCAATTTAGTTTCTATTCGTAGCAATCGATGTAAACAATTTTTATTTTGCACAAAGATCCGCAGTCTACGAAAACTATTATAGAAAATAAAATTACAAAAATACTTCGTTCAATAACGTTTATCATTTCGTTTTCCCCCCTTGCGTGCCAAATAAGTAAAAAGTAAATAAGTAAAAATTTTCTTTACCGACATCTGCCACACTAGTGCGACCGTGCTGCCCTCTTACAATCTCGGACCTACGTAAAACTGGGCAGAAACGAGGACCAACGTGCCGAGGGCAGCTCGTACCGCGTTTCTGCCGAGGGAACGTTACGAGCCCTCACGGACATAGGTGCCCTGGGCAGAATCGAGGAATTTGGCTATCTGGGTATATATATATATATATATATATATATATATATATATATATATATATATACAGGGTGTCCCAAAATTCCTCCGACACCCGAAAATGAGAAGTTCCTTGGGTCATTTAAAGCGACATTTTTCTTTAGAAAAATGGCATCCGCGGCTTTGTTTAGGAGTTATTAACGAAAAACACGGACCAACCAGAGCGCGACCTAGACGCGAGTTAGTACAGTCCGCCCGACGTGTCGCGACGCGCCAACTGTCAATTGGCCGAACGTGCCATCGCATGTCTAGATCGCGCTCTGATTGGTCCGTGTTTTTCGTTAATAACTCCTAAACAAAGCTGCAGACGCCATTTTTGTAAAGGAAAATGTCGCTTCAAATTACCCAAGGAATTTCCCATTTTCCGCTCCTACACTAGTTTTGGGACACCCTGTATACCAAATGCGAAAAAATTATAAAATAAATGACATTTTAAATAAATGTTGTTACTTCTTTAAACCTTTACAAAATGTCCAGAGAACGTTACTTTCAAAAATTCTAAAAACGTTCAGAAAATGTCCAGAGAACGTTACTTTCGAACATTCTAAAAACGTTCTTGAATGTTCGCACAGGACATCCGCAGGATGTCCAACTTCGTAACAAGTACCTTCCTAGTACATTCAGGGAATGTAACTAGGACATAACTGGGACATTTGATGGACGTTCTCTGAATGTACGGAATGTCCGAAACGGACATTCTCTGGACGTACATAGGATATCCCTGTGCTACTTGGGTAATTTGTTGGAAGTCGATCTAAAATGTTGTCTGATCTGTCTTGTTTAAATAAAATTATTTATTCCGTATAACGTGTCTACTTCAGTAATTATTCCTTTTATTTGACCCTATTGAATAATTATTTTTTGCAGATAACTGCATAAATAATTTAATACAGAATATTTCCTTCATTTCATGAAAGAGAGAGAGAGAGAGACGAAAATTGGAAAAAAACATTTAGGTAAAAATTGTTTGATAGAAAGGGAATATAATACAGGTGCTGCGAATCAAACCTTCAATATAAACTAAACGTTCTGATGATGGTCAAAGATGATGTAGGATCTTGTCCGATGTGAGAGTCGCTGACAGCGACTCGCTGTAGGCTCTTGCCAGAACCAAAAAGTCGATGTAGGTTCTTATCCGGACTAGAAAAGTCGATGTAGGAGCTGATCCAGGCAAAACACTAGACTAGGGGGCACCACTATAATGGGCACGGCCAAATCCCGGGCGTGAGCACTCTCATCAGGGGCTGTCGACTCCCAGATAGCACTCGGATATGCGATGGACGTCCAAAGTACGTCAGTATCGGACCTTCTTATGTCCCAGGGACGTCCGAATCATGTCCGTATGTCCGAGATAAGTCCGAAATATGCCCGAGATTGGTCCCAGAAATGTCCGAATGAGGTACGTGTTACAAAGTGTAACGTACATAGGACGTGCCGTGCGGACCTATCTGGGACGTATCTGGGGACATACGGACGTTATTTGGACACTCCTGGTACGTACCTGGTACCAATCTGGGACGTAAGGACGTTATTTGAACGTTCTCGGTACGTACTTGGGAGGAATCTGGGACGTAAGGACGTTATTTGAACGTTTCTGGTACGTACTTGGGAGGAATCTGGGACGTAAGGACGTTATTTGAACGTTCCCGGTGCGTACTTGGGACCAATCTGAGACATAAGGACGTTATTTGGACTTCCATTGCGGGACGTTTACTCGACATTTATAGGACCTTCATAGGATATGGTTTATGTATATTAAAACTAGGAAACAACGATATTTGAATACGGTTAAAATATGCATTTATTACAATATAATAATATAAATTTAAAAAATACAAAAAATAGAACACAAAATAGAACACAAAATAAAAAAAATCCAAAAAATAGAACAAAAAATACATAATTTAAATTAAAAATCTTTTTCCACGTGTTTGGTACGTTCTGGTGCCCTTCGAAGATACTTTTGTATCATTACCTCCGTTTCGCTTTGGGATGCAGAAACTTTTGCTTTTGTTGCTGCATCTAAAAATTAGAATTTCAATTCAATAATATATTCAACTGTATATCACTGAATATAAAAAAAATCAAAGTGCACGTGAATAATTACCAACTATTACTGTGGCTAACTGTGTAGCCTGAAATCTCCTCTTTCCCTTTTTGCCAAGCCAGCTGAATTGTTTGGCCAAAGTGTCGGTGATAATGGCACTTAGCACTCTCTTCACAAAATTGGCACAATTTGTTCCGCCAATGCTAGATAATTCGCAGGCCTGCAAATTAATCATTTATTTACAATGAAAACTTATTTTATATAACTTAATTAAAACTTGTATTATATATATTATTTAATTACCACATGTTTTGAATTATCTCCTATTCGTAAAAAATCGTCCAATTTCTCGAAATCCTCCATATTGTCTGCAGGACACAAATTTTGATTGAAAATGGACGTTCTTCCCGTGTCCTCAACAATTGGGGCTGGGTTTCCCTCAGTGGTGCTGCGCTCAATTTTTTCCACACGGGAAGAAACGTCCGTCAGGAGACACCGCAGCAGATGCAGCTGTTGCAGAATGGATTTTAGGAGTTCATCCGTTTTACTCCCATTTCGTATTTGTCCGTCTCCTGAAAATTTAGATTTTTAGGTACGTGTTTACGCTAATACGTATTTCCATATTTAAATTCGTTTATATATAGTAAAACGAATTAATATTCGGACGCTCTAAAGAAGACGATAACTTTTTTAATATCGTATTATAAGATTTGAACTTTTTTGGGAAGCTAGATCAATTAGTATACTATAGGATGTGAAAAGAAATGTTTTCAAAAATTGCAATTAATCGGAATTGTAGAAAAAATACAAATAAGTTGTATTTTACAACATTTTTATATGGGCCTATATTGAAAATTTAAAAAATATGTTTTGTAGATCTGTGTCAAAGTTTCATCGAAATCGGTTGATGCGGGAATAAACGACAGACTTGAAAGATTTAAGAATCCTTAAGAGGGGCCGAAAATATGCAAATTTTAGCATCTTTAAACTTTGTAGCTCATTGTAACGTCGACCGATTTTTACGAAATATTCAGAATATATTTAATTGACACAGATCTACAAAACGTATTTTCTAAATTGTCAATGTAGACCCATGCAAAAAAGCTGTAAAATGCAACTTTTAGTATTTTTTCTACAATTTCGATCAATTGCAATTTTTGAAAACATTTTTTCACATCCTGCAGTAAACTAATTTTTCTAGCTTCCCAAAAAAGTTCAAATTGTATGGTACAATATTAGAAAAGTTATCGTCTCTTTGTAAAGCGTTCGAATATTAATACAAGTCACTATATGTAGTATCTATTAACTTTATTAACTGACTGGATTCTGTTGCATCTCCTGCTTCCCTGCTGCATGTATCTGAAAACCATAATACACTATCATATACCGATATAATAATTATTTATGGAAAGAAATTAAGCAATTAGCATAAAATAGTATATAATATAATAGTATAAAATGTACGTACCTAGCTCGTAGCGTTGTGTGATCGGCGGAGGCGTAGGCGTAGGCAAGCGCGGAGGCGTAGGCGTAGGCAAGCGCGGAGGCATAGGCAATAGTAGAGGATCCGACCCCGTCTCGTCCTTGTCACTCACAACTGTAATTCTCCTCCTTAGTTGGCCGAGATCAGGTTCCGATTGCAGGTCGGACGTCTCCTCGGCCACTTTTGCCTTGGCCCTTGCCTGCGCATAATCATCTGAAAGCATTTTTAAATAATGTTTTTATTTTAGTTTCATCACGTCATAAAATCTTTAACTCACCGTAAGTGGCATTTTTAAAATGTTTGACCGGGTATTTTGGCCAACATTCATTTATTTTTTCGCACGTCTGCATGGCCTTCATTAATCGGCCCTGTGGTAAGGAGGGCCAATGGCAGTAATCGCCAAATATCCATGAAGAGGGCACTGCCTCTACCGTGCCGTCCTGCAGAAACTCCACAACAGTCCATGCATTCATGTTCGTCCCAGGTTCTGCAAAATTTATACTTAATTAATATACAAGAAATATTTTTACAGTGTATGCCGCAGGGTCTTCGTTCATCATGATATGCCGCGGGATTCATCACACACACTTTAAATCAGAATAACTTTTTTGTGAATGGACTAAACGACTTCAATTTCTCTGTAAGGCTAAAATTAGTTTAGTAAATGACGTGTAATAAATAAGTTGGAAAAATGCATTTGGATCGGAATTGTGACAAACCATAGTAAAAATTGAATTTTACAACTTTTTCAGCTGGGCCAATAACGAAAATTTAGAAGATGTGTTTTGTAAATTCGTATAAATGATATAAATTCTGAAAATTTCATTGAAATTAGTTAATTGGTTCACGAATAATAATCGATCAAAAGTGGTAAAAACTGCAATTTTTCATAATTTTCCAATTATCCAATTTCCGTTTGGTCCGTTTGATCCATTCATATAAAAGTTATTCTAATTTAAAGTGTGTGTGATCAATTATGTGCGTAACTATATGTATACAATAATATAACGAAAGGGCGTAAGCAGAAACACTAACGGTAATAAATAATAACAATGAAAATACTTACTTGTATAAATAGGAAGTGAATATATGTAACGATGGTATCTGGTAACGATAGATTTCTGAAGCACTTAGCACGTTGTCTGCTGAAGCTCTCGTACAAGACTGTTTTGTCACGCAGCAACGGCGCGTTCTTCTTCCACATTCGATCGTCGCTTGTTTTACCGATCATCACTTGTTTTATAAACCGTCGCTTTTCTCACCGATAATCGCTTATATCGATGGGACCGGGACCGTTTAAATACGCGTACGACACAGCGAAGCAAGTACCGTACCGTCGCGTCAACGCGTCGTCTTGTATTTTTGTGAAGTTATATAGTTTATCTTAATAAAAACCGTGGACGAGTACTCGAGTACTATCAACAACTGTGGAGCTGGAATTTGTTATCTCCATTTCAGATAAGTTTTTATTTTATATTTATATAATTTAATTGAAATAAATAAATAATTATTTTTAAATATTCTTAACGGATGAAATTGATTTACAGAAATGTGAAATTGACTTGCAAAAGGGTGAATTTGGAGTGTAAAACCTATAAATTGTCATCAACAGTTTCAAAGTTTTTGGTCGGGCCGCAAACTACTTGTCGCAGGGGCGCCTGTTTGATATGCCTGATGTTACACATGCACACATACACCCTCGCTTTTATTCCATAGTATAAAAATTTTTAATTTATATTTGTTAACGTTTTTATTAATATTTAAGTTTACATATTATTATTTTTGTACTTAATTATACATATTTTATTTACGTCATATTTATGTCTTCCTTTAAAAACCCAAGCTATACACAGATATATATGTTGTAAATTGTTATAAATAAATATATATTGGTGTTATACATATATCCGATTGTATATTGCACTGTATATGTACCTAAATCCATGTGCTCTCATATAATACTTAATGTTAATAATAAATGTGATATTTGTTTCACTTTTTAACCTCATACAAAAAGACCGTGTGTTGTTTAGTAGTTTTTAATATTCAGAAACCATATCATACAAACGTCCTGTAAATGTCTTGTAAATTATATTTTATTAAGATTATACGTTGTTATTGTATAATAACCTTTTCAATAACCTATTTAATCTTATTAACATCCTATCCATTTTCTAACATTATTATTTTTCTACTTTACTTTTTCTATTATTTACTACAATTCAAGTAGAAAATTTTTAGTTTGCATATCGGTCCCCGATATTTATATAAATAAATAAATATATATATATACATATATATATATATATATATTGTTATATGTAAATATGTTTTATACACATATGCATGAGGAGTGAACATCCTAGTACGTATGAATGTCGAACTTGGCTATATATAAGACTTAAAAAATGAACGTACGTTGGACGCCCGAAATTCAGATCCCAACGTCGTCCCTTGGACCAAAAAAAATGTACGTCCCTGGGACAACCGAAATTTAGGTCCCATGGATGTCCCTTGGACAAAAAAAATGTACGTCCCTGGGACAACCGAAATTTAGGTCCCATGGATGACCCTTGGACAAAAAAAATGTACGTCCCTGGAACAACCGAAATTTAGGTCCCATGGATGTCCCTTGGACAAAAAAAATGTACGTCCCTGGGACAACCGAAATTTAGGTCCCATGGATGTCCCTTGGACCAAAAAAAATGTACGTCCCTGGGACAACCGAAATTTAGGTCCCATGGATGTCCCTTGGACATAAAAAATGTACGTCCCTGGGACAACCGAAATTTAGGTCCCATGGATGTCCCTTGGACCAAAAAAAATGTACGTCCCTGGGACAACCGAAATTTAGGTCCCATGGATGTCCCTTGGACAAAAAAAATGTACGTCCCTGGGACAACCGAAATTTAAGTCCATCGGACATCCTAGGTACGTCCGCAGCGGACCTCGGACGTATGGACGTAAATTGGACAAAAAACGGACGTACAAAGGACGTACGTGCTATCTGGGCTCCTATAGCGACGAATATAATTCTAATTCATACCCCTTGGGTATGGTGGCAGCACAGTAGTGCCTCGGTGGTGGGGAAATCCTATCTTTGCCTTGCGCGTCATTCAGCTATTTGACGCCATTTATAACTGTTGCAAACTGTTGCGGAGTCAGACTGTTACTGAGTTTCCATATTTGCTGCTTATTTATTGATGTAATTCAATGTAATTGTTCAATGTAATTATTATATGTTACATTACCAATTCATTTTCCCTGAAAATAAATTCATAACCATCAATAGCTAGCGAAGAATACGATTACACGTACATATATACAAGGTTGAACATGTGTGAGTTAGGTGTGCGTGTGCTCACACACTGCTTGTATCCCTACTCTTTGGTCTCTACTGTGCTGCCACCATGCCTAAGGGGGCTGAACTACAACTAAATTAGTGTCCACTTTTTTATATGGGAGTCGACACTCCCTGACTCTCATTTACTCTGTGGCCCTACGTTGGGTACAGTTGGGTATTACCAGAGAGTAAATGAGAGTGCTCACGCCCGGGTTTTGCCCCTGCCACTTTTGTTTGCACATCATGTTTAATAAATACGTAATATCGATCGCAATTAGTTTCTAACTAAAGTATAATGATTTCAGCGCACAGGTTCGATCTGATTTTACATAAACACTATTTGCAAAATATCACAAAATCATTTTTCAACGTTTCGATCTAGATATAGATCATTTTCAAGAAAATAATAAAATTTTGCGTCTGTAAAATAACCGACATTTAATATTAAAGAACTGTATATGATTTTTTTTATAATTAAAGGTTTTAATGATAAACTCATTGTAACTTATGATTGCAACAATGTACAAACATCTACAAGAATTAAAATTATCAATAAAATCTTGAATTATACCACACGTAGACGCAAAATTCGTAATAATTTTGTGTCTAATTCAGAAATTAAGGAATTAAAACATTTTCTAAAGACAAACAATAATTTATTAATACTTAAAGCTGACAAAGGCAATACTACGGTACTAGTTGACAAAGAAAATTACATCTCAGAAGTTATAAACATGTTAAATGATACTAACACATATAAAATTAGTAGGTTTCAATATACTTGCACTTTTGAAAGGGAAGCCAACTCTATAGTCACCAAATTAGTTTAAAAAAAACAAATAAGTGAGGGATTAGAAAAAAAATTAAAAACTCATAATGCGGTAATACCAAGAGCATATGCTCTACCAAAAACTCATAAAGATAACTTATCATGGAGAATCATTGTCTCTTCTATAGGTGGTCCTACATACAACTCGCAAAGTACTTTTCTCAAATTTTATCAAAAATAATAGGTAAATCCCCATATCATACCATAGACAGTTGGCAGTTGGTCAAAGAAATTAGAGGAATTGAGATTCCAGATGAATCAATGTCTCTGATTTCTCTTGACGTAACAGCACTTTTTACTAACGTACCAATAGATTTAGGATTACAGGTTATCAATAGCAGATGGGATGAAATAAAAGAACACACCACCATACAAAGAGATGATTTTATCCATGCAGTTAAATTTATACTTGAATCAAATGTTTTTCAATTTAATGGAACAAATTACAGACAGGTTTTTGACACCGACATGGGATCTCCTATTTCCCCAGTTATTGCAAATTTGGTTATGGAAAAACTGGAAGAGGTTTCCATTTCAAAATTGCCTTTTGAGTTGATTTTCTACAAAAGGTATGTAGATGATATCATCACTGTTATTAAACCTGAGCAGTTACAAATTGTGTTGGACACCTTCAACAGTTTTTATGAAAGATTGCAATTCACTCATGAAATAGAAAAAGATTCAAGCTTGAATTTCCTAGACGTAAGCATTATAAAAACAGGTAATAAATTCATTACAAATTGGTACCACAAGTCGAGCTGGTCAGGCAGATATGTTAATTTTCACTCTTTTCACCCAATTCAACATAAAGTGGGTTTAGTCAAAGGTCTTGTTGATCGTGCAATCCTACTATCAAATCCAGAATTTAGAGAAAATAACTTAAAGTTAATCACCAACACTTTAAAAGGAAATGGATACCCAGTTTGTCTTATATCCAACATCATCAAGGAACGCACCTTTGAAATTTACGATCCACTTTTAGTTGAAAAACATAAAGTTGAGAGATTTCAGAGGACAGGACCGATAAACTGGAAAAACACTGTTGTAGTTCCATTTGTATAAAACCTTTCTAATGACTTAAGCAGGATTTTTAAAGAAGTAGGAATACACACGATTTACAAAGTACCGCAATATCTTAAAAGTTATTTCCCAACTATTAAAGACAAACTGCCACCACAAAAGAGTCACAACATAGTTTATTCAATACCTTGTAAGGGCTGTGATGAAGTCTATACCCAGATAACCAGCTGCTCCCATACTGTTCCCGTGCTGCGAAGCAGCTATGTCGCGTTTTGGATGCGAGCTAGCGCGAGCTGCACGGAGAAAAGTGCTGGATACTGCATCGCCGTAAGAGGGCAACACGGTCGCATTAACGTGTCAAATGCCGTACAAGAGCAGGTCGCGCTAAAATGGTAGATGTCGGTAAAGTAAATGACTATTGTACAAATGTGTAGCAGCAGCCGTCTTCTTTTTTACCGACAAAATTAATATTTATTTAAATTACATACTACATGGAATTAGGTCGTTTTTGGGAAAGTAATTTCGTTTTCGTGTAGGGATCACGATGCTTCCGTTTGTCGTTACCAGACTGCGAATCTTTATGCAAAATAAAAATTGACTACATTGGTTGCAAGAAATAGAAACCAAATTTAATGTTACTTCTTCAGAAAAGGAAAAAGCGAAATGACTTTCGGCACGACCTAACACATTAACATATTACAATAGTAGAGCTGCACAAAGTCTAAATAAAATCAATCTTATCATTTTTACACAAAGAGATCACGTTTAGAGTGTTGAAACGTCTTCGTATAAAAAGAAAAGTGTCGTACAAGCGAAAAGGAACTTTATAGTTTTCGGGTCGAGCGTTTTGGGCTACCCGAATGCTTCAGGCTGCCCCGTGGTTTCGCGCTGCCCGGGAACGACCCGTTCTCGTCGGGCGGGTTCGGAGAGAATCGGACAAGTTCGGGCGAGCGAGTCATCGTGCTACTCCGTGATTCAACTCATCTGCGTTCGCGCGAACTTCACGGACAGACTGCGGATAATGACTAAGGAACACATGTAACCACGTTTTTCTCAAAATTTAGATCACTCTGACGGCTCATCGAAAAAGACGTAAAAAAAGAATTCGGCTTCGTACAGACCTAAACGTTTTGGCCAGCCGTTCGACAAACCGTTTGACGAACCCCGCACTTCGCCGCGCCGAACGCCGCAAGGTTAAAAAACGGTCGTACCATAATTTCCCTACTTCTCCCATATTCTTCAAAATTTCAGCTTCGATTTAAAAAAAATTTCATCGTTCTATCTCGTTTCTATCGAAAGTTACTTGATTTTAACGCAGAATTCATCGGGTCGCGACCCGGCGGTTGCGCTACTTGCGGCGACCCTTGCAGCGACCCTTGCAGCGACCCTTGCAGCGACCCTTGCAGCGACCCTTGCAGCGATCGGGTCGTCGCAAGGACCACTTCCTGAATCGCGACGCGGTGCATAAAAATATTTGTCGGCACTGACCACCAGTGGTACTGGACGCGCTAGAGGACCCAACCGTAAAGCTACCCAGCGGGCCCTGCCTGAAACGCTGCGATATCGGAAGGTGGTTTAAAGCTGTATATATAGAGATCGGTGATGGATCAGGTAGCAGCGAGAAAGGTCTTTGCACGACTACCTTCTGTCCATCTTGTGGCGAGTGTAGGAAATTAGCTGCCACAAAAGATTACAAAATTCAACGATCTATCTCATTTGTATCGAAAGTTCTTTCGATAGAAGAAGAGAGGTAGTAATCGCGATATCGGAGATTCAACTCTGCTTTCGCTCGAACTTGTCCGTTTCTCATCGAACGCGCTCGGTGCGGCGAAGTGGAGTCGCGCTCGGGGCACCCGCCCGATGTGTTACAGATAGACTGCGGATCTTTATGCAAACTGAAAAATGTTAGCGTCGATTACAAGAAATAAAGGCTAAAATGAATGTCATCTCTTCCCTTAATGATTTTAATAGAGGAAAAATCATATATATTGACGCCTTCGTTTCGACGTCGCGGCATAACACGTCCATGAGAACGAAGCGGTTAATTAGATATATACTGTTGTATACAAAACTTATTAAGTGAAAATTTTTCTGGTTAGGTATTTGTTTATGTAATCGTTTAAATATTTTTTATTCTTTAATTCTGTGAGAACATATTTTCGAGATGTTTAGTTGTTTATTTAAACATATGCTCCAGCGTATATTGAATGTGTGATAAATTATAAATTATGCTTGTCACATGTAGAGTAAATATGGGCCAAATTATATCGTGTTTGGTCTTGTTTTAATCAGAATATTGCCAGAAACAAGCCAATAAAAATCTCATTAAAAAAAATGAAAAATAAAGCATTTGAAATTGGCATTGCATTGTGAGAACGCGTGGGCCTGTGAGACACGCTGCGCGTTGCCGTCGCTGGCACCGTTGCTCTATCGTAGTCTTGCTCGGCGCGATCGAAGCGGTAGACCCAGCCGTCAATCAGAAAAACAATTCTACATCGCGACTTTTGCCCGCTCCACGAACAGTCCCTGGGAGGGAACGAGGGAGGGAGAGAGTGAGTGAGTGAGTGAGTGAGAGAGAGAGAGAGAGAGAGAGAGAGAGAACCGCCGGGTCGCTACCCGATGAGAGGCAACCGCCGGGTCGCAACCCGATGAATTCTGCGTTAAAATCAAGTAACTTTCGATAGAAACGAGATAGAACGATGAAATTTTTTTTAAATCGAAGCTGAAATTTTGAAGAATATGGGAGAAGTAGGGAAATTATGGTACGAACGTTTTTTAACCTTGACTAAAGTAAAACTTTGATTCTCATAATACCACGAGCGGAACAGATTTTTTTGCGACATGCCGTACATCGTGTCCCGCAGTTGTTCTACCACGCTGACTTCAAATCTAGTCTCAAAATTTGTGCACCACCAAATTTGTGCGAAATCGAATTTTTCGTCAACACAACTAATGAAATCATTTTTACGTCGAAATCCGATTGAGCCACACTTTCTTTCGGTGGCTATTGCAAATTTATTTTTCTAACCTCGACCATCAACTGTATGAAGCAGAAAAATTTAAGCGAAGGCTTCTTCGTACAGACCTAAACGGTTTGACGAACCGCTTGACGAACATTGACGCGCATTTCGCCGCGCCGAACGCCGTGCAGAACGGCGAATAGAAAGAAGTCCAGAAAATGTAGGCAGTTTCTCGAGTGAATTGAAGATTCAAAGTGAAATGTTCAAGTCAGTACGAAGCATTAAAGACGTTAGACTCCAGACTGAATGACTTGAATTTTTGGAGATGTCGCAACATGATGAATTTTCGTCTTTTTACGATTTTGCGATGCATATTCTGAATAAAAACGAAAGGGTTAAGTTCCGAGAGAGCGTTCCGTAAACAACCACAAAAAAATACAATGTTTTCATAGCAACGGTCTCTTCAATAATTTGAAACAAATTAGGAAGTAGAGGTATAATTTTTTCACATAATTTAAATCACCGATGTCTTTGTTTATAAAATTCTTTCTACTTCTTGACATTTATTCTTTATCTTATGAATGTTTAGGATATGCTCTGTCTGTCTTGGGAACAGATTTGCAAGCGCTACCCGTGCGCGCCGAAATGCGCGGCGTTCGGCGCGGCGAAGTGCGAGGTTCGTCAAACGGTTTGGCGAACGGTTGGCCAAAACGTTTAGGTCTGTACGAAGCCGAATTCTTTTTTTACGTCTTTTTCGATGAGCCGTCAGAGTGATCTAAATTTTGAGAAAAACGTGGTTACATGTGTTCCTTAGTCATTATTCGCAGTCTGTCCGTGAAGTTCGCGCGAACGCAGATGAGTTGAATCTCGGAGTAGCGCGATGACTCGCTCGCCCGAACTTGTCCGATTCTCTCCGAACCCGCCCGACGACACCGGGTCGCTCCCGGGCAGCGCGAAACCACGGGGCAGCCTGAAGCATTCGGGTAGCCCAAAACGCTCGACCCGAAAACTATAAAGTTCCTTTTCGCTTGTACGACACTTTTCTTTTTATACGAAGACGTTTCAACACTCTAAACGTGATCTCTTTGTGTAAAAATGATAAGATTGATTTTATTTAGACTTTGTGCAGCTCTACTATTGTAATATGTTAATGTGTTAGGTCGTGCCGAAAGTCATTTCGCTTTTTCCTTTTCTGAAGAAGTAACATTAAATTTGGTTTCTATTTCTTGCAACCGATGTAGTCAATTTTTATTTTGCATAAAGATTCGCAGTCTGGTAACGACAAACGGAAGCATCGTGATCCCTACACGAAAACGAAATTAATTTCCCAAAAACGACCTAATTCCATGTAGTATGTAATTTAAATAAATATTAAATTTGCAAGCGCTACCCGTTCGCGTTCGTGCGCGCCGAAATGCGCGGCGTTCGGCGCGGCGAAGTGCGGGGTTCGTCAAACGGTTTGTCGAACGGCTGGCCAAAACGTTTAGGTCTGTACGAAGCCGAATTCTTTTTTTACGTCTTTTTCGATGAGCCGTCAGAGTGATCTAAATTTTGAGAAAAACGTGGTTACATGTGTTCCTTAGTCATTATCCGCAGTCTGTCCGTGAAGTTCGCGCGAACGCAGATGAGTTGAATCACGGAGTAGCGCGATGACTCGCTCGCCCGAACTTGTCCGATTCTCTCCGAACCCGCCCGACGAGAACGGGTCGTTCCCGGGCAGCGCGAAACCACGGGGCAGCCTGAAGCATTCGGGTAGCCCAAAACGCTCGACCCGAAAACTATAAAGTTCCTTTTCGCTTGTACGACACTTTTCTTTTTATACGAAGACGTTTCAACACTCTAAACGTGATCTCTTTGTGTAAAAATGATAAGATTGATTTTATTTAGACTTTGTGCAGCTCTACTATTGTAATATGTTAATGTGTTAGGTCGTGCCGAAAGTCATTTCGCTTTTTCCTTTTCTGAAGAAGTAACATTAAATTTGGTTTCTATTTCTTGCAACCAATGTAGTCAATTTTTATTTTGCATAAAGATTCGCAGTCTGGTAACGACAAACGGAAGCATCGTGATCCCTACACGAAAACGAAATTACTTTCCCAAAAACGACCTAATTCCATGTAGTATGTAATTTAAATAAATATTAATTTTGTCTGTAAAAAAGAAGACGGCTGCTGCTACACATTTGTACAATAGTCATTTACTTTACCGACATCTTGATGTGGAAGATCCACATCAGTACGACCAGCTCTGTATCACCGCACCGACGAGAGCCCCGTAGCACAAGTCCTATACGGAATTCGAAACATTAGTGCGACCGTGTTGCCCTCTTACGGCGATGCAGTATCCAGCACTTTTTTCCGTGCAGCTCGCGCTAGCTCGCATCCAAAACGCGACATAGCTGCTCGTTGCAGCGTGGTTATCTGGGTATAGGACAAACGTCCAGGCATCTTGAAACGAGAATTAAAGAACACAAACGTAATATATTTTCACACCCAAACCAACATACTGCTTTGACAAAGCATTCTGTTGAATTTGACCACCCTTTTGATTTTGAAAACACAAAAGTTATTGATTATGAAGAAAATTTACATCAAAGGATATTGTTAGAAACAATTCACATGATTAAACACTGCAGCGTAAATCTTAGGTACGAGACCCCTAAGATACATGAATACTACGCAACATTACTGAACCAGTACCCAAGTAGCACCGGACGTCCATAGAATGTACGTTTTACGTCCAGTTTATGTCCGAATGTCCTATGTCCATTCTGAACATTCGATGGATGTTCTTAGGACATAAATTATGGACGTTCTAGGAACATTCGGTTTTTAGGTTCTATGAATGTCCCTAGGACCTAAATTCTGGACGTTCTAGGAACATCCGTTTCTTAGGTTTTTTGAATGTCCGTAGGACCTAAATTCTGGACGTTCTAGGAATGTCCGTTTCTTAGGTTTTGCGAATGTCCTTAGGACTTGAATTTTGGACGTTCTAGGAATGTCCGTTTCTTAGGTTTTGCGAATGTCCTTAGGACTTGAATTTTGAACGTTCTAGGAATGTCCGTTTCTTAGGTTTTGCGAATGTCCTTAGGACTTGAATTTTGGACGTTCTAGGAATGTCCGTTTCTTAGGTTTTGCGAATGTCCTTAGGACTTGAATTTTGGACGTTCTAGGAATGTCCGTTTCTTAGGTTTTACGAATGTCCTTAGGACTTGAATTTTGGACGTTCTAGGAATGTCCGTTTCTTAGGTTTTACGAATGTTCTTAGGACTTGAATTTTGGACGTTCTAGGAATGTCCGCTTCTTAGGTTTTGCGAATGTCCTTAGGACTTGAATTTTGAACGTTCTAAGAATGTCCGTTTCTCAGGTTTTACGAATGTCCTTAGGTCGTGAATTTTGAATGTTCTAAGAATGTCCGTTTCTCAGGTTTTACGAATGTACTTAGGATGTGAATTTTGGACGTTCTAAGAATGTCCGTTTCTCAGGTTTTACGAATGTACTTAGGATGTGACTTTTGGACGTTCTAAGAATGTCCGTTTCTTGGGTTTTACGAATGTCCTTAGGACGTGAATTTTGAACGTTCTAAGAATGTCCGTTTCTCAGGTTTTACGAATGTACTTAGGATGTGAATTTTGAATGTTCTAAGAATGTCCGTTTCTCAGGTTTTACGAATGTACTTAGGATGTGAATTTTGGACGTTCTAAGAATGTCCGTTTCTCATGTTCTACGAATGTCCTTAGGACGTGAAGTTTGGACGTTCTAAAAGAATGTTCGTTTCTTATTAGATGTTAGGTATGTTTTGGGAATGACTGTTTGTAAACAAGTATTTAAAAAAAAAAACTTTACGTAAAATTGTTTACAACAATTGTTACAAATATGTTAAATTTTGTATTATATCAACATATATATCATTCTGAACCTACTAAACATATTATATAGGGGAAAAAATAAATTTCCATTTCACTCCTGTTTGTTGCAATTTATTATTTAAGGTAATTAAGAAATGTTTATCTTGCATAAAGATCCGCAGGCTATGGGTCTACTAAGCTCATATATACCCAAGTAGCACAGGAATATCCTATGTACGTCCATAGAATGTCCGTTTCGGACATTCCGTACATTCAGAGAACGATTTATTGCCGAAAATTCTGAAAATCTGCAATTTTTACCATCTTTAAACGTTTGTAGCTCATTGCAACATGGACCGTTTTTGACGAAATGTTCAGGATACGTTTAATTGACACAGATCTACAAAACGTATTTTTTAAATTTTCAATATAGGCCCACATAAAATAGTTAAAAAATCAACTTTTAGTATTTTTTCAACAATTCCGATCAATTGCAATTTTTGAAATATTTCTTTTCACATCCTTTAGTAAATTTACTAATTGCTCTAGCTTCCTACAAAAGTTCCAATCGTATAGTACAATATTAAAAAAGTTACCGTCTTCTTTAGAGCGGTCTTAAACTTTTGTCCGCTACTGTATATACTGTCCCGATCAAAATTTCTTTTCACATCCTGTAGTAACTAATAAAATCGCTCTAACTTCCCAAGAAAGTTCAAATCTTATAGTAGAATATTAAAAAAGTTATCGTCTTTTTTAAAGCGTACCTGTAATAATATATAGTTCCTCGAATTTATATTCGGACGCTCTAAAAAAGACAATAACTTTTTTGCACATCTTAAAAATGTCGTTGAAATCCAGAGATATACATAGACGCGAGTTATACATGGTCAAAAGTGGTGAAAATCGTAGTAGACGCCGTTTGTCGGTGATCGTTTTCCAATGCTGTTCACAGTGTTTTCTCGACAAATGTCCCAAAGTCATCTGGCCTGTCCCCACTAAAATGTACCCCGTTAGGAACCTCGCTCCCCGTAGCGGCCATAGTACTCGGACGTGCGGCCGGGAGAAGTGAGAGTTTCCCTTGAAAAAGCCTTGGGCCAGAGTTGGGTAAAAAATGTATTTAGATACAAATTTCGAATCACGAATAATAGATACGAAATTTTAAATTAGTAACTCGAAGATTTAGATACAAAAGTATCTTGCATCTGACATTTAATTAGGTACTTTTGTATCCGAAGCAGAAGGATCCGAAACTACGGATACAGTTGTAACTAGTACCTGTATCTGATTCACAGATCTTTTCGGATCCTTTAAGATTCTTTTGGCCAGATGGAAGCTTGAATGAACATGTTCCGAGGCCCGAGAGTCGGGCCCCGAGGCCTGAATCAAGAACACAATAGTAATGCAATAAACGCGGGTAGCCTTCTACGGCCAGCCAGGTATATCGGCGTGAAATCGCTAAAAATGCAATTGCTAAATTTGGTTATTTCACATAATTCTTTCACGAAGTGGTGCTAGTAGGGTCCGCGGCTTTCTTCCGATTAGAACAAGCCTAAACTCGATAGAATTCGGGCTGCGTATAGTGGATGTAATCGTGAACATATTCCGGAAAAGGATTCGTAGGTGCGAGAAGATCCTTTTACTTATCTTCTGCTGGCCGTAAAGTGTCCCGTGTTTATTGCATTATTATTGTGTTCTGAATTAGATACAGACACTAGTTACAAATGTATCCGTATCTTCGGATACAAAAGTATCTAATTCAAAGTCAGATACTTTTGGATCCGAACCCTCGGATCGCGAATAATAGTTACGTATCTTTTAGTTGAATGCGGATTTAGATACTTTTGTATTTAAATACTGCCCAACTATGCCTTGGGCAATTATCGAGAAAACACTGCACTCGTCATTTCTGGTTCGGCGGGTTTCCTAAAAATAATAATTTTTTATTAGATGTGTTTACAAATACGTACTACCATATTTAGATTCGTTTACCTAGTTCTATTAACTTACCAATAATTACAGAATTCCTCGGAGCCCCATTTGTCCTGTATATTGTTTGACGCATCTACAGCCCTGCCGCTGCATGTACCTGAAAACAATTATCACGGTTGTCACACTGATACAATGATGGAATATAACTAAACAATTAGCATAATTAGTAGCATATTCAATTTTTTATTCACATACCTAACACGTTCAGTCGTTTTGACGCCGAAGGCGGAGGCAACATCGAATCTGACTCGTCATCGCTATCGTTCATTGCCTTAAGTTTTCTTTTGCTGAAATGAGTCTCTTCTATTAATTCTGACTGTAATTTGCACAAGCATCTGAAAGCAGTTTCAAATAAGTCGAGACGCGCGGCTGGTTTAAGTGGGTGTAGCCTTTGGATGATTACCGAAATGGTTGCAATACCGAAAGTGATATGAATCTACAAATTACGTTTTTTAAATTTCCGTTTCAAGCCAAGACAAACAAAGTTGTGAAACGGAACTTTAAAAATTGTTTTGCCATTTATTAATTATAGATGGGACTGATTGCATGTTACACGACCGAACAAAAGAACAGAAACGAAGTATGTGCAACCAAACTGCAAAAACAGAAAACAATAGTTATAAAAACGTAACGGTAACCGCTAATGTAACATTATGATATATATTATTTCGATTCTTCATAACTGTTTCAAACAGAACCGATAAATAACAATTTGAAACAGTTATTATGAGAATCTTATCACTCCCCGATTCAAATAAAATGGGTAAACTTCCATACCACCCAAATGAGGTGTCACCCGTTGGCACGTTATACTGTTTTTTTAATGTGGGTAGTTCGCCGGTAGCCCTATCGTCCCACAATCTGACTGACTTTATGTACATCATTATAGTAAGTATATGTGCAGAAAATTACACCTCGCCGATTTCAATGATTTTTAAAGATGTTACTAGTTTAGATTTAGAGATTCAGTGACTCGGATTAATATTCGGACGCTCTAAAAAGACAATAAGTTTTCAAATATTGAACTATACTATCTGAACTTTCTCGGGAAGCTAGAGCAATTAGTTGACTACAGGATGTGAAAAGGATTTTTTTTTAAATTGCGATTCATTGGAACAGTAGGAATTAAAAAAAATTTTAAAAGTACGTTCAGTGGTCTGTATCAATTTCATATGCACTGTGAAAGTTTCATCGAAATCGATTGATGCAGAAAAAACGACAGGCATTGGAAGATGTAAGAAATCTCAGATATTGGCCGAAAATCGTGAAAATCTGCAATTTTTACAATCTTTAAACGTTTATAGTTCATTGCAACGTCGACCGATTTTGACGAAATTTTCAGAATATGTTTAATTAATACAGACCGACAAAACAAAAGATATTTTTTAAATTTTCTACATGGGCCTACAACTTGCTTAAATTTCGTTGAAATCAGTAAGGTGCATCACTTTCATGCAATATAATTACCATACCTATTATACACTACATACATACATTTGTATGTGCTGAATGTGTTTCAATACGGAGCTAGACTTTGTAATACAATAGAAAAATATCCGAACATATGCACTCACGAAGAACAATGGAGCAATGGTAGGAGAATAATGTTACCGTGAAATTCTAATCTGACATATTTTTGAGAAACATCCTCAATATTGAAAAGTTCCAAAGGTCCCAAAGAAGGAGATTCTGTCGAAAAAATTCCAAAAGCAGATGATTTGCAGGGACTCTCGAAAAAATCTTTTAAATTTAAAAATTTTCTACCAACTATTTTGAAAAGATTTGTCGTAAATATTATATTTTCGACAATAATGATATCATCATTTCTCATGGAACAGCAATTATTCGGCTCACTAGTTTTTAAACTGAAACTATGGAAATCAACGCGTTTAAATTGTTTTAGGGCAATCACATTGGGTGGTAAGGGCCCCGCGAACTGTTCGCGTCGAAAAATGGGATATTTTATGGAATTTACGTTTTTGTTACTACTAATATTGTTTTTTTCTGTATGCCTCTTAACTATCTGCTGTAATACGTTATTTTTGCTGCGAATGTACTGTAAAATTGACTGGAGGAAATTTTCAAAAGGAAATGCACTAAAATTATCAAGGGGCCCATGATTTTTTACATCTTCCGTAACGTGCACGAGATTGTGCACATTGTGAGACATATTCTGTGCCCCGTACAATATTTTGAAAGTCTGTACAAAATACTTTAACAATTCAGAGGCATATTCAATATGGTCAAAATACTTTGAATTAGATAAAATTCGTACTGCTATATGTAACACCAGAAAATTTTGATACTTGTCTCGATCTATATTTTTTAGCAAAACTACTGGGCCGGTATAAAAAAGAAATTGCCTAAATTCGGTTGCCTTCCATCGTCTCAGTTCAAATAAAGTTCGTGGCTTTCTATTGAATTCTAATGGAATGCACTTTCTTAAAGCTACTAATGAATTCGATATATTCATAGACTGTAAATTAGATATTTTTGTGGGTGGTTTCCCACAACACCATAGATTAAGAAGCAACTTCTTCATAACACCTAAACAAATTAGGTGCATATAGTCTAACGGGAAAGAAATTATCATATCAATATTTGGAATTTTTTCCAAAATAGTTGTACCAGTGTGATGGTCGTCATCAACTTTTGATCTAAATTCAAGATCAGTTCTACATTGTAACGAGTCCGGAATTCTCGTCACAACCGGAGCTCTCCCTCGTTGCTGAATGGCTCGCCGAGCCAGGGTTCGCGGCGAGGGGCGGTCAGGAAACGGCGGGTCGGGAGAAATAAAACGCTTTGAGCCGGTGTTACTGTGTACGTCTCACTATGCCGCGGATCGCGAAGACGCCGATCGCGGTATCCCGCGGGTGCGCGTACGCGGTTCGCGGATCCGAGTCTCGGTGACGGGCCCGCTTCGTCCAGGTGCGCGGGGTCGGAACCGGCGGCTCGCGGTCGGGTTTTGTCGGGGGCGGTAACGGCGGGGTTTGTTCGGCGGCGCGCGGAACGGGCGAAGACACAACGGCGCGTTGCGGACGGGGTTCCGACGGCTCGTGGGAACGGCGACGGGGGAACTTCGGCGCGAAGCGGTGACGCGGGTCGGTTCGACGGCTCGTGGAACGGACGCGGGTGCAACCGGCGCGCTGCACTAGGTGTCCCGGCGGCTCGCGGGAACGGTGACGGGGACTTCGGCGCGAAGCGGTCCCGTGGGTCGGTTCGACGGCTCGTGGAACGGACGCGGGTGCAACCGGCGCGCTGCACTAGGTGTCCCGGCGGCTCGCGGGAACGGTGACGGGTACTTCGGCGCGAAGCGGTCCCGTGGGTCGGTTCGACGGCTCGTGGAACGGACGCGGGTGCAACCGGCGCGTTGCAACGGGTGTCCCGGCGGCTCGCGGGAACGGTGACGGGGACTTCGGCGCGAAGCGGTCCCGTGGGTCGGTTCGACGGCTCGTGGAACGGACGCGGGTGCAACCGGCGCGTTGCAAACGGTGTCCCGGCGGCTCGCGGGAACGGGGCTTCGGCTCGAAGTGGCGACGGCTCGTCGGGGTAAGGCGCTTACCGATGTTCCGATCCGTTTGGGCGGCTCGCCTGCTGGGCTCGGAAAGAGAGCGAGTCTTCTTCCGTGCTGCCTCTTATAGGCAAATTCGGTGGTGGCTGCGGGATACGCGGGTTGCGGTGTGCGCGTAATTCGCCGAATTGTGCCTGCTTCGAGGCGCGAAAACGCGGGAAGGCGCGTAATACCGTGTTGTGCCTGGTTGCGAGGCGTGAAATCGCGCGGTATGTGTTCGGGTTCGGTCGGGGTCGTTCGGCGTGTTTCGGTGGTGCGCGAGTCTTCGCGTTCGTAACAGATCTGTACGGAGCCCGCTGTACAGGTCTGTTACACCCCCCTCCGTCCTCGGGGTGGCGAACGAGCGGCAGTGAGACCTTTTATTGAAAAACAAAACTACATATTATCTACTTAAAACTAATACTTAAGAATTAGCGCAGTCTTAACCTATGGTACGGGGTCGGATCAGGCAAAACACAGGGTTTTGGGAAAAACGGCACTTTTTATTACCGATGGTAGACTTTGGGAACATAACAAATGACGCCTTATAGCTATCAGTCTTCGGTTAATCAGTCGTTAGCCCGGCTCGGGCCTAGTCATTGGTCTTAATCAGGAAATAATAATAGATAATAATAATAAAAAAAATTTTTTGCAGCCACTGCGCGCATGACTAGAAAATAAACTTACCGCTTAGAAGAAAGCAAAGAAAGGTTTCGACACAAGAATGTGACTTGATCTGTGCGGCGGATTTCTGGTGCTTATAGACTAATACTTGAAAATAGAGAAAGAAAAAGAAACACAAAACGTAATACCACGGGCGGGGACGCGCGTGTTCGCTGTCGCGATTTCCAGACATAAACGGAAAATATAATAATGTAAAATGTGAACTATAAAACGATATCAAATATAAAACTAGGAACGGGATTACAAACTAGGGAACTATACGCGTAATACTGTGGGACCCTCGGCACGAGGGTCGGTCGCGGCGCGCGATCCATCGCTAGTGCGGTAGTGCGTCCGGGGCTCGTAGCTTGCAGCGGCGTAGGTGGCCGTCCTTCTTGAAAAATAGGATCCACCTCTCCTCAGGGGTGGATGCCCGGTACTGCCCAGTCCTCACGTAGTATGTGGGGACCTCCACTCGACGGCCCGTCGGCAGTTGGTACCAGGCGGTGGGACCTGGTACGGGTTTTCCGTCATAGGGCAGTGACGGGGGGGCCCCGGGGAGGCGGTCTCCGGATGGCGTCGGGCGGCCCCCGTTTCCGGGTTGCTCGGTCCAGGCCTGTATGGGGCCGGGTCTCGATGTCGGCGTTGCCCGGTTGGCGGGAGCGGTGGCGGCTGCGTTCCGTGCCACTGTTGGCACCGCGGTGCTCGCGGCCTCCCGCGTACTGGTCGTGGTGGCGGCCTTTCGTGGCGGTGGCGGGCGTTCGGATATGAATACCACGTCCGGCTCCTGGAGGAGTTTTTCCGCCCGTTCGGTCCGGTGCGGCCGCGCCGGCGCGGCGCGGCGGTCCTTCTTTGCCGGGCGGCGCTTCGGCCTGGCTGGCGGTGTCACCGCCTTGTCCCACCAGGTGGGAGGCTCGACCGTCGCGCCGGAGCTTGGCACCGGATCGAACGGGCCAACCCGGGTGGGTGCGGCCTGCGACGGCCCGGGCTCGGCGTCTGCCCCGAGTGGGCCGACCAGCGTAACGGTGAGCCGGGGTGGTGGCTCGGTGTCGGTCCCGAGCGGGACGGCGGGTGGCCGTTTCCTGGCGGCCTCTTCCAGGTCGGCCTTCCGTTTCAGGAGGCCTGGTAGCCAGGTCACCGGCCGTATGGACCGCACCCGTGGGCCCCGGCGGCGGTGCGGCGACGGTCCCAGCGGTGCGGGGAGCGGTGGTGCGGGCGCGTGGCACGGCGCGGCCAGCGCTGCTTGCGGTTCGTCCGCAGTGGTTACTGATGTGGCCTCCCGGGTCGGCTCGACCGGGACGGCCTCCAGTTCGGGCAGCTGGATGGTTGGCGTCCGGGGTCTCTCCTCTAAGTTTGGCTCTGCCAGCAGGTCAGCCAGCTCTTTTACCCACGGCTCCATGGTTTCTGTTACGCAGATCCTATTACAGAAAGAGACGCTCGGAATTAATTTGCGGGGTCGGCCTCGGCGACGAGGGGCTGGCGGGGTGGCGGGGTCGGGGGTTGGTGGGGGCAAGCCGTCCGGTTCCGTGTCGTTCCCAACTGGGGTCGCGGCTCGCGTTTCGGTGTCCGGTTCCACTGCCGGCTTTAAATCCTGGACGTGGATGTGGCGTGTCCACTTTCGGTTATCGCCCCGTAGATCGACAATGACTGGGGACACGATTTTTCCGACGGTGTACGGGCCGCTGTACTTGGGCGCGAGCTTCGCGTTGACTCCGGCCGCTTTGTCCGACAGCGTGTGTTCGCGTTTCCAGACGCGGTCTCCGACGACTGGGCGCCAGTCGCGGTGTCGGAGGTCGTAATATTTCGCCTGTCGTCCGAATGCACGCGCCAAGTGTACTTTCGCGAGCTCCCGCGCTTCCCGGAGATTCTTCCATCGCTGGTTCGGCGGCTCGCCGGAATCTTCGGTTGGTGGATGTCCCGGCGTTCGGAGCTCTCTTCCTTGGTTGAGGTACGCCGGACTGTACCCGGTCGACTCGTGCCAGGCGGTGTTGACGGCAAAACGGGCTTCTTCGATCTTCTCGTCCCACTGGTTGTGCCGGGCGCCGGTGTATTGTGCGAGCATCGTCTTTACTACCTTGTTGGCTCGTTCTACCGGGTTGCAGTGGGGCGAGTACGGCGGCGTCTTCCTGTGTGTGGTCCCGGCGGCTTCGAGCAGGGCGGTGAATGGCCCGCCGATGAACTGGCGGCCGTTGTCGGTGATGACCACTTCAGGTGCCCCGTGACGGAGGATGACTTCCTTCTGAATGGCGGCGGCGACGGCGGAGCTGGTGGCTTTTCGGAGCGGCACAAGTTCTACCCATTTGGTGAAACGATCGAGGGCGACCAGCAGCCAGATATTTCCTTGGCGTGACCTTGGCAGTGGTCCGACGAGGTCGATGGACACCGTATGCCATGGTCTGGTCCCTGGATTGGCGTGGAGATGCCCCGCGGGCTGCTGCGGTGGCGACTTGTACCGCTGGCAGCTGGCGCAGCTGCGAACGTAGCGGGTGGCTTCCCGAAACATTCCTGGCCAGTAGAATCGCTGTGCCACGCGAACGATGGTCTTGGCGACCCCCAGGTGTCCGGCGGTAGGATCGTCGTGGTACTTCCGGAGTAGCTCTTCTCGCTCGGCGATGGGCACGCAGATCTTCCAGGCGTCCCCCGGCTCGGGTTCGTTATAGTCGAGCTGGTGCAGTACGTGACGTTGAAGCTTTCCGTCCTGGATTCGGAAGTCGGTGACGGATGACGGATCGCTCTGGACGGCCTCGAATTTCTTCTGGTACCACGTGTCGGAGCGCTGCTTCGGTCGGATCAGGTTAACGCCCGCCGTGGGTGCGTTACGGGACAGCGCGTCCGCCACGTGATTCAATTTTCCGGGACGGTATCGGACGTCAAAATCGTACTGTTGCAGCTCGAGTGCCCATCTGGCCAGTCGTCCGGTCGGGTTCTCGATTTGACGGAGCCACCGGAGTGCCTGATGATCGGTGACTACGGTGAAGTGGTAGCCCTCGAGATACGGCTTCATTTTCCGTATCCCCCATACGACGGCGAGGCACTCCTTCTCCGTGGCGCTGTACTTCCGCTCGGTGGTGCTCAGCGTGTGACTGGCGTAGGCGATGACGTGCTCATCGTTCTCTGGGCCTTGCGTGAGCACGATTCCCAGGCCGTTGTCACTGGCGTCCGTTTGGAGCGTGAACGGCTGCGTGAAATCCGGACAAGCGAGAACCGGCGCGGTCACAAGTTTTTCTTTCATCGTCCGGAACGCAGTTTCTTCTTCTTCGGTCCACCTCCATTTGGCGTTTTTCCTGGTGAGCTTCGTCAGGGGCTCCATGATCTCGGCGAAATTCGGCACGAATCGTCGGTACCATGCAGCCATGCCGTGAAATCGACGGATATCCCGGATCGTTTTCGGAGCGGTCAGCTGCGCTATTGCGCTCGTCTTCTCGGGGTCGGTCCGGATTCCTTGCTGGTCCACGATATGGCCGAGATAGCGTAGGCTGTCGACGCAGAATCGGCATTTCTCCGGATTGAGACGCAGGCCGGCGGCGCGGAGACGGTGGAAGACCTCGCGTAGGTGGCGCTGGTGTTCGCTGATGCTCCGACTGACGATGATGATGTCGTCGAGGTACGCAAACGCGTTCGGCTCCATCTCCGGGCCGATGATCTTATCCAGGAGTCGCTGGAACGTGGCGGGTGCCGAGTGGAGGCCGAACGGCATCACCGTAAATTGAAATAGCCCTCTTCCGGGCACGGTGAAGGCGGTGAGTGGTCGGCTGGCGGCGTCTAGCGGGACCTGCCAATATCCGTTCTTCAGATCTAATGTCGTCAAGAACTTTGCCCCTCGTAATTTGTCGAGGGTGGCCTGGATGTGCGGCAGCGGGTACGCGTCCTTTTCGGAGCGGTCGTTCAGGCGGCGGAAGTCGACACAGAAACGTGGTTTTCCGTCCTTCTTCTTGACGACGACCACCGGCGAGCTCCACGGGCTGCTGGATCGTTCGATGACTCCATCTTCCAGCATTCGGTCGACTTCTTCGTCGATTACGGCTTGCATCACCGGGTTACGGGGCCGGTATCGTTGCTTGAGCGGTGTCTCGTTGAGCAACTTTATCCGGTGATGCACCAGCGTGGTGCGCCCGGTCACGGAAGAGAACTTCGCCAGTTCCTGCTCCAAAAATTTTTGGAACGGCTCGCGTTCGTCCTCTTTCATTTTTCGGAGTCCCGTCTGGAGGCAGGGTTCGGCCAGACAGTTCGTGGCCCAGTTGGCTATCTCGGCGGGCGGTCGGACGGTCAAACGGAGCGCCGCGATGGCCTGTATCCCGAGCAACACGGGGGGGCCCATCTGCGGTAGTACGGTGAAGTCTTCGGCCTGCTCGACGTTCCCCACGCGGAACGTTAGACGGACGGTGCCTGCCGGACGCATCTCTGATCCGTCGGCGAGGCCGATCCGCTGGTATCCGTCGATGGGCCGAATTCCTTGCTCACGGGCCCATTCCATGGCCTCTGCGTTGATGCACGACAGCTGGGCTCCGGTGTCCAGCATGGCATCAATTTCTCGTCCGAGCATGACGATTGGCAGAAGCGGCCTGGGCGTGTAACGGATTGGCGGGCCCGGGTTTACTGGCGCCGGCTCGGCGACGTCGGGCCCCGCGGTCCGTTTCCCGGCGGATGACAGTCGCGGGTTAACACGTCGTCGCGGCCACATCGCGAACAGAACTTCCTGTACACGTTCCTGCACTCGGAGCGATAATGCCCGCGCTGCTTGCATCGCCAGCAGTGTGTCATCGGGTCATACGGGCCCTCGGGTTTTTCGGAGCGGCTGGGTCCCGGCGTGGTGCTGAGGCGAGCGAGCCGCGCTTCAATCGGCTCGGTGACCGCGATGCTCCGTTCGGCGGCCTCCGCCGCGTGGATCGGCACGGCACGTGCTGCGGTCCTTCGGTACGTAGCACTTTCCTCGGTGTCTTCGGAGGCCTGCTCGATCTGTTGGACGCGTGCCAGGAGATCTCGGGGGCTCTTCACGTCTGGTCGGTAGATGAGTTTTCGGTGCTCCGGCCGCATGTTCTCAAAGAGTAGGTCCAGGCGGTGGTAATTGTCCATCTGGGCCCGTCGCATGAGCGTGGTCACCGCGTTCATGAACTCGTGGAAGGGTTCGTTCGGGCGTTGGCGTCGTGTTCGAGCCTCGTTCTCCTGCTGGAACCGAGAGCGGTTCGACGCGAACACTTGTACGAACTCGTCGGAGAACTCCTCCCAGGTTCTGATGTCGGCTCGACTGTTGCGGTACCACACCTGGGCCGATCCACGTAGTAATTCTGGCACTCCACGGAGCAGGTCGGCATCGGTGAGATCGTACGTGCTTTGGAGTTCGGCCATCCGCTCCAAAAACGACAGGGGATCCTTGCCGTCGGTGACGTTACCGGATTTACGGAGTCGGTCGATGTTCCGGTACGGGTCGGCTCGCTCGATGACAGCTGTTGCCGTGGCACTGGTGGCCGCCATGCTCCTGGTGTTGACGCCGTCCTTCGGTTCCGTCATTGCGGTAGGATCGGTAGTCTGCCGCTGGACGTACTCTGTTAACCGTTGGCGTAGTTCTTCCGCGGTCCCGACCGTTGACAGGTTACTCCGTTGTAACTCGGCGATCAGTTGCTCCTTTGTTAGGCGAATCCGCTTCATCCAGTACGGTCTTCCTCCGGCCGCGTCTAGTTCCGTCGGTTGCCGCTAGGTGGCGGCGCTGGTCCCCGTTACGCTCCGCGATCGCGACGCACGATTCACTGTTCAGTCGGCGTCACTAGATGACGCTTAGTGCTGTTCCGCGACGCTTCGCGCGGTCCTTGTTGTCACTCCGCGGCACTGGGTGGCGCGTACGGCGCGGTTCGCACGTGTCACTTGTCACTCGCGATCGCGTGGTCTTCCGATGTCGTTACTAGGTGGCGCGCGTAACGCGCGTCTTCGATGATGAGTTAACCTCGAAGCCACGTGGCCGGTTAACCTAGAAAATTCGCGACGTGCCACGTGGTCGATACTTTACGCGATTTTCGTATCAAAGTCCCTGTTCGGGCGCCATGTAACGAGTCCGGAATTCTCGTCACAACCGGAGCTCTCCCTCGTTGCTGAATGGCTCGCCGAGCCAGGGTTCGCGGCGAGGGGCGGTCAGGAAACGGCGGGTCGGGAGAAATAAAACGCTTCGAGCCGGTGTTACTGTGTACGTCTCACTATGCCGCGGATCGCGAAGACGCCGATCGCGGTATCCCGCGGGTGCGCGTACGCGGTTCGCGGATCCGAGTCTCGGTGACGGGCCCGCTTCGTCCAGGTGCGCGGGGTCGGAACCGGCGGCTCGCGGTCGGGTTTTGTCGGGGGCGGTAACGGCGGGGTTTGTTCGGCGGCGCGCGGAACGGGCGAAGACACAACGGCGCGTTGCGGACGGGGTTCCGACGGCTCGTGGGAACGGCGACGGGGGAACTTCGGCGCGAAGCGGTGACGCGGGTCGGTTCGACGGCTCGTGGAACGGACGCGGGTGCAACCGGCGCGCTGCACTAGGTGTCCCGGCGGCTCGCGGGAACGGTGACGGGGACTTCGGCGCGAAGCGGTCCCGTGGGTCGGTTCGACGGCTCGTGGAACGGACGCGGGTGCAACCGGCGCGCTGCACTAGGTGTCCCGGCGGCTCGCGGGAACGGTGACGGGTACTTCGGCGCGAAGCGGTCCCGTGGGTCGGTTCGACGGCTCGTGGAACGGACGCGGGTGCAACCGGCGCGTTGCAACGGGTGTCCCGGCGGCTCGCGGGAACGGTGACGGGGACTTCGGCGCGAAGCGGTCCCGTGGGTCGATTCGACGGCTCGTGGAACGGACGCGGGTGCAACCGGCGCGTTGCAAACGGTGTCCCGGCGGCTCGCGGGAACGGGGCTTCGGCTCGAAGTGGCGACGGCTCATCGGGGTAAGGCGCTTACCGATGTTCCGATCCGTTTGGGCGGCTCGCCTGCTGGGCTCGGAAAGAGAGCGAGTCTTCTTCCGTGCTGCCTCTTATAGGCAAATTCGGTGGTGGCTGCGGGATACGCGGGTTGCGGTGTGCGCGTAATTCGCCGAATTGTGCCTGCTTCGAGGCGCGAAAACGCGGGAAGGCGCGTAATACCGTGTTGTGCCTGGTTGCGAGGCGTGAAATCGCGCGGTATGTGTTCGGGTTCGGTCGGGGTCGTTCGGCGTGTTTCGGTGGTGCGCGAGTCTTCGCGTTCGTAACAGATCTGTACGGAGCCCGCTGTACAGGTCTGTTACAACATGTTAATTTATCGAAATCTGGGAAACATACCCTGCCATCTTTAAAATCTCCTTCGATGTAACATTTGGAGCAAGAATTATATCCCGTATGACCTTTCACGCATTTGATGAAAGATTTTGCGGGAATGTCACAAATGAAAGATTTTATATGTAAATGATACAAATGCTCATTGATTACAAATCCATTATTGATTAGAGCTACTGCCTCCTCAACGAAATGTAATAAAAAACTATTTGCGTCTTCTGGCTTTCCGTAGCCATGATAAATACCAATCATTTCTATATTTGCATATCCTGCGAGGCAACAAAGAATGGGATATGCTTGACTGCCGGAGCTTTTTGATAAAGGAAGACCATCGATACTAACATTGATTGAAATTTGATTGCCGTTAAAAGAAGAAATGTCTACATATTTACAAAGTTTTAAAATAGAAGTCTTTAAACCGAAATGGTAATAATTCCCGGGCTCAATGCGTTTCGTGATAATATTATTTCTACATGTTTTTAAAAGTGTTCTTGCATCTGTTGGCAAGTTTGGAATGGGCTTCTTCAATATGGAAAGTAAATCATTAATCGCGACATGTGTAATATTATGTTTTACAGCCCATTCCGCTAAACTATCATGAACATTTGTATCACTACTGTCTGCTACTGAATCGCGCATTGAATCGGTGAAATTCGAACTTTCTGCAGTTTCTTCACACTGAAGATTTTGTACAGAAAGTTCGTCTTCACTTTCACTTCCCGACGATGAATCTAAATAAACTACATTATTGATTTCGTTGGTGCTTATGTCGGATGAAGCACATAAATCTGAGGGAACTGGATTGTTTATAATGGCATTTATACCCGATGAAGTAGAAGCTTCTTGATGAGAAGCTTCGTACAAAGAACACGATCTTCTTGCACGCATGTAATATTTTGTTATATTAATTTTTCGAGACATCTTGCAGTAATATTGAAAAAGCGAGGTAAAATTAAGTAATACTGAAAAAGCGAGGTAAAATTAAGTAATACTGAAAAAGCGAGGTAAAATTAAGTAATACTGAAAAAGCGAGCTAAAATAAAAACGTGGTAATATGTCAAACTTTACCTGAAACGCCAATGATGAGACATCAACTATCACAGTATGCAATAAAACACTCCGATAGACACAGGTATAATGATCGCTCAAGGAAACTCTTGTCCCAACCTATCCCTTGTTGCCAGCAGGTTCGCTATATAATTACTGCCCCCTCCCCCCCCCCCTGTAGGTGCTCTGGGTTTTTACCGGGATGGGTACGCGTCGCGCTGTCGAGCCGCACTTTGTTCCGTTATTTCGATATTTCTTACACACTGTACCACAAATCGGTACGAGTAAACTTGTCACTATTTGTTTATGGATAAAAAGATGCTAACAACTGTAGTACACACCTAGAACTGTAGTATACACCTGCTGACACGTATGAGATTATCACGTGAACTTGTACTTTGATAGTTTATGATGACTCTTTTAAACGTTTTATTTCATCTGAATTTTACGGAGTTTGTCTTGAAAACGTTACATCTCACAAGGAGACCACATGGACTTCCCCCCACAGATTTGGTTGAGACTTTACAGGGTTTTCAATGTTAAATAGATTTTAAATAAAATATTTTCATTCGCTAAAGGACTAATTGAAAGTGATACTTATTACTTTATAGAAGAAACACTAGATATTTATTACTACATACACCAAAAATAATAATTATAAAACAATAATCATATTAATTGTAAGATAAAACTTAGTGGCCAAGTGGCCAAGTGGCCTCCTTACGAACCCGTTTTTAAAAATACGGATACTTCAAAATTGGCGACATGAAAATTATTTGTAGTGAACGCTGCACCGTACCCTAAATTGTGCGGTTCCAGGTAGGGCCGAACAACTCGCAAACAGCGACGGTAAGCACACGTGTTTTGCAGATGCTGCTTGAACACGGAAAAAGGTCCGACCTCGCCAGCGATACAATAATGGATATTTATTGCTAGCTCTGTAAAGCACCCAATTCTCGACGTTCGCTGGTCTTTCCTACCTGCCGTAGTGAACCAAGCAATTGTTCTATATGGTCGATAATGGCCCGGACCCGTTTTTCATTTTCAACCCTCACAAATTGGTGCTAAAGTGGTGTCTCTCCATTTTTAACGATTGTTTAAGGGGTGGATACGAATTTGACCTTCACCAGGAACTCTCGAGTGTGAGAGAGCAACACAGGTGGTGTTGGAGAGAGACACAGCGCTAGACACGTATATGTACATGAGGATTGCAGAGGTTCCGTATTTTTCGAATCCTGACTCTATAATGCACATTTCAGGGTTCTAGGTAATCACAATCGCTAGATAAAAGATTAATCTAGGAGGGTGGCATCCTAAGAATGATATAATTTTACGTTATCGAGGCGTAATTGACATCATCGAAGTTGAGAAATATGTATTTTTTTCAAATTCACGTTTCTCAAAAACTGTGCGTCTAGGGGGAAAATTAAGGACAGATTCGGAATCAGCGCAAAAAACTCGATAAGAATCGCCCAACAGTAATTGTTGAAAAAATTTGGTGTTGGAGAGTATAAATCGAATCGGAATCTTTCTTTCAGCAGTTCTATTAATCATAAACTTGTTTCCGTGTGACATTTTGTTCACTTTCTCGTTTCTTTGTTATATTAAATTGATGCTTATGTTATTTGGTTGTTTACCATTCTTTAATAAGCTTCTTTTAATTTCCCATCAGTTACAACTCCACAAAATATTATTTTATACTTCTAAAACATGAATGTTTTCTGTAAAATCCGTATCAATGTCTCCGGTCGGAAATTTTTTGCCACGGGTTGTAGCATAAAAACGAATGCCTCAATGCTAAGAAACAAACGAGAGTCCGAATTCAGATAAACTATCCACCGGCGACGTATCTACCGTGACCGTCATAAAACATTAAGCCAAAGACTTTCCAGATGCTCTCCTCCCAATTACGGTATTTTTTAATACATCAATCGATGCAGCTGGACATTCGTTATTGAAATTCTTAAGGCATCATAATAGCGAGAAAATGAATAATAAACGCTAACGTCTCGCAACGACAGTATAATATTGTTTTACAGATATGTAAATTGAAATACAGTGATTCCCACTAATATTCGGATATTTTTAAAAAGCTGACAACATTTTCAATATTGGACCATACGTTTTGAAATTTTTGGGGAATTTAGAACAATTGGTTTGCTACACAAAGTGACTAAAATTGTTGAAAAAATTGCAAGTTGTCGAAATTGAAAAACAAGTTCTTGTATGGCCCAGTATACTACAGATACGAAACTAGAAAAAAAGGAGAAACAACGTTTTCGATCCTTTTGAAGCCGTCAAAGTCGTTTGCCTTCTTCAATCAATCTTCTTGTCACAAGTATCATTAAAACAGTTACTGATATAGGTTTTGTTTTCATGGTATTGTAGACTTGCTATTGAACCAACCAATGTTTGTCATTTTTTCTAAAAAGACATAAGCTGCTTATATGCATCATCTGTTTAGAATTACTTGGATGACTTCACCGTTTAAGGTATCTGATGTACACGCGATGCAGAAACGCAACTGCTGAACTTCGCGAAATACATTTTGCAAATCTTCATTTATAATTGTCCAGAAAAATTTATAAAATACATCGTCCATTGAATCTAATATAATGGTTAATGAACAAAATGACACTTTGTTTCACCCTTTATGACCATTCGAAACAGTGATGAAAAGAATATTATTTGCATGCTATCTGTTAATAAATATGTTTTTTCTAAACCTTGCTATGTGCACTGGTATTTTCATAACTAATAAAAATCATAAAAGACAGCTTAACACCAATCGTGCCGCGACCGGTCAAATGCCCGCTTTCACATTGTTTTTTTTTAATTATTGAAATTATAAAGATGCTTCCATTAGGAATTGTTTAATAAATTTATTTATTCGAGCACGTATTATTATAACAATTGTGGAAAAACTAAATAAATTCAGTCGTGTCATTTTTATGAAACAATATGCAGTGACTCGGATCAATATTCGGACGCTCTAAAAAAGACGCAAACTTTTTAAATATTGTACTATATGATTTGAGTGTGTACAATTTGACTATACAGTTTGAACTCTTTTTGGGAAGCTAGAGCAATTAGTTTACTGCAGGATGCGAAAAGAATTTTTTTCAAAAATTGCAATTGATCGGAATTGTTGAAAAAATACTACAAGTTGCATTTTACAACTTCTTTATGTGGGCCTATGTTGAAAATTTTAAAAATACGTTTTATAGATTTGTGTCAATTAAACATAGCCTGAAAATGTGTGTGAATTATATGCACTGTGAAAGTTTCATCGACACGGTTGATGCAGAAAAAAACGACAGGCATTGAAAGATGTAATAATCCAAAGACTCACTGCAGTTTGAGGCCGAAAATCGTGAAAATCCGCAATTTTGAACATTTTTAAACGTTTGTATCTTATTGCAACGTCGACAGATCTTTATATTACATATTATAGATATTTAGATCTTTGTATTTTTTAAATTTTCAATATAAACCCACATAAAAAGAAGTTATAAAATGCAAGTTTTTTGTCTTTTTTCTACAATTTCGATAAATTGCTACTTTTGGAAAAACTTTTTACATATCCTGTAGCAAACAAATTGCTCTGGCTTTCCAAAAAAAGTTCAAATCGTATAGTACAATATTAAAAAAGATGCCGTCTTTTTAAGAGTGTCCGAATTAGTGGGAGTTACTGTATCTTCCGAACTACAAACTTTCCGACATACATAGCTATTTGTACTTTTTTATAACGAATGTCCAGCTGCATCGATTGATGAATTAAAAAATACCTCATACCATTTAAAAAAACAAAGTTAACCTTTATATGACTCTTACGCGTCCACTCACGAAAAAACTAATAATACCAGAATATGCTCCACTCGATACCATTCAAACCTCCACTGAAACATTTTTGATACGAGTAACAATAACTCGAAAATCAAGATTTAAAAATCGGGAGAGATAGCCTGTACAACGACACCATGTTCCTAAGGGATGTGACCGAGGAGTGGGGAGTAAGGGGCGAATTCTTCTGCATAAACCCGCGCTGCATTTCGTCCGTCACTTGTCTGCCTACAACCGACGAGTACACGTGCCTGTATTTTTTAGCAACTTTTGTGGTAGCAGTTAGTATAGTGAAGTGCCCCCGACATAAATCCGGCGAGTGTATATTTACAAAAGTGAGTACTTTCATTGCTATTATTACTTACTGTTAGTGGTTTTTAGTGTTATTGACCAATAAGTTTTACTATTTAAGGGAGTAGAGACCCCTTTTCCAGGATTGCAAGAGTGCGGGATTCGCGTTCTCATTTCTTGATAATATACAAAAATAGGATTTTTCAAAAGTCGAAAACGCTAGATAAAAGATCGATCTAGGGCGCTATCTCTCTCAAGAGTCCTATTTTCTCGTTCACGAGGCGTTTACGAGAAATAACAACGCGAATCCCGCACACGCTTGCAATCCTGGAAACGATATATGAGATACCCTCTTACAAGGGAACATATCCAGTTGATACAACCTGACTTGGATGAAGCTTATGTGAGATATAGTTCTTCAAAAAATATTTGACACGCGTTTTTTTTATCGGCAACCATCCACTTTGAAGGGGTGAAAACAGCCCTCAGAACCATAGTTTTTGAGATATCTCGGAAACCAGAGGTCGGAAAAAATTTAACTTTCTTTTAAATTGTGTGTTTCTTAATGGGAAATGTAGTCGTGCAAGAAAATTTTAACAAAAGTTTTTTGTTCAAACAATATATTAAAAATTTGATATTTTTTTGCAGTTTCTCTTATTTATGGTTAGTTTATTTTAATGTAAACTCGGGTGTGTGTGATCTTTGATCGAAAATAGGGGATAGGTGTTTTAGGATTTTTCTTTTTCTTGCCATTTAATAATAATTATGCACCATTAAAGATAGTCTTGCGCCGCGGTAATTCGCGGTAATTCGCTGCTACTTGCACCACCTTTTTTAGCTACTGATGAAACAATAAACCACATATAACCCAGTGATATTGTTCAAAATACATACTATACACGTTTATACATACTATTCCCTCCTCCGCACGCCAGATGCAGGACTATCTTTAATGATGCATAATTATTGTTAAATGGCAAAAAAAAAGAAAAATCCTAAAACGCCTATCCCCTATTTTCGATCAAAGATCACACACACCCGAGTTTACATTAAAATAAACTAACCATAAATAAGAGAAACTGCAAAAAAATATCAAATTTTTAATATATTGTTCTTGCACGACTACATTTCCCATTAAGAAACACACAATTTAAAAGAAAGTTAAATTTTTTCCGACCTCTGGTTTCCGAGATATCTCAAAAACTATGGTTCAGAGGGCTGTTTTCACCCCTTCAAAGTGGATGGTTGCCGATAAAAAACGCGTGTCAAATATTTTTCGAGGAACTATATCTCACATAAGCTTCATCCAAGTCGGGTTGTATCAACTGGATATGTTTCCTTGTTAATGTGTAAAGTTGGAAACTGAAAAAATTGCCCTATTTTCATTCCTTCATTCTATTTGCTATTTTTCTAAATATATATCTTTAATTCGTTATATTTATACCGTAATTATATGTTTAAATTAATCTCTAAATTTTGCCATACTCTTCAATTCTTAGGATATACATATAATAATGGAGATACCAACATCGACATGGGCCGTTGTCCAATTTCTGAACGACAAAACCGTCGAAGCGGTGCCGACCAATTGGATAGACGGCGACATTTGTTATTGGCCACCGCTACAGCAGCCGAAATTGAGCCAAGCAATAAAAAAAGCGGAACCGCCTCAACCTACATGGATTAAGTTCTCTATAAAGACCTTCAGGAACGGCATCTTTGGTAAGTAAAAGTAGTTATACACCATACATGTAGAATTAAAATAATAATTATATAATGCTTCTAGACGACTACGCGAAGGCTCGAAACAAAGCCAAGGATGCTGAAGAGACGAGCGACCTGCAGTCGGAAGTGGACGATTCCAATGTGCCGCGCAAAAGAAAAATTAATCGCCCATCTTGGGGCACCAGCAGTGAGGAGTTATCCTCGGATGAGACGATGCTGCCCACTCCCCCAAGTTTGAAGAGGAAATCCAATATTGGTATGTAAATACAAAAAGAAGCGGCCTACATATAGAACATTAAATTATTACATTCATAGTTGTGCATTTCATCCTTTATTTTTTATTTTTATACATTTCTGTAATTAGTATATCTTCTTTCATCAAAACATACTATATTTTCAGTCATTGCCACCAGCGAGAAACCGTCGTCACTCCTAAACGGAGGCAAATCAGACGAAGGAAGACAGCAGGTGGAAGAGGAGCCAAGAAGTTCCAGCATGATTGGTATGTAAATACAAAAGGAAGCGTCTTACGATATGTAACATCAAATGTTACATTCATAGCTGTACATCTCGTCTTCTTACTGCAATTAGTCTATTTTTTTTCTTCAAAATATATTTTATTTTCAGTTACTGATATCGGTGAAGAATCGCCGCCCGCCGCCCCCACGAAAATTAGAAGACAACATGAGCCAAGAAGTTCCAGCATGATTGGTATGTAAATACAAAAGAAAGCGTCTTACGATATAGAACATCAAATGTTACATTTATAACTGTACAGTCCGCGACAATACTATAAGACACCACTTAAAACGAAATAATTATGTGTTATATGAAAGAAATTCGTCTCTCATATAGAGTGTTATTAGTTACTTCAGGAGACGTTAGTATTTTCGTTAGTATTTCTAAGGATTTCAAAGTGACACCAGCTTACCACTAATTAGCCGCGACTAAACTATAAGACAGATAATGTTTTCTGTAAAAAATTAACACATAGAGCTTATTTTTATCAGTTATTAATATTTTGTGTTGCCACCAGTATTTTGAAGTGAAATTTCTTATGGCAGGGTGTAAACTCAATTCGCGTCACGGAATTCGCGGCATACTATACCGGGTGATTCACGAGAAACAGGCCACCTAAATAGCTCCGTTGGGATTAGAGATAGAAGAAAATGTTAAAGAGAAAAGTTGTACTGTTAAAGGGGGCAAATATTGTGCTATAAAAAAATATTCCGATTATAGTCGTTTTCAAGGTCTTTTGAAGGTGATTGATGATTTTTATATAGCACCATACATTTTTAACTTCACAGTGTTGTAGCTGATGTCAAGACGAGTTCAATGATGTGGAACACTATGACCTTGAAATGACCTTGGACTAAAAAATTGATGATAAAGCAATGATAACTTTAAAATGTGCAATCATTTTATTTGAACTAAATTAAATGTTCGAAATGGACTAAAAAATTGATGATAAAGCAATGATAACTTCAAAATGTGCAATCATTTTATTTGAACTAAATTAAATGTTCGAAATGGACTAAAAAATTGATGATAAAGCAATGATAACTTCAAAATGTGCAATCGTTTTATTTGAACTAAATTAAATGTTCGAAATGGACTAAAAAATTGATGATAAAGTAATGATAACTTCAAAATGTGCAATCATTGAACTCGTCTTGACATCAGCTACAACACTGTGAAGTTAAAAATATATGGTGCTATATAAAAATCATCGATCACCTACAAAAGACCTTGAAAACGACTATAATCGGAATATTTTTTTACATCACCATATTTGCCTTCTTTAACAATATAACTTTTTTTTCTAACAGTTTCTTCTATCTCTAATCCTAACGGAGCTATTTAGGTGGCCTGTTTCTCGTGAATCACTCGGTATATGTAGAGAGTGAGTACAGTCACCTACAATAACTGCAAAAGTATAGTAGTAGCAGAAAAGTTTTCTAAACAAAAGATGCATGGGACAACAGGGGCTGTAATATGGCGATAGTAATTTTTTTGCAGGTGAAGGTACTTCGGACATTTGAAGGTCACCTCCGTTTTTTAAAATGGCATGTTTTATTTTTATACCATAGATCGATAGAGTATCAAATTTAGAGTATAAAAGTGTTGACCTTTATATGTCCTAAAACTAATAGTTAACGTGATATTATCCAAAGAAGAAAGAAAATTGTTTCGATAATATATCGTTAACTATTCCATTTAGAACATATGGAGGTCAATACATTTTGACTCAGAATACGATAGTCTATCGATTCATGATACAGAAAGTAGGTGTTTTCATTTTTATATAGTATATCCCCTGGGAAAGAAAGAAACATAGTTCATAGCATTTCTCATACGCTCTCCTTCTTTGCGAAGCGAATTTTGATCGTTCATTATTTTTTCTATGATTTTCTATGATTCTATCATTGAAACAATTGGCTTGTGATAGCTAAAATCTAATATAAATATTCTTAATTCAATTTTGTCTAAATGTCTTCCAAATACTGCATCGAGAGTTGTTCCTGATCTTGTTGTCGCTTCATTAGGATTAATTACCATTTCCAATCATAATTTACTTCTAAACATTACTAGACTGCAAGAAGTTTCACTTCTGTCGCACGTGGTTTTCTACGCGCATGTTTTTTTTATAAGATGTAACATTCTTTTTTTTATAAATTTATACATTTTTTTAATCGTTTTTTGCTTAATTTGCTTCTACGCCATTTCAATGCAGTTTTTCAATTGTTGCACAGTACTAAACTGGTTTCCTTTAGAATAAACCACCCTGGCTAATATTCCCCAAACGTGTTCGATGATATTCAAGTCGCGAGATCTTGCTGGCCATTCTTAAAGTACTTAGACTTGTACTATTGTACTAAATACATCTATGTATGTCGTGCTATTCATTTTTGTGGAAATAAATTCAATATCAATATCGGTTCTGCCATGATAACCTATAAGTGTTACTTACAATTTCTTAGAAATACTATCGAACACACTGCGTTGAAAGACGTCTCCTGAAGTAACTAATAACACTCTGTATGAGTGACGATGAATTTCTTTCATATAACACATAATTATTTCGTTTTAAGCGATGTCTTGTAGTATTGTCGCGGACTGTATATACCATCAGCAGTACATACATCCGCTGACACCTACCAAATCTAAATTTTCAGAAAACCAAGGGACGTCCCTTGAATCTAACAGCAACGCCAAAGTGGAGCAGTATTGCAAATCTATTTTGGAGCAACAGCATTTATTGAGGAGCCTCCTAACAGAGGTTCTGGCCAGAGTCAACACTTTGGAGGAGAAATTCAGCCAGCAGGCGCCAGAACCAGGAAGCGCCTCAATTTTCAAACAGGACATAGTCTTCCCGATAAATTGCGAGGAAGAATTGCAGAAGTGCGAAACCCACCTGCAGGATCAAAATAATTTCAGAGACGCGGTAAAAAAACACAACGTTAACGATACGAACAGAATTCCAATTCAGTTGTAACAAAATGATTAATTTGCAGGTACACGAATTGGCATCTATAGGAGGTGCCAACAATTACAACTTCGTAAAACGGGTGTTGACATGCCTGATTACGAATGAATTTGGTACGAAGTATAGTTGGTTGGGACGGAAAGGAAAACATATCTTCCAAACCCTAAAATTAGCGTCATTAATAATTGGTAATTATCACGTTTATTTTATTATTATATTTATTTGTATACGATTGAATATTATTTAACAAAAAATTCATTGTTTAGATGCAGCAAACAAATCTGGAGTCAGTAAAAACAAAAAAGAAACTGAAGTCTCCATCCAGTTATGGCTCAGGAGAGCCACGGAGCGGAATAAAGTAACAATGAAAGACTTATAGTTCAATTTTAGTGTATTTTATAAATAAAACATGTGAAAAGTTTATTTCACGTTCTTTATCAATTTTACGCCCAAATTTCCCATAAATAACCTTATATATAATAAGAACAAAATTTATTAAATATGTACTTATAGTTATATGTAGTAAATATGTAATTAGTTGTTTAAGTAAAATTTTAAAATAAATGAAGTTTTAAATAAATGTTGTAACTCCTTTAAACGTTCAGAAAATGTCCAGAGAACGTTACTTCCGAACATCCTAAAAACGTTCAGAAAATGTCCAGAGAACGATACTTTCGAACATTCTAAAAACGTTCAGAAAATGTCCAGAGAACGTTACCTTCGAACATCCTAAAAACGTTCAGAAAATGTCCAGAGAACGTTAGTTCTGAACGTTTTTAGAATGTTCGGAAAATGTCCAGAGAACGTTAGTTCCGAACATTCTAAAAACGTTCGGAAAATGTCCAGAGAACGTTACTTCCGAACATTCTAAAAACGTTCAGAAAATGTCCAGAGAACGTTACTTCCGAACATTCTAAAAACGTTCAGAAAATGTCCAGAGAACGTTACTTCCGAACATTCTAAAAACATTCTAGGAATGTCCAGAGAAGTTACTTCCGAACATTCTAAAAACGTTCTGAGAATGTCCAGAGAACGTTACTTCCGAACATTCTAAAAACGTTCTGAGAATGTCTTCATATGACATCCGCAGGATGTCCAACTTCGTAACTGGCACCTTCCTAGAACATTCAGGGAACGTAACTAGGACATAACTGGGACATTCGGGACGTTCTCTGAATGTACGGAATGTCCGAAACGGACATTCTATGGACGTACATAGGATATTCCTGTGCTACTTGGGTAATGTCTTATGATGAATTTTTCTAAATAATTCCTTTATCAAAATCAAATTTAACAACATACAATGTATACCGTTTGGTACATAAAGTGGTTCAAGTCAACTGAAATGTGGATTTTCACAGGTTAAAAATACCATATCCATATACAGTATGGTACATGAACAAAGAAATAGGTGTGAAAACGTATAAAATAAGTGTTTGAATTTACCGCCCAACTTGATTGAGCTATAGATTATCGACCATACTTCGTGTTCGTTTCAAATGTCCTGACGGTTGCCGCAGTCTTACAGATACCGGCTCAACACCAACATGTGGTTACAGTAATGTGAAACTCAATCGAAACTAAATTTGTTTAACTTACACTAAGCGAGTAAGTTACAATGAGTTTATCGTTAAAACCTTTAATTATAAAAAAAATCATGTACAGTTCTTTAATATTAAATGTCGGTTATTTTACAGACGCAAAATTTTATTATTTTCTTGAAAATGATCTATATCTAGATCGAAACGTTGAAAAATGATTTTGTGATATTTTGCAAATAGTGTTTATGTAAAATCAGATCGAACCTGTGCGCTGAAATCATTATACATCATGTTTAGCCTGGAACAGCTCCTACATCATCTTTAGCATGGAACAGAACCTACATCATCTTTAGCAGGATAAAAAAACTTTAATTATCTATCACAAGTAAATATATCATCGGAATAATAAATAATAAGCTAGTTCTGGTCCTGGTCACATATGTAGTAAGTAGTAAAGTGGGTTCTGTATCTTGCTAAAGATGATGTAGGTTCTGTTCCATGCTAAAGATGATGTAGGAGCTGTTCCAGGCTAAACATGATGTGCAAACAAAAGTGGCACGGGCGAAACCCGGGCGTGAGCACTCTCATTTACTCTCTGGTATTACCCAGTATTACCGTTGGTCCTTTCTCCCTTTACCTAACATCGACGAATCAATATTATTATATGATCCTGAAATATTATTTGTTCGTATCGGACAATCATGAACAGACACTTTATTCTGTTAGGGTATACAGTAGGGTATTCTGGAATTATTGAAGTAGATTCGCTACGAATTTCAGCGAAGCATTTTTCAAACATCTCTGAAGGAGTCAAACCTACCCAGATAGCCAAATGCCTCGATTATGACCAGGGCAGTTATGACCGTGAGGGCTCGTAAAGTTCCCTCGGCAGAAACGCGGTACGAGCTGCCCTCGGCACGTCCAAGCGACGTTCGGCCCGTAAAAATCCCCATACCTGACCTCGGCACGCTATGCTCGATTTTTGCACGAGGTTCGCTTTGCTGGGTAACGTCATTGCCATCGATAATACTTTCGTTGGCGCATCACCAAGACCTAAATGGCGCCATTTTCGTAATAAACACTTTATCACGAAGAATTGAATGAAGATAAAAATTAATTAAAATTATCTTGTGTGAGAGGTAAATATATTTTCTAGAATATTATACAAACCTGGTTATAACGAAACCAGCAGCCTTTTATACTGCTTGATGGAAATTGTTGTTCCAATGTATTCATAGCAGCAAGTTTCTAATCCGTCATAGTCAGTCTTATATTCTTTTTTAGCATTGGAGATAATTCATTTATTTTACTCCACATTGCCGTGTACATCTCTGTTGTGAATGCCTCACAAAGCATAAAAACAGTACCAACTCCCTGTTAAAATAAAGCTTTCATAAGTACAAATTGAAAGAAATATATTATCTGTATGTGAGAGAAAGGAATGTAAACAATTGAAATGACTTTACTTCAATCGAAACTGAGGAAAAGAACGCAAGTCTGCATCGATTGCATTTAATACCTCTCAATGTATTTATGCTGATGATACTTTCTCTGTAAGTAACATAAATATTAGTATATATGATACATGCTTTTAAAATATACTGTACCACAGCATCGCGTGGCAGGGGAAAGCTAGTAATTTATATTTACTTCATGATATACATAATTATTTTGTTTTTAAAGTTTTACCTACACAACCACCAATAGCACAGTTATATATTATCCACATAAAGTATATGGATACCGTGAGTACAATAATTACATTTGTATAACTTGTATAGAGGGAGGTTCAGCGCAGACTGCTGTGTCTCAGTAAAAAGTGTTTTAGAGACTAAAAAAAAATACATTGGAATCTGCGGGTGTTTCTCTCAATTTTTCTCGACTTTCGACTTATTTTTGTGTCTCTAAAAGAGTTTTTTGACTAGTGTTTCAACCCAAAATCTAGCAAGATTCTACTTACTTGCTAGTTATGTCACATGGTTAGCTTCCCCCTTAAGGGTCTGCAACAGCATTTTAGTGGAAAATAAGATTGCCACTTTACCATGTACATCTCTTATTATTACTTTATATATATATTTTCCATAGAAGAAGAGGCTCTAAAATGTTCGTATGAAACAGCTAAACTTGGTGAATTGAAAGGGTAACATTTCTGTCTCTTAGGACAAAGTGTGGTTTTTACACTGTTATATGAAAGCATAGATGCAGCGTCAGGATATCTATAAAAAAATTATTTAAATCACAATTTACACATACATATATAATTTAAAAACTTAATTTCACACAGTGCCCACTTTTTTGTAGATAATAGATACTAATACTTATACTTTCTACAAACATGATCGAATATATGCTTTAATGGCAACGTCATTTCCTGACATTGTTGAATCATTTCGTGCTTCATTTTTTGTATATCGATCGTATGCCACGTTTTCGAATGTTCGTGATCGTGTAGAATTATAGTAGCTCCATCTCCAACATCCATTACAGCCCCATGACAACCAGTGTTGCGGCGTTTGTTGCACCGGAAAATATTTCCATTCTGTAAATCTTTATTATCTGTATGGCCCTCATACACATAAATAAACATACCGACTGTTTTCCCGAGAAATATTTCCATTATTAAACAGCACGTAATAATCAAATTATTTTAAATTTAAATCAAATTACTCTTGAAGTTATCAAAACCGCTGTTATAAGATACAACAAGTAAGCGAACGTGTACACTTGTGAACAGAAGTATTCGAGAGAAGAAAAAACAAACGAACGGCAAAACAAACGAAAGTAAACGGCAAAATAAATGCCTGCAGAAACCATGTAAGTAAAGTTTCGATTAGTGAATGATTAGTGAGATTATTTTTAAAGTATAGTGACATAATTTTTTGATTATATAATGTTAATAATGTTTGAATTCGACGTGTGTGCAATATTGCCGTGTGCGCAATAATGCCGTCTGCGAAGAACCGTGTGCGCAATAAGTAGTGTTCCGATTGAATGCGAAATTTATATTGGCGGGAGTGTACCGGTATTATTGTTCTCATGATTTTAGAACAATATTTTGTTCGGTTTACCATTTCAATATTTCACATGTGTACACTAGTAAATTTTTAAAAGTCTGCCTGGTGCTCAAGCTACCCGATTTCATCGGAAAGGTTACGTAACTGAGGCTAAAATTGCCGCGCATGCGCGAAAAATTTCGCATTCAATCGGAACACTGGCAATAAAGGGGTACGGTTCGGTACGAGAGGCCTTCGATTAGACACAGTAAGTACGATTGGACACATATCTTTTAGAAACAACATCATTGGACACATGAAGGATTGGACACATGTACGATTGGACACATCTCTATTGGGCACAAGTACGATTGGACACATTTCTATTGGGCACAAGTAGGATTGGAAACATCTCTATTGGGCACAGTACTTTTGGACACATCTCTATTGGGCACAGTACTTTTGGACACATCTCTATTGGGCACAGTACTTTTGGACACAAATGTACCGAGACCAAATAAAATGAATGGTTTTTGAAGTGTCATAAATTTTTGGTTATGTTTTTACTTGAAATATATTTTCGATAACTTTTGTTAAATTATAAAGACGATAGAAGTGTACATTCATTAAATGTAAATATAATACGTGCAACGGAATACGTAGATTATTTAATTTTTGAAATCAATCTTATTGCCATTTATACTTATTTTTCCTTATAGTATGTTAATACCTCATTAGTTTTCTGAAAAATATTATATTGTAAGTCATAATGTATGCTATCTATATGTCCAAAACCTGCTATTCCTAATCGTTTCTGCAACATATTCAAAAATCTTTGAAATCGGTGAGAGTGTCACATATCGATAGGTAGATAAATATTTCTGCACAAAAAGTTAGTAAAAGAAACACATAAGAAAAGTAAGCATAGACAGACTTTCTACAAACATCATCAAATATGTGTTTAAATGGGATCAATGTCTCCCGACTCAGCTTTTTCATTTCCTCAATCATCAAATGCTGTGTACCAATATATTCTTGCCCAGGGTGGTTATGGGGCTTTAATAACTTAATAGAGCCATCGCTGAGAACCATTACAGCCCCACAACATTGCGTAGTCCTTCGCGTATTGCATCGATAAATGTTACCATTACGATAATCATTGTTATATGTATAATCGTTGTATACATAATTGAAAGTGTTTTTCATTTTCCCTGGGATTTTTTCCATCTATTAACAATAAAATTCAAATATATTTGAATTCTAAAAAGCACTGCTTACTTGATCTTTCCTATACTTATTTCATACATTGGAAAGTTTCCAGCAAGGTTGAGAACAATTATTGCACAGAAATATTGCAAATTCCAGAGCAGTTATGGTAATTTAAAATACATTAATTACAATTTAACCGCAGGGTTACTTTTCAAGGTATATCATATAGTTAAAATTAAAAAGAAAACGGAATATGTATCTAAAACAAATCAATTACATTTATTATTCTAAAAGTTGTTGTGACTTGACACGCTGATTAACTGTTTTAAAACAAATTGTGTAAGGTACGATCATATACGTCACGTATAAAGTTAGATTATTAATGCTCTTTTTATCTGAGTATATAATAGTTTTCAAGATCACTACTTGCATGTTACTCACCGCTAACACATTTTCTTGCCATAATCGGGATCTGACCGTGTTCAAATTGAAGTAATTCAGCTATTTACTGATTCTGCTTCGTACGTAACCTGTAAAAGATAAATTTAAAAAACACAAAGTATCGTATTCATTCCTTACAAAAATCCTAATACTTTATAGGTAGAAAATACTTATCTAATTTATCTCCTTTACATCGAATTATTCAGGAGCTGTGAAAACAATTCTACACAGTCGTATGATTTTAGAATATTTCACTCTTCGCTGTAACTATTTATTTATTTATTAATGCCGTAAACCATGTTTGGTTTATATAGCATACATTATGACTTACAATATAATATTTTTCAGAAAACTAATGAGGTATTAACATACTATAAGGAAAAATAAGTATAAATGGCAATAAGATTGATTTCAAAAATTAAATAATCTACGTATTCCGTTGCACGTATTATATTTACATTTAATGAATGTACACTTCTATCGTCTTTATAATTTAACAAAAGTTATCGAAAATATATTTCAAGTAAAAACATAACCAAAAATTTATGACACTTCAAAAACCATTCATTTTATTTGGTCTCGGTACATTTGTGTCCAAAAGTACTGTGCCCAATAGAGATGTGTCCAAAAGTACTGTGCCCAATAGAGATGTTTCCAATCCTACTTGTGCCCAATAGAAATGTGTCCAATCGTACTTGTGCCCAATAGAGATGTGTCCAATCGTACATGTGTCCAATCCTTCATGTGTCCAATGATGTTGTTTCTAAAAGATATGTGTCCAATAGCTAAGTTTCCAATGGTACTGTGTCTAATCGAGCCACCCCCCCCCCCAAGGAACCTCCCATTTTCGGCTCCAAGGGTAGTTTTGGGACACCCTGTATATTTTTTATTTATATACATATATATGTGTATCTGCTACCAGAGAGTACATGAGAGTGCTCACGCCCGGGATTTGCCCGTGCCCATTATAGTGCTGCCCCCTAGTCTAGTGCTTAGCCTGGATCAGCTCCTACATCGACTTTTCTACCCCAGACAAGAACCTACATCGACTTTTTGTTTCTGGCAAGAGCCTACAGCGAGGCGCTGTCAGCGACTCTCACACCGGACGAGATTCTACATCAACTTTGGCCATGATCAGAACGTTCAGTGTATATTGTTTGCTTCCATTTGCTTCGAAGCACCCGTATTATGTTCCCTTACGATCAAACAATTTTTACCTAAATGTTTTTTTCCAATTTTCGTCTCTCTCTCTCTCTCTCTCTTTCATGAAATGAAGGAAATATTCTATATTAAATTATTTATGCAGTTATCTGCAAAAAATAATTATTCAATTAGGGTCAAATAAAAGGAACAATTACAGAAGTAGACACGTTATACGGAATAAATAATTTTATTTAAACAAGAAAGATCAGACAACATTTTAGATCGACTTCCAACAAATTAGAAAATGTATAAGGTACTATTTAGTAATTATTGATAGGAATGCAATAACAATTAACTAGGCGAATGCCGATGAAGTATAAACCTTTTGGCAGGCAGCTATGACAGCGACGACTATGCAAATAGGAAAATGCATTTTATTATTCACTTCGAAGGTCTTTTTTACTTTATTTAAATATAATGTATTTAAATCTACTAAAAAACACGGATTATTTATGTTTGTTTAAACAATTTTATATGCCCAAAAAATTCGGTTTATAAATTGTTTATGGACATTTATACTTTGTTTCAAAAATTGTATTTGTTTAAATAATTTAATTTACAACCATTAGACGCAGCTCGAAAATCTATCGAGTTTGGTATCATTCTAATCAGAAGAACGCCGCGAAATCTGCTGACATGATTCCGTGAAATTATTATGTGAAATAACAAGTCCAGCAATTGCATTTTGGCCGTCTCATACTGATATACCTGGCTGGCTGTAGAGTTGCCCGGCCGTGTTTATTGCACCACTAGGCCGCGGCCACAAAGCCATTGTCGCCTAGGCACCTCGTCGCCCCAGTAGAAAATAAGGAAAAGGATCTTCTAGAAGTCTACGGATCCTTTCGCGAGTACATTCACGATTACAACAACCAAGCACAGCTCGAAAGTCTATCGAGTTTGGTCTCATTCTAATCAGAAGAACGCCGCGAAATCTGCTGACATGACTCCGTGAAATAATTATGTGAAATAACAAAGTCCAGCAATTGCATTTTTGCCAACTCGTACCGATATACCTGACTGACCGTCGGGTTGCCCGGTCGTGTTTATTGCACCACTTGGCCGCGGCCACGGAGCGGTCAGAGCCGAACTTGAGAGGTCTCGGTCGTCGAGAAATGTAAACATAGCTAATCCAAATTTCCAACTTCCTTATTTTTCATTATTTTTTTAGGAGACTGCGATTACCATATTTGTGGAATTTTTCTAATGCAAAATGATACCAAACATGATATAATTCCCATGATATTTAGTTGTGTAATAGACAATCAAAGTTTCGGGCGCAAGGAAGGACAGTTGCCGGCGAGCCATTGAAATGTGCTGGCGACTAGGACTCTCTGCGTTTCTTTCTTTCCCATACGCTATCCTTGCTCGCGCCCGAAACTTTAACTGTCTATTACACAAGTAAATATCATCGGAAATATACCATGTTCGGTATCATTTTGCATTAGAAAAATGCCACAAATATGGTAATCGCAGTCTCCTAAAAAAATAATGAAAAATAAGGAAGTTGGAAATTTGGATTAGCTATGTTTACATTTCTCGACGACCGAGACCTCTCAAGTTCGGCTCTGACCGCTCCGTGGCCGCGGCCAAGTGGTGCAATAAACACGACCGGGCAACCCGACGGTCAGTCAGGTATATCAGTATGAGACGGCCAAAATGCAATTGCTGGACTTGTTATTTCACATAATAATTTCACGGAATCATGTCAGCAGATTTCGCGGCGTTCTTCTGATTAGAATGATACCAAACTCGATAGACTTTCGAGCTGTGCTTGGTTGTTGTAATCGTGAATGTACTCACGAAAGGATCCGTAGACTTCTAGAAGATCCTTTTCCTTATTTTCTACTGGGGCGACGAGGTGCCTAGGCGACAATGGCTTTGTGGCCGCGGCCTAGTGGTGCAATAAACACGACCGGGCAACCCGACGGTCAGTCAGGTATATCAGTATGAGACGGCCAAAATGCAATTGCTGGACTTGTTATTTCACATAATAATTTCACGGAATCATGTCAGCAGATTTCGCGGCGTTCTTCTGATTAGAATGATACCAAACTCGATAGATTTTCGAGCTGCGTCTAATGGTTGTAAATTAAATTATTTAAACAAATACAATTTTTGAAACAAAGTATAAATGTCCATAAACAATTTATAAACCGAATTTTTTGGGCATATAAAATTGTTTAAACAAACATAAATAATCCGTGTTTTTAGTAGATTTAAATACATTATATTTAAATAAAGTAAAAAAGACCTTCGAAGTGAATAATAAAATGCATTTTCCTATTTGCAGTCATCGCTGTCATAGCTGCCTGCCAAAAGGTTTATACTTCATCGGCATTCGCCTAGTTAATTGTTATTGGATTCCTATCAATAATTACTAAATAGTACCTTATACATTTTCTAATTTGTTGGAAGTCGATCTAAAATGTTGTCTGATCTTTCTTGTTTAAATAAAATTATTCATTCCGTATAACCTGTCTACTTCTGTAATTTTTCCTTTTATTTGACCTTAATTGAATAATTATTTTTTGCAGATAACTGCATAAATAATTTAATACAAAATATTTCCTTCATTTCATTAAAGAGAGAGAGAGAGAAACGAAAATCGGAAAAAAACATTTAGGTTAAAATGATAGGAAGGGAACATAATACGGGTGCTGCGAAGCAAACAATATAAACTAAACGTTCTGATGATGGTCAAAGATCTTGTACAATGTGAGAGTAGCTGACAGCGACTCGCTGTGGGCTCTTGCCAGAAACAAAAAGTCGATGTAGGTTCTTGTCCGAGCTAGAAAAGTCGATGTAGGAGCTGATCCGGACTAAACTCGATTGGCAGCCAAAAGCACCGACGAGATACTGTTAAAGACTGCCAGCGCCCGTGCTATTCCGCGGTCCGGTAAGTGGGCGCAATGGGCGGGGTGGTAACGGTGGAAATTACAGTCACCTGAAAGACCACATCGCTAAAAGTTCTACCACCGACTAGATACTGTTGGTGGTCAGCGCTCTCTACCTAAATAAATCATTTGTTCGTGAACCACATGAAACTGCGTCAGTGGCGTAGGTAAATAGATTCAGTACTGCAGATAATAATTAAATGTAGAATGCTGACATTACCCACATTCTGCAATTCTTAGAAAAAAAATTACTTTTTATTGTATAATTTCATTACGCACTCTTATTGCTTTCTTATTTCCCTTATTGTTCACCATTGTAATTATCGTTTTATAATCGACAGTGTATAGATGTAGGAAAAATAAAAGTAATTACCACGTAATATCCTAAAAAAGTATTGGAATTTAAAATTAATTTGAAAATTATACATAAAACAATTAATGATTCGTAAACGAAAAATATTCTGTAATCATCGTTATTTATTGTTATTTATAATTTAAACAATTTTTAAATAAATACATTTGAGTAATTTGTTTCTATATTCATTATTGAAATTATTATTTCAATACTAATGTACTCTTAACATTATTTCTTAAATAAACAAATTTTATAAATTGTTTCTATATTTATTATTTGAACTAATATTTGTAAGCTGTTGTTCATGTTGCTGTTATTCATGTTACGCCACCCGGTGTATTGTAAATGTTATTTACAAGCGGTTCGTAGCCAACGACAAGCGAACGTCAAAAACGAAGCGGAACGTCAAAAACGAAATGAACAAGAAACAGTCTCCGGAAAAAGGCGTTTAAATAAAGTTGCTTCACATTTGCTGTTTTAATCCAGGCTATCTCTTACATATTTCAATATAGTTTCTTGTTAAAGTAATTGTTTGTTTAATTATTTCTATATTTATTATTTGAAGTATTATCTCCATAATAATTTATTTAAACAATTATTTTAACAAGAAATTATTGAAATAATAATCCAAATATGGAGTGTAGAAACAAATTATAAAAAATGTATGTAACAATTGTTTACATTATAAATAACAATGAATAACTACTCAAATAATAAATAGTGTTTATATATTAAAAATTACGTTATAAGTTATGAAAGAATGCCATTATTGCAATTATCTATTTCATAAGAACGCAGAGATGTTCTCGGGTATCGCAATAACTCGCTCGTCCGAACTTGTCCGATTCTTTCCGAACGTGTCCGGCGAAGTCGAGTTATGTACTCTCTTCGGCAGCTCGACAATCGGGCGGCCCGTACACTCCAAATAAATACATAATGCCGAACACAATACGGAATTTAAAATGACAGAATCGAAACTGGAACCGGAACCGGAACCGTAACCGATATAAAACAATATCGATAGTCTTATAACAGTTATAACATCATCTTGGGTTTCATAATAGTTTTCAATCCCTGCTTTCTATGCGTGTTGTTTTCTTCTACGCCAACCGATTTTGATGAAATTTGCAGTACGTGTATTATTAACGCAGATGTAAAGACAGATTCGAAATAAAAATTTTTTAGAAAGTCTGTTATTTTTTCATGTAATTCCTACCAATTTTAATTTTTATAAAATCTGTTTTACGCGTCATTTAGTAAATCAATGCTTCTAATTGCTAAAAAAAAGTTAAGTCGTGCAATTTTGACGAGTCAAGTACTTACGATGGTTAATTTTGATTTTTTAAATAGAACCAAATGTTTTTAATAAAAACTTTTTATGCACCAATTGATGCAGCTGTTTAGTATCTATAAAAAAGTACTACTTGACGTATATATGTTGAAAAATTATTAGTTTAAAGGATTTTTTAATTTAATTATTGCTAAGAAAACCTCACTTTTTGTTGCTAATGACAACTTTACTTTTTTAATATTTATTTACAAAAAGGGTTTATCCAAAGTCTATTTACATCTCCACCCTCAAGATCTTGGTCGATATTTTACAACAATCGTTTATGATACGTTCCTTGATATCGAAAAAAGTGGTCTAAGCTTCTGCGTAAACAGTATTATTTATCCGAGGTTTCAATTGCAATATTTACATTAATATATCTATTAAACTAATCATTTTTTTACTATTTTAATCTTTATGTAGAAAGCAAAATGCATCGACTGGTGCATAAAAACATACAGTTCCATTTATAAAATCAAAGTTGGCCTTCATAAGTTCTTTACGCGTCCACCTACAAAAAGAAAGAATAAAACCATTATGTGCATTTCTTGAAACCATATCATCACCATGTACATATTTCTCGTTGCAAATAATAGTAATGGCGTAAATCGAGATGGTAATATCTGGTGAACCACCCTGTCAGATTTCGAACATCGACGTTTTTACAGAACCAGAAAGCAAAATATTATCGCGGAACACGAGTCGCCGCCAGTGGCGCTTGCCACCAGAATGAGCGTTCGCCGCGCCGCGCGCCGTATCCCCTCAAACGACCACGCTAGGGCAGAGCACCACTGGCGGCGACTCGTGTTCCGCGATGATATTTTGCTTTCTGGTTCTGTAAAAACGTCGATGTTCGAAATCTGACAGGGTGGTTTCGCAAGATAAAAGTCTGCTCTATCGCGTGGTGTAGTTTGATTTTCCACTGGACCCTTATTTTTTCAGATAAATTAAAAAGTATCACCAAAAAACGGTGCAAAAGCGGTGCATCTCCGTCTTTAATGCTTGTTTAAACATGTTTAAACAATCATAATGAATTACTATTGTACATCACTGAATTCGGGAAAGTCTAGAGAATCTTTTGCTGTAAAGAACAATACAAATCTTTTATAATAATATCACAACCTTTGTTCAAAGTTGAAAAATATGTTTTTTTTCAAACTTAAATTTCTCAAAAACTGTGAGTCTGGGAGAAAAATTAAGGCCAGATTCGAAATCATAAAAAAGTTTGTTGGACAGTGTAATTAGGCGATACGCGATATGTACTACATTGTAACGCGTGCGTTCCATTCTTTGACTGGTCGGGTGCTCGGTCCTTCCTACAGCATTCGAACGCGGCTCAGAAGATTATTCGAAGTCGAATAAACCGTTCAATAAAGATACACATGAAAATGAAAAGTTTATTCAACGCAAAAACATAAATTTTCGTAGAATAAAACATCACTTTTCATGCGTGCAATAGAGATAACCAGGATTATTTTTATTTGACGCGTGACGAATAATTTTTTTATCTCCTATATTGGTTATTTGAAATTCTTAATTCAATAAAAACTTGTCTATCTCTGCTCCTGCAATTATATTATATTTGTCTGCGATTTGAATTTCTAGACGTTCCTACATTTTCCCTCTTCGCGAGGGGACGGTTGTATATATGTTTTCTTTGCGAAGACGCTAAGCGGAACCAAATGCGAGAACAAGCTTTGGGCACGTCCACTTAGAATTATCGCTATTTTTCCACATATGTTTTCCACGTAGCACAGTGTGCCGTCTAATGGAGAAAAGTCAGATAATCATAGTGTGTAAGATCTGCAAATTTATGTATGTTAAATTTTCATAACAAAACGTAGTTTCTGAACCTACATTCAACTTTAACTGAATATATCAATTTGTTATTAAAGTTGAAACTGAAACTTCACTGTCAAATTCCGTGCATTTTTTTATACATATTAATTCATCCACATAATTCTTTATCGGAATCAGTCGAAACTTTATTCGGAACAACATGTCAAATAAAATTTATTCCATGTTTCTAGATATTTCTGTTTTCAGAGATCGATTCTTGGAACAATTATGTATTTAAAAAAGTATAAGGAAGTATGTTCATTTATGAAATATTTTTAAATTAAACATTCAGGTATTTGATATGAAATTTGTATTAGGAATTCTAGATTTTTCTAAAATAATGCTTCAATACTTTCTTACGTACAATATTTCTAGGAATCTTTTGTTCTTGAGTGTTACTTTTAATATTTGAAACCTCAAAAATCAGCACTAAAACCTCGTCTGAAATATGGCGGAGAATATAACATTTGATGATAACCCATATGGTTTCGTGATGATTCGTCTTCTCACCGACGCGTCGCGACGAGAATCTCTCCTCAATGGTCTTCTGCACCGACGAAATGTCGTCGATGCTTCTGTTTCTCACTCCAGTCAAAATAAATCCCAGAGGGCGTAAGAGAACACCGAAATTTTCGTGGGACACGTAGTCCCGTAAGGCTGGCAGTCTTTAACAGTATCTCGTCGGTGCCAAAAGTGGCACGGGCAAATCCCGGGCGTGAGAACTCTCAGTTACTCCAGAGAGTACATGAGAGTGCTCACGCCCGGGATTTGCCCGTGCCACTTTTGGCTGCCAATCGAGTTTAGTCCGGATCAGCTCCTACATCGACTTTTCTAGCTCGGACAAGAACCTACATCGACTTTTTGTTTCTGGCAAGAGCCCACAGCGAGTCGCTGTCAGCTACTCTCACACCGGACGAGATTCTACATCAACTTTGGCCATGATCAGAACGTTCAGTGTATATTGTTTGCTTCCATTTGCTTCGAAGCACCCGTATTATGTTCCCTTACGATCAAACAATTTTAACCTAAATGTTTTTTTCCAATTTTCGTCTCTCTCTCTCTCTCTCTCTCTTTCATGAAATGAAGGAAATATTCTGTATTAAATTATTTATGCAGTTATCTGCAAAAAATAATTATTCAATTAGGGTCAAATAAAAGGAACAATTACAGAAGTAGACACGTTATACGGAATAAATAATTTTATTTAAACAAGAAAGATCAGGCAACATTTTAGATCGACTTCCAACAAATTAGAAAATGTATAAGGTACTATTTAGTAATTATTGATAGGAATCCAATAACAATTAACTAGGCGAATGCCGATGAAGTATAAACCTTTTGGCAGGCAGCTATGACAGCGATGACTGCAAATAGGAAAATGCATTTTATTATTCACTTTGAAGGTTTTTTTACTTTATTTAAATATAATCTATTTAAATCTACTAAAAAAACACGGATTATTTATGTTTTTTTAAACAATTTTATATGCCCAAAAAATTCGGTTTATCAATTGTTTATGGACATTTATACTTTGTTTCAAAAATTGTATTTGTTTAAATAATTTAATTTACAACCATTAGACGCAGCTCGAAAATCTATCGAGTTTGGTCTCATTCTAATCAGAAGAACGCCGCGAAATCTGCTGACATGATTCCGTGAAATTATTATGTGAAATAACAAAGTCCAGCAATTGCATTTTGGCCGTCTCATACTGATATACCTGGCTGGCTGTAGAGTTGCCCGGCCGTGTTTATTGCACCACTTGGCCGCGGCCACAAAGCCATTGTCGCCTAGGCACCTCGTCGCCCCAGTAGAAAATAAGGAAAAGGATCTTCTAGAAGTTTACGGATCCTTTCGCGAGTACATTCACGATTTCAACAACCATTAGACGCAGCTCGAAAGTCTATCGAGTTTGGTCTCATTTTAATCAGAAGAACGCCGCGAAATCTGCTGACATGACTCCGTGAAATAATTATGTGAAATAACAAAGTCCAGCAATTGCATTTTTGCCAACTCGTACCGATATACCTGACTGACCGTCGGGTTGCCCGGTCGTGTTTATTGCACCACTTGGCCGCGGCCACGGAGCGGTCAGAGCCGAACTTGAGAGGTCTCGGTCGTCGAGAAATGTAAACATAGCTAATCCAAATTTCCAACTTCCTTATTTTTCATTATTTTTTTAGGAGACTGCGATTACCATATTTGTGGCATTTTTCTAATGCAAAATGATACCAAACATGATATATTTCCGATGATATTTACTTGTGTAATAGACAGTTAAAGTTTCGGGCGCGAGCAAGGATAGCGTATGGGAAAGAAAGAAACGCAGAGAGTCCTAGTCGCCAGCACATTTCAATGGCTCGCCGGCAACTGTCCTTCCTTGCGCCCGAAACTTTGATTGTCTATTACACAACTAAATATCATCGGAATTATATCATGTTTGGTATCATTTTGCATTAGAAAAATGCCACAAATATGGTAATCGCAGTCTCCTAAAAAAATAATGAAAAATAAGGAAGTTGGAAATTTGGATTAGCTATGTTTACATTTCTCGACGACCGAGACCTCTCAAGATCGGCTCTGACCGCTCTGTGGCCACGGCCAAGTGGTGCAATAAACACGACCGAGCAACCCGACGGTCAGTCAGGTATATCGGTACGAGTAGGCAAAAATGCAATTGCTGGACTTTGTTATTTCACATAATTATTTCACGGAGTCATGTCAGCAGATTTCGCGGCGTTCTTCTGATTAGAATGAGACCAAACTCGATAGACTTTCGAGCTGTGCTTGGTTGTTGTAATCGTGAATGTACTCGCGAGAGGATCCGTAGACTTCTAGAAGATCCTTTTCCTTATTTTCTACTGGGGCGACGAGGTGCCTAGGCGACAATGGCTTTGTGGCCGCGGCCTAGTGGTGCAATAAACACGGCCGGGCAACTCTACAGCCAGCCAGGTATATCAGTATGAGACGGCAAAAATGCAATTGCTTGACTTTGTTATTTCACATAATTATTTCACGGAGTCATGTCAGCAGATTTTGCGGCGTTCTTCTGATTAGAATGAGAACAAACTCGATAGATTTTCGAGCTGCGTCTAATGGTTGTAAATTAAATTATTTAAACAAATACAATGTTTTAAACAAAGTATAAATGTCCATAAACAATTGATAAACCGAATTTTCTGGGCATATAAAATTGTTTAAACAAACATAAATAATCCGTGTTTTTTTAGTAGATTTAAATAGATTATATTTAAATAAAGTAAAAAAACCTTCAAAGTGAATAATAAAATGCATTTTCCTATTTGCAGTCATCGCTGTCATAGCTGCCTGCCAAAAGGTTTATACTTCATCGGCATTCGCCTAGTTAATTGTTATTGCATTCCTATCAATAATTACTAAATAGTACCTTATACATTTTCTAATTTGTTGGAGGTCGATCTAAAATGTTGTCTGATCTTTCTTGTTTAAATAATATTATTTATTCCGCATAACGTGTCTACTTCTTTAATTGTTCCTTTTATTTGACCCTAATTGAATAATTATTTTTTGCAGATAACTGCATACATAATTTAATACAGAATATTTCCTTCATTTCATGAAAGAGAGAGAGAGAGAGAGAGAGAGAGAGAGAGACGAAAATTGGAAAAAAATATTTAGGTAAAAATTGTTTGATAGGAAGGGAACATAATACGGGTGCTGCGAAGCAAATGGAAGCTAACAATATACACTGAACGTTCTGATCATGGCCAAAGTTGATGTAGAATCTCGTCCGGTGTGAGAGTCGCTGACAGCGCCTCGCTGTAGGCTCTTGCCAGAAACAAAAAGTCGATGTAGGTTCTTGTCTGGGGTAGAAAAGTCGATGTAGGAGCTGATCCAGGCTAAGCACTAGACTAGTAGTAGTAGTAGTAGTAGTAGTAAGGTTTGACCGGGGAGTAGGTGATCGGCACCATCTCCTGGTTCCATTGAGGAGAGGGCTGGTGCCGCAAGGCACCAGCCCATCTCCGAAACGCACACCAACAGCAATGTCGGTTTCATGTGGCGACCGGTCCTCGAAGCACTAGACTAGGGGGCAGCACTATAATGGGCACGGGCAAATCCCGGGCGTGAGCACTCTCATGTACTCTCTGGTTACTCTCTGCTGCTACCTTATTTAGACACGGTACTGTTTTCACGCCATCTGGTGGCTATCGCGTGCGAATCGATGCGCTGAACTGCGCTGAACCGCTGAACTCACGATCTATTTTACCTCGTGGCTGAACTCTGCACTGGGCTGGCAGCAGCTGGCAGTCTTTAACAGTATCGCGTCGATGACTGAATCATACCGTGATTCAGAATATTCAGATGATAACGTAACGCTTCGAGTGGTGTGTATATAGTGTCTGGTGTGTTTTACAAGCTGAACACTAATAAACTTTTTCGTAAGGAGTTCATGTCCAGGCCCTACCCAAAATAATATGTAAACTTTCCACGTAAGGGTATGATAGGTCATTGTAATAGTCATAATAATTTCTTCAATAATTGTTCATACCATTGATACGAAAGACCGAACAAAAATGTTCTCAAAGGGAACACAATACAAGACGTTAAAGACGCATTTGCGTTTAGCAATATATCGTATGCAATTACTCGAGAAAAAGAAAACTGAGCTCGCTCAAAAAGCACGGAAAGAAATTGCTGATTACATTGCAACGGGAAAAATCGAAAGAGCCAAAATTCGAGTAGAACACATAATTAGAGAAGATTACATGGTCGAGGCTATGGAGCTGCTCGAAATGTATTGTGATCTTTTGTTAGCGCGTTTTGGACTTATTATGCAAATGAAGTAAGAATTCCTTGAACGATTACTGTTTTAAAATTAGACACATGTCACATTCATCCGTATGCTTCTGGTTCTTATAGAGATTTAGATAGCGGTTTAGCCGAAGCTATTTCTACAATAATTTGGGCTGCCCCTAGAATTCAAACTGATGTTCGAGAAATGAAAGTGATCACTGACATTCTATCAGCAAAGTATGGAAAACAATACACAGATGCTTGCAGAGAAGAAGCAGTACAAAGTATTTCTGAAAAGTTGAAGCAGAAAATGAGTGTACAATCGCCATCCAAACTTCTCGTTGAGAAATATCTTGTAGAAATTGCAAAGAATTATGATGTTCCATATGAACCTGATCCACAGGTATGCATCAAAATGTATTAACTTCTGTTTCGAGTATTGTCCTATACAAAATTATTGCTGGTTCAGGTGCAATTAATGCTCTATCCAAAGTCAAAGTTAACCCATTTGCCTACAATATTGTGTGAGGAACGTGGTACGTTGATTGTACCAAACGTAAAATACACATGCGAGGGGTGTGGCACGTCGATTGTGCCAAGTGTAAAAAGCATGTGCGAGGGACGTGGTATGTCGTTTAGGCTACGCGCAACGAACTAGAACTACTAAACTAGTCAAACTTACTGGAAACAAAAAACATCCTGCAAAATAAAATTAGTTGTAGTCTATGTGCAGATGTAGATAGAAATACTTTATTTTTAGCTTTCTGGCCATAAAAAGGGACTCGGTTTACAATTTTATTGAACTCTCTCATCCTTCCACACATCTCCAGACCCACTCATACATTTTTCTTTGAGCTATCTATTTCCTATCTTACTCTCTACTCTTTTTTTTCCTTTTTTCCTCTAACTTCCTCAGCCATTGTAACGCTTCCTCTGACCCCCTCTCACTTACTATTTTGTCTATGTATGAACCCCTATCGAGATCCCTCTTTCTCCCAGTATTAGAGCTGTGACTTATGAGATACCCAGGTAAACAAAAATTACCCAAGTATCCGGGTATCTCATGAATATACTGTAGATCTTTATGCAAAATAAAAATCGGTTTGCATCAATTGCAAGAAGCAGACAATATATTATGATTACTTATTTTCTTGAATGATTTTACTAAATTTAAATGAATATATCAACGTTCTTAGGTTCTTTTAATTTCTTTATTGTTTAGAAGTTTAGTTAAAAACTAAGGTGGTATGACTGACCAGTTTTTGTTATAATGTTACAATTAGATTGCATTTCTCAATACGTCAATTGAATTTTTGAACATTGATACCAATGACAGATCAACAACAAAATCTTCATATTAAATTAATAAAGACAATTCTTGAAAAATACTTAGTTATACATATATATAATTTTTGTAAAATGTATATTATGTTTTACGATAGTCAAAGATTTCAAAGATCTTTTTTTCTAATTTCTACATACTGTACATATGTATACTGAAATTAAAGATTTAAATTCAAGATAAACCAGTGTCACATTGTCTGAAGTATTATAAGACCATTGCAATTTTATGTACATCGGAGGGTGAGAAAAAAAGAATAAAACATTCTTCAATGTTTGATACCTGTACATAGCCGTAGAAAGAAAATTGTTTTTCTGAAGGGAAAAAGAAATAAACTATATTACATTGAAATAATAATTCAAATGATAAATATAGAAACAAATTTTTATACATTACAAAAATTTATTTATTTAAACAATTATTTTAGCAATAAATTATTGTTCAAATAATAATTCAAATAATGAATGTAGGAACAAATTTCTATACATTATGAAAAATTATTTATTTAATAAGTATTTAAATTATACATAACAATAAAGAACTACTTAAATAATAAATATATAAGGCATAACATAGATGCCTTATAATACAGAGAGAGAGAGATAGAGAGAGAGAGAGAGAGATAATGACAGAACCAAAATTATTTATTTCATATTTATTATTATATATTCAAATATGAACTAACTTAATTCAAGTAAAGCATATGGCACGGGCTCATGAGATATGGCTGTCTTATGAGATACCAGTGTAAAAGTTGGAGCTCTACCGAATATCTATACCACATTTCTAGTGACCCCCCCTCTTGCTTGCGCTAGTAGTCGTTGACTCCCAATATTTTCTCTCTCTTCTCAGGTACGCTGGTATCTCTAATGTCCTTAAGTATCTATATCTTTGGTTAAACCTTGCACTCTGTATCTTTGTCTTCCACTTGCTGTTGTACTTCCCAGTCCCGACCTTGCACATGTATTAACATATCAAACAACCCATGTGATTTTCACAACTTCAAATGCTAAGCCAAATCAAAAAGGGCTTGATTTGTGACCAACCTAGTCGTTGTTTAAGGCACATGCTCTTGGAACTTAAATTGTGAGGCAAGGGGTTAAAATTCAGGTTCAAGTCCAAATTAAACACTGTTCTAAAACAGAGGTTCGTAGCGGTCGAAATTCTACTTCTCCTGCAATTCCCTACCAAAGCTTGGAAAAAGATAATTTCTTTGGTAGGGATAGACAGGGGGGCAATATTGAATTTTTATAATAATTTAATATTATTGAAAAATTTAATTTAATTTATATGGAAAATTTAATTTTTATTTTCACTATAACACATCATTTATTCTGTTACGAGCCAGGGCCGCGACTAGCAGGAGTGGCCGGCGAAGGGTGTTTACCCTGGAATATGGTCTCAAATTGTTAGTTAAGCACGGACACCCAATGCGGAATTAGGGAGCCGCTAGGATTATAGATAGCTAGGACAAACCTGATACGATTGTCAGGGAACTGCTAGGATAGCATAGGTTTCGTGGATGAACCCAACGTGAAATTGGGTAACCACTAGGTTGTATAAATCCCTATGTGGACGATTACAAACTCGTCAATGTACCTGATGGGTAATTGAGAATCGCTAGGATTGCTTGTGGGTCTCGTAACAAGTATAATCTAATCAATACAATCCGAGCGGTAAGATTGTATCGCGTGGGAACGTTTAATTACTCGATTAGGATTGTGGAACAACAATTATGGGTTTAATGAATTTGTACAGATTGTCAAAGAACACGTATATATTCTGATTATAAAGATTGTTTTATTTGTATCAATGTTGCGAATGTTTGAAATTAGAAAGTGTAAAGAATAGGACTCATTACCTAAAATGCACAATGTCGACGCATAGGTAAATGCGGAGGTCTCTAAGCCACTTTAAAAATGCCTAATAGATTTTATATCAGACTTGTGGAATCTATAGGGTTAAATTGATGTGAAAGGGGACCTTAACCCGATCTAACTGGAAATTGACTTGATAGGATACAGCATGACGTGACACAATTCGTGACTACAAAAGTACTACTCCCAGAGAGTAAAAATATATGGGTTTATATATCCCTAGACTCCTAGTATGAATGGGGTGGTCTGTTAATAATCTAAGGTTATGTAGAGACAGACTAAATTTTTTGAGCCAGAGCTCAGTCTTTGTTAAAAGGATCAACTATGATACGAAAGGTTATCTAGGAGGTTTCCTGCCAGAGACGATCTTAAAGAGATTCCTTTGAGAAAGTTGAGCCGAATCTACTCTCCATCCATCATAATTCAATTTATATATCAATTTAAAATTTTCCCTTAAAAATGAATCAACAGTTCTGGGTATAATCCAAAATTTATGGAACACCTACTAACTCTGTGATTTCATTTTCCTATGAAAGCCTTGTAAGACGCTGTACAAAAATTCCTTATTGAAGGATCTTTTCCTGAAACTGGTGTCGTCTTTCCACTGAGTGTGGGCCTGCAATGCGTTAATTGTCATTGACTGGGGTACGGCTGGTCTGTTTCCTGATACAAAATAAGACATAACTTTCAACCGTATCCAAGACTATAACGAATTCTAAAGGCCAAGAATTAAATAACTATAAAATATAAATAACAATGAAAACTCGAAAATGGCAGTGATCCATTTAATCGTAGTACAGACCCAGATATGATGTCTAGACAATTCTAGACAACCTCAATGTTGTAGGTAATGGCAGAAGGAGAAGATGCAGTGTTGATAGACATTGGAGGTAACAGAGAAGCAAGGAATAATTTAGATATTGCTTCTGGAGGTAGTATACCACAACCAATTGGATTTATTGGATTTCCACAAACTCCGCTGTTACCAGATCCTACAGCAAGCCTTATAGTAAGCAATGCTCACTTACATAACCATTCTTTTTTTAACTGAAGAAAACTTGCTATTATAGCCTACTTTTTCTAGAATTCAGAAAAAGGGGCGATTGGATTTATTACTCCTGCAGGACCTTCAGAAAATAAAGCCCAAAATGTTCCTAATGTTTCATACAACATTCCTTTGGACAACTCGAATGGTAATCAACACGTGAGTAATCATGATATCACTTTCTATAAATACTTCGAACATACAGCTCATTTGAAATTTGAAAGTTTCTGTACAGATTTTCCACTCTAATTTCACCCTTTTGCAAATTAATTTCAACAATTTACAAATAATGTTTTTTTTAAAGTAAGTTTTTGTGAAAGAAATCAAATGAAATTGTAAATCAATTGTTAAGAAATTCAAAATTTTGTTTATCGCGAAGATGTATGTACATGAAATACTTATTTAAAAGTAATTACTGATTTATTAACTTTGTAATGTATAAAAACTGCGTGTAGATACGTGCCCATATTATGAAAGTGGTCTAGTGAAAAATAAAAAAAAAATGAGTCCATTGTAGTTATTTTGCATCACATTATTTTAAACTGACTCATTAGATGATAATTTCTAAGATATTGTCAAAAATGAACCATCAACATTAAAATTTGAACATTTAATATCTCGAAAGAAGAAATATGTGACTTACACCAATATCATAATTGTGGAAACATATATGTATTCATTGTAGCCATTTTCTGATTAATAAGTTCGTTAAATGAAAGTACTTACACTGGATGTACAAAGTGTTCCTACACCTTTTAAAATATTTAGAATAACTTCTCTATAGGTGTACCAAACATCCTGATTTGTTATAATCAATTAGAAGCATTGATTCACGAAATGATATACACGAAAAGATTTTCCAAAAATTACAATTCACAAGACTACATGCCAAAATAAAAAAGGCATTTTTTAAAACTCTTTTATTCGAGCCCTTAATGAAAATTTAAAATATATGTTTTGTAGATCTACAGGGTGTTTCACTGTACAGCAAAGTTCCGATTCCTGTTTGGGGGTGGTTCTTGGAGCAAACAGGAATCGCAAGCTAGACTTGCTTTTCTGATTTACTGCAGGGTCTACTACTCCGATCGCACCGAGCGAGACTACAATAGAGCAACGGTGTCGGCAACGGCTACCCTCAGCGTGCGGCCGCAGCGTGTGGCCGTCGCCGACACAGTTTAAAGGCCCACGTGTTCTCACAATGTAATGCCAATTCAAAATGCTTTATTTGTCATTATTTTTTTATGTGACTTTCACTGGCTTGTTTCTGGTATTATTCTGATTAAAACAAGACCAAACACGATATAATTTGGCCCATATTTATTCTACATGTGAGAAGCAGAATTTATAATTCATCATACATTCAACTTATGAAATAGCATATGTTTAAATAAACAACGGAGAAACGCGACTCTTTCTTTTCTATACAAAACGTTCACAGTCGATTAAACCAATAAATACAATTGAAATCATATCGTGTTTGGTCTTGTTTTAATCAGAAAAATGCCAGAAATACGTTTTTAAAAGTCCCATAAAAAAATAATGATTATTAAGAAGTTTGAACATTCGATTCATTGAGTCAATGTAGTGGTGGTCACACCGATATACCCGAGCCGACGACTGCGTTGACAGGCAGTGGAGTGAGTAGGCTTGAACAAGAATCGGGACCTCCCAAACTGAACAGGAATCGGAACTTTGCTGTATCGAGAACGGCAAGATATCTCGGAAGACGGTGTCGTTATAAAAAAAGTGTTCCTACAAAAGTTGTTTAGTATGGCGGGCTAAGTTACGTGTTATTAATTGTTTTGTTGTGGGTGGAGTGGTGGAGGACATTTCAAGGGCACCTTGATTTTTTAAAATGGAATAGTATCGTTTTTTCTTTTGAAAATAATAGCGGATAGTGAGACGAATCCAAAGATGTGCTATATGATATTATTTTGATTTTGATGAAGGTAAATTGTTAGCTTGTGTTTACATACTGCATCGGTCGATGCCACTTAGCAGCGGCTGCTGGCTGCTGGCCGTCGACCTATGCAGTATGTAAACACAAGCTAACAATTTACCTTCATCAAAATCAAAATAATATCATATAGCACATCTTTGGATTCGTCTCACTATCCGCTATTATTTTCAAAAGAAAAAACTATACTATTCCATTTTAAAAAATCAAGGTGCCCTTGAAATGACCTCCACCACTCCACCCACAACAAAACAATTAATACCACGTAACTTAGCCCGCCATACTAAACAACTTTTTTGATAATGACACCGTCTTCCGAGATATCCTGCCGTTCTCGATACAGTGGGACACCCTGTATGTTGGTTATACACATGCTGAAAATTTCATCGAAATTGATTGACATAGGAAAAAAATGACACCCATCGAAAGATGTACAATTCTCTGGATTTTAATGGGAAATGTGTTCAAAAGTCGTGTAAAACTACGATTTTCACAATTTTTACCGTTTGTAGCTCATGTGTATGTTAATCGATGTCGATGAAAGTCTATGGCTGAGTTTGGTCGTAAAATTCGCCCCCGGTGGGATTTTAATCGCGCTTGAACCATTCGATGGCTTACCCAAAAAGACCCATCTCTGCCAAGTTTCAGCCCCATACCTCATCTGTAAAGGTAGTTATTGAGAAAAATCGAACAACCAATTTTCGACCCATTTTCTCTATTTATTGACATTTAAAAATTCTGAAAAAAATCTGACACATTTCGAATGCTAAGCTTCATATTCGGTATCATTTTCAGATTTTTTAGTTGCAAACTATGGTTATAATAATAGATGTATGATGGTTTCGGCGCACAGGTTCGATCTGATCATACATCTATTATCAGTTCTTTTCGATCGCAAAACTATCTAAATATATATTATGGTTGTAATCAACAAAAAATCGAAAAAATACAGATTTCATATAAAAGTTGATCCCGCACAGCTACAGAATTAATTCAGCAATGAGATATTTTGAAAAGTATTATGTTCAATTTTTTCAGATTTTTTATAGGGGTGGCACGATGTTCAAAAAAATAAAAACCACTTTTTTCCACGTTTTCCCTAAGTTACACTTATTTTTTCTGAATAAAAAAAATATATTATGTAATATTAAACATTTTTATGTTCAGAGAAACATCTTCCAGCCCTTAAAACTTGCGTAATACAAAAAAGAAAACAATGCTATGCAGATTATATCCCAATATTGTAAGGGTACTTTCAATAGCGCCTGTTGGTACAGCAGCTATGGTTTCAGACTGCGTAACCCTGAAGACTTTTCGGACTAGGTTCAAAATCCCGCTCCGCTCAAGTTTTTTCTCTTAATTTGGTCAGATGTTTTTTTACTTCGTCATCATGTATAAGAATATTTTTTAACTATGTTTAAACTATTTTTAACTAATTTTTCGGAAAAATATTTTTGGAGTACATTCGATCTTTAATCGTTTACGGGCTGTATTACTGGTCTTAAAAATTGTTTACATTCAATTGTGCATCGTCTTTACTGTCAGGTTTTTTGTCTTTCCTGGGTGCTTTGAACCGTTATTAGTAGTAAAATTATTTAGTACAGTTATTAGTAGGTAAAATCCTCGTTAATAGTCGCCCTAAACGTTTTTTAAACCGGTGGTTTATAACCTACCTAGACCCTAATAAAACACTGGATTTTTATAACTGTTCAAAGCACCCAGGAAAGACAAAAGACGTGACAGAGAAAAGACAAAGACGATGCACAATTAAATGTAAACAATTTTTAAGAGCAGTAATACAGCCCGTAAATGATTAAAGGTCGAATGTACTCCAAAAATATTTTTCCGAAAAATTAATTAAAAATAGTTTAAACATAGTTAAAAGATGTTCTTATAATGGTTAGGATTTATTATAGTGGTTTTTATTTTTTTGAACATCGTACCACCCCACAAGAAAATCTGAAAAATTAAGCATAATACCTTTCAAAATATCTCATTGCTGAATTAATCCTGTAGCGGTGCGGGTTCAACTTTTATACGAAATCTGCATTTTTTCGTGTTTTTCGTTGATTACAACCATAGTTTGCAACTAAAAAATCTGAAAATGATACCGAATATGAGGCTTAGCATTCGAAATGTGTCAGATTTTTTCAGAATTTATAAATGTCAATAAATAGGGAAAATGGGTCGAAAACTGGTTGTTCGATTTTTCTCAATAACTACCTTTACAGATGAGATATGGGGCTGAAACTTGGCAGAGATGGGTCTTTTTGGGTAAGCTATCGAATGGTTCAAACGCGATTAAAATCCCGCCGGGGGCGAATTTCACCACCAAACCCGGCCATAGCCTTTTGACAAAAGCCTACTACTACAGTCCACACGTCCGTATCGATGAGACAGAACATGATGGTGCGCGTGCCTTGAGCAAACAAAAGGGCCTAGCCGATTAAGATGGTAAAAACTGCCCTTAGAGCTTTTTCAATGGCTCTTGAACCATTCGAAAGTTGACCAAGAAAAAACCCATCTGAGTAAAATTTCAGCCCTCTAGCTTGCCCGTAAGGGTAGTTACAGGGTAAAATAGATTTTACGCTTTTCGGCGCATTTTCCGGTCTCAAATGCGTTCTAAAATTTTGAAAAAAATGTGACACACTCCGGATCCTAAGGCGCATTTTTGAGATTTTTTCAGATTCTTTTGTTGCAAACTGTGGTCGTAAAAAATGAAAAACCTCAAAAAAATCGGAAAAATATTTTTTCTCAAAAATATGAAAACATGCTATTTTACTGTTTGGTTCCCTAATAAAGTACTATGACAGACATTGTCGTCAATTTTTTAAGATTTTTTGTTCGGCTGCTCCATTGTCAAAAACAATAAAAACCGAATTTTTTCGGCGTTTTTGCTGTGAGGAGAAAAGTTACACTTGTTGTCTTTACCGTGGGTGTATATTAAGTAATTTTTAGCATTATTACACTGAAAGAGGCAATTATTTTACTTAAAAAATATGATTTGCGAGAAAGAAAAACTTGTACTCCGTGCCATATATACCTGAATGTTTTTAACTTTTACAACTTCGCCGGTGAGCACAGTGGTTGAGGCGTCGGACTACGGAGTGGAACTCTAGGTTTCGAATCCTGTCGATAGCAGTTTTTTTCCATATGTCGAACTTCATTCTTTCAATTTCTTATTATGTATATGGATTATTTATATGAGTTTGATAATCTTTTTTTATCTTTTAAAAATATTTAAGTAACATTTTTATGGTGCTACGGTCGCACTGCCTCTACAACCCAACGAATTTTTGTTACTGTTCTAGAAAAATTCGACTCCTCTGTCGAAAGCTGAGAACGTTTACCTTTTAAAGCAGACGTGAGAACTTTAAAACCAAAACCTTTTAAATGAGATGTAACATCGCGAAAGCCTCTATCGACAATATAAAAGTCTCCCCGCTTCATCAGGGTTTTCATTCCATTTGGATTTTTAAGAACAATGCGCATTATATTGGCATCATTTTGATTAGCATAGAATGGACCGATCATATCTGTAAAAGATTTGCACAATGGTACCTTTTTTGGCCTGAATATGATTTTCAATGGTACTTGTTATTGGTACTTTCCTGATGACGGATATATGTACCATCGAAAATCAACGCTAGATGGGTGCCAATTTGTGCAATCGTTTTTCAATGTTAGAAGTTTTATAATAGTTTTTGTGCTCCAAAACTATTTTTGTGTGTATTTACTTAAAAATGTTACTTAAATATTTTTAAAAGATAAAAAAAAGATTGTCAAACTCATATAAATAATCCATGTACATAATAAGAAATTGAAAAAATGAAGTTCGACATATGGAAAAAAACTGGTATCGACAGGATTCGAACCCCAGAGTTCCGCTCCGTAGTCGGACGCCTTAACCACTTTTTTTTGTAACGAGCGTTTATTGTACCATAAAAATACAATGAACTACACGGGTGGTACAATAAACTTTAAAAACGCACGACAAGTATAACATAGAAAAAATAATAAAGAACTAAACTAAAGGCCCAAAAGGCCGGGCACGCGCGGTTTCTCGATGGTTATAATATTTATTGTACTTAATTCTATTGGGTTTTTGTTTATCCTAATGCTAATGTGCTTAGTCTTGCATAATTTTAATAGTACAGAAAGGCACGTTTATAAAACTGTACTTGTGATTCTTTGGTTTTTTTGAGCGATTGCGGGGTGGTTAGGAGTTGTTAACAAGATTTTGAGTTGTATGCTAGGGGTAATCTGAGTCAGATAAGTAGTCTATTTATAATCCTATATGGCTTCTCTCATTATCTTTGGTTTAATATTGCGGTGGCTTATCTTATAATTATTCTTAGATCTAGTGCGATGTGAGGTAACTTGTGGAATGAATAGGCTTAATCGTAGACTTAGGAGCTAATACTTAGATCTAGTTTTCTGTGTTTAACCACCAGAATCTTTTTGTGTCATTTCTGTGTCTGTCTTCTATGTCGTATTTTGTTAGGTTGTAGTAGAATCTTATGTCCGGGTTGTTATGGTTTAGATTACTGTCGTAAGTTAATGTTTTGTCGTAGTTTTTTCTGTTGAAGTGGTATATTAATGGGAGTCCTTGTCTGTCTTGTATTAGTCCTGCTTTGTCTAGGTCAATAAACGCTTCTGGTGGAGTGTAACCTGTGTGTCGAGTTTTTTCTAGATATAGTGGGTTGGGGTATGTTGAGCTAAAGATAAGGCTATTGTTGTGTATGTGTCATGTGTTTGCCCAGTGGTTTCTGATTAGTTTTAGTATGAATATGTCGATTCCGGTGATTTTCGCTTTCGTGAGTAGGTTGTGGTTACTGATATATTTGGTATAATTGGATTCGGGGGTTCTGTAAGCGCTTAGGCATGCTCTTAGGCATTTTCGTTCGAGCAAGCGGATCTTTTCCATAGTGCTTGCGCTTATGTTGAACCATATGGGTGTACCGTATGTTAGGATCGGTCTGATTAAAAGTTTGTAGCAGAGGAGTTTCACCTCTGAGTCTAGTTCTTTGGAATAAAATATCCTTTTTGCCGCTGCAAACGCCTTCTGGGCTTTTATTATTTGTATGTTGACGTGTTCGTTATAATTCAGATTAAAATCTAAATGTACGCCTAAATAGCGGACCACCTTTTTGTGCGGAATTGTGATGTTTCTGTCTTTGCTGTCTTGTAAGTGAAATAGTCTTGCGTTTGTACGTACGTCTTGGTTTGCGTCGGATTTCTTTGATATGTAGGGTCTGAATAGAATCGTCTCGCATTTGTTTATGTCTATTTTTAGTTTCCATGTGTGGAAATAATCTTGTATTTTGTCGAATAAGTCTTGTAGTTTTGTTTTTATAATTGACGATTTGTTGTCGCTGTAGTATATGAGTAAGTCGTCTGCGTAAGCTAATGCACCTTTTTGGTGGTCGCTGTTTATAGGTCGTACATTGACAGTAGGTCGCTTATATATAGGCTAAACAGGATGGGGGAGTTTACGGCCTCTTGTTGTAAACCGTCCCAAACTGTAAAGGTTTTGGATGAGGTGTTATTGCCTTTCGTTACTTTAAATTGTTTATTGTGGACCATACTCCAGGTCATTTAGTGAGGTGCGAGGGGAAATTCTTTTTTATTAGTTTAAAGAAAAGACCGTCCAGCCAGACTGTGTCGAAGGCCTTTTCCAGGTCTATGAATAGGGCCCCTACGCAGTCGCCAGCGTTTCTGGCCCAGCAGATGTCGACGGAGAATTTTGAGATCGCGTGGACTGTGGAGTGTCTTCTTTTGAAACCAAATTGTGTTTCAGGAATTATGTTGTTTTGTGTGCTGTATGATTCTAATGCTATGTTTATTATTACTTCGAAGACCTTGCTAATGTTTGGTAACAGGCTTATTGGGCGATAGCTGGCGGGGTCGCTGCTGTTTTTTTCTTTCTTTTTTAATGCTATGAGTTTTGCAGTTTTCCAAGCCGTTGGGAAATAGGATCTATTGAGACAATTGTTAAATATGATGGCGTAATTTCGTGTATAGAGCGGGGCAGGTGTTTAAGGATGATGTTTGGTATCTTGTCGAAGCTGGAGGACTTCTTATTATTTAAGTGTTTGAGTATATAGTCTAGATTATCTGCTGAAGTGAAATAGTTTGGTGGTGTTTCCGTGGGGTTGGGATTTTCTGCTCTGTTTTCGTTTGAAAATGTGCATACTGATCTGTTGGAGCGTGCGTCTTCGTCTATTTCTTCCTTTGGTGCTTGTATTTTGTGGTCGATAATATTTGTGAGTTGGGGTTTGCCCATGTGTGAGTTTTGTGTATGTGTTTTTTCAAAGTGAGCGCCTAATATATTTAATTTGTCGTTTATGTCCGTTATTAGAAGTTTATTGTCTTCGTTTGTTTGTATGTTGTCAATGTTTATATTGGCGTTTGTGGTTATTTCTGTATTTGATATATGTATCTTTAGCGTGTCTACTGAGTTATGTTCTTTTGTTCGGAAAATTGAGTTTAGTGAGAGAAACATTTCTTTCGGTTTGTGTGTGGAAATGTTGGTTTTTTTTCCAGTGTTCGCTGACCGATTTGTGAAATTCCGTTCTAATTAGCTTTCTTATTCTTTTAAGGATGTATTTTATTAGGTCTAATTGTGAGTCGTTTGCGTGTGTGTAGTTCGTTATCGTTGATAGTCTGTTTTGTCTCGTTATTAGTGTAGTCTTTTTATGGTCGGGGTGATGTACCTGTCTGATGAATTGTAGTCAATTGCTGTGTTAATGTTGGCATTTAATTTGTCGATGTGTATGTCAATTTCCTCTATCGTTAGGTTTTTGTTGTTTGGTATTTCAGTGTCGTCTATAGTTATTAGTTGTGCTTGGAATTTGTGCCAGTCTGTTTTGGCATAATTGTAATTGTGAGAGTATGTTGGTTCGTCTATTATGAAAGGTTCGTCTGAGTCTAGAGATATTTTAATTTCTAACGCTCTATGGTCACTGTCGAAATTGTGCGAGATTAGTCTCCCGTTATTTGATAGACTGTGGAGTTTTAGTCTGTTGTCTTTCAGGCAGATGTCAATATATGCACCGCTGTTTGGGAAGGATGGTTTAGCGGAATTTATTAGGGATACTCTGTATTGATTTTATTATTTTGTAGCCAGCTTTTTAGATTGGTGCCTCTATTGTTGTTATATGTGTTGTTCCAGTCTGTATGCTTTGCGTTTAGGTCTCCTGCTATTAAAAAGTAGTTGCTTGTTTTATGTATTTCCAAATTGGAGAATAGGGCTGTAAGGTCTGATGTGAATTCTTTCTTGTTGCTGCTGGCGCGTAAGCGGCTATTAAGAAAAGGTTTTTCTGGTGCAATTTGATATGGACAATTGTCGTTTCAAGGGTCGGTTTATGGGGCCAGTTTGGCTGGACGGTCTTGAATTTTATGTTTCTTTTTATTAGGATTCCGGTTCCTCCACCCTGTTTAGAGTTTGGTCTGTCTGACTTTACGAAGATATAGTTTTTGTAATTAACTCTGTGTTTATTATTTAACTTTGTCTCGCATAAAAGAACCGCATCCGGTTTGTGCTTTGCCAGAAAGTCCGTCATTGAAGCTCTTTTATCGTTTGAGATTAGGGAGTTTACGTTTATTTCTAAGATTTTTAGTTGTTGTAATGTTGTTGTAGCCGTGTTTTGTGTGTGTGTGCTGCTATTATTTTGAGGGTTGTTAGAGGTGTGAGTCTGCATTTAAAAGTCTATTACTAATGTTTCTGCAATTGTGTTGATTTTGTTGCTGTTAGATTGTACTTGTGTTAAAAGGTGTTCTGTGTGTGTTTTTATTGATACTTCTATGATTTGTTTGATTTGTGAAAGTAATGTGTCCTGTGTTTGTGCTTGAGTGTGTAAGTTCGTATGTGTTTGTGGTAGATTTGTCTGCCTTGAGTGTACGTGTGATGTGGTATCTGGGTGTGTTTTTATGTTTGAGGCTATCTAGCTGAACGAAATTCCTGGTTTTGTGTAGTTGGAAGTGAATTTTCGTTTGCTATGTTTTTCTGTTTGTAGGGCTATTTTTCTTGCTTCTATTTTTTCTTTTATTTCTAATCTTTTTGGGCAACCTCTGTATGATGCGGGGTGTCCGTGTTTCTTACAGTTGACGCAACACGGTGGAGATTTTTCTAGTTCCGCGGGGGAATTTGTTGATCTCAGACATTCGCCTGGATTATGCATGAATTCGCATTTTACGCATCTATAATTAAGGTTACAGTTTGCCGCTACGTGACCTAGTCTGTGGCATCGCACGCACTGGATGCGGTCCTTTTTTGCGATTTTCTCCCATTTTATTATGTTGTGCAATATAGATTTTATCTGACTCAGATTTTTGATGATGCTACCTGCAGATAGCTGTACTATAAATATTGGCAGTAGTCTGCCCTCATCCTTCGCTTTCTTTGTGATGAAGCGTTTAACTGAGAGGAAAGTTAATCCTTCCGTTTTAAGATTGATGAGTGCGTTTAGTATTTCTTCTGGCTCGAAATTTCCTTCTATGTTTTTTAGTAGTACTATGAAGTTTTTGTCTGTATTTGGTGTGTATGTGAAGAATTGTACTGCAAGCTAATTTGTAATTGTCTAGCGAGTATGTTTGCAGTATGTGTTTGTTGTTATTTATTCTTTTTATGTTGAAGTCCTTTATTGTGTTGGCTAGGTGCGAGATTGTGTTGTTAACCGCGTCTGTGTGTAGGGTTATTGGGGGAGGCTTTATTGCGTGCAGGTTGATGTTGGTGGATGTGTTATTGTTTGTGGATGAGGGCAGATATTGACTAATTTTGTTTGTTGGAGTTTTGGGGTGGTTGCTACTTATATCATTAATGGGTGGGTTTTTTGGCCCTGATGTTGGACCGCTTAGGCCAGTTGATGGGCCGCTGGGTCCTGCTAGTGGATTTTTGGGTTCTGCGCTTGGCTGCCTGTGGAGTGTGTTGTGCGCTGTCTTGGGGTTGCTGTGTGACCCATGGCTGGTGTTTGCGATTAATTTTGGTTGTGTTTTCCCGCTGTTGTCCTCATCTGTGTGTGCCGCTGCTGTGTCCTTTTTTTTGCTGATAGTGGGGCTGTCCATGCAAGGATGTGGTCTTTTCTGTCCAGTTATTGTAGTATCTATTTTGCCAGAATCCTGTTCCTCTATTGCAGATGTGTCCATTTGGTCCAGCATTGAAAATCTGTTTGTGGTCTCAAAGCCATTTGGTGAGGTTGGTCGGTTTTTTGATTTTTCCTCCTCTAGTTGATGTTGAAGGTTTTGAATTACTTGGTTTAGGTTTTCAATTGTTGCAAGAAGGGCCTCTATTTTTGAATTAACCATTTTTTCTGCATCTGGTGTTGCTGTTGGTTGGCTGTTTGTTTTTTTAACTTTACCCATTTCTTGAATATTTTGTGGTAGTTTCGTTTTTGTGCTTCTTTTTATGAGGTTTGGTGAGTGTGTTAGTCTATGTGTGGGTTTATTATTGCTGATGATTTGTTTGATTAGTTGCGCGTTGATAATGTTCAATTTGCTGTCTTGATTTGAGCATATTTTTTTCAAACTCGTTATTGTTTCAGCTATTTTTTTTTGTTTCGCCTTAGCTGTCGTCTTTGCTTTGAGATTTTCTGTGGTGGCTATCACATCTTGAGTTTGAACTTTCTGGGATGTTGTTGTCCTTGCATTCGCGGGGGACTTTACCCCGCTAGGTGAGGCGCTTTCGCGCTCAATTTTTGGGTTTCACTCACTGTGGTGTGATTATTGTAATATATGCACTTCTTTGAAACACTCACTATTCACTACACGTGCACTGTGTGCGAAGAAATTAGCGCGGAGTTTTGCGATAGTGTACCCGTCGTTGGATTTTGCGTAGAACGTATTTACGGTTTACGGTGTTGGGACTACCTGCGGGCCCAGGTTAGAGGACCGCTCGCTGGGCACGTCTTACCCCTGCGAAGGTTCGCTGAGGAATGATGCCTCAACCACTGTGCTAACCGGCGACGTTGTAAAAGTTAAAAACATTCAGGTATATATGGCATGGAATACAAGTTTTGCTTTCTCGCAAATCACATTTTTTAAGTAAAATAATTGCCTCTTTCAGTGTAATAACGCTAAAAATTACTTAATATACGCCCACGGTAAAGCCAACAAGTGTAACTTCTCCTCACAGCAAAAACGCCGAAAAAATTCGGTTTTTATTGTTTTTGACAATGGAGCAGCAGAACAAAAAATCTTAAAAAAATTGACGACACTGTCTGTCATAGTACTTTATCAGGGAACCAAACAGTAAAATAGCATGTGTTACGTATGCGGCAGCGACCGTTGGTAACCTTTGGCCCTTCTGGAGCTGCACATCGAAATAAAGTGTCTATTCAGAACAGGGCAATTATTCAGATTAGGGCACTCATTAAGATTTTGGGGCACTTAGAGACGATACATCAATCTGCATCGTTTCTGGGAACCCTGTTTTATCAATAGTCCCCACTCTTGTCTAGGCCGATATTGGGGACTATATAAGGGCACTGAATCTCTTCATATTCGGGCTTTCATCTCAAGAGTTTTATACTGTACGCGTCGATTCACGTCGCGATTACTGTCGAGCAAGATCGAGTATTAGTTCTCTTTCGAGCAAAACTGTTACATCTCTTCCGGTACGAATCCCAAAACGGGATTCTGTAGTAGATAGCCCCCGCATCCCTCGTTGCGTAAACAGAGAGGTTAGTCCGCGACACCGCGACAATTTACACTCTAAACATTTGTATTCCTTTCGATTCAAGATTATATTATCGTGTGTTAAACTTAAACCTAGAGTCAAGTTTAATCATAACCTTTCCTATTCGATCCCAGTCGTTAGCATCCTACGACGATACACCTTTGCCGCTCAAGGTGTATCTAACAAATTCTAATAAGTTACGAGCAAGCGGAACCACGACCCTATCCTATCCGACAGTGACACACACGGACGACCCGGTGGTGAAAGATACATCGATGGGTCCGGAGTGTACACCTTTATACGGACGACCCGGTGGTGAAAGAAACATCGGTGGGTTCTCCTTTGTTCCGCACACACGGACGACCCGGTGGTGAAAGATACATCGATGGGTTCGGAGTGCACTATTCCTACTTATACCAAAACTCTTAAAATCCCAAACAATCCTCGGTTTCCGCACGCTGCCAAACCTCGGCTCGTAACACATGTTTTCATATTTTTGAGAAAAACTATTTTTCCGATTTTTTTGAGGTTTTTCATTTTTTACGACCACAGTTTGCAACGAAAGAATCTGAAAAAAATCTCAAGAATGCGCCTTAGGATCCGGAGTGTGTCACATTTTTTTCAAAATTTTAGAACGCATTTGAGACCGGAAAATGCGCCGAAAAGCGTAAAATCTATTTTACCCTGTAACTACCCTTACGGGCAAGCTAGAGGGCTGAAATTTTACTCAGATGGGTTTTTTCTTGGTCAACTTTCGAATGGTTCAAGAGCCATTGAAAAAGCTCTAAGGGCAGTTTTTACCATCTTAATCGGCTAGGCCCTTTTGTTTGCTCAAGGCACGCGCACCATCATGTTCTGTCTCATCGATACGGACGTGTGGACTGTAGTAGTAGGCTTTTGTCTATACGTATAATTCCAAACAATCAAATTTTGCAAAAACTTTAACAGCTTACAGCTCAATAATTATTTGTTTGCGACATATGGCTCCTTTCAAACTTTTTCTCTTCTCAATGAGTAGAAGGCGTTGAAGTAAAAAAACTTTAACAACAATTTTCTTTGCTATATAAACAATTTTGCGGTCAGTTTCTCTTACAAATGTCCACCGATCCAAAGGTGTAGATTCATCCCTAAGGCGGATGACCATTACTTTCTTTACACCCTGTACAGCTATGGACAGAAGAATAATACCCTGAAAATTACTGGTTTCGGTACTTCATAATATAATTATATTCAAATACATTTCATCAAAAGAAAATGGTTTATTTTTTAATAACATCTTCATAAATTTTGCGAAAAGTAGAAACACATTTCTAATTTATTCGAAAATAATACGATTTCAGTTGGACATAATTATAAGATACTAACGTTAGTCGACTACAGGCAGTCGTTGAATCCAAATGTATTCGTTTGTTTCGTACTGTGAATTCTCTATTATAGTGATTTTGTTAGTATAAAATAGAAAAACATTAAACTAAAAACATGCCACGTGGTAAAGTTCTAACTGAACAGGAAAAATAGAAATTTTTTAAAGAAGAGCAAAAGGGGATAATTTAAAACATTATTTCACTAAAAATGAAAATAAGTGAATGTGCGATTCGTAATTTTTTAAATGAACCAAAAAATTACGGAGAAAAGAAGAGATCTAGAAGACTCTCTTAAGAATCTAGAAGAATCCCTTACTTTATGAGATAAATGAGAAATTTTAAGGAGTCCATCAAATAAAGTTTTTACACCTAGGCAAATTTTAGTAGAAACTGGCTTAAACGTATCTGTAAAGACTGTAAAAAGAGTTATACAAAAGGGACAGCAGCTGAAACAAATAAAATCTGCTGTTAAACCACCTCTGTCGATAGTACGCAAATAACGTCAACTGGATTTCGCTTTTAATCATCTACAGTGAAAGAAAAAATGGTGGAAAGTGCTTTTTACTGATGAAAAGAAAATCAATTTAGATGGACCTGATGGTTGGAAATATTATTTTCACAATCTACGAAAGGAAGCAAGAATATTAAGTCGCCGTCAATGTGGTGGAGGATCTGTGATGTTATGGGCATTGTGTATAATGGGAAGACTGAACTCAAGTTCATTGCTGGCAGATGAAAACTACTGGTTATTTAAAATTGGTACAAGAGCAGATTCGGAATCATGCTGGAAGGGTGGTTGGAGAAAATTATTTTCAAGCTCAAAATATACCAATTCTAGATTGGCTACATGGTCTCCGGACATTAATATTATAGAAAATGTGTGCGGTCAATTGAGTAGAAGAGTATACGAAGGTGACAAACAATATAATAGTCTTAATAATTTGAAAGTTGTGTTACGAGCCAGGGCCGCGAGTAGCACGAGTGGCCGGCGAAGGGTTATTACCCTGGGCATATGGACTCAGATTGTTAGTTAAGAGCGGACGCACCTGATACGATTGTCAGGGAACCGCTAGGATCGGAGTCAAAACGCAGACGTACCTGATACGATTGTCAGGGAACTGCTAGTATGAGTGAAATTTCATGGGTGGACCCAATGTGTAATTGGGGGACTCTGCTGGGAGGTTATAGAGTGAGCGGACGTACCTGATACGATTGTCAGGGAACCGTTAGTATCTGCGGACGTACCTGATACGATTGTCAGGGAACCACTAGTATTGATTTGGTTATATAGGTTTCGTGGATGGTCCCAATATGTAATTGGGTACCCACTAGGTTGGAAATCCCTATGTCGACGATTGGAATGTCGTCTATGAATGTGATGGGTGATAGGGGATTGCTAGGGTTGTTAGTAAGCCTCGTAACAAGTATAATCTAAATCGATACAATCCGAGCGGTAAGATTGTATCGTGTGGGAACGTTCAATTACTTGATTAGGATTGGTGGAACAATAATTATGGGTTTAAAGAGTTTATAAGTAATTAGGAAAAACACAAATATATTCAAGTCGTAACTGGTTTACATTGGTATATATGTCGCGAGTTTGTGTGATCGAATTAAGAATTGAATGTAAGAATTAAGAATATTACCTAGAGCTCGATGTTGACGCACTGGCAAAATGCGGGGGTCTCGAAGTGACTTTATGAAATGCCTTAATAGATTGAATATCGAACTAGCGGAATCTATACGGTTAGTGATTGATCCGAAGGGGAACTTTAGCCCGATCTTACTAGATATCGACTTGCGAGAATACAGCACGACGCGACACGATTCGACTACAGAAGTACTACCCGCCGAGAGTAAAAATGTACGGGTTTATGCATATACCCCAAAACTGAATGGGGTGGTCTGTTCATAATCTAATCACCGCTTAGGACCAGACTCTAGTTTTTTGTCAATTTCCATTAAGTCGAGCCAGAGCTCGGTCTTCGTTCGGGATCGACTAATATAAAAAAAGGTTATCTAGGACGTTTCCTGCCAGAGACGATTTTGAAGAGATTCCTGTGAGAAAGTCAACGGAATCTGTTCGCTAACCGTCACAGTTGCAATTCTGAAAGCTTGGTAAGACTTACAAGGAGAGTGCAAGGACCACGGCACACCGATTTAGTTGAGACTTTGTATACTTATAGATCTTGATCTCCTATTTACGAATATATACCATTATAGGCGCCAACGCTCAATAGTTTTTGAGATATTAATAAACAAAGTTCTTACATTACTGCTTACATCTGCTATTGTAGAGAAGGTACACAGCGAATAAGGCTCGGTGTAGCGGCAACGTACGAGACTTCCACCCGTTGGGCTAGGGTTCGATTCTCGTCTGGTGAAAAATTTTTTTTCATATTTATTTATATTATTTATTCGCTGTGTAACATTGACTTGTCTATATGAGATTGCACATTTATTACAAGTTAAAGAACAAATCGAAGAAGGCACATACGAAGATTCTGTAGAGGATGAATAGAAAGCTCACGCAAGAAACTGATGCACCAATCACTTAAAAAATCAGTGCCCAACCGTATGTTAACAAAATAATTGTTCATTAACTCTTACTCTAATACACAACAAATCATGTGCACCAATTTTTAAACCTATGCTGGAATATGCATGGTACGCAGCCGGATTAATAGCAGAGAGACAAATTTTTCAAAACGTCAATCAAATCTGCTTTCCCGTAGAAGTGGAAAGAAGCAAGTGCCAATGCAATAATACTACACTTATTCGATGTGCAAGCTGTTTCCGTATGTTATGTTTCGTATAACTTTTACGACATGTACCACTGTTGTCATTAAAAATATGTAAGTGCAATATTATTCAATTTATCGTATACCATATTTTCTCTTCCCATATTTACTTTATTTTTTCTGTTTCCAGACACGAGAGGGAAATTTACTATTTTATTAATTTCGGTTAATTTATTAATATTTCTGTTCTTTAACTTGTAATAAATGTGCAATCTCATATAGACAAGTCAATGTTACACAGCGAATAAATAATATAAATAAATATGAAAAAAAATTTCACCAGACGAGAATTGAACCCTAGCCCAACGGGTGGAAGTCTCGTACGTTGCCGCTACACCAAGCCTTCGCTGTATACCTCCTCTACAATAGCAGATGTAAGCAGTAATGTAAGAACTTTGTTTATTAATATCTCAAAAACTATTGAGCGTTGGCGCCTATAATGGTATATATTCGTAAATAGGAGATCAAGATCTATAAGTATACACAGTCTCAACTAAATCGGTGTGCCGTGGTCCTTGCACTCTCCTTGTTAGATCAAAAGTGTATAATACATTTATATTAAAGTCTGTCGAAACGAATGATGGATATTGTTAAAAATAAAGAAGGCGTTACACATTATTAGCATCTCAAAATGTGTATAAATTTTCAGAACTTTTGTACATACCCTTTTTGTGTCAAGCAGTGTCTTATAATTATGTCCAACCAAAATTGTATTATTTTCGAATAAATTAGAAATGTGTTACTATTTTTCGCAAAACTCAAGATGTTATTAAAAAATAAACCATTTTCTTTTGATGAAATGTATTTTAATATCACTATATTATTAAGTACCTAAATCAATAATTTTCTAGGTGTCTTATAATTGTGTCCATATTTGTAACTGCTATAGATCTACAAAACATATATTTTAAATTTTCTTTAAGAGCCCGAATAAAAGAGTTTTAAAAAATGCCTTTTTATTTTGACACGTAGTCTTGCAAATTGTAATTTTTGAAAAATTTTTTTGTACATATCATTTTGTGAAGCAATGCTTCTAATTGATTATCAAAAAATCAGGATGTTTGATACACTTATAAAAAAGTTATTCTATTTTAAAAGGTGTACAAACACTTTGACACCCACTGTATGTGTATGTATTTATGGAAGCGTAGTGAGCATTGAGTCTTATATATGTTTCCCTTGCAGTAACGACACCGTTCACGTGTGTCTAAATGAGTACATATGTGTAATTTAATCTAAATAAATGAATAATTAATTTTAAGTATTCTTAATGGGTGAAATTGATTAGCAAAAGGTTGAAATTGCTTTGCAAAAGGCTGAAATTGATTTACAAAAAAGTGAAACTGATTTACATAAGGTTGCATTTGATTTGCAAACGGTGAATTTGGAGTGAAAAACCTGTATAATATCAACGAAAAGTACAATATTTATTTGTTTAGGAAAATGACTTACCTCCACCATACTCTTCATTTCCGCCGGATCTAAATAAACAGGTTAGATAACATATTACACCTGCTTATAGAAGTGAACAGTATACAGCCGATTTGGTTTAATTTCTCAAAAAGCTGCCATGTTTGTAAATATTTTTTACACTCTCTAATTTGTAATTGTTTATTGCAGTCTGATCAGAAACCAAAACCACAGCCACGATCGAAAATGCCGATGAACGATTTTCAGCTTCCAGATTTGCCAACTGTCCCATCAGACAATGATTTACATCCACATAATTCATCTACTGCAGAAGATATTGATTTTGACGATTTAATGAAGCGTTTTGAAGATCTAAAGAAACGAAAATAATCTTATACGTTTATAAACATACATATTCCATAAAATCTGCATGTTACATACAACTGTAAAAATTTGAAATACTGTAGTTTTATCGCTGTATAGTATTTTGTAATTTAAGCAACCAAATAGCCAAATAGTTACAGATAATAGTTGTATTTAGTATTAGTTTTAACAGTAACTTGTAAAATACTTTCGTAATGCCGTAATTTGAATAAAAAGATTTCATTATATTCTAATTTTTTGAGTAATTAAAAATCGACATAGTTTGGGTAATAATTCACTATCGAAAGGTAATACGTTATAAGTTGAAAAGATTTCTAAAAACTTTTAGAATGAGAACAAAGTAGGAGGCTAATTTTCTAAACGCGGCTTTCTCTTTTGCGTACTGTTACATCGATAGAATCCTTAAAATGATGGCTATCACAACTACATATATAATTACGAACAAATAAGTCTGTGCATTTGTAATATTTCGTACACTTTAAAATAGTCTTCCATGGCTGCGTTTCTGTTACTTACACTTAAAAATTTTGCTTGTAAATATTGTAAAATATTTATATTGCATTGAATTTCTGATATTTTAAACGCAAACTATGTAGCATAGATATCTTAAAATATTAGCATTGTCATAAAGAATATTCAAACACTTTTTATTGTTTTGTATTTTACGAAAAATATAGTTAACAATAATAATCAACGTATTATTTATTTAATACAATATCTTTGTCTTTTAAAGTAAATGTATAGAGAAGTTTTAATGGATTTTCTCGTTCCTTTAATTGTCCCAGTCCTCACAATTCTGAAATGAAAAATGTAGTTAGCAGTATAATATAATAATAACGCAAAAAAGAAATTCACAATAATCTACATGTACTATAGTATGCACTCACTTGTTGTCCTTTCTCAGCTAAACACTTTAAAAGATTCTGGGAAAATTCACACTTGTCATTTTTATTTGATCCAAGATAACGGAAGCATTCTATAATCGATTCCTGAACAAAATCTTTCAATTCCGGATCACGAATATCTTGATTCATTAATGGAATTACCGAATCTCTGTCCGGGAAACCCTTCTGATCTACCTATTGTTTTTTAATCAGTTTATGTCATATTTGATTTCAATTTAAAACGGAGATAAATGAAACTTTTAATTGGTTGCACATATAATCCCAGATAGCCAAGCGAATCTCGAGCAGAAATCGAGCCCGGCGTGCCGGGGTCAGGTAACGGAATTTTTATGGGCCCAACGTCGCTTGAACTAGAATCTGACCCAGGCACTTATGACCGTGTGGGCTTGTAACGTTCCCTCGGCCCAAACCAGGCACAAGCTGCCCGCGGCCCGTTGGTCCTGGTGTCTGCCATGGTACGGTCATAAGTGCCCTGGACAGAATCGAGCATTTTGGCTATCTGGGATAGAATAATATTTAAAAGGCTACCCAAATAGCACAAAGCTTGTTGAAAAATACATTTTCGTTTTCTCGTCTTTTACTCGTCTTTTTATACGACTTTCTCGCGACTTACAGACGCCTTTTTTGTCTGTTAGAAAAGTTGCCTAAAAGACGAAGGTTTAAGACGTCTTTTTCAGACGTCTAAAAGGGCGCCTATAAGACGTATAAAAGACGCATAAAAGATGCTTAAAATAATCTTCAAATGTAAAAACAAGTTATAACAAAAATATACAGGATGTCCCAAAATTCCTCCGACACTCGAAAATGGGAGGTTCCTTGGGTCATTTGAAGCGACATTTTCCTTTACAAAAATGCCGTCCGCGGCTTTGTTTAGGAGTTATTAACGAAAAACAAAGGCTGGCAAACGATGGCACGTTCGGCCAATTGACAGTTGGCGCGTCGCACAGTGCGGCACGCAATGGACAAAAATCAAAATAATCATGGTTCGATTCTAATCTAATTATCCAACAAAATCATCAGTCGGTAAGTAAGGAATGTGTATGTAAAAAGTAGTATCCAAAAAAATCAATAGGGGATCAATAACAGCCAAGAGTTTATTGTAGTACAAATACTAAAAAGTCAGATTACTCGTGCCCTAATTGCTCTTTTAGGTTCGTTTTTGTTTTAATCTGTTTGTTACAACTTAGGTATGGAGAATTTGACCAGAGGTATGCATCATTTTAATTGGCAATTTAGGAATTGCGTTTTTTCCTTGAAATGCAATTTACAAAAAAACGGTTTAAAATATCCTGTAATTTTGATTGTTCTGTATCAACAAGATGTTGTAGTATATTGCTATATAATTTTTTTCTGCGATAAATTGCAAGACTCGATGTTATTTAATTTTTGTTAGAAAAATGCATTCGTAATCGGTTGATATGGTGCTTGAATAGGTACTCTTTCTTTGATAGGGTGCATCTTTGTACATATTTGATGGTTCAGATCTGCAGGAATAGACACTGTATTTGCTTCTTCAAGTTTTCTTAAAATTACTTTGTAAGTATAAGCTGATTGATGAATGAAGATTGATTTGTCTTCTGCTTGCTGTATCTGAATACCTATAAAATTTCTGAATGGTGTGTGCGTTATTTAGTTTAATAAAGTCCATTTTTGCAACTGGACTAAATACTTCCTGGTAATCAATTCCTTCTCTTTGACTGAAACCTTTAGCCAACAACCTTACTCTATACTTCAGTGTGTTTCCGTTTGTATCCTTCTTGATTTTGTATGCCCAATCGTTTCCAATGATAGTTTGTTTCTTTGGTTTTCCACGAGCTTCCAAACTTTGTGTTTATTTAAAGCTTCTATTTCTTCTTTCATGACTTCCTTCCATTTGACCGCATCTCTGTTAGTCATGGCATCAGCGTAGTTCGCTGGTTCGTCATTTTCTGCAATAATAACTTCTACCACGTTTACATAGTCATTATACTTGTTTGGTTTATGCAATGATCTCCTGTCTCTCAATCATCTCGTCCATCCTTCCTGTGCTGGTTGTTGATTTTTTTGGTTACTGCTGTTCTCTTCTTCTACTTCCTGATTTTCTGCAGGTGTGTCCCAATCTGCATCTTCTTCTGACTCAGCTGTATCCTTATCTTCCATTTCTTCAACATAATCTTCGCTATCTGACAGGTCTTGATTTCGAGGTAATTCCAACAGGGTGTAATCTCTCGGACTAATTTTCTTTATGGGTTCGACTTTTCCACTGAAAGAGACATTTCTCACAACTTTAACTGCATCCCCAGCTGAAATCCAGACCCCTCCTATCCTTTAGTAAGGTCTTCATAACCTAGAATACCACACTCTTTAGCATCCACGTATAATTTTAGTCTTGGTTCCTTTGGTATGTGAACATAGACCACTTCACCGAAAATATGGAAGTTTTTCATCTGAGGTTTTTTGTTGTACCACAGTTTATATGGTGTTGAGTCTTTTACTGAGTTTGTACCTGTGCGATTTAATACATGAACGACAGTATTTATTGCTTCAGCCCAAAACCTTTTCTCAAAACGCTTCGAGTGAAGAATTGTTCGTGCTGCTTCTACCAGTGTTCTCTTTTCCCTCTCATCTGACCCATTCTGTTGAGGACAATAAGCAACTGTTTTTTGGTGTTGAATTCCATGCTTGCTTAATAAGCTCTTCACCTTCTGATTTGCGAATTCTAATCCATTATCTGTTCTAATGTATTTAATTCCTTTGGTGGAATGTTTTTCGGCTTTCCTAATAAAGTACTCCATGCCACTATACACATCTGATTTGGTTGCTGTAAAATATACATGACGGTAATAAGAATAATCATCCTTAAGCAGCAAAAAATACCTAGAACCTTCCATGGATTTTTCTTGAATTGATCCACACACGTCGGCGTGTGTTACTTACTTCACCTATGCGTTCGGTTTTTGACTTACTCTATGGGTAAGGTAATCTATGACTTTTACCAATTGCATAAGCGTTACAGAAATTTCTACTTTCACACTCTTTGACTCTAATACCTTGCTTTTTTAGGATTTCTTTTGTTCTGGCAAAATTCTGATGCATAAACTTCTCTTGCCAATTTTCCAATGTGTCTACCTCTGCTGCTACGGCGACTGTTTCGATTTGTACTTCGTCTGACTTATGTTGAATGTTGGGACAGTTAACTTTAAACTTCATAACAAATAGCGAATTCTCACGTTCTCCCATTGCAATAACATTTTCTCCTTTAAGAAGTTTACAATACCTTGTCAGATACAGACTTTATTCCTCTATCGAGAGTTGCTCCCAATGAAAACAGGTTGTACTTGAGTTTTGGCACATGGTTTCTTACTTATATTGCACTTTCTCGGTTTCCAAGTAGTTATTTTATCACGACTTTGGAATTAATCTTTTGACTCTTCTCGGTTGAATTTGGTTCTTGATGTTAGAGCGTTACAGCTGTCACCTTCTTTGTGGTTAAGCCTAAACTCTTGTATTGAGAGCCTAGCGATAAAATTGGTTTTTGTGCGTTCTGCTATTGGCGATGACTCCCAAGTACTCACAAAGTGATCATAGCTAGACGGTAATGTAAGCAAAATTTTTGTCATAATCATCCTATCTGAATTGTCTCACCTGTGACTTGCAGCTTATAGCTCATTCGACTGTTTTAAGATAGTAAACAATCCGATACTATATAATACCACGGGGACGGATGAACTTATAAAATGTATAGTGGGAGGTGTGGAAATAACGATGCTAATTGATTCTGGATCAAAAGTAAATGTGTTGAATGGAAAGAACTAGGAAATTCTAAACGAAAAACAAGCAACAATATGCGACCTGAATTTAAATACGGAACAAACATTAAAACCTTACGCGGCGGGGACACTACAAGTGAATCACAAGTTCGAATCGACAATTAGTGTAAGAGGGAAGCAGGAGATAATAGCAACATTTTTCGTGATCAATGAAGGAGACGTCTAACTAATAGGAAAAGACACGGCTAAACGATTAGGAATCCTAAAGCTAGGGCTGAACGTAAATATGGTAGAAGACAGTTCTGAGTTTGAAAAGGTCAAGTGTGTAAAAATAAAATTCACCATCGATCCAGCCACGAAACCTGTGCGACAACCTCTATGGAAGATACCCCTAACACTAGAAAAATTAGAAGATGTTTTACGCAAAGGTATCATCGAAAAAATATATGAACCTAGCGAATGAGTTTCCCCAATAATAGTGATTTTTTAACCGAATGGTGACATTAGAATCTGTGTGGACATGCGAAGGGCTAATGAGGCGATAAAACGTGAAAATCATCCACTACCGACATTCGATAGCTTTATGACAAAATTGAGAAAAGCTCGATACTTTTCAAGGTTAGACTTGGTTAATGCATACCACCAACAGGAACTGGACGAAGGAAATCGTCCTAATACAACCTTTATCGCGCATAAAGGAATGTTCAGGTGCAAGAGATTATTACTTAACTCAGCCTCCGAGAATTTCCAGCGCATCTTCGAAGAACTATTGTCAACATGCGAAAATTGCTTAAATTACCTTGATGATATCTTTGGTCATGATGTCTACGGGGAAACCGAAAAGAACTTATACTTATTCACGACTTATACTTAGAACAAGTACTAACAGTACTCCAAGCCAATAACGTCGTTCTCAATAAAGATAAGTGTGTAATCAAGGTCCAAACTCTAGAATTTCTGGGACCCAAATTATCGGCAAATGGCATTGAAGCAAACCAAAATAAGGTAAAGCTATCCGTGACTTTCGACCTCCAAACACTAAAGAGGAAACTCGAAGTTTCTTGGGACTCGTGTATCACGGAACCGTTGAGACAACTGACGAAACAAGACATCAAATTCATGTAGACACAGACCCATCAACAAGCGTTCGAGAAATTAAAACGAAGCTTGGCCAGATTATCAACACTGGCATATTTCGAAGCGAGACCCAAAGCGAAGAACACGACTAATAGCGGATGCCAGCCCAGTCGCGCTTGGGGCTGTGCTGATCCAGTTTGATGACAAACAGATACCTAGAGTTATTGCATTCGCCAGTAGAAGTCTCTCGGACGCACAGTGTGTCGTCCAATGGAAAAAAGTCCGGAAATCAAAGTGTAAGACCAAAAAATTTATGTATGCTAAAATGTTCGTAACAAAACGTAGTTTCTGAAACTGCATTAAATTTTAACTGAATAAATCAATTTATTATTAAAATTGAGGCTGAAACTTTACTGTCAAATTCCGTGCATTATTTTAAACATGCGTCCCTCGCAAGCTATTTGGTTTTTCAATTTGATTTTTAGAGGGTGTGTTTAGCATTATAAGACCTTCAATCTCCCAGAAAATTTTTTTAAAATAATCGCAATTTGTCCTAATCTTTTATGTTTAACATTTATCAACTTTGATTAGAGTTTAAAAAAAAGTACATCAAAGTACATCCGTAAATTTTTTTACAGTAATTGGTGGCATATTAAACTTTAATTTCGCGTTGGTTTAAATCTGCTCACATTTGCTCAAGGGGAGAAAATAATAAAAAACCATATAAAGACTTATAAATTATATATTTAATTTTAAAATTGTTTAAATATTTACAATCTTCCAATTCAGTATTACAGAAAGTACCAAAAGGTTCCTTTGAGATTTTGTATTATATTAATTTAAAGCACATTAGACTTCTTTCTAGGTAAACAAACGGAATTCTTAAGGACTCTTAAGTTGTAATTCCTCGTTGTGAAGATTTACAATTAGATAAACAATGTATATAGTATAGTACTTTTTTAAAAAATTTTCGTTAAAATTGTAAACCACTTTTTATTCAATAAAATCATAAAAAACAAGATCATCGCAACTAAAAAATAAAATTTTTGTTTAAATAATTTAAAAAAAATTTTTTTTTACATCATTCGATTCGGTTTTGCATTTTATTTCAAAAAGTATTAAGGTACTTTACTCGAAAATTGCATAGTTTAAGAGTTACGACTTTTTTCCCGAATTCCCATATACTCGACACACTGTGGGACGTAGAGATACGGTATTCGCAAACGGAGAAAGAAAGCCTCGCGTTAGTATGGGCGGTAGAACATTTTTACTATTACTTCGCAGTATTATACTTTGCGCTAGTGACAGACCACAAGCCTCTAGAGACTATTTTCAAGACCTCATCCAAACCACCAGCCAGAATCGAAAGATGGGTCTTACGATTACAGGTATTCAAATTCATTCATTCTGAGCCAAGAACAGGAGTGGCATGAGGCCTAGCAGCATGGTCCCCAGGCGTAATGCGGCAAGCGGGTCCCCGGGGGCCAGGGCGTCCAGGAAAGTAGAGGGGTAACCTATCGGTTACCCCGGGAGGTGGAGGTTTGAAGATTTTACCACCTTCCTTAACAAAAAAAGAAGAAAAAGAAGGTATTCAAATTCAAAGTCATATACCGCCCCGGCAAAGAAAATATCGCCGATTCGGTGTCAAGACTATGTCAATCTTTTTTTGACTTTGGTAGTACCAAAAGCAATGAGCAGCTCACAGGTGTTCAAAGAAAGCGAAATGGACGAACAAGAGATGCAACATATAAAATCGAAAAAGAAGCATGGGAAACAGTCGATAAGAATCCATATTTTCCGTTTTGACTAGAATTAACAACATTAGGACTCATTGTCCTAAGAGGAAACCGCATTGTAATACCAGAAGTACTTCGACCACATGTTCTGAAGTTGGCTCATGAGGGTCACCCGGGAGAAACCGAGTTGAAGCGGTGACTCCGAGCAAAAGTATGGTGGCCGTTAATAGACAGGGAGACGGAAAAATTTGTAAAATCCTGCCGTCACTGCCTATTAGTATCAAGACACAACTACCCCCCACCAATGACAAGACACATATTTTCCGACGGGCTATGGCAGTGCATAGCTATGGACTTGATGAAGGCAACACCAATACCTGAAGAAATACTGATTATCATCGACTATTATTCACGTTACCAGGAAATACAATTTATCAAGCCTGCAACCTCAACCATCATCATTGGACAATTAAAGGAAATGTTTTGTCGACTTGGTATCCCCAGATCAATAAGAATCGACAACGGCAGACAATTCACAAGTACAGAATTCTATGAATACTGCAAAACCAATAACATAAAAATAATACACAATCCGTTTTATTGGCCGCAAGCAAATGAAGAGGTTGAGAATATGAACCGAGCAATTTTTAAATGATAGCAAATAAGCTATACGGCTAACAGAGATGATAAGACAGAATTACAACAGTTCACGATGATGTACAATGTGACACCGCATGGCACTACCGGCAAATCGCCATCAGAGCTTCTCTACGGTCGAAATATCAGAGATAAAATTTCGTCAATTGGAGACTTGGTATCAAACGAACAAAGGGATGAAGAGGTGTATGAACGGGACCTGCTAAATGAAGACAAAGGAAACGAGCAAGAAGACAGCGTAAGAGGGGTCCGAGAGATTGATATTGTTACGAAGACTTCGACGCGGTCTTGCCGGAGAACTCATTATTATAGACAATAACAATAACAATTATTTATTAATTGTACAACAGTTAACAAAGAATCAATGTAATCGTCGATGCGTGTTCTCGCTTCAATCGTTCGAAAGGATCTGACGACTCTCTTCTTTTAATCAACAACCTCGTTGTTCAGATACTGCAATATCGATCTAACGCTCGATCTCTGCGATATATTCACAGGGGAAAGCAACTTCATCTCGTGTCATCGTAACAATATCAAAGTGGGAGACAGGGTAGTGACTAAGAATACAGTAGTGCCTCACAAACTAACGACCACTTTCGACAAGGAACTGTACGAAGTACAACAACGGGTTAGAAATTAAATTATCCTAGAAAGGGGAGGACGTAAGCTACAACGATATATAAATCATGTTAAGAAGGTTCCAGGACCAGTATGTGTCACTCCACAATAGTCTACTATCAGCCCAACCATCCCAGCTACCACGGACACATCTCAGCAAACTCAAGGTTCGAGGGACCAAGATGAGTTGGAAGGAGGTGCAGTCCACTCTGAAGAACTCGGTAAACCATCGCAGAATCGGAAAAGGGTCCAGCCACTCAGACTTGAAAGAAAAGAAGGGATGTGGAGACCGATAGTTGTAACCGTATCGGTAACACATCAACATCGATCCCCACCGCGACGGTCATGACGTTGCGTGTGATCCTTGTCTAGAAAAGGAGCACAGGCTTGAGCTACGTAATGAGATGCGCGCGCATCGATCCCCTTCCGATTGCGATCGAAGGAGATCGATGCGAGTAGCAGATCCGGCACTCTGCGCCTGGACTGGATCCTATAAGCACGCATGAGTCTTGCCTCTCCGGGTTCGATTGGGAACGATAAAATTAAAACTATAAATTGTCTTTGTGAGCAGCCGGCACTGCAAACCACGTCGTGTGCGATGAGAAACTGTCAAATGCCAAACGCAATTGTGGTAAACAGTTTACTCACGCAAATTTAAAAATATTATTATTGAATTTAAAGTATTAAAATTATAATTTGTCTTTGTAAGCAGTCGGCACTGCAAATAACGTCGCGTGACGTCACGAACTGTCAAATGCCAAACGAAGTTGTGGTAAATAGTTCAAATACGTGAATTAAAATAAAGAGTTGAATTTGAAATGATTTAAGAATTTAAATTAGCTAGAGAGGCAATCGCGAGGTAGGAAATTCGTGTGTAGAAGAGAAGGTGGGAATTTGCGTCGACTTCGCAACGATACGGGGACTGTGTAATAATCCTTACTCTCCTTGGATTCCAGTAAAATCATTGTTCATTCCTTTTCTTTCCATTTAAAATTAATTTCCTTATATTCAAGTTAAGGGCATTTCTCTGTTCACCGCTCTCGTTATATGTATAACGACGGCACTGTTCAGAGGGTATGATCCCTTGTCGTTCAATTAAAAGTTAACATTCCTTTTCTTTATCTAAATTAAGGGTATTCCTCCGTTCACCACTCTCGTCTCATGACAACGGCACTGTTCAGAGGGAATGATCCTTTTTCTTTCAGTTAAAGAATAGCTTTCCTTTCTATTCAAGTTAAGGGCATTTCATTAAAAAAAAGGGAAAACTCAAGTCTTTGAGATACATATGCGAAATCGACGATAAACTCCTGGACTTCTCCCGTGAATGAATGAGAACCGCGATGGTGTGAACGAGTCATTAGCTTCTTACGCGCATTCCTATCGTGAAATCTTTTGTTCTGGGCGCGGGGTCGTCGCGCTTCACTTGACTGTGATGTTTACGAGTTAATCTGGTACCTCTTGCCGCGTGCTGTATATACAGCTATATTGTGATAATCACGCTAGTATACACCTATGGTGTACCTTCTTATTGTCAATAAGCTTTCAATCTGAAATAACAGAATATATTTCATTTTTACCCGATTTAAATCTCCAACAATTATTTACCTTCGCCTCAACCTTTCCGCCGTCCAGTGCCTGGAGGCACGAACCTATTATAGTAAACCTCGGGTCTCGTAACCAACCCGGTGTTGGATTTGATTAATATTAGTCATAAAAAGAAATATTAAAATATACGGTTACATAGTAGAGGGGACTAACAGACAGACGGGAGACGGCCCGGAGAGGGGCTGAAACGTCCCATCCGAGTGGAACATAAGGATGAGTTAGTTGTTGAGCCGGAGAAGGGCACACAGTGTAAAAGAGTCAATGAAATGTATAATAGTGAAACAGTGTAATTCATTACCACCAATCATCACAAGGAGTAAGTAGAGTATAACTTTAGTACGGTGGGACAGGTTTTTATTATAAAACATTCTGCAGTTGGCAAGGAAAGCTATTCTCTTTTTATTCATTTGGATGTCAACGTGCTTATTAACGCGAAGCAAATAGTCAATGTGTATGCCTTGGTACTGCACCATCTCTTTATGGGGGATAGGTTCTTAGGTGGAGGTGCCAGAGATCGTTGTTGAAATTTTAAAATTTTTGCTATGAGATTTTTGTTTGGGAGAGAGACTGTATAGGGATCTCCGAAAAAGAATAGTCTCACATTTGCTGGGATTCAGACTGAGGTTTCAGGATATAAGTATATACTTTATCGTTAATATACTAATACTATGCTTCATTAAAAAAAGTAGTTTGATTTTATAAAAATATTTTTTATAGAATGTTATCTGTTCTAATAATGATATATTTGATATGATTTGATCCTTTATAAGAATAAAAAGTAGTGAATGTAACCAAAATTCCCTCAGAATCCGAAAATGGGAGGTTCCTGAGGTCATTTCAAGCACCATTTTCCTTTACGAAAATGTCATCCGAGGCTTCGTTAAAACACGGACCAGTCAGAGTGCAACGTAGACGTGTATTGCTACGTTCAGCGCGGCGAGCCAGCAGCTGAGCATTGACAGCACGCCGCGATGTCGTATCGAACAAGAGTTTCTCGATGATGTTAATGCTTTCCGATTTCGATGAAATTTGGACACGTTGTCAAGACCACGACTCTGAACAACATTTTTCTTTACAGTTTTTGTCTGTCGGCTTTCATTTACGAGAAAACTGTAAAACTTGTGATTCAAAATCGATCGATGTAAAAAATCTATGTTTAAAAGACATTTAAATCGTAGAATTTATAACATATTGTGTCTCAAGGTGATCGAAATCGGTGAGGACCCACATCATCGGCAAATTTACCCGAACTAGAGAAGAAGCATATACAGTACAGACTTGATTTTTGTTCCAGGTTCGACGACTCGATTTTTGTCCAGGCCTACTCACTCCACTGCCTGTCAACGCTGTCCCGCGCCGCAGGGCGGCAACTATTATTCTCGGCCCGGGTATATTGGTGTGAACACCACTACGTTAACACAACGAATCGAATGTTCAAACAACTTAATTTTAATTATTTTTTTATGGGACTTTCAAAACGTATTTCTGGCATTTTTCTGATTAAAACAAGACCAAACACGATATAACTTCAATTGTATTTGGTGGTTTAATCGACTGTAAAAGTTTCATATGAGAAAGAAAGAGACATGAACAGTCGCCGTCGCGTCGCTGGCAATTCAAAGGCCCGCGTATTCCCACAATGTGTATTACCAATTAAAAATGATTTATTTTTTATTACTTCTTGGTTTCATTGACTTTATGGTGTAACTGTAGGATATGGAAGAGGATAGCGAGTGAGGAGGAAAGAAAAACTGTATTATATGCTCTATTCTTTAAAATACCAATGCGATTAACACATTTATTAATAACTTATCAAATGAAAATTTATCTGGTTAGGTATTCGTTTATGTAATCGTTTAAATAATTTTTATTCTTTAATTCTTTGAGAACATAATTTAGAGATGTTTATTTGTTTATTTAAACATATGGTATAGCGTATGTTGAATGTATGATCAATTATAAATTATGCTTCTCACATGTAGAGAAAATATGGGCCAAATTATATGGTGTTTGGTCTTGTTTTAATCAGTATATTGCCAGAAATAAGCCAATAAAAGTCTCATAAAAAATAATGAAAAATAAAGCATTTTGAATTGGCATTACATTGTGAGAACACGTGGGCCTTTAAACTGTGCCGGCGACGGCGATACGCTGCAGCCACACGCTGCGCGTAGCCGTCGCTGGCACCGTTGCTCTATTGTAGTCTCGCTCGGCGCGATCGGGGCGGTAGACCCAGCCGTAAATCAGAAAAACAAGTCTACATCGCGATTTTTGTCCGCTCCACGAACAGCCCCTAGGACAAAAATCAAGGTATTACTGTACTGATTAAATAAAAAACTAACCTATTCAGTCGTTGATCCATTTGCATATTACAGCAGTGAAACACGAAGCACCACACTTTCACACAATTGCTGAACACGACACGTAGCACAATTTTCGAACTCGTTTCCGCGTGAAACTGTGCTTTCCCCGCGTACAATGTTGTCGATGAAAGCAGATTGTTTGAAACAAATGAAATCATATGATTCTCGAAAACATCGATTCTTGACGGACGAACGATGTCATGGACGAGATATCTCGTGGCGTGTATCGTTATTACTGATATGAAGTGTTATTTGTATTATGTTATAAAATAATAAAGTCTGAAATTTATCCATCCACAGTATCGTTTCTTCGACATCGCAGAAACGACCCGACTAGAATTTTAGTTAGGCAGACCATTGGGTCCGCATTAGGCTAGCCTAATTTGGCTGTTAGGTTCTAATAGGGTTAGGCTCTTTGAAGGGCTCCTCGAGCGAGGAACGGAGTCACCGGGGGTCGTTGGGCGGAGCGAGCTGGTGACTCGCGAAGCTCACCGAACGGCCCTGGGAAGAGGGGTGCAAGTGGACAACCTGCTTGCACCCGGATAGATTAGGTATTGCTGAGGGGAGCTTCTCTCCCCCCCGGGATTGGGCCCCACAAGGGGCCAAGGGCGAGGGGGATAGCTGGTTGTGTTCTTCGAAGATCCCAGTCGCCCCCGAATAGCTTAGGGATGGTTATCATGAGGTTTTTACTGGGCACTGTGAGCCCTTCTGGCCACGTAAGTCCCACATACCCCCATGTCCCTCCCAGGGGGCATGGGAAGTCCGTAAAAGGATTCCTCCTCACGCTAAAAAAAGGCTCTAATAGGGCACGTAACGCGTATGATGTTCTAACTTTCGTTAATAATAAACTCCTTAACGAATCCTCGGATGACATTTTCGTAAAGGAAAATGTCGCTTGATATGATCTCAGAAACCTCCCATTTTCGGATTCTGAAGGAATTTTGGGACATCCTGTTTTCTCAAGTACGTGAGACGTAAAGACGTAAAAAAAAACGAGATGACGACGACTGAAAGACGTAGTGTGCTATCTGGGTAAAATATCTATATTGCTTACATGTACATACATTAGAGTGGCTCTTATTTTCGATTTTTGAATTTCTTTTACGACACTCCCAAGGTTGTTCCTGATAATTAAAAAGAAAACGTGCCCCAAGGACTTTAAATATTAAAATAGTTAACTAAATGGTCAAAGTCGTTTTTCTCGAATATCTTCCAAATGATCGACCACATCGAAAAATATGTTAGACAAAACCTGTAGATCTGGACAAGCTGAGTATTTTATATTGTATTTTTTCGTAAAACAAATGGTTTTTGAAAAAATCAAGAAGAACGTCGGACCAAAATTAAAAAATATTTTCTAAAATTTGAAAATTAACTTTTTAATTGTAAATGTTTTTGTTTTTAAAATCTAAAAAATTTTCGAGTTCTACTTTCTCAAAGGTCAATGTCTTATAAAGAGAATTGCGTTTAGGAAAATACTCTAGAATGAACCGATAAATAATAGTGGGACGTTGTCTGGGCGAGGGAAGCAGTACGTTCCAGTAAGCAAAATGCTAGATTTTGGACTGGCATCTGTGCGCGAATAAGTAGCACTTTCTGCTGTCAGAAAGACAGAGCATCTGCCCGACAGAAGCAAGTCGGGCAAAAAGCAGGTAGCTCGGTCCTGAATTCTGCCTGCTTTCTGTCCGAGTTGCTTTGACCGGCGTTCTGTCAGCATAATGCCCGTCACTTGCTTGTCAGGCTGAGCTCGATTCCTGCTCGAGACAGGCCTGGTCTGGCTGACTGGGACAATTAGGGTGCGCTCAGACACAAGCATCGGCTCTAGGAGCCGTAACCAAAAATTTCGAGCGCAAGTTGACGGCTCGCTGCTGTGTGTACATAAAGAAAAGGTTTCCATGGGCTCCCCAACTCCTTTTGTGTGGATTCTTTTTACATAATAATTTTAAATAATTATTATTAGAATATCTTTGTTCTGCAAATTTTTCCATCGGTTCGAGTGTGTCAACAATTTTTTAAGAATATAGTCGTATTCTACGAGTCGTTCTCTTTGAAATTCCATTGTTTTCTTCTACTATTTGTAACAACTTGTTGTCATCTTTTTCAGGTAATCTGTCAATTTCCGTATCGCAATGACTCCTAGCAACATGTTTTTCACTTACTTCCCATCAACGAAACTTTCAACTTCTGGAGATACCTTATTCTTTTATTTTTATCATCGGAAGTTTGGAAATTCGTTGATGAGAAGTAAGTTAAAAAAATTAAATTCCTGTGTAATTACACTAATTAAATCTCCCTGTTTACTCTATTTTGGCGCACGTGGTGACAATGAACGCAGAAGGCGTTGTACCGTTCGCCCATTAGCTTAAGTCTTGAGCCCATCAATTTTATGAAGACGGGTGCTGGGCTACTTTAAAAATGAGGCTATTGTGAAAATAAGTTCCTTTGACAAGCATGAATTTCTTTATGACCACTTTACAGTAAACACGTATTGTGTCCGAAAGTGCCTGTTTCTCGCTTAATAGTGCAATAACGGATAATGAGGAATTTAATCTTTTTAACTTCTTTTTAACTTTTCTTAACTTCCGACGATAAAGATGAAAAAATAAGGTATCACCAGAAGTTAAAAGTTTCGTTGATGGGAAGTAAGTGAAAAACATCCCGACTAGAATTTCAGTTAGGCATGCCTAAAGACGAATGTGGGCCTAATGTGGAAAGAATGGTGTATGCCTAAGTTGGTCATTCCTAACAGTTGCCACACATAGTCTAAATGAGGATGGCCGAGCGCACGTCTAAGTTAGGCATTTCTAAAAGTTGCCACACATGGTCCAAATGAGGATGGCCGAGCGCACGCCTAAGTTAGGCATTCCTAACCACCTTCAAAACTATAAATGCCGTCTCGTTTTTTAAAGAAGCTTCACAGGGAAGTCAAGAACACTTAGTTGAGTTTCTGCACTAGAACCATGACACTGCATAGTCTGACTAGCTTTAGATCAGTTTCACGTCCTCAGCATCGTGCCTTTCTGATCCAGCCATCGGGACAAGGTAAGTTAACGAAACGCGATTCCTAAAAAACAATAATACTCGCAAGCCATCAGTGAACCAGTTACCTAAAATTAATTTTTAATGGCGGGTTTTTAATACAGCGACATTGCCAGTCGATGCGTTCGCGGTCTAGTAGGACCCATAAGCTTTACAGATTAGGACAATTATGCGTGCACCGTTTACGAGTGTATAGACTGAACAGTGAATTAACATAAGTTGTATTCTGCTACGATGTCGAATGATATGCGAAATTTAAAAACTCGTGAACTTACACGTCTCACAAGGAGAGGTCACGATCGACGGGAATCGGGGTTTCCTGAAACTTGCAGTATTTGAAGATGAAGTATCCAAATGTAATTTAGCAAATCAGTAGTGCGCACTTCTCGAGACTTTCCAAGAAATTTGCATTTGAAAAACTGTTTTCCAGTCAAGAGATCGCATTTACTTATGAACAACAACCAGAGTGACCGGGGACGCAGCGTGAAATACTGGTAATCATTAGGTCGCTGATTCGTGTCACACGCTGACGACATTTTTGTTCTTTTATTTTTTAAATTTCAACCGCAAAATTTATGATATCTGCCAGTAAATAGTTATTTTTTAAATAGAAAATGCATGTTTTATTTGTGGGCATTGAAAAAAAAGTCGAGAAAACGTAATGTGGGCCTATACGCGGGTTTCCTAATGCGGGCCTCATTCGGCTTTCCCACTTAGGCAGTCGTTGATATTCCGCGTTACATTCCGCATGCCTGCCCAATGGGGTTGCCCATGAGGGCCTAACGCGAAATTATATAATAACCTAACTGAAATTCTAGTCGGGATGTTGCTAGCAATCATTGCGATACGGGAATCGACAGGTTACCTGAAAAAGATGGCAACAAGTTGTTACAAATAATGGGGGAAAATAACTGAATTTCAAAGCGGAAGACTCGAAGAATACGATCATATACCTAAAAAATTGTGAACACACTCGAACCGGTGGAAAAATTTGCAGAACAAAGATATTCTAATAATTATTTTAAATTATTATTTAAAAAGAATCCACTTCAAATGACAGAAACGTTTCCTATTTCCATAATGTCTTAAAGGAGAGCTATCGATAGTTGACCTAAAGGAGTTGGGGAGCCCATGGAAACCTTTTCTTTCGGTATGCACAGCAGCGAGCCGTCAACCCGCGCTCGAGATTTATGATTTTTGGCTACGACTCCAGGAGCCATAGGACCGCTGGCTCTAGTATAGGCATTTCCCGAGGAAGAGAGGAGACAGGTGGCTTCCCTCTTGTAAGCTAAGGACAGGCTCGTGGATTTAGCCTGAAATATCTTCCGCTGAATGCATATAGCGGGCCAGCGGAAGTTTATATATTTCGGGCACTAGAGGCGAAAAGAAGGGTCCGACAGGTCCCTGGGCGATGGGGTTTTCGTGGGTATGACATGTGCGTAAGACATGATAATTTCCCAAACTACATCTGAGGGAAAGCCGAGGTCCACACTACCCCCTACGACCAACACCAGGAGAGGGGGTGTGCGTAATAGGAATTATATATAGTATATTACCACGAAAGAAGTCTATGCTTCTCATCTCTCTCGGAGCTGGCGCCCGTGTCTGAGCACATCCTAAAGGCCAACTCATACGGGTGCAGGATCCAGGCGACGGCGCCGAGAATCGTAAATTTCGAGCGCTGGTTGACAGGTCGGAGCGGTCCAATACGTCCCGAACGGTCCCGAGGAGACTCCCAGGGACCGATCGGGACCGTTCGGGACGTTACGGACCGCTCCGACCTGTCAATCGACGCTCGAAATTTACGATTCTCGGCGCCGTCGCCTGGATCCTGCGCCCGCATGAGTTGGCCAGACACGGGAGTTGGCTCCGGGAACCATGGGACTGCTGGCTCTAGCATAGGCATCTCCTGTGGTAAGAAAGGTGTAGAGGAGAATCCCCTGTGTCTCCTCTCTCTTGGGAAATGCCAATGCTAGAGTCAGCGGTCTCATGGCTCCGAGCAGTGATGGAATATTCGTGGGCCGTGGACCGTTCCCCTGAGCAGCTCGTTTCCCCTTCCCTGACCCACCCCTCACGTATTGTCGAACGCGCTGCCCGTGTTGACGCCTGTTCGGCTGCACGCGCGCTACGCCGACGGGTTCCTTCCAACTTCCACCGCTTATTCGAAAATTCTGCCACAGCTGGCATACACGTGCACAGTTCTCTTATTTTCTATAATTAAAAAAAAGAAACACCGTTGAAAGTTATGATTGCAAAATACAGAATAAAATATGATTGTGACCACAAACTTATATGCCTTTTCTAAATTTTTAACTTCCCGATTCATAGGGAAGTTACTGTAATTACCCCGAAAATCAAGTTTTTAACAGATCTTCGCGTTTCATGGTCATTGGAGTCTTTTTAGACTATTTTTATCAAAATATGTGTGTGTGTGTGTGTGTTTGTGTGCGCGTATGGCCGTTTTTATGTTATCCAATTTTTCGTTAACGTTTTCTGAAAAAGTAACAACGCGATAAGAATGATAAATGATGCAATCGATGTGCCCCGTCGTAACTTAGAGCTGATTAGATTTTGGTCCATATTGGTCAAGTAGTTTTTTAGATTTTTTAGTTTTTTTCGGAAGAAGTTCATTCAAGAATGCAATTTATACGAGAGGATGGAAATTTTCCACCAAATAAACAAACGTAACTATATATATTTCATTTTTATTAAAAAAAAATTTTTTTTACTTTTTAAAAATTTTTTTTAATTAAAAAAAATTTTTTTTTACTTTTTAAAAATTTTTTTTAATTATGTAACTAATGCTAATGTTACCGCTTACAACTAACGAATCGGGAAGTTCTGTGTGTGGCTCGTGGAAAGTCACACACAAAATAAAAAAAAAACCATTAATAGCTGTATGCCCCACTAGCAATGCGTACCACTAAACCTCTCGCAAGAGAAGTCCTACCCGCGAGCTCGCGAAGCGAGCGAGCAACAATAACCAGCAATAACCAACCAAGGATCGTCCGTTCTCCCTTGAATCCAACCTACTAGCGGCTCCCTGACAATCGCATCAAGGTGCGTCCGCTAAACTCTATAACCTCCTTAATAATCTTTCAAGTCAGAGTTTCCCCTCTATCACACGTAGATTCATCCCTGAAACTTCACTCATACTAGCGGCTCCCTGACAATCGTATCAAGGTGCGTCCGCTTTAACTAACAATTTGAGACCATATTCCCAGGGTAATAACCCTTCGCCGGCCACTCATGCTGCTCGCGGCCCTGGCTCGTAACAGTGCGTATGGCCGTTTTTATGTTATCAAATTTTTCGTTAACGTTTTCTGAAAAAGTAACAATGCGATCAGAATGATGAATGATGCAATCGATGTGCCCCGTCGTAACTTAGAGCTGATTAGATTTTGGTCCATATTGGTCAAGTAGTTTTTTAGATTTTTTAGTTTTTTTCGAAAGAAGTTCATTCAAGAATGCAATTTATACGAGAGGATGGAAATGTTCCACCGAATAAACAAACGTAATTATATATATTTCATTTTTAATTAAAAAAATTTTTTTTTATTTAAAAAAAAATTCATTTTTTAATTATGCAACTAATGCTAATGTTACCGCTTACAACTAACGAATCGGGAAGTTCTTTGTGTGGCTCGTGGAGAGTCACACACAAAATAAATAAAAAAACCATTAAGAGCTGTATGCCCCACTAGCAATGCGTACCACTAACCCTTTTGCAAGAGCAGTCCTACCCGCGAGCTCGCGAAGCGAGCGAGCAATACATAACAACCCTACCCGCGAGCTCGCGAAGCGATCGAGCAACAATAACCAGCTAGTTTTATTTTGTGTGTGACTCTCCACGAGTTACACAAAGAACTTCCCGATTCGTTAGTTGTAAGCGGTAACATTAGCATTAGTTGCATAATTAAAAAAAAATTTTTTTTTAGTAAAGATGAAATATATATAATTACGTTTGTTTATTCGGTGGAAAATTTCCATCCTCTCGTATAAATTGCATTCTTGAATGAACTTCTTTCGAAAAAAACTAAAAAATCTAAAAAAACTACTTGACCAATATGGACCAAAATCTAATCAGCTCTAAGATGCAGCGGGGCACATCGATTGCATCATTCATCATTCTGATCGCGTTGTTACTTTTTCAGAAAACGTTAACGAAAAATTGGATAACATAAAAACGGCCATACGCGCGCGCGCGCGCACGCACACACACACACACTAACAATTTGATAAAAATAGTCTAAAATGACTCCAATGACCATGAAACGTGAAGATCTGCTAAAAAATCGATTTTCGATTTTCGGGGTAATTACAGTAACTTCCCTATGAATCGGGAAGTTAAAAATTTAGAAAAAGCAGATAAGTTTGTGGTTAAATAAAAATTTCGCGGCCCGGGAATATCCCATTACTGCCATGGGCACGTAGGAAATTCCGCTGCAATGTCAAATTTCCGGGACCACCCCCGCGTTTGTAGAAAGCGTGCCAAGGGCGCAAGGAATAAGGGAGGCGCAGAGAGAGTCCCCGGGAAATTACCTGATTGGCCATGAAAAAGGCTAATGCTAGTCCGGCCAATCAGGATGAGATGAAGTCAACTTGGAGCTTCGGAGATGCGAAGACGATAGAAAAAAACGATTCTTGTCCGAGCATTTAGCGAGAGCATTTGTAGCTACAGTGAAATAAAAGACATCACTCCTGTCAAGCCTAGGACACGCAAAGTTGATTTTACCCGCGATCAATCCATTTTTACACCTCCCTCATGAAACTTTCCAAGAGAAAGACAGAAGAGAGACGTTTTCGAACTTTTACCCATTGACGCTGAGAACCAAGGTGCTGAGAAACATGTGATCACCGTAAATTATAGTTTTACAGCGGTCCTTCTCGTATCCTGTTTTTCGTGTAACCGTGTCGTCGTTTTCGTAAACGTGCTGCAGCATACATTTCGAAATTCGATACGGATAATGCCCTACCTAAATTCTTCAGAAAAATCTTGCGGAAAATCAGAGTCGTTCGAGCCGTGGTGGAGAGAACGTCTCCAAAGACTTGTCAATTCAAAGCTAACAGTTGCAATTAGGTGTGTTATTTATAGTGACATTTAAACTAGTCACTAGACTGTGGATCTTTATGCAAAATGAAAGTCGGCTATTGCTATTACAAGAAGCCACACAGATATTTGAGTCTTAATTGTAATTATTGTAATTATTTTAACAAGTTGAAAATAATACATTGGTGTTTCTAAATTATTTAAATCTTTTTACTGACTTAAAGTGCACCTACTTGTTTTTGCTACAAATGCATGAAATTCGCAATGTAGTGATTGCATTATCGGATTTGTTGTGATTTGTGCTGCACTACAAGGAATACCTCAATTGTTATTAGTGCATAACTATGCGTTGTGACGTGTCAGATTTTGCCGATGTCTCTCCGATCCCACAACGAAGGACCGGGTCATCCTCAACCGATACCGAAACGAAACGGCCGTTGCAATTGCTCTCCCTGGGACCTCCGAGTTCCAGCGGAATGGATTTATCGGTTTGAATGTCCCGTCGCAGTTTCTACATTTGTTCCGAGACAGTACCTTAGCCTGTTGGCTAACCCGCCTCCTCCTTGTTCCTAAAGACGTTCAGAACTCCGGGTAGGGATCGTTTCAATACATGATCAATGCACCTCAACCCAGGTTAACATACCTCAACAGGTTGAGTACCAGTTCGGAGTGCAATTAAGTTGCAGCCCACTATTGGTGGAGTTTGAGCGAAACAGTTGCGAAGGGAAAATTCGAGATGTTGTGAACTTGACTAAGTTTCAGGGATAGCCGGCTTCCGCAAGAAACCCTCTCTTGCCACTGATGGACGCAAAGTCTCGCGAAGAGACGCTCAGAGAACCTATCGCAATACGTCATTCACGAGAAAGACGGTCGAGTCTGGATCGGATCTGGATTCAGCAAACCGGAGATGCCGACGAGGATATCAAGGATCAGGGATGTCCACCAGCCCAACCTCATCGACTCTCGTCCAGGAGATGCAGCGAGAACAATCCTGGAAGTGCTCGATTTCACGCTGGCAGACTTCGCAGCTTCATTTACAGCGTCGCCCCGGAAAATCTACAAATTGTCGGAGACCCGGTATAGAAGACGCTATATTCATCCGTGCTGCGAGGAACCACGTTATAGGTCCGAGCGTCGCGTAGGAAGAGATAGTTGAGGGACTAGGGGGACGCCTTGCTTCCGCGTTCCCGAGCCGGTTCGAATTGGGTTAGTGGGTCACATGCCCGCGCCATAGTTAATTTCCGCCAATATAATCGTGACCTAATAACAAGTACAATTTTGCATCGGTTGCCGACAGGAGAGTTAGATTTCTGCTGTTTGGTAAGTGCTGATCAGGCTCTCTCTTTTTCGATTCTCAATTGTAACTCATTCGTGTTGGTTTGGGGGCGTATTTGTGAGTTCTTGTTTTCGTGTCGCGCACCACGTATTCGCCCGCGTTACTGACGACCAGGAGTAGCTCTCCCGAGAGGTACGCGAGGACGTGGGTTGTTTCGCCGTCGATTGTCCGAGGAATGAAATATTCGGGGCGTGCGATTTTTGACGTTTTTTTTCGCCTAATCTCGAGACGTTTCACGGTGGGACGACGCGACGTGCGATACGCGGTCCTCCCGGGACAAACAATCGCTCGCTCCAAACAATAATTTCCCGAGTTCGGCTCCTTTCTCGTTTACGAAAAAGGAAACGACGTGACAGCATTGACAAATGTGAACAGTGATCGTGAGTGTGGAAAAATTTCAAAGCATTTGTGTGAAATAAACATACGATTTATTTATCGACTCGGAAGTGAAAGTGAAAAATCTGTATTCTTTGACTTGATCGCGCATCGCTTAGGTCTTAAGCTGTAGTATACAGGGTGTCCCAAAATTCCTCCGACACCCGAAAATGGGAGGTTCCTTGGGTCATTTGAAGCGACATTTTCCTTTACAAAAATGGCGTCCGCGGCTTTGTTTAGGAGTTATTTACGAAAAACACGGACCAATCAGAGCGCGATCTAGACATGCAATGACACGTTCGGCCAATTGACAGTTGGCGCGTCGGGCCGACTGTGTCAACTCGCGTCTAGGTCGCGCTCTCATTGGTCCGTGTTTTTCGTTAATAATTCATAAACAAAGCCGCGGACACCATTTTTGTAAAGGAAAATGTCGCTTCAAATGACCCAAGGAACCTCCCATTTTCGGGTGTCGGAGGAATTTTGGGACACCCTGTATACCAACTATCTACCACCAGATCAGTGCGTGGATCCGGGGCACCAATTCGCACGCGATGGCCACTAGATGGCGGCGTCTTCAGCTTCAGTAACAGAAAAATGGGGTACCTCAAGTACCCCGCAGAATTTTACAAAATTATTAGTATATACATATGAAAAGGCAAGGGGTTAAGCTACCCTTAAAACGTTAGCAATTAAGTTTTAAGATGAAACACTCGTCCCGCTAATAATACCAGTACACTCCCGCCAATATAATTGCCTCAGGGCTCTGACCGCTCTGCTACCTTATTCTAGACACGGCACTGTTTTTGCGCCATCTGGTGGCCATCGCGTGCGAATTGGTGCCCCGGATCCACGCACTGCACCAGATGTGCAGTTCGTCGACCTGGCCGTACTTCCCTTGGCTTTTAGTACTGCCGTATACCTGAAGACATCTGTGCAGTTCGTCACCGACTGACTCATTGACACACATTTCGAAGCAACAAGTTTATTTAAGGCTGAATAAGTGAGTTTTTAAAACAATCAGTTTCTGCTTGTTCTCTCGTTCGGGTGAAGTTGTCGTAAATTGAGTAAAGATGATGCGGATCTTCACCGATTTCAATTCCTTTGAAATAAAGTTATAAAGCTCGACATTTTAAATATCCTTTTTCTTTGAAATGGTTTACTGTCGGCTTTAGTTTCGGAGACATTAGCAAGTCGTGTCCGCTGTCATGAATACCCTTAATGAATTGACAAGTAAAGTTTTTCGCGATTATCTCTTAAACTAAGGCCAACATCCAAAAATTCTAAAGAGAAATGTTGTTCAGAATAATGGTCTTGACCACACATCTAAAGCTCGTTGAAATCGGAGAGAATTTACATAATCGAGAAACTTTTGTTCGTTGCGTTGTCACGGCGCGGCATACCACAAACCCTCGGCTGCCAGCGCGACGCGGCATGGCAGCCTAAGGCGAGCTCTGATTGGACCGTGCTTTTCGTTAATAACTCCTAAACAAAGACGTGAACGCCATTTTTGTAAAAGAAAATGTCGTTTCAAATGATCCGAGGAACCTTCCATTTCCGCCGCTTACACGAGTTTTGGGACACCCTGTAGAAATGGACCTTATCTGGGCCTAACGCATTGGTCAGCAGAACAACGACACGCGACGCTGGGCCGATGCGCCGACCAACGTGTATTCCACTGCTTGCCACGCTCAGCCGATTCAGAGACACGTTCTACGGATTTGTTAATATTTATTGAACGGTTCATTTTAGAGGATTTTTCAAAACGCAGTTCTCTTTAAAAGTGGAGACAATGGGCCTAAAACATTTTTAAGATTCTAAAAAAAAGAAAATGTATAGAATCTGCAATTAAGTAATAAGTTCCTCAAGTTAAAAAAAATATTTTTCGCTAATGTTCATTGATAAAAGATAATGAATTTGGTCCGACGTTTTCTCAATTTTTTCAAAATCCGTTTCGTTTATGTAAATGTAATAGAGACGTAATAGACACAAGCTGTTCAGATCAAGAGGTTTCGTTAAATACATTTTTCGACGTCGTAAATAATTTAGAAGATATTCGAGAAAAGCGATTTTATGGGCATTAAATTAATTGTTTCAATGTTTAACCCATTTAGGACACGTTTTCCTGCTATCCGATTATGTTCAAACTTTGCACAGATTTGTTTTTGCATTAGTTAGAATAACTGTGAGGGGTGTCGTAAGACATTTTAACAATAATATAGACGGTATCTCAAAATTCCTTCGACATCCGGAAATAAGAGGTTCCTCAGACCATTTGAAGCAACGTTTCCGTTCGCAAAAATGTCCGCGGCTTTGTTAGGAGTTCTTAACGAAAAATACGGACCAATCAGAGCGCAGCAACAGCGGATTGATTCTGGCTCGGTCAACGGTGACGCCACGCTAAGCGTGACCTCTCGGCGAGTCGGACTTCATTCGCTATAGCCGTGCTATGATTGGACTGTCGTTTTCGTTAATAACTCCTTAATAAAGCTGCGGATGCTATTGTTGGAAAGGAAAATGACACTTCAAATGATCTGAGAAACTTCCCATTTTTGGACGTTGAAGAAATTTTGCGACACACCGTATATAAGAGCCATCCTAATGTACATATACATAATGCATGTATATCTTCATTTACACATATACATATACTCACGACATTCAATTCATTGAAGAAACACTGTACGACACACTGAAATATAAACAAATTATTTTTGCAACTAAATCAAGTTTATTTAATCTTATATTTTTTAGTTAAAAATACTTACTGCTTTTTCGTGGTCTGTGTTATTGTCGTAACGCGAATCTCCATTATTAAAATCTTCCTTTTTATTTCGAGAGTCCCTCGAATTCCAGGAGTCTCCGCGATTTCCGTTATGATTTTCTTTTGTGTTTTGATAATTTCTATAAGTTCTATTTGTTATTATATGGACCGATGATAGCTTTGCGCTCGCAAAGAACAAATTACTTATGGGAATTTTAAATATATTCTGCGCACACAGCGTGTGAATTAATTAACTCGATCGAGCACCTATTCAATTATTTTCGCTCCAATTGAAAGTTAGACGAAGTGACTACATACGGGATGTAAGTACAATAATCCTTGAAAATTGTCGGAGGTCGTCTACGTAAAAGTTGTGAAGTGCCTACTCACCCCACTGCACAGTGGGACGGATTGCCATTTTAGGTGGAAAAAAATCCTACGCATCAGATGCGGCTAGTAATATTAACGTATGTGGTGTCGTTGTAAAGAGGAGATCTCAATCTTTAAGTTTACGGTAATTTTAATTGCAAAAAAAATTTTTTTTTTAATTTTTGAAAAAAATTTTTTAATTACATGTAATTTCTTACAGATAAAGTATCATCAATTCAGCACTCGATAGTTAATATAAAGGACATTTTAAGAAAATTGAAATTTGTGGGAAAAAATCATAGATCACGATTTTTGAAACCGATTCTAATTTTGTATTAGGTCAAGAAATTAGATTTAACATATGTACAGCCTTTAAAATAGTATTTATGTAAAAAATATTATATAAATTACATAAACAAACATAAAAAGAAATAAAAAATGCAATAATAATATTAAATGATAAATAAAAAATGTAACAGTAGTATTAAATAAGTATAACACCATAAACATAACTACAAAACAACATAACAATGGTTCTTTGGTAATATCACTGTCGCTGTAAATTAAAAATATTTGTGGTATTAGACGGAAGTTCCGGTCAATACTGATTTCGGAATTGCGGTCAATACGGAATTCCGGTCAATATAATTAGGTCTAATACACCTTTTGGTAATTTCCTGTTTTTGTGGTATCACTCTATATTCCTTTATAACTGGATCTGAAGTTATTAACAGCATTGCCATTAAATCGTAATTTGTATTTACACGTGAATTCTTCCTTGTGTGGCCAATCCTAAACCTTCTTACATCTTTGTTGCGAGCTTCTTGAGCCTCTTCAGACATCATCCCAATGGGCAATAGGCATGATTTATATATTTCTAAACTGTGGTATAATAATTTATGAACTGTGACGGGTATATAATACCAAGAACATAATCTTAAATATAGATCTTTTGTTTCACAAACAAATTTCTTGAAATTTACTAAATTAATATGGTAACCTGAAGAAAGAGCAGATAATATGTAAAAGAACCGTTCAAGGAGATCCACATTAATTCCAGTTATTTCCAAGGTTTTTTTATAATTTTTGAAAAAACGTCTAGCTGTGTTACCGTCATTTGAGGAGCCACTTCCACACCGTACGCACGGTGAAATTTAAAAAATTGTAGCAGCGGATCCGCAACATTCCGCAAGTTTTTTTTGTCAGAATCTCTTTAGAATAGTTTGAACTTATAAATAAAAAAAATCTCACGCCCGCGTTTTCCCGCGATTTTTAGTTCTGCTCTGCTAAAGTCAACTAAATGACGTAGAAAACTGGTACTTAAACAATGTCTAAAAATTATTGTAAAGGACTTTACTAACGAAATTTTTGAACATTAACGTAAAAATTTATTTATAATAATATACGAAATCGTGCATAGAAGCTTAAAGATTCTTATTTATTGCTCTGACACAACTTTCTTTGTAACGAATATAAACGTACGATTTCGCCGTATTACGGTTCGAAGTTTTCACGCATTGAGTTCTATGCTTATATCGCTGTTAAATGAATTATTATGGGTATAATTAGGGTCAGTGAACATTCCCAAAGAAGTATATATGAATGTTATATCTATCTTCTGACATGATTTTTTTCCACCTAAAATGGCCATCCGTCCCACTGTGCACTGCCTGTGAACGCCGCGCCGCGCAGTGGGGTATTTGGCCAGTTTAGCGCGCCAAAATTCAAAATTTTTAGTTTGTTCAAAATGACTGAAACTTTTTTCTTATGTACCTGAATATACAGGGTGTCCCAAAATAAGTGTAATTCCCGGAAATGGGAGGTTCCTTGGGTCATTTGAAGCGACACTTTCCTTTATAAAAATGGCGTCCGCGGCTTTCTGTAGGAGTTATTAACGCAATACACGGACCAATCAGAGCGCGGCTACAGCGGATTGATTCTGGTTCGACCAATAGTGGCACCACGTTAAGCGGGACCTGTCGCTGAGTCAAACTCCGTTCGCTATAGCCTGGCTCTGATTGGTCCGTGTTTTTCGATGATAACTCCTAAACAAAGCCGCGGACACCATTTTTGTAAAGGAAAATGTCGCTTCGAATGGCCCAAGAAACCACTCATTTCCGGGAGTTATACTTATTTTGGGATACCCTGTATAGGTGGAGCTGTTCTGTTGGAGCTGCTTGGAGCTGCTTGAGGTGAAAACTGGGCTGTTCTTCCGTTTACCGTTCACCTCAGAATTCGATGAAATTTTGAAAATAGGTTCTGTTTTTACTAAAATGAAGATTGCCAGAAGGATTTTTGGCGAGTCGAAAAAAAATTTTTTATCATTTCAATGTCGCGCTCTACCTTATGTAAAATTCAATACAGTATTAGCAATAGGTTTTCGCGAATATCTTGAAAACTAATAACGACCCCCCTATATTGGACAAGAAAAAAATTGTTAAAAATGCCGAAATTTATGACATATTTCATCAAAATCGGAGATGAGTGGTACTTTATAAATAATTACCAAATTAACACACTGTATACGTAATCAATAGATTGTATAAAATACCTGTTTCTTTGATTATGCATAGATTGATTATAATAAGAGGACCGATCGTTATTACTGTAAAAAACATGTTTGTCATGAAAAATCTTTTCAGAACTAGAATCGTTTTGCGAACTCTCGCTATCCGAACTTTCGTCATCCGATGACATAGAATCATCATCGGTGCCTGTACTTTGAACGCCGTGTTGTTTCAGGCATGTTTTAAACACTTTCTGAAACTGCTTATCTACTTCTTGACTTCTCGTGCGACATTTTAAACACTAAAAGAAAACAATGCTTCTGTATTGTGCTTTTCTATGAACGAAAGCATTGTACAGGGTGTTTCAAAATTATATGTCGTGACTACCCTAGCGCGATTCTCCATCTCTGAAAAGTTGCCGCAAATTCATCCTTGACCTTGAATGTCAAGGTTAAATTTTGTATTATTGCATTGTATTCTACGCATCATGGGGACAAAAAGTATTACTATTGTATGTATTACTATTCATCACTAATCATAATGTATTGCTATTGCACATCACTGGATTCGGGAAAGTCTAAAGAATCTTTTGCTGCAAAGAACAATACAATATCTTTTATAATAACATCACAATCTATGTTCGAAGTCAAAAAATATATTTTTTTCAAACTCTGATTTCTCAAAAACTGTGCGTCTAGAAGCAAAATTAAGACCAGATTCGGAATCAGCGCGGAAAACTCTCTAAGAATTGCATACTGAGAATCGGAACGTCAAAAAAAAAGTTTGAACTTGTTGGACCGTGTTATACGCAAAAATGTTTCAGATGAAAGTAGTTCTGTACCGAAAGTTGGCATCATGTGGTTTCCTTTATTTTCCCCGGGTGGCAATCCAAGATGAGGTGAAGGTCAACATTTTTTTCAAATCTTCACCGATTCAGAGTAACAGAATCGCGCTAGCGTAGTCACGACATATAATTTTGAAACACCCTGTGCAATGACTCCCAGTAATATATGTATTAGGACGCTCTCAAAAGTACGATAGCTTCTTTAATATTGCACTATACTATTCGAAGTTTTTTACGAAGTTAGAGAAATTTGTTTACTACATATCGTAAAAAGAAATTTTTTCAAAAATTTCAATTGTTCGGAATTGTATTGAAAGTACTAAAAGTTGCATTCTACAGCTATTTTGTCGGTCTATATTGGTAATTTAAAAAACACGTTTTGTAGATCTGTGTCAATTGTATCTCATATAGCACAGTACGTCTTACGGACGTCGTTTTCTCGTCGTTTTTACGTCTTTACGTTTTACGTCTCGAAAAGACGTCTTTTACACGTCCAAAAAGGCGTACTTTTTCAGACGTCGTTTTGGCGGTGGGATATCTTTGGATCCACCGTTTTTATGTCAGAAATGAGATGCATAAAAGGCACCTTTCTCCAACTGCCAAAACGATGTCTGAAAAGGTACGCCTTTTTGGACGTGTACACGGCAGCTCTTTGGAGATGGGTGATTTGGTCGTTGGGTTATCGTTTCGTTGTCGTTTTACGGACATAGTACAATTAGTGTTTTTTTATTTTTATTTACGTGTTAGTACCGGAGAAATCTGAGCCAAATGCGGTGGTATTGTGTCTTCGTGTTGCCATTAACCTATACCCAGATAGCACAGTACGTCTTTAAGTCATTGTTCCCTCGTCTTTTTTACGTCATTACGACTTACGTCCCATAAAGACGCCTTTTACGCGTCTAAAAAGATGGTTTCTTTGGCCGTCGTTTTTATAGTCGAAGTGTATTAAAACATCCCAAGAGAAACTATACAAAATGAAGATCTTATTAACGATATAGCATTTAATGAAACTAATTTTAAAGCTTAATTTTTATCGAAGCAATAATAAATAAATGTATATATGCTTCAATAAAAAAAAGTAGTTTGATTTTTATCTAAAAAATATTTTAACAGAAATTTATGATTATTATAAGAGATCTCTTCTAATAATTATATGATTACATATGATTTGAGCCCATAAAAATAAAAAGTAATGTATTTAAGAATATAGGTTCGCGTGGCTCAGCGAGGAAGCATATCATGAAGTTAAACGGTAGTCCCGAATTCGATTCCCGCCAACTGCATAAAAATTTCTGAATTGTAAATAAGGTTTTTTCGAAGACAAAGTGGAATATTCCCTCAAGCAGTCCATGTGAAAGTAGTATACATATAGATTTTCTAATTTTTTAAATAATTTTTTCTTAAATTTGAAGATTTTGAAACGCCAAAAAGATGCCCAAATAGTCGTCTTGAACATACGTCTTTCAGGTGATTTTGAAGACCTCTTTACAAGACATCTTTAAGATGCCAGAAAGACTTGTGAGAGACATCTTCAAGTCACCCAGTTTTGTAACAAAGATGTGTTAAAGATCTACAAAGATGTGATAACAACGTGACAACGACCTGTTAAAGACGTAAAAGACGTTTGCCAGACGCAATTACGTCTTGCGACAGACATCTTGCAGATATCTGTAAGATGTGTTTGTGCTACCTGGGATGCACTGTGAAAGCTTCATCCAAATCGGTTGATATGGGAGAAAACTTATTTATTGCAGACAGAGACCGAAAATCGTCAAAACCTGCAATTGTTCATCATCTTTAAACGTTTGTAGCTCATCTCAACGTCGTCCGAATTTGATGATATTTTCAGAATATGTTTCATTGGTATAGATCTACGAAACATGTTTTCTAAATTTTCAATTTAAGCCAACATAAACAAGCTGTAAAATACAGGTTGTAGCACTTTCACTGCAATTCCCACAACTCGCAATTTTGTTATAATTTTTGTCACGTTGCGTAGCGAACTAATTGTTCCAACTTTTCAAAAAAGTTCAAATTGTATGGTCCAATATTAAAAACCTTATCGTCGTGTTAACAGTGTCCAAACATTAGTTGGAGTCACTGTACAACTGATTAAATAATTAATTTAAACAACGGTAGTGATTTGCAGCTGTAAAAACTCTAACAAAGTATATACAGTGGGTGTAAAATGTATTCGTACTCTTTGTTTTTAAAATGGAATAACTTTTTATAATTGTAACAAACGACCTGAATTTTTATAATTAATTAGAAGCATTGGCTTATGAAATGATATGCAAAAAAGATTTCCCAAAAAATTATTATCCACAATGTTGCAGGCAAAAACAAAAAAGGCATTTTTGAAAATGGGCATTTTTATTTGGGTCCTTAATGAATCTACGGTAGTTATACACACACTGAAAATTTCATCGAAATTGATTAACATACACACAAGCTGCAAGTGGTTAACAATGGTGAAAATCGTAGTTTTACATGATTTTTGATCCAGTTTCTACTTAAAATCCACAGAATCGAACATCTTACGATGCGTGTCATTTTTTTCCTGTGTCAAAAGATTACGATGAAATTTTCAGTATGCGTATAACTACCATAGATCTACAACACATATACTTTAAATTTTCATTAAGGGCTCTAATAAAAAAATTAAAAGAAATGCTGTTTTTATTTCTGCATACAACTTTGTAAATTGTAACTTTTGAAAAATCTTTTGTGTAGATCATTTAGTAAACCAATGCTTTTCGATAATCATATCAATAATTAAAAAATCAAGTCATTTGGTACAATTATAAAAAAAGTTATACTTATAGTTTACTCAGTCCACATGTCACCGGCATGGAACCAACATGTCGTTCCTTAGCTCTTAAGAATTTAAATTAATATATTTTTCTAAGCAAGTGAGTTTATATATTTGATTCGATTTAGTTTTTTATGTTTTTATGCTTTTTCTGCCAAATTTTGGCTGTTCGCCAACCGTATATTAATTAATCGATACATTCTTACAGCCGCAATGCCAGTATTCTTAAACATGGTCTAAATACAGATCGAAACATCAAATAAATGTGATGTGATATTTTGCAAAATTGCTTAGTAATGCCAAATGATCGTACCAGTGTGTTAAGGACATTTATTGTAGTTATAAAAAAGTTATTCTATTTTTGAAGGTGTACGAACACTTTCTACACCCACGGTATAAATTACCGTCGCGTCGCAGTATTAACAATTAAACATACTTACTGCTCCCATGTGAAGACAGAACAAAATCACGCAGTACACGCCGAGCCAAACGCAATGTTTCATGGTACAAATATACGCTTTTCTACTCTTCGACGAACCGATACACGATTATTGAAAACCGATCTGCGTTTCGTCGAATATATAAGCAGAACGAACAGGAAAAACATTTTGACCATAATTATCTGTCATAGTGAGTCTGAAAAGGATTTGAGTTCAGTGGACGTTTGCGACATTTTAGTGGCACGATGCATCCGGTTAAGGTTATTTCAATTGTGCGCTCACTCCGTGTCGCGAATTGCGCAATCATGATTGAATAGATCATAAAATTGATCATTGTCTCGACTAGAATCCATATTTTTTCAAACAGGAAAAAGGGTATTTCGGGGTTCTGGATGAAGAAATCCAGAATTTCGTATTTAGATGTATATGTATACAATAGAATAAGTTAAGATAACAGATAACGTATACAATCCGCGACAAAAAGATAACACTTTATACAAATAAATGGTTTTTTACCTTTTCAAGTAGTATATTAAATTGTGACCTGGACACTGGGTAATAGGAATAAAAAATTATTTCAATATGTTTGTATGCATTTATTACGAGAAGAAACTCATTGGAAAATATGTAATATTAAACGAAAGTCGGTGCATCAAAAAGATATCACACATTTCTTAAAATAACTAAAAAATCAAGTATATGCATAAAAATATAACGTCTTAATATTTAGTAGAACCGCCTTTTGTTTGTATAACTTGGAATAAACGTTTTGGTATAGATTTATAGCATTTTTTAACCACGTTTCTGCTTAACAATACCCAGTTTCGTTTAATACAGATTTTTTAATTCGTCTAAAGTTCGAAATTGTTTTCTGCTGACATATAACGATTTGGATAAATGGGCCCAGCAATTTTCTATGACATTTCAATCTGGAGACCTGGCAGGCCACTTGAAAATTTAAATATTTTCCCGTGTAAAATATTCTTTTACTATCTTCCCGATATGAACACTTGCATTATCTTGTTGACAAATAATGTTTGTGTCTGCAATTTTGACAGCATGTCTGTTCAATTGTTCAGCGACTTCCACAAATCGTGCAAATACACTCCGGGACAAAAAGATAGCACACTTTAAAATTAACGTAATATTTATTTATTTAACATTGCAACCAAGGTTTTGTTTTTACACATTCTTGCAAAACATCTTTATAAATAGACACAAATTAAATTGAATTGAATTTCGCCAATCTATGCAAGTTTATTAAAAAAAAAGAAAATTTAAGGAAATATGGTGTGACAAAATGAAAGCACATTGAAGTTAAAATATCGTACAATAGTAAATTTGCGTATGATATTTAATGTTTAATACTTTGTGGCTCCTCCTTTACATTTATACAGTTTTTTAATAGTAACTTGCTCTAATTCCTCCCACTCATCAAGAATACATTTTTTAAATTCGGCAATATTTCCAAATTGTCTGCCATCTCCACATACGGTGCGGGCAAGATTTCCCCAACAAGTTTCAATAATGTCGAGGTCGGGTGACCTTGCTGGCTCATCCAAAACGCGAATTTTCTCGCGAGAGAAGTATTCTTTTACTATTTTTGCGGCATTATCCTGCTGAAAAGTGTATTTCTCTGCAGCAATTCTGGTCGCGTACGTGTTTATTTGTTCCTTAATCATTTCCAAATATATTTTGCTATTTATGTTTCCTTTTATAAATTTGATTTTCATTTTACCATAGTACACGATACCACACCAAATCATCACACCACCCCCTCCCAATTGCCGACGACTCAAAAACTGTCCCTCTTATCGCATATCATGAAAATACCCTAGTACCACAAAATCTTGTATACACATTCATATAATATTAAAAAAGAGATTCAATCTTCTTTTAATATTCACATATTTATACAATATTTATTTTATATTAAGTAACAAATATTTTTTTTAAATATGCAGAGAATATCTATTTTATGTTACGAGAAAAATATTTTTTTCTAAATACATATTAAATGAATCTTTATTTCATATTAGAAATAGCGATATTTTTCCTAATATACAGATAATATTTATTTTATATTATGAAAAAAATATTTTTTCTCATTATAAAACGAATTATAAAAAATTTATTGTTAAAAAAATGAAATAAATAAATTTTTATAATTTATTTCTATATTTATTATTTGTATTATTATTTCCACAATAATGTTTGTTTAAACAATTATTTTAACAATAAATTATTATTGAAATAATAATTAAAATAATATGAACATTGAAACAAATTTCTATACCTTATACAAATTTATTAACTTCCCGATTCATAGGGAAGTTACTGTAATTACCCCGAAAATCGAAAATCGATTTTTTAGCAGATCTTCACGTTTCATGGTCATTGGAGTCATTTTAGACTATTTTTATCAAATTGTTAGTGTGTGTGTGTGTGCGTGCGCGCGCGCGCGCGTATGACCGTTTTTATGTTATCCAATTTTTCGTTAACGTTTTCTGAAAAAGTAACAACGCGATCAGAATGATGAATGATGCAATCGATGTGCCCCGCTGCATCTTAGAGCTGATTAGATTTTGGTCCATATTGGTCAAGTAGTTTTTTAGATTTTTTAGTTTTTTTCGAAAGAAGTTCATTCAAGAAAGCAATTTATACGAGAGGCTGGAAATTTTCCACCGAATAAACAAACGTAATTATATATATTTCATTTTTTTTTAAATTATGCAACTAATGCTAATGTTACCGCTTACAACTAACGAATCGGGAAGTTCTTTGTGTTGCTCGTGGAGAGTCACACATAAAATAAATAAAAAAACCATTAATAGCTGTGTGCCCCACTAGCAATGCGTACCACTAACCCTCTCGCAAGAGCAGTCCTACCCGCGAGCTCGCGAAGTAAGCGAGCAACAACAACCCTACCCGCGAGCTCGCGAAGCGAGCGAGCAACAATAACCAGCTAGTTTATTTAAAAATTGTTTACATTATAAATAACAATAAATAACGAGATAAGAGACACAATGTCAGTCATCGACAGATATGGTGCCCGAGGAGATGCGCGATTAGATGCGCCAATTATCCTATTCAACCCGCCTTTTTCTACGCACCTGCGTATAACAAAACTCCTACGTCAAGGAACAATTGTGCTAGGTTACCAAAGGAATGCGACGAGTTGCTTCGAGGCGTCGCTTCTTTTATAAATAGCAGCCCCAAACGGACTGCTATTTTTCGGCAATTTCAGGAGAGTTTTGAGAACTCTCCTTTGAAGGTCTTAAAGTTGTCAGAAACACGGTGGATTGGCAGGCACCGATGTGTCAAACGACTTTTAGATTGTTGGGATTTCTTTAATTTCATTTCTTTTATGGCCAATCCTTTTCGGAGAACTCAGAAACAGCCAAGATATTGTTTCGTCTTCTTGGTAAACCTGAGGTTAAGGGGTATTTCCATTTTTTGGAAGATTCCCTTAACATTCTCAATGGATACAATGCTTTCTTCCAAGGTAGAAGCACATTAGTACAGGAGTTGCAGCCTTTTTCGGAAAGGCTCTGTTCGCGATTCGCTCACTACTGCAAGGTGTTTGTCTCGCGCTCCCCTCGCTCCGCGGTGACGTCACCCACCGAACGCGAGTCCCTCGCGACGCGAGTCTTCGTTCCCCCCCGTCGCTCTTCTCGGGATCTATCGATTGTTTCCCAATCCTCGATCCCGTGTCGTCGTATGATCCGTGACGCACGAATCGCGTCACTGGATCATCGCGTGATCCTCGTTCGGCCAATCAGCCGATTTCTAGAATTCGGAATCGCGGTGGTTCCGAGAATTGTGACTCATTCCGTTTCTCACAATCGATCGCTTAAATCCGTATTCGTAATCTCTACGTTCTTCTTTCGCTCGTTCGAGTAATTCGCGTCGTCGACGTAATCGCATATTAAAGCGAAATTCTATTTTAAGCGAGTGTAATTGTACGGTTTCATTCAAACACAAAATGCAGTCCACTTCTATTCTGTCATACACGTGTTCCACCGAGTTCTCTCTCTCCTTCGACTTCGCGCACAGCGCTGTGCGATTCCGGCACCTCTCTCATCCACGTATCGTTCGGTCGTCGGCCTAATCCGATACAGGCTCCTTCGAATGTTCTTAAGCAGGTTTTTAAAACCTGCTCTTCTACAGTTCTTCCACCTACTAAGGAACATTGATTTTTCGCTTAAAACGAACCAAGTTCCACTAAACCAAGTGTATCTTGGTTCGCAATGCGAGGAGCACTTGGAAGAGGCAATAGCTCAGGGGATGTCGGAAGTTGAGGTACACTCCTTCCGGGAAAATTGTTTAGGGTATTTGGTCACCCTAAGCAATGAAATAAGAAATCGTCTTCCTCATGACGATGTATTTTTAAAGCAATTAACGGTGAAGGTGGAATGTCGCAGTAGGAAACGAGGATATTGCTCGTCGAGGAAATAATCGGTAGCCACGAGTTGTGGTTAAACTTGGATACTTTATTCCAGCCGGTCAACAGGCAGCCCGCGTGACCGTTCTCGATGAGACTTCGAACAAGACTGAAGTTACGCTTACGAACTAACCATTCGCTCGTTGATGCATTCTCACGAACAAAGATCCTTTATTCATTCACGCAGCTCATTCTCACGATAACCGAAACTAAACATTCAGACCCTTCGCGACGTTCAACCCAATCATCTAAACATTCTCTCGACGCTATCGCACAACCGGACTCATTCATACATACAATGTTTAAACCTAAACAATTAATCTAAATTGACGGGGACGTGGCGTCAGCCTGTCGCCGCCACAATGGTATTCAAACCGTGTAATTCCCTTTTTAATGGCAACAGAGATTTTACTCTTCGAAATCTCGAAGCTGTTGCTAATAAATTGGGAACATTTAATTGCTCTGAATTACAAAAAGAGTGGGACTTTTTGTATCATGGCACGTCGCGGTCGCAGAAGGACCAATGGGCGAAGTTGTCCTTGGACGATATGTGGGTAGACATTGCCAAAGTAGAAAATCCCCAGAAAATTCTTCAATTCCCAACTCTTTCCTCTCTTATTAATATTGTTCGATGTCTACCTCACTCGAACGCCGAGGCCAAAAGAGTGTTTTCGCTGCTTCCCGACATCAAATAAAACTAGCTGGTTATTGTTGCTCGCTCGCCTCGCGAGCTCGCGGGTGGGGTTGTTATTGCTCGCTCGCTTCGCGAGCTCGCGGTTAGGACTGCTTTTGCGAAAGGGTGAGTGGTACGCATTGCTATAGTCCGCACGGCGAGAGTTGGCACGAGAGCTTGTAGGTACCACGTGGTGCTCCCAGTGCGTTAAGAGTGGGACTCGCCGTTCCCCCTGCACCCCACTGACGCCATTCTGTGCCAACTCTCGCCGCGCGGACAATAGTAGCACATACAGCTCTTAATGGTTTTTTTATTTATCTTGTGTGACTCTCCACGAGCCACACAAAGAACTTCCCGATTCGTTAGTTGTAAGCGGTAACATTAGCATTAGTTGCATTTTCAATTAAAAAAAAATTTTTTTTAAATAGAAATGAAATATATATAATTACGTTTGTTTATTCGGTCGAAAATTTCCATCCTCTCGTATAAATTGCATTGTTGAATGAACTTCTTTCGAAAAAAACTAAAAAATCTAAAAAACTACTTGACCAATATGGACCAAAATCTAATCAGCTCTAAGTTACGATGGGGCACATCGATTGCATCATTCATCATTTTGATCGCATTGTTACTTTTTCAGAAAACGTTAAAGAAAAATTTGATAACATAAAAACGGCCATACGCACGCGCGCGCGCGCGCACACACACACACATACTAACAATTTGATAAAAATAGTCTAAAATGACTCCAATGACCATGAAACGTGAAGATCTGCTAAAAAATCGATTTTCGATTTTCGGGGTAATTACAGTAACTTCCCTATGAATCGGGAAGTTAATAAGGTCTAAAGCAACTAATGATAGAAAAAAAATGAAATTAAAGAAGAGAAAGCAAAATTATGCACTCAATTAGAGAATATGGAGAAAGTAGTATTGTCTCTTGAAATGCTTGCTTTACAACCAAGAATAAAAATTATAGGGGATAGAATTTAATACCATAATATTTTGATATGTAAGTTGTTAAAAACTTAATAGAGTTCGATGTTATAGATATAATTATACGTTGTGGGTTCGTAAATAACGAGAAGCACCTTCAATGGTTAACGATATAAATATATATTTGCTTAAATATTACAATACTATAATCTATGATAAGAATACTACATATTACACAAAGCATCTTCTATTCGTCATGCGCAAGTAACCAACGTTCTAGCTTACGTTCGCTCGATCAACTTGTAAATTGAATTTATCCCAGTATAGGCTTTACTTGTGTCCAGGTACTAGCTTAGATTGGATTTAATATGTTGATTTAGACTCGCGGTCGTTTCCAAAAATGGAGCGATACCGAATATCTATAAAAGCAAAGAACAGGCTTGTGGAAAGACTTCGAGAAGTGCGGGGGGAGAAATGCGGAAAACGGGGCCCCTCCGCCATCTAATCTCGGGCAAATAAGGAAAGGAAATAGAGGGGCAGTCCATTGACTGTCCCGGGTGTGGTCAGGGTTTTTTAAACTTTCCCCCACATCCTTAAAAAAAACTAGCTGGTTATTGTTGCTCGCTCGCTTCGCGAGCTCGCGGGTAGGACTGCTCTTGCGAGAGGGTTAGTGGTACGCATTGCTAGTGGGGCATACAGCTATTAATGTTTTTTTACCCCGAAAATCAAAAATCGATTTTTTAGCAGATCTTCACGTTTCATGGTCATTGGAGTCATTTTAGACTATTTTTATCAAAATGTTTGTATGTGTGTGTGTGTGCTTGCGCGCGTATGTCCGTTTGTATGGTATCAAGTTTTTCGTTGACGTTTTCTGAAAAAGTAACAATGCGATCAGAATGATGATAGATGCAATCGATGTGCCCCGTCGTAACTTAGAGCTGATTAGATTTTGGTCCATATTGGTCAAGTAGTGTTTTAGATTTTTTAGATTTTTTAGTTTTTTTCGAAAGAAGTTCATTCAACAATGCAATTTATACGTGAGGATGGAAATTTTCCACTAAATAAACAAACGTAATTATATATATTTCATTTTTTTTAATTATGCAACTAATGCTAATGTTACCGCTTACAACTAATGAATCGGGAAGTTCTTTGTGTGGCTCGTGAAGAGTCACACACAAAATTTAAAAAAAACCATTAATAGCTGTGTGCCCCACTAGCAATGCGTACCACTAACCCTCTCGCAAGAGCAGTCCTACCCGCGAGCTTGCGAAGCAAGCGAGCAACAATAACCAGCTAGTTTTCAGTTTATTCTACCAAATAAGAAAAAATAGACGATGTGCTATATTTTTGTTCCGGAGTGTAAGAACGGTAGCCACACATCCCGTCCATCTAACGTAAATTTCTTTTCAACGCTAAAGATAACTTTTCGCCATTTTTTCTTCCAATGAATATACTTCTCAGAAAATTTTAAACGAGCTTCTTCATGTTGCTTAATTAGAGGTTGTTTACACATTAATTTTTAGCGTTTTATGTATTTACGATCTTTTATAATACGATGTGTATTACGCATCTTAGTATTTACTCCAGCTTCTGCTGCAATTTCTCTTGTACTGCCAGCAGAATTTAATGCAGTGCTTAAAATTGCACGCAGTTGATGATCATTCTTGTCTCTCTTAACGACTCGCGCTCTTCTTTTCCATATTCGTCTATATTTTTTAAGAAATTGTAGATATATAGCTTTGCGACTACGACAACGGTTTCGCAATTTTACCAATGGAACAATTTTCTTTACGCAAATTTTGAATTGTTAACATTTCAGGACCAATCAATCTTTTACCGCGAGCAATTGTTGAACATTTCACAATATTTTAATTCTAGAACACGCTCAATATTAAATATTTGTTGACCTGGACACTTTGACGTCTTAAGGCTAACTGGAAACAGTTTGACTTCGTGCTATCATTTTGACGCAGAAATCAGCACTGCTGTTTACGTTTTGGACTTATCCGTGAACCTACAGACAGAAAACAAACATTTACCCTGTACAGATACAACCTATTACTAACTGAGCAATGATATATAATACAAGAACTGTAGTTATTCAACTATATTTGCGAAAATTTACAAAATTGGGTAGTGTGCTATCTTTCTGTCGCGGAGTGTATACTATCAATACTAAGAAGAGGAAGAAACAATAGAGGAGAGAGTAGTAAGTAGAGACAGGGAGGTGCAAGAACAGGAAAGAATTCAGAAGAATTGAAAGTCGAGAAGTACCCAGATACAAGGAAATAAGAACGGTGGGGAGACCGAGATACCTGACAAGAAAAAAGAGGAAGAAAAGGGAATAGGGTGACGACGGTAATAAGATTGAGATGCGGAAATGCGGAATGAGCAAACAAATTCTGCGAGAAAGATCGAAGGAAAGTTCACAGCATGTGTAAATGGGAGGAGGAGACGTTAGAACATGTAGTGAGAAGATGCAGGGAGATGGAAGAAGTAGAAGGAAAAATAGAAGAAATTCTGGATGAGAAGGAAATAGGCGCAAGTTGGGGAAAGTTAAGAGAAAATAGAGAAAGGGTGGAAAAAAAGAGAGAGAGGAGTGGGAGAATAAACCAGGGTAGAAGTAGTGAAGAACAAGGAGGATAAACAGAGATAAAGACAAAAAGTAGAGGGAAATAAAGACCCAGATAGCAAAACATTCAATTTCGGACGGGATTTTGTGCGCACAGTGAGCGCTTTTTCTGCCATCCAATGGACCAGGGATTTGGACCTGGGCAGAAAGACGACACAATTCCGGCCACTGAACGCCGAATTCGACCAAATTTGCCTTTATTTAAGAGGGCAGTACGGTCGCACAGGTGTGGCGAATGCCGAATATCGCTTTTCAGTGCAGCACCGTCGCACTGACATTGCAAATTGCCGCTATACAGTAGAAGTAAATTTCTATTGTACCAAATAATATACAGCAATCGTCCTTTTTACTGGTAATTCGAAATACTTTGTGCACATGCAAGGAGAGAAAACGATATAATAAACGCCCATGTAATGTCAATGTTTTGAATGCATTTTATAAGATTTACTACTACCAAATGTATCAACTCATTCGCGATACCGTATGTAGTATAAATAACAATTATTCCACTATAAACATTGTACAATTATTAAATAACAATACTCCCAGAGAGCACAGTACGTCTGAAAGATGTCGATGTTTTTGCGTCAACACGTCTTACGTTTCGAAAAGACGCCTTTTACACGTCCAAAAAGGCGTACTTTTCCGACATCGTTTTGGCGGTTGGAGAGAGATGCCTTTTATGCGTCTCATCTCTGACGTAAAAACGACGTATCCAAAAAGACGTGTTTTTAGACGTGTAAAAGGCACCTCATTGAAGATATAATAGTCATTTGGTCGTTGGGGTTATCGTTTCGTTGTCGTTTTATGAGTATAGTACAATTAGTGTTTTTTTTTTAAATTTTCATTTACGCGTTAGTACCGGAGAACTTTGAATCAAATGCGGTGGTATTGTGTCTTCGTGTTGCAATTAGTCTATATCAGATATCACAGTACGTCTTTAAGTAGTCATTCCGTCGTCTTTTTTCGCCTTCACGACTTACGTCCCATACAGACGTCTTTTACAAGTCTAAACAGATGTTTTTTGCAGCCGTCGTTTTTACAGTCGAAGTGTATTAAAACATCCCAAGAGAAATTATACAAAATTAAGATCTTATTGACGATATAGCATTTACTGTAGCTAATTTGAAAGCTTAATTTTTATTGAAACAATAATAAATAAATGTATATGTATATGCTTCAATAAAAAAAAGTAATTTGATTTTTATCTACATAACATTTTAACAGAAGTTTATAATTATTAGAAGAGATCTTTTCTAATAATTATATGATTTGAGCTCATAAAAATAAAAAGTAATGAATGTAACAATATAGGTTCGCGTGGCTCAGCGAGGAAGCACATCATGAAGTAAAACGGTAGTCCCGAATTCGAATCCCGCCAACTGCATAAAAATTTCTGAATTGTAAATAAAGTTTTTTCGAAGACAAATCGGAATATTCCTTCAAACAGTCCATGTGAAAGTATACATATAGATTTTCTAATTTTTTAAATAACTTTTTCTTAAATTTGAAGATTTTGAAAAAGACGCCAAAAAGATGCCAAAAAGACGTCTTAGTGATACGTCTTTAAGGCAATTTTTAAGACCTCTTGACAAGGAATCTTTAAGATGCCAGAAAGACCTATGAGAGACATTTTTAAGCCACCCACTTTTGTAACAAAGATGTGTTAAAGCCCTACAAAGATGTGAGAACGACGTGACAACGACCTGTTAAAGACGTAAAAGACGTCTGCCAGACGCACTTACGTCTTGCGACAGACATCTTGCAGATATCTTTAAGATGTGTTTGTGCTATCTGGGAAACGTTCGCGATTTAACACGTTCTAAATTTCTTGAAAATACAGCATTAATTATTGTATTATTTATTATTATTTTTATTTATTAACTTCTCGATTTCATAGGGAAGTTATTGTAATTACCCCGAAAATCGAAAATCGATTTTTTAGCAGATCTTCACGTTTCATGGTCATTGGAGTCATTTTAGACTATTTTTAGCAAAATGTTTGTGTGTGTGTGTGTGTGTTAGTATGCATGTTTGTATGTTATCAAATTTTTCATTAACGTTTTCTGAAAAAGTAACAACACCATCAGAATGATGAATTATGCAATTGATGTTCCCACTATAACTTAGACCTGATTAGATTTTGGTCCAGTAGTTTTTTATTTTTTATCGAAAGACATTGATTCAACAATGCAATTTATACGAGAGGACGGAAATTTTCCACCGACGAAACAAATGTAATATTATATATATTTTATTTGTATTTTTTTTAATTATGCAACTAATGCTAATGTTACCGCTTACAATAATAAAAAATTATCCTAATGCAACAGTGAGTTAATCATCTCTACTCCCGAGAATACATTTTCAAAGAATATCGCTGAAAGAACAAAAAAATTTATATTACAATCATTGAAAAAACAATCAGTTCAAAACGAATTATTAACTGAAATTAAATTGAAAATTAATATAAAATATATGATAATTAATGACATTGATGTTGAAGACCGACTGGACTACAAGAAATAATAATTTTTATTTATTATTATTTCTTGTTTTCAATAAAACCGTATTAATAATTTATCTGTATCTATACCAAATAAGCAATAAGTTTCACTTCTGTCGCGCGTGGACTCCACGCACACGATTTTTCTTTAACGTTACATTATATGTATAGAAGATTAGTAATACACACTACTTTGAAAAGTGAACATTTCAGCTACATCATTTATTCGCGACGTCATCTCTGAGTCTGCTCAGTACCCATACATTTTAAAACTTGAGAGTGGCACGCTTAGAATACATCTATTGATATTATAAAATTATAAGACATTCAAATCAATATTCAAAGAAGTAATACGTCATTTCACTTTGAGAACTATTCTGTCCTCCACAACTTCTCGTGTTATTGAATAAACATATCAATAAATACCTTAACTTTATCTTCAATTCTTAATTTGAAAATGCTAAGAACTTTATTTCTAACCCAATACCTTATGTACCACCTTTTCATCATAATATGTATACGTATGAATTTTTAAAAATTTTACGAGGTGACCAAGATAACCTACGTTATCGAGAATTTTCCACCAATCTAAAATCCCCGCGCACGCGCAAAAAATCTTGGCCAATATCTGAGCACTGCTGTCGAGTTGAATCGTATACGTCGTATAATAGATTCAATTCGACTGGGAAAAATATGGTAAGACGTAAATCTGGACCGAGATCAACTGGCAATTCACCTACACCTCGTGAAAGGCGCAATACGAATGTTTTGACAAGAAGAGAACTGACGGTACACAGGCGCAATCACGTTTTGAAAGAGATCCGGCATTTACGAAATTCTGTGAAGTTGTTAATACCGAAAGCTGCCTTCAGTCGAGTTGTGCGAGAGATTGTTTTCAACCTATTTCCGTACCTCGATAATTTGAGAATACAATTACCTGCACTGGAAGCACTACAGGAGGCAGCTGAAGCGTACATGGTGCAATTCTTTGAGGACTGTACGGTGCTATCGATGCATGCTAAGCGTGCCACTCTCCAGTATCAAGATGTATGGGTACTGAGAAGACTCAGAGGGAGAGATGACGTCGCGAATAAATGATGCAGTTGAAATGTTCACGTTTCAAAGTAGTGTGTACTACGAAATCTTCTATACGTATAATGTAACGTTACATAAAAATGTTTTAATATACTAAAGTAAATAATGGAGTTTTATCACACTACTTAACTCGACCTTTTAAAAAATTTATTTCGGATTGCGCGATTTTAGAATTCAGAAAGTGTTGGTGAAACTTGTCTTAAAAAAAGACCTACGATTTTAGATAAGCTTTTATTCTATATTTATTTTCATTGAAACGTTACTAGTAAAAGAAAAACTCAAAAATATTATTAGGTCGGAGGGAAAATTCTATCGTATTTTAAAGAAAACATTTTACTGAATTTATAAAAATACATATTTAATATTATTCAATGATATAATTTCCATTATTTGTAATAATATGTTATCATTTTTCATGTAACCTGTCAATTTCTGTTTTCTGGCTCGCTAGTTCACTTGTGTTTTAGATTTAGAAGCGAAATTACCTGCTTATTTAAAATGCGACATAACTTTCCCTCCAACCTAATATATGTATAAAAGCTAAAAAATCTTCCCGTTTATTGGACAATGCTTTTCACCAAGAAATTCTAATTTTTAGATGCAGCGAAGATATCCAAGACATCAATTCATCAGAAAGAAACAAGTGTATCCATACAGATTACATTAGAATACATTAGCGGAGGATCATGGAAAGAAACAAAACAATTTCTAATGCTTTTTAATAATAGAATTAAGAATTTATATTTTATAATTATATATTAATGAATATTATATTGGTATAAATATACATATACTTATATATATATATTTATACAGGGTGTTCGACTACAGGTGGGAGAAATTGTAGGGGGTGGTTCTTGACGATAATAAAAGACGAAAATGAAGAATAAAAAAATTGCGATTCCGGCTTCGTTAATTAGCTATCAACAATTAAAAATCCTAAAATGCGGTAACGTTTTCGACTTTTCAACTCGCTGAGGCCCCAAATGAGAACCAAGGTATGCATGCATTTATCACTTGATGACGTACGCAACGTACACCTCTGTTGGCCGCATAGCCGCATTTTAGATGCATTTTTAATTGTTAATAGCTAATTAACGAAGCCGGAATCGCAATTTTTTTATTCTTCATTTTCGTCTTATATTATCGTCAAGAACCACCCCGTAAAATTTCTCCCACCTGTAGTCGAACACCCTGTATATATGTATATTGAATATAAATTTAAATTATTATAAATATACAGGGTGAGTCCGCAAAAACAGAACACCTGAATAACGCGGCTGCTATTGGTGTTAGAAATAGATGCATCTAATGGATCTTGCATGGTTTCTAGAGGGCATTAATTTGATGTTAGTAGCTTTTTTGTAGGTGAACGCATAAAGGACAAATGAAGGTCAACTTCATTTTTTTAAATGCAATGAGGTATTTTTTAATATATCAATCGATGCAGCTGGACATTCGTTATCAAAAAGCACTAACCTATGTATTTCGAAAAGTTAATAGTTCAGGAGATATTTAAATTTAAATAACTCTGAAATACCATTACAGTCATACTAATTGTAAGTCGTTAGCGTTTACTTACTAGTGTAACGTCTAAGTACGACAGTAATGGTATTTCAGAATTACATAAATTGAAATATCTCCTGAACTACTAACTTTTTGACATACATAGGTTAGTACTTTTTTATAACGAATGTCCAGCAGCATCGATTGATATATTAAAAACTACCTCATTCCATTACAAAAAATGAAGTTAACCTTCATATGTCCTTTACGCGTCCATATATTTAATTTAGTTTATTTATTTATTTAATATAAATTTAATTTAATATAAATATATATATTTATATATATGTATATGTATATTTATACGAATATAATATTTATTAATAAATAATTATAAAATATAAATTCTTAATTCTAATATTAAAAATCATTAGAAATTGTTTTATTTCTTTCCATGATCCTCCGCTAATGTATGCTAATATAATCCGTATGGAAACACTTGTTTCTTTCTGACGAATTGGGGTCTTGGATATCTTCGCTGCATCTAAAAGTATTGTTCAATAAACGGGAAGATATTTTAGCTTGTATATATTAGGTTGGAGGGAAAGTATACGTATATACATATATATATGTATAATGATATGTGTGTGTGTGTGTATTGTAGGGATTGACACGGTCCAATAAACAATATTGAGTTTCTGTAACAAAGACGACATTAAAGTCTATTCTACCCTTTTATGTCAATACCCTTGTGTTCGATTGCACAAATTACTTCAAACAAATTTACTTAACGATATTCTCAGTCTTGTTCACTCCTATCTTATTTCTCTCATACGCTTCGTCGCGTGTTGTTATAGATGTCCGCTTGTTTACCTCATTATCATTGGCCGCGTTCGTAAGCTAGCGGCAAAATTCAATTTAAAGAAATGTACTTTCTTTACATATTTATATACATATTATGTTATGTATTATCGTATACGGTAAAGATCCAAATACTGTCCGGGGTCGAGGTCCCAAATACTGTTTAGGCCTACTCACTCCACTGCCTATCAACGCTGTGCTGCACCGCACAGTGGTCTGGAGATCTAGGTGCACGGTAGTGCACTAGCCAAGTACTCGCACTACCTCCTTTTACACGAAACAACTTGGCCGTTTTTTAGAGGCTTATAACTCGGAACTGGAGGCAGGTGGAGAGATGTAATTTCGTACATTTGTTAAGTGCTATCATGTCTCCATATTGGCAAAACATTAATCTTCCAACATTACTGGGTTCCGAGAAATAGGAGCACAAAAATCGTTAAATTTGTCACTGACTGACTGACTCACCGACAGATCATTAAAACTTTTAGGGTACTTTCCATTGACCTACAAGCTTGAAATTTGGTACATAGGTCCACCATAACAAACACAGAAATGAATAATTATTAAAGTTTGAAATTTTACTTTTTTTTTATTTAAAAAAACATTTTTTTCTTTTTAATTGAATGCAACCATGGACTCTTGTACGAATTAGAACTTGTAAAAACAAAGTTTGAAATAATGAATTTTGAAATTTTACTCCTTAAAAAAAGCGTAACCTAAGTGGTGGGGATGGTCAGCTGAGCTAGTCTTAAAAAATGGCTGTATCTCGATAACGGTTCTTCCTACCGCAAAAATAACGAAATTTTCAAAAGGCTTAATCCAAAGCATATAGGGTATGCCCAACCACATGATATATGCAGTCTTTTGAATTTAAAAAAAAAATAATAAAATGCATTTATTTACTTATTTACTTAATGTCCGCCTTAAAGATAAAAAATGTTTAGGATATAATGAATCAGGGATAAGAGTAATACCTTTCAAACCAATTACTTTTTAAACCAATGGCCATAAAAGGTGTTTGGTAGCGGCCAAGTTTGAATAATTTAACCCTCCATGTAACTCTTTAAAAATTAAATAGCGTTCTTTTAAACTAATTTTTACAAACGCTTTTTTCAGTATTGCAACAGGTATTTCTAAGCTATCGAACTTGGCCGTATTTTGTTTGATCTCACAACTTTTTACGGCCATAGAGAACTTGGCTCCTGTTTACAGGATGTTTCTGTTGGTCCTATTTTCGTGGCCAAAATTCAATTTTTCAACATTAATATATTAACAAATTTTTTTTCCTATAAAGTAACATCCCTTCATAGCTTCCAAATCCAAAATATTATTTATTTTAGATAATTTTATGATGAGATACAGCATTCTAAAGACAAATCAGAAAATTCAGAGTAAAATAAAACGTTTTAGATTTCAATCATTGAATATCAAAAAAGAGATTTTAATGATGGTTTTATATAATTATCATATGATACGAGTGGTGGAAGTCGCGGATAAGCAAATATCCGTCAATTGCAAAACTTGCAATTAAGTATTTGGCGATACCGGCAACGTCGGATAGTTCCGAACGTTGTTTTTCAACTGCAGGTAATATAGTAACGTGAAAAAGAACGCGATTATTACCTGAAAATGTAAACATTTTAGTATTTTTATATCAAAATAGAAAATTAATTGAATAAATTTTATTGCATAAAATTGTGTTATTTTTGGTTACTTCTAGCCCAAAAATTTGTTTTTCAAAATGTGTGTTAGCTCTGGACAGTCGTTGATCCCGCTCACGCCTCAAGTATAACGCAGGCGTTACACAAATACATTCTCTGTTTATATTTACGCGTCACCAATACTGCCGTCTTTAAATGCATGCTTATGTCTGTCTATGTAATCCTTTCTTTTCCTTTGTATTGTTCTCTTTCACGTCAGTATCGCTCTCTATTTCGCAACAAACGCATCGCTCTTCTAACACCTATTTTGTTTCGTGCGCTATTTCCGCTAATTTATTTAGTATCTCTTTCCTTCTGCGCTACCCGCTTCCAGAATCAAATCTAATAGAGGTGCCTATTTCACGTGCAATAAACGTATCGGAATTTTAATCCACGTAATACTAAGTATACGGGTACCCCTGTATTTTAATTTCATAAATATTCGTGTATTTATTTTGGCTGTTCTTCCGTTTATAGCAAAAATCAGAAATCGATGAAATTTTGAAAATAGGTTCTTTTTTTACTAAAATGACGATTGCCAGAAGGATTACTCCCGTTTCGAAAAAAAATTTTTTATCATTTCAATGTTGCGCTCTAACTTACCGACTACTGACTTACCGATTTTCTTTATGTTCGAGCTATGCGCATGCGTCAATTAGAATGAGTTGTGGCACCGACGAGGTACTGTTAAAGACTGCCAGCCCCCGTGCTATTCCGCGGTCCGATAAATGGGCGCAATGGGCGAGGTGGTAACGGTGGAAATTACAGTGACCTGAAAGACCACATCGCTAAAAGTTACTCCACCGACGAGAATAGTATCAAAATAGTGCCAAAACATCGTCTAAAATATGGCGGAGAATGCAATATTTAATAATAATATCTTCAGTGGTCTTCTGCATTAACGAAATGTCGTCGGAGGCTTTTTGTTTTCCTGCCTGGAGCCAGAATAAATCCCAGAAAGCGTAACAAAATACCGACATTTTCGCGGGACACGTAGTCCCGTAAGGCTGGCAGTCTTTAACAGTATCTCTTCGGTGGTTGTGGTTAGGTCGGGGTGGAGCACGATGGAACTGATATCTATGCTCCGAGGAGAAAGATTTCGGCGAAGTTGGAGCGATTGACCTCCGTCACCCCATCGCGTTTAGTAGGTCGGCAAGTGATGACCGAATGGAAACGATGTTTCTGCGCAAGCGGGAATTTGGCTGAAGTCGGATCGGATCCCAAGTTTGCCTAATCGGGATATTTTCCAACCTAGTACCTACCCGATTTCATATTGGGATCATCCACGTTACCTATACGTCCACACAGATTAAACGGCAACCTGACAATCGTATCAGGATCGTCCGTTTCCCTTGAATCCAACCTCCTAGCGGCTCCTTGACAATCGCATTAGGTGCGTCCGCTAACTCTATAACCTCCTTAATAATCTTTCAAGTCAGAGTTTCCCCCCCATTTCCCCCCCCAAGAGGTTCATCCCTGAAACTTCACTCATACTAGTGGCTCCCTGACAATCGTATCAAGGTGCGTCCGCTCTAACTAACAGTTTTGAACCATACATCAGGGTAATAACCCTTCGCCGGCCACTCGTGCTGCTCGCGGCCCTGGCTCGTAACACACGGATCCTTAAATTCGTACTACACGGTTCACGCACCACGTGTACACGTGCATTTTAGTACATGTCCAAAACCGCGATCTCTAGTAATTATATACATATATTGAATATCACCAATTTATTTTCTTGAAGTTCAAATCAGAGAAATACAATTATTTGCAAAAGTCACTTACAATTTTTTATAACATGAAGACTATTTGATTAAAAATTAAATATAACATGAAATTCACTAATTAAACGAAAGCTTTCTAAATTAATTTATTTTTTGAATGCAAAATATACTCGTGAACGGCTTTCATTGCCAATATATTGATGTATTTTGAATATCTTGTACTTTTGTCTCCCATTGTACCTCCAGTAAGCATCGGACTTGTTTTATATGAAAGCTTGAACATTTACGAAGAAGACCATGTAAATTGTAACTGCAATCTTCCACAATCTTGAACTGTAAACGGATTTTAACACATACAGGCCCGCAGTTCCATTTGAATCTTGCATAGCAGCTTTGCAATGTAAAGCTATAATTATAATTACAAGGTATGTAAATGTTTTTCTGCTCCAGTCAGAGATCCCGTTAACTCCTCGTTGCTAGATTTCATATAATTCCCACGAAGAATTCAATCTTAGTTACTTTGCCGCGAAAAAATGAAAGTCACCCCAATTTTTTAAATATTAACATACATTTTTTACTTCATACTATTCTAACTGGTATCAAGACGAATCCAATGACCTATAATAATATAACATTAAACCTTGAAATAACGCTACAATAGTTTGGTTACGAAAACGGGGTTACCAGACCACTGTGCGAGCGTGCGATTCGTACGAAACGAATGGCTTGTATGAAAGAGTCGACGCGAAATCAATTCAAGCGTAATATAACATGGTGCGAGTTATACATTGCGCGAAGATCGGCACATTGATATTATGAATCATTTTAATAAATTAATAATGCTATAAGATTCTAAGAGACCTGAGGTTTACGTTCAAAACTCGTGATACTTGCTTTTTAAATGATATGTAAACTTTGTAAAAGCTTCACTGATTTTCATCTCGAAGTCTTTTCTGAATTTTCAATGTTGAAGTGGGTACATAAATTCTGTGCAGAATTGACACGGTGAACAATATTAGTTATGCTTGCAGAAGGTTGTATGAAAACACAAAAAGACACACATTTATGTACTACTTGCATGTTTATTTAGATACAGTATTTAAGTAGTTAGTACAGTATTTAGTTAACTGATGGAAATTTTTTCTAATGGAAAGTGACACATATTATATACGCATTAAATGATAAATGAATTTTTCTTTATTTTTTCTCTCTATCTCACTCTCTCTCTCATGTTATGTTTAAGACAATTGGTCGTACTAACAGTTGTTATAACAGTGAGACGGAAATAGACGAATAATATACTATTAGATGTAAATGTTAACTCATGAATTTTACTAAAAAGTATCGTTTTTTTAAATTTTCTATCACTGTGCCAATTTAATACCGAGAGACAAATTCAGTATGTAAGAAAAATTAGAGACTGGTGAGGATTAAACATAACATGAGAGAGAGAGAGAGAGAGAGAGAGAGAAATAAAGAAAAATTCATTTATGATTTAATGCGTATGTAATATGTGTCACTTTCCATTAGAAAAAATTTAATGCAAATAGTTAATGCATATACATATATGTATATGTATATGTATATGTATATGTATTATCGTAGCTCGCACCGATGCGAGCAGCTCGCAATCAATCAAGTCAAGCTTAGCACGGCTCGCATTTTGCGAGTACTCGCATAGCCCTGGTTCCGAATGAGTGTTCTATTTTCGCGCATGCGCAGCAATTTCAGCCTCAGTAACGTAACCTTGTCGATAAAATGAGGTACCTTGAGAACCCCGTAGACTTTTAAAAAATTATTAGTATATACATTCGAAATATTGAAATAATAAATCGAATTAAATACTGTTCTAAAATCATGAGAACAATAATACCGGTACACTCCCACCAATAGAACGGTCTCAGGGCGCCAGAGCAATGGCCGCTTTGCTGCGTCACAGTAGATACGCTACTGTTTTAGCCGTGGATGCGCGAAAAAAAAGAACACGCAATCGGAACACTGCTACTAATTGTAAATCCTATTACAATTACAAAAAAACTAAGCTGCTTTAATTGAAAAAGAGGAACAGACACCCTCCTAAATGTTAGCCCCCACTTGTTGAATTAAATAATTTCAACAGTTGTGCTAAATTGTGCTATGTTTGTGCTACATTGTGCTCGAATATTATAACTATGTATAATATAAAAAATAAGATGAAGAATTGAGAAACACGATTTTTTGAGTAGCCCTCCACTCTTCATTTTTTTCAATTTTCTCAATTGTGGTAAGTTATGCTAGGTTGTGCTAAGAATATGCTAAAGTATTACTTTAAAAAAATAATAAATAAAGAAGTTACAGTCAATAATCATTTTCGACATCTAATTAACATTTAAGTAAGCAACAATTATACACACAGCATATAATCATACATATGAGTTGTGCTAGACTAGCACAACTCAGATATGCGTTATTATGTTTGTTGGATGACCAGAAAGTCCAAAAATGATACAGTATCGTAGCGCGAAGGGCTGCGTACCAGAGTAAAGTGCCCTTTATATCATTGTGCTGGAAAAATCGGAAGTTGTGCTGACTTGTGCTAGGCTAGCACAACTCAGATATATGATTATATGCTGTGTGTATAATTGTTACTTACTTAAATGTTAATTAGATGTCCAAAATGATTATTGACTATAACTTCTTTATTTATTATTTTTTTAAAGTAATACTTTAGCATAATCTTAGCACAACCTAACATAACTTACCTCAATTGAGAAAATTGAAAAAAATAAAAAGTGGGGGGCTACTCAAGAAATCGTGGTTCTCAATTTTTCATTTTATTTTTTATATTATACATAGTTATAATATTCAAGAACAATGTAGCACAAACATAACACAATTCAGCACAACTGTTGAAATTATTTAATTCAACAAGTGGGGGGTTAACTTCTAGGAGGCCACTAATTATGCAAAACAATCCGCTGGGGATGCTGTAGAAGGAATACAAAAGTCGAAAATATGAGCCACCCTACACAGCAGTTCGCCCATATTCCTTAAAATTTGTTAATACTTTTAGAAAAGATCGGTAAGACACATAATATGCGGTCGTCAGCGTCTTCGATAGTCTATAAGTAACGGTAAACTACATTGCAAAAAATGGAGAAAGGTAGAGGAAATTGCAGAGAGAGAGAGACAGGAAGTGTGATAGAAAGTAGATCAGTTATTCATGTACGACAGATTTAAGGAAATTTGTCAGTATCTTCTATCATCTACGGTTGTATACAACATTAACAGTGCAGCATGCGTTATATACTTCTTATTGTAAGTACAGATATTTTCGTCTCTAAAGTTTACTCAAATATTTGATCGATAGTAATTTATTATTTGATGATTCAGAATGTTTTCGAAATGAACATGGATCCTTTAAAATTTTCTAATATCTGTAATAAATGGAATGACATTTAGTAGGGCATAAATATTATTGCAAATCTTTTAAATTAACTTTTATATGTATAAATCGAAAAATATTTTCGGACTGTTGTATAATAAATATACCGGGTGCTTCACGAGAAACAGGTTACTTAAATAGTTCCGTTAGGATTAGAGATAGAAGAAAATGTTACAGAGAAAAGTTGTACTGTTAAAGGGGGAAAATATGGTGATACAAAAAACATGTGTCAATTGTTTTCAAGGTATTTTGAAGGTCATCGATGATTTTTAAATAGCATCATATATTTTGTAACTTTACAGTGTTGTAGCTGATGTCAAGACGAGTTCAATGATGTTGTATACTATGACCTTCAATTGATCTTGAACTTTAAAATTTATGATAAAGCAATGATAACTTCAAAACGTGCAATCATTTTAGTTGAACTAAATTAAATGTTCGAAATTATGACCTTAAGCAGCAACACAAACATTTAAACTTTTTACAAAGCAATCAATTATACTTTTAGTTGTTTCTGTTGGAATTGATCTACAAGATCTAATTATTCTTTCTTGTATGTTCTCTGGTGTAGTCGGTTGATCATGATGTACATCTTTGTGTGTTTCCCACAAAAAAATCAATGGGAATTAGATCGGGTGAATGAGCTGTCCATAGTATGTGTCCATTACGTCCTATCCAAGAATTTAGATTGTTAAGAAATTCTCTTACGGCATATGAAGAATGAGCGGGACAGCCATTTGTTGATAATCTTGTTTGAGTTCTCTTAGGGATCACCTTCCGTTAAGGGTATACAGTGGGTGCACACAGTGTTCGTACACTTTTTAAAATAGAATACCTTTTTTATAATTATACCAAACGATCCTGATTTTGTATAATTAATTTAGTATAACTGTTACGTCCGTCGATGTTTGATGCTTTATGAGATTAATCAATTAAAGCCTATGAGATTAATATCGAGAGGATAAAACACAGTTTCGAATCTACCTGCATTCACCGGCTTCGGTTCGAGTAATTTACGATTTGGATAGTTGAAATCGAAATTGGGTAACTCTAAAAATGATTATAAATTTTGATTCGGTAAAAAATGAACAAGAGTATATTCTGAGTAACAAATTCCGAAAACATTCTGTTGGGATTTTTCTTAGGAAGCCAGGTTAATACGAAATACCACGAAGTTCAATGATATATACAGGGTGTTCAGGCTATTACTAACCAGTATTTTTTGTGTAAATAGTAAATATTAGAAAAAAATGATGGAGGAAAAAGTATTACTGTTTTTTATGTGCAACACAATGACATATGCATTTTTGTTTTATTTACATTATTTTGATAGAACTGAAGGTGACCTTCAATTTTTTAAATGGAATGAGGTATTTTTTAATACGTCAATCGATGCAGCTGGACATTCGTAATAAAAAAGTACTAACCTATGCATGTCGAAAAGTTAGTCGTTCAGTAGATATTTCAATGTAAAAAATATAAAAATATCATTACTACCGTACTAAGACGTTAGCGTTTACTTACTAGTGTAGTACGACAGTAATGGTATTTTATGTTTTTTATATTGAAATATCTTCTAAACGATTAACTTTTCGACATACATAGGTTAGTACTTTTTTATTATGAATGTCCATATATATATATATATATATATATATATATATATATATATATATATATATATATATACCCCGTGGCAGAATGTTTCCGATCGGAGGCATTGAAACGGATTTTAGAGAAAACATTCACAATTTAGAAGTATAAAATATTACTTTACGGGGTTCAAACTGATGGGAAATAAAAAGGGGCTTGTTGAAGAATTGAAAACAACAAGCTAATTTTCCGCGAGTAGCTTCATTTTGATGAGACGCCCAACTTTGTCTTACAAAAATTCTCGATTGTGGTAGCTAACAGAGGTAGCGGGGATGAAATATGTCGATTTTACGATTCTCAAAAATTTATTACTAACTGGGTTTTTTTTGTTGAATCTCAAGATAATTATCTAAATTATTCGAAAAAATATTTGTCCTACAAAACTTATGGTTTGATCAACGAGTCCCCTCCTTCCAATATGTATCGATAACGAGGTCATCAAAAATGATTACTAACCAGCTAATTTTTTTACTGTTGCTTAGTTAATATTTATATAATTTAACAGCCACATTGTCCTACAAATTGCGTGTTACGTTATCCCGGTCCTACCCTCAGAAATTGTTAATACCACAAGACCATTTTTTTTATTACTAACTGTAGAACAAAAATATTACATAATAGGTTAGTGTGTTCTCTGTCCAAATGAAACAATGTCCTACAAGAAAACAGGTATGTATCACTAGTCCTACAAGAATTGTCATTTTCGTTTTTCTATTTGTAACATAACATAAAGTAAAAACATCTTTTTCGAAATTTAAATAACTTTATGTACTAGTAAATTAACTACAAAAATTTGTGTTTTTACATATAAAAAAAATTAATTTTCATCAGATTCATCTAATAAATCTTCATCTTCTTCGCTACTAACATTATCATCTTCATCTCCTTCATTTTCCTCATTCGTGATATCTGACTCTGTAATAACATGAAAAAATTAAATAAATTGTCGATTAAACGATCAATAAATAACAATAGTATTAATAGGGTACCTTGTAAGTCAGAAGATAATTCCTCAAAAGATGGACTTTGGGGACCATCAAACCAATAATATTTTGCCATTGATATTTGCCATCAATTATTGTCCATCCATAATCTTCTGGCAACTTTTCTGTGGGGCACCGTATGTGTGCATTACACCATACATTGGAGATGAATGCAGTTCTTTTAATTTGTTGCAACAATTCTTGTTTTGTTGGTGGCAAACTAGACGGATCATACCCTACGATTTTTTTTTTTTATTTCTTCGTTCTCATTTTTTGACTTATAACTTTTTTCAAATAACTCATACCGTCCTTTGTCGATATCATTTTTTGTTTTTAATGAGTACATTCGACATACATACTCTTCAATAATTCGAACTACCTGATTCGATGTTGTTAATAATGTATTTTCACTTTGTACGAGTTGAATAAACGCCTCTTGAAAATTTTTATTGTTCTTTAAAATATTGAAAGGTTTTTTTTTCCTTTTACGGAAGAAAGCAGGATTGAAATAATTCCCTGTAAAAGTATGGCATATGGCCAGTGAACAAGATAATTGGTCTCCAAGCTTGGCATAAATTTCATTTATGTTTAAGTACATTTTTTTTTACTGGTGCTTAAATTAATTATTATTTCAATTTGATCTTACAATAATTATTTTGCAGCACAAAAAATCTTTGCACGCTTATGGTCGACACTAACGTGGGTAAGCAATACTCTGCGAATGCGTACCAGTATGACTCAGCTATAATAGCAAAATGTGAATTTCAAATATGTATTCAATTGGAGGACCGGGATAACGTACCACGCAATTTGTAGGACAAATGTGACTGTTAAATTATATAGATATTAACTAAGCAACAGTAAAAAAATCAGCTGGTTAGTAATCATTTTTGATGACCTCGTTATCGATACATGTTGGAAGGAGGGGACTCGTTGATCAAACCATAAATTTTGTAGGACAAATATTTTTTCGAATAATTGAGATAATTATCTTGAGATTCAACAAACAAAACCCAGTTAGTAATAAATTTTTGAGAATCGTCAAATCGACATATTTCATCCCCGCTACCTCTGTTAGCTACCACAATCGAGAATTTTCGTATAGGGAATTGTTGGGCGTCTCATCGAAACGAAACTATTCACAAAGATTCAGCTTGATAGTAATTATTTTTACATCATGGATCTGTACTACAACTTTTGAGCGTAGGACCGGGATAACGTACCACGCAATTTGTAGTACAATGTGGCTGTTAAATTATATAGATATTAACTAAGCAACAGTAAAAAAATTAGCTGGTTAGTAATCATTTTTGATGACCTCGTTATCGATACATGTTGGAAGGAGGGGACTCGTTGATCAAACCATAAATTTTGTAGGACAAATATTTTTTCGAATAATTGAGATAATTATCTTGAGATTCAACAAACAAAACCCAGTTAGTAATAAATTTTTGAGAATCGTCAAATCGACATATTTCATCCCCGCTACCTCTGTTAGCTACCACAATCGAGAATTTTCGTATAGGGAATTGTTGGGCGTCTCATCGAAACGAAACTATTCACAAAGATTCAGCTTGATAGTAATTATTTTTACATCATGGATCTGTACTACAACTTTTGAGCGTAGGACCGGGATAACGTACCACGCAATTTGTAGTACAATGTGGCTGTTAAATTATATAGATATTAACTAAGCAACAGTAAAAAAATTAGCTGGTTAGTAATCATTTTTGATGACCTCGTTATCGATACATGTTGGAAGGAGGGGACTCGTTGATCAAACCATAAATTTTGTAGGACAAATATTTTTTCGAATAATTTAGATAATTATCTTGAGATTCAACAAAAAAAACCCAGTTAGTAATATATTTTTGAGAATCGTCAAATCGACATATTTCATCCCCGCTCCTCTGTTAGCTACCACAATCGAGAATTTTTGTAAGACAAAGTTGGGCGTCTCATCAAAATGTAGCTACTCGTGGAAAATTAGCTTGATAGTAATCAATTGTAAAAAAGTACGAGGGCTCCTGGACTAAAGCATCCATTTATTATTACAAAGAACAGAGAAAATAAAAAAATGTTATACGGAAAAATGTTTCCGATTAATAGAACTGCTGGGAAAAAGTTTCCGATCCGATTTACACTGTCCAACACCAAATTTGTTCAACAATTACTGTTGGGCGATCTTACAGAGTTTTTTGCGCTGTTTCCGAATCTGCCCTTAATTTTTCCCCTAGACATATAGTTTTTAAGAAACTTAATGTGAAAAAGAATATATATCTCAATTCTGAACAGATAGTGTCATGTTATTATAAAACATATTGCATTGTTCTTTGCAGCAATAGATTCTGTAGGCTTTCCCGAATACATTGATATCCAATATTAGTACATTATGAATCTTCGAACATGTTTAAAGATGGAGAGACAACCTTTTTACACCAATTTGTGAGGATATTTTTCAGTTTGCCTTAAAAAAATAAGGGTGCACCGGAAAATCAAACTACATTACGCGATAGAGCAGACTTTTACCTTGAGACAAACCCAACACCAACTCTTTCAAGTTAACAATTTGACGTTTTTTCGACCCCGAAAACAAAATATCTTCGCTCGACATGAGTTGCCACCAGTGAAGCGCAGTATCTCGTCGTATCTGGTGGCAATTCATATCGGGCGAAGATATATTGCTTTCGGGGTCGAAAAGTCTGCTCTATCGCGTGATGTAGTTTGATTTTCCGGTGCACCCTTATTTTTTAAGGCAAACTGAAAAATATCCTCACAAATTGGCGTAAAAAGGTTGTCTCTCCATCTTTAACGATTGTTTAAACATGTTCGAAGATTCATAATGTACTAATATTGGATATCAATGTATTCGGGAAAGCCTACAGAATCTATTGCTGCAAAGAACAATGTAATATGTTTTATAATAACATGACACTATCTGTTCAAAATTGAGAAATATATTTTCTTTTTCACATTAAGTTTCTTAAAAACTATAGGTCTAGGGGAAAAATTAAGGGCAGATTCGGAAACAGCGCAAAAAACTCTGTAAGAATCGCCCAACTGTAATTGTTGAACAAATTAGGTGTTGGACAGTGTAAATCGGATCGGAAACTTTCTTCCAGCAGTTCTATTAATCGGAAACATTTTTCCGTATAACATTTTTTTTATTTTCTCTGTTCTTTGTAATAATAAATTTATGCTTATGTTATTTTGTTGTTTTCAATTCTTCAACAAGCCCCTTTTTATTTCCCATCAGTTTGAACCCCGTAAAGTAATATTTTATACTTCTAAATTATGAATGTTTTCTCTAAAATCCGTTTCAATGCCTCCGATCGGAAACATTCTGCCACGGGGTATAATAGTAGGTATATTTAATAATGTAATGGGACTGCCAGTCGCACATATGCTTGCACAACGGTAGTCGTGAACAGAACAGAGACTATCTCTCACTCGATTCAAATGTCTTGCCCGGGCAATTCGAAAATCTTGACACATTCACTTATTGTTTTTATAATAATTGGTTAGTATTTACCGATAAGTTGTTTGATTAGATGATCAGTGGTTGAATGGTAATGATACTGATGATCCTACGGGTTACACGTCTGGTTGATTTTTAACAGTGAAACTGACACTGAATTTTCCTAACTGACTGACTTGAACTAATTGAACTTTAAACTTTCCTGAACTGCTTGAGGACTGGTGAGGACTGCGTACATGAATGAGTTATTCCAGAAAGCACAAACACATCTTAAAGATATCTGCAAGATGTCTGTCGCAAGACGTAAGTGCGTCTGGCAGACGTCTTTTACGTCTTTAACAGGTCGTTGTCATGTCGTTCTCACATCTTTGTAGGTTCCTTTACACATCTTTGTTACAAAACTGGGTGACTTAAAGAAGTTTCTCACAGGTTTTTCTGGTACCTTAAAGATGCCTTGTAAAGAGGTCTTAAAAATCGCCTTAAAGACGTATCACTAAGACGTCTTTTTGGCATCTTTTAGGGCATCTTTTTGGCGTCTTTTTCAAAATCTTCAAATTTACTTCACATGGACTGTTTGAAGGAATATTCCGATTTGTCTTCGAAAAAACTTTATTTACAATTCAGAAATTTTTATGCAGTTGGCGGGATTCGAATTCGGGACTACCGTTTTACTTCATGATGTGCTTCCTCGCTGAGCCACGCGAACCTATATTGTTACATTCATTACTTTTTATTTTTATGAGCTCAAATCATATAATTATTAGAAAAGATCTCTTCTAATAATTATAAACTTCTGTTAAAATGTTATGTAGATAAAAATCAAATTACTTTTTTTTTATTGAAGCATATACATATACATTTATTTATTATTGTTTCAATAAAAATTAAGCTTTCAAATTAGCTACAGTAAATGCTATATCGTCAATAAGATCTTAATTTTGTATAATTTCTCTTGGGATGTTTTAATACACTTCGACTGTAAAAACGACGGCTGCAAAAAACATCTGTTTAGACTTGTAAAAGACGTCTGTATGGGACGTAAGTCGTGAAGGTGAAAAAAGACGACGGAATGACTACTTAAAGACGTACTGTGATATCTGATATAGACTAATTGGAACACGAAGACACAATACCACCGCATTTGATTCAAAGTTCTCCGGTACTAACGCGTAAATGAAAATTTAAAAAAAACACTAATTGTACTATACTCATAAAACGACATCGAAACGATAACCCCAACGACCAAATAACTATTATATCTTCAATGAGGTGCCTTTTACACGTCCAAAAAGACGTCTTTTTGGATACGCCGTTTTTACGTCAGAAATGAGACACATAAGAGGCACCTTTCTCCAACCGCCAAAACGATGTCTGAAAAGTACGCCTTTTTGGACGTGTAAAAGGCGTCTTTATGGGACGTATGTCGTAATGACGTAAAAAAGACGAGGGAACGACGCCTTAAAGACGTACTGTGCTATCTGGGTTCGATAATATCTCGTTAACTATTAGATTTAGGACATATGGAGGTCAATACATTTTTACTCAGAATTCGATAGCACGGTTGAACAGCCAAAAAACGTTTCGTTTTTCACTATGTGATTCTTGTAGAGTTTTTCCCGCTGATTCCGAATATGTCCTTAATTTTTCTGGTAGACGCACAGTTTTTGAGAAATTTAAATTTAATAAAAGACATATTTTTCGACTTTCAACAAATATTGTGATGTTATAATAAAAGATTTTGTATTGTTCTTCACAGCAAAAGATTCTGTATACTTCCCGAATCAAGATCTGAAATATGTTTAAACAATCATAACATATTAATGGATATCATTGGATTCGGGAAAAACTACAGAATCTTTTGCTGTAAAGAACAATTCAATATATTTTATAATAACATCAAAATATTTGTTTAAAGTTGAAAAATTCGTTTTTTTCAAAGTCATGTTCCTCGAAAACTGTGCGTGTAGGAGAAAAATTAAGGGCAGATTCGGAATCAACGCAAATAATTCTATAAGATCCACCCACCAGTTATATGGAAACATTTTTGGTGTTGGACAGTGATGTTTCGATGTCTTCATTTTCTAACAAGTCGGTCTCTCGTCTGACGGTATTGGATAAATATATTTTTTGTATTACTTTTGTATTATTGTTTGTAGTGACATTTTTTATTTATAGCTATTTGTAATGCAGCAAATGACAAGACAGCAAATGATTGCCGTTTGTACTACTGTAAATACGTACTTCAAATAAGAGTAAACGCGCAAAAATAATATTTATTATTTACAGCTAATACCGAAAATACCGGTATTTTACCGCAGCGAATACTGGTTACACGAAATTACAAATAGCACGAAATACCGGTATTTGCTACACCGGTGTATCGGTATTGCAATCCCTAATGGCATAATAATCTCAGATAAAAAAGTTGAAAAACATCATTTTTTAATTTTATATGATTCCTACCAATTGCAATTTAAATAAATCTTTGTTTAAATTTTCGGTCTAAATTTTTTAAAAAATTCAAGTTTTTTGGGACCAATTCTAAAAAAGTTATGCGATCTTTAAGGGTGTCCACTTAATATTGACCCCGACTGTATGTATAATGATTTACGAATGTGTTTCCTACTTTGACAGTAATATATGTAAAATAGTAATTTTGTAAACAAGATAAAACGGTGAAAATAGTCGTTCTTATTGTCGATCGTGAGAATGCGTGCAAGCGATACTGATCGAAATAGAATTTTTGATTCAAAGTGGTAACCGCGTTCTCATACGATCTATTTTACTTCGAAATCATTCATTGTAAATTAAACGAGTAATATAAAAACTTCTACGTAACCAACTTTGTATTTCCGTTTCTTTCATTTAGTTTTCAATAAATGCCGCTGTTGTGTGGACAACGGACGATTCAAGGCCCAAAAATCATCGATTTTTTGAGAACAAACAATCGTCGTTGAATACTTTATTAAAAAAACCTTCGAAGTCCAAATTACAGGAACTTAAGACAATGGTCTCGCAAAAATTGGAAAGAGATAAAGAGAATGATATGGATCTGGAAGATGAAAATGAGAATTTTACGAAACCGTGGGATTCGAATAAAAAGTCAGATAGGGTACAATTTCAAATAGAAGGCCACGAGGGACCTGAAACTTATATTTTTGGATTTGACACTGGAAGCAGGTAAATTTAGAAACCTTTTGAAATTTTTATTAACTCTTTGCACTCCTTTATCGAGAGTGCGATTCGATATCGGGAAAAAAGAGATGTAAATAAAACGGGCTTTTATATGTATTTGGTTCCTACTTCATTGATTTAATTGTCTTATTGTTTAATTAAAAACAAATACAAGTTACACAAATATAAATTACAACAAAGTTTCAGAGCTATATTTAATATTTAGTACAGAAAATTGTTTAAAATAAGTACAACCCGTGGCAAAAAGTTTCCGATCGGAGTCATTCAAACGGATTTTACGGACAACATTCATGTTTTAGAAGTATAAAATATTATTTTTAGAGCTATAAAACTGATGAGAAATTAAAGGGGTTTATTAAAGAATGAAACACAACAAAATAACATAAGCATTCATTTATTATAACAAAGAAACGAGAAAATAAACAAAATGTTACACGAAAGAAAGTTTCCTATTAATAGAACTACTGGAAGAAAGTTTCCGATTCAATTTACACTGTCCAACACCAAATCTTCATCAATTAATATATAACTTATTCAATTTATATATTAATTTAAAATTTTCCCTCAAATGTTATTGATAGTGTTACGTATGCGGCAGCGACCGTTGGTAACCTTTGGCCCTTCTGGAGTTGCGCATCGAAACAGAGAGTCTATTCAGAACAGGGCAATTATTCAGATTAGGGCACTCATTAAGATTTTGGGACACCTAGAGACGATGCATGAAACTGCAGCGTTTCCGGGAACCCTGTTTTATCAATAGTCCCCACTCTTGTCTAGGCCGATATTGGGGACTATATAAGGGCACTGAATCCCTTCATATTCGGGCTTTCATCTCAAGATTTTTACACTGTACGCGTCGATTCACATCGTGATTACTATCGAGCAGATAGTTTAATTACTATACTTACTGCAGTAGATAGCCCCGGCATTCCTCGTTGCGTAAACAGAGAGGTTAGTCCGGGACACCGCGACAATTCACATTATACATTTGTACTCCTTTCCTTTCAAGATTATATTATTGTGTGTTAAACTCAAATGTAGAGTTCATTACAACCATAACTTTCTTATCCAATTCCCAGTCGTTAGCATCCTGCGACAATACACCTTTACCGCTCAAGATGTATATAATAATTTCAAATAAGTTACGGGCCAACGGAACCACGACCTTATCCTTTCCGACAATGACACATACGGACGACCCGGTGGTGAAAGATACACTGATGGGTCCGGAGTGTACCCTTAAAACGGTAGCTTCATTGTACCCAATTTCCACACATACGGACGACCCGGTGGCACAGTGGGACGACTTACGTAAAATCCCCGACAGGGACGAAAAATTCAAATTTTTTTTCCCAGTAAGAGAGCTCATAGGATCGTTTTCTAGGCTTTTTGGAACAAGCAAATGTGGTGACATTCCAGGACATGTCAGTGATAACGTCATATTTCCGGCATATGTATCTGAAATCGACAGCTCGAGACTTGAATTTTCATGAAACCGTATCTTTCTATTTAATTGTTCCTAATAGTTTCCATCTTTTGGTAATGTTGTTGTATAATTTTTTTCTACTTATGAGGTGTATTTGAGCTGAGAAAAATATAAATGAAATAAAAAATGGTCGTATTAATGTTTAACACCTGACGTTTAGTAACGTTATGGGCATTTTGCGTACATTTTGTCGCTTTACAAAAAAGTTCCGATTTGTTCCGAAAAACGGACTCTACAGGTGTTTACTGTTGGTATCTATCGAAAGAAATACGCAAAAATCATACCCGACTTCGTCCGATTTTTCCCGGAAATCATGTTTGAAAGTCCAGTAAAACACAGTGGTTTTTGACTATGTCTTCTTAATTCTGCTCTTATCGTTCAGTATCAGTTCTCAGCTTTCCGTATCCGTGTACAGCTAACAATTTCAGGCATTTCCCGTTTCATAGGATCTTATCCATGGGGGTGATAGATAAAATTCTCGAAGTTGTGTGGTTCAGAAGAGCTTGAAGAGGTATCTTTGCTCCCAACTCAGTTACCTCACGTTCTTCTGGATAACATTCCTTCTTGGCTTTGTTGAGCTGGTAATATGAGGGAAATATTGTTAATCCTGCTTTCAAAGTAGCATTTCTCAAAATGAAGTACTTCGACTTGGACAGGTTGAGAGATGTATTTAGGGCAAGTGTATTCTCACTTGAGAACGAAATGTCAGATTTCTCACCATCCTCGTACATTTTTATTAATTCCTCCGAATCGTCTGAATAGTCCAGCACTTTTTGAACAATTTTTGCCTTGACATTATTATTATTATTTAAAATTTTATTTTACTTTTTGTTTTATTGTTCCTATTTGCACTTTCGTTTTCTATTTTTAATTGGTTTATAAAATTAAACAAATCATACCTGCAAAAATTAAACAAAATTTAAAAATCAAACAAAAAATAAATTCTTAAGTACATATTTCAATAAATATTAAATGTTTTACCTAAAAATAAAAAATCCAAGATCATTGTTCTATGAATATGCTGTAGCTTCTTTCGCATCATTCCTATCGCCAAACGGACTTCACCATTCGATTCAGCACGAAAAAATACTTAGAGTATGACCTAAATTTAAATTTTTATAAAGGAATAACTGGGTGAAAACGCCATGTCCAGGGAATCGCCCGTTTCGTGCCACTGTGGCGGTGGTGAAAGATACACTGATGGGTGCCGAGTGTACAATTCCTACCTTCACCAAAAACTATCAGAAATCAAAAACAATCCTCGGTTTCCGCACGCTGTCAAACCTCGGCTCGTAACAATGGGCGATTCTTGTATAGTTTTTTTGTGCTGATTCCGAAGCTGCCCTTAATTGTCCCCCCAGACCAGGCGTGGGCACGGTGAGGCCCAGTGTGACCAGATGCACTCCGACCGGAGTGTACGTACTCTACTCCACTCAGCCTTGCCACACGGGGCGCTTTTTTCACGCATGCGCGAGTTTCGGCAGGAACGTATCTACGTCCGAAGTTCGTGGGGAACTATTGGGGGGAAAGTAGTGGGAGACTATTATTAGCGGGAACGTCTAGCGGAGTCCGTTACGATCGTTACGACACGAGGCACTAAAGAACAGCGGGCTGCGAGAATTTCAGATAAGTTATTGTTAATATTTAATCAAATAATAAATTTTGCGAAATTAGCGGGGCGACCAAAGTACCCGATTTTCGTACTTGACTAAGGCCGTATGACGTCAAAATCGTCGCGCATGCGCGAAAAAAGCGCCCCGTCTGGCAAGACTGACTCTACTCCAGTGATGCCAGATTCGTGGGTCTTGGGATTTTTCCCCTCCGCTCGCTCAGCCGACTCGACCCCCCACCCTGACGCACCGTCGTCGACATAGTAGAGGTACGCTGGCGCGTGTAGCGTGCGTGCAATCGAACAGGCACTCACACGGGCGGAGTAGAGGTACGTTCGTATGTAGCACGTGCGCAGTAGAAGCAACGCAGCGACGACGATGCGTCAGAATGGGGGTCGAGCCGGCTGAGCGAGCGGAGGGGAAAAATCCCAAAACCCATGAATCTGGCATCACTGCTCCACTGATCTGTATACTCTGGATCGGTGATACCAGAAGGAGGAACCTGAAGGAACTTGCCCCTCCGGCTGGGCCCCCCACTCCTACTTCTACTGCGCACATGATACACACGAACGTACCTCTTCTCTGCCCGTGTGAGTAGAAGTGAGAGTGGGGGCCTAGCCGGCCGAGCCACCGCCTCCCGCCACTGTGAGCCGGATTGGCGTTAAGTGGGTAGAGGCCCCACGTGACTATGGTATTTTTCATTGTGACCAACCTCCGCGCGGAAAACCAATTTGGCAACAGTGATGAACATACATCTGTATGAATCTAACGCTTCAATTTCGCTATAATTACAGGTTTTTTTCTTTTAATCATTATCTTTATTGCTATTAATGCATCCGAGTGGCTTCATGCCCTTTACACTTTTGTTGTTAAGAAACTACGCTGATAATTCTCCTGACTAAGCGCCATCTCGTCCAAGTAGCTGAATTAAAATTGCTTCTACTCACCCTTCATGAAGGGAATCTGGGAAACAATTGAATGCGATCACGGGAACACACCTCACATCCTCATACGATTATATATTGAGCTGAGTGAGGGCTCATTTGAAAGAGGAAGGTTAAATGAAGCGCGCGTGGGTCCCTAAATTAGCAGGAAAAATCTTTTTGTGATCGAAAAATACATTAGAATATCCGGAATTTCTCTTCATTTGTTTTCCCTACTTTGGACAGTCACATTACTGGATATAAATATAATGTAACTGAAGTTGGACCCACGCGCGCTTCATTTAACCTTCCTCTTTAGAATAAGCCCTCACTCAGCTCAAAATATAATCATATGACGACGTGAGGTGTGTTCCCGTAAACCCCTGTTTTCACTTGTTTTCTAGTAATATTCTGGTTAGATTCTAGTAATGTCACGTGGGTACTCTACCCCCTTAAGTGTGACATTACCTCGTAACTTTTACTTCATAAAAGGTATAGACGCGAAACTTAGACTGGACAATGTAGTAACACCAGATTAAGGATTAGTGAAGAAAAAATACATTACTGTTATTACTATTACTATTATTATTATTGCCATGAGTGTTACAATTATTATTAGTATTATCAATATTATTATATTTCCTATTATTTAATTATTAATACTAGTGCAAATTCTGGATGACAGGTACAATACAAAGATTATGCGAATAAAGTGAAAATAATAAATGCTTACTTGAGATTTGTGCAATCAAAAGATTTTTACTCTGCTCCTTATAATTATATCGTCTCCCGCGCGTTAAAGAGCAATGGTGAAATCGTAAACGTTAAACTTTATACATATAGTACTCCTAAAAAATGAAAGAAATAGAAATAACTCACACCTAACCCGGTCCAAACCCAAACCTGAACTAGACCTATTTTTATTTTCCGACACACGCATTGCCAGGGACGTGCACGCATATGTTAGATCCCGATGCACTAGCAGTAGCAGTTTTTTACGAATATCTCTGCAACCGTTCATTTCCGCAAATTAATTCTTTCGGTTTCGTATTACCCTCCTTTCCCATACGCGCCTAACACCCACCACCGCAGGCGTTGTCACTATACTAAACTTCTGCCCCGTTCGTTTTGAATTGACAAGTCTCTGGAGATGTTCTCTCTACCGTAGCTCGATCGACACTGATTTTCCGCAAAATTTTTCTGAGGAATTTAGGTAGGGCATTATAATTGCCAAAATTCGAATTGCGTACTGCAGCACGTTTACGAAAACAACGGGATGGTTAGACGAAAAACAGGGTACGCAGAGTCGATGGGTAAAATGTCTTCCGTCCTTTTACCCAGGAAGAAGTAAAAATGGTCAGGGCCACATAATATGTTCAAAAATTGGTGCAAAAGTGGTGTCTCTCCGTCTTTAATGAGTTGTTTATACATGTTTAAACATTCATAATGCATTAATATTGAATAAACTTGGATTCAGAAGACTCTACAGAATCTCTTGCTCCAAAGAACGATTCAATATCTTTTATAACAACATCGCAATATTTGTTTAAAATTGAAAACTATGTTTCTTTTTCAAAATCGTGTTTCTCAGAAATAGTACGTCTAGGGGAAACATTACGGGCTGCCTCGGAATCAATGCAAAAAACTCTACAAGAATCAGGCAACAGTAATTGTTGAACAGATTTGGTGGTGGACAGTGTAAATCGAATCGGAAACTTTCTTCCGTGTAACATTCTGTTTATTTTCTCGTTCCTTTGTTATAATAAATGGATGCTTATGTTATTTTATTGTTTTTCATCAGAATAATAATAAGCCCTGTTTAATTTCCCATCAGTTTTAACTCTAAAAATAATATTTTATACTTCCAAAACCTGAATCTTTTCTGTAAAATCGATATCAATGCCTCCGATCGGAAACTTTTTGCCATGGGGGCCGTAGCAGTCAAGGAACTGTCCTGTTCATAGGGGGCAACTTTTTAGTGTCCCAATTACGGACCTCTTTTTAAAGAGATAGACATTTGAAGATTGACGAAATTAAAATTATTTGAAGTGAACGCTGCATCGCGATATACATATAGCCTCGGACAGCCTAATTAAATAATTTCAATAATATTTTTAACAATTTAATAATATTACTCCGTCAATTTCCACATGTCCAACTTTTTAAAAAACGGCCCGCTATGAAAATACGGTATTTGTTTAAAACAATTGCAAAATAAATGGTAAAAAAAACATTTTTTTTATATAACAACTTTTTTAGTAGATACTCTTATTTTTCGGTACAAGTTCCCAAAAACTCATTTTCATCGGTTTGATAGTTCTAACCTTATGATTCAATGGAACAAGGGTGACACGTTTTTTTACACATCTGTAAAATAAATAATTTTTAAGATATCGACAAATCCTTTGAGATTCGTTCATAGGTCACTAAAGAATGCAATATGCAGTAAAACGAATTAATATTCAAACGCTCTAAAAAAGACGATAACTTTGTTTTAATATCGTACAACGCGCTTTGAACTATTTTTGGAAAGCTACAGCAATTAGTGTACTATAGGATGTGAAAAGAAATTTTTTAAAAAATTTCAATTGATCGGAATGTTAGAAAAAATATTAAAAGTTGCATTTTACCCTTTTTTATGTGGGCCTATATTGAAAATTTTTAAAATGCGTTTCGTAGATCTGTGTCAATTAAACATATTGTGAAAATTTCGTCAAAATCGATCGTCGTTGCAATGAGCTACAAATGTTTAAAGATAGTAAAAATTTCAGATTTTCACGATTTTTGGCCTCTGACTGTAATAAGTCTAAGAATTCTTTGAAATGCTATGAACTATGTCTCTTTCTTTCCCATACCGCCCTCCTTCTTTGCATCGCCAATTTTGATCGTTCATTTTTTAATGATTTTTTAAGATTCTATCATTGAAACAATTCGTTTGTGATAGCTAAGATATGATATAAATATTCTTGATTCAATTTTGTCTAAATGTTTTGCAAATACTGCATTGAAAGTTGTTCCTGATCATGTTCCTAATCACTTCATTATGATTATTTACCATTTCTAATCTTAATTTACTTCTAAAGATTACTAGACTGCAAGAAGTTTCACTTATGTTGCGCGTGGTTTTCGTCGCGTATGATTTTTTTCCACTATTTTCATATGAATCATTGTTATATTTTCCAAGAAGTCTACTTAGAATTTATTGTGCCGCCTTTAGGCATCTTAAACATGATATCATATTGTGTCGTGCAGTGCATATCAATGCACCAAGTGCATTACCTCACATCGACACGCATTTCCAACAATTATTATAAATTATCACATTGCAAACATGTATACGTAGGCATGGATATCTTGCTTGTAGATATGCTTATAGGTACGCGATTGATAAGTAATATGCAATTTGAGTTAACTAAAAATTCATTTCCGAAAGTATGGTATAAAATAAATGAGATCAATGAGAATTTTCCTAGACTTCAATTTCTCGAGAAATGAGAAACAACTAATTCTAAAATTTCTCGAGAAATTTTCGAGAAGGAACAGTAGGGGTCCGTTCCGTTTTACGCATTATGCGCATAGACTGCATAGAGAACCGTTCTATTTGAGAGGCCTTCGATTAGACACAGTACGATTGTCCACTTTGCTATTGGGCATATATCTTTTGGAAACAGCATCATTGGACACATCTCTATTGGGCACAAGTAGGATTGGACACATCTCTAGTGGGGACCAGTAGGATTGGACACGTCTCAATTGCGCACAGTACTTTTGGACACAAATGTACCGAGACCAAATGAAATTAATGGATAATTTAGTACATTATTCGAAATTTCGGCTGTGTTTCCATTTATGTCCATTCTCAGAATTCGATGAAATTTTGAAAATAGGTTTTTTGTTACTAAAATGACGATTGTCTGAAGGATTTTTGGTGACTCCAAGAACAATTTTCAATTTTGGAGACTAATCCTGGATTACCGTATGCGTGGTCGGGCCGGCCTGATGGCCGATCTTCTCCGCCCCCGCCGCAACCTAACCACAACTCATTCTGATTACATGATCTTTGCATTGTAACTACAGTAACGTCGCGATAGTTGCCGCAGGAGCTGTTCTTTGGGGCGACAACTTCCAAGACAACTGGCTCGTCTTGATTTATGACTGGCTTCTACAGTCTACCGCGCCGAGACATCAAACGAAAGACGAACGTAGAGAAGGACAGAATGACCGCGTGGCCGAACCATAGACGGGCCGAACGTGTCGCCGTCGCCGGCACAATTTAAAGGCCCGCGTGTTCTCACAATGTAATGTGAATTAAAAATGCTTTATTCTCCATTATTTTTTAATGAGATTTTACCGGCTTATTCCTGGCAATATTCTGATTAAAACAAGACCAAACACGGTATAATTTGGCCCATCAGTAATGTCTTGAAAGTTGTCGGGGGGCATATTTACTGTACTTGTGAAGCATAATTTATAATTTATCATACATTTAACATATGCTATAGCATATGTTTAAATAGACAACTTAACATTCACGTTCTTGGAAACAAAAGTATACGAATTTTATGTAACAAGGACAAAAGTTAACTTGGCACTCTTGTCTGAATCGTTGTGTGGCGGCTCTGGTGATTCCCTACGTCGCTGTCACTTTAGAAAACTCCTTACACATAATTTCCTTGCCATATTCCTTTCCTATTGTTCTCCGTTCCTATGCACGTCTCTCTCTTTCCCATACGCTGTTATTCCTTGCAAATGCAACTTTCATCGTCGATTACACCACTAAACTAGCTGGTTATTGTTGCTCGCTCGCTTCGCGAGCTCGCGGGTGCACAGTGGGACGGATGGCCATTTTAGGTGGAAAAAAATCCTTCGCATCAGATGCGGCTAGTAATATTAACGTATGTGGTGTCGTTGTAAAGAGGAGATCTCAATCTTTAAGTTTATGGTAATTTTAATTGCAAAAAAAATTTTTTTTTTAGTTTTGAAAAAAATTTTTTAATTACATGTAATTTCTTACAGATAAAGTATCATCAATTCAGCACTCGATTGTTAATATAAAGGAAATTTTAAGAAAATTGAAATTTGTGGGAAAAAATCATAGATCACGATTTTTGAAACCGATTCAAATTTTGTATTAGGTCAAGAAATTAGATTTAACATATATACAGCCTTTAAAAATAGTATTTATGTAAAAAATATTATATAAATTACATAAACAAACATAAAAAGAAATAAAAAATGCAATAATAATATTAAATAATAAATAAAAAATGTAACAGTAGTATTAAATAAGTATAACACCATAAACATAACTACAAAACAACATAACAATGGTTCTTTGGTAATATCACTGTCGCTGTAAACTAAAAATATTTGTGGTATTAGACGGAAGTTCCGGTCAATACTGATTTCGGAATTCCGGTCAATACGGAATTTCAGTCAATATAATTAGGTCTAATACACCTTTTGGTAATTTCCTTTTTTTTGTGGTATCACTCTATATTCATTTATAACTGGATCTGAAGTTATTAACAGCATTGCCATTAAATCGTAATTTGTATTTACACGTGAATTCTTCCTTGTGTGGCCAATCCTAAACCTTCTTACATCTTTGTTGCGAGCTTCTTGAGCCTCTTCAGACATCATCCCAATGGGCAATAGGCATGATTTATATATTCCTAAACTGTGGTATAATAATTTATGAACTGTGACGGGCATATAATACCAAGAATATAATCTTAAATATAGATCTTTTGTTTCACAAACAAATTTCTTGAAATTTACTAAATTAATATGGTAACCTGAAGAAAAAGCATATAATATGTAAAAGAACCGTTCAAAGAGATCCACATTAATTCCAGTTATTTCCGAGGTTTTTTTATAATTTTTGAAAAAACGTCTAGCTGTGTTACCGTCATTTGTTGAGCCACTTCCACACCGTACGCACGGTGATACGGTACGCACGGTGAAATTTTAAAAATTGTAGCAGGCGGATCCGCAACATTCCGCAAGTTTTTTTTGTCAGAATCTCTTTAGAATAGTTTGAACTTATAAATAAAAAAAGTCTCACGCCCGCGTTTTCCCGCGATTTTTAGTTCTGCTCTGCTAAAGTCAACTAAATGACGTAGAAAACTGGTACTTAAACAACGTCTAAAAATTATTGTAAAGGACTTTACTAACGAAATTTTTGAACATTAACGTAAACATTTATTTATAATAATATAGGAAATCGTGCATAGAAGCTTAAAGATTCTTATTTATTGCTCTGACACAACTTTCTTTGTAACGAATATAAACGTACGATTTCGCCGTATTACGGTTCGAAGTTTTCACGCATTGATTTCTATGCTTATATCGCTGTTAAATGAATTATTATGGGTATAATTAGGGTCAGTGAACATTCCCAAAGAAGTATATATGAATGTTATATCTATCTTCTGACATGATTTTTTTCCACCTAAAATGGCCATCCGTCCCACTGTGGGGTGGGGTTGTTGATGCTCGCTCGCTTCGCGAGCTCGCGGGTAGGACTGCTCTTGCGAGAGGGTTAGTGGTACGCATTGCTAGTGGGGCATACAGCTATTAACACACACTAACAATTTGATAAAAATAGTCTAAAATTCCCTATAAATCGGGAAGTTAATAAAATTGAAATTATATCGTGTTTGGTCTTGTTTTAATCAGAAATATGTCAGGAATAAGCCAGTAAAATCTCATTAAAAAGTAATGAATTCATGCAGAATTATCGAACACAGCACGGACATAAAGTAGAAAGTTGCTAAGTCGGCAAGGTAGAAAGCGACATTGAAATGTTAAAAATTTTTTTTATTCGCTAAAAATCCTTCTGGCAATCGTCATTTTAGTAAAAAAAGAACCTATTTTCAAAATTTCATCGAATTCTAAGAATAGACGTAAACGGAAACACAGCCGAAATTTCATCTTCGGAAATGAGAGATTCACGATAGCCAACTATTGAGTCGATTAAGATTATCCTAACCTTAAATAACCTTCGTATTCCGTTGCACGTATTATATTTACATTTAATTAATATACACTTCTATCGTCTTTATATTTTAATAGAAATTATCGGAAATATATTTCGAGTAAAAACATAACCAAAAATTTATGACACACTCCAAAAACCATTCAGTTCATTTGGTCCCGGTACATTTGTGTCCAAAAGTATTGTGCGCAATTCTATTTGTGCGCAATTAAGACGTGTCCAATCCTACGTGTGCCCAATAGAGATGTGTCCAATGATGCCGATTCCAAAAGATATGTGCCAAATAGTTAAGTGAGCAATCATACTGTTCCAATCGAGTCACTTCCCATAGAGAACCGTTCTGTTTCATTCAATGCACGCATCAGAGCGTAGAGGCCTTCTATGGCACACGTACGATGGCGCACATTTCTTTTGCGCACAGCTCGATTGCGCACACGGTTTTTTTGCACACAGCATTATGGCGCACACGGCAATATTGCACACACGTAGAATTCAAACGACGGATTGCGCACAGAAAGAATTCAAGCTGAAGTTTACCATCGTAAGTTGTGCTGTGTGATTAGTTAACTAATGCAATCGTCCGTGCGCCATCTCGTTGTGCGCAAAAGATCTATGCGCCAAAGAACAATCCCCACCCTCGGCACGTCGTTCCTCGTTTCTGCCGAATTTTAGGTACGTCCGAGAATGTAAAAGCGCAGCATGGTCGCACTAATGTGGCAAAGAAAATTTTTACTTATTTAAATTTGACTTATTTTAATTATTTTGCACGCAAGGAGGGAAAACAAAATTATAAACCTCATTGAATTATGTATTTCTTAATTTTACGAGCCCTCACGGTCATAGCTGCCCTGGGCAGATTTGAGGCAGGAGCTACCCTCGGTACGTTCAAGCGACGTTCGACCCGTAAAAATCCCGACACCTGCCCTCGGCACGCCGTGCTCGATTTCTGCCCGAGGTTCGCTTTGGCTATCTGGATAATCTCACAGCACAACTCACGATGGTAAACATCAGCTTGAATTCTTTCTGTGCGCAATCTGTTGTTTGTTGAATTCGAGAGGCCTTCTTTGGCACACAGCTCGATTGCGCACGCGGTTCTTTTGCACACAGCATTATTGCGCACACGGTTCTTTGCACAAAGCATTATTGCGCACACGGTTCTTTGCACAAAGCATTATTGCGCACACGCTTCTTTTGTACACGGGAATATTGCGCACACGTAGAATTCAACAAATGACGGATTGCGCACAGAAAGACCCAGATAGCACGCGGGCTCGGTTTGTTCCGAGCCAGTGCGCGCGCAGTGCGAGCCTCGCCCGCCGGGCCGATCCTTGGACAGCTTTGGGCGGATTGGGCGCCGAGAATCGTAAATTTCGAGCATCGATTGACAGGTCGGAGCGGTCCAATACGTCCCGAACGGTCCCGAACGGTCCCGAACGGTCCCGAGTAGACTCCCAGGGACCGTTCGGGACGTATCGGACCGCTCCGACCTGTCAATCGATGCTCGAAATTTACGATTCTCGGCGCCGTCGCCTGGATCCTGCGCCCGCATGAGTCGGCCTTAACCCTCATTTCATGATAATACAAACACAGGTTGTTTCAGTAGTCAAAAACGCTAGATAAAAGATCGATCTAGGCAGCAATCGTCCTCAAAAGTGTTTTTTCTTGCGTATACTAGGTGTAATTTGCATTATTCGGCAGCATACATGTTACGAAAATAGCCTACACGCGCAGTTGTACGCTTCCGAATGATGCAAATTACGACTCGTAAACGTAAAAATCGGACTTCCGAGGTCGATCGTGGCCTAGATCAATCTTTTACCTAGCGTTATTGACTACTGTAAAATCAAATTTGTGCATTATCGAGAAACGAGAACGCGAATCCCGCATCCTTACAATCCTGGAAAAAGGAATCTACCTCCGCAATAGGGCAGCACTAATGTCGCGATTGCCGGTATACAGAATACAGGGCGGCCGCAACATCGTGGCAGATTTCGATAAAATTAATTCCTACTACGTAAATGCGCACTAGTCTCCCTTTTTCTCGACGACAGTAGCTAATAGTTCTTTAAATTCATATTTAAAATTTTTCAATGAATATTCGTGCGCATGCAAGCACGGAAATCGAGATACTCAGTAAAAAAATGAAATTTAAAAAAGTGCTGCCCTCTTGGGGAGGTAGATTCTTTTTTCCAGGATTGTAAGGGTGCGGGATTCGCGTTCTCGTTTCTCGATAATGCACAAATTTGATTTTACAGTAGTCAATAACGCTAGGTAAAAGATTGATCTAGGCCACGATCGACCTCGGAAGTCCGATTTTTACGTTTACGAGTCGTAATTTGCATAATTCGGAAGCATACAACTGTGCGTGTAGGCTATTTTCGTAACATGTATGCTGCCGAATAATGCAAATTACACCTAGAATACGCAAGAAAAAACACTTTCGAGGACGATTGCTGCCTAGATTGGTCTTTTATCTAGCGTTTTTGACTACTGAAACAACCCGTGTTTGTATTATCGCGAAATGAGGGCGCGAATCCCGTACCCTTGCTAATCCGCCCAAAGCTGTCCCAGGACCGGCCCGGCGAGCTCGCTTCTGTGCTCGCACTGGCTCGGAACAAACCGAGCCCGCTGGGATACGGGTAACTCGAAACGGAGGTGGGCTCGTCACGGGCTGGTCACGGGATCGGAATGCTGGGCTAGGCCGCACGCCGTGCTATCTGGGGAATTCAAGCTGATGTTTACAATCGTGAGTTGCGCTGTGTGATTAGTTTATGGTTACACTTTCTGCACTCTATAGAATGAGCTCTCACACGGGGGTGGCTCGATTAGACACAGTATAATTGGAAACTTAGCTATTGGACACATATCTTTTAGAAACAACATCAATGGCCACATCTCTATTGGACACAAATAGAATTGCGCACAGTACTTTTGGACACAAATGTACCGAGACCGAATGAAATGAATGGTTTCTGGAGTGTGACATAATTTTTGGTGATGTTTTTACTTGAAATATATTTTCGATAATTTCTATTAAAATATATAGACGATAGAAGTGTACATTAATTAAATGTAAATATAATACGTGCAACGGAATGCGTATATTATTTAAGGTTAGGATAGGGTTAGGATAATCTTAATCGATTCAGTAGTTGGCTATCGTGAATCTCTCAGAAGACGAAATTTCGGTTGTGTTTCCGTTTACGTCTGTTCTCAGAATTCGATGAAATTTCAGAAGTAGGTTCTTGTTTTATTAAAATGACGATTGCCAGAAGGATTTTTAGCGACTCACAAAAAATGTTTATCATTTCAATGTCGCTCTCTACCTTGCCGACTTACCGACTTTCTACTTTATGTCCGTGCTGTGCTCGATAATTCTGCATGACAGTAGATACAATGCAAAGATTATGTGATCCGAATGAGTTGTGATTAGGTCGTAGTGGGGGCGGAGAGCGACCACACATACGAAAATCCAGGATTAGTCTTTAAAAATTGAAAATTGTTTTTCGAGTCGCCAAATATCCTTCTGGCAATCGTTATTTTAGTAAAAAAAGAACCTATTTTAAAAATTTCATCGAATTCTGAGAATGGACATAAATGGAAACTTCGCCGAAATTTCGAATAATCTACTAAATTATCCATTAATTTAATTTTGTCTCGGTACATTCGTGTCCAAAAGTACTGTGCGCAATTCCATTTGTGTCCAATATAGATGTGTCCAATCGTATTTGTGTCGAATGATGTTGTTTCTAAAAGATATGTGTCCAATAGTTAAGTTTCCAATCGTACTGTGTCTAATCGAAGGCCTCTCCTCTCACCTTAGACCATATATACCTATAGACCCGGCGCAGATAATTCTGCCTTGTTCCGAGATTAAACCGGCTAGCAGACGACGCTTGTGGGAAATGTGCTATAGTATGTTGAGAAATCGCAGTACCGCGAAGGTAAAGTGGCAGAGGGGAAAGGGGAATCGTCGTTACAAGTCATTCTGTATAAATATTTATGGAAACTGTAATTGTGTAATATACATACATGTATTTTATTTTATTACTCGTTCATTTTTACTTTACTCTTATTATTTTAAATATGGTTAACTCATTTTGTCGATTATAATTTGGAAGAAGCTAAATTTTAATGTAGGAGTTGATAATATGAAATCTATATTTTTTTCCTCACAACTTACTTTATTTAAAAAAAGGACAGTAAAAACAATATACATGTATATGTCGAATACAATACTTGCGTGTACTGTGCACTCGTTTCGTCTCATACACTATCCACCATTTTGAATTATCTCGAATCGAGGCTTGTGGACACCAGATAATTTTGGATCTCGTCACACAGCATCGTATGCACATACTATACCTATGCCGGGTCTATAGGTACATATGGTCTAAGCCTCTCACACAGCTCGTAACATACTTGTATAAAAACAAAAAATGGTTTCCCGCAAACACTGTTTTCACTTGTTTTTCTAGGAATATTCTAGTAATATCCATGGGTACGGTACCCCCTTATACATACATGTTACTATTTTGGCCGCGCATGGGCGTCCATGAGCAGTCCATGAGCGAGAAAAGATGGTTCCAATCGGAACACTGCTTTCAATGCATGTCGTTTGTTCTCGCATCAACCGATTTCGATAAAACTTTTTGCAGTTTATAAGTGACACAGATCTACAAAACGCATTTTTTAAATTTTCAATATATAAGTCCACATAAAAATGGGGTAAAATGCAACTTTTAGTATTTTTTTTACAATTCCGATCAATTGAAATTATTCAAAAAATTTCATTTCACATTCTGTAGTAAACTAACTGCTTTAGCTTCCCAAAAATCTTCAAATCGTGTGTAGTACAATATTTAAAAAGTTATCGTCTTTTTTACAGCGTCGGAATATTAATTCGTTTCACTATATTTAAATTTGAACAAAGTCCGAAATTTCACTCCAAAAAGTGTCCATTTTCCCGTGGAATGATCAAATAGTTGTGTTGATAAGAAAATTGAAAAATAATTCGGAGTGCAAAGGGTTAATACGTAATGTCAATCAATATTTGAATAAAAAATATGTAATAAATCACTTTCAGGAGAAGTAGACACATTAGATTAGAAGAGAGATACCCGAACGGTACTATAAAAGGACAATATGGCTATTTTGATGCAACAGGCAAATGGAGATTAGTTCAGTATGTTGCTAAACCCGTCGATATACTGACAGAAAGACATCACGAAAGTAACGTGCGGACATTAAAAAATTAACGAAACATTTGTTATTTACCTACTTAAGTTGAATATTCATATAACGCAATATATATGTTAGTATTATTATTATTAAATATATAAAAAAGAGTAAGATACTGGAATTAAATTATTTATTCAACAATAACAACAGATATACAAGAAAAATCAAAGTAAACGGTACAGGCATATTGATTGTAAATCTGCGAGTACAATAGTAACAAAGAAACAGTTCTGTTGGTAAATATACACATTTATGTACAAGGGAATATATACGTATGTATTTCTGTATAAGCATTACATTCACACTAGTAACATACACCAGATTACAAAAATAGTTCAATTAAAAAATTCAAGGTAACATACATACCTTGATTAACTTGTGTCGGTCTTGTTTAAATAATGAATTGTTGAATTTTATATAGGAAATGCTATCTTCTTATAAACTATAAATAATCTTGAAATAAACGAGTCAAGTACAGTCAAATATAAATGAAATTGTTTGCGGGCCTGAAGAGCACGAGTAGTTTTTACATGGTATTTACGTAACTAATATACAGAGGGTGTACAATGTGTTCGTACACATTTTAAAATAGAATAACTTTTTTATAATTGTACCAAATGATCTGATTTTTTATAATTAATTAGAAGCATTGGTTTATGAAATGATATGTAAAAAATATTTTCCAAAAGATTATTATTTACAATATTACATATGTAAAAAATATTTTCCAAAAGATTATTATTTACAAGGTTACATACAAAAATAAAAGACATTTTTTGAAACTATTTTATTTGGGCCTGTAATGAAAATTTAATTTATGTGTTGCAGATCTATATAAATTTCATCGAAATCTTTTAAAACAGGAAAAAACGACACGCATTGAAAGATGTACGATTCTGTGGATTTGAAGCAGAAACTGATCAAAAAGCGTGTAAAACTACGACTTTCATAATTTTTAACCGCTTGTAGTTCGTATCTATGTTAATCGATTTCGATGAAATTTTCAGCATGTGCGTAACAAACATAGATCTACAAAACATTATATTTGAAATATTCATTAAGGGCACTAATAACAAAATTCAAAGACATACTTTTTTTATTTTCGCATGCAACCTTGTAATATTGTAATTTTTGGAAAATCTTTTTTACATATCATTTCATAAACCAATGCTTCTAATTGATGATAAAAAATCAGGTGGTTTGATACAATTACAAAAAAGTTATTATATTTTGAAAGGTATACGAACACTTGGTACACCCACTGTATCTTGATATTAGTTATTATACGTACTTACATTGATTTTACATTAGATAGATTTTGTATGCATTCAACGATTACATTAGCTACACTATTGAAACGTTAATAAGCAGTGTGCAACATGCTACATGCTGAGAACGATATTACGTAATACAAAATGACTTGCACCTTTCGTTCGAATGCGGTCAAATTTTCAACGCGATTGATTACGCGTAACGCGCTGCACCGTTATTACACAGCAGAAAATGTGGTAACAGTATAATGTAGTATAATTAAGAAACATCAAATGCATTCAAATAACAAGAGCATACCGTGTAAAACGCTCGTGAATTTCAGGCCATATTCTTAGCGACTACGTTAAATACTCTTCGATTTGGACTTTCTTTACCTTACGGAAATCGTAATTTGCTAATTTGTGAATTTCAATATATCCCACAGTTCCCTTTTACCGTAAAAACCTTTCCGCTAGCAAACAAAAGATTCTACAAAATTCTTAGAAATAAAGTTTACCGAAATATTTAAAGGAAAGTATAAAAAAGTAGAAATAATTGGCTCATCATATTTATAATTAATCTGACACACATATAGAATTCCTAAGATTCCCAAATAAACCTTTTTAAACAGAAAAAAACCATCCAAGTACAAAGAATAGAACTATCACATGTATCAACGATACAATGCGCATTGTATAGATTTAACAAAGTGAGAAGTTATAATCAACAATGATAAAACTTAAATACTTTCGCAGGTCATTAAAAACAGTGCGCATGATGTGATTTGTACCGAGAAAATCACGTGGAATACAATACGCAAAATAGAATTGAATAATACTCTTTTGGAAATGGCCCCTAGAAACATATCAATTTGTTTTTCACGATGTATTCCTTTTGTTACTTTGTTTGTCCACCGTCTTATTTTGCTTTTTTATCATCAGCGCCGTAAGACGAGCTTTTACTTATTTCAGACATTCCTATCGTTTTGTGCATAAGTAGATAAACTGAAATTCAAACGATAGTAAATATTACGTTTCAGGAAATGGTAATGTGAAGTGTTGAACAGAAAATGTAGCTGTGTGTCTCTAAGATACTTACACAAGAAGATAATACCCACACCGATGGAAAAGTAAACGGTTGAACCGGACAAGAACAGATTGATCAAATAATAAAGCATTGGTACTAAAACTATCACTGCCCAGAAAACTGTATGTATGAAAGTGTAAGGTCTCCTTTTTATTTCGAAACAATCTGTTCTGGGAACGCCACTCGTGGCGAAGAAGTCACCAGTTTTTGTGAAACTTTCCGCCATACGATCCTGGAGAAAAGCAGGAAACAAAAGTTATTTTAAATTTATATATCTACATACATACAGTGGGTGTACAAAGTGTTTGTATACTTTTTAAAATGAAATAACTTTTTCGTAATTGAACCAAACGACCTGATTTTTTATAATTAATTAGAAGCATTAGTTCAAGAAATGATATGCAAAAAAGATTTTCCAAAAAATTATTATTTACAAGGTTACATCCAAAAATAAAACAGGCATTTTTTTAAAGTTTTTTATTTGAACCCTTAATGAAAATATAAAAATTTATGTTTTGTACTGAAAATTTCATCGGAATCGGTTGACGTGTAAAACTACGAATTTTCCCATTTTTAACCGCTTAAAGCTCGCGTGTATGTTAATCGATTTCGATGAAATTTTCAGTATGTGTGTAACAAACATAGATCTACAAAATGTATATTTTAAATTTTCATTAAGGGTCCTAATAAAAAAATTAAAAGAAATGCTCTTTTCATTTTTGTATACAACCTTGTAAATTGTAATTTTTAGAAAATCTTTTTTGCAGATCACTTTGCTAAACTAATTCTTCTAATTGACGATAAAAAATCAGGTAGTCTGGTACAATTATAAAAATGTTATTCCATTTTAAAAAGTATATAAACACTTTGTACACCCACTGTATGTCAAAATTAATTGAAAGGGACAATGCAACGCTGTACCTTTGTTTGGTAAAGCTTGTAAAGCCATTCAGCTGCGGCTTCATCAGTTTCTGGCACATCCTCTAAAGGAATCCTTTGTATGTACAAATAAGCAACAACTCGTTTGCCCAGCAATAAATTTGTAATCGTTGGCTTTACTGGATCGTCGGGTTTAAAATTTACTTGTACATTATAGATTGCTGGTATTTTGCCTCGCATGTGTGATACGCTCGCTGTGAAACCTTTTGTTCGTGGAGTTAAATGGTATTTTAATACTGGAAGACCCTTCTCTCGAGCAAATTTCTGACTTGCTTCTGCCTTCTTTGCCGTAAAACGTGTTCCTTCAGCGTTCAAAAGTAACTACACAAATAATTCATAGAAACTGTCATGTAAAATATCAATGATTGAAGAGCATTTAATAATACGCAAGCTTAACTTAAAAAGACGAGAAATATTACCCATATAACATCAGGATGATTTGCAAGTTCATCAATTTGAGTACCAATTATTTGTTTATCCTTTTCCCAATTTCTTTCTAGGAATATATTTTCTGCAAATTTCCATGCCCAACCTAATGTTGGAATATACTGTATTGATTTCTTGGCATACGCTTTGCAATTCTGAAATGTGCATACATTATATAATCGAGGAAGCTACTTATACAGCTTGTCAAAATGTATGTATTACTTTCTAACTGATCATACATACACCAAGCACTCCAAGTCGTTCACAAAAACTCCATCCGATAAGCCAATCTATTTCATAGCTATGATTCATTAATAAATATCCATGTTCTTTCCCATAATATTTTTCAAACTCTTTCTTATCTATGTACATTATTATACCTGTCCCAGACCACCAGTCTGTCATAAATACCAATTCTAAAAATGTAATTCAAATTTAGTAGATGCATTTCACCATTGTCGGTACTATTCTGTCTAGACTAAATGCAATATAATTATAAATGAAATTGCAGAACGAAATCATTGAACTGGCTTGTGTATTTAAAAGATCTAATTATATGTTTTGAACTCCAAATTCATCCTTTTGCAAGTCAAATTCAACCTTATGCAAATCAATTTCACTATTTTGTAAATCAAATTCACCCTTTCGCAAATCAATTTCACTCTTAAATAAATATTATATGTACATCTTTGCAATAGATAAAATTTTGAAATTCTTAATAATTAATTTACATTTGATTTTTTTAATGAAAACTTGCTTAAAAATACTTTCTTTGTAGAAAGTTGAGATTGATTTGCAAAAGGTTAAAATTGATTTGTAAAAGGTTGGTAATTACTTTGCAAACGGGTGCAACTGATTTGCAAAAGGGTGTGTTTGACTCACGAAATGGTGAATTTGGAGTAAAAAAACTTGTAAACATAATTTTGAAAATCATGTATGAAACAGGAAATATTAACTTACGGCTATAAAATGTATAGCAGAGATAGTAGTTAATCTTCCGATAAAAATATTTGGAGAAAGGTCTAAGACCAAAGTATAAAAGACATTGGAAGAAATTGATTATCAATCCTGATGTAAAAAATGTTATAGCAAACATCAGGTGAATAACTGTAGACTGCTTTAAGATTGATAGCATTCCCATCTTCTGAAATTTCTTATCTGTGCGTTTAATAAAGCAAAAATATATGTGTCTATCTATATATCAGTTGAAGATTTGAAAGTGTTTTGTGCCTGGAACAAACAAAATTAATTTGAGGATTATAAATACCAGCATCGTAGTATATTCTATAGAAATATAACTCCAATTCAGGTAATATTATTCTAATAACTATTAATTTCGTTATATCTTATATTTTAAGAATACAAAAAAACCAAGTTGTTTAATCAAAACCTTTATGGATATCTTTTGTATATAATTAAAATAAAATATAAATAGACGATGACAGATAAACATATGTAAATGAATGTTTGTCTGCTTAAATATTATCTTTACATACTTTTAATTATACTCTCAAGATTATGTTAGAACTAATATATTCGAACTATTAACATATATTTAAATCATTGATAAAAAACTGTCAACGAGACAAGTCAAATTTAAATTTCAGTACTTATCAAGTAATTTAAGTAATTACAAAAGAAATAAAGAAAATATATTTTACTAAAGTGCATGTTAACAAATTAACTTTTTTACTACAAATCTAAATATGACAGTATCTATGTATTATAAATACAAGGGGTCAGGAATAATGTTTTACAAAAGTCAATAGGTAGGAATAATTAAGTTTTTTTATTAACTCATTATTTTCATCTTATATCACACCACTTATATAAACATCAGTTTAAAAATATATTTTAAAATTCTTAATAGATAACACACTTGATATTGGGTATTGATAGTTACAAAAAAGTGAATACAATTCCCTTTCTACAATAAGTGTGTATGTAAGTTATTACATATGAGCCTGGACAATGTAATACTAATTACCTACATATGATGATGCGAGTTTTATTAGATAAAAATATATACGAACGAGAACTAGTGGTATTCATTAAATACATTAACTATTTTATTATTTACTTAATTCTTTGAGATATATAATGTATATATATCTTATCATAAAATGATTCACTTCGATTTATTGAAGTTTATCTCATCGTTTTCGTTTTCACTATATCGAAATGAATTACACTTCCTAACCTGCTCCCAAACGAGAAGAAAGTGACTACGACAATGGTTTACTTTTGAATGAGATGTGTTATAAAACTATTATTCTACAATTGTTGCCCATAATCATAAAAGTACAATATCCTTTCGAAGAAAAACAACAGAGTTTATGTATTAGAAAATCAATTGAAAATTAAGTAGAATTGTTCAATGGTGTGCCAAAATCAGCTAAGTTAAACAAAAATATTTTTAAAGGGCTATATGAAATCCTACAGACTATTTTCAAAACAGTTTATACTTTTCAACATTCATAAATAAAAGTATCGAAGCAAGTCATAAGTCTTCCAGAAAAAGTAAACTCACCCGTCTCAAATCATTTCTACACTATCCTTCCTACAATCAACGCTTTTGTAAGGAAATTGCTGGGTTATACGTCAGACGAAAACTGTTGCCGAGAGAATTATTATTACACACTACTCTCTCTCCAGATTCCACAGTCACAGTGTCGCCGCGCTTTGGGCGGCTTTGGCGACCTCTTCGGCTCGGCATCACATTTCTATTCCCACTATTCTATTTCACACTTAGCAATGCGCAGGCTTCCGAGAAAGAGAAGAAGCGGTATAAAAGTGAGATAAAAACAAACCAAGCAAACCTTGGACCACATACAGGGTGTCTCAAAATTCCTTCAACACCAGAAAATTTGAGAGGGTATCGATTGGACACAGTACAATTGCTCACTTAGCTATTGGGCACATATCTTTTGTAAACAGCATCAGTGGACAATGAAGGCAGTGTTCCGATTGAGCCATTTTTTTCGGACATGCGCGGCCAAAACATTAGCGTATCTACGAGAACGCAGCAGAGCGGCCAGAATCCTGACGCCTCGAGGCAGTTATATTGACGGAAGTGTACCGGTAATATTGGTGGGGGGAGAGTTCCGTCTTGAAATTTAATTCTTAACGTTTTAAGGGTAGCTTAACTCCTTACCTTTTCGTATGTATACACTAATGAATTTTTAAAACTGCGGGGTACTCAAGTTACCCGATTTCATCAAAAAGGTTACGTTACTGAGACTGAAATTGCCGCGCATGCGCGAAAAAAAGATGGCTCAATCGGAACACTGCATGAAGGCAGTGATGGTATATTCGTGGGCCGTTTCCCTTAACTGCTGGTTTTATTCTAAAAAAGATATCAAAGAGAAATTTGGACCAAATTTTTTTTGAAAAATCGGGTTTAATGATGTAACACATAGAAATATAGTTTGTATTTTTTAAATGTTTTCGATAGCTGGATAAGATGGTCAAAAGTGCTCATCCAAATTGATTTTTACTCACGTCAAGTTCAACAGAAAATTATGAAAAAATTCATGAATATTCTATCTAATAGCATACGCGACTGACATTTTTTGCAAAATTTTTTCTTGTAAAATCGATTTTTAAACATTATCTGAAAACATAAAATTGCCGATTTTATATCAAAGTCTTCAATTGACCACATTTATATTATTACGTTAATTGTGTCTTATCCTGATTATTAATGTGTATTTTTTCAGATTTCTCGGATTATGAAAACACGTTTTAAAAAATTGTAAAGCTCCAAACATTCGAAGAAAATGCATATTAAGTATTGAAGTTTTGGAGACATCAGTCAAAAGAAACACAGTTAAAGTTATGATTGCTAAGTACAGAATGAAATTTTTATGTGACCACAAACTTATTTGCTTTTTCTAAATTGTCCTTTACACTTCTGGTCCTTGTATTCAATTATATTTGTTTCTTCTTCAAAGAAATCGTTGATATAGGAACGCAGGGAACCAGCTGCAGCGGAATTTTCGAATAACTCAATGCAAGGACCAGAAGCGTAAAGGACAATTTAGAAAAAGCAAATAAGTTTCTGGTCGTGGAGTTAAATGGTATTTTAATACTGAAAGACCCTTCTCTCGAGCAAATTTCTGACTTGCTTCTGCCTTCTGCCTTCTTGTCTCTGCAGTCCTTGTATTTAATAATATTTGTTTCTTCTTCGAATATAGGAACGCAGGGAACCAGCTGTAGCGGAATTTTCGAATAACTCGAAACAAGGACCAGAAGCGTAAAGGACAATTTAGAAAAAGCAAATAAGTTTGTGGGCACATAAAAATTTCATTCTGTACTTTGCAATCGTAACTTTTAACTGTGTTTCTTTTGACTGATGTCTCCAAAACTTCAATACTTAATATGCATTCTCTTCGAATGTTTGGAGCTTTACAATTTTTTAAAACGTGTTTTCATAATCCGGGAAATCTGAAAAAATACACATTAATAATCAGGATAAGACACAATTAACGTAATAATATAAATGTGGTCAATTGAAGACTGATATAAAATCAGCAATTTTATGTTTTCAGATAATGTTTAAAAATCGATTTTACAAGAAAAAATTTTGCAAAAAATGTCAGTCGCGTATGCTATTAGATAGAATATTCATGAATTTTTTTATAATTTTCTGTTGAACTTGACGTGAGTAAAAATCAATTTGGATGAGCACTTTTGACCATCTTATCCAGCTATCGAAAACATTTAAAAAATACAAACTATATTTCTATGTGTTACATCATTAAACCCGATTTTTTAAAAAAAATTTGGTCCAAATTTCTCTTTGATATCTTTTTTAGATCAAATGTCATAGCAAAATAAGCGCCGCGCCATGCCGAGATTCAAATGCGCGCTGTCTCCAGATCCCGACTTTCCGACTTAGGCAAACTCAGGCTTTCGAAACTTCGGTAACGTGGAAATCGAAGGAACGTGTTGGCGGCGTTGGCGTCGATCAGTCGACCAGGTAATTCACACGGACAGAGCAGAGAGCTTGTGTTTGTAGCGCGCGCGCAGCTGGGCAGGCACCAATACGTGCAGCGTGATCGACAATACGTGAGCGGGTAGGTCAGGGAAGGGGAAACCAGCAGTTGAGGGGAATGGCTGGGAATGGCCCACGGCCCACGAATATACTGGAATATACCATCAGAGAGTATATGAGAGTGCTCACGCCCGGGATTTGCCCGTGCCCATTATAGTGCTGCCCCCTAGTCTCAGTGCTTAGCCTGGATCAGCTCCTACATCGACTTTTCTACCCCGGACAAGAACCTACATCGACTTTTTGTTTCTGGCAAGAGCCTAAGCGAGTCGCTGTCAGCTACTCTCACACCGGACGAGATTCTACATCAACTTTGGCCATGATCAGAACGTTCAGTGTATATTCTTTGCTTCCATTTGCTTCGCAGCACCCGTATTATGTTCCCTTACGATCAAACAATTTTTACCTAAATGTTTTTTTCCAATTTTCGTCTCTCTCTCTCTCTCTTTCATGAAATGAAGGAAATATTCTATATTAAATTATTTATGCAGTTATCTGCAAAAAATAATTATTCAATTAGGGTCAAATAAAAGGAACAATTACAGAAGTAGACACGTTATACGGAATAAATAATTTTATTTAAACAAGAAAGATCAGACAACATTTTAGATCGACTTCTAACAAATTAGAAAATGTATAAGGTACTATTTAGTAATTATTGATAGGAATGCAATAACAATTAACTAGGCGAATGCCGATGAAGTATAAACCTTTTGGCAGGCAGCTATGACAGCGACGACTATGCAAATAGGAAAATGCATTTTATTATTCACTTCGAAGGTCTTTTTTACTTTATTTAAATATAATGTATTTAAATCTACTAAAAAACACGGATTATTTATGTTTGTTTAAACAATTTTATATGCCCAAAAAATTCGGTTTATAAATTGTTTATGGACATTTATACTTTGTTTCAAAAATTGTATTTGTTTAAATAATTTAATTTACAACCATTAGACGCAGCTCGAAAATCTATCGAGTTTGGTATCATTCTAATCAGAAGAACGCCGCGAAATCTGCTGACATGATTCCGTGAAATTATTATGTGAAATAACAAGTCCAGCAATTGCATTTTGGCCGTCTCATACTGATATACCTGGCTGGCTGTAGAGTTGCCCGGCCGTGTTTATTGCACCACTAGGCCGCGGCCACAAAGCCATTGTCGCCTAGGCACCTCGTCGCCCCAGTAGAAAATAAGGAAAAGGATCTTCTAGAAGTCTACGGATCCTTTCGCGAGTACATTCACGATTACAACAACCAAGCACAGCTCGAAAGTCTATCGAGTTTGGTCTCATTCTAATCAGAAGAACGCCGCGAAATCTGCTGACATGACTCCGTGAAATAATTATGTGAAATAACAAAGTCCAGCAATTGCATTTTTGCCAACTCGTACCGATATACCTGACTGACCGTCGGGTTGCCCGGTCGTGTTTATTGCACCACTTGGCCGCGGCCACGGAGCGGTCAGAGCCGAACTTGAGAGGTCTCGGTCGTCGAGAAATGTAAACATAGCTAATCCAAATTTCCAACTTCCTTATTTTTCATTATTTTTTTAGGAGACTGCGATTACCATATTTGTGGCATTTTTCTAATGCAAAATGATACCAAACATGGTATATTTCCGATGATATTTAGTTGTGTAATAGACAGTTAAAGTTTCGGGCGCGAGCAAGGATAGCGTATGGGAAAGAAAGAAACGCAGAGAGTCCTAGTCGCCAGCACATTTCAATGGCTCGCCGGCAACTGTCCTTCCTTGCGCCCGAAACTTTGATTGTCTATTACACAACTAAATATCATCGGAAATATACCATGTTTGGTATCATTTTGCATTAGAAAAATGCCACAAATATGGTAATCGCAGTCTCCTAAAAAAATAATGAAAAATAAGGAAGTTGGAAATTTGGATTAGCTATGTTTACATTTCTCGACGACCGAGACCTCTCAAGTTCGGCTCTGACCGCTCCGTGGCCGCGGCCAAGTGGTGCAATAAACACGACCGGGCAACCCGACGGTCAGTCAGGTATATCGGTACGAGTTGGCAAAAATGCAATTGCTGGACTTTGTTATTTCACATAATTATTTCACGGAGTCATGTCAGCAGATTTCGCGGCGTTCTTCTGATTAGAATGAGACCAAACTCGATAGACTTTCGAGCTGTGCTTGGTTGTTGTAATCGTGAATGTACTCGCGAAAGGATCCGTAGACTTCTAGAAGATCCTTTTCCTTATTTTCTACTGGGGCGACGAGGTGCCTAGGCGACAATGGCTTTGTGGCCGCGGCCTAGTGGTGCAATAAACACGGCCGGGCAACTCTACAGCCAGCCAGGTATATCAGTATGAGACGGCCAAAATGCAATTGCTGGACTTGTTATTTCACATAATAATTTCACGGAATCATGTCAGCAGATTTCGCGGCGTTCTTCTGATTAGAATGATACCAAACTCGATAGATTTTCGAGCTGCGTCTAATGGTTGTAAATTAAATTATTTAAACAAATACAATTTTTGAAACAAAGTATAAATGTCCATAAACAATTTATAAACCGAATTTTTTGGGCATATAAAATTGTTTAAACAAACATAAATAATCCGTGTTTTTTAGTAGATTTAAATACATTATATTTAAATAAAGTAAAAAAGACCTTCGAAGTGAATAATAAAATGCATTTTCCTATTTGCATAGTCGTCGCTGTCATAGCTGCCTGCCAAAAGGTTTATACTTCATCGGCATTCGCCTAGTTAATTGTTATTGCATTCCTATCAATAATTACTAAATAGTACCTTATACATTTTCTAATTTGTTGGAAGTCGATCTAAAATGTTGTCTGATCTTTCTTGTTTAAATAAAATTATTTATTCCGTATAACGTGTCTACTTCTGTAATTGTTCCTTTTATTTGACCCTAATTGAATAATTATTTTTTGCAGATAACTGCATAAATAATTTAATATAGAATATTTCCTTCATTTCATGAAAGAGAGAGAGAGAGAGAGACGAAAATTGGAAAAAAACATTTAGGTAAAAATTGTTTGATCGTAAGGGAACATAATACGGGTGCTGCGAAGCAAATGGAAGCAAAGAATATACACTGAACGTTCTGATCATGGCCAAAGTTGATGTAGAATCTCGTCCGGTGTGAGAGTAGCTGACAGCGACTAACAGCGACTCGCTGTGGGCTCTTGCCAGAAACAAAAAGTCGATGTAGGTTCTTGTCCGAGCTAGAAAAGTCGATGTAGGAGCTGATCCGGACTAAACTCGATTGGCAGCCAAAAGTGGCACGGGCAAATCCCGGGCGTGAGCACTCTCATATACTCTCTGATACCATCAATGCAATGCAGGGGGAGAAAACTCTTATGTACGACCTTGGACTGCTTATTTAACTAAAGGGTACTTGCCTAGATGGCGCCACGATCACAGCACATCACGTGATTAAATGTGATTGGACATGACATGACCGAGTTCCCTGGCGCTATTGGGCGCAATTTGGCGCTAATATTTGACTATTGCCGCCAAAATTAACCGTCAACTGTCAATCACTGTCTCTATCAGTTACCGTCCATGCTGTGCCAATATATTGTTCAATATTGTTCAATATATTGAGTGATTGTGTAGACAGTTGTGAGAGTGTGGACTGTGGACAACTACGGCTGTATTGACGAAGCTTTTTTAATATTATTTTAAATTATAAATTAAAAATTTGAATTATAAGCTCCAAAGAAAGAAGTTTGCTCAGTGTCAAATCAATTTTAGAAGTAATTTTTTAAAATTGAGCGACACTTAGCACTCATTTTGGAGCTTATTTTTCGAATTTTGTGCATAAATTATAAAATTTTTTAAGTTTGTTTTCAGAATAGCAGATAGTGAGGAGCAACGGAGTGCAGCAGCAAGAAGAAAAAGTGAAACAAGTGTATAAAAACATTTAAGTGCACAAAAGACATAAAGTGCAGAACATTTGGACATTAAAACTGGTAGAACAAAATGGTGAAGTCTTGTTGTGTTCCCCAGTGTTCGTCGGGTGTGACCATCCGAGCGCATTACTTTCCCAAGGATGTGAAGCAATCAGATTCTTGGGCTAGTAAAATTCAGTGTCCTGTGATTCATAAATTAACAAGCACTGAAAGGCGCAAGTACAGGGTGTGTCGCAAGCACTTCGAAGCAACTTCCTACCTGTGCTTTGCCCAGCGAAGCAAATTAAAAAATGATGCAATTCCAACTTTGCATTTGCCAGTGCAAAGCTATGAAACGGAATATGCACATGAAGATATGGAAGCAGAAGAATGTCCAGCCTCTGCTACACCGCTGGGAAATGAAGACGGTCCAAGTACATCAACGGGACAGTGTTCAATGCTACAGGAGAGCCGAAGTGTAATGCTGCGGGAAAACGTTAAAAAGTGTCAATTGGCCCCAAAAGCAGCTAAATTGTACAGCGTTATTAATTATTAATTATGTATTATTATGTATTATTGTATACACATTATTGTATGATGTATGATGCATGATGTATGATGTATGGTGCATGATTTATGATGTATGATGTATGATGCATGGTGTATGATGTATTATGATTTATGTATTATTATGTATTACTATGTATCATTATGTATTATTATGCATTATGTATTATTATGTACATCATATACGTATATACATATAATAAAAAATTTTTTAAATAAAATATTTGTTCAAAATATATTATATCCTTTTATTTCGAATTTTAAAGCAAGCGGTATAGAATCGTATAGCTATATATATATATATATATACATATATATATAGGTTTTAGTTTGAGGGTACTTGCGTAGATGGCACCGCTGAAGTCCATGGTCCACATATTATACATGGGAGTTTACCCTCCCTGATGCAATGAAAGATCGGACACATCCAATTGGGCACAAGTAGGATTGGACACGTCTCTATTGCACACAGTACCTTTGAACACAAATGTACCGAGACCAAATGAAATTAATGGTTTTGGAGTGTCATAAATTTTTGGTTATAGTTTTACTCGAAATATATTTTCGATAATTTCTATTAAAATATAAAGATTACGATAGAAGTGTACATTAATTAAATGTAAATATAATACGTGCAATGAAATGCGTTAATTATTTCATTTTTGAAATTAATCTTATTGTGAATTAAAATAGTTACAGCGAAGAGTGAAGTACTGCATAATTCTACGACTGTGTAGAATTGTTTTCACAGCTCCTGAATAATTCAGTATGAAAGAGATAAATTAGATAAGTATTTTTTACTGATAAAGTATTGGGATTTTTGTAAGGAATGAATACAATACTTTGTGTTTTTTAAATTTATCTTTTACAGGTTGTGTACGCAGCAGAATCAGTAGTTGAACTACTTCAATTTCAACATTGTCAGATCCTTATTATGCCAAGAAAATGTGTTAGCGATGGGTAACATGCAACTAGTGATCTTGAAAACTATATACAGGGTGTTCAGGCTATTACTAGCCAGCATTTTTTGTGTAAATAGTAAATATTTAAAAAAAATGATGGAGGAAAAAGTATTACTGTTTTTTATGTGCAACACAATGACATATGCATTTTTGTTTTATTTACATTATTTTGATAGAACTGAAAGTGACCTTCAATTTTTTAAATGGAATGAGGTATTTTTTAATACGTCAATCGATACAGCTGGACATTCGTAATAAACAAGTACTAACCTATGTATGTCGAAAAGTTAGTCGTTCAGTAGATATTTCAATGTAAAAAATATAAAAATATCATTACTGCCGTACTAAGACGTTAGCGTTTACTTACTAGTGTAGTACGACAGTAGTGGTATTTTATGTTTTTTATATTGAAATATCTTCTGAACGATTAACTTTTCAACATACATAGGTTAGTACTTTTTTATTACGAATGTCCAGCTGCATCGATTGACGTATTAAAAAATACCTCATTCCATTTAAAAAATTGAAGGTCACCTTCAGTTCTATCAAAATAATGTAAATAAAACAAAAATGCATATGTCATTGTGTTGCACATAAAAAACAGTAATACTTTTTCCTCCATCATTTTTTTCTAATATTTACTATTTACACAAAAAATGCTGGCTAGTAATAGCCTGAACACCCTGTATACTTAGATAAAAAGAGCTTTAATAATCTAACTTTATACATTGATCGTGCCTTATATTATATAATTTGTTTTAAAACAGTTAATCAGCGTGTCATGTCACGACAGCTTTTAGAATAATAAATGTAAATACAGATTGAATTTCTCCAATCAGATGTACTTGGTTTGTTTTAGATACATATTTCGTTTTCTTTTTAATTTTAACTATATAATATACCTTGAAAAGTAACTCTGTGGTTAAGTTTTAATTAATGTATTTTAAATTATTAAATAATTGTTCTCAACCTTGCTGGAAACTTTTCAATGTATGAAATAAGTAGAGGAAAGATTAAGTAAGCAGTGCTTTGTAGAATTCATATATATTCGAAGAATTATAATATGTAGATATGTATACAAGTTTCCACAAGAATACAAAAATGGAAATATTATTATTATTATTATTTATTATAAACGGACTGACGTCCTTTTACAAAACTGTTTACAATAACAAAGGAGAATAAGAAAAAAACAAAAGAATATAAGATATATAAAATTACTCATTTAACAACAAAGAAGGGACATGCACAATCGACCTGGTACCATCATGCAATCCTGCGTAGTTGTATTTGAAAATTTAATAAAGAGTTGATGAAAAAATCAACACGATTATAGATAGTGCAAGATTTTGCAATAATGCGATTTATTGGATGAATTAGTCCATAATTAGATTTCGCTTTATGTGTTTGAAAGCCCGTTCTTGTTCTCAGTTCACGTTCCGGTACATAAAAATTGATTTGCTCAAGTAGAACAAAGGAACATTCAACATGATTATTAATTAAATTGAAAATAAAGCTCTGGTCGGATATTGTTCTTCGAATAGATAATGGTTCCAGATTCATTTCAGTTATTATTGCGGAGTAATCATGATCAGAGATTGACATTGGATTATTTAGCTTAAATGAACAAAATCTGAGGAATTTTGATCTCTCTCTAGCATGATTTCGTACTTGGAAGTTTTCGGAGACCACGTAATTGATGCATATCCTAATAGTGGACAGATGAGGGAAATATATAGCAATCTAAGTGTGTGGATTGAATGAAAGTCAGTGGAGAAACGAAGTATGAAAATGAGTGTTTTAGAGGCTGAGTTAACAATATAATAAATATGGTTGAAAAAGTTTAAGGTAGAGGAGAAATGAATTCCTACATCCGTTACCTCATTTATTGAGGAGAGAATACTGCCATTTAGATGGTAAGGATGTATGAAAGGTACAGAGCGACGGGACGACCGCATTACATGACATTTCTTAATGTTGAGTTCCATTCCATTCATAAGACACCAGTTGCTGAAACGATCAAGGTCTGCCTGTAATCTGGAGGTATCATCATAGGACGAGATGTTGCTGAAGATTTTTAAATCGTCAACAAATAGGAGGTATTTACAATGTTGAAAAACAGTAGTCAAGTCATTTATGAAAATTACAAATAATAGAGGACCCAGGTGGGAGCCTTGGGGTACGCCTGATGGAACATGTATTGGGGATGATAGACAATCGCGTATACGTATAACTTGAAAACGGTTTGTAAGGTAACTTCCTAGTCATGCCAAAAGATTACCCTTGCAACCGAATACTGCAAGCTTTTCAATTAAAAGAGAATGATTTACCGTGTCAAAAGCCTTCCTGAAGTCTGTAAACTTGAAATATAGTAAACTTGACTCTAAACAGTTCTGTTTTTTTCTTTTTATGTTTCATAAAGGTTTTTTTTATTGATAAGTACTTGTTTATAAAGTAAACAATTTGTATCGTGGAATTTGAATGGGGTGTAAACATTGGTCTTTGTTCCACTGCTGTGAATGAGAAATATAAATGCTGATTTAAAGATTATTATTTATATGTTAATTTTCTAATAACAGGAGCTACATTTTTTATCATTTAATAGATAAACTCAAAGTAGCCTGTTCAAAATTGATGTATGCTGATTTTACTATGTACTAGTTTCTATTATGTGACATACATAGTATTCTACACAGTCTTCTATGGAATATATATAAAATATTTGCTTTTATTCGTCTTGCAAATTGTACGCGACTTATATTTAAAAAATATTTCGTTTTTCAGATGTGTCAGACACATACCATGCGCACTCTAGCATGTTTATGCAGATAATTGATCAAGTATAATTACATGTTCGTGGTGTGAAAAGATTTGTTGTTATATTTGTTTTTACAACAGATTTCATGTGTTAGAACATGAAAAAAATTGGGTAGATACTATATCTGAATGTGTCACCCTTTTTTCATTGAGTCATAATTCTAGAACTATTAGAGCGATGAAAATGAGTTTTTGGAAACTTGTAGTGAAAACAGGAGTATCTACTAAAAATGTTTTTTTCACCATTTCTTTTGCAATTGTTTTAAACAAATGCCGAATTTTCATAGCGGTGTAGCAACTGTAGCTACTTTCAGTTTTGTGAACTTTCTCACTATTGCGAAGTTGCTTGTAACAACTGTAGCTACCTTCAGACGTGTGAACTTTCTCACTATTGTGAAGTTGTTATTTAAATTATTTCGTTTTAAAAAATTTGGGTTATCCATTAATGTTGCTAAAAGTAAATTTGCTCAAGATGAAGTGGAATATCTTGGATATACTGTTAATCGTTTTGGAATACGTCCTTTGGACAACAGAGTTAAAGCTATAATTGATTTCAAGAAACCAAATTGTTATTTATATAGCAGAGTTTTTTAATAACAAAGAAACAAGGATCCTTTGGATCCATACAGATTCACACGAGACTCTTACACACGCTTATGTATCGCAGAAGACAGCGAGAGAGAAGAAAAAAAGAAACGGTGACGCGAACAACGCCGTTGCAACAGCGCCACGCACGCATCGCACACGAAACACAGACCGGCGCGAAAATACGCAAAGAGATCCATGAAACCTAACAAGACAACACTCCCACTTTTCATGGACTCTTTCTCACTGACTCGCTCGCACCTACGCAAACTTCAGTACTCATTACCAACAAAAACTACATCCTCAACATTTTTCCTTTTCGATGTTACATTCAGCAAACCGCGATTACAATAGAACTTCTCTCTCAATAACGGCTTGGTGAAGATATCAGCTTGTTGCTCATCAGTCGGTACATATCGTAAATCAAAGAAACCTTCCCGATACTTTTCACGCGCAAAATGATATTTCACGTCAATGTGCTTTGACCGTTTGTGAAACTCTGGATTCTTGAGGAGCTTTATTGCGCTTTGGTTATCCATCATCAGCTGCGGCTTGTTTATTCTTCCACCAGTTATCTCTATTACCAGTCGATCCAACCAGATCAACTCTTTGATTGCCTGTGCTGCAGCTACAAACTCCGACTCTGTTGTAGATAGGGCAACCGTCTTTTGTTTCTGTGAACACCATGAAATTGTGCTATCACCTAATTTAAAAACATAACCTGAAGTTGACCTGCGAGTCTCAAGATCTCCCGCATAGTCAGCATCGCTGAAAACAATCAGATTCAATTCAGTATTCGCCTTAAACAACAAACCATAACCAGCCGTTCCCTTTAAATATTTTAGGATCCTTTTTACGGCATTCCAATGAATCCTGTCAGGAGACTCAAGGTGCTGGCTGACCGTACTTAACGCAAAAGCGATGTCAGGCCTTGTGCATACCCCCAGGTACATAAGAGACCCGACTGCCTCCCTGTATGGAGCTCGAACGCACTCGGAATTTTGTCTTCCATGGGCTAGTACGCTCAGTTTCTGATGTCTGTCCATTGGCACGGCTACTGGATTAGCCTCGCTCATGTTAAACCGCTCCAAGATCCGATTAACATAACCATGTTGATGTAAGAGGAGGGATCCGTCACAATTACGCTCAATCTGCATACCTAAAAACAGACTTAAAACACCTGTAGTTACACAAAATTCCTTTTTTAACTCAGCCAGCAACGCAACAGCAACATCGCAATTAGACGCTGCTATTAACCCATCGTCTATGTAAATGGCTATAATAAGTGTTTTTTCTTTATTCGAGAAAACACATGGATCTGAGTTTGTAGCCTTTAATTTGTAACCCAACAAGAACTTATTGTTAGTGAAACGTTCGTGCCAACATCTAGAAGCCTGTTTCAACCCGTACAGGCTTCTATTAAGTTTGCAGACATTATCTGTCCTATCTTCATAGCCCCTTGGTTGACGCATGTAAATAGTTTCTTCCAATTTTCCATTAAGAAAAGCAGTCTTAATGTCAAACTGTTCCAGAATCATCCCTCTTGACGCGGCCAGCGCCAAGATGATTCGTATTGAATCAAATTTTACAACAGGGCTAAAGGTCTCATGATAATCGACTCCATGCCTTTGCGAATATCCCTTCGCAACCAATCTTGCCTTGAACCTGTCGACACTTCCATCAGGTTTCCTTTTCAACTTAAATACCCAACGGTTCTCAATCAGCTTCATGGATTCTTGAGGCTTAATCAAACTCCATGTATTATTGTCTTTTAACGATTTTATCTCCTCATCCATTGCTCGACTCCATTGATTCGCATGTGAGCTTGTAACCGCTTCCTCATAGCTCCATGGTTCTTCACTTTCTGCTAAGAAGACCGAGTTAACACTGGGTGGAGATCTGTATCTACTCGGTTTTCTTATCTCGCTTCTATTTCGTAGAGTACGAACAACAGTCGTATCTCTCGAGGGCTCTGTTTCTGTCCCTGCTTCGACATTTTCGTTATCCAGCTCCTCTTCATTACTCGAGAGCGTTTGGGTTCCTTCAGCTTGTGGCACACATAACTGCGGGTTGAGCACCTCAACAACGTTCTCCAGAGGGCCTATGATTTGTGAATCATTACTCTGATCTCCATCTTCTGAGAGCGTTGCGCCATTTTCATTTTCTGTAAAAATGACATCTCTCTTCACATCTACCTTATTTGTTTCTGGGTACCAGATTCTAAAACCTTTTACATTTAGATCATAACCGACGAAAATTCCTTTTTCAGCTTTGGAATCCAGCTTTCTTCGTTTCTCCTTCGGTATGTGCGTATAAGCAACTGTTCCAAAGACAGCCAATTTTCCTAATTTGGCTCTCTGCCCAAACCATAGTTCATATGGTGTTTTCAGGATCTGCGGGCTCACACCTGTACAATTGAGTAAATAAACAGCTGTGTTAACAGCCTCAGCCCATAATTTCAAAGGCAACTGTTTTGCATGTAGCATTGCCCTCATCGCCTCAACGATGGTTCGATTTTCTCTCTCGGCAGAGCCATTCTGCTCAGGGGTAAAAACCACGGTCTTTTGATGCTGTATGCCTCGACTCCTTAACATGTTATCAACCATTTGATTAACAAACTCCAGTCCGTTATCTGTTCGCAGAATCTTTATTTCCCTCCCAAACAGATTTCGAGTCATCGTCAGAAAATCTTTCATTTTATCAAAGGTTTCATTTTTTGATCTTAGGAAATAAACAACTCTATAATGGGAATAATCGTCCTTAAACAGCAGAAAATAACGCGATCCATTTATGGAGTTTTCTTGAAGAGGTCCACAGAGGTCTGCATGAATAAGGTGGCCCGGACCCTGAGACTTATTATCACCCTCTTTGCGTTTGGGAAAAGGTAAACGGTGTGATTTACCCAAGACGCAACCTTCACAGAAGAAATCCCGTTCGTCTGCAGAAATGCCCGCGGCTCGTAGATATCGCTTCACATATTCAGCATTTTGGTGTCCAAGTTTCTCGTGCCAAGTCTGCAAACTGTCTCTAGTGGTAACATTAGCTTCGACTCTTGCATTTTGTATCGTCACCTTGAATTGCATTTCGCACAGTTTGTTTTTGCGAACTCCCACTGCAACAATATCTTCTTCCTTCTGAAATCTGCATCCTTCTGCAGTGGACACCTGAAGTAATCCCTTATCCAACGCTGAGCCAGCTGAAAACAGGTTGTGTCTGAGATTTGGAACGTAAAGAACTCTTGACAAGTGCTTTTCTCGCCACTGAGCTCCATCATAGGCTAGGATGTTAATATCTCCCCTGCCTAAAGCTTCGACAGACTCATTCTTTTTTCCCACATTTACCGGAAGAGGTTTCTCAAAATACTTGAGGTTAATAAACCACTTTCTTCGATTTGACATATGATCTGTCGCTCCGGAATCCAGATACCAAATGTCTCCAGCATTCTGAGAATCATTCAAACACAGCGTTGCTTCTGCAACCAGAGCTTGTCCTCTTGGTATCTTGTCATTGTCTTCGTTATCCTGCCTATTCAGTGGGAAATCGCGTAGCCAATGTCCAGGCCTTTTACATTTGAAGCATTTATTTGCCTTACCTTTATTAGAGAACCCTTCTCCTTTGCTACGATAATTATCCTCCTTCCAGTTTGGTTGTTTCTTATTTACAACCTTCATGGCTGTGAAAGCTTCATCAAATTTTTTTCTTGAGCCGAGAATCTTATTTCTTCAATAAGGAGCCTCTCTATCAAATTTGTTAGCACTCGCTGTGGCTGAGGGGTTGACTCCCAGGCAGTGACAAAATGATTGTAAGATACAGGCAATGTCATAAGAATCTTTGTCATGACCATGGAATCCGATATGGGCTCACCCAATTCTTGCAGGCGATGCGCAAGGTCCCTCAACCTAGCCACATGTGCCGCCATATCATCCTTGGGATCTTTTGATATCTGATACCATTTCTGCTGCAACATGTGGATTGAAGTTTCCGAACGTTGCTCATAGAGATTGTGCAGCGCCTGCCACATGTCTCTTGCACTAGTGCAATTCATTATATGCACTAGTTGAGAGTCACTTACAGTTGTGGCAATTACCCTTTGTGCACAGCTATCTCTTTTAATCCAGTCAGCCAACTGTTGCTTCTCTGCTGCTGTAGCACCTTCTACAGGAACCACAGGCCTCTCAAGGCCACCATTTGCAACCAAAATAGCATCCTTATCTCTCAAAAGAACTGTAACCTGAAACTTCCACTGCGCCCAGTTATCAGCGCCCTTCAATTTTGTTATTCTTGTTAATTCCGACTCCATACTTTCCGGCTGTTTCCACTTCTTTGCACGTGGCACGGGGTTAACCTCAATTCGAGAGTCAAGAAAATTTTACACAAGTACATGGGTTGCAACTACATGGGTTGCAAGATATGGAGCTCCAGCTATTATTACTACTGATAGAGGAGCCCAATTTGAGTCGCTACTTTTTCAGTCCTTAACAAAACTTATTGGTAGTCAACGAATTAGGACGACGGCTTATCACCCTCAATCTAATGGAATGGTTGAGCGTTGGCACCGTTCACTCAAGGCAGCTATTAGATGTCATAATACCTCTAATTGGGTAGATGTTCTTCCTATGGTTCTTTTAGGTCTTCGAATCAGTTACAAAGATGATATCAAGGCATCTGCTGCTGAGATGGTTTTTGGCACGATATTGAGAGTTCCAGGAGAATTTTTTGCAATTGAAGATTCTATCAAATGTCCTCAAATTTTTTTGGAGAATTTGCGAGAACATATCCGAACTGTTCGCCCCGCTTCTACGTCTCATCATACTACTCGAAGACCCTTTGTACACAAGAAATTAGAAAATTGTACACATGTTTTTGTTAGGGTAGACAAATCGAAAACATCTCTTGAACTTCCTTATGAAGGTCCTTATCAAATTATAGAAAGAATAACAGATATTCTGTACAAAATTAATTATAAAGGTGTTCCTACCACCATTAATATAGATAGATTAAAACCTGCTTTTATAGAAAATTTTGTAGAAGTTCAAGAATGTTTTAACCTTGATGATGAAATTTTCTTTGATAATTTAAAAATTAATTTCAAGGAAAAATGTAAATCTAAACATAGAGTTAGATTTGAAAGTTAAAATAATTTGTAAATCAAGTTAACTTTTCCAACTTTTAGGGGGGGAGTAATTGTAGCAACTGTAGCTACTTTCAGTTTTGTGAACTTTCTCACTATTGCGAAGTTGCTTGTAACAACTGTAGCTACCTTCAGACGTGTGAACTTTCTCACTATTGTGAAGTTGTTTTTTAAATTATTTTGTTTTAAAAAACAAATGTTTGAAAAAGTTATTTAAAATGTTTAATCGATAAATTGAACTCATTGAAGAAGGGTCGTAGAGTTAAGATTTAAAATTGTTACTTTAAAATAATTTATTTAAATGTTATATGTTACAAATAAAATTAAAAAGTTAATTTCAGTCTTATAAATTTATTTGAGGATCAAATTCAATTATCCCTAGTTATCCTCTAAAGCGGTTCACTTTTTAGAGTTTTTCACAATCATTTGTTTGAATCAATATATTTAAGGTAATTATCGTATTTCTATATTGTTTTCTATAAAATGTGTAATCCTAATTTTACCATTTCGTTAATGTTTTATAATTTTTTACGTGTTTTATTATGGCTGTTTAACATTCATTGTATTGCCGATAATATTCTGTTAACTCAAAGTAATTATATTGTTAATAGATGGAAAAAATCGCAAGGAAAACAAAAAATGCTTTTAATAATGTACACAACAATTATATTTATAACAAAGATTTTCACAATGAAAACATTTATCACTGCAACACTCGAAGAACTACACAATGTTGTGAGGCTGTAATTGACTCTCAGCAATGGTTTTATTAAGTTATTAAAACTCCATAACCACCCTGGGTAAGAATATAATGCTACATAGCATTTGATGATTGAAGAAATGGAGAAGCTGAGTTGGGAGATATTGATCCCATAAAACAAATATTTTATGATGTTTGTAGAAAGTATATTTATGCTTTGCAACGTTGTCCCCGCTCGAGCGACTCTTTAAGGCCGTCGTACAGGGTCAACCCCGAGGTTTTACAGGCGCTGAGACCGGGCCGTGCGCGGCCGCGCGAACACGGTCCCCTCGGGACAAAGCGCTTTTCCGAAGAGGCTCAATCGACACGCAAAACTCTTGTTCGGGTGCCAGGTACTTGAAAGTACCACACGAAACGCGAAGAAGAACCGGGAGTCGGAGAATCCTCCTCGAAGTGAGCCTCTGCGGAACGCGAACGTCCAGGAATTCGGACACAGGAAATAACGGGGACTACCCTCTCGGTAGGGCGGATCACGCAGGTCGAAAGTAATTGAAACGGAAATGGGCTCGATGTCATTTATTGAAAGAATCAATCGTCGATTACAATATGGCGGCCACGTGGCCGCGAATCGGGAGCCCGCGCTCCTTGTACACTAGTGCGAAGGTTGTTCGTTCGTGAAGCGTGTTCTTTGCCCGGCACCGTTCGTTCGCGAAATTACGGTATGTCGGTATTTGTGCGCCTCCGCTGAGGCGGAATTTCGCGAAGCGCAGGTGGACGGCGCGACGGATTATCGGGACTGTCGCGGGAATTTCGCGTCCGATCGCCGACGGGAATCGATTCGCCACGCGCGCTGAATAAACTGCGGTCGTACGAGTCAGAAGGACTCGTAGACTCCGCGTGTTCGCGTGTGAATTCGGACGCCCGGCCGCGGTTTGCGGTTCGGTAATTATCTCGCGACGCTATTCGATTTCCGACGCGACTCCCGAGGAAGACTTCCTACGCGAGGAGGGAAACGAGGCTCTCGCTCAAAGCGTCCTCAAAACGGACGCGAGCCTTAATTCGGGGACGAGGCGAATCCGCGTCGACCTCACACCAAAAATTGACGAGCCAACGCTAATTCGAGATTCGTTCGTGGGATTTTAGACGGGTGTCGGAAATTCTCCACATACGTGTGGTATTTACGTAGTCCAGCGCGACAGTGATCCCGCGATCCGTGTCGACAGGGAGTCTCGATTCTTGTTCCCCCCACTCTATCGGCCCTACCGGAGTTCCGATTGGCACTTACCGCTACACCAGTGTTCCGATTGAATGTGGAATTTCTCGCGCATGCGCGGTGAAAACAGTAGCGTATCTACTATGACGCAGCAGAGCGGCCAGGGCCCCGACGGCTTGTGGCAGTTATATTGGCGGGAGTGTACCGGTATTATTGTTCTCATGATTTTAGAACAATATTTTGTTCGGTTTACCATTTCAATATTTCACATGTGTACACTAGTAAATTTTTAAAAGTCTGCCTGGTGTTAAAGCTACCCGATTTCATCGAAAAGGTTACGTTACTGAGGCTGAAATTGCCGCGCATGCGCGAGAAATTTCGCATTTAATCGGAACACTGCGCTACACGACTAGATGGTCGCAGGATCGTATCCTCGGGCAGGTCCCTGGGCCCCAGACCTGTGTTTTACGCCAAATATTCGCCCTTTCCGGCGAACGGGGAAGAGCCATTCTTAACCCGCAGGAATTCTACCAGCCACCCCCGCCGGGATTAAGTGCGAACGGGGTGAGACGACGGGCGGACCACCCATCAACGATGACCTAGTAGTAGTAGTAGTAGTAGTAAATTATGACCGGGGAGTAGGTGATCGGCACCATCTCCTGTTCCATTTAGGAGAGAGTTGGTGCCTAACGGCACACCAACAGCATAGTCGGTATCATGTGGCGACCGGTCCTCGGCCCCGTAGGGTTGCGAATACCCCTGCTTTCAACCGCCACTCTGCTTTTTATAGCCCGGGCAACTTGCAGGGCGACGATCTACTAATCAGGGAGCGATCATCATTGATGAGAGGCCATTCTACCTAACATGTTTGAGTTTTTGAGCGTTTTACGGCTCGGAGCGTACGTCGGGCCTTGCTCACCTTCAGATCATGCAGGCTTGCCATACCTGCCCATTTGGCCCCACCCTCTTCACCATAGAACCATATTGTGCACCTTTGAGTATTACATCCCTTATCCTACTCTATCCCGGCTGCCCAGGATTCACCCACTCCCTCCCCAGGATTAGGATAGGCTACTCTATGCTTCTACGGGTTACTCAATGTCAAGGGACCGCGCCTTCATGATCGTTGGGGAGAAGTTGTATACTAATGTGTCCAGCCCCCTTGGGTTTGATCCGACTTCGGCGAAATTCAGGTTACGACCCGAATATCGCTTTCATACGGTCTTCACCCTCAGGGACCTTCCACCCTATCTAACATGTATACATCAACTTGGGGTCCGATCCAACTTCCGCGAAATTCCGGTATATGCCGGAATATCACTTCCATTCGGTCATTCCTTGCCGAGCCTGCCGCGTATTGGGGTGGTGGAGGGCTCAAGCCGCACTAGGTTCTATGGCTGATGTTTTGGACGTGACCATCGTCCCCAGGTTACGGCTAGAATGCATCTTAAATTTGTATTCAGCCGTCCCCCATTCAGATTTGTCTCCCCTGTGGTTGATTCCTCTTTTTCATCCCTTATTGTCACCTTACTTACGGGTTATCTGTTCGTATTCCCTCCTGACTATCCCTTTTTCCTACTTTCTATATCTCTGTTGTCTTGTTCTGTTCCTTACTGATTATTCTTTTGCTTTTCCTTTTTCCCGTCCTTATTGTCGACCTTATTGATTTAGTGGCTTAGTCTTTATTTACACATATGTCTTGTTATTCTAATTAACTCCTTACTACCTATTCCTTCAATATGTTCCCGTTGCTTACCTTACTGCTAATCTTACCTCCCTTTATTGATGTTGATACCATGTCCTCATTCCTTACTGACTTTATTAACTTCCCGATTCATAGGGAAGTTACTGTAATTACCCCGAAAATCGAAAATCGATTTTTTAGCAGATCTTCACGTTTCATGGTTATTGAAGTCATTTTAGACTACTTTTATCAAATTGTTAGTATGTGTGTGTGTGTGTGTGTGTGTGTGTGTGTGTGTGCGTATGGCCGTTTTTATGTTATCAAATTTTTCGTTAACGTTTTCTGAAAAAGTAACAATGCGATCAGAATGATGAATGATGCAATCGATGCGCCCCGTCGTAACTTAGAGCTGATTAGATTTTGGTCCATATCGGTCAAGTAGTTTTTTAGATTTTTTAGTTTTTTTAGTTTTTTTCGAAAGAAGTTCATTCAAGAATGCAATTTATACGAGAGGATGGAAATTTTCCACCGAATAAACAAACGTAATTATATATATTTCATTTTTATGTAAAAAAAATTTTTTTAAATTTAACCCTTTGAACGCGAGCGGCGCCGATACGGCGTCCGGCCGATGTTAAGTAGCAACTCGAGCGGTGCCGATACGGCGCCCGGCCGATGTGAAGTGGCAAGGATGCATCTTGGCTATTGTTTTACTAAGTATCACACCAAAACTAATTACAGAGTGTAATATTTATCAAAATTTGTTGTTTTCGACATATAAATGAATAAACTGGTGAAATTCTTTTTTTAAATTTTTTTTAAATTAAATATTTTTGAAGTACCTGTAAAATGTTCACCTAATTTGGCCGAAATCGTCTCGAGTTGCTGGTTCGCGCAAGCGAAAACGGCCTCGAGTTCAAAGGGTTAAAAAAAATTTTTTTTAATTTAAAAAAAACTTTTTTTTTCAATTATGCAACTAATGCTAATGTTACCGCTTACAATAATCAAACTAGCTGGTTATTGTTGCTCGCCCGCTTCGCGAGCTCGCGGGTAGGACTGCTCTTTCGAGAGGGTTAGTGGTACGCATTGCTAGTGGGGCATACAGCTATTAATGTTTTTTTACCCCGAAAATCGAAAATCGAATTTTTAACAGATCTTCACGTTTCATGGTCATTGGATTCATTTTAGACTATTTTTATCAAAATCTCGGTATGTGTGTGTGTGTGTGTGTGTGTGTGCGTGCGCGCGCGTATGTGTGTGTGTCAAATTTTTCGTTAACATTTTCTGAAAAAGTAACAATGCGATCAGAATGATGAATGATGCAATGGATGTGCCTCGTCGTAACTTAGAGCTGATTAGATTTTGGTCCATATTGGTCAAGCAGTTTTTTAGATTTTTTAGTTTTTCTTGAAAGAAGTTCATTCAACAATGCAATTTATAAGAGAGGATGGAAATTTTCCACCAAATAAACAAACGTAATTATATATATTTCATTTTTTTTAAATTATGCAGTTAATGCTAATGTTACCGCTTACAACTAACGAATCGGGAAGTTCTTTGTGTGGCTCGTGGAGAGTCACACACAAAATAAAAAAAAACCATTAATAGCTGTATACCTCACTAGCAATGCGTACCACTAACCCTCTCGCAAGAGCAGTCCTACCCGCGAGCTCGCGAAGCGAGCGAGCAACAACAACCCCATCCGCGAGCTCGCGAAGCGAGCGAGCAACAATAACCAGCTAGTTTATTATTACTTCGACCTTATTTCCTCTCATTTGTATTATTATTATTATTATTATTATTATTATATCCTTTCTCTTTTTTTTGGACCTTACTTCTCCCTATTGTTGTTGTGTTTTGTTTGTGTTGTGTTTTTTTAAATATATTTTTATATATATTTTTTTTAATATATATTTCTATTTCATTTTATTATTATTATTTTTTTTTTTATTTATTTATTTTTTTTTAAATTTATATTTTTTTAAAATTATTTTTCCACCTTATTTCTCCCTTACTTCTCCCTACTAATATTTGTTAATGTTGTGTATGTTTTGTTTTTTTTCCCTTACTTTACTTCCCTTTACTTGCTTCCTTAATTTACCCGCCCCCTTTAGAGGCTAGATTGTGGAGGAGTCCCATCTCCTTATTCTCTCAACATGCTCAGCTATCCCTTTTTCCTGTTTTCCTTTTTTATTCATTATATTTTTTTTTATATATATGTATATATATTTTTTTTCTTTCCGAGCCCTTCTTGAGGCTATGTTGCGTAGGGCCCTGCTTTCTCACCCTTCCAATACTATCAGTCACCGTGGGGCTTTTCCTAGTTTGTCCAGATTCTCTTTGTTCTTATTCCTTTTGTTTCTTACAAGTGTTCTAGACCCATTTTGAGGCTTGATTACCATTATGGGCCTTATCCTCCTGTCATGCTCAGGTTCTACATGTTCATATTCCTTCTGCTGTAGGTGTATACCGAATCTTTTCCAAGACTGAACTATGGGGGACCCCTTCTCCCTATGTCCACAATCTTTGTAGTCTTTTCATTTTGTTATACACAAGTGTAGCTCCGATTTCATCCCGGACTGACTCATCATGCGTGTTTCCTTTATCTTATTGGGCCTTTTTAGAGGTCCTAGTACCATCCTAATGTTCCTAGATTGTCTTCAATCTCCTTTGTTATTCATCTGGGCCTTTCTTTTTCTGGAGATGTCCTATCACTGTCCATGTTGTTTTTATAGAAAAGATTCCTTTGTCTACTTGTCATTCTGTCCATTGTCATCCTACTACCATTCCAAAATTTGACAAAGGATTAGTTTTGGCGGGCGAGATCCATCATTAGTTACCAGGGTAACCTCAGAGCGTTGCCTATACAATGCCTCTACTAATCTTGCCCCTTATGTTCCCTAGTTCCTGTTAGTTTACTCCTTGGCCATAATCTTATCTTGCTTATTTCCTTTATATGTTACTGTTTTATTTTTTATCTCTCGTATAAGTTACTTCTTAAGTTCCCTATTCCTTGTCTCAGATTGGTTACTAATATTTCCATGGATCCACTTCTTCCATAAAGCGTTTAACTTTTTTCCATTTGAATCCTCTTAATACAGCCCCATCGACGAAATTTGTCTCTAGCACCATTCTTCTCTTGTGCACTAAAGCTGCACAGTTCCTAACCAGATGCTCTGGTGTTTCTTCTTCCTCATTGCATAGTGAGCACATGCTCGTATCTGCTTTTCCTATTTTCGCTAAATGCTTATTTAACGGCGCTATGCCCGTTATCGTTTCCACCATTCTTCTCAGTTCCTTTTTTTCTAGTTGTAAAATTCCCCTAACACGTTTGGCTGGCCAGCAGTCCACTCCCAGAAAACTTTTACTATGCGCCAATCCACTAGTATTCCTCCATTTTTCCGCCGCTTGACTTACCGCCCAATTCCTAACTAACAGGTTATAATTTGCATCGGATATCCCTATCCAATTTTGCGGTTCTTCCGGTGGTAAGTCCGACCATTTATTAGCAAGTTCGTCTGCCTTTTCATTTCCTTCTAGACCCGCATGGCCTGGTATCCATGTTATTTTAACCAACTTTCCAGTTTTCACCAATTCATTTAGGGCTACATGTGTTTCCCATATTAGATTGGATCTACATTCCATTTTCCTCAAGCTTTTTATAGCTGACTGACTATCTGAATATATTGTTATTTGATTTCTTTGTTCCCCTTGATTCCTTATTTCCTTGGCACATAATTGTATGGCCAGGAGTTCCGCCTGGTATACCGTTGGGTGTTCCCCTAATTTTATGTAATAGTGTTTATTTCTGTTATTTGTCCATGCTGCTCCCGTTAATTCGTTTTTCCTAGATCCATCCGTATACCATAGTGCCGTATTCCTCAAGTCCTCTGGTATTCCGTTAGCCCAGTCTTCCCTTGCTCTTATTTCCGTTTTGTATAATTTATAGTCTATGTATTTCCTTTCGTCACTATCCTTTTGCATTTCACTCAGTTCAACGATATCCGCATTACCATTCCTACCTATATGGTGTATTAAATTTGAATGCCCTTATCCCAGATTGTCCCATTTACCCCAGCCTATTAGCCTGTATATTGTTTTTAATGCTATTTCCTTGACTATTATATCAAGTGGTAGCATGTCTGTTAGCACTTCCATAGTTCTGTTGGGTGTATTGCTTGTACATCCCAATATTCTTCAATTAGCCATTCCTTGTAATCTGTCCAGCCATCCTTTTACCGTTGCCATATCCGACGCTTGCCACCATATGGCCGCACCATATGTTACTCTTGGCACTATTATTGCTCTATATATCCATCTCATTATGTATGGTTTCATTCCCCATGTCGCTCCTATTGCTCTGCTCAGCATTGCAATATTGCCTTTCGCTGCATCAGTTTTGATTTTTGCGTGTGGTCTCCATAATAGTTTCCTTGTTAACGTGATACCTAAGTATTTCACTTTTTGCTTTAATGGAACTGGTGTTCCCATATATGTGAGACCACTCTCAACTGGATAGAGCGTGGTCTTGGTAAATTCCATTACTTCCGTTTTCTCTGGGTTTACAGATAAACCCACTGAATCACACCAAACTTTTGTTATATTCAATGCCGTTTGTATTTCTTCCAAACATTTCGCTTTGCTTTTGTTTCTGCTGATCACCGCTATGTCATCCGCGTATGCCACTACTTCTGCTCCTGTTTCTTTCAGTTCCCAAAGTAAGGAGTCTAGTGCTACACACCATAGTAGCGGTGAGAGAATACCTCCTTGTGGGGTTCCTCTTTTTACCCTTCCTTCCACTTCAGCATCCCCTCTGCATGCCTTTACTCTCCTATTCCTTAACATATTCATTATCCAATGTTTGATATTGTTTTCTACTTTGAAATCTTCTAGTGCTTGTTCTATGGTGTCAATCGGAGTCATATTAAATGCCCCCTCTATATCCATAAAGCACGCTATTGCACATTCCTTTTTTCTAAACGCTGTTTCTACTTCTCTCACTACCCTGTGTAGTGCTACCTCAGTTGAATGTCCCGTTCTAAATGCATGCTGTCCTGGAAACAGTTCCTTTTCTCTTAGCGTCGTGCTTTTTAAGTGCCTGTCAATCAGTTTCTCCGCTGTTTTCAGTAGAAATGATGTCAGGCATATTGGCCGATAGGCTTTCGGTTCTGTGAAATCCGTTTTGCCTGGTTTGGGTAGAAACACTACTTTTGTCCCCGTCCAGGCTTTCGGGATATGTCCCGTTGCTATGCTAGCTTTAATCAGATTAGTTATGGCTTGCCCATAATACTCCTGTGCCCTTTTTAAGATTCTTGGGCTGAGTCCATCCAACCCAGGTGCTTTATCTCGATTGAATGATCCCAGTGCCCATCTTATTCTGCTGGGATTCGCAATTTGGTTTGCTAGTCCCCAGTTGGGTTGTATCCCGCTATCTTCTTCTATTTCCATTTCCTGGTTTCTATCAAATCCAGGGAAGTGTGTCTCTAATAGTTGTTCTATTATATCCTCATGTTTGTGCGCCAGCGCATTTCCTCTCCTAATGGCCCCCATATCCGAGCCTTGGCATTTCAGTAACACTTGCGTTATCCTGGCTGCTATCGATGTTTTTTCTATTGATTTCGTAAATTTCCTCCAGCTTCCTTGTCTACTTTTCATTACTTCCTTTCTTAATTTAACTGTTTCTTTTTTGAATATTTCCCATTTCCTCCCTTTTGCCCATGGCTTTGCTATTCTCCATCTCCGCTTACATTCTTTAACTATTTCTCTTCTCCTTTCTAACTTTTTATTCCACCATTCTGTCTTTCCTTGTCCCACTGATTCTGACACCTCTGTTGCTTCCTCCCAGTTTTGACGTATTGTCGAGGCTATCTGTTCCGCGTACGCGTCAATTTCTTCCTTACTCCCATATCTCCCTATCAAGTTTTTTACCGTTTCTTTATTCAAGTCATCGAACATTCCCCATTCTGTGTTTTTCTTATTCCTTATTGTCTCATTTTCCGTTTGGTGTCCCCATTCAACTTTGTATTCTATATATTTGTGATCCGATAGACTAACTCTTCCATTACGTACCAGTTATTAAATTTCCCTATTATTGCCTCTGAACATATCGTAATGTCCAGTACCTCTTGTCTATCCCTTGTGACAAAGGTGGGTCTACTACCATAATTAGCTACACATAAGCCTTCGCTTATAATATATTCCATAAGTTTTCTCCCTCTCTCATTCGTGTCTGTGCTACCCCAGCTTCTGTGTCTGGCGTTCGCGTCCGCTCCTATTATCATTGGTATGTTGTTTCTATTGGCCCATTCTACCATTTCCATGCATTTCCGTCCCATGATTTCTCTACTGTTATGCTTTAAATATAAAGACACCAGTAAAATTTCCTTGTAATTCCTCCCCTTTCCTGTTTGGATCGATATCGTTGTTATGTTTTCATCCGTAAATTGTGGCATAAGCGTTCCTATTAATTTTCTCCTTGTTATGATGCATGTTCTTGTGTTTAAATTCACTTTCCCAGAGTGTATTGTTCCCGCTCGGTTCATACCTCTTATTCCCCTTTTTCCTCTATAGTTTAGCCATGGTTCCTGTATGAGTGCCACATCGTACCTTTCTTCTCTGAATTTTTTGGTCAGCAGAGCCGCTGCCGTTGCCGCGTGATGTAGGTTTATTTGAATTATTTTCATTTCCTTTAGTCCTCTTTTCCTTTTACTATTTGTGACTTCCCTAATTTCCTCGTGCGTTTATCCGCCCAGCCAATTGTGTACAGCTGATTTGTACTGCCAGAAACTCCCCCTCAATTGTAACTTCCGCCCGTAGGTTATACAATTTGCTGCATATACAGGGTGTCCCAAAATTCCTCCGACACCCGAAAATGGGAGGTTCCTTGGGTCATTTGAAGCGACATTTTCCTTTACAAAAATTGCGTCCGCGGCTTTGTTTAGGAGTTATTAACGAAAAACACGGACCAATCAGAGCGCTATCTAGACATGCGATGACACGTTCGGCCAATTGACAGTTGGCGCGTCGGGCCGACTGTGCTAACTCGCGTCTAAGTCGCGCTCTGATTGGTCCGTGTTTTTCGTTAATAACTCTTAAACAAAGCCGCGGACGCCATTTTTGTAAAGGAAAATGTTGCTTCAAATGACCCAAGGAACCTCCCATTTTCGGGTATCGGAGGAATTTTGGGACACCCTGTATTTTGCTGTTGTCGCCAAGTGAGTCCGTAGAATTTCTTCACTCCCTTTGTTTATGTGGCACGCCTTCTCCAATGTTCTGTGGACATATATATACAGTTTTATATTAGAAACAATTTTTTTTTTATTTTTTAATATATTTTATTTTTTTTTCCTTTCTTTGTTTCTCTTAGTAAATTATATGCTTCCTATTTCCAATTCTTTCCTTTTTTACATATATTACTTCACTTCCCCTTCCTTTTCTTTGGCTCTTATCCTCATATATTTCCTCTTTACAATCTTCGCTGTTTATACTCTTATTTACTCCGTGCATGCTTATATTGTACCTATTCTGTTCTGAGGTTGTTTCTTATCACCTATTATCTCATATGTATTGAAAAATTTTTTTTCTAACGTGATGTCTATTCTTATTGTTAACCTTGTACGATGTTTGCTCCTATAGATTATTCTTTGTGTTCTGACTAGTAAATACCCTCTAATATTCTATTTTTTATTGTTCCTCTTTCTATAATTTGTTTATATTTCCTTCTTCTCTCGGATCCTTCCCTGACGATCTCTTTTTCCTGCCAGCAGTTTGGCTGGTTTTTTTTTACCTTTCCCTTATTCACTACCTATCATCCCTGCTTGTCAGTTTACTTGTATCCTTTATAATCAACTTATTCAATTACTTATTTGTATCATTACATCCTATTTATAGTTGTGTGCTCTTACCACTATTGACCTTTACCTCTACCTTGTCATTTCCTCTAATTTTCATTCTCCTTTTTCCTCCCATACCCCTGTTTTGGCTTAATTATTTCCTTTTTTATTGTATAAACTAACTTTAATCCATTTGTTCCCACTACCTTTTTCTGTTCTTCGACTCTTTTTTTATATCCAGGTCTCCAAATATTTCCTTTTTCTACTTTAATCTACAGTTGGCACATGCTTTTATTATTACTATATTTGTTTTGTTTGATTTTTTTTTTCATACTTATGCCTTTCAATTGAAACATCTATTACCCTCATGCCTATTCTTCTTGCCACATGGCGTTCAGCTACCTGTCCGATTACCTTGCTAATTTGGTTCCTGGCTGTCTTTCACATTCAGAGTTTAGCTTGGTTGTGGTCTTTCATTATTCTTAATCCTTTGGATCCCCTTTTTACCCTTGCTTCTTCATTGGAGTTCCCATTTCCATTTCCTTTTTATATGTTTAGTTACCGTTTGCATGTATGCTATTCTTACACATTAATGTATTCTATGTGCTTGTTCTATTCATGTTCAATACACTACTTCTGAGTCATTTCTGTCTGATTTGATTTTCTCGGTGCCACTTACATCTATTTACTTCTTTTCTATCCATCTTGTTCTTCTGCTTGCTGATGTGTTTAATTCGTTGGTTCCCTTTTACAGTGGGAACAATTAAGACCATCCCATATATTCATATGTTTCATTAGTTTGTTCATTAGGTCATTATTATGTATATTATTTCTTTTTGTTTCCCTCGCACATTTCCCTTTTTCCTTTTCAACTTCTGTCATGCTTCTCTTTACCTGTTCCTTCCTTATAATTCTCAGAACATTCCATGCATTATTTCCGAACATCCCCCACTGATGTGGCTCTCCTTACTATCAAGGGATCCCCTTGTGTCCTCTTGTTTTATTTCATTGGTTTGTTTTATACATAACTTCTTTGGTTTTTTACTCTTTACTTCCCTGCAATATTTACAGAAAAGATTTTTTTTTCTCTTCATTTTCCTTTTTCTTTTTTTTCTATTGCTGTCACTATTCTCTATTACCATCCTTGTTGGTCCTCCGACTCTCCCCTTCATACCTTTGCGCCTTCCTCCTTTCATTTACTATTATTATTATTATTATTTATACTTAAAGCCTCTTATTGGTGAGGGTTTCTGGTTTATATCTATTGTCACAGGTGACAATTCCAATTCTTATGAAATAGACTATTTGGTGCCGGGTTATTTATGTGTGTGTGTCTTCCTTTTTTCTTTTCTTCATTTTTACAATTATACCTGATAAGATTCCATTTATATTTTATTTCTTTCATTTCCATGTTTCTCTATAATTCCATCATGTTATTTTCTCTTATTATCTGTTCTATTATTCCTATTTAGATTTTTATTCGTTTCTTTTTATTATTGTTTGTATACTTCTGTAGGATTGCGTGTTAAAGAATCACGATATTTTTTCTTTCGTTGTATCAATTTATTTTGAAATGAAGTAAGCCTTGATTACAGGATCGACTCTTACCAGACAACTGAACTCGAGTCCGAGTCGTCTCGTCTATATATCCTAATTCCCTTTTTTTGGGGGAAGGGAAAAAATCCCTTCCAACTACGCTGGTTTCCTCCAGACCTTCCGCACGTGGGGTTTTCCCGGACGCGGACGTTCGCTGTCCTTTCGTCGAAGGTCCTTCGGTCTTCCACGGTTTATGGTACCCGTATGCGCTATTGAGACTGTGACTAACGAAAGCTAAAACCCTGGCAAACTCTGAAACTAAACAGTTCTCTCAAAAATAGCTTTGTCTAGTCACGCACACCATAAATCGTGTTCAGCTGTTTTTATGCTTACTTTACTAAGGACTTCGAGTTTTCCTCGAATGGTCCCTACATTCACCCCCTTACCAGTGCAAACGCTATTTTACTTACATACGCCGGCAGCATTCTTAACAGTAAATCTTAAACTAACTTAATATTGCTTAAACTTACTATTTACATCCTACGCTACTTACTACTAATGTTACTGCTAACTACCGACTTGTAACCGATCCGGAAACCTAACACGTCTGCCCGATCGTGTCTGTATAGGTACTTGTTCCGATTCCGGAACTACCGTAATTTCGTCTCTAACTGGTAACTGGTGTGATTCTAAATTATCTTCAACATCGCCGTTTACTATATATGCCGGCTTAAGTCTATCGATTGACACGGTTGTGTTTTTACCTTTAATAGTAATGACAAAAGTCTTATCGCTACGAGAGACTACTGCGAACGGACCTTCGTATGCATTTTGTAATGCGCCTTTTGTTGCATCGACACGCAAGAAAACGTGCGATGTTGTTTTCAAATCTTTAAATACAAATATTTTTCTATTTCCATGACGTGACCCAGCTGTTGGTTGTAAATTTTCAAACTGCTTTTTAAGATCTCTAATTAACTCTATTGGATTGTTATGGTTTTCTGGGGTTTGAACAAAAAATTCCGCCGGTAATCGAATGTTACTGCCATAGACTAACTCTGCTACTGATGCCTTTAAATCCGGTCTAAACGCTGCTCGCAACCCTAATAAAATTACAGGTAATACATCCGTCCAACGTTCATCACCGTGACATTTTATTGCACCTTTCAGTTGTCGATGTAACCGCTCGACTAAACCATTTGCCGCAGGATGGTAAGCCGTAGTTCTAAGATGTTTAGTCCCCAACAAATTATTTAACTGCTTAAAGAGATGACTTTCAAACTGACGACCTTGGTCAGTGGTAATTCGAACCGGCGTACCAAACCTTGCTACCCAACCTATCATAAATTCTCGCGCGACCGTCTCAGCCTCGATGTTTTTTAACGGAAAAACCTCAGGCCAACGCGTAAAACGGTCTACACAAGTCAAACAATACTGGTAATTTCGTGAAACTGGTAAGGGTCCTACTAAGTCTATATGTACATGCTCGAACCTTTCCGCAGGTAACGCAAAATTTCCGATCGGGCTAGCCACATGCCTGGTCACTTTTGCACGTTGGCATTTAACACATCCGCGAGCCCACTCGCGACAGTCTTTATTAATTTCTGGCCATACAAAACGCTCTTTTACAAGTTTCACTGTAGTCTTAATACCGGGATGAGCTAACCCGTGGATGCAGTCGAATACTTGGCGTCGGTATGGTTTCGTAATAAACGGTCTAATTCTACCTGTCGCGACGTCGCAATAAACCAAAGTCTCAGATGTCAGACTGAGGCGTTTCAATTGCAACGCGCTGTTTTTGGTTTTTAGGAATTCCTTTAATTCCTCGTCAGTTTCCTGTGACTTTGCTAATTCCCGATAATCAATTGCTTCAGTAATCGATTCTATCCGCGACAATGCGTCTGCGACTTCGTTTTCTACCCCTTTAACATGTTTAATATCGGTTGTGAATTGAGCTATAAAATCCAAATAACGAAACTGACGGGGAGTACATTTTTCGAGTTTCTGCTTAAATGCGAAAATGATTGGTTTGTGATCGGTTAATACGGTAAATGAACGTCCCTCTAACGCGTGGCGGAATCTTTTAATCGCTGAATAGATCGCAAGCAATTCGCGGTCATATGCGCTATATTTCTTTTGTGCACTCGTCAAAGATTTTGTATAGAAGGCCAAAGGTCTCCACAAATCTCCTTCACGTTGCTGTAAAGTTGCACCTAACGCGTAATCGGATGCATCCACCATGAGAGAAAGGCTTGCACTATTTACAGGATGCGCTAAAAGAGTTGCATTACTCAATGCGGTTTTTAGATTTTCAAATGCCTCTTCAGCTTCTTTAGACCAATTTACGGGAGTATCTCCTTTTAACTTGCTTCCTTTTAATAATTTGTTTATCGGGGATTGTAACTCGGCTGCGTTTGATATAAAACGGCGATAGAAATTGATCATCCCTAAGAATCTACGTAATTGTTTGATCTGCTGAGGTTTTGGAAAATCTAATATTGCCTGTACTTTTTCTCTCAGTGGACTCGTACCTTGTCCATTTACGGCATATCCTAAAAATTTAACTTCGCTTTTCGCGAAAACGCATTTAGCAGGATTCGTTATTATCCCATACTTATCTAGACGAGCGAATAACTGACGCAGGTGTTCTATATGTTCTTGTTCATTACTGGAGGCTACTAAAATGTCGTCTAAATATGCGTAACAAAATTCTAATCCTCTTAAAACTGTATCGATAAACCTTTGGAAAGTTTGCGCGGCGTTTCTTAATCCAAAAGGCATCGCAACATATTCAAATAAACCAAACGGCGTAGTTATTGCTGTCTTCGGAATATCGCTTGGGTTAACGGGAATTTGATGGTATGCTCTAATTAAATCTATTGTAGAAAATATCTTTTTTCCCGCTAACATTCTTGAAAAATCCTCTATGTAAGGTATGGGATAACGATCTGGTACTGTTCGGGCATTGAGAGCTCTATAGTCTCCACAAGGTCTCCATTCGTTACCTTTCTTAGGCACCATATGCAGTGGTGTAGCCCATTGGCTTTTTGAAGGACGAATGTAACCTTGAATCAAAAGAATCTCAAATTCCGCTTTAGCTATTTTATACAATTCCGGTGATAGTCTGCGCGGTCTACTAAAAGTTGGTTGTCCGGGAGTTGTGTTTATGAAATGTACGACATCGTGCTTTACCTCGCGAGTTGTGGTTGCGGGATTCGTGATACCTGGGAATTCCGCGAGTAACTGCTCGTATGGGGAAGTTCCTATTATGGTCTTCACGGATGTGATGGAATCGACTGCAACCCTTCCGCTGGAAGACAACGATGTCATCTGGTCCCAAATCTTGCGATTTCGTAGGTCTACTAGGAGACCGTAATGTCCAAGGAAATCTGCTCCAATTATTGGTTTCGCTACATCAGCGAGCACAAACTTCCACTGGAATGTACGACGTAACCCAAAATCCAGGTTGAACGTGCGCACTCCATACGTCGCTATTGTGGACCCATTGGCCGCAAACAGTTCATACGTTGTCTTTGTAACTCGGTCTTTCACTCGCGTACGCGGATATACGCACAGATCTGAGCCCGTGTCCACTAAAAATTCGTCTTTAGCTACACGATCGACAATGAAAAGGCGGCTTGTCTTGCTCCCGTCACCGATAGCCGCGTTCAGTGGCGTGCGTTGTCGTTTCCCTGATTATAACTGCACGGAGGTGTACACTTTTCCGGCCGGCACTTGTTCCCGAACCGATAATGATACCAGCAAAACCTTGCACTGGAAGGTGACCTCGCGCGCCTTGCACCATTCCGAGATCGAGATCGCGGGCGATATCGTCTTTCGGTAGATCGTCCTCGCGATTTTGACAACTCAGCTATGTGTAGTTCCAAAGCTTCAAGCCTTTTTAACACCAAGTCCGTCGCACTTTCCGGCATAACACTCGCGACCTGAGGTCGGTTCGTCCCTTCATGAATTTGATCGGCAATTTCTGCCAATTTATTCAACTGGATATCAGTCTGTGCCGTAACAATCGCGCGCGTCATATTTGGCAGTCTACTCGCCCACAAAGTTCGCAAAAAATCTTCGTTCACTGTCGTACCAGCTAGGCTACGCATATGCCTAAGGAACTGCGAAGGTGTCCTATCACCTATTTCTGCTTGTTCCAGTAGCTGCCGTATCCGCTGACTCTGTGATGCTGACAGTCGAACTATCAATTCTCGTTTCAGCGTTTCGTATTTGTCAGTCGCTGGTGGTTTCTCAAGGATGTCCTCTACTTCTACCGCGTACTTTGGTTCCAACTGCGACATTATATAGTAGAATTTAGTCGCATCCACCGATATGCCATTAAGCAAGAATTGTGCTTCCAGCTGGTTAAACCAAAGTTCTGGCTTTTCCGGCCAAAATTTCGGCACTCTAATTCCCACTCGATTGACTTCTGGAGCCGGTGTTGGTATTTCGTCTGAGTTTCCTTCCATTGTAGAAACTGTGCTAGTAGCTGCTTTTCACGTTGTTGCCTTGATTGGCTTCTTCACTTCAATACACTTTTTTTAAAAAACTCACAACAAAACTCGTGATCACGTCGGGAGTCACCACTTTGTAGGATTGCGTGTTAAAGAATCACGATATTTTTTCTTTCGTTGTATCAATTTATTTTGAAATGAAGTAAGCCTTGATTACAGGATCGACTCTTACCAGACAACTGAACTCGAGTCCGAGTCGTCTCGTCTATATATCCTAATTCCCTTTTTTTGGGGGAAGGGAAAAAATCCCTTCCAACTACGCTGGTTTCCTCCAGACCTTCCGCACGTGGGGTTTTCCCGGACGCGGACGTACGCTGTCCTTTCGTCGAAGGTCCTTCGGTCTTCCACGGTTTATGGTACCCGTATGCGCTATTGAGACTGTGACTAACGAAAGCTAAAACCCTGGCAAACTCTGAAACTAAACAGTTCTCTCAAAAATAGCTTTGTCTAGTCACGCACACCATAAATCGTGTTCAGCTGTTTTTATGCTTACTTTACTAAGGACTTCGAGTTTTCCTCGAATGGTCCCTACACTTCTCTATATACAATTATTAGTTCTCCCATTAATCTTACCTACCTGTGGTCGTTCCTGAGCTTTGATATTCTTATTCCTTTGCACCTTTCCTATCCTTGTCTGTTTATCGCTTGATGTCCTATTCTATTTCTTTATATTATTTTTTTTTTATTACAATCTTCCATTTTGTATATTGTTCCTATTATTGTCTGATGATATGTTTAAATTAATCCACCGTTTTAGTTCCTTAGTGTGTTAGCCCTTTTTTTTTTTTTTGCGTGAGGGAAATGCTTTTACGCATACCCCGTACCCCCTGGGAGAGATACGAGGTTATGTGGGGCTACGTGGCCAGAAGGGCTCACAATTACCCACTAAAAACCTCACGACAACCTTCCCTAAGCTATCCGGGGGCGGCTGGGATCTCCAAAGAACACAACCAGCCATCCCCCTTCGCCCTTGGCCCTGTGTGGGGCCTCGTCCCGGGGGGGAGGGAAGCTCCCCCCAGCAATACCTACGCTATCAGGGTGTAAGCAGGTTGCCCACTTACACCCCCCTTCCCTGGGCCGTTCGGTGGGCTTCGCGAGTCTCCAGCTCGCTCCGCCCAACGACCCCCGGTGACTCCGTTCCTCGCTCGAGGAGCCCTTAAAAGGGCTCTCGGCCGAAGGACGAAGTCTCCGCGCGCGACAAGGAGGGACGAAGGCGGGCACACCGCCCGCGTTCGCCCCTCCCCCACTCCCACCCCCTCCCCCGACCCAACGATCTTTACGTCCCCCGGGGGACAGAGGAAAGGGGGCGGGAATAGCCCCCCCAGCACAAAAGAACAACCCGTCTGGGATGCCTCTTCGGGGGAGGCGGGAAGGACTTAACGAGTCCCGCCTCCCCCGGTCCGTCGCCTGCCCCGTAGCGTGGGGCGAGCCGCTCGGCGAGGACGCCTCGCCAGAGCAATCCTTCTCTCGGAGAGGGGGTTGGCCTCCCTCTCCCTTTCTGCCACCTCCTTCCGCTGCATCACCTCCTCGCAGAAGGAGGTCACGGCCTTGTGCGACCTCTCGTCGCCAATCATGTGGTCGACCACGGCCGACAACGAGAGGTCGCCTCCAATCTCGCTTCTTAGGACACGGCGCGGCGCCGACCACGCTGGACACTCTTCCAGCGTGTGCCGCTCCGTGTCCAAAGCCTCCGGACAGTGGTGGCACCGTTCGGTGGGTTCCCTCTTGATCCACGCCAGGTACCGGCCGAAACATCCATGGCCGGTTAACACCTGGGTGGATCTGTAGGTGAGCCTTACTCGCCTCTCGCACCATTCCTCCAGAATGGGCAGGAGGGCCCGGACTATTGGCCGGCCCGTATTGGCGGCCAGAGTTTCCGACCGCCACAGGGCCAGCGATTCCTGCCGGGCCTGGCGCTTCACTTCTACAATCCTGTCCTCCTCGTCCGGGTCCGCTTCTCCCCTGCGCAACGAGCGGACGGCCAAATACCAAGCCGTCCGCTCCCTTGCCTGATGGTGCAGGGGAATCAGACCCGCGAGGAGGCACGCCGCCTCGGTGGAGACGGTGCGATAGCCCCGTATGGTCCGCAAGGCCAGCCGGCGCTGCACTCTGTTGCAGAGTGTTTTACTGCGCCGGCTGACCGACAATGCGTCGGACCACACGGGTGCCCCATATAGGAGCTTGCTATGCACCACCCCCGTATAGAGGCGGCGGATCCGTCCATCGGGCCCCCCAGTATTGGGCAGCAGTCTCCCTAAGGAGGCCGCCACCGCTTGAGCCTGGGGGGCCAACCGACCGAAGTGCTTCTCGAAGCGCCAGCGACTGTCGAGAGTCAGGCCCAGATACTTCATCTCCTGCCTGACCTCGACAACGGCATCACCTACCTGGATCCCGAGTTGGGGCGGCGGCCGCCGGTTCGGAGGCAATGCGTGTAGCCACATCGCCTCCGTCTTACCGGCGGCTATCTTGAGCCCCAACCCCTCGATCCTACCCACCACGGAGTCCACCACTACAGCCGCCAAGGCTATCGTTCCCCTCCATGTCTCCCCCTCCACGACCACCAGTGTATCGTCCGCATAGCAAATCACACTGGCGTCGCGGGGGAGAGTAGCCCGCAGCACCGAGTCGTATGTTATGTTCCACAGGAGCGGTCCTAGAACCGACCCCTGCGGAACTCCTCGGTGCATGTTCTCCCTCTGCATCACACCGTACCGGCCACGGTACTCAAACCGCCTGTCCCGGAGATAGTCCCGAATGACCTCACGGAGGTAGGGGGGCACCCCGTGATACTCCAGCGCCCCCACTACCTCATCCCAGGGCAGGGTGTTAAACGCGTTGGTGATATCAAGCGATACCGCCAACAACACCCTGCCCGCAGCGACTGCACTGGTCCGGAGGGAGGCGAGTCGATCGATGGCATCGATCGTAGAACGCCCCCTGCGGAACCCAAACTGGCAATCGCTGAGATCGGGACCACTCGTTGACAGGTGCTCGACGAGGCGATCTGCGATAATCTTTTCATAGATTTTCGCCACCTCGTCGAGGAGACACAACGGCCGGTACGCAGAGGGAAGCTCTGCGGGCTTGCCTGCCTTTTGGAGGAGAACAAGCCTGGCGACTTTCCATTCCCTGGGGAAGGTTCCCCGGCTCAGACACGCGTTCAGTACGCCGATCAGAGCCGGGGCGAGGACGTCGAGCGCCGCGACCAATACTCGTCCGGGGATACCATCTGGTCCGGGGGCCTTAACACCCCCTTCCCTTATCCTCCGGACCGCCTGGGAGAGCTCAGCGCCGGATATCCGGAGACCCTCATCCCACTCTTGGGACGGAATGGGCGGGTACTCCCTCTCCCCCTCAGTAGGGGGGAAGAGGGTGGACACGACCCGCCCCAGGAATTCCGGTTCCAGCTGCTCCGTCAACGGGGGCGCCCATGGGCGTAATTTGCCCAACACCATTTTGTAAGGGCGCCCCCATGGGTCACTCTGAATAGTGCCCAAGAGCTCTTCCCAGGCTTTGGCCTTGGCGGCAGCGATTAGTCGCTGCAGGGCCACTTGGGCCTCCCTGTAAGTAACATACAGGGAGGCCATCCTTGCCTCGGCTTCGTCGTCGTCCTCTTCAGGATCTCGACGACGTCGCCGCGCGCGGGCGTACTGGCGTCGGGCCCGGATGCTAATCGTTCTAGCATCCTCTATTTCGCCCGACCACCAGCACACTTTCCTCAACGGGGGGTGGTTCTTAATCCGGGGCATCGAAGCGTCGCATACGCTTTTCATGATGCCCCGGAACCACTCCACCCCCTCTTCCGCGCCGCGCTCTGTGGCCTCCGGCCACACGCAGGCAAGGGCAGCGGCCCTCAGGACGTCCCCGTCCAGTTTCTTCAGCGCCCATTTCACGGGCGCTGGGTGGGCTGCTGATTGGGGGGTGCCCGCGGGCTGGGCGGCCTCCACCTCCATTGTGATATGGAGATGGTCGGAGAGGGATTCCCTCTCCTCAGCCACCCGCTAGGCGGACACACGTGCGGCGGCGGTCGGGGAGGCCCATGTCAAGTCAACAATGGACCAACCGTTCCACCGCAGGCACGTGGGTACGGAGCCCCGGTTCACCAACCGGAGCCCCAAGCCCCCCGCCCAATCTTCTGTCGCCTCGCCGCGTGGGGTGGTCCTGGGGTTTCCCCAACTAGTGGACTTCGCATTGAAGTCCCCCAGGACCAAGACTGGACCGTTCATGCTGGGGGCAAGAAACACCCCCAAACGGTCCAAGTATTCCCCGTATTCAGCGAGGCTACAATTGGGCGATATGTAGCAACCCACTACCAGAAACCTTCCCCATGATATTGCTACCATCCCCTGGCCCCGTTCGACCACGGTGCCGGGGGGAAACTCCTGGCGCTGATTGCGCCATATTGCCACGGAGCCCCCCAGGTCCCCTACCCAAGGGGACGGGGCGTCGGGGACCCTATAGGGCTCCGTGACTACGGCCACTGCAACCTCCCACTCCGCCAGGCCCTGGATGAGCAGATCCTGAGCCCGGCGGCAGTGGTTGAAGTTGATCAGTGTAACCGGGAACGTGTGTGGCATTATGGGGCCATCGACGTTCCCGGCACCGCCGACGCCTCGTCAGCCGGAGATGGAGCAGTGTCCACCTCCATCATCGCCTCCGCCGTGGGTGGAGACACAGGGGCGGAGGGTGGGTGCGTGGCAGTGCCAGCCCCACTTGTCCCCGCCTCCGCCGGAGTGCCGGTGACTCCCTTGTCACCAGCCTTCCGACCTTTCCTCGCCGGCGGGGAGCCACATTTGCTCCCCACCTTGTGCCCGGCGGGCCTGCCCATCTCTGCACAGATGGGACAATTAGGCCTCGCCGAACACTCCTTGGCACGATGGCCCTCAGCGTCACACTTGTAGCACTGGCCACTGCGGTCCACCTCCGATGTGCATCGTTGCCGCACATGGCCGATGGCCAGGCAACGGAAGCACTGGAGAGGCCTTGTGGCCAGTGCCTCTACTCGGGCGGAGGACCATCCGACCCTCATCCTCCCTGCCCCGATGAGGGTCCGCGCCGCCGCTGCGGGACACTGGACCCATATGGTGCCCAACCCGGCAGGCTGGGGCTTGATAGCCCCCACCTTCACCTGCTCGGGTGGGCAGCCTCCCGCCTCAGCGACGGCCGCCTGCACCTCCTTGGGGGTGACAGAGTCGTCCAGGCCCCTTAGACGGAGTTCCACCGTCTTTACGGGCCTGGCGACCTTCACCCCCGTCTCCCGGAGGGTCTCCGCCATTCGTGCCGCCAATTTGTCAGCCTTGGCGGCACCCTCCTGACCGGGGATCTCCAAAATGAGACCCCCGGTCATCGCCCGCTTGGGCCGCACCTCGGCGATGCCCAGCTCCGAAAGGTTGATGGCTCGTTTTGCCATCAACATTGCCTCGGCCAGGGAGGTCTTGCAACCCTCTGGGGCGGTCAACGTGACCGCCGCCGTGCGAGGAGGTACCGCCACCCTGACCTTGGCCGGGCCATCCTTCTTGCCCCCCTTCATCAGGGGGGATCCCTTCGGGGCTGCCTTCTTGGGAGGTGCGGCCTTTCCGGGCGCAGCCTCCTTGGTCGCCTTTTGGCGGGCCCTTCGCCCCACCACCTGCGTCCAGGCCTCCCCCAACGTGGGAGGAGACGGGATCGACAGCGGTGGAGGCGGAGGGGCCCGCTTCTCGGCCCTGCTCCCTCCAGTCCTACTAGGGAGCGGCGCAGGCGGGGGAGCGGGAGGGGGAGAACCGGTGGGGCCCCCAGAAACCTGCGAGGCCCCCTTCTTCTTCTTCTTCTTCCCCCCGTTTCTCTTCCTCCTCGTCCCCCCAGCGGCCGCTGCCACCTGCACGGTGGCAGGAAGAGGAGCAGCTGCAGCGCCAGCATAACTGGTAGGGAGAGGACGGGGGGCACCACCCAGCGTGAGCCGGGAGATGTCCGACACACCCCCGAACACCGCTCTAGTGAGGCGATCCTGCGTCTGCCGGATCGGGGCCAACCTGGCGTCCAGTAGCGCCCCGATCTTGGCCAGCAGGGTCCCTCCCTCACCGGCAACCTTAGCAGGGGGAGGGTGCCGGTGATTCCACCGATGGGATCGGGGAGGCGGGCGGCAACCCGGCCGCCAGCCTCTTCGCCGCCATCATTTCCTCCCTGAGGGCCCGATTTGTCTCCCTCATCTCCCGGAGTTCTCGGCGAAGCGCCTCATTCTGCTCGTAGAGCAGAGTCAGGGCCGCCGAGTCCCCGTCCTTCACACCCCTTGAAGGGCGAAGCGGAGTGAGGGCCGCCGTGTCCGGGCCCTTCTTCCCCCTTGAGGGGCGAACCGCTTCCGTCACCTGCGGAGTCGGGACGAGCGAGGGGCGTTTACGCCCCACGCTCCCCTCCCCCACATCCCCAGAGGCCCCCCGGCGTTTACGGGAGCCGGCCACTGACGTGGCGACCGAACCCTCAACTACCGAGGAGGTGCAGCGAGAGGCCAGGGGGATCGACGACTCGGAGCATACGGATTCATAATCCGTCCCCGCGCCGTCACCCCCGGCACCCCCGGCACCCCCGCCCCCACCCCCCAAACCCAGTGCGTCGAGAGCAGTCGGCGGCCGAGGCGCAGTCTTGGACCGCGCTCCTGGGCCGCCGAGGCTCGACTCTCCGGGCCGAAAGATTCTGTCGAGGCGGATGCGAGGCACCGCACCCGACAGAACTCCACCTCCCACTCCGCGACCGGTGCTCCGGTTGCCCGAGGCCCCAGCCGCCGAGGTGCCAGCGCTCGCAGCGGAGGTATTTATCCCCACTGCCGCTTCAACACCCCTCTTTGCAACCGCTTCCGGGCGCGGTGTCCCCTCCTGCCCAGTAATATTCCGAGGCGTCTGTTTCGTCGTCATCATAAGTTCTAGTGTGTTAGCCCTAATACTAGTATTATTTGTATGATCATTATATGCTTCCTTGAGATATTTATTATTACTATTCTTGCTTCATATGTTTATAACTTGTTGTATTCAGTATTTCCCTTTTCAATTCCTTTTTACCCTTCATTCTACTTTACAACTCTATTTCTTTTACTTTCCTATCTATTTATTGTTTATTCTATTATTGCAACTATTAATATTGATGGGAATAATTATTCCCTCTTAACTTGATGAGCGAAATGCTATAACTTCTTTGCTATGTTATTTTATTGGGTTTTTCCTTCTATTTAATGATAATATCTCTTTTTTTATTATTTCCTATCTGAATCTCTGTTACTTCCGTTGCTTATACTGTACTGTTCCCTTGTTCATTCATGTTTCGTTTTAATCTGTCAGTTTCCTCTCTACCCTTTCTTACCTCTATGTTTCACTGTTACCTGCCCTGGTTATTCCTATCTTTGAGTCTCTGGCAATTTACCTCCTTTACATTCAGCACGCATGTACTACGCTGTTTCTACATTTGTTATGTTTACTTTGATTATTCCATATATCTTACTACCTGTGTCCCACCGAAAGCTCTTTTTATCTCCTTAGTACGTGCCTTTATTGCCAGATGGCGTTTGGGTCTTGATTATGTGGCGGATGTAGATAATGTAGATTTCTGATGTAGATAATGTAGATTTCTTGTTATGATAATTGTATTAGTTAATTTATTTATATTTGACTTTTGGTTGTTAACATTTGTTTTGTTTTTGGTTTCCTACCAACAAATTTGTAATAGATTCACATTGAAATAAATATTCAAAGAGTTAACACGTCATTTTTATTTGGAGAATTATATTATGTTCTACAATTATTCACTTGTCAAAGTACATTTAGCGCGGACTAGATGGCGCGTGACAGAAAAAAGAAGACGCCGCTTCGCTTCCGCGATCGGAAAAAAACGCGGGATTTTGGAGAAGAGCATGGGTTGGAGAGTAGAGTGGGCAGCAGTGATGCCAGAATCGTGGGACGTGGGATTTTTCCCCTCCGCTCGCTCAGTCGACTCGGCCTCCCACTCTGACGTACCATCGGCTCCTTGCGTTGCTTCGACTGCGCACGCGCTGCACACAAGCGTATCTCTAGTCTGTTCGTGTGAGCTGCCTATTCGACTCGATGCGTTCCTTCGAAATTCACGTCTTACCGAAATGCGAAATCTGGAGGTAGCGCATACGATTCCCGGCGCGGCACGGTACACATTTTGCTATAACTTTTGATCTAAACAAGATATCGATGCGAAATTTGGACTAAAATTTTTTTCGAAAAACCGGGTTTAATGGTCCATCTTAAAATATGTTCTCTATGTTTTAAACAATTTTTTTCGTTGGTTTTTAAGGTATAGCCGGTTAAGATGGTTCAGCGGGCCGCCAACACGAATTGATTTTTAGTCAAACCATACTTAATAAACAATTACGAGAAAATTCATGAATATTCTACCTAACAGCATACATGACTGAAATTTTTTTCAGATTTTTCGGATTATGTAAACATGTTTAAAAAAATTGAAAATCTCCAAACATTCGAAGAAAATGCATATTTCGTATTCAAGTTGTAGAGATATCAGTTTTATAAAAATCAGTAGTCGGATATTATTGAAACAATTGTCCTTAATTCTTTCTAGAATTTTTTATAAATTGTATCGGTGTTAAAAAAATCAAAATCAATTGTTTCGATACTCCTTTACTTTTTTGAAGACGTATTGTGTAATATCGAATATTTTTATATTGAGAAAATTACTTTACAGATTTAATAATTCAATATAAAATATTTTATTTACGTTATATTTCAATATACATATAAACATCACTCCTAACAAATATGGTAATCACATAATTATTGTAACGACATTTTACATATAATTTAAAGTATTCAAAAAAGGTGTTTGCAATAGCATCTCCGGTTACAAAAATCAATGTTAAATGGTCCCTTCCTATCTTTAACATAAAAAAAAAACAAAAAATAGTTATAGTCATGATTGCAAAGTACAGAATAAAATATTAATGTAACTAAACACTTATCTGTTTTTTTAAATCATTTTTCAATCTGCAAATCCTGATTTCACGTTGTCTAGAAATTCCGTTCCAGCTGGCACACGCGCGATTTTAAATGGTCCTCTGCATTTCTATCACATAAAAAACATACAATTAAAGTAATAATTGCAAAGTACAGAATAAAATATTAATGTTACTAAATACTTATCTGTTTTTTTAAATCATTTTTCAATCTGCAAATCCTGATTTCACGTTGTCTAGAAATTCCGTTCCAGCTGGCACACGCGCGATTTTAAATGGTCCTCTGCATTTCTATCACATAAAAAACATACAATTAAAGTAATAATTGCAAAGTACAGAATAAAATATTAATGTTACTAAATACTTATCTGTTTTTTAAATCATTTTTCAATCTGCAAATCCTGATTTCACGTTGTCTAGAAATTCCGTTCCAGCTGGCACACGCGCGATTTTAAATGGTCCTCTGCATTTCTATCACATAAAAAACATACAATTAAAGTAATAATTGCAAAGTACAGAATAAAATATTAATGTTACTAAATACTTATCTGTTTTTTAAATCATTTTTCAATCTGCAAATCCTGATTTCACGTTGTCTAGAAATTCCGTTCCAGCTGGCACACGCGCGATTTTAAATGGTCCTCCCATAATTTTCAAACATTAGATATTTTTGGCATTTTGTTTAAACCTACAAAGTTTAATGTCCTGCGATTTCGAACAATTTATAACTGTCGTAACACTCAAAAAACAGCAAATTACCAACGGAGAAATAGATGGCCAGCCATTATTTTTACTATATTCCACCCGCAATTAAAAAATAGTTCTAAAACTTTAAAAATATATGTAAAATGTCATTGCAATAATTATATGATGAACAAAGAACAAAACAGAGTGTTTAAAGATAAAAATCGATTTTGTAACGAAAAATTCTGAAATAATTCACTGTCATATGTGCAAATAAGTAAAATGTTCATGAAGTTTTTCGTAATGTTTTGTTGAGCAGAATAGAAGAGATAGTGCACCATTCATAAAACCGTGCTCACCCTATAATTAGTCATGTGGTAGGGGTGCTGACTAGAAATTTATCACAGAGGGCTTTCTTTGCTTTGGGGGCTCCAGTATTTTATATAAACACTACGATGTGGTAATAGGAACTCTTTCACCCATTCGTTCCTCTGTTGTCATGGCTTGGTACAGTTCGATCTGAATGCTTATTACAAGTCAGTGATTGAAATGAAACATAATTTAAGGTAAGCTTTTTGTCTCGGGTCGCAGAGTATAATTTTCCGTTCCGCGGTGCGGTCATTAAGGGCTTAAATGGTCCCCTACATTTCTAAGTTTAATTGCAATATTATAGGACACAATATAAATATTAACGTATACTTAATTTTTTATCGATAAATATAATTCCTAATAAAAGAAATGTTAGAAACGCGATAAAGAAAACTGGAGATACAATTGTGGCTATTTGTTAATTGCAGAATGTACCCACCAAGGTGCAATAATATGAATATAGAAACAAAAACAACTATTTTAACAATAAATTATTGAAATAATAATTGAAATAGTGAATGTACAAACAAATTATAAAATTTTATTTAAAAATTGTTTAACTTATAAATAACAATAAATGAGATAAGAGACACAAATGTCTATCATTGACAGACATGATGTGCGACGAGATGCGCGATTAGATGCGCCGATTATCCTATTCATCCCGCCTTTATTCTACGCATCTGCGTATAATAAACCTCCTACGTCAAGAAACAAAAGTGTATCGGTTGCGTATTGATGTTGCGCGTAACTAATATCCCTCGCGATCTTCACACCGCAACGGTCGCAACGTGCTACAGCGTGACAACTTGATTTGTTATTTTATTGTTGCTTTTTATGATAAGCAGTGTTTGTGTTTGTGATTGTGTACATAATTATTAGGAACATTTTTATTTATATTCTTGAAGTGAAACTTCTTTTATCCGTTTTAATCGTGTTAGGGTTTTTTAAAGTTTAAAGGGTCTGTGGTTGTGGTATCATGACAAGTGTACCCATTAAAAAGTGTAAAAAAAGGTTTCAGCATCATTGGTATGATGCTGATGAATCTTTGAAGGATTGGTTAGAAGAAGTTTCTTCGGATGAATCTAAATGCTTCTGCAAAGTCTGCAATAAAATCCTCGATTGCGGACTTTCAGAAATACGCAAACATTCATCCAGGCAGGCTCATGTCAAAAATATGAAGCAATTGCTTCATAAGGACAATGAAACTCGAGACAACAACGTCGTTCTTGAGGAGCCTGTTGAAATATCCACTGAACCCGAAAATTTTGATAAGGGGAGAAATTCTTCATTAGGCGATAAAATTAAAATTGCCGAAATTAAATACGCGGCTTTCTTCGCCGAACATAACATCCCTCTCTCCATCGCCCCTGATTTCCTCGCCCTTATGCAAGATATAGGCAATGAGCCTCAAGTCTTGCAGGGCATGAAGGTTGGCCGCACAAAGTGCAGTCAAATAATTTCAAATGTTTTATGCGTTCGAGAGACGGAACGCATTACGGATAACGTGAAGCATTGCAAATTTTCCGTACACGAAGATGAAACCACAGATTCGACAAACGACAAGTGGCTCACATTAGCGGTCAGATATGTTGAGCCATGTCGTTTGTCTGTTAGGACGGAATTGCTGCAATTGATTCATCTTGATGCCAGCGATTGTTCGGCAGGAAAGATTTTCCAATCCTTCGAAAATCAGTTGCTGAAAATGCAAATTCCGATAAACAATATCGCGGCTCTCAGTTGCGACAATGAATACGTCATGACAGGAAAGTTTTCTTCGTTCAAGACTAAGTTGCTTGAGAAAAATCCCCACGCCATGACAATTCCGTGCATTTGCCATTCTGTAGCACTGGCGGCAAGTGCTGCTTGCGCTACGTTTCCAAAAGAATGTGACGAACTGCTTCGTGGCGTCGCTTCGTTTATCAGAAACAGCGCTAAACGGACTGCTATTTTTCGACAATTCCAGGAGAGTTATGAGAACTCTCCTGTAAAAATTCTTAGATTATCGGATACACGCTGGCTTGCTAGGCATCAGTGTGTCAAACAATTTTCATAGTTTGGGACGATTTAGTTCGTTTTTTCGAGGAACACACCTTTTCAGAAGATTCGGCATCTGCTAGGAAATTCTTTTCCCTCCTGAGCAGACAGGATATCAAAGGATATTTCCTCTTTTTGGAATATGTCCTTGATATTCTCAATAGATTTAACGCCTTCTTCCAGAATAGGAAAACGTTGGTGCAGGAGTTGCAGCCATCTTCAGCAAAGCTGCTTAAATTTTTTTTACGAAGGTTTTTAAAACCAGCCCTTTTAGATAAAGAAGTTTTTAAGTTAGTGAGGCAGGTTAATTTCATATTAAAGTCAAATCAAGTTCCACTAAATCTAGTGGAACTTGGTTCCAAATGCGAAGATTTTTTGAATGAGGCGGTTGACGGTGGAATGTCGGAAGTTGAGTTGCACTCCTTCCGGCAACATTGTTTAAGGTTTTATGAGACCATAAGCAATGAAATAAGAAATCGTCTTCCTTTCGATGATGTTTTTCTAGGGGAATTGACGGTTCTCAAATCCGATTCCGTATTTAACAGCGACAGAGATTTAACTTTTCAAAATCTCGTAGCTGTCGCTCGTAGATTAGGGAATTGGAGTGCCGTAGATCTACAAAAGGAGTGGAACTTGTTGTACTACGGCACTTCCCGGTTACAGAGGGACCAATGGTCTAAATTATCTTTCGACGATATGTGGGTAGACATCTGTACCCAAAAAGACCAAAATCAAATTCTTCGTTTCCCCCTCCTCACATCTTTAATAAACACGGTCAGATGTCTTCTACACTCGAATGCCGAGGCCGAGAGAATTTTTTCACTGCTTCCCGACATTAAATCTAGAAAAAGGAATAAAATAGGCGCTGTCCTATTAAATTCCATGTGTGTGGTGCGCACATCTTTGAAAGCTAGACAGGAGTCTAGTCGCACCATGTCTGTCGATGGCAGACATTTATCCCTCATGTCGGGAGAGCATTTATATGCACGTTCGTCGCCGCGTTTTGAACATTTTGTAATCGGTTATCTTTTTTATTACAGTTTTAACATTTTTTATCTTATTAGGAATTGATTTTAATTTAGTGTCCTATATAATTGCAATTAGAATTACCATTTTAATCATGTCTACTTTTTCTTTGAATGCAGCAACGCAGAGAGCCATTTAAAATCGCGCGTGTGCCAGCTGGAACGGAATTTCTAGACAACGTGAAATCAGGATTTGCAGATTGAAAAATGATTTAAAAAAACAGATAAGTATTTAGTAACATTAATATTTTATTCTGTACTTTGCAATTATTACTTTAATTGTATGTTTTTTATGTGATAGAAATGCAGAGGACCATTTAAAATCGCGCGTGTGCCAGCTGGAACGGAATTTCTAGACAACGTGAAATCAGGATTTGCAGATTGAAAAATGATTTAAAAAAACAGATAAGTGTTTAGTTACATTAATATTTTATTCTGTACTTTGCAATCATGACTATAACTATTTTTTGTTTTTTTTTTATGTTAAAGATAGGAAGGGACCATTTAACATTGATTTTTGTAACCGGAGATGCTATTGCAAACACCTTTTTTGAATACTTTAAATTATATGTAAAATGTCGTTACAATAATTATGTGATTACCATATTTGTTAGGAGTGATGTTTATATGTATATTGAAATATAACGTAAATAAAATATTTTATATTGAATTATTAAATCTGTAAAGTAATTTTCTCAATATAAAAATATTCGATATTACACAATACGTCTTCAAAAAAGTAAAGGAGTATCGAAACAATTGATTTTGATTTTTTTAACATCGATACAATTTATAAAAAATTCTAGAAAGAATTAAGGACAATTGTTTCAATAATATCCGACTACTGATTTTTATAAAACTGATATCTCTACAACTTGAATACGAAATATGCATTTTCTTCGAATGTTTGGAGATTTTCAATTTTTTAAAACATGTTTACATAATCCGAAAAATCTGAAAAAAATTTCAGTCATGTATGCTGTTAGGTAGAATATTCATGAATTTTCTCGTAATTGTTTATTAAGTATGGTTTGACTAAAAATCAATTCGTGTTGGCGGCCCGCTGAACCATCTTAACCGGCTATACCTTAAAAACCAACGAAAAAAATTGTTTAAAACATAGAGAACATATTTTAAGATGGACCATTAAACCCGGTTTTTCGAAAAAAATTTTAGTCCAAATTTCGCATCGATATCTTGTTTAGATCAAAAGTTATAGCAAAATGTGTACCGTGCCGCGCCGGGAATCGTATGCGCTACCTCCAGATTTCGCATTTCGGTAAGACGTGAATTTCGAAGGAACGCATCGAGTCGAATAGGCAGCTCACACGAACAGACTAGAGATACGCTTGTGTGCAGCGCGTGCGCAGTCGAAGCAACGCAAGGAGCCGATGGTACGTCAGAGTGGGAGGCCGAGTCGACTGAGCGAGCGGAGGGGAAAAATCCCACGTCCCACGATTCTGGCGTGGGCAGTGAGTTGACTGGAAGGTGCGTGTGTCGAATGGAAGCGGCTCAAGGAGATATGGGTTTTATTTGCGAATAAAGTTAACCAGTGTGTGTATACGGCACGTGCGTGATCTGTGTAATTCGTTATTTTTCTCCCATCCTGAATCTATAACATCACTCGTCTCTATTTCTACTGACTGACTACTTTCACTTCAATCTGACACCAGACTACGTCTCTTGCTACAAGTATGTTTTTCGGCTTTATTGATATTATTGCTCCCTGGATTTATTTGTCTGTTTAGAATTCTCGAGTATTACTATGTCATTTACATGTTTACTTTCAACTTGTTTGTATATTATTTTTACGAATCTACTCCTAACCTAAATGTAGATTTGTTCATATTAATCGCATTTTCAATTCTGTCTGATTTGATTTCTTTATACACTAATCATTTTATATATTTCCCCTTTAACCATCTCTTTCTTCTACCTTAATGTTGTATATTTATTAATTTGTTAATTCCACTTACAGTGAAAAGATATTGAGGCCTCCCCATATATCTGTTTGCTGCCCTGGCTCCACCATTAGGTAATTGTCTTATTTTGATATTCTTTATTCTATAATTCCCATGTTCATTCTCTTTTTTACTTTCAGGTCCTCTTACTGTGTTCTCCATTTCCCAATTCCTTCATGTTATCTATGCAGCGGCCCGATAACCATTTCCGGGTAAGTTCTTGTGACGTATCTTTCTATGCTGCTTGGAAATTCACCAGCGCTCCTTCACTGTATTGCATTGGTATGGTACTTCTTAATTCCCTATTATTGTTCCATTATTCCTTATTAGTGTGTCCCCTCCCTGTATTTGTACTTATCTACTACTCTTAATTCCCTTTATATTTCTGCTCATCTGTATAATCTTTGGTTTATTGTTCCTTATCCTTTTCTTTATTTCCATTTTGCTCTTATCATTCAATCCTTCTTTTTTATTTATTGTTTTAGTTGTTTTCTACATTTGTGTTTTCCTTATCTAATTCCTGTTAATATTTATTACTGACAGTTCCGGTTTGAGTCGCTGCTTCCGTGATCTCCCTGCATTCCTATCGTGTCAGTATCACTTGTTATTCGAGTTATTCTCTTCTTTTTATTTTATTTAATCCTCGTGCTAAGATGCTATTATCATTCCTATCCTTTGTATTCCTATCTTCCTTCTCGTTTATTGTTTATACCTTTCTGAACCCTTTGTTTGTTGTTTGTTAGTCTACTTCCTATTTTTTTTTTTATTTGTGCTGCTAAAAACTTCTCTTTTTTAATCTTCTTTAATTGTACTTTGATCCTATTATTGTTTACTGGTATATAATTTAATTTAACTACTATCATACATCCCTTGTATATTAACATTGATATCGATTTACTTGTTTGATCGTTGTATGTTTCCTTAGGTCGTTATGATTTAGTTACTTTTGCTCTATATTATATTTGTTCCCTATTTACTACTTTCTCATCTCCTTTTTCCCTTCTTGTCCTTTTATAACTCTCGTTCCCTTGTTGTTTCTATGCTTTGTTTGTTCCATTGCTACTAAAATTATTATTAGTTTCAGTAGGTTTTTCTTTTATATTGTACCTTTATATTGTACAGTGGAGCAATGAACCGTATACACCTGTATAATTTTATTGTCTGTTAAACTCTACTAAGGATTTTATTATTTTTCTTCCTTAATCTACCTGTTTTAACGAAAGTATCTCTAATAATTTGGCTATTTCTGTTTTTTTTTCTTATATTATGCAGGTTCCCTTGTTTCTTCACATTATCCTTAATTTACAAGCTTTTTTTTCTGTGTTTCCCATTGTCAGGTCCTTAATTTGATTTATGTTGCATTTATTTCTTTTTCTTTTTCTTTACTCCTTGTGCCTATGTATATGCTAGATCCATTACTTTAACACAAGCCCTTATTACTAGATGGCGTACGGAGTCCCGTCTGTCCTCTCATCTCCAAGTCTGCTGAACGATTGCCTACATTGTTTATTTAGTTCCAGGTTACTTTTCTCTCTACAGGTTTGTATATGACTCTTTTTATTAATATTTCTCTTGAATTTACTTGTCTTTTGCTATTTTGTTTCCCGTTCTGGGAGTCTCAGTTAATGCATTGTCACTTTATGTATTTGCTTCCAGTTTGCATGTACGTAATTCTTCCTATTTGTAGGTTAATTTCATGTTCAATCCAGTTCTTCTTGTCCGATTTTATTCTATTGTATATTTATGACTCCTCTTTTCACTTTCTTCTTATGTTGTTTAAAAATTTTTTTTCCAGTGGAGAGGATCGAAGGCCTTCCCGGATAATGCAGTAAGTATTTTTAATTTAATCTTCCCTTTCCTTTACCGTTATTTGTTCTTACCCCTTTCCTCTTTCTTCTTACCTATTGTATTTCCCCTCTGCTATTTCCTTCTCTTGGGCTGGTATCCGCTTATTCTATTACTCTGTGTTACGGATTAGAAGGGGTAGAACAAGTCACTTGGCTTAGCAATAAACTTTATTTCCCCAACTAGGGTTCGTTCGAACTTGTATCTGAAACTATTTACAATGTAATGTTTTATCTGGCCAAAACACCAGCTTGTTTTGGCTAAATACGGATAATAAAGAGATTTAGATGCGAACAAGATGAGTTTCACTTGTAGGTAGATACATTCACGTTTAGCGTCCGTGAATCCAGATATCGAATCGACTTACTCGCGAAAACCGGTCAAGAGACGCGCGACGTTTTCTGTAGGAACGAGCGAGAACGATTAACGTACGTTGAGATCGGAGTCGAACAGCTGGCAGTTTACCGTCACCGTCGAACTATTGATTGGCGGATCGGTAGAACGATCCCATTTTCGGGGTCGATAATCGATCGTAATCGATGTCCGACGGTGCTGGTCTGCGCTACTGCGAGCTGCTTATCCACTCTCGATCTCGCTGTTACGCGCGAATCCGCCAATAGCGAGGCGGCGCAGTAAATCGGTTGCTACGGCGTGGGTCGTCGTAGAATCTACCACTGGTCGAGGCGAATGTGTACGCTCGTTGCTTGACCAAGGTTCCGCTACCACCTTGATGACGGAATCACTCGCGCAACGATTACGCGTTCAGCGTCGTTGCGTTTCCATCGCTCTTACCGGAATCGGAAATCGCGAGATTGCTGTGCGGCACGCTACAACTATTGGAATAAAGTCCAGGCGCGGAACCGGCCCTACCCTCTCGACTACCGCCTTAATTCTAAAGTCTCTGACGCGATACATTCCTGAGCGCACTGACCAGAAGATATCGTGGCATCGTACTCGCGATCTCGTGTTAGCCGACGAAAATCCGATGAGCTCCGATCCCATAGAGATTATTATCGGAGCGGACCTCCACGGGCATGTATTGTTGAACGGAATCCGCGCTGGATCGATATCCGAGCCGATGGCGCAAAATTCGATTTTCGGATGGTTTTTATCCGGACCCGCCGGCTCGACCACGTTTCCGTCCTGTTCAATCGTACAAACCTACCACTGTTCCCTTTCTGAGTCTCTTGATTCTGACATTCGTCATTTCTGGGAGATTGAAGAGATCCCAACCACATCCCATCTTACGGACGAGAAACAGCAGTGCGAAAATCATTTTCGTGACACGCATACGCGAGACTCGTCCGGTCGTTATGTCGTTCGTTTACCGTTCAAACGAAATCCCCCAATCGAAATCGGGTACTCGTATCGCATCGCCGAACGAATGTTCACCAAATTAGAAATTCGATTACAATCGAAACCCACACTCTATACCGAGTACGATGACTTCTTGCGCGAGTACTTGCAGCTTGGGCATATGCGTAAGCTCCCTCCGTCGAGCATCGACGCCCCCCACGTCGCGTATATTCCGCATCACGCGGTGGTACGCGAAAGCAGTGCAACAACGCACCTTCGTGTGGTATTCAATGCCTCCACTTAACTAGCAACGGCACCTCGTTGAATGACCATTTGTTGATCGGACCCAAACTCCAAACGGATCTTCCGACCATAATTCTTCGGTGCCGACAATATCGGTACGTACTAACGTCCGATATTACAAAAATGTACCGCCAAATACTGGTGGATCCTCAAGACGTTGACTATCAGCGTATCCTCTGGCGGTCGTCCCCGTCGGAGCCCATTGGTCATTATCAGCTGCTGACCGTAACTTACGGTACAGCTCCTTCCCCCTTTCTCGCTCTTCGAGTCCTCCAACAACTTATAGAGGACGAACGGTCCCAATTCCCATTAGCCACGCGCGTTCTTCAACACCACCTTTACGTTGACGATTGTGTCTTTGGCGCGTTCGATGAAACCACGTTCATCGAGACTCGAAATCAACTCATTGCATTGCTCAGCAAGGCACATTTCCGTCTGCATAAGTGGACGAGCAATGCTTCGCATTTGCTGACGGATATTAGTCCTCAGGATCGTGGAACCATCCAGGAGAAAGTGTTGCACTGCGATGACACTGTAAAGGTCCTTGGTGTCGCGTGGAATCCCGACGTTGATGCATTCCGCTTCAAAGTCACGCTTCCCTCTGATATCGCGTGCACCAAACGAGCGGTCTTGTCAACCATTGCGCGCCTTTTCGACCCATTAGGATGGGTCACACCCACTACAGTGTATGCAAAAATTCTCATGCAGCAGCTGTGGTTGCAGAAATGCAATTGGGATTCTCCACTTCCCCCGATTCTTCTCGAGCGCTGGGAGAAATACCGAGCAGAATTGCCGCTGCTCAATACCCTATCAATTCCGCGATGGACAAGATAAAGTCTCGACAACGTCTCTTGTGAATTACATGGCTTCGCCGATGCATCCACCTTGGCTTATGCCGCAACGGTATATCTGCGCATCGTGACCTCCTCCGGTCGAATCGTCATATCGTTACTCGCCGCCAAATCAAAAGTAGCTCCAGTCAAACCATTGACCGTTCCACGGCTCGAACTTTCGGCCGCCCCACAGTGGTCCCAAAGCCCGAAAACGCGGACAAAACCTAAAAAATGAACTTTCAGCTAGGTAAGTTTTAATTATGGGGTTGGTTACTCTAAGAGTGATACTACTTGGGGGCAAACGGCAAAAAGGTCGCATTTTTTTACCTGACCAACAGTCGCAGTCCGAACTTCGGTTACAACAGACAGTGCCTTCATACTCTTCCAAGTCTCAGTGCAAGTTTTACGTGTACAGTGTGTAAATTGTATTGGATCGTATCGATTTTAAGTGTGCATTATGGATGCTGTTTGTGGAGGTAAGTCGCATAGTTTTTAGTGCCAAATGTTTATTATTAACTGAAACCTATGTATACAAAAGAAGGGGTAAAAGTGAAGGCATAAATTTTAAAGGTTAGGGAAAAAGTAAAAAGTCCTGCAAGATCCCGCGCTAAAACTTGTTGGAGCTTCTAGTTTATACTATTACCTTGCAATTCCATCAAAAATTAGCTGCCCGTCTCTGCCCCTTTTTTTATAACACTGTTTTTTGTAATGGAGAGTAGGTATTTTGTGAGCTTTCGTTGCATTTCTTCTCAAACTGTGAGAGATATACACTAAATTTCTCTGTAAAATTAATAGTTTTTAAAGGATTATGCTTAGAACGTATTTTCGAACAATTTTTTTTATAAACAATCTGAAATTTTTTTATAGTTTTCGAAGACGAACGTTTTTTTTACACGTATTGTAACGTGAATGCTTCTTTGGTAGCTATGGAGTGCGAATACCTGCTCTATACAATACGAAGGGTAGAGTTGGCTTTCCCGAGAATTAGTCTTCCCTCTCGTTCAGGTCAATATAAAAGAGCGTGAGGGAAGGCAGAGGGGTGGTCAGATATAAAAAACTGAGTTATCTTTTTTTTAATTAATTTGATTTATAATAACTATGCCTATTCTTATTAAAATTCAAACGGACCCTCATGTTTTTTTTATATATATTAAATTCACATTCGTAATCAGCTTCTTTTTTTTGAGGAGAACGAATAATTTTTGGCCACTATATATTAAATGTCCATTTTGTTTAAAAAATTTTTAAGTTCAGATTCGTGATCAGCGACCCCCAAAACCCTTTAATACCAATTTTTAAGCAAATCGAATAATTTTTTGATACGTTTAGAGGTTTTGTCCGCGTTTTCGGGATTTGGGACCACTGTGCGCCCTTCTCCTTACTCATCTCGTTGTCTTCGTGCGACAATCACTGCACGAGCTGCCGGAGAACATCCCGTGTTATTGTTGGACGGACTCAACCATCACCCTTTGTTGGTTACGGCAACCAGCGTCAAAATGGAAAACGTTCGTTGCGAATCGGGTAGCTCAAATCGAGACCACTCTGCCCGATGCCACTTGGCGCCACGTACCGACTGACGAGAATCCCGCAGATTGTGCGTCTCGCGGCCTGCTTCCGTCGCAATTGTTGCATCACGACCTTTGGTGGACAGGCCCCTTGTGGCTGCAACAGTCAACCGACCAATGGCCCCCTAATCTTCCCGTTTCGTCCGCTGACGCGCTTACCGAGGAACGTCCGACCATCCAGGTCAACATTTGTCAACCTCGTACGCCATGGGAACTGAGGGATCGGTTCTCGTCGTGGCCAAAATTATTAAAAGTCAGCGCGTACATTTTTCGATTCGTTGCACTCACTCGAAAACGGCCCGGAGTGACCTCGAACTTCGTAAGTCGAGCCCTCGATGCGTCGGAAGTTCAAGCAGCTAAAACCTTTTGGCTCCGAGAAATGTAACGCGATCTTTTTCCGGAAGAGATGCATGTACTTAGTCACCAACGTCCGCTCAACAAAAACAGTCCTATCCTCTCCCTGAATCCGTACCTAGACGAGGGTAACGTAATTCGAGTTGGCGGGCGATTAAAAAATGCCAAGTTATCGGAACAAGAAAAGCATCCGATCATATTAAAATCACACCCGACCTTGACGCTGATCATTGTTCACGCGCATCTGCGCGCCCTTCACGCTGGATCGCAGTTGACAACCAGCATTCTCCGCCAAGAATATTGGATTTTTCGAGCGCGCCCCACAGTCCGGCACATCCTACATAAATGCGTCAAATGCGCACGCGAAAAGGCCGCATCGCAAAATGTATTGATGGGAGAATTACCGGACTTTCGAGTTACGCGTTCGGATCGAGCGTTTTTACATTGCGGTCTCGATTACGCCGGTCCAATTCAAACCCGCACGACACCCGGCCGCGGGAATCGCTCTCGCAAATCGTATATCGCCGTGTTTATATGTATGGTCGTAAAGGCCATTCACCTCGAATTAGTCAGTGACTATTCGTCGGATGCATTTCGTGCCGCAACTCGCGATCCTACGATGCTCAATCGTTTAGCGCTCGATCGTGTCACGTGGCACTTCACTCCACCTTCCGCCCCTCATTTTGGAGGATTGTGGGAAGCGGGCGTGCGTAGCGTAAAGTACCACCTTAAACGAGTTGTTGGAGCCCACACATTGACCTTCGAAGAATTAACGACTGTGTTATGCCAGGTCGAAGCTTGCCTGAATTCGCGTCCACTCGCAGCAGTCTCCGAGAATTTTGACGACTATTGTGCCCTGACGCCAGGACATTTTCTGATCGGGTCAGCCCCTACCGCAGTGCCCACGCCATCATTGCTCGATGTCAAAGAGGCATGTCTCTCGCGTTGGCAATTATTGCAACAAATGATGGAAAGTTTTTGGCAACAATGGTCGCAAGATTACATGCAAGGTCTCCAACAACGTGTAAAGTGGAAAACCCAAAGGCCCAATATTGTCGTCGGGCAATTTGTTTTATTACGGCAAGCTAATCTCCCCCCATGCAAATGGGAACTCGGCCGCGTCGTCGCGTGTCATCCCGGCGATGACGGCATCGTGCGTGTTGTGACGGTGAAAACCGCGCAATCCGAATATAAGCGACCCATCGTCAAATTGTGTATACTGCCGATTGACCTCCCGTCCGAGCAGCCTTGTCCGCTGCGCGGCAGTGCTCAACCCATCGACACCGTCTCGTAAACCGTACCGCGATTCAATGGTAAACAAACATATGTATATAGTGTATACAGGGTGTCCCAAAATTCCTCCGACACCCGAAAATGGGAGGTTCCTTGGTTCATTTGAAGCGACATTTTCCTTTACAAAAATGGCGTCCGCGGCTTTGTTTAGAAGTTATTAACGAAAAACACGGACCAATCAGAGCGCGACCTAGACGCGAGTTAGCACAGTCGGCCCAACGCGCCAACTGTCAATTGGCCGAATGTGTCGTCGCATGTCTAGATCGCGCTCTGATTGGTCCGTGTTTTTTATTAATAACTCCTAAACAAAGCCGCGGACGCCATTTTTGTAAAGGAAAATGTCGCTTCAAATGACCCAAGGAACCTCCCATTTTCGGGTGTCGGAGGAATTTTGGGACACCCTGTATAAGTAGATATAAGCAATGACGCATCTGTTTAGCCTACGGCTCATGAGACTCCCGTGTCGAAATTCATTGTATATAAATACCGTTGTTTCTCGCCGACTGTTCACGGCGGGCGGCCGTGGACCTTTAAAGTCGCATCATGATATTCCGTTGTATCACTCGTTCTTCTTTTTTTTGTTATTTCGGATTTCCGACGAAATCCAAGGCGGACGGTATGTTTAGGACTAAGCGTCCATAGTTAATTAGTTAAAGCTGTCGAGGTCGAGCGATACAGCCCTGGGTGGCCCCCCAGCGTATGACGGTCCCAGGATATACGCTCCTGAGAGTCCGTCCATAAATCCGCCGTTTTTGACAATTCCCGGTAACGCGCTCGTGATGCGTAATCACGTGATTACCGAGAACCGCCGCTAATCGCGCTCAGCACCTAACGGTTAGATTCGTTCGAACGCTCAGCTGATTCAGACGTTACGCAATCGCGCCCTGTTCTTTGTACGCAAGCTGTAGACAGTATCTACACGTCTCAATTGCATCCTATCTCGTTTACGCGATTGTGTTAATAAACGTAGTTTTTTGCCGGATCAACACTCCTTTCTTGCTTATTGTTCTTTTTCCAACCTCACCTCGCTCACACTTTCCACACGATTTCCCTTTCCGAACTTCCTGCGGTGTTCAAACCCGATCCTACACACAAACATCCATACAGTCCACTACCAAACCTCAAATCGTCCCGGGTTCCCGAACACATACATTACCTTCACTTCATGTTCTACATTCTTCTTGTGTCACATTATGACCTAAACTAACTCCTGTTTCTTACTATTAACGGGTTTCTGCCTAATGTGTGTCGAGTCGTGATTTCTTTACGGATGATTTGTCAGCTGTTAGGGCAATGGTTGTACCTCTCCGGGTTCCGTTTCCTTTATTTCTTTTCACTTTATTTATTAGTGTTTCCTTTTTCTTGCTTTCTCCTATTAGTCTATGTGTGTTTCTATTCCCTATTTCCTCATTAACTCCCTTTCTTTTTTCCCTTTTGCTCTATGCTTACATTTATTGTATCAGTTGTGCTTATTCCTTTTTTCTAATGTACTTGTAAGTTGTACCCCATTATTCCTCATTGTTACTTACCATATTATCTTTTTACCCCTTTGAGTATTTAGATCCCGTTGCATTCCTCCTATATGATGTTTTAGCCTTGTTGCTCTTCCTTTTATAACTTGTCTGTGTTTACCCCTTTTCATAGTTCCAGCCCTTGAGGCCTATTTCCTATCGGTGTTTAGCCGGTTCGTGTTTACTCTTCCCTTGTTTTTATGCCATCCTTGTTTGATATCTCCTACCCCTTTTATATTGATCTATCCAACTCAGTATTTGTTTATGCCCTTCCCCTTTTTCCTTTTACTAATTCTTTCCTCTGACTTTTATTATTATACTCGTCGTTGGGAAAATTTATCTCGCCTCTTTTTGATTTCGCAGTTTACATTGTACAGGTCTATTTATTGTTCGTTCCCTTGTTTGTACACTGTCTGTTACCTCTCTACCTTCTACTATCTTGTCACCTATACAGATATATTTCCTCCTATTTGGAGTACGTGTCTATATGTATTATCGTACCATATTCTTAGTGCCTGCCTTTATTGTCCAATGACGCACAGTCTTGTGTTTAACGGCTTACCTTCATGTCTGTTGTCACGTCGCTCACGAGCGGAGGCTAGAAAACCTCCGACCGAGCGACTTCGGGCTTTTACAGGCCCTTAGGCCGGGCCGCGGGCCGCCGTATGCCCGTGGTCCGCCCGAGACAAAGGACGTCCGAAGGTTCAAAATTTCCGCGAGATTGTTCGGGCGCCAGACACCGTGAAAAGTGTCACGCGAAACACGATACGAATTTCGGACTCGGAAATCGAACCCTCGAAACACGCGGATCGTAACGAGGACGCGATGGGGTCCGGTGGTTCGAACACGGAAGGACGAGGACAGCCCTTACGGCAGGACGGATCTCACGGGGAATGAACGACAACGTAATTGGTCTCGAGTGGATGTTTTATTTCCTTGTCAACGAATTTACAATATCGCGGTCACGTGACCGCAACCCGAGAGCCCGCGCTCTTTATACAGATTTTTGCGGACGGTTGATCGGTCGCAGCGCGGTTGTCGCTAAATCAAATCGCGCGAAAAGGGTACGGTTGACCGGTACCGACGATAGCGATTTCCCGACGGACGGGATCGCGCGAAGCGCAGATGGGCGGCGCGATACGAGACTGTCGCGATAGCACGCGTACGCAAAGCACACGACGGATGATTCGAACGGCGACGAAGTTGAAACGCGTTCGCTACGCAACACGACACAGGATTCGAGACTTTTGCGAGGCGTCGGACGAAATATTCGCGAGACGCGATTCCTCCGAGGAAACTTCCGAGCGCGAGATTTTGGGGGAACTCTCTACGCGAAATACCGCTCAAAGGACCGTCGCTACGGCCCGAGCCGACGGCACGAGACGCTTGGCGTCTCGGCCTGCGCGAAATATCGAGGACGAAACGACAAATGGTCGTCCTCGCGCGATAATCGTCGAGCCAACACGCTAACCGAAAATTCGAAAGGATCACTGGTCGGCTTACCGTTTTTCCCCGGTACCCTCTGTTCTTCTGGGCCTTTCTGTCCGCCTCTCGGCAACTCGGCTACTGGGCCTGAGTCCTTCGGCTCGTTCGGGGACCACTCGTGCGCGATAGCGCGATTCCACGAGGCCGGGATCCTCGCGCGAAAAACTCGTCTCTGGCGAACGCGAACGTAAGTTGACTGGGTGCGTCTAGGATGGCGGATTTCGCACGAAATTATCGTTGCGTGTCGTTAGGCAAGCGGGCTCGCGCGACAGTGATCATCGATATTCGGTCGCGTGCCGCATCGATTCTCGTTCCCCCCACCCGACCTCCTTGCCGAATTTCCTAGGGCTCCGTTTCACGCGCGACGTTCGCGTAACAGGGGCGTCTCGACGGGGTCTATGGCTCCTTGACCCTAACGCGAAAACGTCTCACCTTTTGTGAGACGTGTGGGGGAGGCTCGTGCCTCGTCCTGGCTTCTCGCTGGCACCATCCTCGCTGGAACCCTATTTATGGCGGGATGAGGCGGCGTCGGGACCGCGAAATGGTACGGTGGTCGGGATGGGTTCCTGTCCCTTCGGCGCCTCCAAGTCGGTTGACCGGGTGCCCTCGATAACCATAGTGGCCCGTATTCGAGCTTCGAAATGCCATTGGGTTTTCGTCTGACGTCCTTCTGTACCGGAATTGTCTCCTCGGAAAATCTCGAAGGTCGGGGCTCCGTTCCCTGGTCCGCTGCTCGGCCCTGGAACTTGCCGTTCTCGGCGCGCACGCTAGGTGTCAGTGCGCGCTCTAATTTATGGAAATTCCTCGCGAAACGCTCTCGAATTCTGTTTTTCCCGGCCTCGCGTCTCGTTATTGTACGGTCCGGTCCTTCGCACTATAAAAAATGTGCTCGCACATAACGGTGAAGTGACGTCGCTGATTTGCAACGTCACACTGTTTAACGATTGTCTTCAATATCTATGTTGATTGTGACGTTAGTAATTTCCCCTTAATCTTACTTACCTTTTACTACTTTTAGTATCTCGTTTAACGTTCATCAGTGTTCCTTTTATGTGTTTGCATTCTATTTACATGTATGTAATTCACCTTAATTTATTCCTAACCTATGTGCAGGTTAATACATATTTAATGCATTTCTTCTAAATCTGATCTATCTGGTCTTGACAATACTTTAATTTGATTCCTCTTTCCATTTTCCTTATTATTATTTCTTTCTTTTGAAATTGTTCCCTACATTGAAATGTGTGTTTTTTTTTAGGGATGAACAGAAGTCTCACCATATAACTGTATGCTGCAAAGGTTGATTCATTCAGGTAAGAGTCCTAGTTTATTTATCCCCTTTATTTTTATTCTGTGCCATTATTCATTCTTTCCCCTTTTTAGGTTCTCCTGTCATACTTCCCTTCGGCTGCTCCCTTCTTGCTATCTATGTTGGATTTCCTAACGGGCCTCCTGCGATGCAGCTCCTCACGCTGCTATAGACCAGTGATCATTGGTTTGTTTATTATTATCTCCTGTTATTGCCCTATTACTTCTTGTCTATGCGTTCCCTACACCTAGAATGTTGTTGTGCACATTATCTTCCTTCTCATTACCTTTGATATTTCCTTATTGGCATATCCTATGTATCTGATCTTAAGCCTTTCCTCCCACTTTACTACCTTTTCTCCTTTATGTTCACTTCCTTCTTGTAGTATATATAATTTATTTTTTTTTCATCCCTTCTTTATTCTTGTGTTGTATTGTGTCCTTCCTGCTCCTTACTAATTTCAGAGGTTTCCAATCTATGTTTCTTTTTCAGATCAGGATGCTAATGCTCCAAGAGTGCCCTTTTTGTTACCGGATCATTTACTATTTCTCTAAGGTTTCACTAGTATATTACTGGTTTGTTGTTTTTTGATTTTTTTTTCCTTCTTTTATTTGTGTTATGTATCTTATTCCTTTCTCTATGATTATCCTCCATTACTTTGCTTTCTTTTTTATTATATATATATTTTCCTTAAATTACCCTTTTGACAATTTTATCCCTTCGTTGCATTCCTTCTATTGTTGTCTATTTCAAAGTTCACTCCCTGAATGTCTCTTTGACAGGTTTATATTTCACTTCACTTGTCCATCTTACTCGATTCGTGATTTTTTTTTCGTTGCGTGCTTTCTTTTTCCTGTTGCCATTTGAGTGATCCTTACCCTTTATCTATTCTATGTTCGTGTGTATCAATAATATTCGTTATTGATATGTTTTTTTTTTAATTGATTGAGCGGTATGCGTCCTCTCTTCATTTCCTGTATTATTTAGCATGTTGTGTTTCTAATTATTTACTTGTTACTTGTAACCTGGTTTGTTCCTATTTTCCTTTTCTCTTTACTGTTTCCTTACTATCACCTTAACCTGTTGGTATTTGTCCACTAATATGGTGCTTACCTATTCTACCTATATGCCTATATAATGGTTATTCTTAACTCTTTCTTTTTATGTTCCAGACGCATTCCATGGCGACTGACGCTTATTACTTACCTAATGTATTGATTTGAAATAAATCTATCCTATTTCTATCTTTTATTTTATGTATACCTTTCATTGTTCCCGCTTGTTGAGGTTTTGCTTCCGTTCTGTTCTGTCTTCGTTCTTGAACTGTTTCTAGATCTGATTTAACTGCCTATCTATATACAGGGTGTCCCAAAACTAGTGTAGGAGCGGAAAATGGGAGGTTGCTTGGGTCATTTGAAGCGACATTTTCCTTTACAAAAATGGCGTCCGAAGCTTTGTTTAGGAGTTATTAACGATAAACACGGACCAATCAGAACGTGACCTAGACGCGAGTTAGCACAGTGGGCCCAACGCGCCAACTATCAATTGGCCGGATGTGCCATCGCATGTCTAGATCGCGCTCTGATTGGTCCGTGTTTTGCGTTAATAACTCCTAAACAAAGCCGCGGTCGCCATTTTTGTAAAAGAAAATGTCGCTTCAAATGATCAAGGAACCTCCCATTTTCCGCTCCTACAGTAGTTTTGGGACACCCTGTATATATATTTTTTAAGTATATTATATATTTTTATATATATTTTTTTCTATATTTGTTATATATTTTACCTTTTGTTTGTGAAGAGCTTACTTATTCGCCTTCCTGATTCTTATTCCTATTTCTACTACTTCTGTTCTGGAATATTTATTGAATACTCTTGTTTGATTTACTGTTGCTACTAGTATTTATTTGCTTTAAAAGAAATATTATATTTTTTACACTGTTACTTTTGGGTAAGTTAAACTGGACAATAATAAATCTGTTTATGATAATGTTATCCTTTATTATATCCTATATAACTATGTTCCATTTATCTCATCTCTCGCAAAATACAAAGTAAAACAAAAGTACAGTAGAACAAAATAAAATAAATTGAACAATAATGAAGTAATGCAAACACTATAATATAATAATAATAATAATAATAATATAATACGTACTTAAAATTATTAGTGCACGCTCTTATTCTATCCTATAACTATTTATACTACATAAAACCTTAATATCTACGTGTTGTGAACACGATATTAATCCCCCCTTCCATTATTCCCAACTTATGTTCTTTATCCTTGATTAACTTCCCGATTCATAGGGAAGTTATGGTAATTACCCCGAAAATCGAAAATCGAATTTTTAACAGATCTTCACGTTTCATGGTCATTGGATTCATTTTAGACTATTTTTATCAAAATGTCGGTATGTGTGTGTGTGTGTGTGTGCGTATGTCCGTTTCTATGGTATCAAATTTTTCGTTAACGTTTTCAGAAAAAGTAATAACGCGATCAGAATAATGAATGATGCATTGGAAGTACCCCGCTGCAACTTAGAGCTGATAAGATTTTGGTCAAGTTTGGTCAAGTAGTTTTTTAGTTTTTTAAAAAAAAAATTTTTTTTTTTTTTTTTGAAAAATTCAAAAGACTACATACGTCATGTGGTTGGGCACACTCTATATGCCCAATACAGTGTTATAATCACTTTCCCTGTAAACATATAATCTTCTTAAAACGTACGAATAGCAAAATAAAAACTAGCTGGTTATTGTTGCTCGCTCGCTTCGCGAGCTCGCGGGTAGAACTGCTCTTGCGAGAGGGTTAGTGGTACGCATTGCTAGTGGGGCATACAGCTATTAATGTTTTTTTACCCCGAAAATCGAAAATCGATTTTTTAGCAGATTTTCACGTTTCATGGTCATTGGAGTCATTTTAGACTATTTTTAACTTCCCGATTGATAGGGAAGTTACTGTAATTACACCGAAAATCGAGAATCGATTTTTTAGCAGATCTTCACGTTTCATGGTCTTTGGTGTCATTTTAGACTATTTTTATCAAAATGGTGTGTGTGCGTGTGTGTGTGTGTGTGTGTGTGTGTGTGCGCGCGCGCGCGCGCGTATGTCCGTTTCTATGGTATCAAATTTTTCGTTAACGTTTTCTGAAAAAGTAACGATGCGATCAGAATGATGAATGATGCAATCGATGTGCCCCGCTGTAACTTAGAGCTGATTAGATTTTGGTCCATATTGGTCAAGTAGTTTTTTAGTTTTTTTCGAAAGAAGTTCATTCAACAATGCAAATTATACGAGAGGACGGAAATTTTCCACCGAAGAAACAAACATAATAATTACATATATTTTTTTTATAATTTAAACAAATTTATTTAAAAAAAATTTTTTTTTTATTTTCCTTTTTTAATTATGCAACTAATGCTAATGTTACCGCTTAGAATAATCGAAAATTATCCCAATGCAAGAGTGAGTTATTCATCGCTACTGCCGAGAATACATTTTCAAAGAATATCGATGAAAGTACAAAAACATTTATATTACAATCCATTAAAAAAACAAGCAGTTCAATACGAATTTTTAACTGAGATGAAATTGAAAGTTAATATAAAAAAATGGTTAATGGAGCATGCGAGCAACGAACATACGATGTTGGTTTAATGCGACGCCATACAGAAAACATTTTGATAAGTAGAAAACTATTGAACTTCCCTGAGGACGTATAATCTTCTTAAAAAGTACACTAAATAATGATAATAATATACTGCAACTAACGAATCGGGAAGTTCTTTGTGTGGCTCGTGGAGAGTCACACACAAAATAACATCCGTACCACTAACCCTCTCGCGAAATCGCAAAGCGAGCTACAATACCCGCACCTGCGAAGCTCGCGAAGCTCGCGAAGCTAGCGAGCAACAATAACCAGCTAGTTATTTTATGGTCCTTGGTAGGAATCTCTACCTCGAACTCCATTCCTCTCTCCTTAGTTTTGGGTTCTTTCTTGAGAACCCATTTTGTCGGATTGAGCTGTGTATACTCCTCTGTCAGTATCCCTATTACATCCGCATACGTCATTTCTTTATTATTAACATATATGATGACTCTTACTTCTCCATTCAACCTTTTCCTGCTTACTATTATATATTTAGTTTCCCCCTGATTAGATAACGCTACTGCCTCCCTTATATTAATCAATGATTCCGCGTCATTTGCTGTCAAAATGAACCCTCCCGCTTTTGGACCCCATCTCCCATAGTTTATCGGTTTTTTAGTTCTAATCTTATATCTAATGAAGTGCACCCATAATTTGTTGATTTCCTCTCTGATCATTTCTTTCCCTGACGCTGGGTATCCTTTCTTAACTATTGCTATAGTTCTCTCCTCTAGGCCCAGCTCAGTTGCTCGAGACGGTCCTGCTTGTTGTCTCGTCTCCTGCGCCATTCTTTCTTCAGGCGACTGGGATGAATTTGCCACGGGGGATTGGGGTATCTGCGGGGTCTGTACGACTGTCAGGGGTTGGGTTGGGGGTGTGGACGTAGCTGGTCCGGTTTCCTGGGAGTGGGATGTTCCCGCCTCATTTCCCTTGCCTGGTTTCACTTCTTGCTGTCTGGATGACCCCATTGATGGGCCCGCTTTCTGCATTTGCATTATTTTCAGTGGTTGATGGCCTGCCTTGGCCAATTGAGGCGGTTTGGTCCCTTGCACTGATTTATTTGGCTTATTGCCGTTCTTGTTTTCCTTGTCCTTTTTGTTTCCAGTTCTGGGCACTATTTCTATATCAGTGTCCATGGCATCACAGAATAGCTCCATTATCTGTAATTACATATAAATACCAGGTTAATATATATACTATTCATTGGTACTATACCGAATAATTCTTGTTTATGCATATATTCCTTCTCTAATCGCTACATATTTCCGTTTAGCTCCATATTTGCATATATGTCCTTTATTCTTATATCTTAAACAAACGACGTTTTAGGTGTGCTTGCAAAAGCACGGGAACGATGACCTAACTGAATTTCTTTGTCCGCTACGTCGTCTCCGTGGGTCGAGATTTCCCCCAAAAGTAACAGTACTGGATTTCCGCCAATTTGTGGCCAATTGTTTTCCTGGGAAGATCCTTGAGCGGGCGCCTTTCGATATTTCTCCTCGGCCAATCGTGCCCTAGGCACGTCCCTGAAACGTTGCCGTACTCGGCACGCACAATAGATGGCGTTAGTCGCACGAATCTGTGGAAATAATGGATGCAGGGTAAACTAAGACGCGTGTGAGCGGCCTCGGATGTGCCCCAATGTTCGCTACTCTATGACCATCCACTCGGTCGTAACGCGTGGTCGGAGGTTAGAAGGAATGATTACACTTGATGTTTGCACTACGTTTATTTATTGCGATCGCGTGCTCGACAATGCGCACGAGCCTGTATCATGAAAAAGCCGGCGACTTATAGATATATATCTTAAACTTTATTTATTATAAAATTAAAAATAATTTTTAAAAATAACAATTTTATTGCCATTGCCACGGCCACGGCCCCGTCCACGGCCTCGCCCATGGCCCTCGTCCACGACCTCGCCCACGGCAGCGCTGTTGTTGCTGCTGTTGTTGCTGCTGCTGTTGTTGTTGCTGCTGTTGCAGACGCAGCAACTTCCACCGTGCCTGATACAGGCGGTGGCGACGCCGCTGGTTCCGCAGCCGTCTCCGCTCATTCTGAAAATGCCATAAAACCATAAAATATTACTGTTGTACATATCAAAAGTAAATGTTGAGACATCATTTTTTTTAAATAACTTAAACTGTTTGCAGAGCCCGCACGAGGCAGGTTCAGCGCGTTCGCCGCAACCCAGCCTCGCGTTTTGAAAGGTCTCGCGGTCTATAAAAACTCATCAGACATTTTGCAGGACCCCCTGTATAGTAGACTGAATATTCGGGTGTGTGTGGAAAATACAATCGCAAAATAATAGTAAATCCTTATTGTAAAATTTATGTATGGGATATGACTGTGTATTCTGGCCCTGCAAAGTGTTTGAACCTGGCCCCGCAAAAGGTCACGTCGGCCCTGACTGTTCGTTACACAAGTAAGATGTCTCAACTGTTACGAGCCAGGGCCGCGAGCAGCACGAGTGGCCGGCGAAGGGTTATTACCCTGGGAGTATGGTTAAAAACTGTTAGTTAAAGCGGACGCACCTTGATACGATTGTCAGGGAGCCGCTAGTATGAGTGAAGTTTCAGGGAAGAATCTACGTGTGATAGAAGGGAAACTCTGACTTGAAAGATTATTAAGGAGGTTATAGAGTTTAGCGGACGCACCTTGATGCGATTGTCAGGGAGCCGCTAGTAGGTTGGATTCAAGGGAGAAAAACGGACGATCCTTGATACGATTGTCAGGTTGCCGTTTAATTTGTGTGTGGACGTATAGATAATGTGGATGATCCCAATATGAAATCGGGTAGGTATTAGGTTGGAAAATATCCCGATTAGGCGATTGGAATGTCGTCTAATAGTTTGATAGATGATGGGGTTGTTAGTAAGCCTCGTAACAAGTATAATTTAATTGATACAATCCGAGCGGTAAGATTGTATCATGTGGGAACGTTCAACTACTAAATTAGGATTGGTATAACAATAATTAAGGGTTGAAAGAATTTAGAAGTGAGTAGGTAAAATTCAGATATATTCAAAATCGTTATAGTTTACAATGAAATATATGTGTATGTATGTGTCGCGAGATAGAGTGTGTAAGAATTGAATATTACCTATGTTGCTCGATGTTGACGCACTGGCAAAATGCGGGGGTCTCGAAGTGATTTTACGTAAATGCCTTAATAGATTTGTTACCGGGCTACGGAATCTATACGGTTTAAAGGTTGATCCGAAGGGGAACTTTAGCCCGATCTTACTGGAAATCGACTTACGAGAATATAGCACGACGCGACACGATTCGTGACTACAGAAGTACTACCCCCGAGAGTAAAAATGTACGGGTTTATATACCCCAAAATTGAAGGGGGTGGTATGTTCATGATCTAATCGCCGCTTAGGACCAGACTCTAGTTTTTGTCGATTTCCATTAAGTTGAGCCAGAAGTCGGTCTTCGTTAAAAGGGATCAACTAAGATATGAAAAGGTTATCTAGGACGTTTCCTGCCAGAGACGACTTTTGAAGAGATTCCTGTGGGAAAGTCAACGGAATCTGTTCGCTAACCGTCACATCTCCCCACCAAGAGGAAACATCGCGGTTCGCGTGATGCTTTCTCATCAGAAAGGAAACGTCCTAGGTACCACAGATTTGAAGGAAAAATAAAAATAGAAAAAAAATTTTTGGAGCAAACAAACGAGTCACAGAGAAAAAAAAAAGAAAAAGAAGAATTGTATCGGTGTAGTGTGTTGTGTGTATACTTATAGGCTAGGTGTGTCGATTAGGTCGGGACTGCGTAACCCAGTTGGACCCAACCCTGGGCGACATCATGTGGCGGCTGGCCCGAATATTTGTTGAATCATTTTCCTTTTGGGGTTGGTAGTGTTGTCAGCGGCAGCCGGAGTAGATAAAAAGGATTGTTATGGAGGGCTTCCGTCTACTGCTATATTACGGATTCTGACTATATTTGTTATTAGTTCTGATAAATAATCTCCATATTTCTTCAAATTTGTACCAGTTGGAAATGAATTTGGTTCTCGAGCCTGTTTGCCAAAAACCAGTTCATACGGTGTAAAGTTGGTAGCTTCATGAACTGACGTATTGTAAGAGAACATTGCAAAAGAAATTAATAAATCCCAGTCTTCGTAATTCTCCATGTAATGCTTCAGACATTCTGTGAGGACAATATGACTTCGTTCCAGCGATCTATTAGTTTGAGGTCGGTATCCTGAGGTGGTGATTTGTTTGATTTTGAATATTTCTGACAGGTTTGTCATAAGATTTCCAATAAAGCTGGTTCCCTTATCCGTGAGTATTGCGCGTGGTGTTCCGTAAATTGCGATAAAATGCCGTGCAAAGGCGTCTGCAATGGTGGTGGCTCGAATATTACGTATAGCCACTGCAATACAATACTTAGTTAAATTGTCCTGCATGGTGAGGATGTGTCGATTTCCGCCAGGTGTGATTGGTAATGGTCCAACTGTATCCAAGGAAATTTTGTCAAATGCGTCTAACGGTGTGTCGGTGATCAGCATAGGCTGACGAGTCTTTATTCTGGTTAGTTTCTGTTCCTGGCAACTTCTGCATTTTCGGATATATTCTCGAATTTCGTTGCGCATCTGAGGCCAATGAAATCTTGAACGGATGTGATTATAAGTTTTTGTAACTCCCTTATGTCCTCCTATTAAGCTATCATGTGCTTCATGAATGATTTCTTGTCTGTCTTCTACGGAAGGCGTTGTAATGATACAATTACATATTGTAATTTGATAAGATGAGTCTGTAAAGACTTCTTTTAATATTTTGAAAAATTCGTTGAATGATGTTTTATGATGGTCTCCGTATGCTGATATTCGAAAAGATTTGATCCTGTTTTGTTCTAACGCTGATTGAAGGGTTTTCAGTCGATTAACTATGTCTACTCTTTTTGGTTTATCATAGAAGTTGTTAGATATTACTATGCTAAATGTTTTAAATAACCCATTGCTTGAAATTATGACCTGTCCCTTCTCTGGTCGTGCAGCTAAAAGTTCCTGCTTATTTATTAATCCAATGTCGGATAAAAGTTTTCCCACGGGTGTTATTAAATTGCAATCGGCAGAGACAAAATGTACATAGTGATCCTCTTTTGCGGTGAGGGTGTTTGAAGAAATGTTAATTTTTTGTTTCGGTTCCGGCGGCGCCTCCAGGTCAGTCTCGGTAGACGAACCATCGGTGGTGGCGTCGAAAAATGGGTAAGGGTCGGCTGTGCGGTCAAAAAATTGCTGTACCCTTGCTTCGCCTATAGTATTGTTTGATGATCGGATTACGGTAGGTTGTAAAATTCCACCTGTTTCAGGGAATACCTCTAGAGGTATATTAGATATATCACCCTGTATATTGTTCGTATTCTCTATAACAGTGTTTTCCGTTGGTTCCTCAAACGAAATTAAGTCACCGGACGTACTCATATTCTTATCTGTAGAGAAAATTTCTGTGGAGTTTGCAGCGGGTAAAAAACGATGGGTGGTGTCCTGGTTTTCGTCTGGCATGGTCACCTCTCGAGACAGACTTGGGAGAGATCTGTTTCTGTATATAATCGGTGAATGCTGCACCTTACCAAGAGCGGGTTCTTCTGTCTCATCTGAACTGCTATTTGGTTGTTGATGTTTTGGTCGGTTTTCTCGATCACGACGTAATTGCCTGATTCGTTGTCCAATTGAACTAGCGTTAGCATCCGTTTTCGGTATTTGCATTTTAAACTCGGGGTCTTTGAGTTCCCTCGGGATGAGTGGCAAACAAATGGAAGTGGGATTACGTGATAATGCATCCGCATTCTTATTTGTTTTTCCAGATTTATGAACAACCTGATAGTCATACTCCAAAAGACGAAGTTTCCACTTCATGAGTCTTGACGTTGGATCTTTTACAGAATGTAGCCAAACCAACGGGCGATGGTCGGTAACCAGTGTGAATTTTGTTCCATAAACATACGGTCGAAAATAAATAACGGCGTATACCATTGCTAAACATTCCTTTTCAGTGGCAGAATAATTTCTTTCTGCCTTATTGAGACTACGCGATGCGTAAGCAATTGGTAAATCATTGCCTATTTCACCTTGGCTAAGCACGGCTCCAATGGCATATTCAGAAGCGTCTGTTGTGATGATGAATGGTTTGTTGAAATCTGGGTACTGCAAGATTGGTTCTCGACAGAGTTCTTCACGTAATATTTTTAAACTGTTTTCTTGTTCTTCAGCCCATTTGAATTTCTTGCCCTTTCCTAAAAGATCAATTAATGATTTTGCTTTTATGGTAAAATCTTGTATGAAACGACGGTAATATCCCACTAGACCCAAAAATTGTTGGATATTCTTCTGTGAGGTAGGCGTTGGAAAATTCTGAACTGCTTTTAGTTTCCTAGGGTCTGGTTTTACTCCTTTTCTTGAAATAATATGTCCCAGATATGTAACTTCTTTCCGTAAGAATTCGCATTTATTGGTCTGAAGCGTCAAGCCATGTTCTCGCAGACGATTCAGCAATTTCCTGACTTTAATGTTATGTTCCTGTAATGATGAAGCGTAAACCACGATGTCGTCCAAATAAACGAAAACATCTGTTCCCTGGAGTCCAGTTAATACCTGGTCCATCAAGCGTTGAAAAGTAGGTGGTGCATTTTTCAAACCAAACGGCATTCGTGAAAATTCATAATGCCCATTAGGGGTGGTAAAAGCTGTTTTCTGCCTATCTTTTGGATCCATTTCTATTTGGTGAAATCCGCTGGCAAGATCGAAGACGGAGAAGTATTTAGCTCCACCGAGACGATCCAATATTTCTGTGATCTGAGGAAGCGGATATTTATCGGAAATGGTTTTTTCATTTAGCGCACGGAAATCTATTACCATGCGCCAACGCTTGTTTCCTTGCGCATCTGGCTTTTTGGGTACAATCCACAAAGGCGAATTGTACGGAGATTTAGATGGGGTTATAATACCTTCGGATAATAAGCCATTAATCTGCTTTTTAATTTCTTCTTGATGTATGGGAGGATAGCGATATTGCCTTGTGTTAATCGGAATCTCATCAGTTGTATGTAGAGAATGTTTGAAATCGGAAGCCTTCCCTAATTTATCTCCAGGAAGATAAAATCGATCGGGAAATTCTTTTATCAATGCTGTAATGCTGCATCGTTCTTCTTTATTCAGGTGGCTTAGATTTAGCGTTTTGAAGATTCCCTGTATCCTATCTTCTTTAGTGTTGAAATTGGGATGGTGTCGTATTTCTGAATAAGTATCTTCGTCCGAAGTACTTAAAATATCATAAGGTTCCAAAATTTGTGGTTCAATTTCTATGTCCAGTGCTTCTTCACTTGTGTTAGTTGCCATAACATGACATTTTCCTCTGTCATTTATAACTGCAGCTTCTCCTATGTACAGTTTATCATGAGTTTTTATGCGTGGTAAATATCCTTCCTTAACTTTCGGATTAGCTATTGTAATTGCAATCTGCTGAGACGTTCGGGCATCTATACGATGTTTGGTGGGTGTTTCCGATTCCTGCTGGTAGTTGGAGAATCGAATAGGTCTGGTAGGTTTACTTCTTAATACCACTGTCCTATGGTAATAAGAAATTTCTGCTTGTTCCTGTTTCAAAAATGGGCTTCCTATAAGTCCATCTGCTTCAATTGTAAGATGCTTCACTACGTAGAAAATCGCAGGAGCTTCGTGAATGTGTAAAATCGTAGTTCCTAAGGTACGAATTGGAATACTCGTGAGTCCCGTTATCTCGATTTCTTCACGTGAGATAATTTCTGCTCCTGTACCCAAAGCGTTGAGAACTACTAGATTGACTGAGGCTCCGCCATCAATTAAAAATTCTCCCTTTCCTGATTCCAGTTCCGGGATTTTGATGTTGATTCGCGGGGCTGGTGCTTCCTTGAGAAGGGTTTTTCCTCGAAGCGGACAGTTCTTGGGCGAACTTCTTTGGTTTCGCTCATCGTGTCGCCGGTACGGTGAGCGCGACCGAAGTTTAAAGATTTGTTTGATTCGACCGATGAATCTCGCGAATCTCGTCGGAATTTCGGATTATGTGGACGATTCTTACAGAATTTTCCATCATGTCCCGATGTTCCGCAATGCCAACAATACGATTTTGAAAAACGTTCTTTGTCGGTATTTTTTAATATGGTGTACCGTTTTTCATCATCTCTTACACTTGAAGTGTCGGTACGATTGGAGGGGGAATTTGAAGGGCTCCTGTGACGCAAGGTCCAGGCAGAAGCTCGTCCTCCTTTTTCCTCCGAATAACCAGATGGCCTCGCGTGTCGATCTCTGTTTCGGTCATATCTACTCGGAGATAGAGGATACGACACTTGTCGATCGTGATATTGAGAGTCCTGGTCGTAAGAGTCTCGGCGGGACCACCTTGATGGTGATTCATTTCGTGGCGACTGTCGCCGATTCCTTAATTTTTTGTCTATCTGTAGCACGATGTCGTAAGCTTCTTCCAGATTTTTGATATCTTTAGAGAGAGCCGACACCTTGAAGGAAACTCGATCCGGCAAACCGTCGATGAAATTTTCCTTGACATCGTTTTCCATCAATTTAATGAATTCTTCGGCATGGACCTCGTATTTTTCCCTCATGGCTCCGCGCGTACAGTAAACCAAATGGCTTGTCCTATCGATATATTGTCGTAGGCTTTCTCCTTCGCGAATATGCAACTTCGCGATTTCCACTTGATAATATGACAAGCTCTTACCGGGAGCGAACCGTTTTTTCAAATGTTGAACCAATGATTTTACGGTTGTAAACTTGTGTTCTAATGTACTTCTACGTACCGGTCCGACGAGTTTCGTAAGAACAATTGCCAGATACTCGGCCTCCGTACCCTCCGGAATCAAAGTTAACCCGTCCTCTAAAGTTTGCGCGAAACGAATCAAAGGGGGGTCTTCCCCGTTAAAGGTAGGAATTGTCGAAGTAATATTCTGTAAGCATGTCTTTTGCGTCAACAGCGACATAGAAGTTGCAAGTGAAACCGTCAAGTTCATCATGTCAACAGAAGATGTATTTGCAGCTGAATTCTGCATTTTTGTTCAAAATGTAACTAGCGAAAACTAGTATATTATATTTGAAAATGTAACTAGAGGAAAACTAGTATATTAAAACTTTAATTAATTTTGATATAAAAGCGTAACTAGGGAAAACTAGTATATAGCCAGTAATATCAAGACGTAAACTAGGAAAACTAGTATATCATCAGTACTCAGCTACGAGCAATTTAATATAGTAAACCCAAAATTAAAGTAATCCCAAAATAATTGAACAGATCCCACCGCTGTCACCAGTTCTGTTACGAGCCAGGGCCGCGAGCAGCACGAGTGGCCGGCGAAGGGTTATTACCCTGGGAGTATGGTTAAAAACTGTTAGTTAAAGCGGACGCACCTTGATACGATTGTCAGGGAGCCGCTAGTATGAGTGAAGTTTCAGGGAAGAATCTACGTGTGATAGAAGGGAAACTCTGACTTGAAAGATTATTAAGGAGGTTATAGAGTTTAGCGGACGCACCTTGATGCGATTGTCAGGGAGCCGCTAGTAGGTTGGATTCAAGGGAGAAAAACGGACGATCCTTGATACGATTGTCAGGTTGCCGTTTAATTTGTGTGTGGACGTATAGATAATGTGGATGATCCCAATATGAAATCGGGTAGGTATTAGGTTGGAAAATATCCCGATTAGGCGATTGGAATGTCGTCTAATAGTTTGATAGATGATGGGGTTGTTAGTAAGCCTCGTAACAAGTATAATTTAATTGATACAATCCGAGCGGTAAGATTGTATCATGTGGGAACGTTCAACTACTAAATTAGGATTGGTATAACAATAATTAAGGGTTGAAAGAATTTAGAAGTGAGTAGGTAAAATTCAGATATATTCAAAATCGTTATAGTTTACAATGAAATATATGTGTATGTATGTGTCGCGAGATAGAGTGTGTAAGAATTGAATATTACCTATGTTGCTCGATGTTGACGCACTGGCAAAATGCGGGGGTCTCGAAGTGATTTTACGTAAATGCCTTAATAGATTTGTTACCGGGCTACGGAATCTATACGGTTTAAAGGTTGATCCGAAGGGGAACTTTAGCCCGATCTTACTGGAAATCGACTTACGAGAATATAGCACGACGCGACACGATTCGTGACTACAGAAGTACTACCCCCGAGAGTAAAAATGTACGGGTTTATATACCCCAAAATTGAAGGGGGTGGTATGTTCATGATCTAATCGCCGCTTAGGACCAGACTCTAGTTTTTGTCGATTTCCATTAAGTTGAGCCAGAAGTCGGTCTTCGTTAAAAGGGATCAACTAAGATATGAAAAGGTTATCTAGGACGTTTCCTGCCAGAGACGACTTTTGAAGAGATTCCTGTGGGAAAGTCAACGGAATCTGTTCGCTAACCGTCACACAACAAAAAATTTGAATTGTTTTTTACTTACATTTTGTTGCGGCGGCGGAACACCCGCTCCCGGCGGAACACCCGCTCCCGGCGGCGCACCAGCTTCGTCGGATATAACGATGAGCTGCTGCGGTGGTGGTGGCGGCGGTGGCGGTGGCGACGGTGGCTGCGGCGGCGGCGGTTCCATCCCCGTGGGAATGGGAATTCCCATCCCCATGGGCATTCCCATGTGTACATACATCACCCGTCTGTCTAATATTATTGAAGGAACTGCAAATAATACAAACAATATCCAATGATTTCTATTGATCTGGTACTTTTTTTTTTGTACAAAATGTAAAAAGAAACAAAACTTACCGTTTGGATTGTCGTTTTGCATTTCACGATGTGATTCGACTCGTCTGACAGCTAGCAATGAACTACTTTCTTACGGCTCACGCACTCAGTGATGCCAGACGGAGGAACTTCCCCCTCCGGCTGGGCCCCCACTCTTACTTCTACTGCGCACGTGGTACACACGAACGTACCTCTACTCTGCCTGTGTGAGACTCACAAGAGGCTGAGAAGTAAGAGTGGGGGGCCCAGCCGGAGGGGCAAGTTCCTCCAGGTTCCTCCGTCTGGCATCACTGCAGGCACTGTTCGAGTCACCTCCCCCGTTGAGGGCCTTCCATCACTAAGAATTCTACAAAAATACCATTGATTTTTGTATAGTTTGAAATAAAAAAGAATTAATCAAATAAATGAAATAGACCTACGAGAACGCTCTAAAAAGACGATAGCTTTTTCAAATATTGTCCAGTACCTTTTTATGTGAACATGTTCTGAAAATGTAGCAAATACGTTTCGTAAATTTATGTCAATTGACATATTCTGATAATTTCCTCAAAGTCGGTCAACGTTGCAATCAACTAATAAAGTTTAAAGATAGTAAAAATTGCAGATGTCTTCTCGAAATGTAATTTAGCAAAGCATTAGCGAGCGCTTGTCAAGATTTTCTGAGAAAATTGCATTTGAAAATTGATCATCAATTTGAAGTCTAAAATCTATTTGTAAGGGTGAGTTACGCGGAAAGTCAAGATGTCGATCTATTCGTAGTCGTGCGACAACTGGTCATCGAGACCCGTCTTTATAGCAGCCAATATTCAAAATCAAAGGCCCCGCTCATCGCCACGACGTTCCTTGCGGCACCATGCCGAAAGAACACCGCGGCATCGGTACCACGCCGAAAAGGACACAGCGGCTCGAGCAGTCATCGCGGCCTCGCGCCCCGATCGGCGAACACCAAACACACACGCGGCATCGTCAGCGGCAAACCCTTACATATTACTTATAAGTTATTTTTATTTTTTAACCGACTTCGAAAAGAAGGAGGTCATCAATTCGACCTATATGTGCCTTTTTCACTTTTTTTTCTATGTATGTTCACCGATTATGCCGAGATAGATCGACCAATCGGTACGAATAAACGTTTTGCATCTTGTAGAGTCCTTAGTAGAACAAAATATTGTATACATATTCATATAATATTAAAAAGAGATTCAATCTTTTTTTAATATTCAAATATACATACAATAATTATTTCATATTACGGAAAAAATATTTTTTCTTAATATAAAATGAATTTTTATGTAATATTAGAAAGAGAATATATATATTTTTAATATACAGGAAATATTTTATGTTTATCATGGAAAAATATTGTTATTCCGGAATATGCTGGAAGACATACACACCTTTCATATTACAAATGAAGTATTGGTTTCAAATATAAAATAAATCGTCATTGAATATTGGAAGTAAAATTTGTACTTCCAATTTACTTTGAATTCGTGTGTGTCACTTAATCGACACACATTTATATTATAAGAACATTAATGCGGCAAAGTTGTTGCACAAAACATAATCGTGTAGCTCTTACACGTCTTACACAATATGTGATTGAACTGTAAGATTAAAAAGTTTGTAGCAACAGACTCATAGTTAATTAATGTTCTTATAATATAAATGTATGTCGATTAAGTGACACAAAATATTTCCTACATATTAAAAAAGAATATTATAATTGTAACATTACATAAAGTTCCGTTTATAATGAGAAAAAATATATTTCATAATATGATAAATATTATCTGCATATTAAAAAAAATATTTGTTACTTAAGGTGAAATAAATATTGTATGTATATTTGAATATTAAAAACAGATTGAATCTTTTTTAACATGATATAAATGTGTATGCCATATTTTATGCTACTATGTTTACAATGTATACGTTTCGGTGCGCGATCCGTGTTTGCCTGTTGTCTTTCTCTACGTTCGGCTCTTCATCTATCTCTTTCTCTCTCACCGTCTTTCGTCTTTTGTTAGTTATTTGGAACTGATCGCTCGACTCGGAAAGTCGGTTCCTCGTGTCCGTGTCTATTCAACATCAATTGTTGACACGCGGATATTATATATATTGTTTTAATTTTAATTTTTTTATTTTGTGACGTGAGTGATGTTTTCCAAACAAAGGAAAGGATTCTCGCGAGCTGTTTGGATGAAGAAACGGATGGTTGCTATACGAGCAAAAAGATTGCATGCTACGGCAACAAACAACGTAACAGGTACGTTGAACAATTTAATTGAAGGGCAGGGTCATGTATCAGATACAAATGATGATTGTAATGTGCCTACGTCATTTGAAAGCACATCTCATCCATCTGCCGATACATGCATTTCAATTAATGAGGAAAGCATTATAGAAAATGCAAGTCCAGCAATGCATGTTTGTGCGGATGAAGGAGATGTGCCACAAACCGACATCTCCACATTACAATCAGTATCTGCTACATTGCATGAAAGTATTGTAGATGCATGTAGAAAACACATGGTAGTAGAAAACGCATCATCGGAAATGCAAAACGATACGGACGGTACCACGATTTTGCCTGAAGATGGGAACATCGTCGAAGATGAGAACATCGTCGAAGATAAGAACATCGTCGAAGATGGTTGTAACGAGCCGGTTTTCCCGGCGGCTCGTTGCAACGGTTTTCCGCGGCCGAATTAGCTCGCCGCGCCAGGGTTCGCGAACGGAACGCGGAGGGACGGGATTTACGGCGGGAGAGAAATGACGATGAAACTCATGCCGGTTCACTTTAACACTTCACTGCTCGCTTGCTCGCGAAACGCGCGTCAAATCGGTCGTTCGCGGCGGAGATCGGTTCCGTCGGCACGGTGTCGCGGACGGGTCGGCGGCGCGTTCACTTTATCGGGCCTCGTGGCCCCTCGGCTCCCATCGTCGCGATGGATTCTGGCGAAGAAAGCGGTTCACGCTCGTCGGCGTCGTTGTTGCAACGACGCGCGAGCGTGGATAAAAATGAAAACTGCACGGCGCGTACACGTCGTTGCGACGCTCGCTGCACGTGGTCGGTCCCCGGCAATCGCACCTCGTCGTCACGGTCCTCGTGACCCGGGGACGCGGCGATCTCGGATCGCCGTTTCCGCCTCGCCGTTACGACGAGCTCCCGGGTGCGAACATCGGGCGGCGGCTCATGCACGCAGACGTTTCCCACGTCTCGAATTCGTCGCGAATTCTTGCGGCTTTACTCGAGTTCGCTGTCTCAACGAATCATGGAGGAGCCCCGTTCGTTTACGGCTAGCAACGTAGGTTACTTACTCGGCGTGTTCTCTTCCGTATCCAACGTTCATACGTGTCCGGTTGAGAGTTCGCCCCGAGAAGTACCTGCCGAAGAAGAGAGCACTTGTCGCGTCGCGGTCCGTTATATGCCCTCGTCCAACGGGTGACGAGGGGTACTGTGCGGCGCGGTAATTTCGGGAAAATCCGGTGACTTATTCGCTTCCGTTTGCCGCCGAAACTGTTTTCGGGCGGGAAGACTACGCGGTGTTGTCGGATCGCGACGCGTCTCGGTGCCGTCACGCTTCGGCGTTCGTCGGTTCTCGTCGGCACGGTTCGGGTTCGCGGCTAGCGTTCCGATTCGTAACAGGCCTGGTACGAACAGGTCTGTTACACCCCCCTCCCACATTACGGTAGCGAGCGAGCGGCAGTGAAGTCCGTTTATTATCTGAATAAGGAAATATTGAAAAATATAAATGTACACTTAAGACTATGAACTTACTTCTACTCGCACTTATACTCTAAATCCTTACACCCTAACGCTCGGCGTAATACTGGGGCACAATACCGGCGGTCATTACCTTTGACTAGACGCGGTGCGGCTCTCGGTGCGAAAGAAAACGAAAAAAAATACCGAAACTCACAATACCGGCAGCGAAAAAGAAGAAAAACGAAAAAGTGGCCACTATTTTTTTTTTTTGATTCGCTCCGAACGGACTGGGGCAACGCGGAGAACGGCCAAGAACGGCTTATTGCACTGGCGGAACGTGAGAAGGAAGGAACAGAAGAAAAACAGAAAAAAAAACTCATTTGACTTGCCCCGATCGGCGGGCGGAGAGAAGAAAAGGAAACAAACAGACGAACGACAAAAAAAAATGGCCGTATCTCCGGGAGCAAAAGAGAAAAGAAAAGAAAATAACTGCTCGCGTTCGGTCGGGTCGACTACTCGCGCTCGTCGCGAGCTGGAGTCGGTTTCCGCCTTGACTTATAACCTACGGGGCGGTCCCGCATCCTCGTCGCGAGGGGGGCCCTCCCTTGACTAGTCGCGGCGCGTATCACAGTAGAACACAGGACACATAACCAAATTTTAATTCGCCCCGCGCGGACTAATTACGCGAAATCTTCGGCGGCGCTTCCTGATCGGACGGGGTAGGAGCGGCCGGCAAGGCAAGAAAAGAACAACAAAAAAAAACTTAAACAGGTTTTGATTCGCCCCGCGCGGACTAATCACGCAAAATTCTTCGGCGGCGCTCCCTGATCGGCGGGGTGGGAGCGGCAGACAAGAACGGAAAGGAAAAGAAGAAAACTTAAACAGCGTTTCTATCCGCTCCGCGCGGACTAACTAAACAAAATCTTTGGCGACGCCCCCTGATCGGGCGGGGTAGGAGCGGCAGACATGAAAACGAAAAAGAAAAAGGAAAACTAAGCCGGCTTCGATTCGCTCCGCGCGGGCTAATTAAACATAGAGATTCTCGGCGGTGCTGGGTCGACTCATCACGCTCGTCGCGAGGTGGAGTCGTGTCCCGCATGAGCTTACAGACTACGGGAGGGGCCCTCACCCTCGTCGCGAGGGGAGACCCTTTAATTCGCCCCGTCGCGAGGGGGGGGGTCGCTTTTCACCCGCGGCGCACCAGGGTTGGTTCACGTCCCCGCGCACGTCACTTTGTCTGCACCGCGTGTCCGGTGACGTGTTCGCGGTCGCGTGCTGGTGTCCTAGCGGCGAGGGGTGGGTCCTCCCGCGGCGGCTGTGGTCGCGGCCCGCAACTTGCACCGCCGCATCTTTCCGGACTCGTCGAACAATAGCGTCCAACGCTCCTCTCCTCCGGGCGCCGTTACGTAGGCCCGCCGGTCGGTGACGAGCCGGATCGGTACCTCGACGCGTCTCCCCGTCGGCAGGCGGTACCACAGGCACACGCAGGGGCCGAACCTGCCCCGGTATGGCCACGGTTGGGGCTCCAGTGGGAGGATCGCGTCGCCCGTGACCGGCATTCCCCCGTTGCCTGGGCGCTCCCATAGTGGCACCTCGTCCTGGGCCGGGTGGTTGGCGGCTGTCGCGGCCAGGGCCATAACCTGCCTCACGGGCCGCGCCGGTTCCCACGTCGGCAGCGCGGCATAGTCTATTCTAGCGGACACTAATAGTTCGTTCCGCTGCGGTTCCGGCGTGGGCGGCGGCGGGCTCCTCCCCCTCCCCGTCAGTGTGACCGGCTTCTCCGGTGGCGGCGGGTTGGGTGGCAGTACGGCCACTAGCGTCGGTGTTGATGGGGCTGTCCGGCGGTTGCTGTTGACCGGGCGGGCCGCTGCTACCTCCGGCAGTGGTTCGCTCCAGTGCGACAGTTCGGGCGGCCCCCTCGGCCGTTTCCGCGGGCGCTCCTCTGGCGTGGCGGGTGCCTCCTTCCGTTGGCGGCGTCCTCGGCGTCGACGGGTCCTGCGTTGCTGTTCTGCCTCCCGCTGAGGGGGTAGCGCCGACCCCGACCACCACTTGGGTAGTGTACGCCTCGGCGGGGAGGGCGGCGGCGTCGAAAAGTCCAGGCCCGCCTCGGCCAGGCCTGGCAGCGAGTCCCACGAATAAGCTCGCGGGATCACCCTGGCTGTCAGTTCGCTGCTGGGCCCGGCGGTGGCTGTATCTGGCGCCGGCGTCGTCGTCGTGCCCTCGGTGCCCGGCATGCCCGTGTTCGGCGTGACGTCTGGCCTGGCGGTTTCCTGCCGCGTCGGCTTCTCGTCGCGAGGCAGCGTCCTCTCCGTCAGCTGGATGTCTGGGGTGGCCGGTCGTCGCGACAGGTCGGGCTCCCGGAATACCTCCGCCAGGTCCCACTCCGTCGGCGTCTCGTCCATACCTGGATTCTGCCTGTGACAAACGTAAAGAGAGCTTATAGTTTTCCGTGGACGGCCTCTGCGGCGCGGTGCTGTCACGGCAGCGGGGGCGGGTGCGGTAGACGTGGCTCCCTCCGCGGAGCGAGGTTCCGGAGTCCCCCTTATGTCGCACGCGTCGACTGGTTCCTCCGGGTCAGCTCGCGCGTCCTCGCTGGTCCCCCCGTCCGGTTTCAGATCCCGTACGTGGATGTGGCGCGTCCACTTCCGATTCCGGTCGCGGAGGTCGACGATAACTGGGGAGACGACGCGGCCGACGGTGTACGGACCGGAGAACTTCGGCGCGAGTTTGGCGTTGATGCCCTTCCCTTTATCCGACAGAGTGTGTTCTCTCTTCCACACACGGTCGCCTACCGCGGGCCTCCAGTCGCGGCGGCGGAGATTATAGTATTTCTCTTGGCGGCTGAATGCGTGCGCCAAGTTTATCTTGGCGAGCTCCTGCGCGTCGCGCAGGTTCTTCCACCGGTTGCTGGTCGGCGTCGCCGACCCGGCGGTTGTCGGTTGTCCCGGTGGTCGGAGCTCCCGCCCCTGGTTGAGGTACGCGGGGCTGTATCCCGTGGCTTCGTGCCTTGCGGTGTTTATGGCGAATCGTGCCTCGTCCAGTTTTTCATCCCAGCGGTTGTGGTGGATCCCGGTGTACTGAGCGAGCATGGTTTTCACCACCTTGTTCGCTCGCTCGACTGGATTGCATTGCGGCGCGTACGGGGGAGTCCTGCGGTGCTCGATTCCGGCCGCCTGTAACAGAGACGTAAACGGGGTGCCCACAAACTGGCGACCGTTGTCGGATATCAGGATTCTCGGTGCCCCGTGTCGGAGGATGACATCCTTCTGTATGACGGCGGCGACGGCGTTGCTGGTGGCCTTCCGCAGCGGTGCCAGTTCGACCCATTTTGAGAATCGATCCAGTGCCACGAGTAACCACGTATGCCCGCTCCGCGAGCGCGGCAGTGGTCCGATCAGGTCGACCGACACCGTGTGCCACGGTTCGGTCCCCGGATTCGCGTGCAGTAGTCCCGGCGGCTGGCTCGGCGGTGTTTTGAATTCCTGGCAGCGCTCGCAGCCGCGTACATAGCGGGCCGCGTCCCGGAACATCCCTGGCCAGTAGAAGTGTTGGGCCAGGCGGACGATCGTTTTGGCGATTCCCAGATGGCCTGCGGTGGGGTCGTCGTGGAACCGCTGCAGGGTCGCCGGTCGATCGCCAGCGGGCACGCAGAGCTTCCACGCCTCGTCGGGTTCTGAAGGGGCGCAGTGGCTCAGTGGGTAGAGCGCGCGCCTACGGACCCCGTGGTCGCGGGTACGATCCCCGACGCGGCACCTCTGGAAATACTCCATGTGCTCTATAAACTGTGGTGCCCCCAGGTGGTTCGGAACCCACCTTTATAAAAACTGTAGGTCCCGTTGCGATGCGACGTAAAAAAAAAAAAAAAAAAAAAAAACGGAACAACAAACCTCTAAGGGAAAGGTCAGATGGACGGATCTATTTGCTGAACATCGACCGGACCCGGGGATGATGGTCACATCCAAACAATCAGTCATTATTCCGAGAATGTGTCAAGCCCACCCAATGAGGCGGGAGCACGATGGAACTGATATCTATGCTCCGAAGGAGAAAGATTTCGGCGAAGTTGGAGCGACCGACCTCTGTCACCCCATCGCGTTTAGTAGGACGGCAAGTGATGACCGAATGGAGGTGATGTTCCCGCGCGAGCGGGAATTTCGCCGAAGTCGGATCGGATCCCAAGTTTGCAATATATGTACAGACATATACTAGAATCACCCCCACGAAACTCTCGCGATCGCGTCCATTGTTCTTTGCAAAGCCCGTAGAGTCACAGCTTAGCCTATCCTAACCTTGGGGAGGGAGTGGGTAAGTCGCTGGATAGCAGCGACAGAGTAGGGACGGGATTCGAACTTGACACATTCAACCAAGGAATATGGCGAAGGTGGGGGGAGCCAAAACACGGGCAGGCGAGGCACCCTGCAGGTCCGAAGGTGAGAGGGTCCGACGTTCACTCCGAGCCTTAAAACCGCTCAAAAATCCGAAAACTAGGTAGCATGGCCCTTCTCATCGATGACGACCGGACCCATCATAGTAAGTCGCAGACTCCGAAAATGGCCCGGGCCGAATAAAACGGAGGAACGGCGGAACGATGGGAAAACTGCAACCCCTAGTGGGTCGAGCTGCCGGCAGCGCCGATTATGATACTGGTGTATACCGGTGTGCCTTAAGGAAGTGAGGGGCGGACGATCCGCTACTCCTCCCCGGCAATGTAATTACTACTACTACTACTACTCGTCGGGTTCTGGCTCGTTGTAGTCCAGTCGGTGTATCCAGTGACGGTACAGCCTGCCCTCCATTATCCGGAATTCCGGTTCTGCGGTCGGGTTCTGTCGGACGGCTTCCAGCTTCCTCTCATACCACGTGTCGCTTCGCGGTTTCGGCCGGAGCGCGTTCACGCCCGGCGGCGGCGTTGTCCGGGACAGCGCGTCTGCCACGTGATTTTGCTTCCCGGGTCGGTACTCGATCTCAAAGTCGTACTGCTGCAGCTCCAGGGCCCAGCGTGCGAGTCGACCGGTCGGGCTGTCCATCTGGCGCAGCCAACGGAGCGCTTGATGGTCGGTGACGACAGTGAACCGGTATCCCTCCAGGTACGGTTTCATCTTCCGAATGCCCCATACCACGGCGAGGCATTCCTTCTCCGTCGCGCTGTATTTCCGTTCCGTTTCGCTGAGCGTGTAGCTGGCGTACGCAATGACCCTTTCGTCTCCGGTCGGGCCTTGCGTCAGTACGGCCCCCAAGCCGCTGTCGCTGGCGTCCGTCTGCAGCGTGAACGCCTGTTCGAAATCCGGACAGGCCAGTATTGGAGCGGCGACGAGTCGGTCCTTCATTGTTTGGAACGCCCTCTCCTCGGTTTCGGTCCACCTCCACTTGGCGTTCTTGCGGGTGAGTCGAGTCAGCGGCTCAATCACCTCGGCAAAGTTCGGCACGAATCGTCTATACCAGGAGGCCATGCCGTGGAACCGGCGGACGTCCCGGATCGACCTCGGTGCCGGGATTCGCGCGATGGCGTCGGTCTTCTCCGGATCGGTTCGGATGCCCTGCTGGTCGACGATGTGCCCCAGGTAGCGTAAGCTGTCCACGCAGAACCGACACTTGTCCGGGTTCAGTTTCAGTCCGGCCGTGCGGAGGCGGCGGAAGACCTCCTGTAGGTGCTGTCGGTGGTCGTCGATCGTTCGGCTGATGACAATAATGTCATCCAGGTAGGCGAAGGCGTGTGGTTCCAGCTCCGGGCCTATCACACGGTACAGCAGTCTCTGGAACGTGGCCGGGGCCGAGTGCAGTCCGAACGGCATGACGGTGAATTGGTACAGCCCCTGCCCGGGTACGGTGAATGCGGTGAGCGGTCGGCTGGGTTCCTCCAGTGGTATCTGCCAATACCCGTTCTTGAGGTCGAGTGTCGTGAGGAATCTTGCCCCCCGTAGTTTGTCCAGGGTGGCCTGGATATGTGGCAGGGGATACGCGTCCTTCTCTGAACGCTCGTTCAATTTTCGGAAGTCCACACAGAAACGTGGTCGGCCGTCCTTTTTCTTTACCACGACCACCGGCGAGCTCCAGGGGCTGCTGGACGGCTCAATCACGCCGTCGGCCAGCATTTTTCCCACCTCCTCGTTGATGATTGCCTGCATTGCCGGATTCCTGGGGCGATATCGCTGTTTGACCGGCGTCTCGTCGGTCAGTTTAATGCGGTGCTGGACCAGCGTCGTCCGCCCCCGCATTCCCTCGAAGAGCTGCATTTCGGATTGCAGGAAACGATCGAACGCTTCTCGTTCCATTTCGGGTATTCTCCGGAGGCCCAGTTGCAGGCACGGTTCGGCCTGACAGTCTTCCGGCCAGGAGGCGACTTCGGGCGGCGGCCGGAGGGTCAATCGGAGGGCGGCGATGACCTGAATGCCCAACAGGATGGGTGCGCCCATCTGTGGTAGCACGGTGAAATTCTCGGTCCACTCGCGACCGCCGACGCAAAATGACAGGCGTATGCGGCCGCCCGGGCAGGCGTCCGTTCCATCGGCCAGGCTGACGCGGCCGTCGCTCGCCACCGGTCTCAATCCGCGCGCCCTGGCCCAGCTCAGCACTTCCTCGTTGACGCATGACAGCTGCGAACCGGTGTCGAGCAGCGCGTCAATCTCGTGCCCCAGGATTCGTACTGACAGCAGCGGTCGCGGGGTGTACCGGATGGACGGAGTGAGATCTACTGGCGGGCCCGGTGCTCTTCCGTCGTCGGCGGGCCCCGTCGTCCGTTTCCCGACGGGTGGCAGTCCCTCGTCAGCGTGCCGTCGCGGCCGCAGCGCGAGCAAAACTTCCGGTAGGCGTTCCGGCACTCGAATCGCATATGGCCCCGCTGTTTGCAGCGCCAGCAGTGTGTGTCCGGGTGGTATCTGTCGGGCCCCGCTGTCGTTTCGCGGCCTCGGGGTTCGGCGGCGGGGGCGGCAGTCGTCGCGGTCGCGACGACCTCGGCGGTTCGCGTGGCTTGCCGGGGCGACGGTTTCTCCTGTTCGTCGCACCGCTCAAGCTGTTGCACTCGCTCGAGCAGCGCGCGGACGGTGGTCACTTCCCCTACCGCGATGTATCGGCGGTGCTCCGGGCGCATATTCTCGATGAGCATCTCGAGTCGGTTCGTCATCGGCATCTGGGCCCTTCGCATGAGCGTGGTCACCGCGGTCATGTACTCCGCGAACGTCTCTCCGGGGCGCTGCGCGCGGTCGCGTGCCTCACGTTCGCGTTGGAACTTTGTGTGACAGGGCGTGTGCACAGCGGTGAACTCCTCGGCGAACTGGTCCCACGTCTTTATCTCGGCACGCTCGTTCCGGTACCACGCTTGCGCCTGGCCGCGCAGCAGCTCGGGGACCCCTCGGAGCAGCTCTTCGTCGGTGATGCCGTATGTCCCTCGGAGCTCGGCGACTCGCTCGAGGAACGACAGCGGATCTTTTCCGTCTGTCGTGCATCCCGACTTCCGCATTCGGTCGATGTTGCGGTTCGGGTCGAGTTTCTCGGTCGCCGCGGCGGCCATTTTCCTGGTCGACACGCCGGGTTCCGTCATCGCGTACAGGTCGCGAGTCTGTTGTTCGATGTACTCCGCCCACCGTTGTCGGAGTCGTTCCGGTGTTCCTCGCGTCGGCGATCCTGTGTCGTTCGAATCCTCGAGAGTCGCGGGTTTCGGTACGCGGCCCGGTCGCATTCACTTCGGAGCTTGTTCCGGCGACACTTTCTCACTTGTCGTCTGCACTGGTCGCGTCGGAGCGCTTTTCATTCCGTTTGACAGCTCTCTGTTGTCATCGCGATTTCGCGGTGCGGTCGCTCGGCGGCGCGCGTGTACCGGCACTACTTCGTCGTGCGGCCGTTAGATGGCGGGCGCGCGTCTCGCTCACTCGCGACGGTTAACCTACAAGGTGCCGTTCTGCCACGTGGCCACTGGTTCACTTGCCGGCATTTTCGCACTTTCACAATTTCCAGGTCCCTGTTCGGGCGCCATGTAACGAGCCGGTTTTCCCGGCGGCTCGTTGCAACGGTTTTCCGCGGCCGAATTAGCTCGCCGCGCCAGGGTTCGCGAACGGAACGCGGAGGGACGGGATTTACGGCGGGAGAGAAATGACGATGAAACTCATGCCGGTTCACTTTAACACTTCACTGCTCGCTTGCTCGCGAAACGCGCGTCAAATCGGTCGTTCGCGGCGGAGATCGGTTCCGTCGGCACGGTGTCGCGGACGGGTCGGCGGCGCGTTCACTTTATCGGGCCTCGTGGCCCCTCGGCTCCCATCGTCGCGATGGATTCTGGCGAAGAAAGCGGTTCACGCTCGTCGGCGTCGTTGTTGCAACGACGCGCGAGCGTGGATAAAAATGAAAACTGCACGGCGCGTACACGTCGTTGCGACGCTCGCTGCACGTGGTCGGTCCCCGGCAATCGCACCTCGTCGTCACGGTCCTCGTGACCCGGGGACGCGGCGATCTCGGATCGCCGTTTCCGCCTCGCCGTTACGACGAGCTCCCGGGTGCGAACATCGGGCGGCGGCTCATGCACGCAGACGTTTCCCACGTCTCGAATTCGTCGCGAATTCTTGCGGCTTTACTCGAGTTCGCTGTCTCAACGAATCATGGAGGAGCCCCGTTCGTTTACGGCTAGCAACGTAGGTTACTTACTCGGCGTGTTCTCTTCCGTATCCAACGTTCATACGTGTCCGGTTGAGAGTTCGCCCCGAGAAGTACCTGCCGAAGAAGAGAGCACTTGTCGCGTCGCGGTCCGTTATATGCCCTCGTCCAACGGGTGACGAGGGGTACTGTGCGGCGCGGTAATTTCGGGAAAATCCGGTGACTTATTCGCTTCCGTTTGCCGCCGAAACTGTTTTCGGGCGGGAAGACTACGCGGTGTTGTCGGATCGCGACGCGTCTCGGTGCCGTCGCGCTTCGGCGTTCGTCGGTTCTCGTCGGCACGGTTCGGGTTCGCGGCTAGCGTTCCGATTCGTAACAGGCCTGGTACGAACAGGTCTGTTACATGGTAACATCGTCGAAGATGTCGAAGTCGAAAGTATCGTTTTGCATGAAGATGGGAACATCGACGCAAATCGTTTACGTTCTGCCAAGATCAGTGGACGGAGCATCGTCGACATGTCACATGTCTTCGAACAATTGCAAAGATTGTCGAATCATTTGAATAAAACATGCAATTTCACTGATCTTGTTATAACGAAAACGGTGCGTTACGGTCTCAGAACGCAGTATTTTGTAGAATGTAGAATATGTCGCTTCAAAGGCAACTTCTGGAGTGATCCGACAGACCACAAAATACTGGATATCAATACAAGTGCCGTTTGCGGTACTATATTGACTGGGACCGGTCACACTCAGCTGAATCAAATTTTGGCTGCTGTGGATGTTCCATGCATGAGCGATAACACGTATAGTAAATATGAGAATAAAGCGTCCAAAGCTTTTGCTAGCGCCGCAGAAGACGAAATGCGAGCGGCTGGCGAAGAGGAAAAAAAATTAGCAATCGAGAGAGGTCATGTAATTAACGGCATTCCATACATACCTGTGATAACAGACGGTTCGTGGATGAAAAGATCGTATCGTAGTGGTAGTTACGATTCTCCATCCGGAGCGACTGTTATCATAGGTTACTATACTAAAAAAGTACTGTTCGCTGGTGTACGTAATAAATATTGTGTTATCTGCGCGAGAGCAGCCAATATTAATACGACACCAAAAACACATGAGTGCTATAAGAACTGGGGAGTCAATCAGAGCTCCACCAGTATGGAAAGCGACATTATTCTCGAAGGCTTCTGTCGTAGTATTGAAATGCATGGAATAATGTATACTAAATACATTGGGGATGGCGATAGCAGTGTATTTAATAAATTGAGAGATTTCCCACCATACCCGGGCATTCTTGTGGAGAAGATCGAATGTGTAAATCATCTTCTCCGCAATTTGTCAAATAAACTACGAGAAGCGGGCACAATTGGTGGTCGAAATTACTCACAAGAAAAAGAAATCGTTACTAACAGCGTAATGAAAATCCGAAACGCTGTTGTAAAGGCGGCAACGTTTCGGCAGAACAGTACGCTACCTTGGAATGAAAAAGTTGCTAATTTAGTAAAAGATTTAGGCAACATACTCAGCCACGTATTTGGTGAGCATAAAGATTGTGCTTCGTTAGAATACTTTTGTGACGGGGTTGCAAAAGAAAACGAGCGAAATCTTATTCCCAAATTACAAAAGGCAAAGATTTATGAAAAATTAGACGATGCCATGCATCGCATAAAACAAAATGCGCCAAGTTTGCTATACGGTTATACCAGCAATTTGGTAGAAAGTTTCAATGCCATTATTTGCAAATTTATTGGTGGCAAACGTACGCATCTATCGCAAAGAGGATCTTACCAAACGCGCGTACAAGCATCAATCGTGCAATGGAATAGTTCCGCACCGATGACGAATGCTTGTCGCGCATTGGGTAAAGAGCCCCCAGCACGTGCAATACTGTTGGAAAAGCGACATATTGCCGAACAGGCAAAATGCAATGAACGTTTGCGCGTAGCAAAAGAATCAGGTATCGCTGTTCGTAAATCTAAATATTCTAACCGAATGCTTAGACCTGATAAAGATTATGGTCCAAACGCGGAACGGCCTGATATTGATCAACAGATGTACGAACAGCTGAAAGCCGATCATTACCATTCGCTGCGAATTGATCAACAGAATTGCGAAATATTAGAGCATGCTACGCGGGATCAGCATGAAAACCCGCAGTGGCATCTCCTACGTCGCAATTTGATTACTGCATCGCATTTCGGGAAAGTATGTGTAAGAAAAGATTATACTCCGTGCGAGAGCCTAGTAATACAAATTCGTTACCCTCGCGACGTTAAAAGTATCCCTGTTAAATGGGGTAAGGAGCACGAGATTACGGCGCTCAAACAATTAGAAATTATTCTGGGCAAAGAGATCCATAAATGTGGATTATTCATTGATAAAGAAATCCCTTATCTAGGCGCGACGCCTGATGACATTATTGGTGACGATACCATAGTAGAAATTAAATGCCCTTATAAGGCGCGCCATGTGACTCCTGAAAATGCAATTTTATATAAAGTTGGAGAAGTCCATCGTTTTTTCGAAAAAAACAACACGAATCGTCTAAACGTAAGACACGGTTATTATTTCCAAGTACAAGGGCAATTGCACGTGACGCAAAGAAAATATTTCATCTTTGCAGTCTGGACGCCTCTTGGAATTAAGTACACGACTGTCGTACGTGGCGATAAGTTTTGGACGGATAAAATGTTACAGCCACTCCAACGCTTTTATGAACACTGCTTGGTTCCCGAAATAATTGATAGTAGACGTAAAAGAAACATGAATATTCGGGAACCGCAGTACATACTTGACGCACAGAGAGAGTTTAAAAGAAGAAAACTTTCATAAAGAATAATAAATGTATGCCTGCTTAGAAGGTGTTGTAAGATAGGGAGCCAGAAGGAATATCGCATTCGTTCTGACTCCCTTTTCGGGTCTCTTGTGCAGCAACCTCCTCGTGGTGAGACCTGGTCAATCGGTATTATTATCTATTAGTAAGAACTTCAAGTATCTTATGAATAAAGAATAATACCGAGCTAATAGCTGCACACTTTGAATTTTCGAAAAATAAAAAATATTACTTACAACAATTGATGTGTTCTTTCTTTAACTTAATCCGAAACGTGTCACATTTTTTTCAGATTTTTAGATTGACAATAAATGGGGAAAATGGACCAAAAACTGATTTTTCATTTTTTTGCAATAACTACCCTTACAGATGAGATAGGGGGCTGAAACTTGACAGAGAAGACCCTAGTAGCACAAAACATTGTATACACATTTATATAATTGTAACGAGCCTGTTCGTCCGGGGGCTCGCCGCAACGGTTCCTCGTGCCGAAGGATGCTCGCCGTGCCAGGGTCCGCTGTTTAACGGGGAACGAGGACGGGGCGGTCGGGAAGAGACGGATTCACTTCGCGTTTTTACGATTTTCGTTCGCCTCTGTCGCACTCTCGCTTCTCTCGCACGGTACGCGTATTTCGCGGACGGTCGCGTCGTACGGGCGGATATTTTCGACGTCGCGGGCGCGGTCAACGGCGGTCGGGGCGATCCGGATCGCCCTGTTCGCGGCGGACGTTCGGCGGAATTACCGCGGACGGACGGAACCTACCCGGTCTCGGCGACGCCGCCACGACGGTGCCGGGACCAAGGCGGGAGAGGAGGCCCTCGCCACGAGGGTCTCCGGGCGGGAAGGAACGGAGATCCCGATATCACTGCCACAATGATATCGGTATTTATCGAGATCGTCGCCACGACGATCTCGCGACAGGGATAATGGCCGTCACTCGCCGCACTGCCACAGTGCCTCGAGCTCGGCGGAATTTCGCGAATACGCTCCTCGTGGCCGTTGCCACAACGGGCGCGAGGGAGCGTAGTCGGTTCAGACCTCGTGTCTCGAAGGCATTGCCACAATGGCTTCGTTACGGCTCGAGGGAGAACGGTTACCGGGTCGGAAAGGCTACTTACACGGGAACTTCTGGTCGGAGATGCGCTCTTACGTACGGACGGGAGCGGGAGAATTGAGGCGCAGAAGAAGAAGAGAAGAGAGCGCGAGCCGCGTGTGTCGCGCCTTATATCCCCTCGCTCCGTGGCGAGGGGTAGAAGTGCGGTGCGGTGCGTCCCGGAAGTTCCCGTGTCGTCGCGGATCCGGTTCGCGGCGCGCTTGCCTCGGGTTACGTCGGTATTTGCCGGCTTCGGTCGGCGTGTTACCATGTCGGGACGCGGACGACTAGTAACAGGCCTGTCAATGTACAGGTCTGTTACATAATATTAAAAAGAGATTCAATCTTTTTTTAATATTCAAATATTCGTACAATATTTATTTTATATTAAGTAACGAATATTATTTTATAAATATGGAAGAAATATCTATTTCATGTTACGAGAAAAATATCTTTTTCTAAATATTAAATGAATCTATATTTCATGTTAGAAATAGAATATTCTTTCCTAATATACATATAATATTTATTTCATATTATGAAAAAAATATTTCTTATTATAAAACGAATCTCTATTTAATATTAAAAATAGAGTAGTTTTTCCTAATATACAAATAATATTTCTATTTCATACTATACAAAATACACATTCATATAATATTAAAAAGAGATTCAACCTTTTTAGTTTTTCCTAATATACAAATAATATTTCTATTTCATACCATGGAAAAAATATTTTTTCTCACAAAATAAATCTTTATGTAATATTAGAAATAGAAATTTTAAAGTATCTTGAAAACAAGATAATTTAATAATTTTTTTCTATGGTAATCATTTTTTACACAGAATAAATAGTGAAATCGATTAGTACAACAAACTAGCTGGTTATTGTTGCTCGCTCGCTTCGCGAGCTCGCGGGTAGGACTGCTCTTGCGAAAGGGTTAGTGGTACGCATTGCTAGTGGGGCATACAGCTCTTAATGGTTTTTTTATTTATTTTGTGTGTGACTCTCCACGAGCCACACAAAGAACTTCCCGATTCGTCAGTTGTAAGCGGTAACATTAGCATTAGTTGCATAATTAAGAAAAAAATTTTTTTTTTAATTAAAAAAATTTTTCTTTTTTAATTAAAAAAAAATTTGTTTTAAATAAAAATGAAATATATATAATTACGTTTGTTTATTCGGTGGAAAATTTCCATCCTCTCGTATAAATTGCATTCTTGCATGAACTTCTTTCGAAAAAAACTAAAAAAACTAAAAAATCTAAAAAACTACTTGACCAATATGGACCAAAATCTAATCAGCTCTAAGTTACGACGGGGCACATCGATTGCATCATTCATCATTCTGATCGCATTGTTACTTTTTCAGAAAACGTTAACGAAAAATTTGATAACATAAAAACGGCCATACGCGCACACACACACACACACACACACACACACACACATACTAACAATTTGATAAAAATAGTCTAAAATGACTTCAATAACCATGAAACGTGAAGATCTGCTAAAAAATCGATTTTCGATTTTCGGGGTAATTACAGTAACTTCCCTATGAATCGGGAAGTTAAAAATATGCATTTCTACTTAAAGAAATGATGCAATTGTTAATTGCACATGCACAGTTGCACAAAAAAAACTATGGGCCTACGAATGTAGCATTCCCGGAACCATTAATCTTTCTAACTGTATAAAAAAATTCTGTATTTTCAATAAACCCCTTTCGAAGACGAAGATAAATATTCCCTCGAGCAGTGCACAACAAGTAGTGTTATTATATAATATTTTCTAATTTTTGTTATAACTTTTTCTTAAATTTGAAGATTTAATTGAACGTTATCTAAATATGAGTTTCACGTTTTTAAAAAATTTACTTTATGATTTTTAAATATGTAATTTATATTTTCTGAATATTTAGCTTATATTTTCTGAACATTGAATTTACATTTCTTGTATATGTATAAAATATTCGGATATAATATTTTTCTCATATGAAAAAGTGTGGCTTAAAAAATATTTTTTCAATATTTGGGAAAAACATTTACCCAATATTTTTGTGCTACTAGGGGAGTCTCTTTGGATAGGCTATCGGATGGTTCAAGAACGATTAAAATACCACTGGGGGTGAATATGACCCCCAAATCCGGCCATAGCCATCCTGCGTAGGCACATCGAAAAATCAACCTGTTGCTTGGTTGTATCTCCGTCTTTGTCTTTCCTGCGAGCGCGTGACATATCTCCCTCTCCGTCACAGCTGTGCAGGAGAGACGAGGATGTCTCTATTCTTCTCTTCTTTTAATCGTAGGTCAGTTACGCTCAAGTTACGCTCGGAGAGAAGTCGGAAAGCGCGATAGTCAGGCAACCATGTTGGAATACGAATTGTTCAGTTTTATGACGATTGCCTACTACAAAAGCATTCAGCGAGGAAGCAATATTTTTGCATAATTTTGGTATCGAAATATTCCCTGAATTATTGCGCGTCGCCGTACAGAGCCTTTTTTTGCAATTTGTCTCCTGAATCTTTATAAACAATAATTTTGTATGTTTTTTTTAGAAAATTTTTTTTCTGTACACTTTTTCCAAAAAAGGGGTCTGTACGGCGACGCGCAATAATTCGGAGAACATTTCAACACAACGAGCTTCAATAAATATTGCTTCCTCGCTGAATAATTCTGTAGTAGGCGCATCGAAAAATCAAGCTGCTTCGTCGTATCCCTGTCTTTGTCTTTCCTGCGAGCGCGTGACATATCTCCCTCTCTGTCACAGCTCTGCAGGAGAGACGAGGATCACTCTATCCTTTTCCCACTTCCGTCGTAGGTCAGTTACGCTCGCCGAAAAAGCGTGCTTATGCATGCTATACATCGTGGGTCCGTAGCGTCGATGCAAAAATAGCAGGAGATACGACAACAGCGCTGCGGCGGAAAGTCTGAAAGGGCGACAGCGGAGCAGCCATATTGTCATACAAATTGTTCAATTTTAGGAAAATTGCCTACTACAAAAGCATTCAACGAGGAAGCAATATTTTTTTATGCTCTTTCTGTAGAAATGTTCTCCGAATTACTTCGCGTCGCCGTACAGAGCCCTTTTTTGGGAAAAGTGTACAGAAAAAAAAATTTTCTATAAAAAACATACAAAATTATTGTTTATAAAGATTCAGGAGACAAATTGCAAAAAAGGGCTCTGTACGGCGACGCGAAATAATTCGGAGAACATTTCTACACAAAGAGCATCAAAAAATATTGCTTCCTCGCTGAATGCTTTTGTAGTAGGCGCATCGGAAAACAAAACAGCTTCGTAATCTCTGTCTTTGTCTCTCCTGCGAGCGACGCATGTCAGTCTCTGTTGCAGCCCTACAGGAGAGAGAAGGAGGATCTATCCTTGTCGAGGAGCTTTCAGGTTTCGCCGCAATGTCGCTAAGTACGCCAAAAAATTCCCACGGGGGTCAGGCGCATCCTTAAGATCCCTGTGCCACCCCTCCACCATTCCATTGGAGGAGAGGTGGTAGGGGGTGGTGCGGATGCGTTTGCATCCGCAGAGGGAAAGGAGTACCGAGAAGAGCTCGGACTCGAACTGTGACCTCAGGCGCGCCATAACGGGCCACGTAATTGTCGAAGAAGGCTCTTGCGACCGCGGGTGCGGAAGCCTCCCTGATTGGAACGGCCTCCGGCTAGCGGGAGAAGCGGTCGACGATGGTGAGGCAGTACAAGAAACCCTCACTCGGTGTGAGCGGACCGACCAGGTCGAGGTGGACGTGTCTGAAACGACCATCGGGTGCAGTGAATTTGTCCGGAAACGTCTTGACGTGGCGTGAGACCTTGGATTGTTGACAGTCAACGCAGTTTTTGCAGGCGGGCGCGATGTCGCGGTGCATATTGGGCCACACGTACTTCTGACGTATAATGCGGTCCGTTACGTTGTTACCGCGATGGGATGGAGAATGGAACAGCTGGAAAACCCTCTCCCGGAGTGAGGCTGGGGTGTATGAGCGCATAGACTTGCCCGAAAACTCGCAAAAAATCTCAGTGCGGTCCGGGCCTCAAGTGAACTTTTTTAAGACCAGCGGTGGGTCCGCGGAGCTGCGGATTTGCGTTAATTCGGGGTCTCTCGCCTGTTCGCTTCCCAATTCCTTAAGGGTGTGGGTCCTAATATGACCTTGACGGTCGCGCCAAAAAAAGATGTGGCCACTAGCAGAAGCTAAGAAATAACATTCCCGTCCACTAAGGGGAGCTGGGTATATTTTCCACAGTCGAATGTCGAGGAGCACAAAACAGCGCCTCGGCGGTGAGAGTAGTCACTGCATCAGTAAATGTTGCCGGTAAGTCAGGCTTCATAAGCAACCGTGACGTCACTATACGGCGTGACGTTTCTGATGCAGTGTCGCTGTGCTCGAGTGAGAGTGTGTGCCACGCATCTCTCCCGTCGCTCGTCGGCGTTTACGTGTGCCTCGGCAGCTCGCATGGGTTCCGAAGATGCTTCAAACCATTTCTCGTCCTTCGCTGCATCCTTCGCCCTATCTGCCGCCGCATTATAAAGCATTATTATTATTCTATTTATGCAGAGGAACGCAATGGAAGGAGTAGGGTAGCACAAATAGATACTTTCTATATATAATTGATCTTATTTGTAGCCACCGCAAGGAAATAAATCAGGAAAATGCTGGAAAATATGGATTTATTGTGGAATTAGGATTTTGGTACAGGAAATGTGATGGGAAAATTTCGATTAACATATTCAATATACTATGCGTAATTCGAAATACAATTTTCTAGAAAGTTCACACGTGTACTCTAACTAGGTTACGTGGTTCAAACGACCAGGAGGTGCTCTGTCCTCTCTCGCTTGACAAGGCGTCCAGGTATTATCGCCGTACTCTCCTGTCGGGGTGCTAAAGCTAACCAAGAGCGGCCGTGGTCCTTACCTCGTCCTCTCTCTCGGAATAGCAAATAGGCCGAGTCGCTTCACGAACCCTCTATTTATACGCATTCGTTACTATCCGCAAACGTGAAAATCAACAACCCAGTTGTTAAGCGCTGTTTGGGATTGGCTGAGCGTGTCGGCAGCGTGAACGCGCCGATTTACTGCGCCGCCGCGCTATTGGCGGATTCACGCGTAACAGCGAGATCGAGAGTCGATAAGCAGCTCGCAGTAGCTTATGCCAGCACCGTCAGACATCGATTATGATCGATTATCGACCCCGAAAATGGGATTACTATTGGCGGATCGCTCTATCGATCCGCCAATCAATAGTTCGACGGTGACGGTAAACTGCCAGCTGTTCGACTCCGATCTCAACGTACGTTAATCGTGCTATCTCGTCGCTACGGAAAACGTCGTGCGTCTCGGTGACCGGTTTTTCGCGAGTTAGTCGATTCGCCATCGGGAATCACGGGCACTACCCGTGATTATATCTACAAGGGAACTCATCTGGTTACAAAAACAAACTTTATTCAACATATCTAGCCAGAACAAGCGTGTGTTTTGGCCAGATAAACATCTTGTGTACATAGTTTCTGTAATACATTGAACGATCCCAACTTAAGGGAAATAAAGTTACGTTTAAGTGAAGTGGCCTAATTTAACCCCTTCCAATCCGTAACAAGCGCGATTCGACTTTTCGCGCGCTCCCCTTACGTCGCTACTTCAAGTCAGTCGTCCACAAACTATTGTTCCAGAAGATTTTAGAAGCTTTTCGGTCTGACATAATTATAAAATTATCTATACATGCTACAATCTCCATTTATTGAAATAATAAAATGTATTATGCATTACTAGTAATATAATGCATTACAAAAAATGTTATTTTTATTTAATACGTTGTAAAAATCGGAATGAAAGCCTACTAAAATTCAAAGATAAAATTTATAAATTTATTAATCATTTAGTCTAACATGCACACGCGCGGGGGAACGTAAAGAAGAGGTGTGGGTGATTCAATTGGGAATATATTTTATATTTTAATAATGTAATATATTTATTTCTTTTTTAATAATAATTGTAAGTGATAATACTGCAGCCGATGCCTCCGCGGTCCCCGCGCCCTCGGCCGCGTGCTCCGCCGCGCAACACCCCGCTGCGCTTCGTTTGTTTGAAATATTTTTTCCTGGCAACCTGTTGCAGCTTATTCTGGAATACATAGAGACAAATTATGAAAATTTATTTGTTTAACAATTTTTTGGTTATAGTATAGTTTTCCACATCACCCATGAGGTACTATTCTAGAAGCGTTTTTTTTCAGTGGTATCCCCTGTAGGCCTATTCCACTGTGTCGCACACTGCGACATTTCTTACCGCAACGTCGGATAGTTTAAACTTTTTTTTCTTTGCAATAAATTGCAAGAGGGTCTCGGCGCTGGATAGTTTAAACTTTTTTTTTCTTTGCAATAAATTGCAAGAGGGCCTCGGCGCCGGATAGTTTGAACTTTTTTTTTTCTTTGCAATAAATTGCAAGAGGGTCTCGGCCCCGGATAGTTTAAACTTTTTTTTCTTTGCAATAAATTTGCAAGAGGGCCTCGGCGCCGGATAGTTTAAACTTTTTTTTTCTTTGCAATAAATTGCAAGAGGGCCTCGGCGTCGGATAGTTTAAACTTTTTTTTTCTTTGCAATAAATTGCAAGAGGGTCTCGGCGCCGGATAGTTTAAACTTTTTTTTTCTTTGCAATAAATTGCAAGAGGGTCTCGGCGCCGGATAGTTTAAACTTTTTTTTTCTTTGCAATAAATTGCAAGAGAGTCTCGGCGCCGGATAGTTTAAACTTTTTTTTTCTTTGCAATAAATTGCAAGAGGGTCTCGGCGCCGGATAGTTTAAACTTTTTTTTTCTTTGCAATAAATTGCAAGAGGGTCTCGGCGCCGGATAGTTTAAACTTTTTTTTTCTTTGCAATAAATTGCAAGAGGGTCTCGGCGCCGGATAGTTTAAACTTTTTTTTTTCTTTGCAATAAATTGCAAGAGGGTCTCGGCGCCGGATAGTTTAAACTTTTTTTTTCTTTGCAATAAATTGCAAGAGGGCCTCGGCGCCGGATAGTTTAAACTTTTTTTTTCTTTGCAATAAATTGCAAGAGGGCCTCGGCGCCGGATAGTTTAAACTTTTTTTTTCTTTGCAATAAATTGCAAGAGGGTCTCGGCGCCGGATAGTTTAAACTTTTTTTTTCTTTGCAATAAATTGCAAGAGGGTCTCGGCGCCGGATAGTTTAAACTTTTTTTTTCTTTGCAATAAATTGCAAGAGGGTCTCGGCGCCGGATAGTTTAAACTTTTTTTTTCTTTGCAATAAATTGCAAGAGAGTCTCGGCGCCGGATAGTTTAAACTTTTTTTTCTTTGCAATAAATTGCAAGAGGGTCTCGGCGCCGGATAGTTTAAACTTTTTTTTTCTTTGCAATAAATTGCAAGAGGGTCTCGGCGCCGGATAGTTTAAACTTTTTTTTTCTTTGCAATAAATTGCAAGAGGGTCTCGGTGCCGGATAGTTTAAACTTTTTTTTTCTTTGCAATAAATTGCAAGAGGGTCTCGGCGCCGGATAGTTTAAACTTTTTTTTTCTTTGCAATAAATTGCAAGAGGGCCTCGGCGCCGGATAGTTTAAACTTTTTTTTCTTTGCAATAAATTGCAAGAGGGTCTCGGCGCCGGATAGTTTAAACTTTTTTTTTCTTTGCAATAAATTTGCAAGAGGGCCTCGGCGCCGGATAGTTTAAACTTTTTTTTTCTTTGCAATAAATTGCAAGAGGGCCTCGGCGTCGGATAGTTTAAACTTTTTTTTTCTTTGCAATAAATTGCAAGAGGGTCTCGGCGCCGGATAGTTTAAACTTTTTTTTTCTTTGCAATAAATTGCAAGAGGGCCTCGGCGCCGGATAGTTTAAACTTTTTTTTTCTTTGCAATAAATTGCAAGAGGGTCTCGGCGCCGGATAGTTTAAACTTTTTTTTTTCTTTGCAATAAATTGCAAGAGGGCCTCGGCGCCGGATAGTTTAAACTTTTTTTTCTTTGCAATAAATTGCAAGAGGGTCTCGGCGCCGGATAGTTTAAACTTTTTTTTTCTTTGCAATAAATTGCAAGAGGGTCTCGGCGCTGGATAGTTTAAACTTTTTTTTTTCTTTGCAATAAATTGCAAGAGGGCCTCGGCGCCGGATAGTTTAAACTTTTTTTTCTTTGCAATAAATTGCAAGAGGGTCTCGGCGCCGGATAGTTTAAACTTTTTTTTCTTTGCAATAAATTGCAAGAGGGTCTCGGCGCCGGATAGTTTAAACTTTTTTTTTTCTTTGCAATAAATTGCAAGAGGGCCTCGGCGCCGGATAGTTTAAACTTTTTTTTCTTTGCAATAAATTGCAAGAGGGTCTCGGCGCCGGATAGTTTAAACTTTTTTTTTCTTTGCAATAAATTGCAAGAGGGTCTCGGCGCCGGATAGTTTAAACTTTTTTTTTTCTTTGCAATAAATTGCAAGAGGGCCTCGGCGCCGGATAGTTTAAACTTTTTTTTCTTTGCAATAAATTGCAAGAGGGTCTCGGCGCCGGATAGTTTAAACTTTTTTTTTCTTTGCAATAAATTGCAAGAGGGTCTCGGCGCTGGATAGTTTAAACTTTTTTTTTTCTTTGCAATAAATTGCAAGAGGGCCTCGGCGCCGGATAGTTTAAACTTTTTTTTCTTTGCAATAAATTGCAAGAGGGTCTCGGCGCCGGATAGTTTAAACTTTTTTTTTCTTTGCAATAAATTGCAAGAGGGTCTCGGCGCCGGATAGTTTAAACTTTTTTTTTTCTTTGCAATAAATTGCAAGAGGGCCTCGGCGCCGGATAGTTTAAACTTTTTTTTCTTTGCAATAAATTGCAAGAGGGTCTCGGCGCCGGATAGTTTAAACTTTTTTTTTCTTTGCAATAAATTGCAAGAGGGTCTCGGCGCTGGATAGTTTAAACTTTTTTTTTTCTTTGCAATAAATTGCAAGAGGGCCTCGGCGCCGGATAGTTTAAACTTTTTTTTCTTTGCAATAAATTGCAAGAGGGCCTCGACGTTGGATAGATTATTTAGGCGGATATATTACACTTTTTTAATTCTTACCTTTTTCTGTGGAACTCGATCTCCAGATTGGGTTTTTGCACGTTTTGCCCGTGCTGCATTTTCTACTGCGTCTAATATATACTGAGGCTCCCTAATAGGTATTTTTCTTCCCCGTCAGGGGTCGACAAGTTCGGGCAGCATACAATTCATGTAAAACTGCGACAATTTTGGCTCCATTTCACGTTGCCAAAAGGCGTCGTCCCTGTCAACTCGAATTGACATTATGCCTTTCCGTGTCCACACAGCAAACAGACAGTATTGTCTGCCCGTTATGTGCAATTGTCCTTGCACTTGGTAAAAGTACTGGGACGTTTTGCGCATTGCGCGACCTGTATTATCTGCAAACCTTTTCTGGACGGCTGGTACTGTCTGTAGTGCCTCTTCTGGCGTTACATCTGCTGCACTCATCGGGCACTTTACTTCAACGATGCCGTCGTCGCCGATCAGTCCATCCGGTGATGCTCCCAAATAGGGAAGCGATGCGTCGATGAAAAGGCCGCATTTTTTAATTATTACATTCTCCTTTTTTGACAATTCTTCGAGAGCCATAGCTTCGCTCTGCTGTCCGTGTAGTAGGGCAGGAAGATCTAGATTTTCTGGATAGATCAGTTTTTTTACAAGTCCGGCACACAGCGTTGTTTTCAATCGGCGGCACACTTGGCTGAAGTTTGACGCTGTCAAAAGGTTTGTCCTATACGACATCCATTTGTCGTTGGCGTGCTGACCAATGGTTTCTCGCTCGATCTCTTCCCTCCTTAGCGTCAAATTCTTCAACATCTCCATATGGGTTGTCAATTTCAGTTGATACATCGTTTCATCCAAGTCTGGCCTTTGTACACTCGATCCGTAATCGGAGTCCTTGCCTACACGGAACTGCTGATGTTTCCTGTGTAGGATCCTGTGTAGGATCCTCTTTGACCATAATTGAACCTCTTTCCGCCAATGGACTTCGCGATGACGGCATTGATACTCTCCACCGCGTTGTTGTTCCTCTGGAAGAGGAGGCTTTCGGAGTAGGCCGCCAGATTTTGCATGTGATCCTGTATCATTTTGTACACTCCCATGCTTGATAAAATGGGAACAATGTCTTGTTCACCTTCTTTGTACAGTTCCATCGCAGAAATAGCTGCTGCACTGGCTGTGTTTGCCGAAAACGTGGCTGGGCACATTCAATATGTCTTTCTACAAACGTTTGGTCTTCTCTGTCATTGACGCGTTCTCTTGCATCCTGTATTCAGCAGCTTTCATGATTCCCGTGCGCATCCGCAGAATACTTCCTTCTACGGCCTCCTGTATTTGCCGGCCTGAGTCTTCTTCACAACATCCTTCATCTTGTTACAAAAGTTGCGCAACAAATGGTTTGCACATTCAATCTTCTTCACATGCGCCAGTATCCCGTATGGCTTGCTGTCCAAAATTGTCTTGTAAACGCTGCTGTCGCCGTCAGCAATCACCGTAGAGTAAACTAATCCACGTTCTTGCACGCTGGTTCGGAATCCCTCTGCGATGGCGTCACTCTCCATTTTTGTCGACGTCTCGTTGCTGGGCCAATTTTTGTAACACTCGTGTGCCGGTGCGTCCTTTTCTTTCTTCGCTGCTCTCAGGCAAATTATGCACGTTCGGTTTCTCACTCCGACGTATAGCACCTTCTTGGTGTGATGTCCCATGATCACGTCGACACCAGACGACGAGTCGTATTTTCCACCTCGGTACGACCTCTTCATCCAACTCCCGTCAGCCACGACGGCTTTTGTTCTTCCTTAGCCGCTGCAACCATTGATTCTTCTGCCAGTTATTGTAAATTCTGCGCGACCCTGTCGTGGCAATGGCGGTATCTCTTCTTCGATATACAAGGAACGTTGATGGCCGACAAAAATACCTCCATTTGTGAGTAGCCGCCTCCGGTTGTCATTGTTGCGCTGACTGCACGTAGGTCGAGGTCAACAGCCGGATTGTTCGGAGTATCTTCAGGCTGGCCACGGACTATGAATGTCTCATTGCACATTCCGCATTCCAAAACGACGGTTGTGTTCAGCCCCGATCTCTTCGTATCTTTGATATGGAGGCGCGACGACAAACATTTACCATTTTCCGAATGCGAGGTTATCCTTATCATCTCATTGACGATGTGGTTCATGTCGACGATGCTGAACCCGTCCGGAGAGAGCCGTTCATCCTGTGACGTGGTCCCCGTTCTTTCTTCCGCAACGACGCGCTCCTCTTCGTCGGTTACTGCATCTCCCTGCATGACGCGATCTGTCATCTCTTGAACATCTTCTGCCATGTCACGCAACATTTCGTCTTCCAGTGCACTTGACGCCGGCGCTGCATTGTCCTCTGCTATTTCTTCGAGTCCTTCGGTTTCGACGATTTCTTCGATTTTGACGATTTCTTCGATTTGGACGATTTCTTCGGTTTCGGCGATTTTTTCTGGCATCGTCACGAAATCCTCGATGGGGGCGTCGCACTCCATTTCCTCTTCGAGTGCACTCGATCGACACGCCGGTGCTCCATTTTCCGCAGCCGTTGATTGCTGTTCCAGGGCAAGCCTCGCTAACTGCTGCTGTCTGCAAACACAATACAAAAAAGACGTGTTGTGACATAACAAAATTTTACAAAAAAAGATTAAACCGACTTGGAAACGCACTTAGAAAAATCACTAAAAAGTATGAAATAATTACCTTTTGATTTGTATGAATACACGCCAACTGTTAATACAATAGATTAAAATAAAATATTAAATACAATACAATCTTTTCGGAGGCGGCGCAAAATTAACAATTTTCGACACTGGAAATGACGAAAATCCTTCAATTCTTTCACATGCTTTCACATGTCATCATTTCCAAGTCCACCATATTCCAATGAAATTATAATCAGCAACATCTGTGATTTGGAAAATTGTTAATTTTGCGCCGCCTCCGAAAAGATTGTATTGTATTTAATATTTTATTGTAATCTATTGTACTAACAGTTAGTGTGTATTCATAGACATCAAAAGGTAATTATTTCATACTTTTTAATGAATTTTTTTAGTGCGTTTCCAAGTCGGTTTAATGTTTTTTTATAAAATTTTTTTATTTCACACTTTTCAGTGGAACAAGTAGAATTTGTAGAACACCGTCGGATGGTTTTTCGGACTTATTGTTGGTATCGCAATAGTTATTAAAATTCTGTAAATTTTTGCAAGTGGGATCATCGCAGAAATATCTCCTACTAAATGTAAAATGTTTCATCGCGATCGGTACAACTTTGACGAATTTTTTCGATGTTAAAAAACATTCGTACCATAATGTCCCTATTTTCCCATATTCTGTGAAGTTTCAGCTGTATGTAAAATAAATTTCATTGCTCTATCTCATTTCTATCGAAAGTTCGGCAAACTCGTCAAATCGTCTCGTGGGCCATCGCATCATGTTTTGGTCATTACCATAACGAACGTTGCTTCGTCGCTCAAGCACTCATGATTATCTGTCATACTGACCTATAATATCAAAGTACTCGTGCGCTTATTCTTGTCATACTGAAGAATGACAGGCTCACTAGCTGTAGTTTACAACAATCATCGAATATCAGAAAACAGATTTTAATGATGGTCTTATGTACGTTAGTAAGCGTATTTGAAATATTTAATCCAGTTTTAAGCATTGTTTAGTCCATACACGAATAGCGTAAATTAATAGAATTTCAAACTTAGAAAAAAATTATATAAAAACGCTTCAGAGCGATAAGCAGCGGACTTGTTTTATATAAACGCTTCAACATTTACTAAGAGCATGTAAATTTTAACTGCAACCTTCAGCAATCTTGAACTATAAACGGATTTTATACGATATTTTCTCTGCGCCAGTCAGAGACATCGATAACCCCTCGTTACTAAATTTCATGTAATTCCCATGAAGATAATAGTATATTCTAGATAATAGTATGCATTGTGAGAATTGTTAACACGATTTTCAAATATTTCCGATGATCTGACAAAAAAATGTTTCCAACGAAAGTTGATCGGTATTTACTTTTCTATAAATTGAAATACAAAAAATTAAAGAAAAATTTATTTTTTATAAAAAAATTAAGGTTTTGTTTGCTGTCGAAAACAAATGTTACAAGGTCGAACCAGGTAGCCAGAAAAAATAAAATTGCCTCCCTGCCTGTGGAATGACCGCGATGAATGTTTCCGTCCGTGCCCATTGGCATTTGGTACGCAGATGTTTTATGACCGAAAGTACATTACGGTAATGGGTGTACTACCAATAAAACAGGACACAGTGGGCCATTCCACTTTAGCTTTACAAAACTTTTTACAGTATGGAAAGCGTCGTTTGCAAACAATTCTTTTCAACCTTCCGACGGCCGCGGTCGATTCTACGCTACAACGGGTCACAGTGGGAAATCCCTATTGCGGTGGGCCGCATGCTCGACATTATAAAGGCCTGCATTGAAAATGTATTAATTATAGACTCACCTACGACGAAGATACATTCTTCTTCTGTTGTATCTCCTCGTTGATGGAAGAAGAACATGTGCATTTAGGCGACCCATCGGCGCCCGTCGTGTCGCCGATCGTACCTCTGCTTCCGTCGGATTTCCAGAAATCTTCACTGCCCTCATTGCGAACTACACCACACAACACTTTCCTACATAACACTTTGCCACACAACACTTTGCACTCTTACACAAGTCCACAAATCGCACACAATCGCGTCAACAATATCGAACACTTCCGTTCGCGATGTGTAAAAATGTACGAATGAAAACGGAACGCGTTCCAGTCCATCCGAAAACTGCGAAAACCAACGACACGATCCCACCCACGTGCGATCGAAGTCTACAGAGCGAAATATTAAAAGACGATTTGATATAACTTTGACATAAATCTCCGGCCGCAACAATGTATTGTAGCGGCCATCGGCACGCACATTTAAGAACATTTGGCGTGCAAATGGTCGAGCGAGTTTATGGAACCCGTTGTACCACAGCTGTTTTTGAGAAAGCCGTTACTCGTCTTAGCGAGCGTTTTAGGGTTTTGTTATTGCATGTTTTTATATAGTAGACCTTCGTACCTTCGGCCTCAACAGCACGTACGGGTACCATAAACCTCGAGTTTCCGAAGGGACCGCGGAGTTAGCCAGGTAGGCGACAGCCAGGCCTTCAGGCACCGCGGGCCCGTAGGAAATTCCGCTGCATTGCCAAATTCCCGGGACTGCCCCCGCGTTTAGGGAAAGCGCGTCAAGGACGCAAGGAATAAGGGAGGCGCAAAGAGAGTCCCCGGGAAATGACCTGATTGGCTAAGGTAATAAAGGATAGCCTAAGTCCGACCAATCAGGTTGAGATAAGTTTAACGGGAAACTGCGGAGACACCAAGACGTTGACGGAAAAGAGTCTTGTCCGAACGCTCGGTTTAGCACTTGTGTAAGCCTAAGCAAATAAATAGACTTCACTCCCGAGAAAAATAGTACGCGCTGAGTGGATTATTATCGCACCTATCCCTCTCCTACAGTATCAAGCAACTTGCCGGTTTTCGAGGCTAGCTCGCGCCAATCAGCATCGAGAACAGCAGTCTTGTTCAGAGGAGCGCGTGCGCCTCCGACTCGCGACCACAGGGGCACTCTCCAAGGTCCGTGCTTCTAATATATTTGCCTCGCTAGGGGTCTCAAAACATATTCAACAGCATTGGAAAAACAGTCACACTCGGCTGCTAGCGTTCGGCGCGTACGGACGTGTTACGTCGAGCTAAAGAGCGTTCTCGTTCTCTGTTCTTTCCACCTTACTTGGAGTTTTCCACTCTTACAGTTACTTGTGAGTTTCTCTCCCCCGTGTTCACCGTGTTTCATTAAATTCTGTAGTGTTTTCGTCGCGAGTGATCTAAACCACCTCGTGAACTCTCGCCCTCGTGGCGGACCGCCGCCCGCCGGGGTCTTCACTAAATAAAAGGCCGCATGTAAGGCGAAAAAGTGAACAGTTTAAGAGATCCCCACTGGTTCCCAGTGTGGATAAAAAATTCGCTCCTGGATTAATTCTCCCGGCCTCATCCAAAGTGAAGAAGGTGAAGATCGTCTCCAAGAGTACAGTTTCTGCTCCGGGAATAGCCAGCTCTTCCCAATCATCTCTGGTGCCTGTTCCTTTAGGAAATGTGATCACGGATACTTGTGAGCAATTCTCCTCCCCCTTTGTGCATCCACAAAAGGTAAGAGATGTAAACACTGCTCCCTCTAGACCTATTATTGCACGAACTCTCTCTGCTCCTGCCGTTGATCAGCTTTTCAGCACCTCACCTCAGGATAACTTTCTTCAAAATAATCTATCTACTGACTTTCCCCCCTTGTTTTCTAATGTAGTGCTTTCTGAAAATAGTGAAAAACAATTTACTGATCTTCACACTTCCTCGGCACCCGACACGGAAGCCCCTCTTCTCCATTTTTCTCCCTCTGAGAAAAATTTGTTCCCATTGAACACCGATGTAAATCTCGAAACGGTTTTTGATTCGATAAATAATTCGTCGCCCGCGGAGGTTTTTCAACCTGTAACGAACGTCCCAACCTTAACTCGGTCACCCCCGGATGACCTAAGTGCGGGGCTACACGATAACAAAAAATCGAAAATAACCGGAGTCGAGGAATCCCCTTCCCCGTCTCCTTTTGACAGTTCGACTCTAAATATTGAAATGAATGCTCCCGGCAACATTGGGGCAAACCCCAATGTCCCCGTGACAAATCGTTTCAGCCTTCTTGGTTCCTTCAAGGTGGACAACACGGATTTCCCCCCACTAAAACCGAACATAAGGCATGGTGGCCCGTCGCTGCGCAATAATGTCGCTACACCTAGCAATAACAAACCTTCTGCTCTTCCGACGGCAGGCGGCTCTCAGCCGTCGCAGCCAATTCAAACAAATGTCAGGAATTTTACTAAACCCCCCCCTTTGTACATTTCTAACTTCGATGGAAACATTCCACGTCTTACAAAATCTTTAGCCGAAGCCTACGGCAAGGAGTTTAAACTGAAATTCCTGGGAACTAGGGTCCGAGTCCAACTGAACTCCATTGACAATTTCAAGGACTTAAAAAAGAAACTAGAGGAGTCACAGCTCCCTTTTCACACCTTCACTGTCAACAGTGAGAAAGTACTCTCTGCTACACTGAAGGGGCTCCCTCGTATGGACCCCTCCGAAATTATGGAGGAGCTTAGATCCAACGATCTAAACCCGGTTTCATGTATCCCAATTGGCGGGAAACGCAATATAGACTCTCCATACTGCATTTACAAGGTTTGTTTTCCCAATGGGGTAACGCTAAATAAAATACGCAAGGTGCCCTATCTCTTTTATACCAGAATCTACTGGGACAAATTCCAATCCAGGGCTAACTACTCTCAATGCTACAGATGTCAGGCCTTCGGGCACTCTTCCTCCAACTGTGGGTATCCACCCAAGTGCGTTAAATGCGCCGGCTCTCATGCCTCCGCAGATTGCTCCTCCGAAATGATAGAATCACCTCTGTGTGCAAACTGTAATGGTTCACACACCGCTAACTATTCCAAATGCCCCGCCCTTCTGGAATATCTAGAGAAGAGGGTCAAGAGAACTTCTCCACCGGTGGGAACGCCTCTCGTTCCCATCCCGCCTTCTGTAGGTTTTAAAAAACCGCTGAGCGATGCAATTAGGCGGCCTAATGTCTCCTATAGCAGTGCGCTCACTGCAAATAAAAATTTAAACTCTCCATACGGTATTGAGCAAAATCAAACGACCTCGTACAATGAAACTTGGAATCAAAATCCATACCCCAATAACCCTTCCTCTCAATCCACGGTGGAGGAAACAATGTTGGTCTTTTCGGAGATTGCAAAATTGTGCAACATAGACAAAATTCTGTTTGCAGCAAAAAACCTGCTAAATAAACTCAAACTATGTAAAACGGAGGCGGAGAAGTTTATGGCGTTCATGCAAGTTGCCAACTCCTTTTCGCAGCATTGAACTACCCCAAAATTCTCTTATGGAATGCAAATTCTATACTCCACAAATACACAGATCTAGCCTTATATCTGCAGCAACATAACATTAATGTTGCCCTGATAACTGAAACCTGGTTGAAGCCCAACCAGACTTTTGTTATGTCCGGCTACAAAGTAGTACGCTCTGACAGACTGACCAGTCATAAGAATGGTAAAGGGGGTGGAGTATTGATCATGGTTCAAAATTCTATCGGCTTTAACATTATCGATCTCCCTAAATTCGATGGCATTGAGACGGTTTGCATAAGACTCATTTCCCCGGGGTTAACCTTGGTGGCGGCCTATAATCCCCCCCGAAATACCATAAATCCACGTTTCCTTGATGCAATCTCCAGGCTTAAATATCCTTATATTCTTGGCGGTGACCTAAACGCCAAACACTCACTATGGGGAAATAGTCGTGCAAATAAAAATGGAAAAATTCTATTTGATCATCTTGTTAAGGCTACACACAGAATACTGTCTCCACCCGAACCCACGTTCCGAAATGGTACATCTTCTTCAAACTTAGACATCTTCCTAGTTAAAACTCCGGGCGATTTTGAATGCTCGCTTATCGAGCAGCTTCCAAGAGACCATAGTCCCATCCAACTTACTCCACTAAACTCTACCATGTTTTCTCCAAACATAAATGTGACCTATGATTGGGAAGTTTTCAAAAAATCAACCAATAAACATACTTTGACTGGCTTTCTGTCGGACCGAAACGCTATTGATGGGGCCATAAGATCACTCAGTTCCCTCCTCCAGGCTTCATTAAAAAGGGCTGCTTTATACAATGAAAAATCTACTCGACCTCATCTCCCTGATGACCCACTACTGACCGCTCTGGTACGATTAAGACGTAAATACAGACGTGATTTACAACGCACAGGCTGTAGTTTCTTCACTGACCGAATTGGGGAAATTTCTAAAGAAATAAAAAAGAGAGCCTACAATTACAAACAGGAGCTCACCAAATCTAGATTGGCAAAAGTCAATAAAACGGATCCCACATTTTGGGGAAATTATAAAATTCTTACCGCTGCGAAAACAAAAATTCCACCGTTGATCACCAACGAAAACCCCCTTCCAATCGTTCTTGACAAGGAGAAGGCTGAGCTTTTCGCTAAAACTTTCGCTAGCGTATCTGCAGGATCCGATCTGTCACAATCACACCACGTGAGAAACGTAGTAACTACGATAGAAAACATCAACAACACTTCTCTTTGCACCACTGACAGACAATTATTAGCTGACCCTTCTGTCATAGCTGGCCTGGTCAGGGAGCTGCGAAATAACAAAGCCCCCGGCCATGACCGAATCTCAGCAATAATGCTTAAAAATGCAGGTTTCAAGATTATCTTACAACTATATTACATCTTTAATTCATGCTTCAATCTTGCCTATTTCCCTGAACAATGGAAAATCGCCAGAGTTGTTCCCATTCCCAAGCCAAGTAAAGATCATAAATCTACTGGCAACTATAGACCGGTGAGTCTCCTGCCTGTACTAAGTAAGCTGCTGGAGAAATGCATGCAGATTCATCTGCAAAAATTTCTCCAGCAAAATAACGTGCTTATCCAGCAGCAGTTTGGTTTTCGAGCCAGACACTCAACCACTCACCAGCTGGTGAGATTTACCCAACTGGTCACACACCAATTGAATATCTCCAGAGTTGTCCCTGCGGTTTTCTTAGACCTGACCAAGGCCTTCGACACGGTCTGGCACGATGGCTTAATCTACAAACTGTCTAAATATAAGCTAGACACAAGGATGCTGAAATTTCTTATTAGCTACTTAACAAACAGAGCTTTATTTGTTAACATTAATGGTCGGTCTTCATCCACCTACCCAGTATTAGCCGGGGTCCCGCAGGGTTCCATCTTGGGTCCTCTATTGTTTAATATCTATGTCAATGACATTCCACTGAGTAAACATTGTCAGCTTGCGATGTATGCGGACGACACCCTATTGTTCTGTCCACATAGATCACCCAGTATTGCTGTGAGGTATCTCCAGTTGTACCTAGATCGCATCAGTACCTTTTTCAACTCATGGGCTCTACGGATTAACCCGTTAAAAACACAAGCCATAATGTTTGCTCTCCGAAAATCACTTAATTACCCCAACCTGGTAATCAATAATACGGTAATCCCGTGGGAAACAAGAATCTCATATTTAGGTGTCATAATGGACCATAGATTAATTTGGAAAAGCGCAATAATTGACAGGATTAAGAAAACTAGAGCAGCGGCTGGCGCCCTTCATAAAATGATTGCTCAAGGATCTCCCCTCAACAAAAATCTGAGGCTTACCCTATATAAAGTTTGCCTGCGTCCAGTCTTAACATATGGACTCCACCTCTGGATAGCTTCCGCTTACTCAAATTTTCTTCTGGTTAGTGGATCCCAGTCCAGAATCTTAAAAATTATTTCAGGGTTCCCCCACAGAACTCCCACTTGCATTCTGAATGAGCTCCTTGGAATGCCCAGCATCCTGGAATTTTGTGCTGACACTATAAACAAATACAAGGTCGAAGACCATGAAAATCCGGCCATACGCCAAACTGGCACATACAAACTAAGCATGATCCCGTATACTAAATTGAAACGTAGGTTTCCTCTCTACTACCATCATTTAAAACCTCCATAAGAGAATTTTTACTCTCTCGCTTCCTCCTCAGACTCACACAGTTCATCTCTTAACACAGCTACTCCAAGCTGCTTAAACATTATCATACTTTTCTTCCACATTGCTTATTCCCTGCATGGCTTTATTGTACCCGCTTACAAAACATACTCAGCCGCATTCTATTTCGGCTTCTGCTTCGAGCACATAGGAAAATTTTGAAAATTTTAATCCTAACAATTTACTTGCCAAATGGCAATAATACCCGTTAAGTAGGTAATACCAACTTACTTGTTTAGCTTCCCTGGTAAAGCGACACCTAAGCCGCTAGGTACAGGACTACACACACTAGGTCACAAAAAAAAAAATCAAAACATATTCAACAGCATTTGAACAGCGATTGAAAAAATAAGTAATAACCAGACTTGTTCGTTTGTAGGCAGAAGTTTAGTATAGTGACAACGCCTGCGGTGGTGGGTGTTAGGCGCGTATAGTGAGGGGGGAGGAGGGTAAATCGAAAGAATTAGTTTTCGGAAACGTACGATTGCCGAGATATTCGCAAAAAACTGCTACTGCTACTGCATTGAGATCTAACGTATGCGTGCACGTTCCTGGGAGCGCGTGTGTCGAAAAATAATTTGATTCATACAATAATTTGATTAATACAAAAATAATTTGATTAATACAAAAATCCAGGAGTAGTCTTTGTTTACAAAACAAAAGTAAACAGACGACGCGCCGGAGAAACGTGCAGGAATACCAAAAATTCAATACAGTATTAGCAATAGTTTTCTGCGAATATCTCGGTAACCGTTCATTTCCGCAAAATAATTCTTTTGGTTTCGCCCATACGCGCCTAACACCCACCACCACAGGCTTTGTCACTGTAGTGAGCCGCCGCCCTTTTGTATAATCCAAAATATCTGGACTATAGTTTTGTTTATTTTTTTTTTATTGTTGTTTTATTAATGTGTTTTATTTCACGATATAGATGGAATCGTTTGACCATTTTACTACGTCGACCCAACCCGCTCTTTCCGAGCACCGCAGCCGCAGCGGCTGAAGAGGACGAGAAGATCGCGAGGAGACGCGATCTTCTCACTGCCCGAGAGGAGGCCCTCCGCGTAACCAGGCGGCTCGCGGAATTGGAGCTGCAGGAAGCGTTGGCCACGACCGCGGCCGAAGCAGCCCCGTCCGCGGCCCCAGCAGCCCCGGCCCACCAAGTATACAACGTGGTACCACCACCCGTTGAGTTGCAGTTACCCCCATGTGTGTCGGGCTTGGGCGCCCCACAGCCGGGCAACGAAGCTTTGTGGGTAAGTAACAAAAATTACTACACACAAGAATTTGACAAACTATGCAGTATACAGGGCGCATAGTGTGTCGCAAATTTTGTTCTGTGTCGGTGGATGCACATAGAAGATTTCAAGGTCACCTTGATTTTTTAAAATGGAAAGACCTACTGTCTTCTGTAATGTCATCTATCATGAATTGATAGACTATCGAATTCTGAGTGAAAATGTGTTGACCTCTGTATGTCCTAAATGTAATAGTTAACTTAATATTATCGAAATAAATTTCTTTCTTCTTTGGATAATATCTCGTCAACTATTACATTTAGGACATATAGAGGTCAATACATTTATACGCAGAATTTGATACTCTATCGATTTATGGTATAAAAATAGGACATTCAATAAATTTTAATAATTTGTTTCTATATGTTCCAGAATAAATTGCAGCAAGCTGCTCGCAAAAAATATTTTAAAGCTCTCAAGCGGAGCGGGGCGCGGCGCGGCAGTGGGGGCCGAGGGCGCGGAGGTCGAGGCCGCGGAGGTCGTGGCCGCGGGGTCCGAGGGCGAGGGGGCCGACAGCGAGGGGGCGGCTCGACAGTATATAATTATAACTATTATTGAATAAAAATTATTAAAATATAAAATATATTCTCAATTCAATCACCCACACCTCTTCCTTTGCGTTCCCCCGCGCGTGTGCATGTTAGATTAAATAATTAATAAATTTATAAATTTTATCTTTGAATTTTAGTAGGGTTTCATTTTTACAACGTATTAAATAAAAATAAAATTTGTTTGTAATGCATGATATTACTAGTAATGCATAATACATTTTATTATTTCAATAAATAGAAATAAATTATATATAGAAAGTATCTATTTGTGCTACCCTACTCCTTCCATTGCGTTCCTCTAAATAGAATAATAATAATACTTTATAATGCGGCGGCAGATAGGGCGAAGGATGCAGCGAAGGACGAGAAATGGTTTGGAATCTTCGAGACCCATTCGAGCAGCGAGCTGCCGAGGCACACGTACACGCTGCCCGAACGCGTTCGTGTGCGAGCGTACTGTAGCACGGCCAGTCGAGCGGGCTCAGCGTGGATCGCGAATACTGCACATTTTGCCTGAAAAACGCGAAATGCGAACATTTCTGATATACGTCCCACATAGGTTGATGTTTCATCTAGAGATTGCGACCACGCAGAGCCTCGAAATGCCCGTCGTAGCGTAGTGGTTCGGAATCTTCGAAACCCATGCGAGCTGCCGAGGCACACGTACACGCCGACGAGCGACGGGAGAGATGCGTGGCACACACTCTCACTCGAGCACAGCGACACTGCATCAGAAACGTCACGCCGTATAGTGACGTCACGGTGGCTGATGAAGCCTGACTTATCGTCCTCTGTTTTACCGGCCCTACCGACTGCAGCGAACTGCAACACCGATCTCGTCAGTGACTGGAGCACCGACGAGATACTGTTAAAGACTGCCAGTCTTACGGGACTACGTGTCCCACGAAAATTTCGGTGTTCTCTTACGCCCTCTGGGATTTATTTTGACTGGAGTGAGAAACAGAAGCATCGACGACATTTCGTCGGTGCAGAAGACCACTGAGGAGAGATTCTCGTCGCGACGCGTCGGTGAGAAGACGAATCATCACGAAACCATATGGGTTATCATCAAATGTTATATTCTCCGCCATATTTCAGACGAGGTTTTAGTGTTGATTTTTGAGGTTTCAAATATTAAAAGTAACACTCAAGAACAAAAGATTCCTAGAAATATTGTACGTAAGAAAGTATTGAAGCATTATTTTAGAAAAATCTAGAATTCCTAATACAAATTTCATATCAAATACCTGAATGTTTAATTTAAAAATATTTCATAAATGAACATACTTCCTTACACTTTTTTAAATACATAATTGTTCCAAGAATCGATCTCTGAAAACAGAAATATCTAGAAACATGGAATAAATTTTATTTGACATGTCGTTCCGAATAAAGTTTCGACTGATTTCGATAAAGAATTATGTGAATGAATTAATATGTATAAAAACTAGCTGGTTATTGTTGCTCGCTCGCTTCGCGAGCTCGCGGATGGTGTTATTGTTGCTCGCTCGCTTCGCGAGCTCGCGGGTAGGACTGCTCTTGCGAGAGGGTTAGTGGTACGCATTGCTAGTGAGGCATACAGCTATTAATGGCTTTTTTTTATTTTGTGTGTGACTCTCCACGAGCCACACAAAGAACTTCCCGATTCGTTAGTTGTAAGCGGTAACATTAGCATTAACTGCATAATTAAAAAAAAAATGAAATATATATAATTACGTTTGTTTATTTGGTGGAAAATTTCCATCCTCTCTTATAAATTGCATTGCTGAATGAACTTCTTTCGAAAAAAACTAAAAAATCTAAAAAACTGCTTGACCAATATGGACCAAAATCTAATCAGCTCTAAGTTACGACGAGGCACATCCATTGCATCATTCATCATTCTGATCGCATTGTTACTTTTTCAGATAATGTTAACGAAAAATTTGACACACACACACACACACACACGCACGCACGCACGCACGCACGAAAGCACACACACGCACACGCACACGCGCACGCATACGCACACGCAAACACACACACATACCGACATTTTGATAAAAATAGGCTAAAATGAATCCAATGACCATGAAACGTGAAGATCTGTTAAAAATTCGATTTTCGATTTTCGGGGTAAAAAAACATTAATAGCTGTATGCCCCACTAGCAATGCGTACCACTAACCCTCTCGAAAGAGCATTCCTACCCGCGAGCTCGCGAAGCGGGCGAGCAACAATAACCAGCTAGTTTGATTATTGTATGCGGTAACATTAGCATTAGTTGCATAATTGAAAAAAAAATTTTTTTTTTAATTAAAAAAAATTTTTTTTAACCCTTTGAACTCGAGGCCGTTTTCGCTTGCGCGAACCAGCAACTCGAGACGATTTCGGCCAAATTAGGTGAACATTTTACAGGTACTTCAAAAATATTTAATTTTAAAAAAATTAAAAAAAAAAAATTTCACCAGTTTATTCATTTATATGTCGAAAACAACAAATTTTGATAAATATTACACTCTGTAAGTAGTTTTGGTGTGATACTTAGTAAAACAATAGCCAAGATGCATCCTTGCCACTTCACATCGGCCGGGCGCCGTATCGGCACCGCTCGAGTTGCTACTTAACATCGGCCGGACGCCGTATCGGCGCCGCTCGTGTTCAAAGGGTTAAATTTAAAAAAATTTTTTTTACATAAAAATGAAATATATATAATTACGTTTGTTTATTCGGTGGAAAATTTCCATCCTCTCGTATAAATTGCATTCTTGAATGAACTTCTTTCGAAAAAAACTAAAAAATCTAAAAAACTACTTGACCGATATGGACCAAAATCTAATCAGCTCTAAGTTACGACGGGGCGCATCGATTGCATCATTCATCATTCAGATCGCATTGTTACTTTTTCAGAAAACGTTAACGAAAAATTTGATAACATAAAAACGGCCATACGCACACACACACACACACACACACACACACACACACACACACACACACACACACACATACTAACAATTTGATAAAAATAGTCTAAAATGACTTCAATAACCATGAAACGTGAAGATCTGCTAAAAAATCGATTTTCGATTTTCGGGGTAATTACAGTAACTTCCCTATGAATCGGGAAGTTAAAAATGCACGGAATTTGACAGTGAAGTTTCAGTTTCAACTTTAATAACAAATTGATACATTCAGTTAAAGTTGAATGTAGGTTTAGAAACTACGTTTTGTTATGAAAATTTAAGATACATAAATTTGCAGATCTTACACACTATGATTATCTGACTTTTCTCCATTAGACGGCACACTGTGCTACGTGGAAAACATATGTGGAAAAATAGCGATAATTCTAAGTGGACGTGCCCAAAGCTTGTTCTCGCATTTCGTTCCGCTTAGCGTCTTCGCAAAGAAAACATATACAACCGTCCCCTCGCGAAGAGGGAAAGTGTAGGAACGTCTAGAAATTCAAATCGCTGACAAATATAATATAATTGTAGGAGCAGAGATAGACAAGTTTTTATTGAATTAAGAATTTCAAATAGCCAATATAAGAGATAAAAAAATTATTCGTCACGCGTCAAATAAAAATAATCCTGGTTATTTCTATTGCACGCATGAAAAATGATGTTTTATTCTACGAAAATTTATGTTTTTGCGTTGAATAAACTTTTCATTTTCATGTGTATCTTTATTGAACGGTTTATTCGACTTCGAATAATCTTCTGAGCCGCGTTCGAATGCTGTAGGAAGCACCCGACCAGTCAAAGAATGGAACGCACGCGTTACAATGTAGTACATATCGCGTATCGCCCAATTACACTGTCCAACAAACTTTTTTATGAATAAGAAAATGTTAGAAGGAAAAGTATAAAAAAATGTTCTGAATGTAGTCGTAATATATAGGTATAATTTAATGTATGCATGTAATATAAAATGTGTACAACGCTATGTTATGAAGAAATTAAAAAATCTTAAAACTACTTAAAAATTAAACATATAAAATGTACGATATATAAAGAACGAAAATATAAAAATACCAAAAAAAACTTATAAACTACTTAAAAATTACAAAGAATATAAAAATACCAAAAAAACTTATAAACTACTTAAAAATTAAATATATAAAATGTACGATATATAAAGAACAAAAATATAAAAATACCAAAAAAAACTTATAAACTACTTAAAAATTACAAAGAATATAAAAATACCAAAAAAACTTATAAACTACTTAAAAATTACAAAGAATATAAAAGTACCAAAAAAAAACTTATAAACTACTTATTAACTAATATCTTGGTGGATAATATGGGAAGGGTGGGGGATAAGTGGGGTAGCCGGTGGGTGGATAAGTCGAGGAAGGGTACGTGGAGGGGGGATATGTTGGGGGAGGATATGTCGGGAGAGGATATGTCGGGGGAGGATATGTCGGGGGAGGATATGTCGGGGGAGGGTATGTCGGGGGAGGGTATGTTGGGGGAGGGTATGTCGGGGGAGGGTATGTTGGGGGAGGGTATGTCGGGGGAGGGTATACGGTAGGGGGATATACGGAGGGGGGATATGTCGGGGGAAAGTAGTTAGGGATAGGATATGGGGAAGAGGTGAAGTTAGGCGCGGGAGGCCGTCTTCCCATTTGTTTCCTCATCTCTCTATTCACAGCCCGTCTCGCGGCCTCGTTGATTCTCTGAAATTCACACAAAAGTACATTATCAATATAATCATTAATACAATAATACATATTTTAAATTTTCATTAAGGGACCAAATAAAAAAGTTTCAAAAAATACTTTTTTTATTTTTGCATGCAACCTTGTAAATTGTATTTCTTAGGAAATCTTTTTTGCAAATCATTTAGTAAACCAATGCTTCTAATTGATTATACAAAATCAGGTCGTTTGGTACAAATATAACAAAGTTATTCTGTTTTAAAAGGTGTACGAAATACTTCTATCCTCCACTGGCAGTATACATATCTGTTTAACAATATCATTACATACCATCATATTTTGATGAATTAACGTCGGCGGCAATGTCGTCGCCGTAGGCGTCGGCGGCGATGTCGTCGTCGTAGACGTCGGTGGCGATGTCGTCGTCGCAGACGTCGGCGGCGATATCGTTGTCGTAGACATCGGCGGCGATGTCGTCGTCGTAGACATCGGCGGCGATGTCGTCGCCGTAGACGTCGACGACGTTTTCAAAAATGTGCCCTCCATGTTAAAATTCAGACGTTTAGTGGTCTAAAAACATAAATTATTATTAAATTATGAAAACAGTAAAAAATGAATTAATATGTGTTGTTTATAATTTATGAGTATATATTATATGAATTTAGATTAGATCATATAAATTAATAGGAAGAACTGTTAGGGGTACAGGTACTTACATTTCTGATGCTTCTTTAAGTGTCTGACTGCCGTCCGTCTCCTCTCGATACACAAGCAGAACTGGCTGCTCAGTCCACGTGATGGTACTGATGGTACTGTAGCTGAGAAATGAGAGAGACATCCAATTTTTGTAGGATCTGTCTTCGTTTCTTGCAGCAGCGTGTCAAATGAATCGAGGGCCTTGTGCATTTAGAAACCAATGATCTTGTCTAGTTTCATCCTTTTGGAAATAAAAGTTATTTTAATCTTCATTTTTTTGCAACAACTAAAACCAATTAATTCTTCTTAAAAATGCAAAAGTATTGCATTGAAAATGAACACATCGGCCCATTTTTATAGGTCAAAAGAAAATTAACTCATCGGTCCAAATAGAATTTTTTAACCAATAATGCATATTGCAGATCAAAGTTCGTGTTGAACAGTGGAATTTAAATTATCTTGTGGTCTTCCACACCACCTTTGAGGTCCCACTAGTGGCGCGTTAGATTTTTTAAAGTGGATCTTCGCCTGGAGCCCTATGATACCACGTGTTATAATCATATTTATCATAACCGTAAAACTTCCCGTTCTGATATAGAAAATAGTATGGTTACATGTAATAATAACTGACAATATCGATTTTTATGAAAATTTGACGAACACGTCGGACAAATTTGCCGAAACTCTCGGGCCGCACGATGTGTCATGAAGTACCCTAGAAAAATCAACCTGGGAATACATATGTCCGTACCTGAATTGCTCATCCCTCGTTGTAACCCCAACATCTGCAAACTGTGAACGAGGTATCGGCGCCGTACGTAAAGGACACCGCATCTCAGCAGTGTCATAATTTTCCGTAGCTCGATCACCCTCATTTTAGCCGATCTTTGGGATACCGATGTTGCGAAAAAAAGCTCTCACTTTGTCCCCCATTTCTTGAGCAAGAAATTATTGGGAGAGCATTTCTTGCAAATGAACACACGACTGACTCTAAACGTGTATATACTATAAATATAAATTGTCAGCTCACGTTAAATCGCCTCTGACTATATGCATGTATATACTATAAATATAAATTGTCAGCTCACGTTAAATCGCCTCTGACTATATGCATGTATATACTATAAATATAAATTGTCAGCTCACGTTAAATCGCCTCTGACTGTATGCATGTATATACTATAAATATAAATTGTCAGCTCACGTTAAATCGCCTCTGATTGTATATGTAGCATAAATTTATAGTATTAAAAATTGCCAACTTAGTTTGTCCAAAATTGTTTCACGTACTTTGAACATTTATTAATTTTTGCACAGGTTTGTGGCGATAAGATGTTTTTCTTATTTTATTTCCTAACCATTCTAGATCTTTATGAATTTTAACTTTCATCATATAGTATGCAAGATTTTTCCGATGGAGCCCACAAGTTTCATGTTGAAACCAACCTGGATATTTCATATCCACAGCTTCCATCATTAATGGAAATAATATATCTTGTATACCATATTTGTGTCTAATATTAGGATAGCCCGCATCAAATACTGCATTCATTAATTTGAATACAAATGAAAACTCTGCGGATGGAGCACACAAATGGCCTAATAGTTCGCCGTCATTTGTGTCATAAGCTCTGAAAAATGTTAATATCTGCCTATCCTGTATGTAATTATGGTTTTCACTAATTAACGAAATCGAACATTGCTCACAACCAGATTTCTTAATGCATTTCATCGCCACAAATCCTGCAAAAAATTCAACCGCGGAAGCTTCTAATGTTTCGTCATTAACATACGAAACATCAATGACAACTTCTTCGACATCAATGAGCATGTCTTGATCAATTTCAAGTTCATGACTTGTATTTATCGATGTTAACGCACTATTAGATGTAGCATCATGTTTCGAGCTTGGAAGTAAAGTTTCAGCCTCATCATCCAAACAATTGCAGATTGAGCCGGTTTTGACAAATTTAATACCATGTTCTTTTGTAATGTCAAGCGGAAACATTTTGGAGACGGATTCTGATTATAGGTTCCACCATAAGTGCGAATCATTGGAAATAAATTTTCTAATGGGTCTTGATTCACTCTAGACGTCATAAAAAATTTAATTCCATCGCGTTGAAGATCGTCCCATAATAGCAAAATAGCTTTAACAGAAATTTCCAAACCTTCGAAACATGGTGGTATATCCAGACCTTTAGACGTGATGGTACGCCATTTGGCACATTTGTCTAATAGTGCAACTAAGTTAGTTTTTGCATTTAAACGAATTTCCGACAATGCACATCTGTCGGGATTCGAATCATTACAAGTTCTACTGTTTAAAGAATCAAAACTATCGTTGAGGAGTTTGAAAAATTCAGCAGTATGCATGACTGTTGGACTATCAATTTCTCCCACCGTTCCAGCGGTTAAAAGAGCTGCTGAAACTCTGCGACTAAATACTTGCAGAGCTAAACGACATTTCATTTTTTCAAAGTTATTTGGAAAAATGTGCTTTTCCAATAATTTGCAAGCAGCTCTCGTTGCTTTACCATCTTCTAATTGCCATAACGAACGTACGCCCTTCCATGATGCAATTTTGTTATTATCAAAAATAATATCATATTTCAAAAGTTGATTCCTTATAGACTTAAAAATATGTGGTATATCAAAAATTGTATATATTTTTTGATTTCCATGCATGAAATATGGACGGTCAACAGAAATTTTATTTATAATGGCACTTCGCATATTGCTACCTTGATCACAAACAACAGCACGTACTTTTAGTCCCGTGTTTAAAATTGCATCTATAACTTCATTTAACAAGGATGTTAAATGATTATTATTAATTGCATTACTGGTCAAGAAGTATGCTACAGGTTGTTTCCAATTATGTAGCAAGCCTCTGACCATAAAAACTAATACTGAAGTTGCTACCTTATTAGTACATCCTAGTGATCCTAAATCTTCAAAACCTTCAACTTTCTGTCGACCTACATGGAAATCGAAACATTTCTTTATCCGCATTTCATCTAGCAATAAAACACAGTTGCGTTCGCTAGTGTCCATACAATCAACTTTTGATTTAAGTTGTACAAAAAAGTTATTGCAAATACCTGGCCATAGGTTTACATTGCTAAACCATTTACTCATTATGCTTCTCCCAGGTAATATAAAATCAAATTCTTTACGCATTTTCGCGTACAAACTGGGCGAAGTATAATGCATCTTTTTTGATAACTGCTGCTCTTCCTCAGTATACAAAGATTACTTTTTATGAAACAATTGCATCGTAATAAATGTTAGTAAAAACCCTTGGATTCGACGTCGTATAGCCTTTAGAAGCGTTTCGTCTGACAAATTACCTTCTGTCATTATTTTTAGTTTTCGTCTCAGACGTAAAATAATTTTCTTATTATTTTTATTTTCCCGTATTAATTTAATATGTTTAGCTCTTAATGTTTTAATAGCAGCAGACGTTTTTCGCTGTAGGTTCATTTCATCAGAATCGTTATCCTCATCATCAGATTCAATATTATAAACAATTGGTTCCGCATTTCTTTTCAATCTGCGACTTGGAAATATTGCATTTTCTGAAAAATGTCTGCTGCATATTGAAAATGTCCGCAATTTTGCGTCTGATTCTTCTATTAGATGATCGCAACCACTATTTACTAACCATGTGATTAACCGATCTCTATCAAAAACTGGCAGACTATGAAATCGGACATTTAATATGTTGTCCCTACTTCTAATTCCACAATTTTTATAAATACAAATGGTACTATGAGTAACTTTACTCACCATTTTGTTGATGGTATTGTTTAATTGTAAATTGTGTATATCCTCACCTCTTACACTTTATTACTTCCAATTACACTGTACTACAAAAGCACACGCGGAAAATGTTTCACACGCGTGAGCATTCGATCGCACGGTATCGTAAAATAAACAATTCTTCTCGTGATGCGATGCGCGCGCGACGGTGATTCGGTTGCAGTGGTGAGATGCTATGAAGAAAGCAACAATGTATGACTTTTATGAAAATATCGGCCGTCCTCGAAGTTATTTGAATCCTGCAGATTTTGTATAATTTTTCCCTACACAGGGTGGTTCACCAGATATCACCATCTCGATTTACGCCATTACTATTATTTGCAACGAGAAATATGTACATGGTGATGATATGGTTTCAAGAAATGCACATAATGGTTTTATTCTTTCTTTTTGTAGGTGGACGCGTAAAGAACTTATGAAGGCCAACTTTGATTTTATAAATGGAACTGTATGTTTTTATGCACCAGTCGATGCATTTTGCTTTCTACATAAAGATTAAAATAGTAAAAAAATGATTAGTTTAATAGATATATTAATGTAAATATTGCAATTGAAACCTCGGATAAATAATACTGTTTACGCAGAAGCTTAGACCACTTTTTTCGATATCAAGGAACGTATCATAAACGATTGTTGTAAAATATCGACCAAGATCTTGAGGGTGGAGATGTAAATAGACTTTGGATAAACCCTTTTTGTAAATAAATATTAAAAAAGTAAAGTTGTCATTAGCAACAAAAAGTGAGGTTTTCTTAGCAATAATTAAATTTAAAAAACCTTTAAACTAACAATTTTTCAACATATATACGTCAAGTAGTACTTTTTTATAGATACTAAACAGCTGCATCAATTGGTGCATAACAAGTTTTTATTAAAAACATTTGGTTCTATTTAAAAAATCAAAATTAACCATCGTAAGTACTTGACTCGTCAAAATTGCACGACTTAACTTTTTTTAGCAATTAGAAGCATTGATTTACTAAATGACGCGTAAAACAGATTTTATAAAAATTAAAATTGGTAGGAATTACATGAAAAAATAAAAAAGACTTTCTAAAAAATTTTTATTTCGAATCTGTCTTTACATCTGCGTTAATAATACACATACTGCAAATTTCATCAAAATCGGTTGGCGTAGAAGAAAACAACACGCATAGAAAGCAGGGATTGAAAACTATTATGAAACCCAAGATGATGTTATAACTGTTATAAGAATATCGATATTGTTTTATATCGGTTACGGTTCCGGTTCCGGTTCCAGTTTCGATTCTGTCATTTTAAATTCCGTATTGTGTTCGGCATTATGTATTTATTTGGGGTGTACGGGCCGCCCGATTGTCGAGCTGCCGAAGAGAGTAACTCGACTTCGCCGGACACGTTCAGAAAAAATCGGACAAGTTCGGACGAGCGAGTTATTGCGATACCCGAGAACATCTCTGCGTTCTTATGAAATAGATAATTGCAATAATGGCATTCTTTCATAACTTATAACGTAATTTTTAATATATAAACACTATTTATTATTTGAGTAGTTATTCATTGTTATTTATAATGTAAACAATTGTTACATACATTTTTTATAATTTGTTTCTACACTCCATATTTGGATTATTATTTCAATAATTTCTTGTTAAAATAATTGTTCAAATAAATTATTATGGAGATAATACTACAAATAATAAATATAGAAATAATTAAACAAACAATTACTTTAACAAGAAACTATATTGAAATATGTAAGAGATAGCCTGGATTAAAACAGCAAATGCGAATCAACTTTATTTAAACGCCTTTTTCCGGAGACTGTTTCTTGTTCATTTCGTTTTCGACGTTCCGCTTCGTTTTTGACGTTCGCTTGTCGTTGGCTACGAACCGCTTGTAAATAACATTTACAATACACCGGATGGCGTAACATGAATAACAGCAACATGAACAACAGCTTACAAATATTAGTTCAAATAATAAATATAGAAACAATTTATAAAATTTGTTTATTTAAAAAATAATTTTAAGAGTACATTAGTATTGAAATAATAATTTCAATAATGAATATAGAAACAAATTACTCAAATGTATTTATTTAAAAATTGTTTAAATTATAAATAACAATAAATAACGATGATTACAGAATATTTTTCGTTTACGAATCATTGTTTTATGTATAATTTTCAAATTAATTTTAAATTCCAATACTTTTTTAGGATATTACGTGGTAATTACTTTTGTTTTTCCTACATCTATACACTGTCAATTATAAAACGATAACTACAATGGTGAACAATAAGGGACATAAGAAAGCAATAAGAGTGCGTAATGAAATTATACAATAAAAAGTAATTTTTTTTCTAAGAATTACAGAATGTGGGTAATGTCAGCATTCTACATTTAATTATTATCTGCGGTACTGAATCTATTTACCTACGCCACTGACGCAGTTTCATGTGGTTCACGAACAAATGATTTATTTAGGTAGAGAGCGCTGACCACCAACAGTATTTCGTCGGTGGTAGAACTTTTAGCGATGTGGTCTTTCAGGTCACTGTAATTTCCACCGTTACCACCCCGCCCATTGCGCCCACTTACCGGACCGCGGAATAGCACGGGCGCTGGCAGTCTTTAACAGTATCTCGTCGGTGACTGGAGTGTTTCAATGATCGGAAACAGACTTCAGCGCTCGGAGTGAGAAATGCCGGATTTATGTGTTGACAAAATCCTCCGCTCTGTTCAGGATTGGGTGAGCGAGTCGGCGACGCCCGATGGACAGCGGCGGGACGCGTGAGGGCTTGTCGCCGTAGAGGTACATGGTACTTAGGCCATCTACCACCGAAATTACCTATTTGTCGATGTGTGACGTCATCTTCGGCGGTTCCTCTACGGCGGCGGGCCGATGCTTCGCTCTCGCTCTGTTCGCATCAACACGTCACCGTGCTCGGTTACGCGTAAAATTAACGACTCTCGTCACCGATCTCGGTACGAATACACTGTCCAACAAATTTTAACTTTTTTTATGTTTTCGTATAACTAAAGGGTGGACCTTGTAGAGTTTTTTGCGCTGATTCCGAATCTGCCCTTAGTTTTTTTCCAACACGCACAGTTTTTGAAAAACATGACTTTGAAAAAAACCTATTTTTCAACTTTAAACAAATGTTGTGACGTTATTATAAAAGATATTGAATTGTACTTTGCAGCAAAAGATTATGTAGACTTTCCTGAATGCAGTGATATCCATTATTAATACGTTATGATTGTTTAAACATGATTAAATAATCATTAAAGACGGAGAGACACCACTTTTGCACCAAAATTTGATGATATTTTTAAATTTATCTAAAAAAATAAGGGTCCAGCGGAGAATCGAAATATACCACGCGATAGAGCAGACTTTTATCTTGAGGAACCACCCTTTCAAGTTAGCAACGATGACGTTTTTACCTTTCCAGAAAGCAAAATATCATCGCCCGACACGAGTTGCCGCCAGTGGTGCTCTTCCACTAGCGCGGTCGTTCGTCGGGATACGGCACGCGGCGCGGTGTAACGGCGATGCAGTGCCTATAAGCGCGCAATTACGTCAGCTTATTTAAATGTTATAATATTGTTATTTATTATTTACTAGTATAATTATTCTGTATAAATTATTTTATGTATTTTTTGAATGTTAGTCTCTTGTTGTATAGGGAGCCGACATGTGTACCACAAACCACTCAAATATGTTTTTGCTTACTATCCTTCAATTTCATAAATTTTGTCGTTTCGTTTATTTTATTGTAGCAATGCTTAATAAAGAAAACTAAATACACAATAGAAAAACTTACCGATTCTTCATGTAAACTTTAAAAATGTTTCCGCCTTGCTTGCCGCTTATACGTGGTATCTTGATTTTCACTAATAAGTGTCCAACAATAGTCTGCAAGCATTACACATAAGTCTTTTCCTTTATAACGTTTTTCAATTACTGAAATATCTTGATGAAAGCGTTCTCCATGTTCATCACTCACGTCACCAAGATTCGCAGGAAAAAAGTCTAAATGCGAATGCAAGAAATGTATCTTTAGAGACATGTTGCATCCTAGTTTTTGACAGTTTTTTAAAAGTTTATTCACTATGGACACATAGTTCTTTGATCTCTTTTTCCCAAGAAAATTGTCCATTGTTTGCAAAAATGAATTCCACACTTGTTTCTCTAATTTATTTAATTTTTTACTAAAATTGCTATCTTTGACTAATTGTCGTATTTGGGGACCGATAAATATGCCTTCTTTTATTTTGGCGTCAGAGATTCCAGGAAATTTAGTTTTCAAATATTCGAATCCAGGTCCAGTTTTGTCCATAGCTTTTACAAAATTTTTCATTATGCCTAACTTTATATGCAATGGTGGCAAAATAACGTCCTCTGCATTAATCAGATTTTCAAATATTATATTTTTTGAACCTGGAGTTAAGTTTTCTCGTTTTGGCCAATTTTTTCAGGTAATGCTTATTTCTTGCTCTGCTATCCCACTCGCAAAGAAAGCAGCAATATTTTGTGTATCCTGCTTGAAGGCCGAGTAATATGGCTACTACTTGTAATGTTTTTTGATATTATAATTACATAGATCAGACGACAATTACTGAGAATAAAATTTTTCAGTCGCTGCATTGCTGATTTTTCTTACATTGTATGTGTTCCGTTGTCCGTAGACTGTAGTTTGTTTTAAGATGTCGTAGTGTTTCTTACTAAAAATTATACCAGAGCTCACTTTAGGCTTGGAAATTGTTGAAGTCAGTCGTGTCAACCATTTCACATCTGCATCGCTACGCTATAAAATTTCATAAAAAACATTGACTATTTTTTATAGTGTTTTAGTTGTTGTATATGTAATATATGTATTTTAGTAGTGTATTATATCTGAATAGTGTACATGTATTTTAGGATTGTAAATAGTGTAATAGTGTAGTGCGAGTATATATTAAGATTGTTTTATATAATATAATATAATGTCGCGAAATTGTATAAATGAACCGGACTCTTTTTGTTATATTTGTGGCGAAATGGTTTTAAAATCAAAATGCAGGATTATATCTCCCATGTTAAAAATTGCATATGAAAATTATTTTCAATGCAAACTTGGTGACCAGGATAAAGATTGGGCTCCTCACACTTCTTGTCAACGTTGTGCCACGGTTCTTCTGGCGTGGATGAGGGGTGAAACGAGAAAAATGCCCTTCGCATTACCAATGGTATGGAGGGAGCCCACAAATCATGTGACGGACTGCTATTTTTGTTTAACAAAAATATGTGGGTTCAATAAAAAAATTAAAAACAAAATTGTATATGCTAACGTGTCTTCTGCTATTCGACCAGTTATGCATTCGGAAGAATTCTGTGTGCCTAAACCTCCTGCAAAAATACCTGTGGCATTTGACGCAATTGAAGAAGTAGATAACGAAACTGAAGAAACTGATGACTATATTTCACCACATTCGAAAGAGCCTCATTTATTAACACAGCCGGACCTCAATGATCTCATAAGAGATTTAAATTTAACGAAAGAGCAAGCAAAGCTTTTAGGATCGCGCCTACAAGGGTGGAATTTACTAGATAGCGCAACAAAAATCACCCACTTCAGAACCCGGCAGCATAACTTTCAGAAGTACTTCTTGATGTCCGATGACGTATGCATTTGTAATGACATTGATTCGCTATCAAGAACACTTGGTTTCGAACATATTGCAACCGAATGGCGCCTATTCATCGATTCATCGAAAACAAGTTTGAAGGTAGTATTACTTCACAATACAAATGTATACCCTTCTATTCCCATTGCGTATTCAATAAAAATGAAAGAATGCTACGAATCCATAAAGACCGTGCTATGCAAAATTAACTATAATAAATATAAGTGGAAAATTTGTGCAGATTTAAAAGTGGTAGCCATATTGCTCGGTCTTCAAGCAGGATACACAAAATATTGCTGCTTTCTTTGCGAGTGGGATAGCAGAGCAAGAAATAAGCATTACCTGAAAAAATTGGCCAAAAAAAGAAAACTTAACTCCAGGTTCAAAAAATATAATATTTGAAAATCTGATTAATGCAGAGGACGTTATTTTGCCACCATTGCATATAAAGTTAGGCATAATGAAAAATTTTGTAAAAGCTATGGACAAAACTGGACCTGGATTCGAATATTTGAAAACTAAATTTCCTGGAATCTCTGACGCCAAAATAAAAGAAGGCATATTTATCGGTCCCCAAATACGACAATTAGTCAAAGATAGCAATTTTAGTAAAAAATTAAATAAATTAGAGAAACAAGTGTGGAATTCATTTTTGCAAACAATGGACAATTTTCTTGGGAAAAAGAGATCAAAGAACTATGTGTCCATAGTGAATAAACTTTTAAAAAACTGTCAAAAACTAGGATGCAACATGTCTCTAAAGATACATTTCTTGCATTCGCATTTAGACTTTTTTCCTGCGAATCTTGGTGACGTGAGTGATGAACATGGAGAACGCTTTCATCAAGATATTTCAGTAATTGAAAAACGTTATAAAGGAAAAGACTTATGTGTAATGCTTGCAGACTATTGTTGGACACTTATTAGTGAAAATCAAGATACCACGTATAAGCGGCAAGCAAGGCGGAAACATTTTTAAAGTTTACATGAAGAATCGGTAAGTTTTTCTATTGTGTATTTAGTTTTCTTTATTAAGCATTGCTACAATAAAATAAACGAAACGACAAAATTTATGAAATTGAAGGATAGTAAGCAAAAACATATTTGAGTGGTTTGTGGTACACATGTCGGCTCCCTATACAACAAGAGACTAACATTCAAAAAATACATAAAATAATTTATACAGAATAATTATACTGGTAAATAATAAATAACAATATTATAACATTTAAATAAGCTGACGTAATTGCGCGCTTATAGGCACTGCATCGCCGTTACACCGCGCCGCGTGCCGTATCCCGACGAACGACCGCGCTAGTGGAAGAGCACCACTGGCGGCAACTCGTGTCGGGCGATGATATTTTGCTTTCTGGAAAGGTAAAAACGTCATCGTTGCTAACTTGAAAGGGTGGTTCCTCAAGATAAAAGTCTGCTCTATCGCGTGGTATATTTCGATTCTCCGCTGGACCCTTATTTTTTTAGATAAATTTAAAAATATCATCAAATTTTGGTGCAAAAGTGGTGTCTCTCCGTCTTTAATGATTATTTAATCATGTTTAAACAATCATAACGTATTAATAATGGATATCACTGCATTCAGGAAAGTCTACATAATCTTTTGCTGCAAAGTACAATTCAATATCTTTTATAATAACGTCACAACATTTGTTTAAAGTTGAAAAATAGGTTTTTTTCAAAGTCATGTTTTTCAAAAACTGTGCGTGTTGGAAAAAAACTAAGGGCAGATTCGGAATCAGCGCAAAAAACTCTATAAGGTCCACCCATCAGTTATATGAAAACATTTTTGGTGTTGGACAGTGTAATTTCGAGCGTTTTCGAGACCGCGCTCGGTTAAATCCTACTCTCGCGATCTCGTGCTAGTCAGGTAGCTCATTAATTAATTAGTAATAAGAGTACAATTCAATACAAGATATTTCACACTTTATTTGTTCTATTGTATACACCTGAGGTCGACTGTGCGGAGGTCGAGTACACTGACACGTTTTAAAATAAACTGCCGTGAACGGTAATTGAAATACAGCGTGCTCGCTTTTATTTCTCCATAAACGTTGCTTAAACAGCTCTACTGTTTATTTTCGTATACGCGGATCTGTGGATTTAAATACGCAAAGTTTAACATATTAATCGTTGCATTGATATTGTATGTGTCCCCGCAGAGTGGGACGATAGGTACTGTTTCAATTAGAAACTTAAATCTCTCAATATTGACAAAAATGCATCTCACTTCGAGCGGCACCACTGTCGCGCCGCTCTGTGCTACTTGCGACTGCCTAAGGCCTGCAGAATAATGTAAATTTCACCTCGAAAACGCAAAATGCGGACATTCTTGACATGCGTCCCACATAGATTGATCTTTTATCTAGCGGTTGTGACCACGTAGAGCATCGAAATGTGCGTTATAGTGTTGGAGGTCCGCGTATACGTAACCCTTGCATTTCGTGTACGTATACGTGCTTAGTGGTGTGAGTCGCGCACACTAGAGATGGGATCCACACCCTTAAATAAATAGTTGAATGCATAAAGGAATCTTGAGCACTAATATTGCATACAGATTCATTTAATATTTAGAAAATAATATTCTTCTCGTAACATGAAATAGATATATCCTGCATATTTAAAAAAAAATATTTATTACTTAATATACAGAGTGTCCCAAAATTCTTCCGACACCCGAAATGGGAGGTTCCTTGGGTCATTTGAAGCGACATTTTCTTTTACAAAAATGGCGTCCGCGGCTTTGTTTAGGAGTTATTAACGAAAAACACGGACCAATCAGAGCGCGATCTAAACATGCGATGACACGTTCGGCCTATTGACAGTTGGCGCGTCGGGTCGACTGTACTATCTCGCGTCTAGGTCGCGCTCTGATTGGTCCGTGTTTTTCGTTAATAACTCCTAAACAAAGCTGTGGACGCCATTTTTATAAAGGAAAATGTTACTTCAAATGACCCAAGGAACCTTCCATTTTCGGGTGTCGGAGGATTTTTGGGACACCCTGTATATGTAGGGAGCGTTCTAAAGACAAACCCTAGTAGCTCAAAATATTGTACATATTCATATAATGTTATATAAAAAGAGATTCAATCTTTTTTTAATGTTCAAATATTCATGCAATATTTATGTTATATTAAGTTGTAACAGACTTGCTCCCACAAGCCTGTTACTAACGCGCCGCGCAAGTACCGCGAACCAACCGCTAGATGGCTACGACTCTCGCAAGAGAAAGTACGCACAGCACACCTTCGGGAATCGGCCGCTAGATGGCCAACGCCGCGATTACCGATTCTCGTTGATAAAATGATACCGTCGCGAGGATATAGGAATCGAACGACGCGACAAATAGCAGAGTGATCCACCGTCGAGCCGACGTAGATCGAGTATACCGAGAGTCCCGAAAGCCAGACCGGAGAGTAAGTATTATAATTCAGCGGTACAAAAGTACGATCGTCGAGCCGACGAACGTATCTCCGTTTAAACAGACGATCCTCGAGCCGACGATCTGTCTTCTCTTTTTCTCCGCCTGTTTCTCTCATACAGTTTACGGTGAAGTGTCGTGCCGACACATCGCCCTTGCTACCGCCGATCGCCGTGCCAGCGACCGGCTCGCCCCAGTGACCCCCGCAGACACTGCCGACCGTCCACGATAGCCGCGCCTCCGCTCAAACCGTGTGTCGCCGAACGATACCGACCGTCCGCGCCTGCCGCGCCTCCACTCGAGACCGTGGTACCGACCGTCCAGTTCAGCCGCGCCTCCACTCAACCGTGTACCGCCACGCGTGGGGAACCAATCCGCGGCGAAACCTATTTCGACCGCATTCAGTGTTTTATTTCTCTACACCTCCTTCCCCTCCACGATCGACACGAACCCCGGCACGACGAGCTAAACACCCCGGGTAACCAAGTTGTTACAAAGTAACAAATAATTTTTTACAATATGCAGAGAATATCTATTTCATGTTACGAGAAAAATACTTTTACCTTATTATAAAATGAATTTTTATTTAATATTAGAAATAGGATATCTTTTATTAATTGGAAGGAAATATTTTATGTTTGTCATGGAAAAGTATTTGTTCCAGAATATGATGCGAAGTAAAATGTTTACTTTTAATTTACTTTGAATTCGTGTTTGTCACTCAATCGACATACATGTATGTTACAAAAACATTAATTAAGTAATGTTCTTACTATGTGCGACAAAATTATTAGTACTCGAGATATTTTCAAAACTTGTCTTTATTGAAAGAGATGCTCATTAAATAGTTTTCGTACTGAACTTACACAAATCAGTTTTTGTTATCACAACAATATCGAAACGGTGTTTATGATTACTACGTTGTCGTGAAGCGCTTGAGCACCTTCTTCAATAAAGACAGGTTTTGAAAATATCTGGAGAACAAGATAATTTAATAATTTTTTGTTATGTTACACTAATAATTTTTTACGCAGAATAAACAGAGAAATTGATCAGTACCAACAAAAAATATGCATTTCTACTTAAAGAAATGATGCAATTGTTAATTGCACATGCACAGTTGCACCTAAAAAAATCTGTGGGCCTACTAATGTAGCATTCTTTGAAGTATTCATCTTTCGAAGTGCATAAAAAATTTCTGAATTTTTAATAAGCTTCTTCCGAAGACGAAGATAAATATTCTCTCAAGCAATGCACAGTGTTGGATTATTAGCAATAATAATGGAACTGCTAAGAGAGCAAAAATGAATTTCGTTGTCCATGAGAAACACTGCAGTTTCTCTATCGTAGAATAACAGACCAGATGTCATCGGACCCATACGCCTGGTATTTGTCGTACCAGAGGGCCAGGGCAATAAACGATGCAGCCTTAGGGTTTTCTTCATTTCAAGTGGACGGAAGATTGTCTCTTTCGCTCCTGCTAGATTATTTACTTCACTCCGATTCCCTGATAACCGAACAGTAAAGATCGTCCTTCCGCGCTGTTTAATAAAACAGTTTTGAAAAGAATCCTACATCGTTCCAATCATTTGAATACCAATTCCAACACACACAAAGTAGTGTAATATATAGTTTATAATTTTTGTTCTAACTTTCTCTTAAATTTGAAGATTTTATTGAACGTTATTTAAATATGGGTTTCACATTTTTGAAATATTTACTTTATATTTTTAACTTCCCGATTCATAGGGAAGTTACTGTAATTACCCCGAAAATCGAAAATCGATTTTTTAGCAGATCTTCACGTTTCATGGTTATTGAAGTCATTTTAGACTATTTTTATCAAATTGTTAGTGTGTGTGTGTGTGTGTGTGTGTGTGTATGCGCGTGCGCGTATGGCCGTTTTTATGTTATCAAATTTTTCGTTAACGTTTTCTAAAAAAGTAACAATGCGATCTGAATGATGAATGATGCAATCGATGTGCCCCGTCGTAACTTAGAGCTGATTAGATTTTGGTCCATATTGGTCAAGTAGTTTTTTAGATTTTTTAGTTTTTTTAGTTTTTTTCGAAAGAAGTTCATTCAAGAATGCAATTTATACGAGAGGATGGAAATTTTCCACCGAATAAACAAACGTAATTATATATATTTCATTTTTATTTGAAAAACATTTTTTTTAAATTTAACCCTTTGAACTCGAGCGGCGCCGATACGCTGTCCGGCCGATGTGAAGTGGCAACTCGAGCGGCGCCGACACGGCGCACAGTGGGGTATTTGGCCAGTTTAGCGCGCCAAAACTATTATGGCATTATTAATAATGTGAAGGTCATAATATTATATATCGTTGAATTCGTCTTAATACCAGCTACAACATTATCAAATTAAAAATACAGTTTAATGTTTAAAAAATCGAAGCGATCTTGTTTTTTTCTTTTAAACAAATTTTTTAAAATGTTGTTTGTATTGCAATTTATACGTTTATTAATACTGTTGAACTTTTATCTGAAACATTTTTTTGTCAGATTTAGAGAAATTGCTATTACAAACAAATTTCACGCGTAGCCGTGATAAAAATTTAAACATAAAGTCTAAATATCAAAATCATAATTTATTGAAAACGAAACACAACTATACAATATACAATATTACAACTATACAATATACAATATTACAACAACTTTACAATATACGTAAGCCGTAGGCTTGAACACAGATCCAAGCGAGAACCTGGAAAAGCCAATAGCAAGGATTAGGACTGCGTGAACCGGCACTGACCAAACCCGCGCAGAACGAAGGACAATAGGAAAGGAATATAAAATAAGGCACTGATACATAAATCTTACCCTTGATTAATTTACTAGCAAGGATGCTTGCTCATGCTCTCCACAATATTCAAAGAAAGAATGACACACGATTGTTTAACCGAAATTACATTTTTCCAATAATATAAACTAAATATTCTAGCAATAGTAACATTCATTCTCCTTCATTTACCTCCAAGTATCTACATCCTACAGGTCAATTATTTCATCATTATCAGTCATATGCTAGACGGTCGATTCATGCCATACTGATATGTATCGCACAGAAAGTTAAATTTCTCCATGTTGTGGCACTATGATGCACCTAAACTCTTCAGGATTCTATAAAGCAATGTCTACTGAATAACGTCAAAAAAAAATAGAGAGGTGTTTTGCGGAGAAAAAAAGTTATTACATAATACATTTTAATTTTTGTAAAAAAAAATTGTACCATTTTCCATTGTTTATTCTATCAAAACCACCGAAGCGTTTACAACAAAAAGCTATAAAATTACTTTATATACCTTCCTTTACATCCTAGGTATGTTTTTATCCCGATTCCATACACTAAACTTGTGAAAAAATCATTTCTTTACCACATGTTTTTCGACGCTTCTCCTGGTCACGAGAATATGTCACTTTCAAGTGTCTATATGTTACTAAATAGTACTGTTTATAGAAAAATATTATTGTATATTACTCGCATATATATTTAGGTACATGAGAAGAAAGTTTCAGTCATTTTGAACAAACTAAAAATTTTGACTTTTGGCGCGCTAAACTGGCCAAATACCCCACTGTGCGGCGCCCGGCCGATGTGAAGTGGCAGGGATGCATCTTGGCTATTGTTTTACTAAGCATCACACCAAAACTAATTACACAGTGTAATATTTATCAAAATTTGTTGTTTTCGACATATAAATGAATAAACTGGTGAAATTTTTTTTTTAAATTTTGTAAAATTAAATGTTTTTGAAGTACCTGTAAAATGTTCACCAAATTTGGCCGAAATCGTCTCGAGTTGCTGGTTCGCGCAAGCGAAAAAGGCCTCGAGTTCAAAGGGTTAAAAAAAATTTTTTTTTTAACTTCCCGATTCACAGGGAAACTAGCTGGTTATTGTTGCTCGCTCGCTTCGCGAGCTCGCGGATGGGGTTGTTGTTGCTCGCTCGCTTCGCGAGCTCGCGGGTAGGACTGCTCTTGCGAGAGGGTTAGTGGTACCCATTGCTAGTGAGGCATACAGCTATTAATGGTTTTTTTTTTATTTTGTGTGTGAGTCTCCACGAGCCACACAAAGAACTTCCCGATTCGTTAGTTGTAAGCGGTAACATTAGCATTAACTGCATAATTAAAAAAAAAATGAAATATATATAATTACGTTTGTTTATTTGGTGGAAAATTTCCATCCTCTCTTATAAATTGCATTGTTGAATGAACTTCTTTCGAAAAAAACTAAAAAATCTAAAAAACTGCTTGACCAATATGGACCAAAATCTAATCAGCTCTAAGTTACGACGAGGCACATCCATTGCATCATTCATCATTCTGATCGCACTGTTACTTTTTCAGAAAATGTTAACGAAAAATTTGACACACACACGCGCGCGCGCGCACACACACGCGCACGCACACGCACACACACATACCGACATTTTGATAAAAATAGTCTAAAATTAATCCAATGACCATGAAACGTGAAGATCTGTTAAAAATTCGATTTTCGATTTTCGGGGTAAAAAAACATTAATAGCTGTATGCCCCACTAGCAATGCGTACCACTAACCCTCTCGAAAGAGCAGTCCTACCCGCGAGCTCGCGAAGCGGGCGAGCAACAATAACCAGCTAGTTTGATTATTGTAAGCGGTAACATTAGCATTAGTTGCATAATTGAAAAAAATTCTTTTTTATTAAAAAAAAATTTTTTTTTAACCCTTTGAACTCGAGGCCGTTTTCGCTTGCGCGAACCAGCAACTCGAGACGATTTCGGCCAAATTAGGTGAACATTTTACAGGTACATCAAAAATATTTAATCTTAAAAAAATTAAAAAAAAAAAATTTCACCGGTTTATTCATTTATATGTCGAAAACAACAAATTTTGATAAATATTACACTCTGTAATTAGTTTTGGTGTGATACTTAGTAAAACAATAGCCAAGATGCATCCTTGCCACTTCACATCGGCCGGGTGCCGTATCGGCACTGCTCGAGTTGCTACTTCACATCGTCCGGACGCCGTATCTGCGCCGCTCGTGTTCAAAGGGTTAAATTTAAAAAATTTTTTTTACATAAAAATGAAATATATATAATTACGTTTGTTTATTCGGTGGAAAATTTCCATCCTCTCGTATAAATTGCATTCTTGAATGAACTTCTTTCGAAAAAAAACTAAAAAACCTAAAAAATCTAAAAAACTACTTGACCGATATGGACCAAAATCTAATCAGCTCTAAGTTACGACGGGGCGCATCGATTGCATCATTCATCATTCTGATCGCATTGTTACTTTTTCAGAAAACGTTAACGAAAAATTTGATAACATAAAAACGGCCATATGCACACACACACACACACACACACCCACACACACACACACATACTAACAATTTGATAAAAATAGTCTAAAATGACTTCAATAACCATGAAACGTGAAGATCTGCTAAAAAATCGATTTTCGATTTTCGGGGTAATTACAGTAACTTCCCTATGAATCGGGAAGTTAATTACTGTAATTTAATTATGCAACAAATGCTAATGTTACCGCTTACAATAATCAAAAAATATCCCAATGCAAGAGTGAGTTATTCATCTCTGCTGCTAAGAATACATCTCGAATTATATAAAATAGTTCTGTCACGCTAAAACGCCGAGCGGGTTGCCTACTGAAGGGGAACCGAAAATTGAGAAGCGGGTTGTCTACTGAGGGGGAACCAAAAATTGAGCGTCGTGACAGTGTGTATCTTTCAGAGAGGGAGAGAGAGCGAGAGATAGAGAGAGAGAGCGAGAGAGAGAGCGGGAGAGAGAGCGAGAGAGAGAGAGCGGGAGAGAGAGAGCGAGCGGGAGAGAGAGAGAGCGGGAGAGAGAGAGCGGGAGAGAGAGAGAGAGCGGGAGAGAGAGAGAGAGAGCGGGAGAGAGAGAGAGAGAGAGCGGGAGAGAGAGAGAGAGCGGGAGGGAGAGAGAGAGCGGGAGAGAGAGAGAGCGGGAGAGAGAGAGAGAGCGGGAGAGAGAGAGAGCGGGAGAGAGAGAGAGCGGGAGAGAGAGAGAGAGCGGGAGAGAGAGAGAGAGCGGGAGAGAGAGAGAGAGCGGGAGAGAGAGAGAGAGAGAGAGAGCGGGAGAGAGAGAGAGAGCGGGAGAGAGAGAGAGAGCGGGAGAGAGAGAGAGAGCGGGAGAGAGAGAGAGAGCGGGAGAGAGAGAGAGCGGGAGAGGGAGAGAGCGGGAGAGAGAGAGAGAGCGGGAGAGAGAGAGAGAGAGAGCGGGAGAGAGAGAGAGAGCGGGAGAGAGAGAGAGAGAGCGGGAGAGAGAGAGAGAGAGCGGGAGAGAGAGAGAGAGAGCGGGAGAGAGAGAGAGCGGGAGAGAGAGAGAGAGCGGGAGAGAGAGAGAGAGCGGGAGAGAGAGAGAGAGAGCGGGAGAGAGAGAGAGAGCGGGAGAGAGAGAGAGAGAGAGCGGGAGAGAGAGAGAGAGCGGGAGAGAGAGAGAGAGAGCGGGAGGGAGAGAGAGAGAGAGAGCGGGAGAGAGAGAGAGCGGGAGAGAGAGAGAGAGAGCGGGAGAGAGAGAGAGAGAGAGAGCGGGAGAGAGAGAGAGAGAGCGGGAGAGAGAGAGAGAGAGAGAGAGCGGGAGAGAAAGAGCGAGATGCCGCGGGGGTTGGCGAGCGAAGCGAGCAGGGGCCGGGGCCCCTAATATTTATATAATTTGATTGTATCCACAGAATTAATATTTATACATATATAATGAATTGATATCATATTGAAAAAAATATAATTAATTTGGACGACGCTAGCGCGTTGGAATTTCGGACATCACGTGCTGTGATGTTTTTTTTAACTTCCCGATTCATAGGGAAGTTACTGTATTTTATATTTCGCATCTGCTAATGGAATGCGGCTAACGATGTTGTCAACACGGTTGTCGTGTCGAACAAAATAAATACAACGAAGTATGGATTGTTGACCTCAGTGGGGAATTCACAAAAGATGTGTGCTTTGTGACGTTGCAAGTTTGCGACGTCACCCCGTTTTAGAAAAACGGTTACATAACCGCTAATAAGGGACCGGACCGACCTCAAACGGGCACGAAACCACTCGTCGACATAAGAGCGCTCCTGAAGGAAAGACTTCCGAAAATATTCACGCGACTAACGCCACCTATCGTGCGTGCCGAGTACGGCGACGTTTCAGGGACGTGCCGAGGGCACGATTGGCCGAGAGGAAATACCGAAAGGCGCCCGCTCAAGGATCGTCCCGGGAAAACCATTGGCCACTAATTGGCGAAAATCCAGTACTGGTACCATTGGAGGAAATCTCGATCCACGGAGACGGCGTACCGGGACTAAGAGATTCAGATTAATCATCGTATATGGGTGGTCCGGCCGTCGTCTCACCCCGTTCGCACTGAATCCCGGCGGGGGTGGCTGGAAGAATTCCAGGGGAGAAGAATGGCTCTTCCCCGTTCGCCGAAAAAGGCGAACATTTGGCGAGAATTACAGGTCTGGGGCCCAAGGACCTGCCCGAGGATACGATCCTGCGATCTTCTAGTCGCGAAGCGGAGAGCGCCAATCGGGAATTCGGTAGGGCCGATAGAGTGGGGGGAGAGCGAGAATCGAAGCTCTCGATCGGCGCGCATCGGGAAATCACTGTCGCACTGAATTTCGAAGGGCAAACACGTCCTACGCAGTCCCGCAATTCCGAAAGTCCCGGTTTAGATTCCCGAAGAAAGTCGCGAGTGGGTTTTGTTCCCGAGGTTGCAATTCGGTCCGGAGTACGGAGGCGAGACAGGCGTAATCTGGAAAGTCATCCACGGTAAGTCGATTTGTGATTCCCCGATCTCGCGTTAGCGTTGGCTCGTCCATTTTGGTGTGAGGACGACGCGGATTCGCCTCGTCCTCGAATTTCGGCTCGCGTCCGTCTTGAGGACGCTTTGAGCAAGAGTATCGTTTCCCTCCGCGAGTAAGAAGTCTTCCTCAGGAGTCGCGTCGGAAATTGAATAGCGTCGCGAAATAATTACCGAATCGCGAACCGCGGCCGGGCGTCGAAATTCGCACGCGAACGCGCGGAGTCTACGAGTTCTTCCAACTCGTACGACCGCGGATTATTCAGCGCGCGTGGCGAGTCGATTCCCGTCGGCGATCGGACGTGAAATTCCCGCGATAGTCCCGAAAATCCGTCGCGCCGTCCACCTGCGCTTCGCGAAATTCCGCCTCAGCGGAGGCGCGTAGAATCCCGACCACCTGCTATTTCGCGGACGGTACAGAACGACGAACGCGCTCCGCGAACGAACATCCATCGCCAAAGTGTATAAGGAGCGCGGGCTCCCGGTTCGCGGCCACGTGGCCGCTCACCTGTAAAATCCGGACGTTGGACTAAGTTCAATAAATGACTTCGAGCCGATTCCGTCTTGCTTACTGTCGACCTGCGTGATCCACCCTGTCGCGAGGGTAGTCCCCGTTATCCCCTGTGTCCGGATTCCTGGCCGTTCGCGACATCCTTTCGTTCGCGCTCCGCGGAGGCTCGCTTCGGATTCGGTTTCCCCGGATCCCGGTGCTCTTTTGCATTTTGTGCGGTACTCCCGAGTACCTGGCGCCCGAACTCGAATTTTTGCTTCTCGATTGAGCCTCCCCGGAGAAGCACTTTGTCCCGAGGGGACCGTGCCCGCGCGGCCGCGCACGGCCCGGCCTCAGAGCCCGTAAATCCTCGGGGTTGACCCTGTACGACGGCCATAAAAAGTCGCTCGCGCGGGGCAACGTTGCAAATTGGCGCCCGAACAGGGACCTTTCTCTCGTAAGGGTTTGTTCCCGAGAACGGAGAAAGGCGCAGGGATAACGGTCGACTCTCGCAGGTCACGACGGCACGTGAAGGAAAATTCAGGAACCGATCGCGCGCCCGCGAGCTATTCATTTCCGACGCTACAAACCGCTGCGAAATTCGCTCACTCCTGAATTCGTGAAATTTTGCGTTCCGCGCGAGCAAGAAGCTCGCTGAGGAAGACTTTAGAGAGCCAGTGCGACACTTTGTTTTATTTCTTCTTATTTTTTTTTGTTTTTTTTTGTTAATTGTTTCCCAGTATTTAAAATTATTTCGTAGAAATGTTTCCTATTTAATTGATATGTTAAATTATTGATTGTGTGAAGGGAAAATACGTTTTGAGGTGAGGGGCAATAATTTCCGAGCCCTAGTAAAGTTTGGCAAACGCTTCCTTTCCCGCACGCAAAATTCGTGTTCGTATTGTATTTGTCGCGTATATCTTGGAAAATTTTTTTTTTCGCAATCCCGCAACACTGCCGTGGTGTTTGCGTTCGCATTGTCCGGAGAGGCAAAAACCATTCGCGAAGAGTACTGTGTGAATTCGGAAATCGTCCAAGGACGAGAATAACGAGAACAAATACGGGTAATTTGAACTTGAAGTGATAAATTCGATAAATAAGGTCAGAATCGATTGACAATAACGCGTTCTCGAGTTTCTAATTTCGTGCGCGAGAATACGTTATAGCAATTTCCGAGCGTGCGACGGCGACGTGTTATTCGACACCCGTAGAGTCCGGACGCGCAAAGTAAACAACGCGCGCGGCAGCGAGTCCTCGAAATCGAAGGGGCACAACAAACGTCGCGTAGACAGTCGATTCTCGAGAAATACCGGGTGGCGAAAATGTCGACCACCGGAGACGACATGTCGTATTACAGCCCGTACGAGACGGACGCGGAGGAGGAGTATGTCACTTCGCTTAAATGGGATCCGGACGGCCCTCCGCCAAAGCCCCAAACCGCGACCGCGACGTTACGAGTCCCGGAAATGCCGAGGCACGGAAAAGTTAAGCTGCCGATATTGAAACGACCCGCGACCGTAATAGATACACCCTCTCAAACGGAAGAAGTCCCGACGGAACGACGCGGAGCGGCCTCAGCGTACGAGGTCATGAGAAAATGGCAACTAAATTTCGCGGGAAAACCGGAGGAGGATCCCGAAATGTTCCTCACCAGACTCCGAGACATGAGGAATTGTACAAACTTAAAAGATGCCGACCTCTTACGCTGTCTGCCGATCTGCTTTTCCGGAGTCGCAGCTCTATGGTACGCGTCCCGTGGAACATTTACGTCATGGGAAAAATTCGTAAAAGAATTCCGGAAAAATTATTTCGACCCGGATTATCAAGAATTACTCGAACACGATCTACGAGTCCGGAAACAAGGTCCGGATGAACCGGTACGCGACTATCTCACGTTCATGCGAACGATGATAAGCCGGTTGGAAAATCCGTGGTCGGAAGAAAAATGCATTCGGCGGATCTATTGGAGCGCGCGGGACGAACTTCGAAACGGGATAGGGTTAGACAACATCAACCCTAAATTATTAGGAATATGGATAAAGAATTTATGGTGATGCAATAATTTAAAGTAGATGGGAAGCAGATGATTTAAAGCAGTACACGAAGGGAGATAAAAGTAAGGAATTAAATAATAATAACACCAAGCAGTACTAACGGAAAGTGGTAAGGTAGACAAGGTGGTATTTATGATGTAGTTAAATAGTAAAGTAATATAAAATATCAACACAGGGGAGAAGTAAGGACCATAATATAGTGAAAAAAAAACAATAACAAACAAAAACACAAACAGGGTGAAATAATAATTAATATTAGTAAGGATTGAAACTAAAGTTTTATCAATGGAAGGAAGTAAAGTAAGCAAGTAAAGATTAAATAGTAAGGCGTATGTAACCAATATAGCAATAAGGTTGATATTAAGGTGGTATAAAAGGGAAAAGTAACAGAACAACAAATAAGGTTAGGACTAATGAACAGAAATATGATTGATGATAAGGGATAGTCAGGATGGAATATAAATAAAGATCCCATAAGTAAGGTGATAGTAAGGGAGGGAAAAAGGAATTATACACAAGGGAGACAAACCTGAATGGGGGACGGTTGAGTGCGAATTTATGATGCATTTTTTTACCGAAACCTGGGGACGATGGTCACGTCCGTTATATTATATCAGCCATAGAACCTAGTGTGGCTTTGAGCCCTCCAACACCCCAACACGTGGTAGGCTCGGCAAGGAAAGACCGAATGAAAGTGATATTCCAGTTTAGTCTGGAATTTCGCGGAAGTCGGATCGGACCCCAAGTTGATGTATACGTGTTAGATAGGGTGGAAGGTCCCGGAGGGTGAAGACCATATGAAAGCGATATTCAGATTGATAACCGGAATTTCGCCGAAGTTGGATCAAATTCAATGGGGCTGGACACATAAGTATACAACTTCTTCCCAACGTTCATGTAGGCGCGGTCCCTTGTTTTGAGTAACTTGTAGAGTCATAGAATAGCCTGTCCTAATCCTGGGGAGGGAGTGGGTGAATCCTGGGCAGCCGGGATAGAATAGGTTAAGGGATGTAATACTCAAAGGTGCACAATATGGTTCTATGGTGAAGAGGGTGGGGCCAAATGGGCAGGTATGGCAAACCTGCATGATCTGAAGGTGAGCAAGGCCCGACGTACGCTCCGAGCCGTAAAACGCTCAAACACTCAAATGGGTTAGGTAGAATGGCCTCTCACTGATGATGATCGCTCCCTGATTAGTAGATCGTCGCCCTGCAAGTTGCCCGGGCTTTAAAAAGCAGGGGGGCGGTTGAAAGCAGGGGAAACTGCAACCCTACGGGGCCGAGGACCGGTCGCCACATGAAACCGACATTGCTGTTGGTGTGCGTTTCGGAGATGGGCTGGTGCCTTGCGGCACCAGCCCTCTCCTCAATGGAACAAGGAGATGGTGCCGATCACCTACTCCCCGGTCAAACTTTACTACTACTACTACTACTACTAGACAACATCAAAACTCTCGGAGAGTTGGAAGAAAAATTACGGGAAGCGGAAAGTTACGTATCGTTCGGAAATGCGGAGTTGTATCGGTCTCCGTATCTAGCGAACAAATCATTCGCCTACGATCCGAGCCGATACAATAAACGCACAAAAAGTTTAGGTCGCGAAAAAGCGTACAAATTTCAGCAGTACGAATCGGCCTACGCGGTTCGCGAACGGGAGAGGGGGGAGAGCGACGACGAGGGATTCCGAGCGGGACCCTCCCGTCCCCGCGAACCCCCTGCCACCGAACGTCGCTACGCAGCAACGCGCCGAGCGAACGACTCCGCGACGGGAGACGAAGATTCCCGACCGCAACCGAATCGCGGCAAGCCGAAAGTGACAGCTGCTAGCTGCGCCGTTCGACCGTCGGACTACAAACCGACGGTAAAAGGCAAATGCTGGAACTGTCAACGAACAGGCCACTGGGCGAGGGAGTGTACGGAACAGCGTAAAATACACTGCTACGGTTGCGGGGAACAGGGAGTAACAATCCGCGAATGCCGTCATTGCAGGAAAAATCCGGAAAACTTCCGAAGGAGCCGTTCGCAGGGGCCGGAACGGGCTCGCCCACAATAATTTCGGCCCGCATCGCGGAATTGAATTCGGAAAAAGATGTAATTTCGCAACCATCTTTATTAATTATTGAAACGAAAATCGGCACGTATCGCGCACGAGCTTTAATAGATTCCGGATCGTCAATATCGTTTGCGAGTCGAGCGGTGATTCGCTCAGTAGGAGATCGCGCGGAAACATCGCGTACAAATAAAACGTGCTATTTTTTACTAGCAACAGGCGCGATAGATAAAGCGACGGAACAAGCTCGGTTACGTATTACAATAAAAGAAGAAACTCGAGAAATTACGGTACGCGTTCTTGACAATTTGGTGAACCCGTTATTATTGGGAATCGACGCGATCGCGGAATTCGGTATCGTTGTCGAATATCACAGAGCAAAGTGGCATTTCGCGTCGCGACCGGCAATCGAATTTCCCTTCGGTCCCAAATCGAACGAACCACTCTGCTGCGGCCTACAAACATTATCGAATACGGAAAAGGAGCGATTACGCGTGTTTCTGGAAAAGGAACTGGCGGACTTTGCGAAAATTCCGGGAATGACAACGTTGACCACTCACAGAATAGATGTCGGTGACAATAGACCTATTAAACAAAGGTCCTATTCGGTCTCGCCGATAGTACAGCAGGCGATTTACAAAGAGGTAGATTCGCTGCTGGAAAATGGAATAATTGAACCATCTGAGAGTGAGTGGTCAAGCCCGATAGTCATGGTTAAAAAGGCGAATGGCAAATATCGATTTTGCTTAGATTTTCGCAAAGTAAATGCAGTTTCGAAGAAGGACGCGTATCCGTTGCCTATTATGACGAGCATTCTCGACAAATTACGCGCCGCGCGTTACATTTCCACTCTCGATCTCAGCCAAGCCTATTTTCAAATACCACTCGAAGAAAATAGTAAAGAAATTACCGCTGTAACGTTCCGATTTCGCGTGCCTTCAGCTCAAGAGTGACGCAGGGTCCGCGGAAATAAATAAGGCGAAATCGGTGAAAATAAACAAACTAAGTTTTATTCGGTATCAAACATACACCTAATTTCGCGCCTCGGACGCAATGAACAAATAATTAAAACAAAAGAAGAGCCTCTTTCCGAGGGCGTGACGTTGGCGGGCGAAGCCCGGTCGTAACCTAAACCGCGGGGGCGGAAGGCCCTGGTGCGTCGGCCGACGGCGGCTGCCTAGTCGGCGGTACGGCCTATAACAATAAAAGAAAATACATAATACGCGCGTTATCGCGAACGGTTCGCGGAGCGGTACGCGGTCGGGTTAGCGGTCGGTCGGTCGGTGCGGTACGCGGGGACGCGTGCTTCAACTACGGTTTGCGCGATCGGGGACCGGCCCCTCAGCGGGGAATCCGGGATTAGAGAAAGCGGCGAACCGGGCCCGCGTCCTGTACTCCGCGCAGGTGCCGCAACGCTCCTACCGGCGGACCGGAGGGATACGTTGCGGGCGCACGCTCCTCGGAAGAGCCCGAGGGACGCGTGTATCACGAGCGCGGCCTCGAGTCCGCGGGATCGGCTCGAAGCGGAGAGGATCTTCTCGGGAGTCGAATCGGGCGCGCGGACCACCCCGCGCAGGTGCCGCAACGTTCCTACCGGCGGACCGGAGAGACACGTTACGATTGCACGCTCCTCGGGAGTGCCCGAGGGATACGTGTATCACCGGCACGGCGTCGAGCCCGCGGGATCGACTCGAACTGGAGACAACGGTCGGTGGTCGCCGGAGGCCGCTCAGCACGCGGTGTACGGCCGGAGAGACGGGGAGTGCCGCAACGCTCTTACCGGAGGACCGGAGAGACGCGTTGCGGGAACACGCTCTTCGGAAGTGCCCGAAGGATGCGTGCCTCACCACCACGTAACGACGGACACGAGTCACCACGTACAGCGGCACGGCTGGCCCCTTGCGCTGGAGGAAGGGAAGGGGGAGTCGCCCGGCGGAGACGGTGATAGCCAGCTGCGTCTCTGGCGGATCGGGTTGCCCAGCGGTGCTGTTTATCCTGAGAAGGACTGGCAGAGCTCGGTCGTTTCGCCTCAGCGTCTCCCGGCGAACTCCGCTGGTTGCGTGATTCGGTGCTCCTTATATATGCCTCGAATTGGCTCACGTGACAGGTGCCGGTCGCGGGGGACGGCGCTCGCTCGTTGGTGCGTGGAGATCCGCGTCGCTGATTGGCGCGCGGATAGCTTCGCGAATGTCTATAAGTAGGAGTGCTTCGCGGGCGCTCCTGCTCATATGACTCGTGACGAGTTGACGGCTCGTCACACCCCCCCCTTTCTTTGAAAGCGGAATGCCCGCGAGGCATGTCCTCGCAAATGAAGCGGAAAACGCGCGCGCGGGGGTGTTCCCGAGGCAGGAGGGCCGCGATTGGGCGTGGATGTAGAAGATGATGATCCTTACGATAGTCCTCGGCTGCCCGATGTACCGGACTGCCCCCGTGGTCGGTTCTAGGCGGAGTGGCCAGCGGGTCGTACCCACGTCCAGTCTGTACCTCCGCACACCTACTGGGGACCAGAAGACTGTCCCGTCCGGCAGCGTCTCCTTTTTCCTCGGCAGATTGTTGAGGGCCTTGGGCAGCGGTATCGGCGACGGCTCTCGGTTCGGGAGGTATTGCAGCGGTTGCGGTGCGGGCGGTTCGTTGTCCGCCGTCGTTGTCGTTGCCTGTATATGTGGCCACACGGTTGTGCCCGTGGGCCTTTTGCTCGGGGCTGCCATCCTCGCTGGTTGTCTCGCTTTTGCCGTGGGCGACCGGCTCTTCCTTGGTGCCCCCTTTTTCCGGATGCCCGGCTCCTGATGGGGGGCTATAATTTGTATGCGCCGGCCGTGTGATACGGGCGGCGCCGGTGCCCGGCGTGAGATTGCGGCTGTGCAGCATGGCACGGCTTCCCAGTTCCTGTGCGCTTCCGACACCTGGAAGCGGGGTGGTCGTGCCGGCGGTGTCACCAACTGTGGCTGCGTCGGTCGTCGAGGTCCCGGCGGCATGAGTTCGTCTGGGACGTAGTCGCCGTGGCGACGGTAATTTTCCTCCAATTGCTGGAGAAATGCGTCCAGTTCGTGCTGCGATGCTTTCGCCATCGTGGCCTACTTTCGACTGTTTTGGTACAGTCCTTTCTTTGTTCCTTTTATAGTCCAGAGCGGTGTCGGTGGCGCCATCTGGTGCGTGCCGGTCGGTTTCGAACGGTTTTAGATCCCGCACGTGGACGTGTTTGGTCCATTTTCCGTGCGCGTCTTTTAGGTCGAAGATTACTGGCGAGACTCTACGTTGTACGGTGAAGGGTCCACCGTACTTCTCTGCCAGTTTGGCGTTCACACCCTTTGCTTTGTCTGAAAGTGTGTGTGTGCGTTTGAGCACGAGCGTTCCGATGTTTGGTTCCCAGTTCCGGCGATGTTTATTGTAGTGCTTCTGTTGCCCCTGGAAGCTGCGGGCCGTATTGCATCTGGCGAGTTCCCTTGCCTCTTGTAGGCGCTGTAGGCGGTGTTGTATGCCGGTCGTTGCCCGGGGTCCTGTTTGGAATCGTAGTGTTCCTGGTGGTATTAGCTCTCTTCCCGTGTTAAGATACGCCGGTGAGTAGCCTGTTGCGCTGTGCTGCGCGGTGTTGTACGCGAAAGCGATTTCCGCGCAGTGCACGTCCCACGATTTTTGGGATCGGCCGATGTATTGGCTTATCATGGTCTTTACGACTTTATTTGCTCGCTCTACCGGGTTGCATTGTGGTGTGTATGGTGGCGTGCGTCGGTGTTGCACGCCCCACTCGTGCAACGCTTGTTTTAGTTCTTTGCCGATAAACTGTTTGCCGTTGTCGGTAACGAGCGTCTTCGGGCAGCCGTGTCGTAGTATTACGAGTTCGCGTAGGGCTTGCACGATTGCCGGACCCGTGGCTCTTCTCAGTGGTCGTAACTCGATCCATTTGGAGAAGCGGTCTTGTATAACGAGTAGGGTTGAGTTGCCCGCGCTGGACCGCGGCAAGGGCCCTACTAGATCGGCGGAGACCATTTCCCATGGCTGGTTCACTGGGGTGGCGTGCATGAGGCCTGCGGGTACCTGCTGCGCGTTTTTGAAACGCTGGCAATTTTCGCATGACCGGACATGTCGTGCTCCGTCGCGTAACATTCCGGGCCAGTAGTAGAATCGGCACAAACGCGTTAGCGTTTTAGCAATGCCCAGGTGACCGGAGGTTGCGTCGTCGTGTGCCTCGTGTAATACCCGAGGTCGGTCGCTCGTGGCTACGCACAGTTTCCACTCGTCGGCTTCCGCATGCTCGTCGAGGTCGAGCGTGTGCAGGATATGGCGGTACAGTCGCCCGTTCCGGATGCAGTATTCTGGGTGCTCTGCTGGATGGTTGCGCACCTCTTCGAGTAATTTATGGTACCATGGGCATGGGCTAATGCGTCGTGTTCCGCATGTTTGCATCGGTTGTCTTGACAGTGCGTCCGCTACGGTGTTCTCTGGGCCCCTGCGGTATCGTATCTCGAAGTCCCATTGGCTGAGTTCCAGTGCCCACCGGGCGAGCCTTCCCGACGGGCTATCTATCTTCTCCAGCCACTTCAAGGATTGGTGGTCGGTCAGGACTATGAAGTGGTATCCTTCGAGGTAGTGTCGCATTTTCCAGATGCCCCACCGGACTGCTAGGCACTCGAGCTCGGTGGCCGAGTAATTCCGTTCGGCCTGGTTTAACGTGCGGCTTGCGTATGCTATGACTCGTTCGCCTTGCCCGTCGTCTTGTGTGAGCACGGCGCCGAGGCCTTCCTTACTGGCGTCGGTTTGCAGGGTGAACGGTACTTCCCAGTTTGGGACCGCGAGCACTGGGGCTTCGGCCAATCGTCTTCGTAGTTCCGTAAAAGCTTCCTGTTGTGGAATTTCCCACTTCCACTTAGCTTTCTTTTTTAATAGGCTGGTTAACGGGGCAGCGATTCGTGAGACGTCCGGTAGGAATCGGCGGTACCATGATAGTAGGCCGAGGAACCGGCGTAATTCCTTCACCCCGGTGGGTGGTGCCAATTGTGTGACAGCCGAGACTTTGTCTGGGTCGGTGTGAAGTCCGTTCCGGTCGACGACGTGTCCCAGGTATTTTAATTTCTCACGTGCGAAGTGGCATTTTTCCCAGTTTGGTCGTAGGTTCGCTGCTCGAAGCCGTTGGAAAACTTCCCGTAGCGTGCGCTCGTGGTCTTTGAACGTGGTCGTAACGACGACTATGTCGTCGAGGTACGCGAAGGCGTGCGGGGCCATATCCGGTGTGACTACCCGGTCTAGTAGTCGTTGAAAGGTTGATGGTGCCGAATGGAGTCCGAACGGCATGGCTTTAAACTCCAGTAGTCCCTTTCCTGGTACGGTGAAGGCGGTCAAGGGTCTACTGGTCGGTGTCAATGGTACCTGCCAGTACCCGTTCTTTAAATCGATCGTTGACAGGTAGCGTGCTCCGCGTAGTTTATCTAGCGTGGCATTGATATGCGGTAGTGGATAGGCGTCTTTCTTTGTGACTTTATTTAAGCGGCGAAAGTCGACGCAGAAACGGATTTTTCCGTCCTTCTTTCGGGCGAGCACGATGGGCGAGCTCCATGGGCTCCGTGAGGGTTGTATTACCCCCTCCGCCAGCATCTTGTCGACCTCCGTGTCGATTATTGCCTGCATGGCCGGGTTTCGTGGTCGGTAACGTTGTTTAATCGGTGTCGGGTCCTCTAGTCGTATTTCGTGTTCGGCCAGTGGTGTCATTCCCTGTACCTGCTCGAATTCCACCTGTTGTTCCCGTACCATTTCCCGGAGTCGCAGGCTCTCTTCAGGAGTCAGGTGTGCCAGTCCGGCGTGCTCGACGGCCGCGCAGGCGTGTTTCCGTTTTCTGTCTACCGCCGGATATACGGTGCGGTTATTCAACTTTATTTCCATTTTTATTTTCTCGAGTACGTCCATGCCCAGGAGAACCTCGTGTTCCATGGTGTCCATTACGAAGTACTGGTGAGTTACCGGGTAGCCTTTAATGATTGCGGTGCCTTGAACGCTTCGGGTGAGTTCGGTTATTGTTCCGTCAGCCATGGCGGCGGAGCTGTTTTCTTTTGCCAGGTGCCATCCGTCGCGGAGACATTCCTTTGCCATTCCCGTATTCACGTATGAGCATACGGATCCCGAGTCGACTAGTGCTCGCGTCTGGTACTGGCCTAATTTGACATTCGTGAATATTCGGTTGTCGGCTGGTTGTTTGGCCGAGTCGTTGGATAGGCCGACTCGGCCCGTGCCCCGTTTCCCGTGTACTGCGATGGGCCGTGGCAATCCCGAGTAAAGACACCCTCCTTCCCGCAGAATGAACAGAATTTCTTTCGTTCGTTTCTGCACGAGAACCGGGAGTGCCCGGTCCCTTTGCATCTCCAGCAGTGCGTGTCTCGGTTGTACGGGGCCGCCGCGGTCATCGTGTTCCGGTGATATGCCCCCTGATTGCCCTGGGCCGGCCGTGCTTCGCCGCGCAGTTTGCGGAGGGTTTCCTGTACTTCCTCGACTCGGTGGATCAGTTCCTCTGGATCCGTGACGTCGCTTCGTCGGATGTATAGGTGGAGTTCGGTCCGCGCGTGGTAGTATAGCTTGTCCATCTGCTGTTCGTCGGTGTAGCCTCCGTGGCGGCGTATTAGTGTCCGCATTTCGGTTACGTATGCCCGGAATGATTCCCCTTCTTTCTGGTACCGGTCGGTAATCTGGCGCTCTAGGTGGCGCTGGTCTCCTGCGGGGAGGAAGTATCGTCGAAGCCTGGTTTTTAGTTCCTCCCAGGAGGTAACTGATGCGGCGATGCATCGGTACCACAGCTGCGCGTCTCCTCTCAGGAGCTCGGGGACGCCTTCGAGCATTCGCTGGTCGGTCAGGCGGTATGCTTTTTGGAGCTCTTGGACGCGTTCCAGGAACCCGTGCGGGTCGCGTCCATCGAAATGGCAGTTCCATTTGCGCATCTGGTCGAGCGTGATATTGGTACTATCTCCTCCCGTTGGAGTCGTATCGGCGTTGGGGGCGTTCGTTCGGACCGGTGTCGACGTGTTTGCGGTATGTAGTCCTGCCGCCAATTCGTCGTGAAAGTCGAGGAGATCCTTGGTGACGTCGGCTTCCTCCTTGTAATCCGGATCGTCCTCCGGTTTGTCCGAGAAAGCCTGTGGGTTCCGGCGGACGTACGCGACCAGCCGCTGGCGCATTTGCACTACCGTTCCTTCCGAGCCGATACCGTATTTGCCTAGTTCCTCCACGAGCTGCTCCTTTCGCAGCCGGTATACCCAGGAGACGCCCATGATGCTGGTTCGCGGCTGTGTTTTATCGTCAAGTTTAGTCGGGGGGCCAGGAAATTTTTAAGGAGACGTTGCTTACGCCGGTTTGCTCCTTATGGTAGAGCGGTGAGTCCCGCAAAAACGCAGAGAATGACTTCGGCGCGTGAAAGAGAAAGGCGAGAAAGGAAACGACGAGGGAAGCGGGTTTGTCGCCCCGTTGAGTACACGCCGGAGAGAGAAAAGAAAAAAAAATTTTTGAGCGAGACGCTGAAAAAAAATGGGTCTTCGGTCGCTTGTCCGATACGGTCCCCTTCGGTTCGCACTTACAATGGTTGCCCTAAAATCGCGGTGGGATGTTCCTATCTCGCAAGTTTTACGGAGCTTGCTCGCTGCGTCCGTGCTCGCGTCCGCGTTCCCGGCCGCTAGCTCAACCTCACGGTTCTCTCGGTCCCTGTTCGGGCGCCATGTAACGTTCCGATTTCGCGTGCCTTCAGCTCAAGAGTGACGCAGGGTCCGCGGAAATAAATAAGGCGAAATCGGTGAAAATAAACAAACTAAGTTTTATTCGGTATCAAACATACACCTAATTTCGCGCCTCGGACGCAATGAACAAATAATTAAAACAAAAGAAGAGCCTCTTTCCGAGGGCGTGACGTTGGCGGGCGAAGCCCGGTCGTAACCTAAACCGCGGGGGCGGAAGGCCCTGGTGCGTCGGCCGACGGCGGCTGCCTAGTCGGCGGTACGGCCTATAACAATAAAAGAAAATACATAATACGCGCGTTATCGCGAACGGTTCGCGGAGCGGTACGCGGTCGGGTTAGCGGTCGGTCGGTCGGTGCGGTACGCGGGGACGCGTGCTTCAACTACGGTTTGCGCGATCGGGGACCGGCCCCTCAGCGGGGAATCCGGGATTAGAGAAAGCGGCGAACCGGGCCCGCGTCCTGTACTCCGCGCAGGTGCCGCAACGCTCCTACCGGCGGACCGGAGGGATACGTTGCGGGCGCACGCTCCTCGGAAGAGCCCGAGGGACGCGTGTATCACGAGCGCGGCCTCGAGTCCGCGGGATCGGCTCGAAGCGGAGAGGATCTTCTCGGGAGTCGAATCGGGCGCGCGGACCACCCCGCGCAGGTGCCGCAACGTTCCTACCGGCGGACCGGAGAGACACGTTACGATTGCACGCTCCTCGGGAGTGCCCGAGGGATACGTGTATCACCGGCACGGCGTCGAGCCCGCGGGATCGACTCGAACTGGAGACAACGGTCGGTGGTCGCCGGAGGCCGCTCAGCACGCGGTGTACGGCCGGAGAGACGGGGAGTGCCGCAACGCTCTTACCGGAGGACCGGAGAGACGCGTTGCGGGAACACGCTCTTCGGAAGTGCCCGAAGGATGCGTGCCTCACCACCACGTAACGACGGACACGAGTCACCACGTACAGCGGCACGGCTGGCCCCTTGCGCTGGAGGAAGGGAAGGGGGAGTCGCCCGGCGGAGACGGTGATAGCCAGCTGCGTCTCTGGCGGATCGGGTTGCCCAGCGGTGCTGTTTATCCTGAGAAGGACTGGCAGAGCTCGGTCGTTTCGCCTCAGCGTCTCCCGGCGAACTCCGCTGGTTGCGTGATTCGGTGCTCCTTATATATGCCTCGAATTGGCTCACGTGACAGGTGCCGGTCGCGGGGGACGGCGCTCGCTCGTTGGTGCGTGGAGATCCGCGTCGCTGATTGGCGCGCGGATAGCTTCGCGAATGTCTATAAGTAGGAGTGCTTCGCGGGCGCTCCTGCTCATATGACTCGTGACGAGTTGACGGCTCGTCACACCGCGTTTACGGTCCCTGGAAAAGGGTTGTTTCATTTCCGACGAATGCCATACGGGCTCACTGGAGCACCGGCAACGTTTCAACGTTTATTGGATCGATTAATTGGGCCGGAAATGGAACCCTACGTGTTCGCATATTTAGACGACATAATTATCGCGACCACTACATTTGAAGAGCACATGGAGTGGCTCCAGAGAGTTTTTAATAAAATCAAATCGGCCGGGTTGATCGTAAATCCCGAAAAATGCGAATTCTGTAGGGAAGAAGTTAAATATCTAGGGTTTGTGGTCAGTCGCGAGGGTTTAAAAGTCGACGCGGATAAAATCGCTCCAATTCGGTCCTTTCCGGTTCCTAAAAATTTAAAACAGTTACGGAGATTTCTCGGAATGGCTTCTTGGTATAGAAGATTCATTCCGGAATTCGCTACTGTCGCGGAACCATTAAATATCTTGCTTCGGAAAGGGCAGACATGGAAATGGGAGGACGGACAACAATCCGCCTTCGAAAAATTAAGATCTTTGATCGCGACTGCGCCGACCCTCGCGTGTCCACATTTCGAAATCCCGTTCGTCTTACAGACCGACGCAAGTACGGTTGGGTTAGGAGCGGTATTAGGGCAAGAGATCGAGGGGGAGGAAAGGGTGATCGCGTTCGCGAGTCGCTCACTCAACAGCGCAGAGCGAAAATATTCCGCGACGGAACTTGAATGCCTCGCTGTCGTGTGGGCCGTGCAGAAATTCCGACCGTATTTAGAAGGATATCGATTCACGGTTATTACGGATCATAGTAGTCTTCGTTGGATTCGACAACTAACGAATCCGTCGGGGAGACTCGCGCGATGGGCATTACAACTGCTCGAATATGATTTCGAAATACAATATCGAAAAGGCAAATTAAATCACGTGCCTGACGCGCTTTCGCGAATGTTCGAGGGAACCGAATCCGAGAGGGATGGATTACCGATAGCGGCCGCGACGCGAACAGATTGGTATGAAGAAAAATTCCGTCAAATAGAAGCGAATCCGGAGCGATTTCCCGACTGGTCCATCCGGGAGGGGAAACTTTACCATCGGCGCACCGATCCACTGATCGCGGAAATTCTCGGTAAAGATCTGGACGAATGGAAATTAGTAGTTCCGACAGATGAGAGAACAGAAATATTAAAAGAATCGCACGACGAGGTGCAAGCGGCTCATTTAGGGGTGGAAAAGACCTACCACCGAATTGCACAAAAATATTTTTGGCCGGGAATGTTTCGTACCACCGTGGAATACGTGCGACGCTGTCCCATTTGCCAAGCATCGAAGGTGGAACAATCCCTCCCCTCCGGGCTTATGGGAAGGCGTCGTATCGGAGCACCATGGATGGTGGTAGCAACAGACATAATGGGTCCGCTCCCCCGCAGTCGTGCAGGATTCTCATATTTATTAGTTATGCAAGATCTTTTTACAAAGTGGATCGAGTGCTGTCCCCTCCGGAAGGCCACCGGGGCAAAAATCGCGGAGGCGCTAGAAAACCAACTATTTTCGCGTTGGGGAACGCCCGAGGTTCTCGTGACCGACAACGGCACCGAATTTGTAAATAAAGATATTCACGGTCTCGCGGAAGAATACGGAATTACGATATCGACAACGCCTCCGTACCACCCGCAGGCAAATCCCGTAGAACGGGTGAATAGGATATTAAAAACAATGATAATTTCGTACATTGGTAAAGATCATCGCGATTGGGACGTGAATATCCCGAAATTCCGATTCGCGTACAATACCGCACAACACACAGTACTCCAAGCGTCTCCGGCTTTCCTAAATTTCGGACGAGAGCCAAGACCTTTTAAATGTAAAAGAGCGGCGGAAGAACCGCCAATAGAGATCGACACAGTACCGACCGGGGAGTGGAAGGAACGAATTACGCATCTCGCGACATTGCGCCACTGGGTAGGGGAAAATCTCGATAGGGCGTACGAAACCCAGGCAAAATATTATAATTTGCGTCATCGGGATAAACGATTCGAAATAGGTGATTTAGTCTTGAAACGAAATCACGTATTGTCGTCCGCCGCGCAGAATATCGCTGCGAAGCTCAGTCCAAAGTTCGTCGGACCCTTCCGAATTAAAAGCAAACCGTCAGCCGTAGTTTACCATCTAGTCACGCTAGAAGGGCAAAAAGCGGGAAAAGTCCACGTATCGGACCTCAAAACGTACGTTCCACCTCACGAAATACCGACGGAACAGCCCGCCACTGCAAATTTACACCTTTCAGATGCAGGAATTCGGAATGGACCCAAAAGTAGAGGCGGCATACAACGTCCTCGTGGAAGACCTAGAACTGCTCAAACAAAACGTGCGGATGCTGAAGTCTTGCCTAAAACCAGCACAGATACGAGAGGAGGTAAAAGTGGAGGACCTCCTGGGCGGGATAGGGGATAACGAGTCGGGCCTACCGGCACCAATGAGCCCCACGAAAAATCCGGGAGAAACATCGATCCCGGAAAAAGTCCAGGAGAGGCCAACAAATTCCGACAACCTCTCGTGGGAATTTAGTCCGGAAATGGATCCACAAAGCAACATCGTAAATAAAAATATCGACAGGGTAATGTCAAATATCGAAGCCCTCCAGCACTATTTCAGGCACCCGCCGAAGACAATCCCGAGAGGGGAGAAGAAGCTAGAGGCCGAAGAAATCCCGACACCAAGGAAACCGAGTCCCAAAGAAGTCCCGGAATATAAGAAAACCCGGAAGCAAGTCCCGAAGTGGGATCAATACGAAAGGTATATGCAAGGAAAGCCCGGAAAAGCCAAAGACCCAGACAATTGCTGGAATTGTGGAAAGGCAGGCCACAACCGCAAGGACTGCACACAGAAGCCACATCAACATTGCTTCAAATGCGGACGGCCAGACGAATCGGTGCGCACGTGCCCCAACTGCAAAAGCGACTGGAAAAAAATGAACGATGCGCACCGGGAAAAACTGGGACTCCCGAAACTACCGCTGTAGCGGGAAACAGTCTCGTCAGTCGCGTATACTCACTTTATTCTCGCGTTTATATAAACAGTATAATTTTCGGTTAGTTGTGCAAATCCCGCCTAAAAGGGAATAGAGGGCCCTATAGGGTAAAGTAAAATAAAACACATTTTCTGTTAATTTCCGCATAAAAGAAAGCGTAATTCGTTATTTAGTTGTTACCTTCCCACCCGTAGTTAGATTGTGTGTTGGTCTTGTCCGAAATTTCGAGTATTTTCGGGTATTTTCGAATATTTTCAGGCATTTAGGAAAACTTGGAGCAGGAAGGGGCGAAGGCGTGTTTGTCCGGCGGTGAAGGCTCCATTGTAAAGGTTGACTTCCGGAGGGAACGCTCTACTTTGACGAGTCGGGAATCACAGGGTCGACAATCATCGGTCAGTCCGGTCCATTTTAAGGGGGGGGGGGAGTTGTGACGTTGCAAGTTTGCGACGTCACCCCGTTTTAGAAAAACGGTTACATAACCGCTAATAAGGGACCGGACCGACCTCAAACGGGCACGAAACCACTTAAGAGCGCTCCTGAAGGAAAGACTTCCGAAAATATTCACGCGACTAACGCCACCTATCGTGCGTGCCGAGTACGGCGACGTTTCAGGGACGTGCCGAGGGCACGATTGGCCGAGAGGAAATACCGAAAGGCGCCCGCTCAAGGATCGTCCCGGGAAAACCATTGGCCACTAATTGGCGAAAATCCAGTACTGGTACCATTGGAGGAAATCTCGATCCACGGAGACGGCGTACCGGGACTAAGAGATTCAGATTAATCATCGTATATGGGTGGTCCGGCCGTCGTCTCACCCCGTTCGCACTGAATCCCGGCGGGGGTGGCTGGAAGAATTCCAGGGGAGAAGAATGGCTCTTCCCCGTTCGCCGAAAAAGGCGAACATTTGGCGAGAATTACAGGTCTGGGGCCCAAGGACCTGCCCGAGGATACGATCCTGCGATCTTCTAGTCGCGAAGCGGAGAGCGCCAATCGGGAATTCGGTAGGGCCGATAGAGTGGGGGGAGAGCGAGAATCGAAGCTCTCGATCGGCGCGCATCGGGAAATCACTGTCGCACTGAATTTCGAAGGGCAAACACGTCCTACGCAGTCCCGCAATTCCGAAAGTCCCGGTTTAGATTCCCGAAGAAAGTCGCGAGTGGGTTTTGTTCCCGAGGTTGCAATTCGGTCCGGAGTACGGAGGCGAGACAGGCGTAATCTGGAAAGTCATCCACGGTAAGTCGATTTGTGATTCCCCGATCTCGCGTTAGCGTTGGCTCGTCCATTTTGGTGTGAGGACGACGCGGATTCGCCTCGTCCTCGAATTTCGGCTCGCGTCCGTCTTGAGGACGCTTTGAGCAAGAGTATCGTTTCCCTCCGCGAGTAAGAAGTCTTCCTCAGGAGTCGCGTCGGAAATTGAATAGCGTCGCGAAATAATTACCGAATCGCGAACCGCGGCCGGGCGTCGAAATTCGCACGCGAACGCGCGGAGTCTACGAGTTCTTCCAACTCGTACGACCGCGGATTATTCAGCGCGCGTGGCGAGTCGATTCCCGTCGGCGATCGGACGTGAAATTCCCGCGATAGTCCCGAAAATCCGTCGCGCCGTCCACCTGCGCTTCGCGAAATTCCGCCTCAGCGGAGGCGCGTAGAATCCCGACCACCTGCTATTTCGCGGACGGTACAGAACGACGAACGCGCTCCGCGAACGAACATCCATCGCCAAAGTGTATAAGGAGCGCGGGCTCCCGGTTCGCGGCCACGTGGCCGCTCACCTGTAAAATCCGGACGTTGGACTAAGTTCAATAAATGACTTCGAGCCGATTCCGTCTTGCTTACTGTCGACCTGCGTGATCCACCCTGTCGCGAGGGTAGTCCCCGTTATCCCCTGTGTCCGGATTCCTGGCCGTTCGCGACATCCTTTCGTTCGCGCTCCGCGGAGGCTCGCTTCGGATTCGGTTTCCCCGGATCCCGGTGCTCTTTTGCATTTTGTGCGGTACTCCCGAGTACCTGGCGCCCGAACTCGAATTTTTGCTTCTCGATTGAGCCTCCCCGGAGAAGCACTTTGTCCCGAGGGGACCGTGCCCGCGCGGCCGCGCACGGCCCGGCCTCGGAGCCCGTAAATCCTCGGGGTTGACCCTGTACGACGGCCATAAAAAGTCGCTCGCGCGGGGCAACGTTGCAGCTTATAGCATCAGTTTGACTGTGCTTCGCAAGGAGTAAGGTTGACAGGTAAGTCTCCATAGGTATACTAATATGAATTTCTATCGTCTTTATTTTTCATTCATAATTTCTTTTTATGGGACTTTGAAAAACGTATTCGTGGCATATTTTTTTTAATGCAAAATGATACCAAAAAAAATATTTTGTTATTTCCAATGATATTTTTTTTACGTGTGTAATGGACAATCAAAGTTTCGAGCGTATACAACCTGAATATGATCCGATTAATATCGTGTTAGCAGAAATCTATTAAAATAAGTTCTATAAAGAAATAAGTAATTCCTTGGTATTGCATTGTGAGGACGCGCAAGCCTTTGAACTGTGCCGCTGACTCTCGGCGTCTCTTTCTTTCCCATGCGCTATCCTTCCTTGCGCTCGAAACTTTAATTGTCTATTACACAAGTAATAAAAAAAAGTATCATCGGAATTATATCATATTTGGTACCATCCTGCATTATAAAAATGCCACGAATATGTTTGTGAATGTTCTGTAGAAAAATAATGAAAAAAAGTAGTTATTTTCTTCTTTTCTCCTTTTTCACTTTTATTCAATATGTTTTTTTTATAAATTGTCGTTATTTATAAGCATGTGTATTTTTCCAGATTTGAAAATACCAAATTTAAAAATTTTTTTAAAAAGTATGGAACCTGCTGGGGATGGAGAGGTATCCAGTAAGTATATAATATTAACACTCATAATATTTCCTGTAAATAATTAACTTCCCGATTCATAGGGAAGTTACTGTAATTACTTTTTATACATCAATGATGTTTCATATTTTTTTTTCTTTTCTAGAATATTTAAGTACAAAAATGGAGAAGATTTTGTTGGGGGCGCCTGCATTGCCCTCCGCATTGAGCTGCGAGCCACCACCTCCACCACTTTCCTCGCAGCCACCACCACCACCACCTCCTACGCTGCCAGCACCTCCACCACTGCCAAATCCGGTGGCTGGTGGAGTAAGTGGTGTGCAGGAGCCAACCGTGGAGGTGCCCGTTGCGATGATCCAACGGCTCCTCCAAGAATTGGAGGCACAGAAAAGAAGTAAGTATTTCCTTATATTTTTTAACTTCCCGATTCATAGAGAAGTTACTGTAATTTTGGATATGTATGGGTCATATTTCTAAAAAACTGGGTCCGAAATACTAATATGGAAATACTTAATGGTTTTTTCTTTTTCAGATCGTGGGACCAGTGCCGGATCGTCGCGGGAGCGTTGGCGGCGCGGCGTCTACGGACGAAGGGGTTGAGGAGGAGGTCGCGGAGGAGGGGGAAGAGGCCGTGGTCGTGGGGGAAGAGGGGGTGGTCGTGGGGGAAGAGGGGGAGGTCGTGGTCATGTTGTTATTCAACATTTTCATTAAGTGTTTATAATGATAAAAAAATAAAATAAAAATTTAAAAAAACAATTGAATTATTATTAACTTCCCGATTCATAGGGAAGTTACTGTTTATTGTTATTATTAACTTCCCGATCTATTAACTTCCCGATTCATAGGGAATTTACTGTTATTATTATTATTATTATTATATTATTATTAGTAGTATTATTAGTAGTAATATGATCATTGATATTATTATATTAATACGTAATACTTTTATGAACTGATTGAATATCATGATTTCTTATCAATAATACTGTATGTATTTATCAATTTGTTAATTACGTTCGTATTGCAATATAAGTCAATTAATCATGATGGTATCCAACTTAATTAACTTCCCGATTCATAGGGAAGTTACTGTAATTCTTTTTACATTCATTTTACGATATTGCTCGAATCAATTTACGTTTTAATCATATATGTCTCTATTATATAAAATAGTTCTGTTACGCTAAAACGCCGAGCGGGTTGCCTACTGAAGGGGAACCGAAAATTGAGAAGCGGGTTGCCTACTGAGGGGGAACCGAAAATTGAGCGGCGTGACAGTGTGTATCTTTCAGAGAGAGAGAGAGAGAGAGAGCGGGAGAGAGAGAGAGCGAGAGAGAGACCGGGAGATAGAGAGCGAGACGCCGCGGGGGTTGGCGAGCGAAGCTAACAGGGGGCGGAGCCTAGTATTAATAATAATGTACTGCAATTAACGAATCGGGAAGTTCTTTGTGTGGCTCGTGGAGAGTCACACACAAAATAAAAAAAAACATTGATAGCTGTATGCCCCACTAGCAATGCGTACCACTAACCCTCTCGCAACAACAACCCTACCCGCGAGCTCGCGAAGCGAGCGAGCAACAACAATCCCACCCGCGAGCTCGCGAAGCGAGCGAGCAACAATAACCAGCTAGTTTAAATATGTAACTTATGTTCTCTAAATATGTAGCTTATATTTTTTAAACATTCAATTTACATTTCTTGTATATGTATACAATATTCGGATCTAATATTTTTCTCAAATGAAAAAAGTGAATATTCAATATTTGAAAAAACATTTACCCCATACTTTTGTGCTACTACTACTTTGTGTAGAGTTTTTGCCTCATCGCTGCACAGTGGGGAAACTTGACCGAACTCGATTCAAAAAGGAATAACTTTCGATACAAATGAGATAGAGCAATGAAATTTTTTTTAAATTAATGCTGAGACATTAGAGAATCTGGGAAGAAAAGAGAGATTATGGTACGAATGTTTCCTGACCTTTAAAAAATGAAAGTTTAACTGTTTAACAATAAATTGACATTTTGGTCAATTCTGAGGTCGTAGAAAAATTTTGAGACCAGATTTGAAATCAGCGTGAAAAAATCTACGTGAAACGATGTACAGCATGTTCCAAAAAAATTTTTTCCGCGCCTGGTATTGGAAAAACGACAATTTTCTCGAAATTACGCAACTTTGACGAATTTTTTCGATGTTAAAAAACATTCGTACCATAATGTTCCTATTTTCTCATATTCTGTGAAGTTTCAGCTGTATGTAAAATAAATTTCATTGCTCTATCTCATTTCTATCGAAAGTTATTCCTTTTTGAATCGAATTAGGTCAAGTTTCCCCACTGTGCGCCGCGGCGATATCAGCTTTGTGAGCACATCAACCTGCGAGGTGATCGACCGCCGATGTAAACCTCGCCGCACCGAGAAGTTCGGCGAACTCGTCAAATCGTCTCGTGGGCCATCGCATCATGTTTTGGTCATTACCATAACGAACGTTGCTTCGTCGCTCAAGCACTCATGATTATCTGTCATACTGACCTATAATATCAAAGTACTCGTGCGCTTATTCTTGTCATACTGAAGAATGACAAGCTCACTAGCTGTAGTTTACAACAATCATCGAATATCAGAAAAGAGATTTTAATGATGGTCTTATGTACGTTAGTAAGCGTATTTGAAATATTTAATCCAGTTTTAAGCATTGTTTAGTCCATACACGAATAGCGTAAATTAATAGAATTTCAAACTTAGAAAAAAATTATACAAAAACGCTTCAGAGCGATAAGCAGCGGACTTGTTTTATATAAATGCTTCAACATTTACTAAGAGCATGTAAATTTTAACTGCAACCTTCAGCAATCTTGAACTATAAACGGATTTTAACAAATACGGGCCCGCGGATATTCGACGCCTGGAGTAGATAGTGTATGCCGGTTCTACGATCAGACTTATCATTGTAGGTAGATTCCTACCTTACCGGCACCATTACCTTATAGCGCGAGCTACTTTTGCGGGGGGTGGGGGAGGGGGGGATTTTTCAAGGACAGTTTCCCACGTTATAGCGCGAGCTACTTTTGCGGGGGAGGGGGGAGGGGGGGATTTTTCAAGGACAGTTTCCCACGTTATAGTGCGAGCATACTTTTGCGGGGGTGGGGGAGGGGGGACCACATTATCTGTACACAGCTGTATATAGTTTCCTCTTATCTATGACAAGGGTTTTGCGAATATGATATTCGGAACGTGCTTCGCGAATATGATACCTTATAGCGCGAGCATACTTTTGCGGGGGAGGGGGGATTTTTCAAGGACAGTTTCCCACGTTATAGTGCGAGCATACTTTTTTGCGGGGGTGGGGGAGGGGGGATCACATTATCTGTACACAGCTGTATATAGTTTCCTCTTATCTATGACAAGGTTTTGCGAATATGATATTCCGAACGTGCTTCGCGAATATGATACATCGAGAAGATAATTTTCGCGGGGGAGGGAGGATTTATTTTAAGAACATAGCGAGACCATACTATCTGTACACAGCTGTATATAGTTTCCTCTTATCTATGACAAGGTTTTGCGAATATGATATTCCGAACGTGCTTCGCGAATATGATACATCGAGAAGATAATTTTCGCGGGGGAGGGGGGATTTATTTTAAGAACATAGCGAGACCATACTATCTGTACACAGCTGTATATAGTTTCCTCTTATCTACTCGATGCATTCCTATTGTACCTACGACAGATGTAATACGATACCCTTGGGGAACACATGCTTTAGACTTGACCTTGAACGTGTTCGAACGTCGTTTCTACCCATCGTTTAAAGACGATTGACCTAAACGCGATGTGAGAAAGAAAGAGACCGTTCACGATGTAAGAGAGAGAGAGTCATAGAATCTTGAACGCGTCCGAACTCAGTACATTGTTTATATCGTTCTAGATGAGCGTTTTATAATAATAGTTTAAATAACGAATATAGACTTTAAAGATGCCAAGCTTAGTGAACTCTCTTATCAAGTACAGTTTCCTGGTATAAGTCTCCGTGGGGAGGAGTACGATCACGGCTGGTATCGAGTTGTCAAAACCGAGATATCTAGACGCGCTGTTTTGCTTATTCTTTTCCCTATCAGGCTTCTATACCCACGAGAACACGTGCACTTTCGTTTAAGACGATTGACCTGAACGATGTTAGAAAGAGAGAGAGACCGTTGAAGATGTAAGAGAGAGAGAGAGACCGTTCACGATGTTAGAGAGACCGTTCACAATGTTAGAGAGAGACCGTTCAGGATGTAAGAGAGAGAGAGAGCTTCTAATTCGCGGTATAGAGATTCCTCTTATCTTTTTCGATGTAAGATCGTGTCCGAACATCTTTTCTCATCTCGCGAGCGGAGATTTCGTTCCATCTTTCTTTATAAATTAATACGAATAAGAATTTACGTGCTGAAAATGTTTTGAATCTGGATTTTTGAATAATTTGATTGAAGTTACTTAAAAATATTCGTTCATCGCAAGCATATTGGGAACAAAAAAGAAAGAGTTACCAGCAATGATGCATCAATTGGGTAAACCCTACTTTCTTTATGACAGTGTCGGTTGCAGAAAGTTACTGGCCTGAGTTATTGCAAACATTGATGAAATATCGGTAAAACATTATCCGTAAAATACGCATTCAATTTGGGTTACAATACCAACAACTGATCTAATTAGAAATGATCCCGTTACATGCGCTCGATATTTCGATCATAGAAGCACATAAGCTTATGTGGTTATTAAGACAAAACAAACTAATTTCGGAGAATATGTGGATAGTTATGAACGAGTGGAAATTCAGCAACGTGGAAGTCCACATGAACATATTTTTCCGTGGTTGAAATGAGCATCTATGTACAATAGTGTTAAAGATAGACACGATAATGATGATAACAAAGAATTGATTGATTTAATTGACCGATTTATCGCATGTAGATATGACGAAAATAATGCATATATTAAATTTCAAATCATAGTTGTTACAAAGGACAAAGAAATAAGCGGTGTCGATTTCATATCCCTTATCCAGTAATGAGAAGAACGATGGTACTGGAACCATTAAATAAAAATGAAATAACGCCTAAATCCTATAAACTTATTGATGAATTAATAAATGAATTTTATAAGAAAAAATAGTTATGAGCTATGATGAAATTCTAGAGAAACTGAATATAACTGATGAAGAATAACTATCAGCTATTCGAAGTAGTTTAAAAGAAAAAACGGGTATTCTTAAAAACGATCCAGCCTTGAAGTAAATATTAATGGTTATAATGCAGATATTTTACAATTATTCGAATCGAATATGGATTTACAGTTTGTACTTGACGAATATTCGGCGGTGAGTTATGTAACCAATTACATTAGTAAAATTGATGGAAGTTTATCAAAATTATTAAGGGAAGCTGTTAGTGATTGTGGTAATAAACAATAAGACTCTTAGAGAAAAATTTCAAAATATTACCAATGCTTTAAAAAATTAAATGAAGACTCCACCGAAATTTATAGGGATAATATATTTGATAATTATAGTAGAAGAGATATTGATTTACACGATATGTGTCTCGCTTAGTTTGCAACGAATTACCAAAAGATCATGAAAATGGAACAAGAGGAAAGTGATGCTGACAATAATGGGGAAAATGACGAAGTAAATGATTTCAGACTTCGGCAACAAACAGCTATTATTAGATACAGATGATATAAATAAAAATTTGTATAACTTTTTTATTTACTAAAAGTATATATTTAGATACTGTAAGTACAAAATAATAATTTCATATATTTATTAATTAATTAAAATTAATACTTAATAACGTTTTTCTGTTTGTAGACACAATAAAGAAACATATATAATCAATGGAATTATTTTTAAATGAAAATCTTACATTCGTTATTTTACACTTTAGGTTTTTCAGTTTTTAAATTTATTTCATCACGTTCGAGCGACGATTCTTTCGCGATTCCACAGGTATCTATACCACGTGGGTTTGGCGGGATTGTATCCGGATCGACTCCGATCGGTACGTTGCCACAGTTCACCCCGCAAACGTATCCGCAGGATCTTGACCAGGCGCGATGCTCCGTCATAGGATCATCATCCTCTTCCCATCGAGTCAGCTGTATGCCGCATTCGAAACATTCAACGAAATCCTCATCACCCAGATGGAAAAATCCTGCGGCGGCGAGTTTCTCCGGCTGAATGACGTGTGAGTAACGCCAATCGCGAAAACTCTCAAATCTGTCGCGTTCGAGACGGTAATCGGGTGGTGGTGTTGCGTGATCGGTTGTTGCGACGGTTCCCTCGGATTTCGCGATCATTGTGATACTCTGTGTAAAAATCAAATGTAAAAGGAGGTGTCGCGTTTGCGATTTTGACGGGGAAAATTCAAAGACGCGTTTTTATAACTGATACTTTACGTGTTTTTATAATTGTTAAGCCATGCTCGAAATGTTTGCACTTCGCGTAGACAACAATGATACGGTTTCGTTTTAACGTTTCTCGTCGGTTGCCAACAGTGAAGTCGACACGGTTCGGCAATTTCGTACACGGGATCTTGAATTAGCACGTCGTATTTCGGACAGTTGAAATCTTCTAAATTTATCGAGTTTATTTGCATTTTTCGAAGGATATCTCTCTCGAAACATCCACCTTTGTAGGCTAAGACAGGATTCGCGTAATCGCGCACAAAATTTTGTATAACGTCGAATATATCGTGCTGTTGGTACTTTTCATAGCCAAAATCTTTAAATGGAATCCCGTGCACGAAATTGCTGACATATCGTGCAGACTTTTTGTCAGCGTCGGATAAACAATGAAAATTCTTCCCCAAGCGAAATTCGGAGAGTTCGAACGAACCGTCGTGACAAACATCGATCATAGCTAATTCTTTGCATATAAATTTTTTTTCCACAATGAATCCGTCCATGTCAATGATTTGAGTGATTCGATCCATCTAAATAGAGAAAATTTTCACTAAATTTTTTTTGCATCGTCTTTCTTTAAATTTTTTTATTATACTTACCGTTGAAGAAAAGGGGGAATGCGTGAAGTTGACCGGTCGGATGATAAGATCATACACGCGATATAACGTCGTATAGCGACTGTGATTGTCAACGTTTGTATGATATAACTTCATACAACGACTGTGGTGAGCACTTTATAATGAATACCCCTACCACCATATCTCGCTCTACGGTGGTGGGATGGGTGATATTATTACTATAATTTTTTCTTTTAATAAATACGAGTTTCATTGTGTGAGGAGGAGGAGGATTGTTTTTAAATAAATAAAAAAAAGATCATTCTCATAATTTTGTTTTATTTGATAAAGTATATATTTTTGTCAACATAAGAGCGGTTTAAGTAATTTTTCAAACAATATTCATTAATGGACTGTACTCCACGATGCGGTCGTGTATCATCAAGCAGTAGGCTGTTGTCGATAGGGAAACGTTGGCTCGACATTCGAATACAATTCGCACGTCGACCGTAGCATTTTTTAACGTTTAGTTCTGTCGGGAACAATCGAGAACGACGAGCGGGCCATATCGAGGGAAATCCATGTTGAAATACAGTGAACGAAATTTCTATAAGAACACTACTATTTATGAACAAAATAGTCAAGTATTTTTATAATATGATTAATGAAAGGCTAAAAAGTAATTAAGGAATATAAGAAAGCAGAAATCAATATTCTGAATCCACAAGAACTTGTTATGAACAAAATATTACAACTGTAACGAAATTTTTATAAGAACAGTCTCATGAATTCGAACGAGAAACTAAGTTTATAATACCAGTATTTAGTACTTCCACCGTTACATTTAATCACTTCAAATACTATATTTTCCATACTGCCGACTAAGTTTTCTAACGTTGTTATATGGATTTGATTCCGCTCGTGTCTTACTGCGTTTTCTAACTCTTTAATGTTGTTATACTGCTTCCCATTTTTATACATATATTGCTCGTGGTAGGATTCCCTGTAAATTTTCTATTGGGTTTAGATCAGGCAACGTAACGATCAGTTCATTAGTCGTAAATTCTTTTGTCTAAACCACTCCGGAGTCTTCTTAGCATGGGGTATCACCGCGTTATCTTGTTGAAAAACAACATTGTAGTCATGATTTTTCTCTACGAAGCAAAGCAAAGTGTCTTCTAATAGGGTGATGTATTTTCCTTACCCTCATTCGCGTACAAATTTTGCATATTGGGTCTTCGAATTATAGCTAAACGCAGCCCACACCATTAAACTTCCACCGTCGAAATTCCTACTCATTGCTACGACTTTATCCTTACGTAAATCATGCCAATAGTATTTAAATCCATCAGGACAGTCTAGATTTAATTTTTTTCATCGGAAAATATATTTTTCAACTCTTGACACCAGGTCATGTGATCTCTTGCGAATTTTAATCTTGCAATTTTGCGCTCCCTGGCTAAGAGGTGGCTTCATTATTTTTTACTCCATTTTAACCTGTGCTATTATTAGTTGTTAATTCTTTTAAAATATGAGGCTGACCACGCTTTGCGAGTTTCGTATTTCCACCTATATATTGGTTTGTGTCATATTTTCAAGGAATTTTAGAAAATGATGTACGCAAGTACTAGATCTATTAATTTTGTTTTGGCTATCTCTCGAATAGAGAAACCTGTATTGTGGTATCCACCTATTTTTTCATTATTCGGAACTTACATTTGTTCCACGTCGCATTCTAATAAATGAAGAATTATTTTACACTTACATTAGCACACGACAGGGTATTTTTGCCTCAGGTGAAATTTTCCACTGAAAAGAAGGAGAGGTTTTTAGTGAAACATTAACGACAACCGATGATGAGTTTGAATATTTTAAATTATGATATATTATTCCGATCCAACATTGACAACAACAACAGCCGTGGATTAATTTGTTATGAAAAAGAAAACAGAATTATCAATAGAAAAATTATTTGTTAACCAGGAATTTAGTTCAAATGCGTATGTAGAACTGTTCACGTTTAAATTCGGAAATTATTATATAATAAGTGGTTATAAATCATCAAAAGCTACTTATGAAACATATTTCAGCTATCATAAGCCAATTTATGCAATCCTCGATAAGAAGGTTGTCAAATATAAAAAGAAGAGAATGTAGAGAAAACATTCACAAATCAAAAAATGAATCCTGAAAACAATTTTACAATTTTTGATGAATGTTTAATGATCTCGGACCAGCATATGGAGCAAAATAATCATGAATGTGAAGTGCCTGCAGACTGTGTCCTCAATGATGGTTATAACTATGCTTTAGAAACAGCCGAATGTAAAGAAGTCATAAAAACTGATTGTTATTTACAAGATAAACATATTAATTTATTTCACGAAATTATGAGCAAAAATCTAAACGAGCGTGGAGTATACAATTTTGCTCAAGATACAGGTTATGTTCGAGATTTTTGAGTAATTTACAAGAGATCCCTGGACATGAGACGAATATTCAGATAATATACACTGATGAAATTGGACAAAAGGTAGTAGGACATTGGATTTGCACAAGACCTGATGGTAACGGCAATGTACACATTTATGACAGTTTTAATGTTAATCATTTGAACCATGATGTAATAGATTATTTGAATGCCCTTTATAAATATAGTAAGAAATATATATATATATTTCACGACAGGTACAGGCACAGGTACAGGTATAGCGCATGCACAGTGTGGCAGTTGAACAGTACTCAGTATGGCTATTGTACATCTATCCATGGATCTCTCAAGATCGGTCGACGCGTTTCTCGTTCAATGCAGAACGGGTTTAGAACGGGTTCGATATCAAACAGGGTATTGAACTACATTGAACATTGTTCAAAACGCCTCCAATTGATGCAACAAAAGAGATTGCCAGTAGCAGTGAAGCTGAAAAATAGAGGAAACGGGTGGTTACATGCAGCCCCATGTTACTGGTCAACGTACGTGAAGAGCTATTTTTTATGACCACCCGTTTCCTCTATTTTTCAGCTTCACTGCTACTGGCAATCTCTTTTGTTGCATCAATTTGAGGCGTTTTGAACAATGTTCAATGTAGTTCAATACCCTGTTTGATATCGAACCCGTTCTAAACCCGTTCTGCATTGAACGAGAAACGCGTCGACCGATCTTGAGAGATCCATGGATAGATGTACAATAGCCATACTGAGTACTGTTCAACTGCCACACTGTGCATGCGCTATACCTGTACCTGTGCCTGTACCTGTCGTGAAATATATATATATATTTCTTACTATATTTATAAAGGGCATTCAAATAATCTATTACATCATGGTTCAAATGATTAACATTAAAACTGTCATAAATGTGTACATTGCCGTTACCATCAGGTCTTGTGCAAATCCAATGTCCTACTACCTTTTGTCCAATTTCATCAGTGTATATTATCTGAATATTCGTCTCATGTCCAGGGATCTCTTGTAAATTACTCAAAAATCTCGAACATAACCTGTATCTTGAGCAAAATTGTATACTCCACGCTCGTTTAGATTTTTGCTCATAATTTCGTGAAATAAATTAATATGTTTATCTTGTAAATAACAATCAGTTTTTATGACTTCTTTACATTCGGCTGTTTCTAAAGCATAGTTATAACCATCATTGAGGACACAGTCTGCAGGCACTTCACATTCATGATTATTTTGCTCCATATGCTGGTCCGAGATCATTAAACATTCATCAAAAATTGTAAAATTGTTTTCAGGATTCATTTTTTGATTTGTGAATGTTTTCTCTACATTCTCTTCTTTTTATATTTGACAACCTTCTTATCGAGGATTGCATAAATTGGCTTATGATAGCTGAAATATGTTTCATAAGTAGCTTTTGATGATTTATAACCACTTATTATATAATAATTTCCGAATTTAAACGTGAACAGTTCTACATACGCATTTGAACTAAATTCCTGGTTAACAAATAATTTTTCTATTGATAATTCTGTTTTCTTTTTCATAACAAATTAATCCACGGCTGTTGTTGTTGTCAATGTTGGATCGGAATAATATATCATAATTTAAAATATTCAAACTCATCATCGGTTGTCGTTAATGTTTCACTAAAAACCTCTCCTTCTTTTCAGTGGAAAATTTCACCTGAGGCAAAAATACCCTGTCGTGTGCTAATGTAAGTGTAAAATAATTCTTCATTTATTAGAATGCGACGTGGAACAAATGTAAGTTCCGAATAATGAAAAAATAGGTGGATACCACAATACAGGTTTCTCTATTCGAGAGATAGCCAAAACAAAATTAATAGATCTAGTACTTGCGTACATCATTTTCTAAAATTCCTTGAAAATATGACACAAACCAATATATAGGTGGAAATACGAAACTCGCAAAGCGTGGTCAGCCTCATATTTTAAAAGAATTAACAACTAATAATAGCACAGGTTAAAATGGAGTAAAAAATAATGAAGCCACCTCTTAGCCAGGGAGCGCAAAATTGCAAGATTAAAATTCGCAAGAGATCACATGACCTGGTGTCAAGAGTTGAAAAATATATTTTCCGATGAAAAAAATTAAATCTAGACTGTCCTGATGGATTTAAATACTATTGGCATGATTTACGTAAGGATAAAGTCGTAGCAATGAGTAGGAATTTCGACGGTGGAAGTTTAATGGTGTGGGCTGCGTTTAGCTATAATTCGAAGACCCAATATGCAAAATTTGTACGCGAATGAGGGTAAGGAAAATACATCACCCTATTAGAAGACACTTTGCTTTGCTTCGTAGAGAAAAATCATGACTACAATGTTGTTTTTCAACAAGATAACGCGGTGATACCCCATGCTAAGAAGACTCCGGAGTGGTTTAGACAAAAGAATTTACGACTAATGAACTGATCGTTACGTTGCCTGATCTAAACCCAATAGAAAATTTACAGGGAATCCTACCACGAGCAATATATGTATAAAAATGGGAAGCAGTATAACAACATTAAAGAGTTAGAAAACGCAGTAAGACACGAGCGGAATCAAATCCATATAACAACGTTAGAAAACTTAGTCGGCAGTATGGAAAATATAGTATTTGAAGTGATTAAATGTAACGGTGGAAGTACTAAATACTGGTATTATAAACTTAGTTTCTCGTTCGAATTCATGAGACTGTTCTTATAAAAATTTCGTTACAGTTGTAATATTTTGTTCATAACAAGTTCTTGTGGATTCAGAATATTGATTTCTGCTTTCTTATATTCCTTAATTACTTTTTAGCCTTTCATTAATCATATTATAAAAATACTTGACTATTTTGTTCATAAATAGTAGTGTTCTTATAGAAATTTCGTTCACTGTATTTCAACATGGATTTCCCTCGATATGGCCCGCTCGTCGTTCTCGATTGTTCCCGACAGAACTAAACGTTAAAAAATGCTACGGTCGACGTGCGAATTGTATTCGAATGTCGAGCCAACGTTTCCCTATCGACAACAGCCTACTGCTTGATGATACACGACCGCATCGTGGAGTACAGTCCATTAATGAATATTGTTTGAAAAATTACTTAAACCGCTCTTATGTTGACAAAAATATATACTTTATCAAATAAAACAAAATTATGAGAATGATCTTTTTTTTATTTATTTAAAAACAATCCTCCTCCTCCTCACACAATGAAACTCGTATTTATTAAAAGAAAAAATTATAGTAATAATATCACCCATCCCACCACCGTAGAGCGAGATATGGTGGTAGGGGTATTCATTATAAAGTGCTCACCACAGTCGTTGTATGAAGTTATATCATACAAACGTTGACAATCACAGTCGCTATACGACGTTATATCGCGTGTATGATCTTATCATCCGACCGGTCAACTTCACGCATTCCCCCTTTTCTTCAACGGTAAGTATAATAAAAAAATTTAAAGAAAGACGATGCAAAAAAAATTTAGTGAAAATTTTCTCTATTTAGATGGATCGAATCACTCAAATCATTGACATGGACGGATTCATTGTGGAAAAAAAATTTATATGCAAAGAATTAGCTATGATCGATGTTTGTCACGACGGTTCGTTCGAACTCTCCGAATTTCGCTTGGGGAAGAATTTTCATTGTTTATCCGACGCTGACAAAAAGTCTGCACGATATGTCAGCAATTTCGTGCACGGGATTCCATTTAAAGATTTTGGCTATGAAAAGTACCAACAGCACGATATATTCGACGTTATACAAAATTTTGTGCGCGATTACGCGAATCCTGTCGTAGCCTACAAAGGTGGATGTTTCGAGAGAGATATCCTTCGAAAAATGCAAATAAACTCGATAAATTTAGAAGATTTCAACTGTCCGAAATACGACGTGCTAATTCAAGATCCCGTGTACGAAATTGCCGAACCGTGTCGACTTCACTGTTGGCAACCGACGAGAAACGTTAAAACGAAACCGTATCATTGTTGTCTACGCGAAGTGCAAACATTTCGAGCATGGCTTAACAATTATAAAAACACGTAAAGTATCAGTTATAAAAACGCGTCTTTGAATTTTCCCCGTCAAAATCGCAAACGCGACACCTCCTTTTACATTTGATTTTTACACAGAGTATCACAATGATCGCGAAATCCGAGGGAACCGTCGCAACAACCGATCACGCAACACCACCACCCGATTACCGTCTCGAACGCGACAGATTTGAGAGTTTTCGCGATTGGCGTTACTCACACGTCATTCAGCCGGAGAAACTCGCCGCCGCAGGATTTTTCCATCTGGGTGATGAGGATTTCGTTGAATGTTTCGAATGCGGCATACAGCTGACTCGATGGGAAGAGGATGATGATCCTATGACGGAGCATCGCGCCTGGTCAAGATCCTGCGGATACGTTTGCGGGGTGAACTGTGGCAACGTACCGATCGGAGTCGATCCGGATACAATCCCGCCAAACCCACGTGGTATAGATACCTGTGGAATCGCGAAAGAATCGTCGCTCGAACGTGATGAAATAAATTTAAAAACTGAAAAACCTAAAGTGTAAAATAACGAATGTAAGATTTTCATTTAAAAATAATTCCATTGATTATATATGTTTCTTTATTGTGTCTACAAACAGAAAAACGTTATTAAGTATTAATTTTAATTAATTAATAAATATATGAAATTATTATTTTGTACTTACAGTATCTAAATATATACTTTTAGTAAATAAAAAAGTTATACAAATTTTTATTTATATCATCTGTATCTAATAATAGCTGTTTGTTGCCGAAGTCTGAAATCATTTACTTCGTCATTTTCCCCATTATTGTCAGCATCACTTTCCTCTTGTTCCATTTTCATGATCTTTTGGTAATTCGTTGCAAACTAAGCGAGACACATATCGTGTAAATCAATATCTCTTCTACTATAATTATCAAATATATTATCCCTATAAATTTCGGTGGAGTCTTCATTTAATTTTTTAAAGCATTGGTAATATTTTGAAATTTTTCTCTAAGAGTCTTATTGTTTATTACCACAATCACTAACAGCTTCCCTTAATAATTTTGATAAACTTCCATCAATTTTACTAATGTAATTGGTTACATAACTCACCGCCGAATATTCGTCAAGTACAAACTGTAAATCCATATTCGATTCGAATAAGTTTTTAAGAATACCCGTTTTTTCTTTTAAACTACTTCGAATAGCTGATAGTTATTCTTCATCAGTTATATTCAGTTTCTCTAGAATTTCATCATAGCTCATAACTATTTTTTCTTATAAAATTCATTTATTAATTCATCAATAAGTTTATAGGATTTAGGCGTTATTTCATTTTTATTTAATGGTTCCAGTACCATCGTTCTTCTCATTACTGGATAAGGGATATGAAATCGACACCGCTTATTTCTTTGTCCTTTGTAACAACTATGATTTGAAATTTAATATATGCATTATTTTCGTCATATCTACATGCGATAAATCGGTCAATTAAATCAATCAATTCTTTGTTATCATCATTATCGTGTCTATCTTTAACACTATTGTACATAGATGCTCATTTCAACCACGGAAAAATATGTTCATGTGGACTTCCACGTTGCTGAATTTCCACTCGTTCATAACTATCCACATATTCTCCGAAATTAGTTTGTTTTGTCTTAATAACCACATAAGCTTATGTGCTTCTATGATCGAAATATCGAGCGCATGTAACGGGATCATTTCTAATTAGATCAGTTGTTGGTATTGTAACCCAAATTGAATGCGTATTTTACGGATAATGTTTTACCGATATTTCATCAATGTTTGCAATAACTCAGGCCAGTAACTTTCTGCAACCGACACTGTCATAAAGAAAGTAGGGTTTACCCAATTGATGCATCATTGCTGGTAACTCTTTCTTTTTTGTTCCCAATATGCTTGCGATGAACGAATATTTTTAAGTAACTTCAATCAAATTATTCAAAAATCCAGATTCAAAACATTTTCAGCACGTAAATTCTTATTCGTATTAATTTATAAAGAAAGATGGAACGAAATCTCCGCTCGCGAGATGAGAAAAGATGTTCGGACACGATCTTACATCGAAAAAGATAAGAGGAATCTCTATACCGCGAATTAGAAGCTCTCTCTCTCTCTTACATCCTGAACGGTCTCTCTCTAACATTGTGAACGGTCTCTCTAACATCGTGAACGGTCTCTCTCTCTCTCTTACATCTTCAACGGTCTCTCTCTCTTTCTAACATCGTTCAGGTCAATCGTCTTAAACGAAAGTGCACGTGTTCTCGTGGGTATAGAAGCCTGATAGGGAAAAGAATAAGCAAAACAGCGCGTCTAGATATCTCGGTTTTGACAACTCGATACCAGCCGTGATCGTACTCCTCCCCACGGAGACTTATACCAGGAAACTGTACTTGATAAGAGAGTTCACTAAGCTTGGCATCTTTAAAGTCTATATTCGTTATTTAAACTATTATTATAAAACGCTCATCTAGAACGATATAAACAATGTACTGAGTTCGGACGCGTTCAAGATTCTATGACTCTCTCTCTCTTACATCGTGAACGGTCTCTTTCTTTCTCACATCGCGTTTAGGTCAATCGTCTTTAAACGATGGGTAGAAACGACGTTTGAACACGTTCAAGGTCAAGTCTTCCTGGAAAAAGCATGTGTTCCCCAGGGGTATCGTATTACATCTGTCGTAGGTAGGTACAATAGGAATGCATCGAGTAGATAAGAGGAAACTATATACAGCTGTGTACAGATAATATGGTCTCCTCTCCCCCCCACCCCCGCAAAAGTATGCTCGCACTATAACGTGGGAAACTGTCCTTGAAAAGTCCCCCCTCCCCCGCAAAAGTATGCTCGCACTATAACGTGGGAAACTGTCCTTGAAAAATCCCCCCTCCCCCTCCCCGCAAAAATTATCTTCTCGATGTATCATATTCGCGAAGCACGTACGAAATATCATATTCGTAGGGGGGTACAATAGGAATGCATTGAGTAGATAAGAGGAAACTACTCTCTCTTACATCGTGAACGGTCTTTTTCTTTCTCACATCGCGTTCAGGTCAATCGTCTTTAAACGATGGGTAGAAACGACGTTCGAACACGTTCAAGGTCAAGTCTAAAGCATGTGTTCCCCAAGGGTATCGTATTACATCTGTCGTAGGTACAATAGGAATGCATCGAGTAGATAAGAGGAAACTATATACAGCTGTGTACAGATAGTATGGTCTCGCTATGTTCTTAAAATAAATCCCCCCTCCCCCGCGAAAATTATCTTCTCGATGTATCATATTCGCGAAGCACGTTCGGAATATCATATTCGCAAAACCTTGTCATAGATAAGAGGAAACTATATACAGCTGTGTACAGATAGTATGGTCTCGCTATGTTCTTAAAATAAATCCCCCCTCCCCCGCGAAAATTATCTTCTCGATGTATCATATTCGCGAAGCACGTTCGGAATATCATATTCGCAAAACCTTGTCATAGATAAGAGGAAACTATATACAGCTGTGTACAGATAATGTGATCCCCCCTCCCCCACCCCCGCAAAAAAGTATGCTCGCACTATAACGTGGGAAACTGTCCTTGAAAAGTCCCCCCTCGCCCGCAAAAGTAGCTCGCGTTATAACGTGGGAAACTGTCCTTGAAAAATCCCCCCTCCCCCGCAAAAGTATGCTCGCGCTATAAGGTATCATATTCGCGAAGCACGTTCCGAATATCATATTCGCAAAACCCTTGTCATAGATAAGAGGAAACTATATACAGCTGTGTACAGATAATGTGGTCCCCCCTCCCCCACCCCCGCAAAAGTATGCTCGCACTATAACGTGGGAAACTGTCCTTGAAAAATCCCCCCTCCCCCCTCCCCCGCAAAAGTAGCTCGCGCTATAACGTGGGAAACTGTCCTTGAAAAATCCCCCCCTCCCCCACCCCCCGCAAAAGTAGCTCGCGCTATAAGGTAATGGTGCCGGTAAGGTAGGAATCTACCTACAATGATAAGTCTGATCGTAGAACCGGCATACACTATCTACTGCCTGGATACGCGTGTATATATTTTCTCTGCGCCAGTCAGAGACATCGATAACCCCTCGTTACTAAATTTCCTATAATTCCCATGAAGAATTGAATCTTAGTTACATTGCCGCGATTTCTAGATAATAGTATGCATTGTGAGAATTGTTAACACGATTTTCAAATATTTCCGATGATCTGACAAAAAAATGTTTCCAACGAAAGTTGATCGGTATTTACTTTTCTATAAATTGAAATACAAAAAATTAAAAAAAGTTTATTTTTTATAAAAAAATTAAGGTTTTTTTCTGTCGAAAACAAATGTTACAAGGTCGAACCAGGTAGCCAGAAAAAATAAAATTGCCTCCCTGCCTGTGGAATGACCGCGATGAATGTTTCCGTCCGTGCCCATTGGCATTTGGTACGCAGATGTTTTATGACCGAAAGTACATTACGGTAATGGGTGTACTACCAATAAAACAGGACACAGTGGGCCATTCCACTTTAGCTTTACAAAACTTTTTACAGTATGGAAAGCGTCGTTTGCAAACAATTCTTTTCAACCTTCCGACGGCCGCGGTCGATTCTACGATACAACGGGTCACAGTGGGAAATCCCTATTGCGGTGGGCCGCATACTCGACATTATAAAGGTCTGCATTGAAAATGTATTAATTATAGACTCACCTACGACGAAGATACATTCTTCTTCTGTTGTATCTCCTCGTTGATGGAAGAAGAACATGTGCATTTAGGCGACCCATCGGCGCCCGTCGTGTCGCCGATCGTACCTCTGCTTCCGTCGGATTTCCAGAAATCTTCACTGCCCTCATTGCGAACTACACCACACAACACTTTCCTACACAACACTTTGCCACACAACACTTTGCACTCTTACACAAGTCCACAAATCGCACACAATCGCGTCAACAATATCGAACACTTCCGTTCGCGATGTGTAAAAATGTACGAATGAAAACGGAACGCGTTCCAGTCCATACGAAAACTGCGAAAACCAACGACACGATCCCACCCACGTGCGATCGAAGTCTACAGAGCGAAATATTCAAAGACGATTTGATATAACTTTGACATAAATCTCCGGCTGCAACAATGTATCAAGCAACTTGCCGGTTTTCAAGGCTAGCTTGCGCCAATCAGCATCGAGAACAGCAGTCCTGTTCAGAGGAGCGCGTGCGCCTCCGACTCGCGACCACAGGGGCACTCTCCAAGGTCCGTGCTTCTAATATATTTGCCTCGCTAGGGGTCTCAAAACATATTCAACAGCATTTGAACAGCGATTGAAAAAATAAGTAATAACCAGACTTGTTCGTTTGTAGGCAGAAGTTTAGTATAGTGACAACGCCTGCGGTGGTGGGTGTTAGGCGCGTACAGTGACGGGGGAGGAGGGTAAATCGAAAGAATTAGTTTTCGGAAACGTACGATTGCCGAGATATTCGCAAAAAACTGCTACTGCTACTGCATTGAGATCTAACGTATGCGTGCACGTTCCTGGGAGCGCGTGTGTCGAAAAATAATTTGATTCATACAATAATTTGATTAATACAAAAATAATTTGATTAATACAAAAATCCAGGAGTAGTCTTTGTTTACAAAACAAAAGTAAACAGACGACGCGCCGGAGAAACGTGCAGGAATACCAAAAATTCAATACAGTATTAGCAATAATTTTCTGCGAATATCTCGGTAACCGTTCATTTCCGCAAAATAATTCTTTTAGTTTCGCCCATACGCGCCTAACACCCACCACCACAGGCTTTGTCACTATAGTAAACCGCCGCCCTTTTGTATCATTGATACAATCCAGAATATCTGGACTATAGTTTTGTTTTTTTTTATTCTTATTTTATTCATGTGTTTTATTTCACGATGTAGATGGCATCATTCGAACATGACACATCTTCGCCGCGACCAGAGCCGCTCTTCCCGAGCACGGCATCCGCAGCGGCGGAAGAGGATGCACGGCTCGGGAAGAGACGTGCGCTCGAAGCGGCACGTGAGGAGGCCCGCCAAATATATAAAAAATTGGCACTGCTGGAGTTAGAAGCAGCCCCGGCCCATGCAGCCCAGGCCCACAACGCATATAATGCGGTGCTACCACCGGCACTACCACCGTGGGTGATGGGCTTGGGCGCACCACAGCCGGGCAACGAGGAGTTATGGGTAAGTAACAAAAATTACTTCACACAACACTGTTACAAACTGTACAGTATGCAGGGCGCATAGTGTGACTCAAATTTTTTCTATGTCGGTGGATGCATAGAGAAGATTTCAAGGTCACCTTGATTTTTTATAATGGAAAGACCTACTGTTTTCTGTATCATGAATTGATAGACTATCAAATTCTGAGTAAAAATGTATTGACCTCTATATGTCCTAAATGTAATAATTAACTTAATATTATCGAAATAAATTTCTTTCTTCTTTGGATAATATCTCGTCAACTATTACATTTAGGACATATAGAGGTCAATACATTTATACGCAGAATTTGATACTCTATCGATTTATGGTATAAAAATAGGACATTCAATAAAATTTAATAATTTGTTTCTATATGTTCCAGAATAAATTGCAGCAAGCTGCAAGGAAAAGATATTTCAAGGCGCTAAAGCGGAGCGGGGCGCAGCGCGGCAGTGGGGGCCGAGGGCGCGGAGGTCGAGGGCGCGGGGGCGGCTCGACCGTATACAATTATAACTATTATTGAATAAAAATTATTATAATATAAAATATATTCTCAATTCAATCACCCACACCTCTTCCTTTGCGTTCCCCCGCGCGTGTGCATGTTAGATTAAATGATTAATAAATTTATAAATTTTATCTTTGAATTTTAGTAGGGTTTCATTTTTACAACGTATTAAATAAAAATAACATTTTTTTGTAATGCATTATATTACTAGTAATGCATAATACATTTTATTATTTCAATAAATTGAGATAAATTATATATAGAAAGTATCTATTTGTGCTACCCTATTCCTTCCATTGCGTTCCTCTGCATAAATAGAATAATAATAATGCTTTATAATGCGGCGTCAGATAGGGCGAAGGATGCAGCGAAGGACGAGAAATGGTTCGGAATCTTCGAGACCCATGCGAGCCGCGAGCTGCCGAGGCACACGTACACGCTGCCCGAACGCGTTCGTGTGCGAGCGTACTGTAGCACGGCCAGTCGAGCGGGCTCAGCGTGGATCGCGAATACTGCACATTTTGCCTGAAAAACGCGAAATGAGAACATTTCTGGTATACGTGCCACATAGGTTGATGCTTCATCTAGAGATTGCGACCACGCAGAGCCTCGAAATGCCCGTCGTAGCGTAGTGGTTCGGAATCTTCGAGACCCATGCGAGCTGCCGAGGCACACGTACACGCCGACGAGCGACGGGAGAGATACGTGGCACACACTCTCACTCGAGCACAGCGACACTGCATCAGAAACGTCACGCTGTATAGTGACGTCACGGTGGCTGATGAAGCCTGACTTATCGTCCTCTGTTTTACCGGCCCTACCGACTGCAGCGAACTGCAGCACCGATCTCGTCAGTGACTGGAGTGTTTCAATGATCGGAAACAGACTTCAGCGCTCGGAGTGAGAAATGCCGGATTTATGTGTTGACAAAATCCTCCGCTCTACTGTTTATTTTCGTATACGCGGATCTGTGGATTTAAATACGCAAAGTTTAACATATTAATCGTTGCATTGACATTGTATGTGTCCCCGCAGAGTGGGACGATAGGTACTGTTTCAATTAGAAACTTAAATCTCTCGATATTGACGAAAATGCATCTCACTTCAAGCGGCACCACTGTCGCGCCGCTCTGTGCTACTTGCGACTGCCTAAGGCCTGCAGAATAATGTAAATTTCACCTCGAAAACGCAAAATGCGGACATTCTTGACATGCGTCCCACATAGATTGATCGAAATGTGCGTTATAGTGTTGGAGGTCCGCGTATACGTAACCCTTGCATTTCGTGTACGTATACGTGCTTAGTGGTGTGAGTCACGCACACTAGAGATGGGATCCACACCCTTGTGACGGTCACATTCCTCCAGGCGCGAAATCGTCCCCAAATCAAAATGAACACCGCCGGAGCCCCGCGCCCGCCGCGCCCCCGAGTCAGCCGCGAGCCCGCGACGCGCGACCGCGATCCGCGACCGCGAGAGGGCCGCCGCGCCAAACCGGTTTCTCGCGAGAGGAAACACGCGCACGCGGGGATAAGTACCCGGGCAAACATCGGTAAAGGCAAGCCGAGCGCACCACCGTCTACCGTCTAGTAGTCTTTGTGACGAACACCGACCGACACCGAGTGCCCGACTTTTGAAGGCTGAGTGAGCGAATGCGAGAGAGTGTGAACCCTATCCTTACCCTCCACCGTACCTCTGTCCGCCTGACCAACCTTCCCCGATACCAGGCCCGAGCGGTGAAACACCCACGGGAATCCCTCCGTCTCAGCGGCGAAAGGCCGAGCAGACATTGCAACCAAGCCCGAGCGGTGAAACACCCACGGGAATCCCTCCGTCTCAGCGGCGAAAGGCCGAGCAGACATTGCAACCAAGCTCGGGCGGTGAAACACCCACGGGAATCCCTCCGTCTCAGCGGCGAAAGGCCGAGTAGACAGTACAACCAAACCCGAGCGGTGAAACACCCAAGGGACTCCCTCCGCCTCAGCGGCGAAAGGCCGAGCAGGCACCGTCCGGATCCCCAGCGCCTCCACCGATACCGAGCGACCAGGCCGCCGCCCACCGAGCGACGACTGCGCCGCCAACACCGCGCCTCCGCTAAAACTTCGAGCCACCGATCTACCGAGCGATCGCCGGGCATCCGTCGCCAAGCGACCGCCATACCGACTCGTCCGCGATCATTCGAGGTACCGCGACCCTGGACTGCCGACTGACACGGCAAACGCCTTCCACCGATCCGGGTAACCGTCACACCCTTAATGTCGAATTGGGTGGGAAAACGAACGGAATATATGCGCGAGAGTGGGTCCGCGACTAGGTTGTCGTTGCCTGGAAGGAAGCGGATTCCTGTGGAAAATTGCGCAATGTACGATAATTGCCGCGTTTGACGCGGGGATGCATGATCGGACTTCTGCGTAAATGCGTAGATCAGGGGCTTATGATCGGTGTGAATTTGAAACTCGCGTCCCTCGAGGAAATGTCGAAAGTGCTTGACGGCCTCGAAAACCGCCGTCAATTCGTGGTCATAGGTGCTATATTTAATTTGCACTTGAGAGAACTTGCGCGAAAAGAACGCATGTGGGCTCCAATCGTCGTCGATGAATTGTTCGATGACGGCGCCCATGGCGAAGTCCGATGCATCAGAAACGAGGCGGATCCCAGCGGAGGGACAGGGGTGTGCCATAAGAGTGACGTTGACCAAACTCTCCTTGCACCTCTCGAATGCGTTGTCCGCTTCGGCAGTCCAGGTAATGGGCCGCTTATCGCGCTTGCGAGAATCGAGCAAATAGGCGTTCAAAGGTGCCTGCGTTGCGGCTGCATGGGGACTGCACCGTCGGTAAAAATTTACTATCCCCAAAAACCTTCTGAGGTCCTCAATAGTTTGTGGTTTGGGGAATTTCTGCACTGCCTCTACCTTGTCGGAAGTGGGCTTGAAACCGCCCTTACTTACGGAATGGCCGAGAAAGGTAATTTCGGGAACGCCCCACTGACATTTATCCAAATTGAGGCGCAAATGAAATTGTCGTAGCTTCTGAAGTACCAAGTCGATATGTTTCTTATGCTCCTCGACCGAGGAGGATGCGATGAGAATATCGTCGACGTAAGCTAACACGAAGTCTAAATCGCCGAGCGCGCGATTTATATACCGTTGGAAAGACTGACCCGCGTTGCGAAGACCGAATGTCATTGCGCAATATTCGAAAAGACCGAATGGCGTGCTGACGGCAGTCTTAAGAATATCGTCTGGCGCGACGGGTATTTGATGGTAGGCCTTGAACAAATCTAGGGCCGAGAAGATGCACTAGTCGTGGAGTGTTCGAGACTGCTCAAAATTGCCGCGCGAGCGCCATGATATCTCGCCGAGCTACGCGTTACTACTCAGCAGCGAATCGCGATATCACCGCGCGATCCCGCCTGAACGCGAGCAATTGGCGTCTGCCCTCGAGGTTCGCGCGGGCAGAAAATCAGACTCGCGATTGGCCAAGACCTTGTCTCGATCCTTCTGGAAGGTTCCCGAATAATGAATCGGAACCACCGACGCATGACGAACTTCCTGAAGGATCGAGACAATAAAAGTGAGAAATAACGGTTTCTCGCTCTCACTCAGATTAAAACAGCTGACAGATTACGTAATTCGCGCTTAACTACAAAATCGGTTTACATTCATATTCATAAGTTCATCACATTATTTATTCAAATTCACCTGTGTACATTCAAGACAAATTTTGTATCAGTGCAAAATATAATTGTTTATCGTAGATCTTCTGAACCCTTTCTTTACCCGATCGAACAAGATCGCTCGTTACATTTTTGGTCCTTCGAGCCGGATATCCAAGTTTCTGGCAACCTTCCTTCTTAGGATCTACGATTTAGTGCACAAACCAGTGGTGAACGCAGTGCTCTTCCCGTCGGAAATCCATTCAGCGAATCAGCCGCATCTAAAATGGAATATACAGCGGAAGAATTGCTGCACAAGCAGAAACAAGTTGGGGGAAAAATCAGCCGCCTCATGGACAATTTCAAGAAGTCCATCCCCCAAGGAAGAATGACCGCAACCGATGTTGAGACCAGGCTCGAACTCCTCGAAGGATACTGGACACTGTTTCAACAGAACCATGGTCTGCTGACGTACCGTCATAGAGCTGCAACCAAGGACAGCGATTACGCGAAGACAGACATGGCCGAAATGGTGGAGGAGGCGTACTTGCAACAAAAGAGTCGCTTGCGAGACCTTGCACGACAATTCGACGTGAGCACCAGTAAAACTTAGACCCAGAGTCCAGCAGAAGATGCAACCAACTCAGGAATGGCATCACTTCCAAGGCTGCAGCTGCCACAATTCAGCGGAGAACACGTCGACTGGCCCTCCTTCAAGGATCGCTTCTTGTCCATGATCGAGCGAAACAAACGGCTGAGCGAGGTTGACAAGCTCCACTACCTGAAGGGCTGTCTTCTCGATCAGGCTGAAGACCTCGTAAAGGACCTGGCAACAACCAACGAAAACTACAAGAAGGCATGGAACATTTTGCAGGAGCATTACGAGAATAAGCGTATTCTAGTGCGGTCTTGCCTTGATAAGTTGGCAGCGCTCCCCAAGATGAAGGAGAGCTCAGTGCATGAGATGACCTTAATTCAAAAGGGAGTCTCCTCGGTCGTCAACACCCTCGAAGGTCTAGGAAGGCCTATTGACAAGACGGAGGACTGGTTCATTTATTCGATAGTGAACCTATTTGATCAAAGAACCAGAGAGAAATGGGAGGAAAGTGTCACCGTCAGTAATGACCCACCTTCCTATGCGACTTTGAAGAGCTTCATGATCAGAAGGCTCCAAATGATGCAGGCAGCTCCAAGCACATCAATCTCTGAACAAGCGCAAAACCTCCAAAAATGGGCGAAGGCGAAATCAGCTCAGGGCTTCCCCAAAGCAAAATCAGCTGCAACAAATAAGGCCAACGTTAGTCATGTTGAGAAAAGGCAACGGCAAATTGTGTGTGTGATATGCAGTAAGGATCACTACCTTATGCATTGTCCGACCTACCAAGGAAACACACCAGAGGGGCGGAAGAAAGTCGTGGCGAAGCATCACCTTTGTAACAACTGCCTCGGCCATCACGACACTCCCGCTTGTCCGTCAAAGAAAGGGTGCTTCACATGTGGCCAGCGTCATCACACAACCCTTCATGAGGCCTTCGGGGACAACTCCAATCACCAGATGATGTCCCATCACGCCCAGGACTGTCGCAGCAAGCTTGGTGAGGTAATGTTAGCAACTGCAGTCATTCATGTTTCAGATCGTTATGAACGTCGACACGCTGTCAGAGCACTTATCGATCAAGGGTCTGAAATTACAATGATGACAGAAAGACTAGCTCAGAAGCTGCAACTACCTCGATCTGGAGCTTCAGTCGCAATCTACGGAGTGGGAGGGCAGCAGCTTGCGAAGGCGAAGGGAAGGGTGACACTGGACATCTCCGCATCAAAGAGGGACGAAACAATCAAGGCCATTGCGGTGATCCTGCCTACGCTCACTGCGTACACAAATTGCAGCACCAGTCGAAGCCATGAGTGGGACCATTTGAAAGGGTTGCAGCTAGCCGATCCATCTCCAGCAAGCGGGACTCCCATAGAGGTCATACTCGGAGCAGACGTCTTCCCTGCAATCATCAGAGAGGGTATCAAAAGGGGCGAACCGAACCAGCCTGTTGGACAACGCACCATCTTTGGTTGGATCATCAGCGGGATGGCAGGTCCAGCGTCCAGTGTCATGCACGCTCAGGTGCATCAGATGACCGTTGGCGACCCTTTGAGCTCACTTGTGAGGAGGTTCTGGGAACAGGAGGACCTTCCAGACACGGCTTCTTCATGGACAGCAGATGAAGAAGAATGCGAGGCCCACTTCACCGCCACTCACACTCGCACTCCAGAAGGTCGCTACCAGGTGAGACTTCCATTTAAAAACCGGGCTCACATCACTTCTGGTTCCAAGAGAGCAGCGTGGCAGTCACTCAAGCGGATGGAAGGCAAATTCAAGGGGAGTGCAGAGTTCAAGGACATGTATCACGACTTCATGAACCAGTATGAGGAACTCGGACACATGTCACTGGCCAACGACACTCCCAGTGAGAAGCAGGCTCACTATCTCCCTCACCATGGAGTCTTGAAACCATCCAGCACTACCACGAAGCTCAGGGTGGTCTTCAACGGGTCGTGGTCCGAACCGACGCAACCCTCACTCAACGATGCTCTTCACGTTGGTCCGAATCTGCTCCCTCCACTCGCTGATGTCCTTCTGAGATGGCGTAGGCACCAGTTCGTGTTGACGGCGGACGTCACCAAGATGTATCGCCAAATATTGGTGCATCCAGAAGACCGTGACTTCCAGCGTGTTCTCTGGAGACAAGCCGAGGCACAAGAAGTGCGTGAGTACCAGCTGAATACGGTTACCTATGGACTTTCTTGTGCTCCTTATTTAGCGGTCCGGACCTTGCGTCAGCTGGCAGACGATGAAAGCGCACGGTATCCCATGGGCGCACGAGCTCTCAAACAAGATGCGTACGTGGACGATGTGCTCACCGGAGCTGAAACCATCTCAGCGTTGCAGGAAACCGCCAATCAATTAGAACAGCTGTGCATGGCGGGCGGCTTCCCTCTGCAGAAGTGGGCATCCAACGCAGTCGACTTGCATCAGGTTACCACTGAGAGGGCTCGCGTCGACACCACACAATCAGGAGTGCCAAAAACATGGACGGACAGCACACACTCCGCACTTGGATTGCAATGGTCTCCACATGACGACAGCTTCCAATTCTCCATCGCTGACGCCGCGCCACAAGGTCCCACCAAGCGCAGTGTGGTTTCAAAGGCAGCTCAGCTCTTTGATCCGCTGGGCTGGTTGACTCCAGTCATCGTTCGAGCCAAAATCGTTATCCAATCTACGTGGCTTTTGGGACTTAACTGGGACGATCCTCTACCCACTGCGTTGGCTGATGACTGGATTTCCTTCTGTACAGAACTGAAACTGCTCGAGGGAGTGAGGGTTCCACGATCCTTGTTTCACTGCGCATCCAGCAAGCAGACAGAGATACATGGATTCCTAAGGACGAAGGGGGATGACGATCAGTGGAGAGTGACACTAATCACTGCCAAAAGCAAGGTGGCACCACTAAAGCAAATTTCACTGCCAAAACTGGAACTTTGCGCGGCACATCTCCTTGCTCGATTAGCGCAGCGAACCATCACAACTCTGGATGCTCACAACACAACGGTGCACCTGTGGTCCGACTCCACCGTCACCTTAGGATGGATCCAGGCACATCCCAGCAGGTGGAAGACCTTCGTGGCAAACAGAGTTGCTGACGTACAACGACGAGTTCCTGACGCGCAGTGGCATCATGTAGCTGGCACACAAAACCCAGCTGACTGCGCATCCCGAGGGCTCTCACCGCCAGAACTACTGCGGCAAACTCTGTGGTGGAATGGCCCTGAGTTTCTTCGTCATGACGAGCAGTTCGCACACTCTTGGCCGGACACCCACCTTCCTGAAGAAAGAGGACCAATGGTCGCAGTGACCAACAGAACCGGAGAGAGCATTGAGGAGAGTGACATCCTGACGAGATTCTCCTCACTCACCCGGCTCCTCAGAGTGACAGCTTGGTGTCGACGATGGATCAGCAGACGACACAACACCTCAGTAGCAGCATCCAGTACAAGCGACGACCCGTCCACTCTAGTATTGTCGGCGCAGGAAATAGAAGAGGCTGAAACCAGATGGATAGCTTTAATTCAGAGGGCGCACTTCGAGGAAGAGGTCAAGGCCCTCGCAGCAGGAGAATACATACCTCCAAGGAGTGTCCTTTCACCTCTTTTCCCAGTACTGGACAGCAAGCAGCTACTGAGAGTAGGGGGCCGACTGGGGAAAGCCTCATTAAACCCTGACGAGGCTCACCCTATCATTCTCCCATCCAAGTCCCACTTTACACAGCTCTGCATTCGTTACAGCCATCAACAGACACTGCATGGAGGAGTGCAAGCCACCTTGGGAATCCTGCGCCAGCGGTTTTGGGTTCCGCAAGGCCGAGCGAGGGTCAAGGCAGTGATCCATCGATGCATCACTTGTCTGCGATGGCGGGCGGAACCTGGTCGACAGCTGATGGGTCAACTGCCGGAGCACCGCGTCACACCAGCTCGCGCCTTCCTCCACACCGGCGTGGATTATGCTGGTCCGATATGGGTGCGGACTTCCCCAGGGCGTGGTCACAAGGCAAGCAAGGCCTTCTTGGCAGTGTTCATCTGCATGGTGACCAAGGCTGTCCATCTTGAGGTGGTGTCCAATTACTCGGCGGAGGCATTCCTGGCAGCGTTCCGGCGATTCATTTCCAGGCGAGGTCTCTGTGCGCACATGTACAGTGACTGCGGAACGAATTTCGTGGGAGCGGACCAGGAACTGCGACGACTCTTCGCAGCCAGCAGCGCTGAAAACAAAAAAATCAGAAATGAACTGAGCAACACAAGGACTCAGTGGCATTTCAACCCACCTGCTGCACCCCACTTCGGCGGCTTGTGGGAGGCCGCAGTCAAGTCCACCAAACACCACCTACGAAGGACGATAGGGGAAACGCGGCTCACTTTCGAGGAGATGACCACCCTCCTCACTCAAATCGAGGCGTGCCTTAATTCAAGGCCCCTAGCTGCACTGTCCGACGATCCCAACGATTTGACGACATTAACTCCAGGGCATTTTCTTGTAGGCACTGCTCTGAATTCACTCCCGGAACCGTCAGTACTGAATGAGGAGGTCAACCGGCTCACACGATGGCAACAGGTTACACAAATGAGGGATCGATTCTGGGCGAGATGGCAACGAGAGTACTTACATGGTCTCACCTCTCGATCAAAATGGCGCCGTCCGCACGAGGATGCCACTCCAGGATGCCTGTGTCTCATTGCCGGAGATTCATCGCCACCCTCTCTATAGCCACTTACACGGGTCTCAGAAGTCCATCCAGGGAGCGACGGGAAAGTTCGTGTCGTAAAAGTGGTCACGGCGACATCAGAGTTCGTTCGACCAATCCACAAAATCATTGTATTGCCACTCAACGCGAACGATCAATTATCGGGTCAATGAAGATCGACTGCAACTGCGTAGTATGTCGTAGTACGCAGCCGATGCAGTCTGCGCAGACGCAGTTCATTCACGCAGCCATTCAGGGCGTCACTCGCGCTCCCTCTCGCGAGAACACTGTGTACCTTACACTCGCGATAGATTCCATTCATTTATCCAGTAACTGATTCACTTCACTGCATTTAATCACCAATATCATCACGTTCAAGTTCCTCACTTCACGCGTACAACAGTTACTCTTTCGGACTTGCTCGCGCGCTTCGTCTGCCGTGCGGTTCTGCGAAATTCGACAAGTCGAGGCGGGCGGTATGTTCGAGACTGCTCAAAATTGCCGCGCGAGCGCCATGATATCTCGCCGAGCTACGCGTTACTACTCAGCAGCGAATCGCGATATCACCGCGCGATCCCGCCTGAACGCGAGCAATTGGCGTCTGCCCTCGAGGTTCGCGCGGGCAGAAAATCAGACTCGCGATTGGCCAAGACCTTGTCTCGATCCTTCTGGAAGGTTCCCGAATAATGAATCGGAACCACCGACGCATGACGAACTTCCTGAAGGATCGAGACAATAAAAGTGAGAAATAACGGTTTCTCGCTCTCACTCAGATTAAAACGGCTGACAGATTACGTAATTCGCGCTTAACTACAAAATCGGTTTACATTCATATTCATAAGTTCATCACATTATTTATTCAAATTCACCTGTGTACATTCAAGACAAATTTTGTATCAGTGCAAAATATAATTGTTTATCGTAGATCTTCTGAACCCTTTCTTTACCCGATCGAACAAGATCGCTCGTTACATGGAGCATTCCCGGAAAATCGTGCAAGTGAGGCACCGGGTAGCGGTCGGGAACCGTGACGTGGTTGAGTCTGTAGTAGTCATCGCAGACTCGCCAATCACCGGCTTTCTTCCGGACTATGTGAATGGGACTGGCCCAATGACTGCTGGATGGCCTACAAATGCCCGACTCCACAAGCCTGAGGAACTCAGCTTTGGCGGAGTTTAACTTGTCCGGTGTCAACCGGCGCGGGCATTCTGCTACAGGGGGACCCGAGGTGACTATATGGTGCTGCATACCACGATCCTGGAGGGGAACCGGTTGTTATAGCCCGGTGACGGAGGGAAACCGCGAATACATTGGCCCTAATACCCGTCTGCGAATCGCTCAGGGACGAAACCTCCCCCACTCCTACGTCCCTCCCCCCGACCCTTTTTTTTTAGTGTGAGGAAGAATCCTTTTACGGACTTCCCATGCCCCCTGTGAGGGACATGGGGGTATGTGGGACTTACGAGAGCCAGAAGGGCTCACAGTACCGCACTAAAAAACCTCACGACAACCTTCCCTAAGCTATTCGGGGGCGGCTGGGATCTCCAAAGAACACAACCAGCCATGAAAAAAAAATTGGTCGGATAGCTTCGATTTTTCGATTTTTGAGCGCGTTTTGTCTATCGGCACCACTATGAGCTCAGCCGCAGGAATCGAACGCAGGATCGAACCCGGGCCTCACTGGTAGTAGCCGACCGACTAACGCACTCACCCACAGACCTTCCCCTCCCCCCGACCCTACGATCTTTACGTCCCCCCATAAAAGAGCAACCCGTCTGGGATGCCTCTTCGGGGGAGACGGGAAGGACTTGACGAGTCCCGCCTCCCCCGGTCCGTCTCGTGCCCCGTAGTGTGGGGCGGGCCGCTCGGCGGGGACGCCGCGCCAGAGCAATCCTTCTCTCGGAGAGGGGGTTGGCCTCCCTCTCCCTTTCTGCCACCTCCTTCCGCTGCATCACCTCCTCGCAGAAGGAGGTCACGGCCTTGTGCGAACTCTCGTCGCTAATCATGTGGTCGACCACGGCCGACAACGAGAGGTCGCCTCCAATCTCGCTTCTTAGGACACGGCGCGGCGCCGACCACGCTGGACACAATTCCAGCGTGTGACGCTCCGTGTCCAAAGCCTCCGGACAGTGGTGGCACCGTTCGGTGGGTTCCCTCTTGATCCACGCCAGGTACCGGCCGAAACATCCATGGCGGGTTAACACCTGGGTGGATCTGTAGGTGAGCCTTACTCGCTTCTCGCACCATTCCTCCAGGATGGGTAGGAGGGCCCGGACTATTGGCCGGCCCGTATTGGCGGCCAGAGTTTCCGAACGCCACAGGGCCAGCGACTCCTGCCGGGCCTGGCGCTTCACTTCTACAATCCTGTCCTCCTCGTCCGGGTCCGCTTCTCCCCTGCGCAACGAGCGGACGGCCAAATACCAAGCCGTCCGCTCCCTTGCCTGATGGTGCAGGGGAATCAGACCCCCGAGGAAGCACGCCGCCTCGGTGGAGACGGTGCGATAGCCCCGTATGGTCCGCAAGGCCAGCCGGCGCTGCAGTCTGTTGCAGAGTGATTTACTGCGCCGGCTGACCGACAATGCGTCGGACCACACGGTGCCCCATATAGCCGCCCCACGCTACGGGGCAGGCGACGGACCGGGGTAGGTGGGACTCGTTAAGTGGGCGCCGAAGTCCGGGATGGATTCGGAGCGAGAGAGGGAATGACCTCGAGGTCCCCATGCCTCTTGGAATTCCCCCTCTCTCGCAATGAAACCTCGATGGAACTGATGTTCTCCTGAACTGGGTACTTACCTGATTACTTACCTTCGGTAAGTTCTCGGGAGAGAGGCCTGGGGTGGAGAATTTCGGTGAAATTGAGGGTCCATCTTGGGCAAAATCCTCCTACTCCACCTCCTCGTGGTGGCTCCTGGGACTCTGTGGAGGCTTCGGCCGAAGCAGAGTGCGAACGGAGTAGGAAGGTACCCATGTGCCCTGGACACAGGCCTAGCGGCAAGGTCTGTCCAGGGCCACATACCGTAAATCCGGTGGTCATGTTTTACCGGACCGGGGGGCTTGCCTTGATCGGCCGGCACCGCGAGGATGACTAACCTCTATAAAATATGTCTCTAACTACTAAGCTTCGACGCGCGGTGAAGGTAGCACCATTGCACTCTGGTGGGCCGGTGGATGCATCGGCCACTTAGCGCGTCACTGATGTGCGTGTGCGCCTGCGCACGTATGCGTAGGGGCACACGCACAGCAGTAGGTGGGTGGGGTTTTTTCACCTCCGGTCTAGCCCGGGACCGGGTAGCGACTAGGGCCCCCGGCGGTAGGGGTTTGCGGCGCCCCCCGGGAGTACTCGTGGACCGCACCAGGATACAGGAAGGGTGATGAGTGAGGCCCTCCTCCACTTGTGGGGGAGGGTAGTAACCAAGCCTGTTATGAACTTATGATGACGACGAAACAGACGCCTCGGAATATTACTGGGCAGGAGGGGACACCGCGCCCGGAAGCGGTTGCAAAGAGGGGTGTTGAAGCGGCAGTGGGGATAAATACCTCCGCTGCGAGCGCTGGCACCTCGGCGGCTGGGGCCTCGGGCATCCGGAGCACCGGTCGCGGAGTGGGAGGTGGAGTTCTGTCGGGTGCGGTGCCTCGCATCCGCCTCGACAGAATCTTTCGGCCCGGAGAGTCGAGCCTCGGCGGCCCAGGAGCGCGGTCCAAGACTGCGCCTCGGCCGCCGACTGCTCACGACGCACTGGGTTTGGGGGTGGGGGCGGGGGTGCCGGGGGTGACGGCGCGGGGACGGATTATGAATCCGTATGCTCCGAGTCGTCGATCCCCCTGGCCTCTCGCTGCACCTCCTCGGTAGTTGAGGGTTCGGTCGCCACGTCAGTGGCCGGCTCCCGTAAACGCCGGGGGGCCTCTGGGGATGTGGGGGAGGGGAGCGTGGGGCGTAAACGCCCCTCGCTCGTCCCGACTCCGCAGGTGACGGATGCGGTTCGCCCCTCAAGGGGGAAGAAGGGCCCGGACGCGGCGGCCCTCACTCCGCTTCGCCCTTCAAGGGGTGTGAAGGACGGGGACTCGGCGGCCCTGACTCTGCTCTACGAGCAGAATGAGGCGCTTCGCCGAGAACTCCGGGAGATGAGGGAGACAAATCGGGCCCTCAGGGAGGAAATGATGGCGGCGAAGAGGCTGGCGGCCGGGTTGCCGCCCGCCTCCCCGATCCCATCGGTGGAATCACCGGCACCCCCCCTGCTAAGGTTGCCGGTGAGGGAGGGACCCTGCTGGCCAAGATCGGGGCGCTACTAGACGCCAGGTTGGCCCCGATCCGGCAGACGCAGGATCGCCTCACTAGAGCGGTGTTCGGGGGTGTGTCGGACATCTCCCGGCTCACGCTGGGTGGTGCCCCCCGTCCTCTCCCTACCAGTTATGCTGGCGCTGCAGCTGCTCCTCTTCCTGCCACCGTGCAGGTGGCAGCGGCCGCTGGGGGGACGAGGAGGAAGAGAAACGGGGGGAAGAAGAAGAAGAAGAAGGGGGCCTCGCAGGTTTCTGGGGGCCCCACCGGTTCTCCCCCTCCCGCTCCCCCGCCTGCGCCGCTCCCTAGTAGGACTGGAGGGAGCAGGGCCGAGAAGCGGGCCCCTCCGCCTCCACCGCTGTCGATCCCGTCTCCTCCCACGTAGGGAGAGGCCTGGACGCAGGTGGTGGGGCGAAGGGCCCGCCAAAAGGCGACCAAGGAGGCTGCGCCCGGAAAGGCCGCACCTCCCAAGAAGGCAGCCCCGAAGGGATCCCCCCTGATGAAGGGGGGCAAGAAGGATGGCCCGGCCAAGGTCAGGGTGGCGGCACCTCCTCGCACGGCGGCGGTCACGTTGACCGCCCCAGAGGGTTGCAAGACCTCCCTGGCCGAGGCAATGTTGATGGCAAAACGAGCCATCAACCTTTCGGAGCTGGGCATCGCCGAGGTGCGGCCCAAGCGGGCGATGACCGGGGGTCTCATTTTGGAGATCCCCGGTCAGGAGGGTGCCGCCAAGGCTGACAAATTGGCGGCACGAATGGCGGAGACCCTCCGGGAGACGGGGGTGAAGGTCGCCAGGCCAGTAAAGACGGTGGAACTCCGTCTAAGGGGCCTGGACGACTCTGTCACCCCCAAGGAGGTGCAGGCGGCCGTCGCTGAGGCGGGAGGCTGCCCACCCGAGCAGGTGAAGGTGGGGGCTATCAAGCCCCAGCCTGCCGGGTTGGGCACCATATGGGTCCAGTAGTAGTATATCTAGGCGGGTTCTAAATAGTAGTTATCATTGTAGGCAGATTCCTACCTTACCGGCAGTTTACCTTATAGCGCGACTTTGTGTGGGAGGGGGAGGGGGGGAATTAGCTTATAACAGAACCAAATTTTGCGGGGGGAGGGGTGGGGGGAATTACCTTATAGCACGAGCATATTTTTGAGGGGGAGGGGGTATCAAACTGCAGCGTCAGCTTTTTGGGGGTAACCTTGAACGTGTTCGTAGGGGGAGGGGTTATGTAATAATATACCCCATAGCAACAGCAATCTCGCACGTGTAAAACTGCAGCTTTTTGGTTAACCTTGAACGTGTGATGAGTCATGCGTCATGACTCACCATCGTGGTATTCGGAGGTATGTAATATGATACCCCATCGCACGTGCAAAACTGCAGCCGTTTGGGTAACCTTGAACGTGTTCGTAGGGGGAGGGGTTATGTAATATGATACCGCATAGCAACAGCAATCTCGCACGTGTAAAACTGCAGCTTTTGGTTAACCTTGAACGTGTGATGAGTCATGATTGATGAGTCATCTGTAATATGATACCTCTTATCAAGGACAGTTTCCTTGGATAAATAGGACGTCGTCACAGTCGTCTTACGAAGTTATACCATAAGTAAACGCCGACAATAACGGTCATCATATGGATCATGTAATATGATACCGCATAGCAACAGCAATCTCGCACGTGTAAAACTGCAGCTTTTGGTTAACCTTGAACGTGTGATGAGTCATGATTGATGAGTCATCTGTAATATGATACCTCTTATCAAGGACAGTTTCCTTGGATAAATAGGACGTCGTCACAGTCGTCTTACGAAGTTATACCATAAGTAAACGCCGACAATAACGGTCATCATATGGATCGTGTTAAAGTTATTCTATACCGTGTGTTAACAAAGCAAGATGATCGAAACGTGTAAAAAAATGTTGAAGTGTTTGACACGCATGTCAGAGTTAGTGAAAACCATGGACGAGTATCGCGAATGGCATCGCTCGTACATCGAGTCTCTGCAGTGTTGCGTCAATTATCTATCCCATGCAAAAGATGAATTGTCAGTAGGCCAGAAATTTAGTTTAACATCGACTATGTGTCGTATGAAAACTTTGAACGTTTCGTTGAATCAACGTGTTTCCTCGTCGCGCGTCGGTAGAGGTTTATACGATCGCAGGGGTGCGAGAGCCTCGACGCTTCGTTGGGAAAATGTCGAGTCGGCTATTAAAAATCGCATATCGACCGGCATCGTTATCAACGTTGAGCATATCGACCCGAAACAATTTCTACAGCACGCGAAACGAATGGTCACAGGACGCGTTACGGAATTTTTAAACGCACATTCATCGTTGAAAGCTAGCGTAACGTTGGAGACAGAATTCATGCAGCGGGCCAACGAGGTTTCCGTGAAAAGTTTCGGCACGCGGAACGTTGCATTGTTTCGGACGAGCAATCTGCGACAGTGGTACCAGAAAAACGTTGTACCGACGATTTTGACATCGTTGGAGGAGTTTCAAGAGCGAGACAGCGGGTGGGCGCTGTCGAAGATACTGCATTTGATCATCAACTTTAGCAAATACCAGCCATTGCAAGCCGGCTGCCCCGTTGCAATCGACGTGCCTCGAGCGATACAGCTGAAAAGAGCAGTCGTGAACGTGAACAGCAACGACGATGCATGCTTTTTTTGGGCGATCGTGGCAGGTCTCTACCCGGCCGAGAGAAATCCATCGCTTTTGTCATCATATCCAGACTACAAAGAGGTGCTTCCAAAAACGAAGGTTTCCAACTGCCTATGTCGTTCAAAGATATCCGAAAATTTAAACGAGAAAACGACGTTTCCGTGAACGTGTTCGAATGGGTGCGCAAGAAATGCGTAACGCTTCATTTGACAGAGAAGAAACGGGAGGGAAGACACGCCAATTTGCTGTTTCTACAGGATGATGCAAAGACGCATGGTCATTTCGCGTGTATACGAAATTTGTCACGATTGGTTTCGTCACAGCTTAGCAACAAGAAAAATCAGAAGTATATCTGTGATCGGTAAGTTGCACGTTTTATTATTTTTTAAATTGTGTGAAGCAAAAAGACATAATTTTTCCCTTTCCACAGGTGCTTGCAATATTTTTCCACGCCGGAGAGATTAAACGTTCATACAGCCGACTGTGAACGGATGAACGATTGCGCTTTGATGCTTCCCATATCAGAAGAAGACAAGTGGCTGAGGTTTAAGAACTACGCGAACAAAGAACAGGCGCCGTTTGTTATCTATGCTGACTTGGAATGCCTGCTGCTGCCGGGGGAACAGGACGGACAAGGCCGTGCGGCACGCGTACAGTATCAGCGTCACCACGCGTTTAGCATAGGATAAGGTAAAAGGCCATATTATGAGACAATGTCCCTATTTATGAAACATTAAAAACATAAATGAAAGGGGAATATATTATAAATACATGCATATCACAATTTAAATAAAATTATATGTATATAAAAATATGATCTTTCAAATTTCTATGTGTACAAATATTAATGTTGATTTAATGTATTTAATATGAAAAAATGAAGTTGAACTGTCCTCTCCAAGTCTGCATAGAATTACTTAGCTTACTCTGAGCTGAAGTACGAATACACTTAGCTTTTTGTTTTAAGCATATTTACAAATTTTAATGATTTTAAATGATGTTAAATAACTTAATCGAAAGCTGAAAAGTCGTAGATTGTAATTAAATAAATGCGATTAGGATTCTGGCGTAATTTTATTAATTATAAAGCTGTCTCATATTATGTACACTACCCTTTTAGAAGTCCGTATTTATGGTACAATAATTTGCTTGTCCCATGTTCCATGGACCTGTTGATTCTAGCCTGGCACCAGTTTATGAGACAGCAACTTGGAGTTTGTTTACTGGTATTATTTACATGAAAATAGTTCTTAAACCTACGTTTTTACCGTTTTTTTCATAGTGTTCATCTAATTCAACTTCTATTTCTATCTAACATACGTGTAAGTAAGTCTATTGAAGTTTTGGGTTGAAAATTATAAAACTAACCTATAAAATTTTAATTTTAACCTATAATATATAATAAAGTATTTTTAATGCAAATTGAAATTTACATTTATTTATTAGAATAAGTTTGTTTACTTACAGCCTTTTAGTCTAGTATAGTATTAAGTTTAGTATTAAGTATGGCAGGCACAAAAAATATCAGGAAAAAAAGTGCCAATACTAATTTAAGTAGAAAGTCTTCGGTATTAGTCAGTAAGGCAAATATCAAGAAAAATAAGAGATTAAATTATACTCCTGAGAGTTTAAAGAATGCAATTAAAGCATTAGACACAGGAATTTCCCTCAGGAAAGCTGCTAATGCATACGGAGTTCCCGTAGCAACCTTAGCTAGGAGGAAAAACAATCCAGAGGTTGTAAAAATGAAAACTGGACCAACAACAGTTCTCACGGAAGCTGAAGAACTTGAAATTGTTAATTGGATATTGTATAGAGCAGAAAGGGGGTATCCTGTTAATAAAACAGAGCTTCTAGATTGTATTCAAAAGTATATACAGTCATTGAAAAAAGAAACTCCATTTATTGAGAACCGTCCAGGCCGTCACTGGTATGAAGGATTTAGGAAACGCCATCAGAATTTAACAATTAGATCTGTACAACACCTAAGTATAAGCAGAGCTGCTGTAACAAAGCAAGATTTGAAAGACTGGTTTAATGAGCAGGAAATGTATTTAAATACTAAAAATTTGCTAGATATTCCTCCAAACCGAATATTCAACTGTGACGAAACAAGTATAGCACTATGTCCTGACTCAGACAAAGTTTTAACTAAAAAAGGGTGTCGCTCTACGTACAAAATTACAGATACAGGGAAAGAAAATCTGACTGTCCTTTTTATGTATAGTGCAGCAGGTACTCGTCCCCGCCTATGATAATGTTCCCGTATATTGCAAAAGTACCAAGGGATATTATAGAAAATACTCCAAAGGGCTGGGGTATTGGAATATCAGAGAGTGGATGGATGACCACTGAAACATTTTACGAATATATAACAAATGTTTTTCATCCATGGCTGGTACAAGAAAATATACAGTTCCCGGTAATACTATACTTGGATAACCACACGTCACATATAACCATACCAGTAGTATCCTTCTGCCGAGACAGGCAAATTGAACTTATAGGATTGTATCCAAATTCCACTCATATATTACAACCTCTGGACATAGCTTTTTTCCACCCTTTTAAGCAAACATGGAAACGAACAGTACCAAAATGGAAAGTACAAAATAATAGAATACAAATTAAAAAAGGAGACTTTCCACTTGTGTTAAAAATGGCACTAGATAGTTTAAAAGATGAAAAAGACATAATACAAAGTGGATTCAAAGCATCTGGATTAGTGCCGTTTAATCCTAATGCTGTCGATTATGATATTTTAAACAAACCAAAAAGAAGTATTTCTACTCATACAGACGGAAATGTAAAAGAGCATCAAATGACATCAAATAATGTGATGGAAGAAAGAAACCAGCATTTGCAAACATTTGAGAAAAATATATCTCCTGAACAATTATTAGAATTTAAAAATTCAAATGGACAGTGGACAGGCAATATTGAGAAGAAAGGACTGTTTGAATACTGGCTTCAAATTGGAGGAACATCTTTTGGTATAAATACTTATGAAGATTTCAAAATCAGAAATTACAAGTCTTTTTCAAATATGATTTTATATTTACAAATAATTTATTTGCTTTTAATCAAATTTTTTATATGTATGATGCATGATTTTATACCTTTATTTATATCTTTAGATCATAGTTTAAGAATGAAACCTACCATCAGGAGTATTGAAAATTTAATTGATTTTAAAGTTAAAATAGTGAGTCAAGACACTGCTAATGAAAATAAGGAGGGCAATTCAATTTTACCTCCAGAGAATATACTTTTTGACAATGATATACAACATATCATACCAGAAACATCTGTTGCAAACAACGAACCAGTGATAATACACGTACCAGAAAGTGTACATGTACAAGAAAATATTAAATTACAATTTGTAGATGAGACTCTATTGAATGATACTACACTGGATGGTGCAATCATATGTGATATACCAATGAATGATATTAACTTATCACCTGAAAAGAGCAAATCTTTGACTAGTCAATCAACGGATAAGATCAATGTAGCCCAGGAGAATACTGAGCTGATATATAATCAAGGTAAGTCAAATGAGCTTAGAAGAATATGGATTATGATACAAGTGTCAATACTTACAACATTTTTCAACAATAGACAATAGTAACATTCCGAATGACAATTTTGCAAATGCATTTACCTTCCCATCACAATATTTATCCAAAAAAAAAGGATTAAAGTAGAATCTTCTAGCAAATCTAAGCTACCATCAGCTGGAACTTCAGATGCCTGGTGGCAACAGCAACTTGAAAAAGAAAAGCAACAAAAGATAAAAGAAGAAAAAATTTCTAAAAAAAAGAAACTCCAAGAGGAGAAACTGAAATTATCTAACGAAAAAAAAAATTACAGGAAAAAATAAAAGAAATACAAAAAATAATCAAAGAAGAAACAAAATAGATGAAATGTTTAAGTTACGAAAATTAATTATTTATTTTAATTTTATGTACCATTTTATTTATGTTTTATTTATTACTTTATTTTACAGTTTATTTAATATTTTATGTACAATGTTATATAATTCATAAAAAACGAATAAAAAACTAAAATATGAAAAAAGAGTGATTTTTTTATCTGTTCCATAAATAGGGACATACAGTATGAGACACCAGGGACATGGTGTATCCAAGCTGTCTCATAATACGTACATGGACATTACTTCTATTTTTCAATCGTATAATTATTTTTTAACGTTATAATTACATTATAAAAATTATTTATACTTCAGAAAACACGAAAGAATGAAATAATGCACAAATTCGCAGCATTTTATGCTTTTAACTATTTAAAATCATTGAAAATATCATGTTCTTCTCTAGCATCTGTCTCATAATATGGCCTTTTACCTTACTACTTGCATTGCCGCTATGACGAATCGTTGTGCGAGTATCAGGTTTACCGCGATAAAGAGGGATGCGCCGCGTGGTTCGCGAACAGGTTGCACGAACTCAGTCGTAAATTACAGCCGATATTCGATAAAACGGTGCCGATGGATTCGCTAACCGAAATGGAAAAGTTAAATTTTCGTACGGCAACACATTGTCACATCTGCGAGGAACCGTTCGACACTTCCGATGCGACGAGGGTGCACGATCATTGTCATTTCACGGGCACGTATCGCGGTCCGGCGCACAACGATTGTAATTTAAGCTATCAATCTTCATACGTAATACCAGTGGTTTTTCATAATTTATCAGGCTACGATGCACATTTCATCATCAAAGAATTAGCAAACTCGTTCGAGGGACGAATAGATGTGTTGCCATTGACGAAAGAGAAGTATATCTCTTTCACAAAAACCGTTCATATCGAGGGACAGCCGGGTGAAGAGCGTAAACATGCAAAATTGTTGAAATTTCGCTTCATCGATTCGTTCAAGTTCTTGAACTCGAGTCTGGACAAGCTGTCGTCATACTTGGACGAAAGGAAATTACGCATCGTACGAGGTGAATTTGCACATCTTTCCCACGATGATTTCAAATTATTGACCAGAAAAGGTGTTTTCCCATACGATTATCTGACGTCGTACGACAAATTAAACGATACAAGTTTACCACCGCGCGAAGCATTTTACAATCGGTTGAATGGCAGCGAGATATCCGACGTCGATTACCTTCACGCGAATACGGTTTGGTCGCGTTTCGCCATACAAACGCTTGGACAGTACAGCGATTTGTACTTAAAATTGGATGTTCTGTTGTTGGCGGATGTTTTTGAAAATTTTCGCGATGACTGTCTCGAGAATTACAAGCTCGATCCGGTGCATTATTACACGCTCCCCGGTTTCGCGTGGGACGTGATGTTGAAAATGACAAAGATCGAATTGGAATTGTTGACAGACGTTGATATGCTTTTGTTCGTGGAGCGGGGAATACGCGGCGGATTGAGCCAGTGTTCTCACAGATATGCGCATGCCAACAACAAATATATGTCTATGCACGACTCGACCAAACCGTCCACCTACTTAATGTATTTCGATGTGAATAATCTGTACGGTTGGGCAATGTCGCAACCTCTGCCGTACAGAGACTTTCGATGGGTGGACGTGGACAATTTCGACGTCGAATCCATTCCGATCGATAGCCCCGTAGGATACATTTTGGAGGTGGATTTAGAGTATCCGCGCAAAATTCACGATGTTCATGCGGATCTTCCGTTTTGTCCAAGTCACGACTCAGCGACTGACTCGAATACGCAGAAAAAGTTGATGGCAACACTTCGCGATAAGGAACGATACGTTGTGCATTACCGGTACCTCCAACAAAGTTTAAAACATAATTTGAAATTGCGGAAAATACATAGAATTTTAGAATTTAGGCAGTCGCGATGGTTGCACGGCTATATCGACTTGAACACGAAATTACGTGCCAACGCCACCAATGATTTTTCCAAGAATTTATTCAAATTAATGAACAATGCCGTGTTTGGAAAGACTATGGAGAACGTTCGAAATCATACGATCGTGAAATTACTTTCTCGATGGAGCGGTAGACACGGTGTTGAACGATTGATAGCTAGACCAAATTTTCACAGCTGTACCGTGTTTTCCGAGAACTTTGTCGCGATTCAGCTGAAAAAGCTGCTCGTTAAATTTTTCAAACCAATCTACGTGGGCATGTCTATATTAGATATTTCGAAATTTCATTTGTACAGTTTTCATTACGAGTACATGCAGCCAAAATTCCAGCAAAATTGTAAGATTTTGTACACGGACACGGACAGCCTGATATACGAGATCGCTTGCGATGACGTGTACGATGCACTGCTGAAACGCGATATCCATAGATACGACACCAGTAATTATGCCGCGAACAACGTTTACGGTGTTCCCATCGCGAACAATAAACAGATCGGTTTGATGAAGGATGAGAACGGTGGTAAAATTATGATTGAGTTCGTAGGGCTTCGTTCGAAAATGTATGCGATTCGCGTGCACGGTGACCCGGATACTAAAAAGATCAAAGGTATCAGGACAAACGTTACCGCTCGAGATATAAGTTTCGAAGACTATGTCGAGTGTCTTCGTAATCATACGGAAAAGAGCGTTACCGGTAATCGCATAGTGTCCGTACGGCATCAGGTGTATTCGATGTCGGAAAAGAAATTGGCGTTGAGTCCGCACGACGATAAGCGATATATTTGTAGTAATTTGATCAATACTCTTCCTTGGGGGCATTACAACATCGATTAAGAAAAAACCGAGTCATCAAATTTATCCCCGTAAATGAAAAGGAAGTGGTAGGGAGATTATTGCAAGTCTGTAACTGTCGGGGGGAGGGGATTGCTGATCTTATCTGTAAAAGAAGTGGTAGGGAGAGATCCTATAAAACGACGTATTCCAACCGTCAAGCTTCAGATTGACCGCTAAAAACGTTGCAAGATGCAGTACAACCGTCATCCGTCCGCTGAATGTGAGCGTTCAAACGTCGAGGAGCCACACAAAAAGAGGAGGCTAAATAATATGTAAGTATAAAAACATGAAAACAATTGTGAAAAAAAAATTTTATTGAAAAACGTCTAATTTGGAAATCTGTTGCAGGGTTTCTCAACAGCAGTCCAGATCATCAATGATGCAACCGCCGAGGAGTTTGCGCAGCGCACGGGTCTTGAGCCGAAGATATTCCATAGCTGGCAATTATTTTAAATATTTTGAGATTGGTGTGCGCGTTGGCGATGGCATTTGCGTGGAACTGGCTATAGGAGATAACCGCGGTAACGAGATCACATTTTTCCTGGATGCATGGACAGAGTTGTTGCGCTCGAAGGAGTATATTTCCGATTTACTGTCATCATCTATTCAAAAACAGTGTCGAAAAATGAGCGATGATTTAACATTTCAAACAGTTAATCGTAATGGTATGAATTTAGTGAAATTATCGAATCAGTTCGTAGCTTTGTACATTACAGAAAAAACTATGTATAACTTGTATAACCTCGAATTCTGCGTGTACAACATGTATTCGTGGCTGAGTGATAATGTTCCCGCGGTGACTGCTAAATTCATGAATTTCGTCGGTGCTGTGAAGGATAGCGACGCGAATAATATCACGAAAACGATTGTCGAGAGCGAATCTTTCGATCAAAGTTCGCTGATCGATTGTGAACTGGCGGCTTCGTGCGTCGATATCATCGCGGCGTTCGCGCAAAACAGATAGGTTAAGAAATATATAATGTGTGTAAAAATTATTGGAGAAGGTCTTTTGTAACAATACATTATTTTAAAAATAAAAAAATTATTTAAGAATATCTCGTTGTATTTTATTTGATTGTAAAATTATTCTTTTGCAATTCCTATAGAAAAATTAATTATCACAATTTCTACATATAAAGTATAGTCGTTTTAGAGAAAAAATGAATTATCATATTATCATCCCTCAACCACATACTAATATGTCAACGTCTAAGGAGAGGGGTTCTCGTTTAGGCTGTTCATCGCGTACAAAATCATTCAGCAGAACTAAGGTTTCCACCCTGACTTATTGATGCGAATGTATTTCGATAGGCATTGATTCACCTTAAGCAGAAAAGATAACTCCTCTACAGTTGATGATTTTGCAATGCACATAAGAACCCCGACCAACCAATTTAGAATTTCTACCAGTAAACGGTACAATTTCTACCAGTAAACGGTACAATGTGGACGGTCTGGGTTCTTATGTGCATGGCAAAATCATCAACTGTAGAGGAGTTATCTTCTACTAGACGGTTGAGGACGGTATATATGCAAATCGTCGACGGATCATGTTCTAGCGAGAAAGGATAGGGACAACGTCGCTATCTTGTGACGAGGGTAGAAAGTTAGCCGACACACATTACTCGACTGCAAGAAGTTTATTTAAATGTTGTATTTTATCGCAAATTACATTTTCACAATTCCTATAGAATAAAAGAATACAATTAAAAGAAGAGAAAAATTAATTATCTTACATATAAAATACGAGTAGAAATACAATTAAAGTATATTCGTTTTAGATATCCATGAATTATGTGACGCATCCATTCCCAACCATTTTACGTATACCTTATTTCCTTTTCTGCGTAATATTTTTTCAACTAAGTATACGTCAGGATATTTTGCCGCGCGTATCTCGTGTTCGTAAAATCCTCCAGCGATAGGTTTGCCCTTCGAATCGGTCAAGAGGTACGTGACGGGATTCGTTCGTTTCACCGCGGTAATCTTGAATATTTCGGTTGACCAGTTTGGTGTGTATCCTTTGTCAAATAGGGTTTTGAACTTGCTGACGCGCACGTGATCATTAACCTTGAATTTGGCAGGACCAGCAATCTTCACATTGTTGTACACGGTGGACAGAAGGTGTCCGGCATTTTTACGGTTCACGTCGGCGGGTCGCATACGGATGGTACGATGTTTTCGATTATTGTAGTTCTCGGTCAACGTGGGAAGCGCATCGATCCAGCGATATTTTCCACTCAACGAGAAAAATTTCCACATGCTGTTCTTCAACGTACGATTGAAACGTTCCACGACCGATGCTTTCATAGGGCTAAACGTTGAATAATGGTTGATGTTACGTTTCTTCAGATATTCTTGGAACGTTGCATTGTAGAATTCTTTCCCCATGTCGGTCTGCAAGTTGTTCGGAGCTCTGCCGTCCTTCTCCAACGCTGACGCGAAAGCTTTACACACGTCGCTCGCATTTTTACTCTTCAAAGGAACCGTCCACGCGTATTTGCTAAATACATCGATTATTGTGAGAATATATCGATGCCCGCGATTGTTTCGCGCGTAGTTTTGAACTTCAACGATATCGGCTTGCCAAAGATCATCGAATCCTCGCACGATCACACGTCTACGCGGGTAAAAACGTCTCGCCGGAGCATGCAGCTCTTCCACCACGTTTTCTTTACTCATCCTCGCTGTTGCCTCCAGTAATTGAAGCGTCGCGCTCTCGCTCCTCGATACGTCGTATCTGCACGTATACTTATGTGAAACTCGTGAAATAGAACGAACTCGTGGTGATATATCCCTCCCTCATTTTTCCATACAAGTACAGGTACAGGTACAGGTACAGGTACAGGTACAGGTACAGGTACAGGTACAGGTACAGGTACAGATACAGGTACAGGTACAGGTACAGGTACAGGTACAGGTATAGCGGTTGCACAGTACGCAGTATGGCTGTTGTACAGTATGGCTGTTGTACAGTATGCAGTATGGTTGTTGTACATCTATCCATAGATTTCTCAAGATCGGGACGGTCATGAAAGCTTATTCCAAAGTTCTCCAGCCGATCGTCATCGACGATGTTGTTCATATCGCTTTTTTACCTTCTCCTTCTCGAGCATTTGCAACTCATCCGAATGATCGATTTTCGCGTCGATCTCATGGACACGTGAATCCATTGATCTCATATTTTTGCCTGCATCGTATCGAACGCCTTGTATCGTAGTCAGTATTTCAGACTTTATCATTTCTTTGACAGTTTTCAGTTTTTCATCCTGTTTAGCTAATATTTCAGACTTTATCGTCTCTTTAGCGGTTTTCAGTTCTTTGACCAGCGTTTTCATGATCTCGAACTCGAGCTTCGCGTTAAGCGTGTCCACGTATAGTTTGGTTGCTGCGTGATCGTTTGCCTCAGGATTCGCCACGTGCCCGATCCTCGTACCTTTCGCATCGTACAATTTAGCGTCATCGTTCAAACATATAGCGTTATCGCACACATAACTTTTCAAAACGTCAGGATAGAAAATTGAAGAAACATTTGGCTCGCTTTTGTTCGCTTCGCGAAGCACTCTACCAAATTTGTCGATAGACATTTTTTCGCTCGAGTTAGTCTTCTTCTTCTTCTTCTTCGATTATCGCCAACTCGTATCGTTTGCACAACCCTTTTACCTGCTTTTCTATCCACAGCATTCGTTGAAATATCTCATCTAGTTTTATCCTTAGACTTTGAAATCTCAACTTCCAGCTTTCACCGTCGTCGTCTTCTCCCGAGGATATCGTTTGATTCGTTTCGCAACAATTAAGACGAACACGCATTTTTATCGATCGACATTTCATTCATCACTGACTCGACGAACGCACGCGCTTTAATTTATAATTATACCGGCTTCGCGAAGTTCTTCGATTATCGACATTATTTCGTTGTCATGGTTGGAATGGCCGGCGTTCTTCGAAGCGGTTAACAATTTCAGACGATCGACAAGTTCGTTTGGATCGTCCCAATGCACGTAATCGATCGGATGGTCGGTCACACGCATAAAAGTTGGAAGTTCAATCCCTCTCCCACCTCGCGATGAAAACATCGGTCCTATAATTCTCCTATACTTGAATCCTTTGTTTCCCATTATCTGATTCCCGCGTCGATGTGCATGCGTAAGAGTGAGAATTCTTTTGTATGCGTTCTTATCATCCTCGGTGTACAGCTTCTCATCAGGTATTCTGTTGAATATCAATTCGTAAAGACCGCGAGTCCCATTGTACCGTGCCCCCTTAACGATGATATCATCGTTGCTGTCCACCTCGAACGTTGAATTTCCCAGCATCAGCTTATCATCTTTCAAACATACTCCGTACACGTTGTCAGAATTTTTCGTCGGTCCGGTAAAAAATTTTTCTAAATATTCACGCGCCAAAGGTCCAAGATTCTCGGTTAGACGTTGATTTTCTTCTTGATGAGTTTCAGGATTTTCAAAAATATTACGCATTGAAGATTCCAAAGATGGCGTGCGCGGTGATTCGAAGGTATCTTGTCGTGGTACCATACTCGTCGATTCGAAGGTATCTTGTCGTGGTACCATGGTCGTCGATTCGATCTCATCGTCATCATAGTTGTCATCATCATCGTCATCATCATCATCATCGTCAAGATATATTATTTTTTTCGAGGCGCGCGTTACATCGGCTGCGTCGTTCTTTTCCCTATTTCCATTCTTCTTTATTCTTCTTCTTTTTTTCATGGAGGACGATGGCGTTCCCCTAATATCCGAGAATCTTCTTTTTTTTCGTAGGAAGGACGACGGTGATGTTTCCTTGATATCTGATAACGCGTTGTCGTTCGGTTTGACAGCGGTTGTATTTTGAACTATCTGTTTCAACGGTTCGACGATTGGTTGTAAAGTCGTTCGCAAATTCGTCTCGGCCGTCAGTTTCCCAACTTTCAACGCTAAATACTTTTTACGTATGATATCGCTGGTCTTCGCTATTTCGTTCACAATTGAAGCTCGCAGCTTCTCCTTCTCTTGGGCTGACATATTGGTTATGCAAGAGATATTTTACAACCGCGATACAGCACCGACGACTCTTATCGAGCAACTGTATTCGCTACAGTACGACAAACTCGTTAAATCCACGTCTGTAACGACCACGATTCGCAGGGCTGTCTTTATCGATTACGAGAAATCCATACTTCGTTCGCCAGCAATTCGCACATAACGCGCTAAACGTCTCGAACGACATATCGGTATTTACATGATCCTGATGAACGTGACGTAAATTCATGGTATCCTGTTTGAACAGAATCAACAGATTGGCATTGTCACGAATTAAATGTTTAGGTATTCTCGCGTACGACTGACCCAGGTAGAAGCAATCGACGTGCGAATGTCTACCCATCGCGAAATACTCTCTCATGATATCCTGCTCGTCGCACGCCACGTCGTCGAAGATAAAAATCGAATCGGGCCGTGCCTCTGTGGGGGGGATTACGTCAGTGTTATCCGCGAACGCGAAGTATCCTACATCCTTCCCCACGGATGAGAATAGTTTGCTCAAGTATTGGTATTTTGGTTGACACAGAGATTTCGAATACACGTAGACATTGGCGAATCGTAGCCCGTTCGCGCTCTCCAACAGGCTAATCATAACGTTCGTTTTACCACATCCTGACGGGCCGCTTATGACGCATCGTACATTGCCTGGTAACAATGATCCATGTTTCCGCATCGTTTCGTCGCAATCGTCGAACGCGCGACTCGTTGGAACACGAATATCCAAAGATTGCCTCACAAAACGCATGTTCTGATTGATTCGATGAGGGGGTGGGTGGGGGGGTATTTATACGACAGCTCGAACACCATCGGTATCAGTCGCTCTAAAGGGTTCGTTTCTTTCCAAAGCGAGATAGAGCAGAAAAAGTAGCTTATGCGTGCGAAACATCGTTCACAACGGTGCCCCGGTTCGCATACGGGTAAGGGATTCTTAAACAGAGCTATAAACGCGTTGCCGGTCGAATTACATATACCCGGTAATCAATTCTGTGGTCCTGGTACGAAACTGACCGCTCGATTAGCTCGTGGGGATCGAGGAATCAATCCGTTGGATGCAGCCTGTCGCGAACACGATATAGCGTATTCACGGTACAAGGATCTTGGAAATCGTCACGCAGCCGACAGCGTTTTGGCAGATCGAGCGCTGCATCGAGTAACGTTTTCTGCCGCTGCTGCTGCCTGCTTTGTCGGCTATAGGAGCATTGACGGGTGGTGCCGCAGGAGTAGTCAAAGCCATTAACGCTGCGAAAGCTGCAAAGAAACAATTGCAAGAAGCGGAGCGACACAATCGTGCCATGGAGGGTCGTGGGGTATATCTCGCACCGTATAAGCATGGAAAAGGTTTGAAGAGGGGGAAAAAAAACAACGAAGAAAGACAACACGACGACAGATGTCGAATTGATGACCTTCTGTAAAGGATTACCATACTTTCGCGGAGTTTTTATGCGTGACGATTTGCCGCCGCATGCGTGGGTAAACGAGCGGGGTATAGTCAATCTAGACGATAGTCGTGGACCGGGAACGCACTGGGTCGCCTATATAAAACACGGCTCGCGCGTCAAATACTTTGATAGTTTTGGAAATCTTCGACCGCCGATCGAGTTGATTCGCTATTTCGGTGCGAACGCGACGATCTTATATAACCACGAACGTTTTCAAAACTACGACGAAAGCGTGTGTGTGCAATTGTGCGTGAAATTTCTCCGAGAAACTACGTTATAAATTCTCTGGAAAGAGTCTCTCTCTCTCTCTCTGCACGATGCATGCGAAAAAGTCAATTACGCTCACGTTGTCGGGGAGAAGCAGCATACTGTCGTCCAAGTACTTTCCACCCATAGATCTGGCCAATGGCGAATACGAGCTGGGATTGCTCGATTTACAAACTTATTACACGATACCGAACATCAGCGCCAACATCGGAAACAATCGATTCTACTTCGGTGAAAAAGACGAGGAGATCGTCATCCCCAACGGATCGTACGAATTGGAAGCGATTAACGCATACTTGAGGCGTGAAATACGCGCGCGGTATCCCCCAAAAAATGTTGGCGAGTCGTCCACCGTCTCCGATATCGAATATCCGCTGGTCCTACGAGCGAACAACAACACCATGAAAAGCGAAATTATAAGCAAGTATCAAATAAACTTTACAAAGCCTCGCAACGTGGGATCTATTCTGGGATTTTCCTTGAATCGTGTTTTGTCACCGAACGCGTGGCACACGTCGAACGCACCTGTGAATATCATCAACGTGAATATCGTACGAGTGGAATGGAACATAACCACTGGATCGTACGACAATGGCAAACTCGTTCACACGATACATGAGTTCGCGCCCCAGGTACCACCGGGGTATAAATTATCGGAAACGCCCGCACGAGTCATTTACCTTCCGATCGTTGCACGAGTAATTGACGATTTAACGATTCGCATAGTTGACCAATCCGGACGTTTGATTGATTTTCGAGGTGAAGAAATCACGGTGCGACTACACGTGCGAAGAAGCAATGCTAATTCATAACAATACGGCATTCCATACGTTGAACAACAGCAGCACATTGATTCGCAAGAAACTAACTGTGGAAAAAAACGTAAAGTCAGCGATACGTAAAAAATTAACCGTGGAAAACGCAAAGTATCTACGATCTTTGGGATTTATTGTTAGAAAGTGAGAGGAAAAATCATGTTCGACGACATTTTGAACATCTCTGAAGCGCCGATCTCCGACAATCGCATAACGAAGATTGAGCTGCACACGTACAATCCGTACGCCAACACGACGTTCGAAAACAGCGATGAAGTACGGATACCCATTCAACAACAAGACCTGTACACGCTCCCGTGTAAAAGCTTTCTATATGTTGAGGGAAAACTTAGTTTACCGGGAAAACTCGAATTACCGGCTGGAGCAGGAGAATCACGCATCGATACGGCGACTCTCGAGAACAATGCCGTTGCGTTTATGTTCGAGGAAATACGCTACGAATTGAATGGAGTGGAAATCGATCGGTCCAGAAATCCTGGTGCAACGACAACTCTGAAGAATTACGTGAGTCTATCCAGAACGAGAAGCGACGCGTTATCCAACGCTGGCTAGCTGTATGGTGATGATCGACAGAAGCAAACGGCGATGACCACGGCTGCGATAAATTTCAACTTTTGTGTGCCTATGAACGTTTTATTAGGCTTCTGCGAAGACTACAAACGCGTTGTGATAAATGCTCGACATGAATTGATTTTGATTCGCTCGCGTACCGACGCGAACGCATTGTTCAGTCCTTCCAACAACGCGAAACCTATTCTGGATCTGTACAAAATTCAATGGCGAATGCCACACGTTGCATTGGATGAACTACATAAGCTGTCCATGTTACGTATTTTGGACAGCGACAGACCGATTGGCATGAGTTTTCGATCGTGGGATCTGTTCGAATATCCTCTGCTACAGACTACTACGAAGCATACATGGGCGATAAAAACGACTCAGCAAATGGAAAAACCGCGATACGTTATATTCGCTTTGCAAACCAATCGAAAGAATAACTTAACGAAAACGGTCACGCGATTCGATCATTGCGCATTGTCAAATATTCGGCTTTACTTGAACTCGGAAACCTATCCGTACGATGATTTAAATATTGATTTCGAGAAAGGTAAATACGCATTGCTCTACGACATGTATGCAAAATTCCAAGAATCATACTATGGAAACGGCGAAGCGCTACTCGACGTCTCAGATTTCCTGCGATATGGTCCATTCGTCGTTCTCGATTGTTCCCGGCAAAACGATGCGTTAAAAAACGCTACGATTGACGTGCGAATCGAATTTGAATGTCGAACCGACGTCCCCCCATCGACAACAGCCTACTGCTTGATGATACACGACCGCATCGTGGAGTACAGTCCATTGACGAATATTGTTCGAAAAATTACTTAATATATACTTTATAAAATAAAAAATCATGTGAAAGATCTTTTTTTATTTAAAACAATCCTCCTCCTCCTCCTCCTCCTCCTCCTCATACACATTCTCACTTATCTTTCAAAAATGCATGTAAGATCATGCTCGAATTTCGCTTGTACATTGAGAGAGAGAGATTCACTTTTTCAGGGCGGCATAGAGTTTCCCTTATCTTTTCGACACGTGTAGGATTGTGCTCGAATATGCTTCACGGTTTTTATTATCTATATCGTTCGAGATGTAAGAGAAGCGTTTTATGAAACGCTACAGATTATGATCTGTAGTAGCAGCATCGTTTCGCTGCTGATATCGAGTTGTCAAGCCAAGACATGCAATCATGAGTTGAGATTTCACATGGACTGGGTTAGGGCTCGATTACCGCTGATTCAAAACATGCATTCGCGAGTTGAGATTTTCATTTATTCTTATCTACTGCAACGAATGTCTTTTCTAATCTTATGAGCGGAGATTTTGCTGCATCTTTTCCCACAGGGGATGCATATATAAGAATGGGTGTTGTCGTCCTAGATCAAAAATCTTTCCACATTGCACAAGTAAAGATGTCACACTATTTAATCATAAACAGTTTCCCCCCCACGAATAATCAGACACAAATGATGGTAAGTACAAAGAAATATTATAAGTAATATATATTATTTAATGTTAGATATTTTATATTATTTAATGTTAGATATTTTATATTATTTAATGTTAGATATTTTATATTATAATAATAATATTTTATATTATTAACAGATTTTTGATACAGAGGAGGAAATGGATGCATTTCTTCGGGGGTGGCGATTCGCCATGGAGAGATATTTTATAGAAGATGAAATATGGTACCCCCAAATCATAACGGCGGTGATGGTTACACATTTAAATACCGTGAGTAAAGCGAATGATTTTATATATTTATACATAATTAAAATTACTAATTAATAATTAAATATTTTTTTCAGACTCAGCAATAAGAAATTGTTTTTTTATTTTTTAAATAATTATAGTAATAATAATAATAATAATAATAATAATAATAATGTAGTTTTAATATATAATTTAGAATAAATATTTTTTATCATAATTATTATCATAATTATTGAAATTCCTGTCATCCTTTCAGACTCTCCAATTAAAAAATAATGTATTTTTATATTTTTATATTAAAATTATTAGAAAAAATATGTATTTTTATATTAATTAATGTATAATGTTTAATATGTAATTTTACAATAAATATTATTTTACCAGATTAAAATCTACCCATAATTATCGAAATTCCCCTAATCCTTTCTTGTACGCGTGCCGCACGGCCTTGTCCTTCCTGTTCCCCGGCATCAGCAGGCACTCCAAGTCAGCATAGATAACAAACGGCACCTGTTCTTTGTTCGCATAGTTCTTAAACCTCAGCGACTTATCTTCTTCTGTTCGAAAGAAGACTTTATATGTAGATTAATTTTTCTATTTTATTCGCATTCTTATAGGAATTGTAAAAAAGAAACTGTAATTTTACAATAAATATTATTTCTACCAGATTGAAATCTTCCACAATTATTTAAATTCCCCTCATCCTTTCCTTCGTACAGTACCCATCCTGCGAGCCACATTTTTTATGAAAAGGAATGAAGGGACTGCTCGGTACGTAAAATGTTGTTGTGAAAACACAATATTACACACGAAATATCACTCCATATGATGACCGTTATTGTCGGCGTTTACTTATGGTATAACTTCGTAAGACGACTGTGACGACGTCCTATTTATCCAAGGAAACTGTCCTTGATAAGAGGTATCATATTACAGATGACTCATCAATCATGACTCATCACACGTTCAAGGTTAACCAAAAGCTGCAGTTTTACACGTGCGAGATTGCTGTTGCTATGTGGTATCATATTACATAACCCCTCCCCCTACGAACACGTTCAAGGTTACCCAAACGGCTGCAGTTTTGCACGTGCGATGGGGTATCATATTACATACCTCCGAATACCACGATGGTGAGTCATGACGCATGACTCATCACACGTTCAAGGTTAACCAAAAAGCTGCAGTTTTACACGTGCGAGATTGCTGTTGCTATGGGGTATATTATTACATAACCCCTCCCCCTACGAACACGTTCAAGGTTACCCCCAAAAAGCTGACGCTGCAGTTTGATACCCCCCTCCCCCCTCCCCCTCAAAAATAAAGCTGACGTTCAAGGTTACCCCCAAAAAGCTGACGCTGCAGTTTGATACCCCCTCCCCCTCAAAAATATGCTCGTGCTATAAGGTAATTCCCCCCACCCCTCCCCCCGCAAAATTTGGTTCTGTTATAAGCTAATTCCCCCCCTCCCCCTCCCACACAAAGTCGCGCTATAAGGTAAACTGCCGGTAAGGTAGGAATCTGCCTACAATGATAACTACTATTTAGAACCCGCCTAGATATACTACTTCCAGTGTCCCGCAGCGGCGGCGCGGTCCCTCATCGGGGCAGGGAGGATGAGGGTCGGATGGTCCTCCGCCCGAGTAGAGGCACTGGCCACAAGGCCTCTCCAGTGCTTCCGTTGCCTGGCCATCGGCCATGTGCGGCAACGATGCACATCGGAGGTGGACCGCAGTGGCCAGTGCTACAAGTGTGGCGCTGAGGGCCATCGTGCCAAGGAGTGTTCGGCGAGGCCTAATTGTCCCATCTGTGCAGAGATGGGCAGGCCCGCCGGGCACAAGGTGGGGAGCAAATGTGGCTCCCCGCCGGCGAGGAAAGGTCGGAAGGCTGGTGACAAGGGAGTCACCGGCACTCCGGCGGAGGCGGGGACAAGTGGGGCTGGCACTGCCACGCACCCACCCTCCGCCCCTGCGTCTCCACCCACGGCGGAGGCGATGATGGAGGTGGACACTGCTCCATCTCCGGCTGACGAGGCGTCGGCGGTGCCGGGAACGTCGATGGCCCCATAATGCCACACACGTTCCCGGTTACACTGATCAACCTCAACCACTGCCGCCGGGCTCAGGATCTGCTCATCCAGGGCCTGGCGGAGTGGGAGGTTGCAGTGGCCGTAGTCACGGAGCCCTATAGGGTCCCCGACGCCCCGTCCCCTTGGGTAGGGGACCTGGGGGGCACCGTGGCAATATGGCGCAATCAGCGCCAGGAGTTTCCCCCCGGCACCGTGGTCGAACGGGGCCAGGGGATGGTAGCAATATCATGGGGAAGGTTTCTGGTAGTGGGTTGCTACATATCGCCCAATTGTAGCCTCGCTGAATACGGGGAATACTTGGACCGTTTGGGGGTGTTTCTTGCCCCCAGCATGAACGGTCCAGTCTTGGTCCTGGGGGACTTCAATGCGAAATCCACTAGTTGGGGAAACCCCAGGACCACCCCACGCGGCGAGGCGACAGAAGATTGGGCGGGGGGCTTGGGGCTCCGGTTGGTGAACCGGGGCTCCGTACCCACGTGCCTGCGGTGGAACGGTTGGTCCATTGTTGACTTGACATGGGCCTCCCCGACCGCCGCCGCACGTGTGTCCGCCTGGCGGGTGGCTGAGGAGAGGGAATCCCTCTCCGACCATCTCCATATCACAATGGAGGTGGAGGCCGCCCAGCCCGCGGGCACCCCCCAATCAGCAGTCCACCCAGCGCCCGTGAAATGGGCGCTGAAGAAACTGGACGGGGACGTCCTGAGGGCCGCTGCCCTTGCCTGCGTGTGGCCGGAGGCCACAGAGCGCGGCGCGGAAGAGGGGGTGGAGTGGTTCCGGGGCATCATGAAAAGCGTATGCGACGCTTCGATGCCCCGGATTAAGAACCACCCCCCGTTGAGGAAAGTGTACTGGTGGTCGGGCGAAATAGAGGATGCTAGAACGATTAGCATCCGGGCCCGACGCCAGTACGCCCGCGCGCGGCGACGTCGTCGAGATCCTGAAGAGGACGACGACGAAGCCGAGGCAAGGATGGCCTCCCTGTATGTTACTTACAGGGAGGCCCAAGTGGCCCTGCAGCGACTAATCGCTGCCGCCAAGGCCAAAGCCTGGGAAGAGCTCTTGGGCACTATTCAGAGTGACCCATGGGGGCGCCCTTACAAAATGGTGTTGGGCAAATTACGCCCATGGGCGCCCCCGTTGACGGAGCAGCTGGAACCGGAATTCCTGGGGCGGGTCGTGTCCACCCTCTTCCCCCCTACTGAGGGGGAGAGGGAGTACCCGCCCATTCCGTCCCAAGAGTGGGATGAGGGTCTCCGGATATCCGGCGCTGAGCTCTCCCAGGCGGTCCGGAGGATAAGGGAAGGGGGTGTTAAGGCCCCCGGACCAGATGGTATCCCCGGACGAGTATTGGTCGCGGCGCTCGACGTCCTCGCCCCGGCTCTGATCGGCGTACTGAACGCGTGTCTGAGCCGGGGAACCTTCCCCAGGGAATGGAAAGTCGCCAGGCTTGTTCTCCTCCAAAAGGCAGGCAAGCCCGCAGAGCTTCCCTCTGCGTACCGGCCGTTGTGTCTCCTCGACGAGGTGGCGAAAATCTATGAAAAGATTATCGCAGATCGCCTCGTCGAGCACCTGTCAACGAGTGGTCCCGATCTCAGCGATTGCCAGTTTGGGTTCCGCAGGGGGCGTTCTACGATCGATGCCATCGATCGACTCGCCTCCCTCCGGACCAGTGCAGTCGCTGCGGGCAGGGTGTTGTTGGCGGTATCGCTTGATATCACCAACGCGTTTAACACCATGCCCTGGGATGAGGTAGTGGGGGCGCTGGAGTATCACGGGGTGCCCCCTACCTCCGTGAGGTCATTCGGGACTATCTCCGGGACAGGCGGTTTGAGTACCGTGGCCGGTACGGTGTGATGCAGAGGGAGAACATGCACCGAGGAGTTCCGCAGGGGTCGGTTCTAGGACCGCTCCTGTGGAACATAACATACGACTCGGTGCTGCGGGCTACTCTCCCCCGCGACGCCAGTGTGATTTGCTATGCGGACGATACACTGGTGGTCGTGGAGGGGGAGACATGGAGGGGAACGATAGCCTTGGCGGCTGTAGTGGTGGACTCCGTGGTGGGTAGGATCGAGGGGTTGGGGCTCAAGATAGCCGCCGGTAAGACGGAGGCGATGTGGCTACACGCATTGCCTCCGAACCGGCGGCCGCCGCCCCAACTCGGGATCCAGGTAGGTGATGCCGTTGTCGAGGTCAGGCAGGAGATCAAGTATCTGGGCCTGACTCTCGACAGTCGCTGGCGCTTCGAGAAGCACTTCGGTCGGTTGGCCCCCCAGGCTCAAGCGGTGGCGGCCTCCTTAGGGAGACTGCTGCCCAATACTGGGGGGCCCGATGGACGGATCCGCCGCCTCTATACGGGGGTGGTGCATAGCAAGCTCCTATATGGGGCACCCGTGTGGTCCGACGCATTGTCGGTCAGCCGGCGCAGTAAAACACTCTGCAACAGAGTGCAGCGCCGGCTGGCCTTGCGGACCATACGGGGCTATCGCACCGTCTCCACCGAGGCGGCGTGCCTCCTCGCGGGTTTGATTCCCCTGCACCATCAGGCAAGGGAGCGGACGGCTTGGTATTTGGCCGTCCGCTCGTTGCGCAGGGGAGAAGCGGACCCGGACGAGGAGGACAGGATTGTAGAAGTGAAGCGCCAGGCCCGGCAGGAGTCGCTGGCCCTGTGGCGGTCGGAAACTCTGGCCGCCAATACGGGCCGGCCAATAGTCCGGGCCCTCCTGCCCATTCTGGAGGAATGGTGCGAGAGGCGAGTAAGGCTCACCTACAGATCCACCCAGGTGTTAACCGGCCATGGATGTTTCGGCCGGTACCTGGCGTGGATCAAGAGGGAACCCACCGAACGGTGCCACCACTGTCCGGAGGCTTTGGACACGGAGCGGCACACGCTGGAAGAGTGTCCAGCGTGGTCGGCGCCGCGCCGTGTCCTAAGAAGCGAGATTGGAGGCGACCTCTCGTTGTCGGCCGTGGTCGACCACATGATTGGCGACGAGAGGTCGCACAAGGCCGTGACCTCCTTCTGCGAGGAGGTGATGCAGCGGAAGGAGGTGGCAGAAAGGGAGAGGGAGGCCAACCCCCTCTCCGAGAGAAGGATTGCTCTGGCGCGGCGTCCTCGCCGAGCGGCTCGCCCCACGCTACGGGGCAGGCGACGGACCGAGGGAGGCGGGACTCGTTAAGTCCTTCCCGCCTCCCCCGAAGAGGCATCCCAGACGGGTTGTTCTTTTGTGCTGGGGGGGCTATTCCCGCCCCCTTTCCTCTGTCCCCCGGGGGACGTAAAGATCGTTGGGTCGGGGGAGGGGGTGGGAGTGGGGGAGGGGCGAACGCGGGCGGTGTGCCCGCCTTCGTCCCTCCTTGTCGCGCGCGGAGACTTCGTCCTTCGGCCGAGAGCCCTTTTAAGGGCTCCTCGAGCGAGGAACGGAGTCACCGGGGGTCGTTGGGCGGAGCGAGCTGGAGACTCGCGAAGCCCACCGAACGGCCCAGGGAAGGGGGGTGTAAGTGGGCAACCTGCTTACACCCTGATAGCGTAGGTATTGCTGGGGGGAGCTTCCCTCCCCCCCGGGACGAGGCCCCACACAGGGCCAAGGGCGAAGGGGGATGGCTGGTTGTGTTCTTTGGAGATCCCAGCCGCCCCCGGATAGCTTAGGGAAGGTTGTCGTGAGGTTTTTAGTGGGTAATTGTGAGCCCTTCTGGCCACGTAGCCCCACATAACCTCGTATCTCTCCCAGGGGGTACGGGGTATGCGTAAAAGCATTTCCCTCACGCAAAAAAAAAAAAAAGGGACTCGTTAAGTCCTTCCCGCCTCCCCCGAAGAGGCATCCCAGAGCGGTTGCTCTTTTATGGGGGGACTATTCCCGCCCCCTTTCCTTTGTCCCCCCGGGGGGACGTAAAGATCGTTGGGACGGTGGGAGGGGGTGGGTGTGGGGGAGGGGCGAACGCGGGCGGGGCGCGCACCTTCGTCCCTCCTTGTCGCGCGCGGAGACTACGTCCTTCGGCCGAGAGCGCTTTGAAGGGCTCCTCGAGCGAGGAACGGAGCCACCGGGGGTCGTTGGGCGGAGCGAGCTGGAGACTCGCGAAGCCCACCGAACGGCCCAGGGAAGGGGGGTGTAAGTGGGCAACCTGCTTACACCCTGATAGCGTAGGTATTGCTGGGGGGAGCTTCTCTCCCCCCGGGACGAGGCCCCACACAGGGCCAAGGGCGAAGGGGGATGGCTGGTTGTGTTCTTTGGAGATCCCAGCCGCCCCCGGATAGCTTAGGGAAGGTTGTCGTGAGGTTTTTAGTGGGTAATTGTGAGCCCTTCTGGCCACGTAGCCCCACATAACCTCGTATCTCTCCCAGGGGGTACGGGGTATGCGTAAAAGCATTTCCCTCACGCTAAACAAAAAAAAGGGCTCTTTACAAGGGCGTCCCTCATGGCGGCGTTCTCAGCCCTCTCTTATATATCATTTACGTTTCCAATATCTTTGATAATGTGATGTCCTCGGTCACTATATCTCAATTTGCAGATGATATTACCGTTTTTCACGAATTTATATCCACAAGCAGTGGCATAAATATTATACAAAATACTATTAAAGATATAAAATTGAATCTTTCAGTACTTGGTCTGGACTTAGCTCCCAGTAAAACTGTCCTTTTACACTTCAATAATAAGAAAATTCTTCCCGGTTCAGTAGAAATTAATATTGATGACGTGATTATAAAATCCAGTCCATCTGCTCGTTTTCTAGGTATTACATTCGACTTTAATATGTCCTATACTTCTCAAATTCAAAGGGTAATTAAGAGATGTACCAATTCCCTTAATTTGATTAAATTTATTCGTGGCACCTGGTGGGGCTCTGATCCTGCCACCCTAATTACTCTTTATAAAAGCTTTATTCGCTCCATTCTCGACTACGGCATCTTCATTTACTTTCCAAAGAGCCCAAACGTGTGTGACAAGCTTGAAAAGCTTCAATTCTCTGCCATTAGGTTAGCTTTAGGTTATCGCAGAAGTACTCCTACTAACATACTATTGGCTGAATCTGGGTTGGTCTTTCTGAAAGATAGAGCTACCTATTTATGTCAAAGTTTTCTTGCCAAAGTTGCATCTAACAAAAGCTCTTTTTGTCTCCAAGCCATGCATAGTTATTGTGATGTAGTCAGGGCTAAAAATATAAATGTTAGTTCTAATTGTATTTTACTATCCAATGCTTTGTCCGTTTCTGAATCGCTTAACATAATAGACTCAAACACTCACTTCAATGTCTTTTGCCACGACTTTTCAACTGCATTTACTTCGGTTCCCGTTAATTATCAATTTGGTATAGATCTCAAAGGTTCTTGTGACCCCTCTCAGAAAGTTAGCAATCTCCTAAAAGATTATTCTGCTTATTCCATTTATACGGATCGCAGTAAGGTTTCAAACGCTGGCTGTGTGGGTGGTTCTGTCTTTTGTCCGGATCTTAATGTTTGCATCAACTTTAGCATTAATAAAAATGCGTCAGTTTTTACTGCTGAATGCGCTGCTTTAAGCAGAGCACTAGATATTGTTCTTGAAAATGAACCGCACAATTACTGCATTTTCTCGGATTCCATGAATGCTCTTCAAAGTCTTGAATCTGTAAGAGTTGTCGCAAGGGCTAATTCATATATTCTGGACATCAAGAGAAAGTACAATCAATTTAATGGGATTAATACAAGTAAATACTTTATAAAATTCATCTGGGTTCCGGCCCATTCTGGTGTCTGGGGTAATGAGGTAGCTGACAGTCTGGCCAAAAGTGTCACTACTTTCCTTTCTACAAACATATTGAGAGTTCCCTATAGTGATCTGTACGAATCTTTTATGAAAAACACCTTCATCAATACTTCATTGTTAATTAGAAAACAAGGGTTGTATAAAGGCAAATATTATTTTGCGCATTACTTTAAGAATAATCGTATTCCTTGGTTCAAAGGCAAAAATTTATCTCGTCAATTCACAGTTTCCATAAATCGATGCAGAGCGAATCACTATCATTTAGCTAGCTCTCTTGCCCGTATTGACATCATTGACAAGCCTAAGTGTGTGTGTAACTCTGAGAGTGAAACTCTCAACCATGTTGTTTGGCAGTGTGAATTATACAACACCCAAAGATCTTTACTTTTAGGAAAGCTCCATAAACTGGCATTTCAATTGCCCTTAGATGTCTCTATGTTCCTGTCTGGCCCTAATATCGGGGCTTGCCACCATATTGTGTCCTTTCTAAATAGTTGTAATTTGCGTGTGTAGGTGTCATCCAAAAGGGAAAAACATAATGTTAATTTGTTCACCTATATGTTTATATTGAAAATACCTCTCGATATGTATACATATAATATTCTGTTTGTATATCATTACCTAACGTTGTAATAAATCTTGTATAAGATTAAAAAAAAAACAATAACCAGTTAGTTTGAATTTGAATTTATGTTGCTTTACTTCTGCTTTTTACTACTATTATTATTAGTTTTCGTCTCTAACCTCGAGATTCGGTCAAATCCTTTCTCATTAACTCAGCATGTGATTTATTGTTCATACAGTTGCACATTTATTGTTCTTAATTTATTGCTAATTATATATTGACCGTACAATATTAACTTATGTCCTATGTACATACATTTCAAATAAACTTGACTTCGACTAACGATCGGTTCGGCGCGTCGTCATCCCCGCTCCGCTCTCCGTTCCCCGCGAGCTCATCGGGTGGATCGAGCAGCTCGTGGCCTGTGGGTGGGGGGGGGGGACGAACGCGTTGGATCGACGAGGCCAGCTGATCGTTAAGATCGTCTATTAACATCAAACGATATTCGATTTCGCTTTACTCGACCTTCCGAAGTATTTCGTAATCGTCTCGTCGATCCATAGCAGTTTCGTTATTTTATACATTTACATTAGAGTCTCGAAAACAATTCTATTTTAGAATTAGTCGCGATTCTAAAACAATGTGCTATTTATCTATTTACATATACTTACTTTTTCTCTTCGTACGTGATTTGCTTAGATTTTATGGTGTTTTTGTCGCTACTTCATTTGATGTTAATAATGAATTTTGAATTTTGTATTGGCTACTCTATATGTGCTTTTTTCTTTTATTTTACCTGTCTCCATACTGATTTTCGTTGACTCTCTGGAACCTTTCTGCTTTCTTACATTTGGAGGGATTGTAAATTGAGGTGTGTTTGTATTACAGAAAAGAAACATTTGTGACACATTTTGAAATTTGTTTTATTTTTTATGTGAAAAACTTATTTTTATTCCCCCCCCCCAAGATGCGCAACTTAAACTCCTTTCCTAATCCCCTCCTTCCTAAACCCCTTATATAATTCATATCCCTCTGTGGGATATTTGGGGATAATTCGGGAAGATCCAATTCTATTACTGCTATTATATCTACATATCCCAATTCTTTGTTGCTTAAATACATGGTGACTCTAATTTCTTCCTCAAGTCTTCTACCCTCAATCACTTTATACTTCTGCTGTGGATTTCCAGCATTTATTATTGCAACTAGTTCAAGGGTATTTGATAAAGATTCCATATCATTGGCCGTGAGAAGGAATCCTCCACCTTTTGGCCCCCATCTACCATAGTTAAGTGGTTTATTTTTCAAGACTCTGTATCTTAAAAAGTGCACTCACATTTTATTTATCTCTTCCCTTGACATTTCTTTCCCTGGTGCCGGGAAACTCTCCTTCACTATAGCATTCTTTCTCCCTTTTTCCTCCATATTCCTCGCTCTTTTAGGGATTGTCCTCGGCTCTCTTATGCCTACTCCCCTATTGGAGCCGGGCTCCCTGCCCGTACCAGGTTCCCTATTTGTTCCAGGCTCCGGGCTCATATCCGGTTCTTTAATGCGGCCGGGTTCCTGACTGGGGCCAAGTTCCTTGCTTGTTCCAGGTTCCCTGCTTACTCCTGGTTCCTTGTTTGTTCCTGGTTCTTTGTTTGTTTTTGGTTCCTCGCTCGTACCAGGTTCTTTTCTTGATCTACTTTCCTTTGGATCCTTTTTATTATTTTTATGGGCCACTATTGTTACGTCTTTACTTAGTGCCTTTGCTAAACGATCCATATTGTTTCTGTAACATTTAAACTAAGATTAATAAAGGTACATTATGTTTGAGGGATGGGGGTGGATTTGGGAATTATTGGTAATCGGCGTTGAACTAATAAATATTTTTGTTCGGTTGAATGGTCTCTCTTTCTTCCTCCTTCTTCATCACTTGCTTTGTTACTTGATTGTTTCCAACTTTTTATTGCTACTGTTACGTCCTTGTTGGGACGTTTTTAGATAAATTAAAGAGTTAAAGATTTTAATAGGAGATATAACGCAGTTTTGAACCTACCTGCATTCACCGGCTTCGGTTCGGGTAATTGAGGGTACTTTTATATGAAAATGGCTTTACATAAGGATGTGGAACGAAGAAATCGACGTTGGGTGTTTTAATGATTTTAAAGATTGATTTTAAATGTAACAATTGAACAAAATATATTTTATAAATGAACAAATTCAGAAATACATAGAATTGGTTAATATCTTATTATAAATTGTTCGCATTTACCGTTTAGTTGATTCGCTTTTACAAAATTTTCGGTCGCTGTGCTGTGGATAATGATGGATGATATTCCTTTGGATCGCTATGGTATTGATGATGATGATGTTGACGACAATGAAGATAATAATTTATAATCCGGCGGGTGTACACGCCTTTTCTCTTAACACTTAAAACTTCACTTGAATTTAATTTATGCAAAAATTTTATGAATGATACGGTGAAACTGCTACTGAGAAACTTCGATTTTTGACTGTCGAGAGAGAGTAGTACTTAGCGTTTTGATTTTGATTGTCGACTGCCTGCTCCTAACGAGGAGGCTCCCTTTATAGATTTGTTAATCCATTGTTCTTCGCTTAATCTTCTTATGGTGGATGCATGCTCATCAATTTCTTTGTAATCATTTTTCTTCTTAATCCATCGTCTATCTCTTGACCGGACGCTTGATATTCGATTCATTTGCACCGGTCTATTGTTCATCAATCTTTTATCAATTTTTTTATATTCTTCGATAACGAATAAATCTCAACTTTTAGTTAATCGCTCGCATATTATGTTTCGAATTATTTCATTTGTTAACAATCCTATGTAGTTCGCTGCAAAATATATCTTATAAACTTTTCTTAATTCGATCGCTCGCAGTACGGTATAAAATATAATAATTCAATATTCAATATAATATTTGATATAATAATTGGTTACAATTCTCGCACAAAATTAATAAAACAAATAAGAAAAGAAATATAAGATTAAGTTTATTAATTATTATTTATGATAGGACCACCGGACGTGACACTACTGTTTTATTTCTTTTGGTTTCTCCTGGTGAGTTCCCTTTTTTCTATTTCCTTTTTTTGTTCTTTACCATATGACATTCCTTTGCTTTCCACTCATGGTTTAAATGTTTGTTTTCTACCTATTAAAACGTACGACATTTTGGTCGTGCGAGCTAAGCCCTTGCCACCTAACCCTAACTAATTCTGATTGCATGATTTTTGTATTACTAGTTCAAATTCTGTATGAACGCTATATAGAATGCAAAAATTATGCGATCAGAATTAGTTAGGGTTAGGAAGTGGGGGAGGGTGGAGAGGGCCGGCCGTCACGCCGTGCCGGCCCGACCACGCATGCGAAATTCTAGAAGGAGTCTTTCAAAATTGAAAGCTCACCCTATATAGAATGACTGTTCTGATCCGAAAATGAACAGATGCTGCCCCAGAACAGGCTTACGGTGCCACGGAGCATGCAAGAATATGTAAAATTCAATACTGTATTTGCAATAGTTTTCCGCAAATATCTCGAAAACTAAGAGCGAGCGCCGAGTAGTTGCAATGATAAAAGTTGTTCAGAATGTTGTCCTGGATAAGATATGTCAACGTAAAGGTCATCGGAGCTGCCTCCCCCAAACGTAAGGTTTACCAACGTCCCGACATTTGTCCTCTGTCTCAGGGGAAAACCACCTAAAAACCCTGAGCAGGACACCGATAGGAAGAATTTTAATCCTTTAATGAGGCTACTCCGTCCAATCCTCGCCATTCCTCTTGACTCTTGTGCCTCGAGTACTTCTTTCTTGATGTCTTCCCGGGTACCAGAACAAAGTTATCCTCGTCTTCTTGCGATGAAGCGTCCTCTTCTTTGGCGAAAAGTGTCGAAGTTTCCTTCCTTGTTACATATTTCTTCTCGCGACTCTCTCTCTTCAAGGCGATGACAATATTTACACTGCGAAACTTCGCATGGTCTTCTTGACAGACTTTCTGCGTTTATATGCAACTTTCCTTCCCGATGTTTAATTTCAAAATCGTACTGTTGCAGCCTTTCTATCCAACGAGCCGTTTGCCCTTCTGGATTCTCGAACGACAGTAACCACCTTAGCGCAGCATGGTCAGTCCTCACTAAAAATTTTCGACCATACAGATAGTGGTGGAAATGTTCAATGGACTTGATTATTGCCAAAAGTTCTCTTCTAGTCACGCAGTAGTTCCTCTCAGCTTTTCCCAGCATTTTTGAGAACTACGCAATAACTTTCTCCTCTTGACCTTGAACTAAAATAAAATCTGCATCTACCAAAGGGAACACTTCCTGGCATCCTTCTGACCATCCAAAGGTAACTTTATCTTCTGTTAGGCGATGTAGTGGCCTAGCGATGGCAGAAAAATCCTTGACGAACTTGCTATAGTACGTACAAAGCCCAAGAAATCTTCTTAGCCCTGTTTTGTTCCTCGGGACCGGCCATTCCTGGATTGCCTTTATCTCAGGATCCGTTTTTATTCCGCGTTCGGAAACGATATGTCCAAGATAACACATCTCTTTGTGAAAGAAACTGCATTTCTTCGGGTTCATTAATAATTTGGCTTGGCGCAGACGGACGAAAACAGTCTTTAAATTTTCCATGTTTTCTTCGAAACTTCTCCCGTAGACAATTATGTCGTCCAGATATACTAAGCAGATTTTTCCACAGAGACCTTTCAAAACCGTATCCATAAGATGTTCAAACGTGGCTGGGGCATTGCACAGTCCGAAAGGCATCATTCGAAATTGCCAGAGTCCCTCCCCCACGTAGAAAGCGGTCTTCTCGCGGTCTCTTCATCGACCTTAATCTACCAATATCCACTTTGTAAATCTATCGTCGAGAACCAGAATGATTCAGCTAAAGCATCTAACGTATCCTCAATTCTCGGCAACAGATATGAATCCTTTTTTGTAACATTGTTCAACCGTCGATAGTCCACGCAAAATTTCGTGCTGCCATCCTTCTTCTTTACGAGAACGATAGGAGAGGACCATGGACTTTTTGATTCTTCAATTACTCTCTGTCTTCTCATTTTCGCGAGCAATTCTTCAACTTCCGCTCGTCGATAAAACGGGAGACGTCGCGGTGCTTGTTTGATTGGTATACAATCTCCCGTATCGATCCTATGTTGGACATCACAGTTTCCAACATGTTCAGAATTTTCCGCGAACACATCCTGAAACTCGCATGTTATTTCTGCAAATGCTACTTTCCGTGGCGGGGAATAAGGCCGCGCTGCATCGCTGGAACAGGTCTTCTAAATGCTTTGGCACAGGTGAGACTGTAACCTCCTCTTGATCTTACGCTTCCAAAGTCTCCTTTTCCGCTACCGGAGTTTCCTCATCCCTTTTTGCAAATAAGGTCGTTCCACCTTGTGACGTGGAAAAATAACCACGTCCCGATTCCGTATTAGAAGGAAAACCTTACAGTAAAATCGCGAGGACCGGACCACCCTCTAGCAGAATAATTAATTAATCGCTAGCCATAAGCGCTCTCTCTGGGACGTCGTAAGAACTAAGTTCCGATACGTCGTGTCGATTGGCGCGACGGAAAGATTACAGGGACGTAGCGCGGGCTCAAGAAGCCCCGACGTAACACTCGCCGGAAAAAGGAGATTCCAAGCTGCCGTCTCAAAAGCCCACTCGGAACGCCGGACCATGATAACAACCTCTGCAGAGGAATTGGGAAACGAACCTCGAGCTCAGGCTAAACAACCTGGAGGCGCCGAGGAGGGACTAAGGGACCACTAAGAGAACAATGAAGAATCGTCACGTCGACGTCTCGTCCCGCAATATTATCGGTCCCTGCAGGAGCGGCTCGAGCGGTTCTGGAATGTCTTACGACATTCCCGGTGGAAGCGCGTCCGCCGTTAAGGAAATCGGAAAATCGGCAAGGTCCGGAGCCCTTCCTGTCGAGTGCCGGCCCTCCGCGCGTACGACACCGCGAGCGATAGTGTTTGGTGTGCGAGAAATCGATCGAGTAGGGGACGCCTTACTTCCGCATCCTCGAGCCACCGAAATTTCGCGTCACTGCTGCGTAGGCCTTCCTAACGATAAGTTGTATTGCTGCCGCTATTTTGTAATCGCGTGTGCGTCACCCAGTATAGCGTATAAGCTGCTGTACAACTGCGCCGAGAATTGCTGCCGTTGGTAAGTGCCCGCCGGATTCCGTTTAAATGAATTTATATTGATTTGCGATCTTTTCAAGTGGCTCGAGCGGCGTTCGTGATTTTGTGTCGGTTTCCACGTGGGTCTTCCTTTTGATGACAACGTGTTTCGCGTGCCGTGAATCGGCTGCCCCTTTCGTGTTCCTTTGGCGAGTTCCCAGTGAGAGCGCTTAGCTAGAGTAACTTGTGCGAAATACGCGTTCGCGAAGTGTTCGTTTAGCGAAAGTGCCGCGCACAGTCATATTGTTAATTTTGGTCAATTCCATCGAGACCCCGCGCCGTCCTAACATCTCGGATCGCTGCCGACGCGGGCAATATTATTTAATCCGAGATACGCGTTTAACATCGAGAATCTGTACGCTTCCGTTCCTCGCGGATTGTTACGGACGTGCAATTGTTTCGCCGAAAGGGAGAGGGAGGCCGACCGCCTCTCCGAGAGAAGAATTGCTCCGGCGAGGCGTCCCCGCCGAGCGGCCCGCCTCACGCTACGGGGCAGGCGACGGACCGGGGGAGGCGGGATTCGTTAAGTCCTTCCCGCCTCCCCCGAAGAGGCATTACAGACGGGTTGCTCTTTTATGGGGGGACTATTCCCGCCCCCTTTCCTCTCCCCCCGGGGGGACGTAAAGATCGTAGGGTCGGAGGGAGAGGGTGGGAGTGGGGGAGGGTCGAATGTGGGCGGGGTGCCCGCCTTCGTCCCTCCTTGTCGTGCGCGGAGACTTCGTCCCTCGGCAGAGGGCCCTTTTAAGGGCTCCTCGAGCGAGGAACGGAGTCACCGGGGGTTGTTGGGCGGAGCGAACTGGAGACTCGCGAAGCCCACCGAACGGCCCATTGAAGGGGGGTGTAAGTGGGTAACCTGCTTGCGCCCTGATAGATTAGGTATTGCTGGGGGGAGCTTCTCTCCCCCCCGGGACGGGGCCCCATAGAGGCCAAGGGCGAGGGGGTGGCTGGTCGTGTTCCTTTGGAGATCCCAGCTGCCCCCGAATAACTTGGGGTACGTTGTCGTGAGGTTTTTTAGTGCGGTACTGTGAGCCCTTCTCGCTCTCGTAAGTCCCACATACCCCCATATCCCTCCCAGGGGGCATGGGAAGTCCATAATAGGATTCTTTCTCACGCTAAAAAAAGGATCTCGAAGCGTCCTTCCAGGGCAGCTTCCCTCGCACCTCGAGCGGCCCTGTTTGTTGCTTCTTTCTCTTCAAACCGAGTCCACTTCTGTTCCCATCTCCGTTTCGGGATGTTCTGCTGCTCTTGAAACTGCCCCGAAATGTTCCTCTGGAGGCCTTCAGTCAGCGTCTGCAACATCATCGCATCTGCTCCCGAAGTGGATGTCGTTGCGGTGCTATCAGGGGGTGTCGACTCCCATATAAAAATGTGGAAACTAATTTAGTTATAGTACAGTACCCTAAGGTATAATGGCAGCACTGTAGAGACCAAAGAGTAGGAATACAAGCAGTGTGTGTTCACACGCACACCTAACTCACACATAATCAACCTTGCATATATTATTCACTCGGCGAGAGTTGACACGAGAAACTCGTAGGTACCACGTGGTGCTCCCTCTACGCGCTACACGTCTTCCGCGATTGGTCGAATCGTTCAACGAAGACAGCAAACGAGCGTATTGAGTGTGATTGCAACAGACCGATGTCGCGTGGGGACGCGACGCTGAGCTCAGAACATTGGCGTAACTCTATTGTGCGTGCACTGATAACAGGACCATGGAAACCTATTTTCCTTGCACGCACAGCAGGGACTCATCAACCCACGCTCGAAATTAATGACTTTTGCCTACGGCTCCGGCAGCCTAAGGAGACCGGGCTGTCCATGTAAACGGCTTAAATTTCCGTTCATCTTTCGAATTGTATTACACAAAAATTAATACGCTAATCCTTTTGAATTTTTGAAGTTACTTTATTTAACATAATGACAAGTAAAAAACAACGATTGCTGTATTATTTTTTGTGTAAAAAACTAAAAATTAACGAAAATTTAACCGTTTACACCAAAATTTCACCAAGTGTAAGGCTTTATAAAATATAATTTATTTAAGGAGAATTACATCATGTCATGAAATATTAAAGTTTTACATCGTTCCAGAAAAATGAATTTACATTTCCTTTTAAAAATTTGTTTATCTTATATAGCATTATATTCGACAAAATTAATTAACAATAAAAAATAACGAAAAATATAATAACAATAAAAAATAATCACGAAAAAATAACAATAAAAAATAATTAACGAAAAATATAATAGCAATAAAAAATTAATAACAATGAATATGTATTTGGTATTTTCAATTCCAATCTTCTTCTATAAAATGTATGTTTTCCATAAATGTTTCGATCAGACCATCTTTCTCCCAATATTTTTCTTCAATATCGTCAACATGTTTGCTATATTTCTCCCGCAAGGACGGCGTAATTGCCGCTATTGCCTCGCATGTCAATTTTTCCATTTTGGTATACGATAATGTTCCAACATTCTTGCTTCTTATAATTTTTTAAATTTCTGCCCAAGCCAACTCTATCGGGTTTAACTCGAACATGTATGGTGGCAGTCTTAGCACATGAAACCCGTGCGATTTTAATAATTCGTCTACTTTGTATAATTTTTCTTTTGGTTTATGCTCATTTATTAATTGCATTAATTGAAATTTTCGGATGGTATTTTTATATTGTATATTGTTCGTTTTCAGCCACTCCATCATTACTGTTTTGCTTGAAGATTTTGTGGGTATCTTGCAAATTTGTACCGTATTGTAGGATACATTGTCCATCACCACGACACTATTTGTTGGAAGATTGGGAATTAATTTTTCCCGTATCCATTTTTCAAAATTTAGTGCGTTCATCTGTCCATGGTAATCTCCAGTTGTTGTTCTCGATTTAAAAATCAATCAGGCGTCGGCAATAAATCCGTTTTTTCCACCGGCATTAACAACAATTAATCGATGGGAAGGACTGTTATTATGTAATACTCCCATTTCTTCTTCACTTTGCCAACACTTTCCAAAACACAAGGTATTGTTCACCCATGTCTCGTCAATATACAGGGTGTCCCAAAATTCTTCCGACACCCGAAAATGGGAGGTTCCTTGGGTCATTTGAAGCAACATTTTCATTTACAAAAATGGCATCCGCAGCTTTGTTTAGGAGTTATTAACGAAAAACACGGACCAATCAGAGCGCAACCTAGACGCGAGTTAGCACAGTCGGCCCGACGCGCCAACTGTCAATTGGCCGAACGTGTCATCGCATGTCTAGATCGCGCTCTGATTGGTCCGTGTTTTTCGTTAATAACTCCTAAACAAAGCCGCGGACGCCATTTTTGTAAAGGAAAATGTCCCTTCAAATGACCCAAGGAACCTCCCATTTTCGGGTGTCGGAAGAATTTTGGGACACCCTGTATACTACATTTTTTCCTTCTTCTCTGTGGTTTTTTATAGCTTGCAAATACATCCCTCGCCACGTCACTATATTTGGCTTTTCGGATAAAACGCGTCGGACGTTGTTGCACTTGCTCCAGCAGAACCCCATGCAACTTAGCAAATCACGCAATGTCGTCAGTTGCCAGGGAAAATCTATTTTCTCACGAATCGCTGCTAATATTTTTGTTGCGGTGGGCACAACGTTCTTCACGGTGTAAAAATCGTGGATGACATTCCTTATTATTTCCTTGTCTCCCTCTGATATTTCAAATTTCATGCTGGGACGAAATCGTTTTTTTCCAGGGAATTGCAGCGGTTCTTCACCAGAATCTGAACTTTCTTGACGGATTCTGTACACTGTCCGTGTTGATACGCCCGTATAATCAGCAGCCCGCTGAGTCGGCTGCAATAAAGGCACAAGAACACTATTTTTTTCAAATTCTTCATCGCACTTATTAACTTCCCAATTCATAGGGAAGTTACTGTAATTACCCCGAAAATCGAAAATCGATTTTTTAGCAGATCTTCACGTATCATGGTTATTGAAGTCATTTTAGACTATTTTTATCAAATTGTTAGTGTGTGTGTGTGTGTGTGTGTGTGCGCGCGTGCGTATGGCCGTTTTTGTGTTATCAAATTTTTCGTTAACGTTTTCTGAAAAAGTAACAATGCGATCAGAATGATGAATGATGCAATCGATGTGCCCCGTCGTAACTTAGAGCTGATTAGATTTTGGTCCATATTGGTCAAGTAGTTGTTTAGATTTTTTAGTTTTTTTAGTTTTTTCGAAAGAAGTTCATTCAAGAATGCAATTTATACGAGAGGATGGAAATTTTCCACCGAATAAACAAACGTAATTATATATATTTCATTTTTATATAAAACAAATTTTTTTTTAATTTAAAAAAAAATTTTAATTTAAAAAAAATTTTTTTTTAAATTATGCAACTAATGCTAATGTTACCGCTTACAACTAACGAATCGGGAAGTTCTTTGTGTGGCTCGTGGAGAGTCACACACAAAATAAATAAAAAAACCATTAAGGGCGCGCCTAATGTATAGTAGTGACGCCTATGGCATAAAGGTGAACTACCGGAGGTAAAGTGGCGCCTCTATTGGCCGAGAGGTGAACTACAGGATGTAAAGTGGCGCCTCTATTGGCCGAGAGGTGAACTACAGGAGGTAAAGTGGCGCGTCTATTGGCATATAAGTGAACAACGAACGAAGTAGAAGAAGGATAGAGAGATCCTCGTCTCTCCTGTTCGGCTGTGACGGAGAGGGAGATATGTCATGCGCTCGCAGGAGAGACAAAGACGGAGATTGCAATAGGATTTGGAAATCGGTTCGCACGTTCAGGAAAGGAGTTCGCGTTGGGGGCGTAGGGAAAAGAATATGTACAACATAAAAATAATTTCTACATATTAGTTTATAAATATATATCTTAATCTTTATTTATTATAAAATTAAAAATAATTTTTAAAAATAACAATTTTGTTGCCACTGCCACGGCCACGGCCCCGTCCACGGCCTCGCCCACGGCCTCGTCCACGGCCGCGCTGTTGTTGCTGCTGCTGTTGTTGCTGTTGCTGCTGCTGCTGCAGACGCAGCAACTCCCACCGTGCCTGGTACAGGCGGTGGCGACGCCGCTGGTTCCGCAGCCGTCTCCGCTCATTCTGAAAATGCCATAAAACCATAAAATATTACTGTTGTACATATCAAAAGTAAATGTTGAGACATCATTTTTTTTAAATAACTTAAACTGTTTGCAGAGCCCGCACGAGGCAGGTTCAGCGCGTTCGCCGGAACCCGGCCTCGCGTTTTGAAAGGTCTCGCGGTCTATAAAAACTCATCAGACATTTTGCAGGACCCCCTGTATAGTAGACTGAATATTCGGGTGTGTGTGGAAAATACAATCGCAAAATAATAGTAAATCCTTATTGTAAAATTTATGTATGGGATATGACTGTGTATTCTGGCCCTGCAAAGTGTTTGAACCTGGCCCCGCAAAAGGTCACGTCGGCCCTGACTGTTCGTTACACAAGTAAGATGTCTCAACAAAAAATTTGAATTGTTTTTTACTTACATTATGTTGCGGCGGCGGAACACCCGCTCCCGGCGACACACCCGCTCTCGGCGGCACACCCGCTCCCGGCGGCGCACCAGCTTCGTTAGACATAAGGAGCTGCTGCGGTGGTGGTGGCGGCGGTGGCGGCGGTGGCGGTGGCGACGGTGGCTGCGGCGGCGGCGGTTCCATCCTCATGGGAATGGGAATTCCCATCCCCATGGGCATTCCCATGTGGACATACATCACTCTTCTGTCGATTATCATCGAAGGAACTGCAAATAATACAAACAATATCCAATGATTTCTATTGGTCTTGTACTTTTTTTTGTACAAAATGTAAAAAGAAACAAAACTTACCGTTTGGAATGTCGTTCTGTATTTCACTCGTTTGATACTTGTTTCTTACGGCTCACGCACTCAGTGATGCCAGACTGAGGAACTTCCCGCTCCGGCTAGGCCCCCCACTCTTACTTATACTAGTTCTACTGCGCACGCGCCACACACGAACGTACCTCTACTCTGCCTGTGTGAGACTCACAAGAGGCTGAGAAGTAAGAGTGGGGGGCCCAGCCGGAGGGGCAAGTTCCTCCAGGTTCCTCCGTCTGGCATCACTGCAGGAACTGTTCGAGTCACCTCCCCCGTTGAGGGCCTTTCACCACTAATAATTCTACAAAAATACCATTGATTTTTGTATAGTTTGAAATAAAAAAGAATTAATCAAATAAATGAAATAGACCTACGAGAACGCTTTAAAAAGACGATAGCTTTTTCTAATATTGTCCAGTACCTTTTTATGTGAACATATTCTGAAAATGTAACAAATACGTTTCGTAGATTGATGTCAATTGACATATTCTGATAATTTCCTCAAAGTCGGTCAACGTTGCAATCAACTAATAAAGTTTAAAGATAGTAAAAATTGCAGATGTCTTCTCGAAATAGTAGGATATATACGCGGGTTCTAGCACACCACTTATCATTGTGGGCAGATTCCTGCCTTACCGGCATTTTACCTTATAGCGCGAGCATATTTTTGCGGGGTGAGGGGGATTAGCTTAGAACACAACCATATTTTGCGGGGGCGGGGTGAGGGGGGGATTACCTTATAACGCGAGCATATTTTTGCGGGGTGAGGGGAGGGGGGTTTCTCATGGGTGGGTATTGCGTAAGCCCCCGTTCGTAGGCGAGGGGAGGGGGGAGAGAGAGGGGGGATAATTTATTGTTGAAGTAATAGTTTAAATTAAGGCCAGTTTCCTGGTACTGCGTTCAAGGCCTGTTTCATGGTATTGCGCAAGCCCCCATTCTTTGATGGTTATCTATATCATGCAAGATGTAAGAGGAGTGTTTTCATTGTCCTTAGTAGCAACATCCGTTCGCGGCTGATACCGAGTTGCCAAACCGTGATATTCGATCACATATTTTCGCACAGCCCGTTCCTTATCATTCCTTTGAAGAACGTTATTTTCTTATCTGTATCATGCAAGATGTAAGAGGAGCGTTTTCATTATCCTTAAGCAACATCCGTTTGCGGCTGATATCGAGTCGCGATATCTCACCACATTATTTCGCACAGTCCGGTCCTTATCATTTCTTTCTCCCTTTCATTGTAGTTGGTGGGGGGTGAGGAGGTAGCAATAACTAAATAAGACGCGAAGGACTGCTGTCATAGTATTCGCGAACGTTGCAAGCGTTGCCGAGTTAAAGTTATTCGAATTCGCGACTATACCGTGACAATTTTCGCGTACGGACTTGTGCGGAATGAACGTATCGGAAGAAACTGATGGCATGACCGCTCCAACGTTGAAAAATATAGCTTGGCCTCACGTTATAAATTCATACTTGAGCGATCATTTCTCCATCGAGCAGAAATCGATGGTGGAACGTTTAATGCGAAACGACGCAACGAGTCGCGTATGTTTCGCTTACACGAAAAGATTTAGCCAAGTTGTCGTGCAATGGTCTGCGCTCGATTCCCCATCCGCGATATTGGACATCATTGAAACGGGCGAACGTCGCATCGTCGGTTGCGAAGCGTAATTACATTTGGAGACTTTTCTAATCCCAGCGAGTTGGGAGTAGCAGCATCGTTTCGCGGACACAGTGTATACAGTGACAAAAGTATCAACGGAACAAGCGGCAAGATGATTGAAACGTGTAAAAACATGTTGAAGTGTTTGACGCGCATGTCGATGCTGGTGGAAACCATGGACGAGTATCGCGAATGGTATCGCTCGTACATCGAGTCTCTGCAGTGTTGCGTCAATTACCTATCCTGTGCAAAGGAACAATTGTCGATGGGCGAGAAATTTAGCTTAACATCGACTATGTGCCGTATGAAGACTTTGAACGTTTCGTTGAATCATCGTGTTTCCTCGTCGCGCGTCGGTAGAGGTTTATACGATCGCAGGGGTGCGAGAGCGTCGACGCTTCGTTGGGAAGATATCGAGTCGGCGTTTAAAACTCTCATACCGAGCGGTATAGTTATCAACGTCGAACACATCGACCCGAAACAATTTCTGCAACACGCGAAACGAATAGTTACGGGACGCGTTACGGAATTTTTAAACGCGCATTCGTCGCTGAAAGTTAACGTTACGTTGGAGGCGGAATTCATGCAGCGCGCCAACGAGGTTTCCGTGAAAAGTTTCGGTACGCGAAACGTTGCGTTGTTTCGTACGAGCAATCTACGACAGTGGTACCAGAAAGACGTTGTGCCGACGATTTTGACATCGATGGAGGAATTTCAAGAGCGAGACAACGGGTGGGCGCTGTCGAAGATACTGCATTTGATCGTCAACTTTAGCAAATATCAACCGTTGCAAGCCAGTTGCACCGCCGCATGCAGCATACCTCGAGCGATACAGTTGAAGAAAGCGGTCGTGAACGTGAAGAGCAACGACGACGCATGTTTTTTTTGGGCGATCGTGGCAAGTCTCTATCCGGTCGAGAGAAATCCATCGCGCGTGTCGGCGTATCCACACTACAAAGACGTGCTTCCGAAAACCGAAGGTTTTCAAACCCCCATGCTGTTCAAAGACATCCCGAAATTTGAACGAGAAAACGACGTTTCCGTGAACGTGTTCGAATGGAAGCGCAAGAAATGCGTAACGCTTCATTTGACCGAGAAGAAACGGGAGGGAAGACACGTCAACTTGCTGTTTCTACAGAATGCCGCAAAGACGCATGGTCATTTCGCGTGCATACGAAATTTGTCAAGATTGGTTTCGTCGCAGCTTAGCAAGCAGAAAAATCAGAAGTATATTTGCGATCGGTAAGTTACATTTATTTTTTTTAAATTGTTTGAAGGAAAAAGACATGATTTTTTCCCTTCCCGCAGGTGCTTGCAATATTTTCCCACGCCGGAGAGATTAGACGTTCATACGGTCGACTGCGAACGGATGAACGATTGCGCTTTGATGCTTCCAATATCGGAAGAAGACAAGTGGTTGCGGTTCAAAAATTATACAAACAAGGAGCAGGCGCCGTTCGTAATCTATGCCGACTTGGAGTGCCTGCTGCTGCCCGAGGGACGGGAAGGGCAAGACCATGCGGCACGCGTACAGTATCAACATCACCACGCGTTTATCATAGGATACTATATGCATTGCCGATACGACGAATCGTTGTGCGAGTATCAGGTTTACCGCGATAAAGAGGGATCCGCCGCGTGGTTCGCGAACAGGTTGTATGAACTCAGTCGTAAATTACAGCCGATATTCGACAAAACGGTACCGATGAATCCGCTAACCGAATCGGAAAAGTTAAATTTTCGTACGGCCACGCATTGCCACGTCTGCGAGAAACCGTTCGACACTACCGACGCGACGAGGGTGCACGATCATTGTCATCTCACGGGCGCGTATCGCGGTCCGGCTCATAACGAATGCAATTTAAGCTATCAATCTTCGTACGTGATACCGGTAGTTTTCCATAATCTATCAGGCTACGACGCGCATTTTATCATCAAGGAATTAGCAAACTCGTTCGAGGGACGGATAGACGTGTTGCCATTGACGAAAGAGAAGTATATCTCTTTCACGAAAAACGTAAATATCGAGGGTGAAGAGTTAAAGCATGCAAAGTTTTTGAAATTCCGCTTCATCGATTCGTTCAAGTTCTTGAACTCGAGTCTGGACAAACTGTCGTCATACTTGGACGAAAGTAAATTACGCATCGTACGAGGTGAATTTCCACATCTTTCCCACGATGATTTCAAATTATTGACCAGAAAAGGTGTTTTCCCATACGATTATCTGACGTCATACGATAAATTAAATGACACGAGTTTGCCGCCGCGCGAGGCATTTTACAATCGGTTGTACGGCAGCGAGATATCCGACGTCGATTACATTCACGCGAATACGGTTTGGTCGCGTTTCGCTGTACAAACGCTTGGACAGTACAGCGATTTGTACTTAAAATTGGATGTTCTGTTGTTGGCGGATGTTTTTGAAAATTTTCGCGACGACTGTCTCGAGAATTACAAGCTCGATCCGGCGCATTATTACACGCTCCCCGGTTTCGCGTGGGACGTGATGTTGAAAATGACAAAGATCGAATTGGAGTTGTTGACAGACGTTGACATGCTTTTGTTCGTGGAGCGGGGAATACGCGGTGGATTGAGCCAGTGTTCGCACAGATATGCGCATGCAAACAACAAGTATTCGTCTACACACGACTCGACCAAGCCATCCACCTACTTAATGTATTTCGACGTGAATAATCTGTACGGTTGGGCTATGTCGCAACATCTGCCGCACAGAGATTTTCGATGGGTGGACGTGGACGATTTCGACGTCGAATCCATCCCGATCGATAGCCCCGTAGGATACATTTGGAGGTGGATTTGGAGTATCCGCGCGAAATTCACGATGCTCACGCGGATCTTCCGTTTTGCCCCAGTCACGACTCAGCGACCGACTCGAGTACGCAGAAAAAGTTGATGGCAACACTTCGCGATAAGGAGCGATACGTTGTACATTATCGGTACCTCCAACAAAGTTTGAAACATAATCTGAAATTGCGAAAAATTCATCGAATTCTAGAGTTTCGACAGTCGCGATGGTTGCATGGCTATATCGATTTGAACACGAAATGACGCGCCAACGCAACCAACGATTTCTCCAAGAATTTGTTCAAATTAATGAACAATGCCGTGTTTGGAAAAACTATGGAGAACGTTCGAAATCACGCGATCGTGAAATTACTTTCTCGATGGAGTGGTAGACACGGTGTTGAACGATTGATAGCTAGACCAAATTTTCACAGCTGTACAGTGTTTTCCGAGGACTTTGTCGCGATTCAGTTGAAAAAGATGCTCGTTAAATTTTTCAAACCAATCTACGTGGGCATGTCCATATTGGATATTTCAAAATTTCATTTGTACAGCTTTCATTACGATTACATGTATCCAAAATTTCAACAAAATTGCAAGATTTTGTACACGGACATGGACAGCCTGATATACGAGATCGCTTGCGATGACTCGTACGAGGTGCTGATGAAAAGTGATATCCATAGATACGACACCAGTAATTATGCCGCGAACAACGTTTACGGTGTTCCTATCGCAAACAATAAACAGCTCGGTTTGATGAAGGATGAGAACGGCGGTAAAATTATGACTGAGTTCGTGGGACTTCGTTCGAAAATGTATGCGATTCGCGTGCACGGTGATCAGGACACTAAAAAGATCAAAGGAATCAGAACAAACGTTACCGCACGGGATATAAGTTTCGAAGATTACGTTGAATGCCTTCGTAATCATACGGAAAAGAGCGTTAGCGGTAATCGCATAGTGTCCGTACGGCATCAGGTGTATTCAATGTCGGAAAAGAAATTGGCATTGAGTCCACATGATGATAAGCGGTATATTTGCAGTAATTTGATCAATACTCTTCCTTGGGGACATTACAGCATCGTTTAGAAAAAGTGGTAGAGAGAGATTATTACAAGTCTGTAACTGTCGGGGAGGGGATTGCTGATCTTATTTGTAAAAGAAGTGGTAGGGAGAGATCCTATAAAACGACGTATTCCGGGCGTCAAGCTTCAGATCGAGACAACCACCGCTAAAAAACGTAGACAGCACCATGCAGTACAACCGTCATCCATCCGCCGAATGTAATCGTTCGAACGTCGAGGGGCCGTACAAAAGGAGGAGACTAAATAATATGTAAGTAGAAAAACATGAAAAAAATTGTGAAAAAGAAATTGAGAAAAAAACGTCTAATTTCTTAAATCTGTTTGCAGGGTTTCTCAACAGCAGCCCATATCACGATCATCAATGATACAGCCGTCGTCGTGCGAGGGTTTTCCCAACAACAGCAGCTCCATTTCACGATCATCGATGATGATGCAACCGCCGAGGAGTTTGCATAGCGCACGGGTCTTAAGTCGAAGATACTCCATAGCCGGCAATTATTTTAAATATCTCGAAATTGGCGTGCGCGTTGGTGATGACATTTGCGTGGAACTAGCTATAGGGGATAACCGTGGTAACGAGATCACGTTTTTCTTGGATGCATGGACAGAGTTATTGCGTACAAAGGAGTGTATTTCTGATTTACTTTCACCGTCTATGCAGAAAGAGTGTCGAAAAATGAGTGATGATTTAACATTTCAAACAGTTAATCGTAATGGTATGAATCTAGTGAAATTATCGAATCAGTTCGTAGCTTTGTACATCACGGAAAAAACGATGTATAACTTGTACAACCTCGAATTCTGCGTGTACAACATGTATTCGTGGCTGATCGACAATGTTCCCACGATTGCTGCTAAATTTATGAATTTTGTCGTTGCGGTGAAGGATAGCGATGCAAAGAATATCACGAAAGCGATCGTCGAGAGCGAATCTTTCGATCAAAGTTCGTTGATCGATTGTGAACTGCTGGCTTCGTGCGCCGATATCATCGCAGCTGAGGCGTTCGCGCAAAAACAGATAGGTTAAAAACAAAATATAATGTGTGTAAAAATTATTGGAGGTCTTTTGTAAGGATATATTATTTTAAAAAATAAAAATTATTTAAGAATATCTCGTTGTATTTTATTTGATTGTAAAATTATTCTTTTACAATTCCTATAGAAAAATTAATTATCACAATTTCTACATATAAAGTATAGTCGTTTTAGAGAAAAAATGAATTATCATATTACCATCCCTCAACCACATACTAATATGTCAACGTCTAAGGAGAGGGGTTCTCGTTTAGGCTGTTCATCGCGTACAAAATCTTTCAGCAGAACTAAGGTTTCCACCCTGACTTATTGATGCGAATGTATTTCGATAGGCATTGATTCACCTTAAGCAGAAAAGATAACTCCTCTACAGTTGATGATTTTTCAATGCACATAAGAACCCCGACCAACCAATTTAGAATTTCTACCAGTAAACGGTACAATTTCTACCAGTAAACGGTACAATGTGGACGGTCTGGGTTCTTATATGCATTGAAAAATCATCAACTGTAGAGGAGTTATCTTCTAGTAGACGGTTGAGGACGGTATATATGCAAAATCGTCGACGGATCATGTTCTAGCGAGAAAGGATAGGAACAACGTCGCTATCTTGTGACGAGGGTAGAAAGTTAGCCGACACACATTACTCGACTGCAAGAAGTTTATTTAAATGTTGTATTTTATTGTAAATTACATTTTTCACAATTCCTATAGAATAAAAGAATACAATTAAAAGAAGAGAAAAATTAATTATTGTTCGGGATTGGCTGAGTGCGTCAGCGGCGTCGGCGTGCCTATTGGCTGAGTGGCTGGATCGCTGCGGGATCTGGGATCGATCGACTCACGGGGGCATTGGCTGGCACCGTCGATATCGATTACTATCGATTCCAATCGATTATAACCGCGAAGCACTCATTTGATTGGCTGATCGCGCTATCGATCTCAATTCAGGCGATCGACGGTGTCAGCTAACGGCCAGCTGAGCGATCGATCAACAGTTCTCAAACGATCTAGGCTGAGAAAACACCTATCTGGTACTGAGCGAACGTCAAGCGTCTATCTGACCGGTTCAATCAGTAAATCTCATACTCATAAAACTTCGGGTTCTTGGAAATCGTCCAGGAATAAATAAACGCTAATCACTTAGCAAGGTCTAACCATTTAATATTACATTGTAAATACTTTGTGTTAAAAGTGGACGAATCCACTTCAGGAGATAAAGTGTAGTGTTAACAAAGTTTCCAAAGGTTATTCTCACTGCCCTTCTCCCAAATCCTGAACATTTGGTCCTTCGAGCCGGATACCGCGCTGCAGTCATCTGGAAAGTTAAATCGTTAAAAGGATTGAGAAGGGTATTCGAACCGTTGGTACTTCGACCTCGTGCTTCGAACAATGGCGGAACTCATCGAGAATCAAAGGCTTACCGCTCAACGGATCTCTCGCGTTTTACCCAACCTCAAGAAAAAGGGAAGGGCAAATATCACGGCAGGATCGCTTAAGGGAGCCCTCATCATCATCGACAGACTGTGGGAGGAATACAGTCGAGGAGATGCTGAAATCCGACAAGCTGCAAGAAAGGATACCAGATTAGCAGATAGCCAGTATTTTAAGGACGATGAGTTCAGCGAGATCCAGGTTGCTTACATGGAGCAATCTGGATCCATACGCGACTTGATCGCCGAACACGAATCTGCTACCGTTAAGCCTCACCCGAATTCAAACGCAACGGTTGCCGAAAATACCTCTCAAAGGTCACGCGCTGTGTTGCCAAAAATGGCTCTCCCCACATTCGAGGGCAACTACAAGGACTGGCCGGCTTTCCGCGACTTGTTTACCTCGCTCATCGTCAACGACTCATCTTTGTCTCCGGTGGAGCGACTTCATTATTTGAAAACATGTGTGAAGGGCAGCGCCGCTACTCTTCTTAAAAACGTTACTATGACAGCCGACAATTTTCAAACGGCTTGGGACAAACTGGAAAGTCGTTTTAATAATACCAGACTCCTAGTGCAAACGCAAATTAAAGCTCTTTCCTCGTTAGCTCCAATTAAGAAGGAATCCGCTATCGAAATGAAGCGACTCTTTGACGAGACCTTCGACGCCATCGACGCTCTCAAGAACCTTAAGCGACCAGTCACGAACGCAGTCGATTGGATCGTAGAGTTAACCGTCGACCGGTTGGATCGGCAATCTAAGCGTGAGTGGGAAGATATCTGGTGTCAGTCGAAAGAACTGCCTACTCTCGATCATTTGAAAACTTTCATGGAAGGACGGATACATACTTGCGAAGCACTAGAGTCTCCTCAGCTGGAAGATAACACCGGTAGCAAGAAATCGTCATCCTTCCCCAAGGTCTTGAGAGTCCACCAGGTTTCAAGGGCTAGCCTTCCGGCAAAAGCTTGCTCCCTGTGTCAGGGAAAGCATTATGTGGCATTCTGCAGTCAATATCTGGAGAAGACACCCTGTGAGCGGAAAGAGAAGGCACGATCACTTAATCTTTGCTACAATTGCTTAGGAAAACATCAGGCTAGTGACTGCCAGTCCGCGAAAAGGTGTCAAAGGTGCGAAGGGAAACATCATACCACCCTCCACGATGCTGCATCAACGAACAAGGAGTCGACCACGGGCGTTGCAGTACAACAAGTATCTACCCTAGTGAGCCACCCTTCTTCTGTACTTCTCAGTACAGCTCGTGTGTCGGTTTCAGGATCTCGAGGACAAGACTGCAAGGCGCGAGCACTTATAGATCCTGGCAGTGAGGTGTCGCTTATCTCTGAGGCTTTGGCGCAGCGGCTCGGAGTCAAGAGGAGTGCCGGTCGGGTCCCTCTTCTTGGGATCGGAGGCGCCAAGGCGAAGTTCACCCGAGGAAAAACCACGTTGGTTATCGCTCCTGTAGGCGGCGGGGAAATTCAGTTCCAGGTTCCAGTCCTCATCATACAGGAACTCTCGCGATACAGGCCACGGAATCTACCTGCAGTCGTGGAGTGGCCTCATGTGCAGGGACTGAAGCTCGCCGACCCCGCTTACAATCTCGCCGACCCTGTTGATATTCTCCTGGGAGCAGATTCATACAACCTCATCCTGCGAGAGGGTGTCAAGCGGGGGCCGGCACACACCCCTGTAGCTCAGGAGACAGCTCTTGGTTGGATTCTGACTGGAGGAGTTGACTCGGAGATCGGCGACGGGACGGCAAGCCGATCAGAGGCTCCTGTTCATCACTGCAACGTCGATAGAGAATTAATGGAGGTTTTAACCAGATTCTGGGAGCAGGAGGAGATCGAAACTCCAATTCCGTACACGGTGGACGAGCAAAGAGCAGAGGATCACTTCGTTGCCACTCACCTGCGGCAACCTGATGGCAGATTCATGGTGCGATTGCCGTTCAACAACGCACCAGAGCTGGGAGACTCCCATCACATCGCTATTCGAACACTGGAGTCGCTAAACTCCAGATTTCGGCGATCTCTCGATTTCCAGCGGGCTTACAAGGAGTTTCTGGAAACCTACGAGTCGTTGGGGCACATGACAGCGACGCAGCATCTCGAGGGTGACGAGTGTTACTACCTCCCTCATCATGGAGTCCTGCGAGAAGCCAGCACCACGACCAAGCTGAGGGTGGTGTTTAACGGGTCGATGCCATCCGCTAACGGGAAATCCATAAATGATTTTCTTCTTCGTGGTCCTAACCTACTCCCCAATCTGGCGGACGTCCTTCTGAGGTGGCGAATGTACAACATTGTCTTCTCAGCCGACATCGAGAAGATGTACAGGCAGATCCTCGTACATCCCGACGACCGGAAGTGGCAGAAAATCGTGTGGAAACCTAAAGCAGACCAAGAGATCGTTACATACGAGCTCAATACTGTCACTTACGGTCTAGCTTGTGCACCCTACCTGGCCATCAGATGTCTACACCAGCTCGCCAAGGTGGAGGAACAACGGTACCCACTCGGTTCTCGCACTATACGAGAGAACGTCTACATGGACGACGTTCTGACTGGAGCCGACACGATCCCGGAGGCGAAACAAAAACTACAGGAACTGCGAGAGCTCCTCATGGCGGGCGGATTCCCACTTCGTAAGTGGGCGGCCAACTCAAAGGGTCTTCTGGACGGACTGTCCGAGGACGAACTGAAGGGATGCATCGAGTGGGATTCTCCGACACTGCACTGCGTGTTAGGTATAAAATGGATCCCTGTCACTGACTGTTTTCAGGTTACAACTGTCACTTCACCACGAAATGCCGGATTCACAAAGCGTGCAGTGCTCAGCGGAACAGCGCAGCTGTTCGATCCCTTGGGCTGGCTGGCTCCCATCACCATCGCAGCGAAGATCCTCATGCAGTCCTTGTGGCTCCTGAAGATCGACTGGGATCAACCGTTACCGGAAAAGGAAGATGGGGAGTGGCACAAATTCCAACGGGAACTCCCTGCTCTGCAGACCATTCGAGTTCCTCGGTGGCTCGGAATCAGTTCCACCTCGCAGGCTCTAGAGGTCCATGGATTCGCGGATGCATCCGAGCGCGCCTATGCTGCTGTGGTGTATTCCCGCACTATCACTGAGGACGGTGTAGCTACAGTCTCACTGATTGTAGCAAAATCCAAGGTGGCTCCGTTAAAACGCGTCTCGCTGCCTAGACTGGAGCTCTGTGCAGCTTTTCTACTGTCCAGACTCGTAGACCACGTTACAAGGACACTAAGTTGGCACAACGTCGGATTGCATCTGTGGTCGGACTCATCGGTGGCGCTCAGCTGGATTCGCGGACATCCGTCTCGCTGGCCGACATTCATCGCGAATAGGGTGGCAGAAATCCAGAGGATGCTGCCGCAAGCTCATTGGCATCATGTGAGAAGCGAAGAAAATCCGGCTGATTGTGCTTCCCGAGGATTAACTCCTGCAGAGCTTCCGAAGTTCAAGCTGTGGTGGCGCGGACCAGAGTGGCTTTACTTAGACAATCTCCCAACGGCCACAACCGAGGAGGAGCATCAGGATTCGGAAGCTGGAGAGCTAGAAGTGCACCACGTAACCAACAGTTCACAGGGCCTATCATGTTCACTAATAGAGCGCTTCTCCAACCTAATGCGTCTTTTCAGAGTCCTAGCTTGGTGTCGGCGCTGGATTCCTGGAAGGAAAAGAGGAGAGGCCTATATCACTGCCCCAGAAATAACGGAGGTGAAACTCACCCTTTTACGTCTGGAGCAGTCAGCTGCATTCTCGGAAGACATCGAAAGTCTCAGGAAGGATCGACCCGTTGCCTCCAAGAGCAGATTAGCCAAGCTGTGCCCATTCCTCGACAAAGATGGTGTGTTGCGAGTGGGAGGTCGTCTGCAGGCGGCCAACCTCGCTTACGAGAGGACACACCCTTCAATTCTTCCTGATGAATCCCCTCTGGCTAAGTTGTGGGTCGACGCTGCCCACAAACGATGCCTGCACGGGGGGACACAGCTGACCCTGGCAACGCTGCGCCAGGAGTGCTGGATCCTCAGGGGTCGTCAGTTGGTAAAATCATGTATACATCGGTGCACGGTCTGTATCCGCTGGAAGGGGCAAACAGCGCAATTAAAAATGGGAAATCTCCCAATAGCGAGAGTCACGCAATGTCGTCCATTTTTCAGGTCCGGAATTGATTACGCTGGCCCAATGTATCTTCGCACTGGTAGAGGTCGGGGTCGTGGTCAGCTTAAGTCGAAAGGATACATTGCTGTTTTCATCTGCCTTGCCACTAAGGCAGTTCACCTGGAGGCGGTGTCGGATGGGTCCACCGAAACTTTCCTAGCTGCTCTACGACGGTTCATCTCTCGTCGAGGCCGTTGTTCAGAACTTTACAGTGACTGCGGCCGGAATTTCATCGGTGCCAACAATGAGCTGCGTTATCTCTTGAAGGAATCCGTTCGGCAAGGGGGTGGCCCATTCGCCGCTGCCTCCATGGAAGGAATAACGTGGAATTTCAACCCGCCTTCAGCTCCACATTTCGGGGGAATCTGGGAGGCAGCCGTTAAATCTGTGAAACATCACCTTCGAAGGCTCATAGGGGAGCAGCTACTGACCTTCGAAGAGCTGACCACGCTCCTGACAGGTATAGAGGCGTGTCTCAATTCCAGACCGTTGCAACCGTTGCCCGACGACCCTGACGATCCAGCAGCCCTAACTCCGGGGCACTTCCTTATCGGGGGACCCCTCCTATCGATTCCAGAGCCCAGCCTCGAGGATATTCCCGTATCCCGACTATCTCGGTGGCAGCTGATCCAGCAGCTGCAGCAACATTTTTGGAAACGCTGGTCTCGGGAGTACCTGAACACGCTGCAAACCAGAGGAAAGTGGCGGAAAACCAAAAATTTGATCCAGGCAGGAGATCTTTGTCTCATTAAAAGTGAACTTTCACCACCAACACAATGGCCGCTCGCACGCGTTGTTCACGTACACCCGGGACCAGACGGTTTTTCGCGAGTTGCCACTGTACGAACCTCAACTTCACAATTTCGGCGACCGGCGCATAAACTCATCCCTCTACTGACGCCGAACGACGAGGATGAGGAGACGGTAGAAGCACACGAGGCTGGACTCTCACTTAGTTCCCCCGATCAGTAACGAAATTTAAGCGTCCCTTCTCGTTCTTCGTTACATAATGTAAATCATTAGTCTGTAAATCATACTTCATCTTCACTCACCTCCTCATCACGTATCATTACACTGTAAAATATTCACCTCGTGTCACTTGTAGCACGTTCACTTTCACACGCGTCTTGGTTTTGTGTTCCAGATACTACGCCGCACGTTGCTGACCCATTCAGTTCGACCGGCCCCCTCCGCTGCTCGCCCATTAATGAATAGTTGAGTTTCAATTTCGTCATTGGCTGACGAGGCGGGCGGAATGTTCGGGATTGGCTGAGTGCGTCAGCGGCGTCGGCGTGCCTATTGGCTGAGTGGCTGGATCGCTGCGGGATCTGGGATCGATCGCCGACTCACGGGGGCATTGGCTGGCACCGTCGATATCGATTACTATCGATTCCAATCGATTATAACCGCGAAGCACTCATTTGATTGGCTGATCGCGCTATCGATCTCAATTCAGGCGATCGACGGTGTCAGCTAACGGCCAGCTGAGCGATCGATCAACAGTTCTCAAACGATCTAGGCTGAGAAAACACCTATCTGGTACTGAGCGAACGTCAAGCGTCTATCTGACCGGTTCAATCAGTAAATCTCATACTCATAAAACTTCGGGTTCTTGGAAATCGTCCAGGAATAAATAAACGCTAATCACTTAGCAAGGTCTAACCATTTAATATTACATTGTAAATACTTTGTGTTAAAAGTGGACGAATCCACTTCAGGAGATAAAGTGTAGTGTTAACAAAGTTTCCAAAGGTTATTCTCACTGCCCTTCTCCCAAATCCTGAACAATTATCTTACATATAAAATACGAGTAGAAATACAATTAAAGTATATTCGTTTTAGATATCCATGAATTATGTGACGCATCCATTCCCAACCATTTTACGTATACCTTATTTCCTTTTCTGCGCAATATTTTTTCAACTAAGTATACGTCAGGATATTTTGCCGCGCGTATCTCGTGCTCGTAAAATCCTCCAGCGATAGGTTTGCTCCTCGAGTCGGCCAAGAGATACGTGACAGGATTCGTTAGTTTCACCGCGGAAATCTTGAATATTTCGGTTGACCAGTTCGGCGTGTATCCTTTGTCAAATAGAGTTTTGAACTTGCTGATGCGCACGTGATCATTAACCTTGAATTTGGCAGGACCAGCAATCTTCACGTTGTTGTACACGGTGGACAGAAGGTGTCCGGCATTTTTACGGTTCACGTCGGCGGGTCGCATACGAATGGTACGATGTTTTCGATTATTGTAGTTCTCGGTCAACGTGGGAAGCGCATCGATCCAGCGATATTTTCCGCTCAACGAGAAAAATTTCCACATGCTGTTCTTCAACGTACGATTGCAACGTTCCACGACCGATGCTTTCATAGGGCTAAACGTTGAATAATGGTTGATGTTACGTTTCTTCAGATATTCTTGGAACGTTGCATTGTAGAATTCTTTCCCCATGTCGGTCTGCAAGTTGTACGGAGCTCTGCCGTCCTTCTCCAACGCTGACGCGAAAGCTTTACACACGTCGCTCGCATTTTTACTCTTCAAAGGAACCGTCCATGCGTATTTGCTAAATACATCGATTATCGTGAGAATATATCGATGCCCGCGATTGTTTCGCGCGTAGTTTTGAACTCCAACGATATCGGCTTGCCAAAGATCATCGAATCCTCGCACGATCACACGTCTACGCGGGTAAAAACGTCTCGCCGGAGCATGCAGCTCTTCCACCACGTTTTCTTTACTCATCCTCGCTGTTGTCTCCAGTAATTGAAGCGTCGCGCTCTCGCTCCTCGATACGTCGTATCTGCACGTATACTTATGTGAAACTCGGTGATATATCCCTCCCTCATTTTTCCATACAGGTACAGGTACAGGTACAGGTACAGGTATAGCGGTTGCACAGTACGCAGTATGGCTGTTGTACAGTATGGCTGTTGTACAGTATGCAGTATGGTTGTTGTACATCTATCCATAGATTTCTCAAGATCGGGACGGTCATGAAAGCTTATTCCAGAGTTCTCCAGCCGATCGTCATCGACGATGTTGTTCATATCGCTTTTTTACCTTCTCCTTCTCGAGCATTTGCAACTCATCCGAATGATCGATTTTCGCGTCGATCTCATGGACACGTGAATCCATTGATCTCATATTTTTGCCTGCATCGTATCGAACGCCTTATATCGTAGCCAGTATTTCAGACTTTATCATTTCTTTGACAGTTTTCAGTTTTTCATCCTGTTTAGCTAATATTTCAGACTTTATCGTCTCTTTAGCGGTTTTCAGTTCTTTGACCAGCGTTTTCATGATCTCGAACTCGAGCTTCGCGTTAAGCGTGTCCACGTATAGTTTGGTTGCTGCGTGATCGTTTGCCTCAGGATTCGCCACGTGCCCGATCCTCGTACCTTTCGCATCGTACAATTTAGCGTCATCGTTCAAACATATAGCGTTATCGCACACATAACTTTTCAAAACGTCAGGATAGAAAATTGAAGAAACATTTGGCTCGCTTTTGTTCGCTTCGCGAAGCACTCTACCAAATTTGTCGATAGACATTTTTTCGCTCGAGTTAGTCTTCTTCTTCTACTTCTTCTTCTTCGATTATCGCCAACTCGTATCGTTTGCACAACCGTTTTACCTGCTTTTCTATCCACAGCATTCGTTGAAATATCTCATCTAGTTTTATCCTTAGACTTTGAAATCTCAACTTCCAGCTTTCACCGTCGTCGTCTTCTCCCGAGGATATCGTTTGATTTGTTTCGCAACAATTAAGACGAACACGCATTTTTATCGATCGACATTTCATTCATCACTGACTCGACGAACGCACGCGCTTTAATTTATAATTATACCGGCTTCGCGAAATTCTTCGATTATCGACATTATTTCGTTGTCATGGTTGGAATGGCCGGCGTTCTTCGAAGCGGTTAACAATTTCAGACGATCGACAAGTTCGTTTGGATCGTCCCAATGCACGTAATCGATCGGATGGTCGGTCACACGCATAAAAGTTGGAAGTTCAATCCCTCTCCCACCTCGCGATGAAAACATCGGTCCTATAATTCTCCTATACTTGAATCCTTTGTTTCCCATTATCTGATTCCCGCGTCGATGTGCATGCGTAAGAGTGAGAATTCTTTTGTATGCGTTCTTATCATCCTCGGTGTACAGCTTCTCATCAGGTATTCTGTTGAATATCAATTCGTAAAGACCGCGAGTCCCATTGTACCGTGCCCCCTTAACGATGATATCATCGTTGCTGTCCACCTCGAACGTTGAATTTCCCAGCATCAGCTTATCATCTTTCAAACATACTCCGTACACGTTGTCAGAATTTTTCGTCGGTCCGGTAAAAAATTTTTCTAAATATTCACGCGCCAAAGGTCCAAGATTCTCGGTTAGACGTTGATTTTCTTCTTGATGAGTTTCAGGATTTTCAAAAATATTACGCATTGAAGATTCCAAAGATGGCGTGCGCGGTGATTCGAAGGTATCTTGTCGTGGTACCATACTCGTCGATTCGAAGGTATCTTGTCGTGGTACCATGGTCGTCGATTCGATCTCATCGTCATCATAGTTGTCATCATCATCGTCATCATCATCATCATCGTCAAGATATATTATTTTTTTCGAGGCGCGCGTTACATCGGCTGCGTCGTTCTTTTCCCTATTTCCATTCTTCTTTATTCTTCTTCTTTTTTTCATGGAGGACGATGGCGTTCCCCTAATATCCGAGAATCTTCTTTTTTTTCGTAGGAAGGACGACGGTGATGTTTCCTTGATATCTGATAACGCGTTGTCGTTCGGTTTGACAGCGGTTGTATTTTGAACTATCTGTTTCAACGGTTCGACGATTGGTTGTAAAGTCGTTCGCAAATTCGTCTCGGCCGTCAGTTTCCCAACTTTCAACGCTAAATACTTTTTACGTATGATATCGCTGGTCTTCGCTATTTCGTTCACGATTGAAGCTCGCAGCTTCTCCTTCTCTTGGGCTGACATATTGGTTATGAAAGAGATATTTTACAACCGCGATACAGCACCGACGACTCTTATCGAGCAACTGTATTCGCTACAGTACGACAAACTCGTTAAATCCACGTCTGTAACGACCACGATTCGCAGGGCTGTCTTTATCGATTACGAGAAATCCATACTTCGTTCGCCAGCAATTCGCACATAACGCGCTAAACGTCTCGAACGACATATCGGTATTTACATGATCCTGATGAACGTGACGTAAATTCATGGTATCCTGTTTGAACAGAATCAACAGATTGGCATTGTCACGAATTAAATGTTTAGGTATTCTCGCGTACGACTGACCCAGGTAGAAGCAATCGACGTGCGAATGTCTACCCATCGCGAAATACTCTCTCATGATATCCTGCTCGTCGCACGCCACGTCGTCGAATATAAAAATCGAATCGGGCCGTGCCTCTGTGGGGGGGATTACGTCAGCGTTATCCGCGAACGCGAAGTATCCTACATCCTTCCCCACGGATGAGAATAGTTTGCTCAAGTATTGGTATTTTGGTTGACACAGAGATTTCGAATACACGTAGACATTGGCGAATCGTAGCCCGTTCGCGCTCTCCAACAGGCTAATCATAACGTTCGTTCTACCACACCCTGACGGGCCGCTTATGACGCATCGTACATTGCCTGGTAACAATGATCCATGTTTCCGCATCGTTTCGTCGCAATCGTCGAACGCGCGACTCGTTGGAACACGAATATCCAAAGATTGCCTCACAAAACGCATGTTCTGATTGATTCGATGAGGGGGTGGGTGGGGGGGTATTTATACGACAGCTCGAACACCATCGGTATCAGTCGCTCTAAAGGGTTCGTTTCTTTCCAAAGCGAGATAGAGCAGAAAAAGTAGCTTATGCGTGCGAAACATCGTTCACAACGGTGCCCCGGTTCGCATACGGGTAAGGGATTCTTAAACAGAGCTATAAACGCGTTGCCGGTCGAATTACATATACCCGGTAATCAATTCTGTGGTCCTGGTACGAAACTGACCGCTCGATTAGCTCGTGGGGATCGAGGAATCAATCCGTTGGATGCAGCCTGTCGCGAACACGATATAGCGTATTCACGGTACAAGGATCTTGGAAATCGTCACGCAGCCGACAGCGTTTTGGCAGATCGAGCGCTGCATCGAGTAACGTTTTCTGCCGCTGCTGCTGCCTGCTTTGTCGGCTATAGGAGCATTGACGGGTGGTGCCGCAGGAGTAGTCAAAGCCATTAACGCTGCGAAAGCTGCAAAGAAACAATTGCAAGAAGCGGAGCGACACAATCGTGCCATGGAGGGTCGTGGGGTATATCTCGCACCGTATAAGCATGGAAAAGGTTTGAAGAGGGGGAAAAAAAACAACGAAGAAAGACAACACGACGACAGATGTCGAATTGATGACCTTCTGTAAAGGATTACCATACTTTCGCGGAGTTTTTATGCGTGACGATTTGCCGCCGCATGCGTGGGTAAACGAGCGGGGTATAGTCAATCTAGACGATAGTCGTGGACCGGGAACGCACTGGGTCGCCTATATAAAACACGGCTCGCGCGTCAAATACTTTGATAGTTTTGGAAATCTTCGACCGCCGATCGAGTTGATTCGCTATTTCGGTGCGAACGCGACGATCTTATATAACCACGAACGTTTTCAAAACTACGACGAAAGCGTGTGTGTGCAATTGTGCGTGAAATTTCTCCGAGAAACTACGTTATAAATTCTCTGGAAAGAGTCTCTCTCTCTCTCTCTGCACGATGCATGCGAAAAAGTCAATTACGCTCACGTTGTCGGGGAGAAGCAGCATACTGTCGTCCAAGTACTTTCCACCCATAGATCTGGCCAATGGCGAATACGAGCTGGGATTGCTCGATTTACAAACTTATTACACGATACCGAACATCAGCGCCAACATCGGAAACAATCGATTCTACTTCGGTGAAAAAGACGAGGAGATCGTCATCCCCAACGGATCGTACGAATTGGAAGCGATTAACGCATACTTGAGGCGTGAAATACGCGCGCGGTATCCCCCAAAAAATGTTGGCGAGTCGTCCACCGTCTCCGATATCGAATATCCGCTGGTCCTACGAGCGAACAACAACACCATGAAAAGCGAAATTATAAGCAAGTATCAAATAAACTTTACAAAGCCTCGCAACGTGGGATCTATTCTGGGATTTTCCTTGAATCGTGTTTTGTCACCGAACGCGTGGCACACGTCGAACGCACCTGTGAATATCATCAACGTGAATATCGTACGAGTGGAATGGAACATAACCACTGGATCGTACGACAATGGCAAACTCGTTCACACGATACATGAGTTCGCGCCCCAGGTACCACCGGGGTATAAATTATCGGAAACGCCCGCACGAGTCATTTACCTTCCGATCGTTGCACGAGTAATTGACGATTTAACGATTCGCATAGTTGACCAATCCGGACGTTTGATTGATTTTCGAGGTGAAGAAATCACGGTGCGACTACACGTGCGAAGAAGCAATGCTAATTCATAACAATACGGCATTCCATACGTTGAACAACAGCAGCAGCAGCACATTGATTCGCAAGAAACTAACTGTGGAAAAAAACGTAAAGTCAGCGATACGTAAAAAATTAACCGTGGAAAACGCAAAGTATCTACGATCTTTGGGATTTATTGTTAGAAAGTGAGAGGAAAAATCATGTTCGACGACATTTTGAACATCTCTGAAGCGCCGATCTCCGACAATCGCATAACGAAGATTGAGCTGCACACGTACAATCCGTACGCCAACACGACGTTCGAAAACAGCGATGAAGTACGGATACCCATTCAACAACAAGACCTGTACACGCTCCCGTGTAAAAGCTTTCTATATGTTGAGGGAAAACTTAGTTTACCGGGAAAACTCGAATTACCGGCTGGAGCAGGAGAATCACGCATCGATACGGCGACTCTCGAGAACAATGCCGTTGCGTTTATGTTCGAGGAAATACGCTACGAATTGAATGGAGTGGAAATCGATCGGTCCAGAAATCCTGGTGCAACGACAACTCTGAAGAATTACGTGAGTCTATCCAGAACGAGAAGCGACGCGTTATCCAACGCTGGCTAGCTGTATGGTGATGATCGACAGAAGCAAACGGCGATGACCACGGCTGCGATAAATTTCAACTTTTGTGTGCCTATGAACGTTTTATTAGGCTTCTGCGAAGACTACAAACGCGTTGTGATAAATGCTCGAAATGAATTGATTTTGATTCGCTCGCGTACCGACGCGAACGCATTGTTCAGTCCTTCCAACAACGCGAAACCTATTCTGGATCTGTACAAAATTCAATGGCGAATGCCACACGTTGCATTGGATGAACTACATAAGCTGTCCATGTTACGTATTTTGGACAGCGACAGACCGATTGGCATGAGTTTTCGATCGTGGGATCTGTTCGAATATCCTCTGCTACAGACTACTACGAAGCATACATGGGCGATAAAAACGACTCAGCAAATGGAAAAACCGCGATACGTTATATTCGCTTTGCAAACCAATCGAAAGAATAACTTAACGAAAACGGTCACGCGATTCGATCATTGCGCATTGTCAAATATTCGGCTTTACTTGAAGTCGGAAACCTATCCGTATGATGATTTAAATATTGATTTCGAGAAAGGTAAATACGCATTGCTCTACGACATGTATGCAAAATTCCAAGAATCATACTATGGAAACGGCGAAGCGCTACTCGACGTCTCATATTTCCTGCGATATGGTCCATTCGTCGTTCTCGATTGTTCCCGGCAAAACGATGCGTTAAAAAACGCTACGATTGACGTGCGAATCGAATTTGAATGTCGAACCGACGTCCCCCCATCGACAACAGCCTACTGCATGATGATACACGACCGCATCGTGGAGTACAGTCCATTAACGAATATTGTTCGAAAAATTACTTGAATCGCTTATACCGATAAAAAATATATATATACTTTATTATTTCTCTACTTTAATTGTATTGGAAATGTAAGAAAGGAATTGTAAGAAAGGAATTTGCAATAAAATAAAATACAAAAGAGATATTTTTAAATAATTTTTGTTTTTAAAATACCTTGTGGGAATTACAGGAATTGTACAAAAGGAATTTGTAATAAACTACAACAGAGATGTTCTAAAATAATTTTTATTTTTTAAAGTACCTGCTGGAAATAATTTTTACACACACATATATACAATTAAAGCAAATAACATTAATAATATTATTCCCTCTCGCAATAGAATGAGGGTGGGGGTATACAGTATAAATTGTTCGCCGCAAACGTTAACAATCGCAGTCGCTGTACCAAGTTATATCGCGTGTATAATCTTAATCTACGACAACAAGTACAATAAAATTTCTTCGACAGTAAGTATATAATAATAAATAATAATAAATTTAAAACAATGTTAAAATCTAGCGAAAACTTTCTCCATTCAGATGGATCGAATCACTCAAATCATTGACATGGACGGATTCATTGTAGAAAAAAAATTTATTTGTAAAGAATTAGCTATAATCGATGTTTGTCACGACGGCTCGTTCGAACTCTCTGAATTTCGCTTGGGGAAGAACTTTCGTTGTTTATCCGACGCTGACAAGAAGTCTGCCTGGTATGTCAGCCATTTCGTGCACGGGATTCCATTTAAAGATTTCGGCTATGAAAACTATCAACAGCGCGATATATTCGAAGTTATACGAAATTTTGTGAGCGATTACGCGAATCCTGTCGTAGCCTACAAAGGTGGATGTTTCGAGAGACATCCTTCGAAAAATGCAAATAAACTCGATAAATTTGGAAGATTTCAACTGCCCGAAATACGATGTGCTAGTTCAGGATCCCGTATATGAAATTGTCGACGGCGAACCTTGTCGACTTCACTGTTGGCAACCGGCAAAAAACGTCAAAACGAAACCATATCATTGCTGTCTACGCGAACTGCAAACATTTCGAGCGTGGATTAACAATTATAAAAACACGTAATGTACCAATTATAAAAGCTACATCTTTGAATTTTCCCCCCGTCAAAACCGCAAACGCGACACCTCCTTTTACATTTGATTTTTACACAGAGTATCACAATGATCGCGAAATCCGAGGGAATCGTCGCAACAATCGATCACGCAACACCACCCGATTACCGTCTCGAACGCGACAGACTACAAAGTTTTCACAATTGGCGTTACTCACACGTCATTGAACCGGAGAAACTCGCCACCGCAGGATTTTTTAATCTCGGTGATGAGGACTGCGTAGAATGCTTCGAGTGCCGTGTTCGTCTATGCCGATGGGAAGATGACGATGATCCCGTGGAGGAACATCGCGCCTGGTCCAGATTCTGTTGGTATATCCGCGGGCTGGACTGCGGCAACGTACCGATGGGAGTCGATCCAGATGTAATTCCGCCAAATCCTCGTGGTGTGGATACCTGTGGAATCGCGAAAGAGTTTTCGCTCGAACGATAATAAAAACTACTATATAAACGACGCATACAAATTAACGAATAGGTACTCCGACGAATATAAAAAATCTAATATACTGATATACATAAAAAGAGTTTATTTGAAGTAAAAAATTAATACATAATGAAAATGATAATGATAATGATAATATTGATAATAATTTTTTTAAATAAGTCTTGATAGTTGAGTCTGCAACAAATAAAATAAAAAATGGTATTAAGTTTTAATTAAAAAAAATAGATATATACAATTATTTTAATTTTACTTACCATGATTATGTAAATAGTGTCACAATCCCCTGTAAATAAGAGGGTCACAAACAAACCAGAAAGTATATATGTTTTTGGTGTTAACCAGTTTCTGACATACATAGTCTGAGTAATAATAGTTTCTTTAGTTTGTTCCAGATATACTTACTATGCCTTGATTCCATCAGTTGAAGAATCCATCGCTTTGTTCTTAAATGATCATACTGTCTCTTCATATGCTGATTGCTCCGATGGACTTTTGTTTGACTTACCCGTCTGTAAGTTTATATTATTTTAGATTCTATGTGATTCTGTTTACTTTTTGAGCTCTTTTTTCAAGATAACTCTTTACTTTTTGTTTTAGATTCTCGGTCGTTTCCGAAAACGGGACGATACCGAGACTCTAAGGTAAAGATAATTGAATTGAAGGAATCGACTGACGGGGCGACGAGACGGTTACGAAAGGATTCGGAATGCTGATCAAGACGTAAACGAATGTCGTGTTGTCGAATATCGAACTGAGCGATCAGCTGGGCGCCTCGATCCACCGCGTCCGCTCCCCCCCGTCGCGCCCGCGAGGCTCGAGCTGCTCGATCCACCCGAGGAGCTCGGGGAACGATGGAAGGTGCGGGGACGACGGCGCGCCGAACCGATCGCCAGATCATAGTCAGTTTATTATATCTCGTCATGTACAGAGTATAAAAAATAAATAACGTCATGAGTAAAAGTTCTAAGAATCTTTAACACTTTTGTATTTGTGCTTGTTTCCCTGTTGCTCTTTTTTCTATGTATATATATATATTTATTATTATTATTTATTATTATATTTTTCCAGGTTCACTACCTTGTGAGTGCCTCAGTGCAACCCTTGTTGTTATGAGCTTACCCTCCGTTATTGCTATGGATCTATTTTATTTATATATATATTCTTGCCTTTACTTTTTACCTTTGTAACGAGCCGGTTTTCCGGCGGCTCGTTGCAACGGTTCTCCGCGGCCGAATTAGCTCGCCGCGCCAGGGTTCGCGAACAGAACGCGGAGGGACGGGATTTACGGCGGGAGAGAAATGACGATGAAACTCATGCCGGTTCACTTTGACAATTCACTGGCTCGCTTGCTCGCGAAACGCGCGTCAATCCGGTCGTTCGCGGCGAAGATCGGTTCCGTCGGCACGGTGTCGCGGACGGGTCGGCGGCGCGTTCACTTTATCGGGCCTCGTGGCCCCTCGGCTTCCATCGTCGCGATGGATTCTGGCGGAGAAAGCGGTTCACGCTCGTCGGCGTCGTTGTTGCAACGACGCGCGAGCGTGGATAAAAATGAAAACTGCCCGGCGCGTACACGTCGTTGCGACGCTCGCTGCACGTGGTCGGTCTCCGGCAATCGCACCCCGTCGTCACGGTCCTCGGGACTCGGGGACGCGGCGATCTCGGATCGCCGTTTCCGGCTTGCCGTTACGACGAGCTCCCGGGTGCGAACATCGGGCGGCGGCTCATGCACGCAGACGTTTCCCACGTCTCGAATTCGTCGCGAATTCTTGCGGCTTTACTCGGGTTCGCTGTCTCAACGAATCATGGAGGAGCCCCGTTCGTTTACGGCTAGCAACGTAGGTTACTTACTCGGCGTGTTCTCTTCCGTATCCAACGTTCGTACGTCCGGTTGAGAGTTCGCCACGAGAAGTACCTGCCGAAGAAGAGAAGCACTTGTCGCGTCGCGGTCCGTTATATGCCCTCGTCCAACGGGTGACGAGGGGTACTGTGCGGCGCGGTAATTTCGGGAAAATCCGGTGATTTATTCGCTTCCGTTTGCCGCCGAAACTGTTTTCCGGGCGGGAAGACTACGCGGTGTCGTCGGATCGCGACGCGTCTCGGTGCCGTCGTGCTTCGGCATTCGTCGGTTCTCGTCGGCGCGGTTCGGGTTCGCGGCTAGCGTTCCGATTCGTAACAGGCCTGGTACGAACAGGTCTGTTACACCCCCCTCCCACATTACGGTGGCGAGCGAGCGAGCGGCAGTGAAGCCCGTTTATTATCTAAATAAGGAAATATTGAAAAATATAAATGTACAACTATACTAGTGTAAACTCGCACTTAACGTCTAGATCCTTACTTACTAACGCTCGGCGTAATACTGTACTCTAATACTGACGGTTATCGCCGTCGGATAATCACGGCGCGTATCACAGTGAGAAGGGTATACGAACGGATCCCAGACGGAAGAGAGAAAAAAATAATCAATCACAGTGCCCGCGCGCGGGGAACGGAAAACGGCGGCTGGACGGAGTCCCTCGGCCGACCAATCGACAAGCTGGAGAAAACAAAACTGACAACATTTGGCTCGATGCCCGGATCAAACGAAAAAAAAAACAAAGGTGAACGAGCGTTTCAATTCAGAAACTCTGGTCGGCGGGGAACGCGGGGTGCGGCAGCCAGTGAGACGAAACAAAAGAAAACAGACTAGTAAGACATAAAAAAAAAAGACGGCGCAAATTGCAGCGTCCGCGCGCGGGGAACGGAAAAGGCGGCTGGACGGAGTCCCTCGGCCGACCGATCGACAGACTGGAGAAAAACAAAAATGACAGTGTTCGGCTCGCTGCCCGGAACAAACGGAAAAAGAAAGAAAAAAACAAATGTAACGAACGTTTCGATTCACAATCTCCGGTCGGCGGGGAACGCGGGTTGACTCGACACGCTCGTCACGAGGTGGAGCCGTATCCCGGATTAGCTTATAAACTACGGGAGGGGTCCCTCACCCCCGTCGCGAGGGGGGAACCCTTCCTTCCGCACCGGCACAATGCACTAAGGGTTTCGCATTACGCGTCGTACTGCACTGTTCGGCGTAGGTGGTCCGTCACTCTCGTCACGAGGTGAGGCCGTTCGCGCACTTGGGCGTCCTGGTCGTCGGCGTTCCCTCGCCCCCGTCCCGAGGGGAGGTCGCCTATCATCCGTGGCACACCGGTCGTGGGTCACGTCCCGCGCACGTCACTCTGTCCGCACTGTGTGTCCCGTGACGTGTTCGCGGTCGTGTGCTGGCGTCCTAGCGGTGGTGTCTGGGTCCTCCCGCGGCGGCTGTTGTCGCGGATCGCAGCTTGCACCGCCGCATCTTCCCGGACTCGTCAAAAAGGAGCGTCCACCGCTCCTCCCCTCCTGGCGACGAGATGTAGGCCCTCCGCTCCGTGACGAGCCGGATCGGCACCTCCACGCTCCTGCCCGTCGGTAGCCGGTACCAAAGGCACACGCATGGGGCGAATCTGCCCTTGTATGGCCACGGCTGGGGCAGTAGCGGGTTCGTGGCGTCGGGGGTTCGTGACCGGCTTCCCGCCATTGCCCGGGCGCTCCCAGAGCGGTACCTCCTCTCCGGGCTGGTGTCCGGTGGTCGCCACGCTGAGGGCCATGACTTGCCCCAGGGGTCGCGCCGGCTCCCATGTCGGTAGTGCGGCGTAATTTATCCGGGCCGACACCAGCAGTTCGTTCGGTGGTGTCTCCGGCGTGGGCGGCGGCGTGCTCCTCCTGCGGGTGAGAGCGGAGGGTCTCTCTGGTGGCGGCGGGTTGATCGGCAGCTCGGTCGCCGGTGTCGGTGCCGGTGGGGTTGCCTGGCGGTCTCTTTGGCCCACCGCGCGGGCTGCTGCCCTCTCCGGCAGTGGCGTGCTCCAGTGAGAGAGCTCCGGCGGTCCTCTAGGTCGTCTTCGCGGCCGTTCCTCGGGCTGGGGAGGCATCTCTCGTTGCTGGCGGCGCCCTCGGCGGCGGCGGGTCCTCCGCTGCGGTCCCGTCGGCTCCCGGGGGGGCAGTACTGGTCCGGACCACCACTTGGGCGGCTGTCGATCTTGCCTGGCCGGGGATGGTGGCGGCGTCGCGAAGTCTAGGCCTAGTTCAGCCAGGCCGGGGAGCGAATCCCACGAGTACGCTCGTGCTCGCCTGGTGGGCGGTCGCAGCGTCTCGCCCGTTGCTTCGGCGGTGTCCCCCTCTGTTGGCCGCGACGGCGTCCCGGCGCTGGTCGCGCTGTCCTCCGCTCGAGGTGTCTCCGTGGGCTGCGGCCCTGGGCGTTGAGTCGCCTCTGGTGGCGTCGCCTGTGGTGGTGGTGTTTTCCGCCGGGCCGTCTCCTCGTCACGAGGTGGTGTCCCTCCCGGTAGGCGGATGTCCGGGGTGGCTGGTCGTCGCGACAGGTCCGGCTCCTCGAACAGGCCCCCCAGGTCCCATTCCATGGGTGTCTCGCTCATTTCTCTAGGATGCCTGTGACAAACGTAAACAGAGTTGATAACTTTCCGTGGGCGGCCCCTGCGGCGTGGTGCGGTCACGGCGGCGGGGGAGGGTGCGACAGACGTGGCTCCCTCCGCGGGTCGAGGCTCCGGAGTTCCCTTTATGTCGTACGCGTCGACTGGTTCCTCCGGGTCAGCTCGCGCGTCTTCGCTGGTCCCCCCGTCCGGTTTCAAATCCCGTACGTGGATGTGGCGCGTCCACTTCCGCTTCCGGTCGCGGAGGTCAACGATAACTGGGGAGACGACGCGGCCGACGGTGTACGGGCCGGAGAACTTCGGCGCGAGTTTGGCGTTGATGCCCTTCCCTTTATCCGACAGAGTGTGTTCTCTCTTCCACACACGGTCGCCTACCGCGGGTCTCCAGTCGCGGCGGCGGAGATTATAGTATTTTTCCTGGCGACTGAACGCTTGTGCCAAGTTTATCTTGGCAAGTTCCTGGGCGTCGCGCAGGTTCCTCCAGCGGTTGCTGGTCGGCATCGTCGACCCTGTTGTTGTCGGCTGTCCCGGTGGTCGGAGCTCCCGCCCCTGGTTGAGGTACGCAGGGCTGTATCCCGTAGCCTCGTGCCGTGCAGTGTTGATGGCGAATCGCGCCTCGTCCAGTTTCTCATCCCAGCGATTGTGGTTGGTCCCGGTGTACTGGGCGAGCATGGTTTTCACCACCTTGTTGGCTCGTTCGACTGGATTGCACTGTGGCGCGTACGGTGGTGTTCTGCGGTGTTCGATTCCGGCTGCCTGTAACAGAGACGTAAACGGAGCGCCCACAAACTGGCGGCCGTTGTCGGATATCAGGATTCTCGGTGCCCCGTGTCGGAGGATGACATCCTTCTGTATCGCGGCGGCGACGGCGTTGCTGGTGGCCTTCCGCAGCGGTGCCAGTTCGACCCACTTCGAGAATCGATCCAGTGTGACGAGTAACCACGTATGTCCACTCCGCGAGCGTGGCAGTGGTCCGATCAGGTCGACCGACATCGTGTGCCACGGTTCGGTCCCCGGATTCGCATGCAGGAGTCCCGGCGGTTGGCTCGGCGGTGTTTTGAACTCCTGGCAGCGCTCGCAGCTACGTACGTAGCGAGCCGCGTCCCGGAACATCCCTGGCCAGTAGAAGCGCTGGGCCAGGCGGACGATCGTTTTGGCGATTCCCAGATGGCCTGCCGTGGGGTCGTCGTGGAACCGCCGTATGGTCGCCGGTCGGTCGCCGGCGGGCACGCAGAGTTTCCACGCGTCGTCTGGCTCGGGCTCGTTGTAGTCCAGTCGGTGTATCCAGCGTCGGTACAGCTTGCCCTCCATTATCCGGAACTCCGGTTCTGTGGTCGGGTTCTGTCGGACGGCTTCTAGCTTCCTCTCGTACCACGTGTCGCTTCGATGCTTCGGGCGGAGCGCGCTCACGCCCGGTGGCGGCGTTGTCCGGGACAGCGCGTCCGCCACGTGGTTTTGCTTCCCGGGTCGGTACTGGACCTCAAAGTCGTACTGCTGCAGTTCCAGGGCCCAGCGCGCGAGTCGGCCGGTCGGACTGTCCATCTGGCGCAGCCAACGGAGCGCTTGATGGTCGGTGACGACGGTGAAACGATATCCTTCCAGGTACGGCTTCATCTTCCGAATGCCCCATACCACGGCGAGGCATTCTTTCTCCGTCGCGCTGTATTTTCGCTCCGTTTCGCTGAGCGTGTAACTGGCGTACGCAATGACCCTTTCGTCTCCGGTCGGGCCTTGCGTCAGTACGGCCCCCAAGCCGCTGTCGCTGGCGTCCGTCTGCAGCGTGAACGCCTGTTCGAAATCCGGACAGGCCAGTATTGGAGCAGCGACGAGTCGGTCCTTCATTGTTTGGAACGCCCTCTCCTCGGTCTCAGTCCACCTCCACTTGGCGTTCTTGCGGGTGAGTCGAGTCAGCGGCTCAATCACCTCGGCGAAGTTCGGCACGAATCGTCTATACCAGGAGGCCATGCCGTGGAACCGGCGGACGTCCCGGATCGACCTCGGTGCCGGGATTCGCGCGATGGCGTCGGTCTTCTCCGGGTCGGTTCGGATGCCCTGCTGGTCGACGATGTGCCCCAGGTAGCGTAAGCTGTCCACGCAGAACCGACACTTGTCTGGGTTCAGTTTCAGTCCGGCCGTGCGGAGGCGGCGGAAGACTTCCTGCAGGTGCTGTCGGTGGTCATCGATCGTTCGGCTGATGACAATAATGTCGTCCAGGTAGGCGAAGGCGTGTGGTTCCAGCTCCGGGCCTATCACACGGTCCAGCAGTCTCTGGAACGTGGCCGGGGCCGAGTGCAGTCCGAACGGCATGACGGTGAATTGGTACAGCCCCTGCCCGGGTACGGTGAATGCGGTGAGCGGTCGGCTGCGTTCCTCCAGTGGTATCTGCCAATACCCGTTCTTGAGGTCGAGTGTCGTGAGGAATCTTGCCCCCCGTAGTTTGTCCAGGGTGGCCTGGATATGTGGCAGGGGATACGCGTCCTTTTCTGAACGCTCGTTCAATTTTCGGAAGTCCACGCAGAAACGTGGTCGGCCATCCTTTTTCTTTACCACGACCACCGGCGAGCTCCAGGGGCTGCTGGACGGCTCAATCACGCCGTCGGCCAGCATTTTTCCCACCTCCTCGTTGATGACTGCCTGCATTGCCGGATTCCTGGGGCGATATCGCTGTTTGACCGGCGTCTCGTCGGTCAGTTTAATGCGGTGCTGGACCAGCGTCGTCCGCCCCCGCATTCCCTCGAAGAGCTGCATTTCGGACTGTAGGAAACGATCGAACACTTCTCGTTCCATTTCGGGTATTCTCCGGAGGCCCAGTTGTAGGCACGGTTCGGCCTGACAGTCTTCCGGCCAGGAGGCGACTTCGGGCGGCGGTCGGAGGGTCAATTGGAGGGCGGCAATGGCCTGAATGCCCAGCAATATTGGCGTACCCATCTTCGGCAGCACCGTGAAGTCCTCGGTCCATTCGCGACCGCCGACGCAAAATGACAGGCGTATGTGGCCGCCCGGGCAGGCGTCCGTTCCGTCGGCCAGGCTGACGCGGCCGTCGCTCGCCACCGGCCTCAGTCCGCGCGCTCTGGCCCAACTCAACACTTCCTCGTTGACGCATGACAGCTGTGAGCCGGTGTCGAGCAATGCGTCAATCTCGTGCCCCAGGATTCGTATGGACAGCAGCGGTCGCGGGGTGTACCGGATGGACGGAGTGCGGTCTACTGGCGGGCCCGGTGCTCTTCCGTCGTCGGCGGGCCCCGCTGCCCGTTTCCCGACGGGTGGCAGTCCCTCGTCAGCGTGCCGTCGCGGCCGCAACGCGAGCAAAACTTCCGATAGGCGTTCCGGCACTCGAACCGCATGTGGCCCCGCTGTTTGCAGCGCCAGCAGTGTGTGTCCGGGTGGTATCTGTCGGGTCCCACTGTCGTTTCGCGGCCTCGGGGTTCGGCGGCGGGGGCGGCAGACGTCGCGGTCGCGACGACCTCGGCTGGCCGCGCGGATTGCCGGGACGGCGGCTTCTCCTGTTCGTCGCATCGTTCGAGTTGTTGCACTCGTTCGAGCAGTGCACGGACGGTGGTCGCCTCCCCCACGGAGATGTATCGGCGATGCTCCGGGCGCATGTTCTCGATGAGCATCTCGAGTCGGCTGGTCATCGGCATCTGGGCCCGTCGCATGAGCGTGGTCACCGCGGTCATGTATTCCGCGAAGGACTCCCCGGGGCGCTGCACGCGGTCGCGCGCCTCACGTTCGCGTTGGAACTTCGTGTGGCACGGCGTGTGCACAGCGACGAATTCCTCGGCGAACTGATCCCACGTCTTAATCTCGGCACGTTCGTTCCGGTACCATGCCTGCGCCTGGCCGCGCAGCAGCTCGGGGACCCCGCGGAGAAGCTCTTCGTCAGTGATGCCGTATGTCCCTCGGAGCTCGGCGACTCGCTCGAGGAACGACAGCGGATCTTTTCCGTCTGTCGTGCATCCCGACTTCCGCATTCGGTCGATGTTGCGGTTCGGGTCGAGTTTCTCGGTCGCCGCGGCGGTCATTTTCCTGGTCGACACGCCGGGTTCCGTCATCGCATACAAGTCGCGCGTCTGTTGTTCGATGCACTCCGCCCACCGTCGTAGGAGTCGTTCCGGTGTTCCTCGCGTCGGCGATCCTGTGTCGTTCGAATCCTCGAGAGTCGCGGGTTTCGGTACGCGGCCCGGTCGCATTCACTTCGGGGCTTGTTCCGGCGACACTTTTTCACTTGTCGTTTACACTGGTCGCGGCGGAGCGCTTTTCATTCCGTTTGACAGCTCTCTGTTGTCATCGCGATTTCGCGGTGCGGTCGCTCGGCGGCGCGCGTGTACCGGCACTACTTCGTCGCGCGGCCGTTAGATGGCGGGCGCGCGTCTCGCTCACTCGCGACGGTTAACCTGCAAGGCGCCGTTCTGCCACGTGGCCACTGGTTCACTTGCCGGCATTTTCGCACTTTCACAATTTCCAGGTCCCTGTTCGGGCGCCATGTAACGAGCCGGTTTTCCGGCGGCTCGTTGCAACGGTTCTCCGCGGCCGAATTAGCTCGCCGCGCCAGGGTTCGCGAACAGAACGCGGAGGGACGGGATTTACGGCGGGAGAGAAATGACGATGAAACTCATGCCGGTTCACTTTGACAATTCACTGGCTCGCTTGCTCGCGAAACGCGCGTCAATCCGGTCGTTCGCGGCGAAGATCGGTTCCGTCGGCACGGTGTCGCGGACGGGTCGGCGGCGCGTTCACTTTATCGGGCCTCGTGGCCCCTCGGCTTCCATCGTCGCGATGGATTCTGGCGGAGAAAGCGGTTCACGCTCGTCGGCGTCGTTGTTGCAACGACGCGCGAGCGTGGATAAAAATGAAAACTGCCCGGCGCGTACACGTCGTTGCGACGCTCGCTGCACGTGGTCGGTCTCCGGCAATCGCACCCCGTCGTCACGGTCCTCGGGACTCGGGGACGCGGCGATCTCGGATCGCCGTTTCCGGCTTGCCGTTACGACGAGCTCCCGGGTGCGAACATCGGGCGGCGGCTCATGCACGCAGACGTTTCCCACGTCTCGAATTCGTCGCGAATTCTTGCGGCTTTACTCGGGTTCGCTGTCTCAACGAATCATGGAGGAGCCCCGTTCGTTTACGGCTAGCAACGTAGGTTACTTACTCGGCGTGTTCTCTTCCGTATCCAACGTTCGTACGTCCGGTTGAGAGTTCGCCACGAGAAGTACCTGCCGAAGAAGAGAAGCACTTGTCGCGTCGCGGTCCGTTATATGCCCTCGTCCAACGGGTGACGAGGGGTACTGTGCGGCGCGGTAATTTCGGGAAAATCCGGTGATTTATTCGCTTCCGTTTGCCGCCGAAACTGTTTTCCGGGCGGGAAGACTACGCGGTGTCGTCGGATCGCGACGCGTCTCGGTGCCGTCGTGCTTCGGCATTCGTCGGTTCTCGTCGGCGCGGTTCGGGTTCGCGGCTAGCGTTCCGATTCGTAACAGGCCTGGTACGAACAGGTCTGTTACACCTTAATCCTTTTTTGTTTTTGATTAATAAATACATTATTAATCTCTATTATAGATTTGTGCTTCATTACCTACCCATAAAACTTCCTGCCTTCCTACATTTTTATATTTCCAAATCAGGCCGTGACAACATATCTTCTCAGTCTATGTACAAATTGCCCTTAATTATTCCTATATTTAAAACTCACCCTCTCTTTTTTAAAATGAAATACATGATTTACCTATTCTATTATACATAACTCTAATGTGTATCTGGAATAATATATATTTTAAAAGAAAACTACCTAAATTTTGCATATGTCCCCTTATTATTTATTATCTGATTTACCTATAAGTACTGATTCATTACCTTAGCCATACCTTATGCCGTGTACTAGAGCACAATTTTTAGAAATATTAACTTATATACTATGGCCTCTATATATTTATTTACCTTTTTACTATTTTCTATAATTCTATAATTCTTATAGCATACTTAATCCTATGTTATATGTAAATGAAGGAGGTAAAGCACTGGTTTACATTGATAACAATTTATTCATAAAAGCACACATAATAAAACTATATTATTATATTATAAATTTATCTTACTTATTACAACGTTAAAACGCTCTTTAAGATATTGACTTAAAATACCGTATGAAGATTTAAGATAATATTCAAAGTATAAAACAAAAAAGGAAAAACAGAACTTATTTGTTACATATTACATATATTAAATGAATGAATGAATATAAACCATATAGCTAAAATTCTAATAATTAAATGAATGCAAACGGAATAATAATGATAAGAACAAAAAACCAATCATTTTACGTTATTACTATATTATAATATTAATATTGCGCAAGCTAAACAAGCATAAGATACAAAATACAACAACCTACAGTACTAAAAAGTTAAGGCTAGACATCAAATAAGTAGGAGGATCGTTTATTTCAAGCTTTCCTTGAAGTAACACTTATCTTGATCGCCCCTCCTAATACCATTATCTTGTGTTCATTCTCTCTTATCCTCCTAAGGTCTTTAATTGGTATCTCCACCTCCATTTCAATCCCTCTTTCTTTTATCTTGGGTTCTTTCTTTAAGGCCCATTCCGCAATATTGATCTCTGGATGTTCAAGGGGCATAATTTCCAATACATCCTGGTACGTTATTTCCTTGTTGTTGATATAGATGAGTACCCTTGCCGTCCCATTTAGCCTTCTTCCACTGATCAATGCTAGTTTTGATTCTGGCTGCCTGGCATTTATCGCTGCTACCGCGTCTCTTAAGTTGAGCAGTGATTCCACATCGTTTGCTGTGAGAATACAGCCTCCTGCCTTAGGGCCCCACCTTGCTATATTTATAGGTTTCTTACTGGAAACCCTAAATCTCCATATTTGACACCAGATCCTATTAATCTCCTCACGTGAAAGTTCCTTTCCCGGAAGAGGATAGCCCTTCTTCACTATTCCCACCGTCCTGTCTTCGATACCTAGCTCTCTCCTTCTTGACGGTCCCGCTTCCTCCCTTTGCTCCTCTGGATCCTGTGGAGGTGGTGGTGGTCCAGCGTCTTGGGCCACCCTCATCTCCACCTGCTGACAGGGTACTTCCCCTTCTTGCCCTTTCTGCTCGTTCTGGCACTTCTCTTGGATAACTGCTTTTGCTATCGCCTTGCCACCCTGCCATGGATAAATGATAAGTGGACTCTTTCCTTTCTTGCCGCTTCCGACTGCTGTCTCCTTCTTTGGGCCTGTGGCCACAGCTTCCATCTCCTTACCCAGGAGATTATTCAATTTTTCCATTTCTGTAACATATATAATATGTGGGTGATAATACTAATCTTGTATTGTCATAAAGACAGAGGGGTTATATGAAAAACCATAGAATACTTATTTCTTTTCCCTTCTTTCTTTCTTATTTTATAAAAAAAATATATTGCATTATTAATGCATTCCATTTCCTTCACCATTACGGTGTCCTTTCTTCCCTTTTTGTGTTATTTCCTTATCTACTAAAATAAACGATACTTTGGCGCAGTCGGCCGAGGCACGGGAAAAAGGAGAATAGGGTGGGGGGTGGGGGGTGGGCGAAAACAGGGAAAAAGACAGTCAACGGCTACACCATCATTACCGCTTCGTTGACCATCCTCTGCCCTGCAATCATCCCCCTCCCGATCCCACCGACTACGCGATTTATCTATTTTATTTATTTCTACACGCTTACTTTTCCATTACGCGTACGCGTCTTCCGATAATTCCCTGCCTTCCCCGGTTCGCGTCCCTGTTCGATATTTTATGTACAATTTACTATCTCCCCCTTTTTTAATAAATTCCAATACGCGATTCTTAATTGTTCAGCTAATTTTTATCCTCCTAATGCCCTAGTGTGCGACGTCAATCGAATCATGGTCGTTTTCCATGTCACGATCTACGCCTTGTTTCTAAACTACATTTTATATCACTTGAATTGCGCGCCGTTTGTCTGTTGCCATTTTCGCTTCGTTCGATCAAAATCTTATTACACATCGTATTTCATCCGACTTATTTAACCGTTCCTGGCCATTCATTTATTCATTCAACGACCACGCAGTGATATAACATGTAGTAATAATAATTAATTAGACACAGTTGTATCGAGTGTGTGTAACACATAAAACTAACCACGTGTGTTCATGTTTTAGAACGCGTCCTACACAGAGGTTATGTTCCCGACGACCTGTCTTCTGATTAAACTAATCATTTCAACTATCAGCATAACCCTAACCCTAGTAGTAGTAGTAGTAGTAAATTATGACCGGGGAGTAGGTGATCGGCACCATCTCCGAAACGCACACCAACAGCATAGTCGGTATCATGTGGCGACCGGTCCTCGGCCCCGTAGGGTTGCGAATTCCCCTGCTTTCAACCGCCACCCTGCTTTTTAAAGCCCGGGCAACTTGCAGGGTGACGATCTACTAATCAGGGAGCGATCATCATCAGTGAGAGGCCATTCTACCTAACCCATTTGAGTGTTTGAGCGTTTTACGGCTCGGAGCGTACGTCGGGCCTTGCTCACCTTCAGATCATGCAGGTTTGCCATACCTGCCCATTTGGCCCCACCCTCTTCACCATAGAACCATATTGTGCACCTTTGAGTATTACATCCCTTAACCTATTCTATCCCGGCTGCCCAGGATTCACCCACTCCCTCCCCAGGATTAGGATAGGCTACTCTATGACTCTACAGGTTGCACAAAGACAAGGGACCGCGCCTTCATGGACGTTGGGAAGAAGTTGTATACTTATGTGTCCAGCCCCATTGAGTTTGATCCAACTTCGGCGAAATTCCGGTTATCAACCCGAATATCGCTTTCATATGGTCTTCACCCTCCGGGACCTTCCACCCTATCTAACATATATACATCAACTTGGGGTCCGATCCGACTTCCGCGAAATTCCAGTATGTGCTGAAATATCACTTCCATTCGGTCTTTCCTTGCCGAGCCTACCACGTGTTGGGGTGTTGGAGGGCTCAAAGCCACACTAGGTTCTATGGTTGATGTATTGGACGTGACCATCGTCCCCAGGTTTCGGCTAAAAATGCATCTTAAGTTCGCACTCAGCCGTCCCCCATTCAGGTTTGTCTCCCCTGTGTATGATTCCTCTTTTCCTCCCTTATTGTCACCTTACTTATGGGGTCTTTACTTATATTCCTTCCTGACTATCCCTTATTTATCAACCATATGTCTGTTAACTAGTTCTATCCTTATTGATTATTCTTTTGCTTTACCCTTTTATACATCCTTATTGTCAACCTTATTGCTATATTGGCTTAGTCTACATACGCCTTACTACCTAATCTTTACCTGCTTACCTTACTTCCTTCCATTGATAATGATCCTTTAACCTCAATCCTTACTAACGTTATTTGTTACTTCGCCCTATTTGTTTTTTATATTTATTCACTTTATTATAGACCTTACTTTTCCCTTGTGTTAGTCTTTAATATTTCCTTTAATATATTTATTATTATTATTAGTTTATCATTATTTCCACCTTGTCTCCCTTACCACTTTCCATTAGTAATTCTTAATGTTGTGTGTGTTTAATTCCTTACTTTTATCTCCCTTCGTTTACTACCTTAAATCATCTGCTCCCCATCTTCTTATGCTATTACAGTGCTCTCTTTTGTTTCTTGGGCTCTATTGCATAAAGCTCTGTCCATCGCCATGAGCTTTCTTTAACCTTTTATAATCTCTTTATTCATATTCCTTGAACTTTACCTAAAAATTTAGGGCTTGATCTCCCCTATGTGCCCCCTCCTCCTGCCATTTCAATCTCTGCGCGTTCCTAAACCAAGTCTAGATTATAAGACCCAGTCACCTTATGTTCACTAACTTTGTAGATTTACAGTGTTGTTATACACAATTATGGCTACGATTTTAATTACAGTCTGGTACAAATTACACCATATACATGCATCTTCCATAAAATTATCCTGTATAGGAGTCCTAACTTTACTTCAGTTTCCCGTGTTGGTTTATCTGGGTTCTCTAAAATTGTTCTATCCTTGTTCATATTGTTCTAGTTGAAAGGTACCACTGATTAACTATCATTTGTTCATTATTAACACTCAAAGATTTTGGCAAAGAGTTAGTTTTGGCGGGCGAGATCCATCATTGATTACCAAGGTAACCTCAGAGCATTGCCCAAACAATGCCTTTACTAATCTTGCCCCCTTTTGTGTTCCCTAGTTCCTTTTAGTTTACACCTTGTTCATAATTTTTTCCTATTTACTTATTTGTACATTATTGTTTAGTTCTAAAATTCTCCTATTAATTACTACTTTAGTTCCCTGTTCCTTGTCCTGAATTAGCTACTAATATTTCCATAGATCCACTTCTTCCATAAAACGTTTAACTTTTTTCCATTTAAAACCTCTTAAAATCGCTCCATCAACAAAGTTTGTTTCTAGTACCGTTCTCCTTTTATGCACTAAAGCTGCACAGCTCCTAACCAGGTGCTCTGGTGTTTCTTCTTCCTCATTGCATAATGTGCACATACTCGTATCTGCTTTCCCTATTTTTGCTAAATGCTTATTTAACGGCGCTATACCCGTTATCGTTTCCACCATTCTTCTTAATTCCTTCTTTTCCAGTTGTAAAATACCCTGCACACGTTTGGCTGGCCAACAGTCCACTCCCAGAAAGTTTTTACTGTGTGTCAATCCACTGGCATTTCTCCATCTTTCCGCCGCTTGACTTACCGCCCAATTCCTGATTGCCAAATTATAATTCGCATTGGATAACCCTATCCAATTTTGCGGTTCATCCGGTGGTAAATCCGATCCTCTATTTGCAAGTTCATCTGCTCTTTCGTTCCCTTCTAAGCCAGAATGACCCGGTATCCATGTTATTTTAACCATCTTTCCCATTTTCCCCAATTCATTTAGGGCAATATGAGTTTCCCATATTAAATTGGATCTACATTCCATTTTCCTTAAGCTTTTTATAGCTGCCTGACTGTCTGAACAAAACGTTATCTGATTTCTTTGTTCCCCCTGAATCCTTACTTCCTTAGCACATAATTGTATGGCCAGGAGTTCCGCTTGATATACCGTTGGGTGCTCCCCTAGTTTTATGTAATAATGTTTATCTCTGTTATTTGTCCATGCCGCTCCCGTTAGTCCATTTTTCCTGGACCCATCCGTGTACCATAGTGCCGTATTCTTTAGATCCTCTGGAATTCCATTGTCCCAATCTTCCCTTGCTCTTATTTCTGTTTTGTATAGTTTATAATCTATGTATTTCCTCTCGTCACTATCCTTTCGCATTTCGCTCAGTTCAATAATATCCGGATTACCATTCCTACCTATAAGGTATATTAAATTTGAGTGCCCGTAACCAAGGTTGTCCCATTTACCCCAGCTTATTAATCTGTATATTGTTTTTAGTGCTAATTCCTTGACTATTATGTCAAGCGGTAACATATCTGTTAACACTTCCATAGTTCTATTGGGAGTATTGTTAGTACAACCCAAAATTCTTCTATTGGCCATTCCTTGTAACCTGTCAAACCAACCTTTTACCGTTGCCATATCCGACGCTTGCCACCATATAGCTGCACCATATGTTACCCTTGGTACTATAATTGCTCTATATATCCATCTCATTATGTATGGTTTCATTCCCCATGTCGCTCCTATTGCTCTACTCAGCATAGCAATATTACCCTTCGCTGCATCCGCTTTGATTTTAGCATGCGGTCTCCATAATAATTTCCTTGTTAATGTAATCCCTAGATATTTCACCTTTTGCTTTAACGGTACTGGTGTACCCATATACATTAGACCACTCTCAACTGGGTAAAGCGTGGTCTTCGTAAATTCCATTACTTCCGTTTTCTCTGGGTTTACGGATAAACCCACTGAATCACACCAAACCTCTGTTATATTCAATGCCGTTTGTATCACTTCCAAGCATTTTACCTTATTTCTGTTCCTACTAATCACCGCTATATCATCTGCGTAAGCCACTACCACTGCTCCTGTTTCTTCTAATTCCCATAGTAGGGAATCCAATGCCATGCACCATAGCAATGGTGAGAGAATGCCCCCTTGTGGAGTACCTCTTTTAACCCTTCCTTCTACTTCAGCATCTCCCCTGCAAGCTCTTACTCTTCTATTCCTTAACATGTTCATTATCCAATGTTTGATGTTATCTTCGACTCTAAAGTCTTCTAATGCTTGTTCTATGGTATCAATCGGAGTCATATTAAATGCCCCCTCTATATCCATAAAACATGCTATTGCACATTCCTTTTTCCTAAACGCTGTTTCAACTTCCCTCACTACCCTGTGTAATGCCACTTCCGTTGAGTGTCCCGTCCTAAATGCATGTTGTCCTGGGAACAGCTCCTTTGCCCTTAGCGTCGTGCTTTTTAGATGCCTGTCAATCAGTTTCTCCGCTGTTTTTAGTAAAAATGATGTTAGACATATTGGCCGATAGGCCTTTGGTTCTGTGAAATCCGTCTTGCCTGGTTTGGGTAAAAACACCACCTTTGTACCCGTCCAGGCTTTCGGAATATGTCCCGTTGCTATACTGGCTTTGATTAGATTAGTTATGGCTTGTCCATAGTAATCCTGTGCCCTTTTTAATATCCTTGGGCTGAGTCCATCCAACCCAGGAGCCTTATCTGGATTAAATGAACCCAGAGCCCACCTTATTCTACTAGGATTTGCAATTTGATTAGCTAATCCCCAGTTTGGTTGTATTACACTGTCTTCTTCTGTATCCATGTCCTGAGTTTTATCAAAACCTGGAAAGTGTGTCTCTAATAGCTGTTCTATTATATCCTCATTTTTGTGCACTAGTGCATTTCCTCTCCTAATGGCCCCCATATCCGAACCTTGACATTTCAGTAACACTTGTGTTATCCTGGCTGCCACTGATGTTCTTTCAATTGATTTTGTAAATTTCCTCCAACTTCCTTGTCTACTTTTCATGATTTCTTTCCTTAATTTGGCTGATTCTTTTTTAAATATTTCCCATTTCCTTCCTTTTGCCCATGGCTTTGCTACTCTCCATCTGCGTTTACATTCTTTCACTATCTCTCTTCTTCTTTCCAATTTCTTATTCCACCACTCTGTTTTTCTTTGTCCCACTGTTTCTGTCACCTCTGTTGCTTCTTCCCAATTCTGGCGAAGCATTGAGGCTATCTGTTCCGCATACGCGTCAATCTCTTCCTTGTTCCCATATCTCCCTACCAAGTTTTTAACCGTTACCCTATTCAGTTCGTCAAACACTTCCCATTCTGTGCTTTTCTTATTCCTTATTGTTTCATTTTCCGTTTGATGTCCTCATTCCACTTTGTATTCTATATATTTATGATCCGATAAGCTTACATCTTCCATTACATACCAGTTATTGAATTTTCCTATTATTGCTTCTGAACATAATGTAATGTCCAATACTTCTTGCCTATCCCTTGTGACAAAAGTAGGTCTACTCCCATAATTGGCTACACACAGGCCTTCGCTTATAATATATTCCATAAGTTTTCTCCCCCTCTCATTTGTGTCTGTGCTCCCCCAGCTTCTATGTCTGGCATTCGCGTCTGCTCCTATTATTATTGGTATGTTATTTCTGTTGGCCCATTCTACCATTTCCATGCATTTCCGTCCCATAATTTCTCTACTGTTATGTTTAAGATACAGAGACACCAGTAGAATTTCCTTGTAATTATTCCCCTTTCCTGTCTGGATCGATATTGTCGTTATATTCTCATCCGTAAATTGTGGCATTAACGTTCCTATTAGCTTCCTTCTTGTTATAATACATGTTCTCGTGTTTAAATTCACTTTTCCAGAATGTATTATTCCTGCTCGATTCATACCTCTTATTCCCTTTTTTCCTCTGTAGTTTAACCATGGTTCTTGTATAAGTGCCACGTCATATCTTCCCTCTCTGAATTTTTTAGTCAGCAAAGCCGCTGCCGTTGCCGCATGGTGCAAATTAATTTGAATTATTTTCATTTCCTTTAGTACTCTTTCTTTTTACTTTACGTATCTACTCTAGTTCTATTGGCGTTTAACCGCCCAGCCAATTTGTACGGCTGATATGTATTATTAAGCACTTCCGCCCTCAGGAAGTATATTATACTGCATAAATTTCTGGTGTTGTCCAGCGGCACCCATATAGTTCTTCACTCGCCTTTTTCAATGCTCTGTGAACATACATATATCACTATATTAGAACAGTTTAATTTAAGAAATGTTTTTTTTTTATTATTATTATATTATTATATATTTCTTGTTTCTCTTGAAATATTATATGCTTCTTCTTTCCATTTTCCCTTTTTATATATTTCTATACTACCCTTGCCTTTTTATTGATATTTCCCTTCCTATAATACACTAGTATATTTCATACACTCTTAAATTATACCTGTTCTATCCTGAATTTTAAATTAGTCAAACTTTCCTAACTTATCGTTTATTCTTATTGTTAAACCTATACAATGTTGTCCTTATAGATTGTTATTTATTAATTAATAAATGCCAATCACTATACTATTATATATTTTATTATTATTATTATTTAATTCTATAATTTGTCTGTATTACTTCCTCACACAGATCCTACCCTGTCGGACACCTCTTTTCCTTTACCAGCCTTATGGCTAGTTCTTTTATTCCCTCCCTTATATTCTTAATCTAATTATTTCTGTTATCTCCAAATCCTTTTTATTCAAATTATTCAATATTCCTTTTTCTGCTTTACACTATAGATAGTACATGCTATTATTATATAACCTTCCAAACGGCACATTTATATGCCTCATTATACTCAGCAATCTGATTGATTACCACCATATTTGGTTCCTAGATAACTTCCTTATTTTAAAATTTTACCTAGTTGTAGCCTTGCACTAATTTAATCCCGCAATTCCTCTTGTTATTGCACTGGGGTACACTTTCCCAACATTTTAGTGCCTTTGTGTATGCTATACTTATAGTTTGCTTCTATACTATTGCTTCTGAGTTGCTTCTGATTGACCTGATTTTCAAATACCAACCCTAGTTATTTATCTCTTATCTATCCTTCTTCCCTTCTGCTAATTACTGTTTTCGTTGAAACTCAATTGACCCCATCCTATGTACCTGAGTTTGTTTAAAGTGTTATTGTTATTTCTATTATATGCTACATTTGCCTGTTCCTTAAATTTCTAATATTTATTATTAATTTATTATTTACTCTTTGCTACTCTACAATAATTTAAAAGATTTTTTTTTTCTCTCTCTTTCTTTCATTACTATAATTATTCTTTATTATCCTCCCTGTTCCGGAATTAACCGTTCCACGTTTCGGTCGTCGAGCGTCCAAATACAAACGCGGTCCGATCAAAACAATCGATTGGTCGCATCGATCGATAGCGCCGCGCGTACCCGTTACGAATACGGATCGATCCGGTCGTAACGTCCTTTACCACTCTTGATCGACACCTCGAACGATACAAACGTATTTTTGACTCGCGACTTTTACACGTTACTGTCCATAATTCGAACGTGCAATAGCTAACGCGTTCTGTTCATCAGCGTTTTAACTTTCGGATTCAACGAATTAACGCTCTCGTGCCTATCGCGGGACGCTCTTATCCGAAAAGATTAACGCAAGTTTCGTACAATAAACAGTTTTGTGTGACCCGTGAACGTGCTTCGTTAATTAACCTCTCACTGCATATCCTTGTCAGGATAGTTCTAGCTATCCGCCTCCTTACTGCCACGCGCAAACATTGGTCCTTCGAGCCGGATTGCAGTGAGTTAAGTGAAAAAGAACAGTTTCGGTCTTTGACGACGGTTGGACGATCCGTTAGAATTTAAAGTTGAAGGACAAAACACACATCGGTCGTGAGTCGCGAACAATGGGTGACCTCAAGACGTTGATGCTTCAACAAATCGACGCTACTCGTATTGTCGAGCGCACGCTCGAGAACTTTAAAAAAATCGGCAAAGCAAAATTAACGGTAGCCACCGTTCAAAATCGAATCACCCGATTGAACGACTCTTTTGCTGAGTGCCAAAAAATCCACAAGCAAATCACCGCGGCCGCGACAGATGCTGAGCGAGCCAGTTCGGGCTACTTCACGCAGGATCGCTTTATGGCTGTGCACGAGATATTCCTGGAGACTTCGGACTATATGGCGGAAACTCTCTCCCGACTAGCATCGGCCAGCTCCTCCGAATCGCCGTCTCATTCCGCCGGATCTATCTCGCAATCTCATGATGTCACCAATCGGCTACCAACCCTCAACCTCCCGCAATTCTCTGGAGCCTTCGAAGAGTGGGAAACCTTCCGAGATCGGTTTAGCGCTATGGTCATCGCGCGCCAAGGTTTGTCAGACGTGTCGCGATTTCAGTATCTGTTAGCGTGTTTGACGGGCGCGGCTAGCGACCTCGTCGAAAACATCGCGATAACCGATGCGGGCTATACCGTAGCATGGGATATTTTGGTCGCGAATTACGACAACAAGCGTCTGCTAGTGTCAACACATTTAGAAACGCTGTACGATCTGCCATACGTTCGGTATGAATCAGCTGATCAGCTGCGAAGCCTTCGCGACAAAGCCAATAAGGCACAAAAAGCGCTCAATAATCTTAAACGTCCCGTAGAACATTGGGATGACGTGCTGGTCTTCCTTGTTACGAAAAAATTAGACAATGTGTCGCGAAAGGCTTGGGAGCTGGAACTCGGTAATCGTACAGACTGTCCGACGTATTCCGAACTAGATGTGTTTTTGCAATCACGAATTCGCGCGTTGCAGACGATTAAACCGTCCACGTCGGGATTGGCACCTAGGAGTACGGACTCGGCCACTCCGAAACAAAATCGTTCTCGAGCGACGTCATTGCACAGTACCGCTGCCGCGAAAGGCCCGTGTGCCTTATGCAACGCTAACCATACCCTCGGACAATGCGCGTCTTTCAAAAACAAATCTGCCGCACAACGTTTCGAATACGCAAAGGAGACAAACCGGTGTATTAATTGCTTAAGTACGCGTCATCCGACGAGACAATGTCCAAGTACATATAACTGCTCTATTTGCAAGAAACGGCATCATACGTTGCTACATTTCAATGATTCGACTGTGTTATCGATAAGTACCGCGTCATCGCACGGCGCGGTGTCACCAACCGATCATGACGTCAGCGTCGGTACGTCACAGTTCGCATCTTGTTCAGTCCCGCGTGTTACTGCTACACAGCAAGTGTTGCTCGCTACTGCCTGGGTCGAATTACGCTCACCGTCAGGACGATCGGAGAAGATTCGCGCTCTAATCGATCAAGGCTCGGTTATTTCTCTAATTTCCGAGAATTTAACACAACGTCTCCGACTCCCGCGGTCTCGCGTGTCTGTTAGTATCACGGGAATCGGGCACAACGCGGTCGCTTGTCGCTCATCAACAACGTTTACTCTCGCGTCGTGCAAAACGGAGTCCGCATACTCCATGACAGCTTACGTTTTAGGCTCGTTGTCAAATTATGTACCGCCTCGCGTGAGTACCGCTGTGATGCTCTCTCATCTTCGCGGTCTGCAATTGGCGGATGACAAACCCTTTGATTCAGACCCAATCGAAGTAATTATCGGGGCGGATCAATACGGGTTATTGTTGTTAGATGGGTTGCGAAAGGGTACAGTGAATGAGCCTACGGCCCAAAATACCACGTTAGGTTGGATCCTTTCCGGTCCTATTTCGTCATCCAAATCCAATTCTCCTACTGCCGTCGCGAGCTTCCATTGCAACGTCTCGTCGAATCTCGACGTTGAACTTCGACGATTTTGGGAAGTCGAAGAGTTACCGTTCGTCACGCGGCTCTCTCCCGCGGAACAAAAGTGCGAGGAACATTTTCAACGTACGCACACTCGAGCTCCAAACGGACAATACATAGTTCGTTTGCCCTTTATTGAAGGACCACCAATCGATATTGGACCTTCCCTTTCCGCGGCGAAAACAATGTACCTACGACAGGAAAAACGATTAGAACGAAATGCGCAGCAGTCGGAAGAATATTCGCAATTCTTACGGGAGTACGAGACCCTCGGTCATATGGTCGAAGTTACCGATACATCCATGGATCAGTCTCTGCAATCCGTGTACATCCCGCATCACGCCGTCGTTCGAGAACACAGCGCTACCACACGGCTTCGCGTAGTCTTTAACGCATCCTCGCGCACGGGGAACGGGAAATCCCTAAATGATCACTTATTGATCGGTCCAAAATTGCAAACAGACTTAGCCGCTGTAATTCTTCGATGGCGTCGTTTTCGCTACGTCTTCATCGCCGACATCGCTAAGATGTACCGGCAAATCCTCGTCGATCCCAAGGACGTTGACTATCAACGAATTCTGTGGCGCTCTTGTCCCTCGGAACCCTTGCGACACTTTCGGCTCATGACCGTTACATATGGTACCGGTCCCGCTCCTTATCTCGCTCTTCGGGTTCTCCAACAACTCGCAAAGGACGAAGGATCGAAATATCCTCTCGCGCAGTCAGTCCTTCGTGACCAACTCTACGTGGACGACTGCGTCTTCGGCGCAGACGCTCCTCAGTTAGCGCGTCAAACTCGTGACCACGTGACGTCCCTGTTGAAAGCCGGGAGATTTAAATTGCGCAAATGGGCCAGCAACTTTCCGGAATTAATTGCTGATATTGATCCTTCAGATCATGGCCTCGCAGCGAGTAAACCGCTGCTACCTGACGACAACTTAAAAGTCCTCGGCATAAATTGGAATCCCGAAACAGATTCATTTCGTTTCGATATTGGGATAAAAAATGCCATTCTCGCTACCAAACGGGAAATTCTTTCAACGATTGCCCGATTCTACGATCCGCTAGGATGGGCCGCTCCCGTTGTTGTCGTGGCGAAAATTCTAATGCAACGTCTTTGGTTGCACAAGGGTGATTGGGACGATACAATTCCGAATGAACTCCGCGAAACATGGACAACATACTGCACCCAACTCCCCCTTCTTCGATCGGTAGTTTTACCTCGATGGACAGGCCACGGGCTTCACGTGCAGAAAACAGAACTGCATGGCTTTGCAGACGCCTCGCAAGATGCCTACGCCGCAGTTGTTTATTCTCGAGTGACAACTATCAGCGGCGACATCCTCGTCACTCTTCTCGCTGCGAAATCTAAAGTTGCTCCGCTTAAATCTGTCACGATTCCGCGTCTTGAGCTGTGCGCTGCATTGCTTCTTGCTCGTCTCATGTTTTTCGTACGAGCTTCATTCGGAGATTCAGTATGCGAGATGCATGGCTGGACCGATTCCACCGTGACCCTCGCATGGATAAGCCAACCACCTTCGCGTTGGAAAACTTTTGTCGCGAACAGAGTCGCGACCATTCAAGAGCTAGTGCCAACATGTCATTGGCACCACGTTCAATCGGAAGACAATCCTGCCGATTGCGCCTCTCGCGGGATCAGCGTTCCCCAATTCATTGACCACTCATTGTGGTGGCACGGTCCAAAATTGCTAAAATCGCCATCGAATTTGTGGCCCTGCAATGTCTCGTTGCACGAAGTAAAAACTTCATTGGAGGAACGGGTTATTACCACTCTTCATGTCGTTCCCTCCCCAGAAGCGTGGGATCTAGCCACGCGATTCTCAAGCTGGACCAAGCTTCTTCGCGTAACCGCTTATGTTTTACGCTTCAGTGCAAAATTGCGTTCAACGAATAACCGTACGAGATCATCCTCATCAGTCATAACTGGTCAATCGGAAAACAGCCTAACTCCTACCGCGTTACTTACAACAGAAATTCGGCGAGCGCGAACGTATTGGCTCAAAACTATACAACGAACGGTATTCCCAGGTGAAGTTCAGCGTTTGCACGAGAAGCTCCCTCTCCCGCGACAAAGTCCATTGAAGTCCTTAAACCCGTACCTCGATTCGGAAGGACTGATTCGCGTGGGCGGGCGTCTTCGGAACGCGGCAGTATCCGAACAAACCAAACACCCAATTATCCTTGCCTCGCATCCTCTCGTGTCACTGCTTATCAGTCACCTGCATCTCAATCTATTACATGCAGGTCCTCAATTGACCCTAGCAAAAATGCGACAAGAATTCTGGCTTTTACGCGCGCGTCCTATTGTGCGCCAAGTTCTTTATAAGTGCATAGCCTGCACGAGACAAAACGCCAAAATTCCGTCCGAACTGATGGGAGAGCTTCCAACAGCGCGCGTTACTCCTTCCGGAAGAGCGTTCTTACATTGCGGCGTGGATTACGCGGGCCCGATCCCGGTTCGAACGACCCCCGGTCGCGGATACAAATCTACCAAAGGGTACATCGCCTTATTCATATGTATGACCACCCGCGCGGTTCATATCGAATTAGTCGGGTCGTACACAACTCAGGCGTTTCTCGCATGTTACAAGCGTTTCAGTTCGCGTCGCGGCTTACCGGTCGCGATGTACAGCGACAACGGAACCACGTTCCAGGGCGCCGAGAAGGAAGTGACCGCGGCGTTTCGAGCTGCCACGCGCGATCCGAATATGCTGAACAAACTTGCAAGCGACCAAGTCGCGTGGCACTTCATTCCTCCCTCAGCTCCACATTTCGGCGGGTTGTGGGAAGCCGGAATTCGAAGTATGAAACACCACTTGAAACGTGTTATCGGTTCTCATACTCTCACTTTTGAAGAGCTCACTACCGTGCTATGTCAAATCGAGGCTTGCATGAACTCTCGTCCAATAGCTCCGTGTTCGGATAACCTGGACGATTATAACGCGCTGACACCGGGTCACTTCCTGATCGGCTCCGCAATCACAACTATTCCAACGGCCACTCTACTTGATGTACACGATTCGCGTTTGACTCGGTGGCAGCTCCTAAAAAAGCTGTCGGAAAGCATTTGGAAGTCATGGTCGAATGATTATCTGCACTCGTTGCAGCAACGCGCGAAATGGCGCACTGCGAGTCACCTCGCGAAGGTGGGTCGTATCGTCCTACTTCGAAACCCACTTGCACCCCCGTGTCAATGGGAACTCGCGCGGATAGTCAAATGCCATACCGGTTCAGACAATATTACTCGCGTGGTAACAATTCGGACTGCCAGCTCCGAGTACAAACGACCCATCGTCAAACTATGTTTCCTTCCCGTCGATATAAACAACAGCGATACCCAAGACGCAACGAACGTGGAAGAAACATAGTTCGATACGACCAACCGTTCTTGCACGGCGGGCGGTCATACTTGTATATACTTAAGTCAATACACAATCTCTATTTAAGTTAATGTAAATTGCGTTTAAGTTTAAGAATTTCGCGACGAATTTGATGACCAATTGTCATGCGTGCGTCTCGGCTCATACTCTTGCGTCGTTCCTCCCGTTATTGTCATCGGATGCACCCATCCGAGGCGGGCGGTATGTTCCGGAATTAACCGTTCCACGTTTCGGTCGTCGAGCGTCCAAATACAAACGCGGTCCGATCAAAACAATCGATTGGTCGCATCGATCGATAGCGCCGCGCGTACCCGTTACGAATACGGATCGATCCGGTCGTAACGTCCTTTACCACTCTTGATCGACACCTCGAACGATACAAACGTATTTTTGACTCGCGACTTTTACACGTTACTGTCCATAATTCGAACGTGCAATAGCTAACGCGTTCTGTTCATCAGCGTTTTAACTTTCGGATTCAACGAATTAACGCTCTCGTGCCTATCGCGGGACGCTCTTATCCGAAAAGATTAACGCAAGTTTCGTACAATAAACAGTTTTGTGTGACCCGTGAACGTGCTTCGTTAATTAACCTCTCACTGCATATCCTTGTCAGGATAGTTCTAGCTATCCGCCTCCTTACTGCCACGCGCAAACACTCCCCCTTCCATTTACTTATTACTGTTATTGTAGTCTCATATTAATAGGCGTTAATGGTTCCTGAGTGTAGTCTCATGAACTCATACCAATTATTATTTAATTCCGATTTAAATAAAAAAATTTTTTTTTTCTTTTTATCCAGTTATGCTTGATAAGGTCTGCTTATGTTTGTACTTCACCACTCTGTTTCTATCATATTATCTATTCTTATTATCAATTCTATTACTATTAGGTTCTTACTTCTTTATTGTTGTTTATTATTATTTTAAAACTTATTAGTAGTACCCGTGGTCAATTCCTGAACCTTTGCGTCTTCCTATCCTCGTCTGTTTAATTCTTGATGTACTGTTTTTAAAAACATTGTGTTATCTAAATCCATCTTAAATATTTATTTATCATTTTGGTCCCATATTGGGTTAGTCCTCTTATTTCTTCTTAATTTGATGATCAAGGTATTATAATTTCCTTGTTATGATATTTATTAAAATTTCTATCTATTTAATGAATAACAATTCTTTTCTTTCCGTCTCCTATTTATCTCTTTGTTGCTTTATTGCTTATGCAATCATGTTACATTATAATCTGTTAGTTTCCTCTCCATACTTCCTTGCTTTTGTGTTACATTGTTACCTGCCCTAATCTAAATTACTAACGATTTACCTCGTACAAGTACAGCGCGCATGGACTAGACTGTTACTACAATTATGTATTCTTAAATTCTTCTATGTATGTCACTTCTTATTACCCATCATAAACTCTTACACCTTCCTTGCTTAATTCATGCCTTTCTTGTTAGATGCCATTTGACTCATGATATTTCCTTATCTTTGTGTCTATTAACTAGTTGCTTACCCTTCGAGCTGTCCCCGGACTACAGCTCCTGACTTAAACTAACTGTCTAAATTCATGACTGTCATTTGTATAACTAATTTCCCCTTTTTTGTATATTATTACACGTCTATTCCTATTCTGTCTTATATGATTTTGTATTATCATTATTTATTTATTTATTTATTTATTTTTTTATTATTATTTCCTTTAAGTAATACATGTTTCTTTTTTATTACCTTTAATCATCCCTTATATCTCCTTAGTGTTGTATTAACAATAATTTGTTATTAATATTAATAGAGAGACAAGCTTTAGGCTTGTCCATATAATTCCCGCTGCCCTGATTTCATCAACAGGTAATATACTGATTTTGGTATCCCATACTCATATACTATATCCTAGTTCCTTATTGTTAACTATACATCCCTCTGAATATATTTTGTGACATATCCTCTTATATTGCTTAGGAAATTCACCATCCTCTTTTGCTGTTTCACATTAGTTTGGTATTTGATTGGTCCGTTAAGCCTTGTTAATGCACCTCCTCCTATTTACTTATTCACCTACTGCTCTTAAATTCCTTTCATTTCCTACTCGTCTGTAAACTCTATTTTATTGTCCTAATCCCTAATTCTATTACCATCAGTACTGATTTGAGTTATCATTTACATAATTACTTTAAAATCCTAACGTGTCAGAATCCTTTTATTTCTTAAGTTAATTATTTCTCTTTGTTTAGCTCAATTGCTAAAATGTTATTATCTTCCTGATTCTGTATACCCAGTCTTTTGATTTATATTCAGTAAAATTTCCTTCTTTCAGCCTTGGTACTATTATTATTTACTGGCTCGTAATATGTATATTAATACTATTATTGATTATATGTTTGGTTATTATATGTTACTTGTGTTGTTATGATTTAGTTATTTGCTTATATTATAGCTGTTCCCGATCTATTATTTCACATTACCTTGTTGACTTATTATACTTTTTGTTCCCACCTTGATTCTATGCTATGCTTACTCCAAGAAATTTTTATTTTTTTAAAAGAGAGATAAATATGCCTATATAATTAATATTTGTTATGTTCTATTTATTCTTTCCATCCTTGATCTACCAATTTAACTGAAATGTCTTTAAAATCTTGACAAACATAGTTTTAATATTGTGCCTGTTTCCTTTGTTCTACACATTATCCTTTAATATACTTTTCTTTTTCTTTTTTCTGTGTTACCCATATTTCAATTCCTACTTTATATTTTCCTTGCATCTATTCAAGTGCTATCTTCATGTCTTCGTTCCTAGATGGCGTTAGAAGTTCCAACTTGTGGGGAATTCTGAGTTTATTCCCCTAGATCGCGAACGTGGCGACACCTAGAAAAAGGCAGGTTGGCGAGCCTGAGCCACAAGATGTGGGCTCTTCCGGTTCCTGTTGAGAGCGCGCGTACTAGACTCTGCTCGAAGCTCTCGTGCCGAAAAGTCGATCTGCGGTCTCGCGCCTCGTACAGGCGTACATATCAACAAGTGTTATTAAGTTTAATAAAACTCTCTCGGGTTTCCGAGATCCTTTGGAAATACAGCACGCAGTGGCTTTATTACACTTCCATTCCATTCCATTCATTCCACGTCTGCAGGAGTTGGAGCCTGCTGGTGACCAGTCGTCGATATAGTCACCATTTCTCCACAAACTGTCATCACATCTTTGAGTCTGCTGCACGGTCGCCTATGATTTTATTTAGTACCAGATTATATCCTTTCTAAAGGTTTGTAACAGACTTCTTTAATACCATTCACTTGAATTTACTTATTATATTTCTGTTATTTCTTCTGAGAGTTTCAGTTTGTATATTATCATGTTACATACTTGTTATAGAGTATGTCTGCATGATTTCCTGTTTGTAGGTTAAATCCATGTTTAATTCATTACTGCTATCCCTCATCATGCTAATACAATCATATGATACCTTTTTAGATGATTGAAGCAGAGACCTACCCAACTATTACCGTAAGTAGTAACAGATTCTCTTTACCTTTCTACTTACTTCTTACCTAATTATTCCCTTCTTCTAAATTTATTCTGATACTGATATATTTCGCCTATTAATGGCTTTACACTATTTTAATGCCTTGTTTCTAGATAGTGTTCATTTCTTCCCAGATAGCCAAATTCCTCGAATCTGCCGAGGGCAAGTTATGACCGTAAGGGCTCGAGAACGTGCCCTCGGCCGAAACGCGGTTCGATCTGGCCTCGGCCGGTCCGTCCTTGTTTCGGCCAACGCTCTAGTGTGCGTGACGCACACAGCGCTAGACACGTATATATACACGAGGATTGCAGAGGTTCCGTATATTTCGAATCCTGACGCTATAATGCACATTTCAGGGTTCTAGGTAGTCGCAATCGCTAGATAAAAGATTAATCTAGGAGGGACGGACCCTAAGAATGGATGAATTTTACGTATTCAAGGCATAATTTACATTGTTTGACAACAAGTAGCGGAGCCGTGAGAAGTAACGGGATAAGCGACAGTGTTGTCGCCTATCGTGGCTGCCGAGAGACATTTTCATAAACCTAAAACCGCCGAATAATGTAAATTACGCCTCGAATACGTAAAATTCATCCATTCTTAGGGTCCGTCCCTCCTAGATTAATCTTTTATCTAGCGATTGCGACTACCTAGAACCCTGAAATGTGCATTATAGCGTCAGGATTCGAAATATACGGAACCTCTGCAATCCTCGTGTATGTATACGTGTCTAGCGCTGTGTGCGTCACGCACACTAGAGCGTTGGCCGAAACGAGGACGGACCGGCCGAGGCCAGATCGAACCGCGTTTCGGCCGAGGGCACGTTCTCGAGCCCTTACGGTCATAACTTGCCCTCGACCGAAACGCGGTACGAGCTGCCCTCGGCAGGTCCAAGCGATGTTCGACACGTAAAAATCCTGATACCTGACCTCGGCACGCTCTGCTAGATTTCAGCGCTCGGCCCGCTTGGCTATCTGGGTTATTACTGTCTTAATTTCTCAATGATCATAATGTCACTCCCTTACAAATTCTATATTCTACTTATGCTATACTATGATCTAAATTAAATCCTATTCCTTCACTGTTAATGAGTTTCCGTTTAATGTTTATCGAGTCGTGATTTATATATACTTTATGAGTTATCAGAGCAGTGATTATACCTTCCTGGATTATATTTCTTTTGCTTACCATTACATTTATTAATCCTTCCGTCCTCTTGTTACTCCCGTTAGTCTATGCGTATTTCCCATAATATCCCATTATATAACTCCTATATGACATATAGTCTTGTTGCTCTATCTCTGTGATTCAATTGTATTTATCCCTTTAAATTGTTTCCTAGAACCTACTTTTTGATTATATTGATACACTCCACCGATTTTATCTATTCGTTGTTCTAGAATGTTCATTTCACTTTTTTAACTACATACTTATACCAAAACAATCTAATCCTTACATTCCCTGTTTGATTATTATCACACTATCATCCTATCAAATCTACTTGTATTATATTACTGTTCCATATTTAGTGCCTGTCATCCACGTCTAGTAGCGCACCTTCATACATAAAATATATTACTTCTAATAGTATTCGTCAATATACCTTTCAAATGTTAGTATTCTATTTATCACTTTCCTTACCTATGTATAAATTAGTATGGAATAATTATATTTTACAACTGATCTATCTGGTCATATTAACATTTAATTTAACTCTTTTACTGTTTATTTCTTCCTCCTTTTTGGGATCAAACATTATATTAAACGTGTGTTTGTTTGTTTTCTTTTTTTTTTTAGATGAACAGAAGTCTTGTCACATGACTACATGCTACACTACTTAACTTATTCAGGTAAGAAATTTTAATTAATTATCCCTATTTACTTTGCCATTAATCATTGCTTCTCTTTTTCTAGGTTCTCTTGTCATGCTTCCCTTCTTGCTGTCTATGTTAAATTACTTGGTGAGACTTCTACTAAGCAGTACCTCAACTACCTTATATCAATGATCTTGTGTTTGTTTGCCAGTACTACTTATCATTGCCATATCTACATTACTCCAACCATACTCCTTTTTTTTCTCTCGCTTACTATTTCCTTCTTTTATGAATTGTAGTATAATTATTCTAAATTATAGATCATTACAGGACAGAATACTAATGCACCAGGAGTGTACTGATTATGTGTCCTATTCCTTTCCTTGCATCTATTCTCTATTTTATTTTCTCATGATTACATTCATACTAGTTTCATCTGAATCAATATTATTCATCGCTGATAAGTTTAGTAGATTAAGTGATATATATTCACTCTTTATTACTATATCTTTAGCCTATTGTAATACTGACAATATAGCTATTAGTTATAGTCTGGTTTTTTCCTTCCTAACACTTTGGCTTATTTGGCCAATTGTCTATTGATTTGATACTTATTTATGTTTACTCATTACTTGTACTTAATCATTCTTTTAATGTTCCAGATGCAATTTATGGTGAACACCGCATTAATTAAAATATATTTATTCTGTTATTATCTTCAAATGTGATTTTAATTTTCAATGATATATTTGTTAAGATTACCCTTGGCTTATTTCCACATTTAGCTTGATAGCCTATTTGTGTAACTACTCTTTCTTGAATAAACTTTCGTTTGCGCTGACCTACTTAAATGCTTATCTACACCCTAGTCCTATCTACTCTCGTTCTAAAATATTTATTGGCTATTCTTGTTTGATTATATTTACATTCTTAAAAATATATCTGTCTATGATATTATTATTATTTATCATAATTATGTACATACTCTCGGTTTACCCACCTTACATCTAGTACATAAAGACTGATAATACTTATTTGACTCCTTATTATTTATTCTCTCTTTCTTTTTTTAGAACTAACTCTATTTAGAATGTGTATGTTTAGAGAAAAACGAAAGTCTCTCCTTAAACCGTGTGCTAAACTAATTAGTCCATTCAGATGAGAAACCTAATTATTAATACTGTACCTCTTCTAATTTCTCCTTACGAACTCCCCTTCTTGCTTTCTTATGCACTGCAGCTCCATGCATATCTACTATCCACCAAAGGTACCCTTTGTGTTCTTACATTCTTTATACAGGATCACTATAGTAAATTTCTACTTAGTTGTATGTTTACCATGCATCCTATTCCGTACTCTACACCTATTCTCCATTTCTTCTCTATTTTTTATTTAATAAATTTCCAATTACCCTTCACTGTATTCCTACATGTTATACTAACAAAACTGACATACTTGCTTCAACTATATCAATATTTCCATTATTAATTCGTTAATTGATCTATTGTATTTTTGTCAATTTAGCTGTTATTTATAAGTATATTACTACCCTATTAATTTGACATGAATTATGCTTAACCCTTCCTTTTAATGTTCCAGATGTATTTTATGGTGATCTTTTCATATTGCCTACTACTTTGATTTATCATGAATCTATCCTATTATTATCCTTTGATATATGTTACTAATCGTCCATATCTTATTTGTTGAGTTATTTGAATTTTACTCCCTTGAATTATTTCTACATCTGACTTGATATCCTATCTGTACATTTATTCTTTCATACATCTACCTGGACTTACTTATTCATATTCCTGTTTACTACCATTCTGAAACATTGATTATTTTTGTCTGGTGAAGACAATATATTCTGTTTTTACAATGTTGTTTTTGGGTTGACAAATAAATTACATCTATTTATAATAATTTTATTCTTTATTATATTTCATATAAAATGCTCCAATACTCCTATCTTATGCCATAAACAATACGAAAACAGAAACACACTACAATGGCCACACAAAATGAACAAAGATGAATATAAGAAAATAAACTTTAATAATAATATAGTACTATCTTATATTACTATACTTAAGACTAATATTCTATTTTCTTAACTATCCTATAATAATTTATATAGTACTCTAGTATCCTAATATCTGCGAGTCGTGAAAATTATATTAATCGCTCCTCCCATTATTTTCAGTTTGTGTTCTTTATCTTTAATGAATTTGTGATCCTTGGCTTGGACCTCCACCTCAAATTCTACACCTCTTTCTTTAATTCTGGGTTCTTTCTTAGGAACCCATTTTGCTGGACTAAGTTGCGGGTATTCCTCCGCTAAAATTCCAACTATGTCCGCATATTGCATTTCTTTATTATTGACATAAATAATCATTCTGAGATCTCCATCTAGGCGTTTTGCATTTATAATTATATATTTCGTGGTCCCTTGACTATAAATAGCTACCGCCTCCCTTATGTTAGCAAGGGATTCCGCATCGTTGGCCGTCAAAATAAAGCCTCCTGCTTTAGGTCCCCATCTTCCATAATTGATTGGCTTCTTTGTCCTTATCTTGTACCTTATGAAATGCACCCACATTTTGTTGATCTCCTCTCGTGTCATTTCCTTTCCTGGTGCTGGATAACCCTTCTTCACAATGGCTATCGTTCTATCATCGACACCTAATTCATTTGGTCTCGATGGTCCCGCTACTTGTTGTACCACTCTTACTTCCGGTATCTGGGCTGAGCTTTCCACAGAGGATTGTGTACCTTGTGGGGTCTGTGCTATTAGTGGTTGGTTTGATGGTGTAGACATCTCTGCTCCTATTTCTTGTACATGAGATTGGGAAGTTCCCGCCTCATTACTTTTGCCAACTCTTGATTCCTGCTGCCTGATTGACAGCCCTGCTTTCTGCATTTTTACCACTTTTACCGGTTGATGACCTGCCTTGGTCATTTGCGACGGTTTGGTCCCTTGCGATGATTTGGTTGGTTTCGTACTGGTTTTATTCTCCTTGTCTTTACTATTTCCCGTATTGGAAACTATTTCAATGTCTGTGTCCATTGCATCACAGAACAGTTCCATAATTAACTTGTCTGTTTGATTCTGCCTTGTCTCGCTTAATCCTGTATCCTTTTCCATTTGTATAACACGCGTAAGCTAACTGTATTTACTAGTAACAAATGATTGTTCGATACCGAACCCGTATAATACTGTGTTACAAGCGAACGCGTTAGAAGATTACTCTTTCAAAGTTGAAATTCAACTAACAAAACCCTAACCCTAACCCTATCCTTTTTTTTTGTTTTGTTTAAGGGCAGTGGGGAAATGCTATTACGCACACCACCTCTCCGATGTTGGTTGAGGTGGTAGTGACGGACTCGGCTTCCCCCTTGGATGAAATTTGGGGGAATTATTTAAGGCCTAACGCATAACCGCCATACCGTCTAAAACCCCACTGGCCAGGGCCCCGCAGGTCCCTTCCGCGCACCTGCTTTTTTCAAATTTTCTTTCCCCGCTGGCCCGCTATCCGCATTCAGAGGGGAAAATTTGAAAATTATGGCCACGAGCCTGTTCTTATCTTACTACCCTAACCCTATCCTTTTTTTTTTTTTTTTTAGCGTGAGGGAAATGCTTTTACGCATACCCCAAGTCCCCTGCGAGAGACAAGGGGTTATGTGGGGCTACGTGTCCAGAAGGGCACACAATACCCACTAAAAACCTCACGACAACCTTCCCTAAGCTATTCGGGGGCGGCTGGGATCTCCAATGGAACACAACCAGCCACCCCCTCGCCCTTGGCCCCGTATGGGGCCCCGTCCCGGGGGGAAGAGAAGCTCCCACCAGCAATACCTAAGCTATCAGGGTGTAAGCAGGTTGCCCACTTACACCCCCCTTCCCTGGGCCGTTCGGTGGGCTTCGCGAGTCTCCAGCTCGCTCCGCCCAACGACCCCCGGAGACCCCGTTCCTCGCTCGAGGAGCCCTTAACAGGCACCCCGCCCGCGTCCGTCTCCTCCCCCACTCCCACCCCCTCCCCCCGGGGCCACATGGCACATGTGGCCGGGAAACCGGGATTCGGTGGGGGGCCGGAGCGGTCCCCCCTACAAAAGACCTCCCCGATTTGGGATGCCTCTTCGGGGGAGGCGGGGCAAACTAAGTCCTTCCCGCCTCCCCCGAAGAGGCATCCCAAATCGGGGAGGTCTTTTGTAGGGGGGACCGCTCCGGCCCCCCACCGAATCCCGGTTTCCCGGCCACATGTGCCATGTGGCCCCGGGGGGAGGGGGTGGGAGTGGGGGAGGAGACGGACGCGGGCGGGGTGCCTGTTAAGGGCTCCTCGAGCGAGGAACGGGGTCTCCGGGGGTCGTTGGGCGGAGCAAACTAAGTCCTTCCCGCCTCCCCCGGTCCGTCGCCTGCCCCGTGCAGGGAGCCGGCGGCCCCCGCGAGGTCGCCTCGCGAGGGCCAAACTCCTGGCGGAGAGGGGGTCGGCTTCCCTCTCCCTCTCCGCGGTCTCCTTCTGCTCCATGATCTCCTCACAGAAGGAGACCACGGCCTTGTGCGACCTTCCGCCGCCGACCATGTGGTCGACCACAGCCGGCAGCGAAAGGTCCCCTCCCACAACGCTTCTCAGGACACGGCGCGGCGCCGACCACGCCGGACATTCCTCCAGCGTGTGACGCGCCGTGTCCAAAGCCTCCCCGCAGTGGTGACACTGCTCGATGGATTCTCTCCCGATACACCGCAGGTACCGGCCAAAACAACCATGGCCGGACAGCACCTGGGTGGATCTGTAGGTGAGCCGAACTCGCCTCTCGCACCATTCTTCCATAATGGGCAAGAGGGCCCGGACTATTGGCCGGCCCGAGTCCTCGGCCAGAATTTCTGACCGCCATCGGGCCAGCGTCCCCTGCCGGGCCTGGCGCTTCCGCACTTCGATCCCATCCTTCCCGTCTGGGTCCGACCCTAACCCTATCCTTTTTTTTTTTTTTTTAACGAGGGGGAAACGAGAAAACCCACCTCCTTCCAAAACACGGTATTAAGCATCCCCTAGCGGCCGCCTATTCAGCATTTCTTCGCTAGGTGATGGTTTGGATTTAACACCTCTATACAGGGTGTCCCAAAATAAGTGTAACTCCCGGAAATGGGAGGTTCCTTGGGTCATTTGAAGCGACATTTTCCTTTACAAAAATTGCGTCCGCGGCTTTGTTCAGGATTTATCATCGAAAAACACGGATCAATCAGAGCACGGCTACAGTGGATTGATTCTGGTTCGGCCAATAGAGACAACACGTTAAGCGAGACATGTCGCCGAGTCGGACTCCGTTCGCTATAGCCGGGCTCTGATTGGTCCGTGTTTTTCTATAATAACTCCTAAACAAAACCACGGACGCCATTTTTGTAAAGGAAAATGTCGCTTCAAATGACCCAAGGAACCTCCCATTTCCGGGAGTTACACTTATTTTGGGACACCCTGTATACATATATACACTATTATATACAATATTTTTCACGGTCTTATATATATTAAATTTTTATACGCAGTATTAACCACAGTATTATATACATATTCTAGGGTCTATATTACAATTTATTTATCTTACTTATTTATTTATACATATATACAATGCCATACACTTAATAAATATTATAATAATTTAAGAACTATAAGAAATTTACCGCGGTCTATTTACTTTATTGGTTTTACCTCTACGAGATTTAATCCTGTCAAACCTCTCTTTTTTTTCTCTGTTTTGTTTTTCTAGTTCTAGGCTCTCCTTTTCTTTCATAGTTATATTGATAAAGTCAGTTATCAGTCTCTTAGTTTTATTGTCTTTTAATAACTTAACCAGGTCATCCCAACGAAAAGGGCCAATATCGTCTATAAGTTTTTTCTTAAGAATTTCCCATTTAACACATTGAGATAACATGTGATCTACTCCATCGCCGGCCTGCATGCATGCCAAGCACACATCTGTGCTGGCTTTTTTCCTCTGGAAAAGGTAATCACCAAAACAACCGTGCCCGGTGAGGAATTGTGTAATTCTATAGCTTAGAATATTGGGCCCCCAATCAATCCAGTCTTTGATAATAGGGATAAGCTGGTAAGTAACCCTGCCATACTCGGCATTGTCCCATTGGGATTGCCATTTAGTTAGGGTAACTGCCCTTTCCTCCTTCTTAATCGCATCCAGGCTGCTACGGTAACTATCATCGTCTTTATCCAATTCAAAGGATCTCCTAAATATTTTAATTCTCTCTTCAGTCAGTAGAGTCCCCGGAGGTAGACCGGTTAGCACACATAATGCGTCCAAGGATACAGTTCTGTATGCCCTGCAGACCCTGGATAAAGCAATCTTCTGAATTTTATTTATTTTTTTCTTGTTACAGACATTACCAACTGCCACCGTCCAGACCGGCGCAGCATAGAGAAGAACCGACTCGATTACACGATAATACAAAACTCTAGTTTGAAAAGAGCCACCACCAACATTCGCCATCAGCCTGGATAGCACTCCAGCAACCTTCGTTGCTTTTTTAGTGGCATAGTCTATATGTCTACTAAAGACTTGACTTCCTTCGAAAATCATTCCGAGGTATTTTATGCATAAAGCCGGCTGAATAGTGAGACCGTCCAGCACAATATGGAGTCCAGAAGTATTTTTCCGTCCGGTAAGTAAGAGTAGCTCCGTTTTTTCTTTAGCAAGTTCTAGCTCATTCTTGTCAAACCATGTTTTAATCTTAATCAAGGACTCGTTTGCTATTACAGATACTTTGTCGATGTTCTGACCACACACCACCAAGGCCACATCGTCGGCAAAGCCGAACAGGGAAGCACCCTTGGTAAGCTTGGTTTTTAATAGACTGTCGTATTGCAGGTTCCACAGCAGGGGACCCAACACAGATCCCTGGGGAACACCGGCAAACACCTGGATAGGCCTGTTATCAACGACAACGCTTCTGTCCTGCAGGTAGGAAGCTACGATATTGTACAGTTTAGTAGGGACCTTTCTTTTACCTAGCGCCTTCATTATGTTTCTCCATTTTAGGGCATTGAATGCATTTTTAACATCCAGGCATAACATAATGCAATGGGCATCCTTTTTTTTGGCCGCGTTCCATGTACTAATTACACCATCCATAGCATGAATAGTGCTATTACCTCTACTAAAACCATATTGGTTTCGTTCGAAACCAATGTATTTAAGTAGTCTGTCTTTCAAGCAGTATTCTAGGGCTTTTGCTAGATTTGATAAAATACATAACGGCCTCCAGCCTACTATTCCGTCAGGACTCGGCTTCTTCGGGATTAGGACTAGCCTACCCATCTTCCAAGAGTCAGGAAAATATCCGATATTATAACATACATTGAAGACATGAACAAGATGTTTGCAGGCAATCCTGCCTAAAATCCAAACTACCTCAGAGGGTAGTTCGTCGACACCTACAGCTTTACGTTTAACGCATTTAATAGCATTGACAACGTCGTTTTTAGAGAATGGGTCATCATTAGAGTCGTAAAACCCAGCCCAAATATACTTTTCTTTAGTAACCGCACGATCGGATGGCATAGTTTGAAAAAGTTTGGTAACCACGTTAATAGTATCGACATAATCAAGTTTAGTCGGTGGGTGTCTACCGGCGAGCGTTTTCAAGACCATTTTGTATGGTTTACCCCATATATCTTCGTCAATTTGGTCAACAAACTTTTTCCAAGAGTTGCGTTTCGCATCTATTATCGCATATTTAAACCTTTTACGAGCCACTCTGTAATCAGTGAGTCTCTTGCCGATCTCAATATTTTTTTCAGCCACTCTTGCACGTTGGAGTTTCCTTTTAGCGTAAAGGGTCTGTTTTCTTAAGTTGCTCAACTCTTCACTCCACCAATATACTTCCTTTTTATTTCCTAGGGAGGGAGGAAGGCTTCTACAAGACTGTTCGAAGACGTATCCTACCATCATGATGAAGGCATCCACGTCCTCGCGGCTAGTGATGTCAGCTGGATCAATATAACTGGTGACAGACTTATACATTCTAATAAATTTATTTTCATTCAGTTTTTTAGTTCTCTTTTTTATTTTAGGTTCGACTCGACTAAGGGTATGTAGCAAATATAAATGATCAGAAGCAGAAAATACTCCATGTAGTATTCTACTATCATGGACGTGACTGGACACCTCTTCTCCGCATGCCATAATATCAATTAAGGAAACTCGACAATTTTTCTAGTAAGTATATTTACCTTCACTTTTCATAGGAATAAGACTGCATTTATTTAGCATTTCCATCAGGCAAGCACCTCTGGCGTCCAATCGATCGGAGCCCCAGGCAGGCGACTTGGCGTTAAAATCGCCTAGTACAATAAAGTTATTGGTTTTCAGGGATACTATCAACCTTTCAATTTCATTAATCTTGTCTTCGTATTCCAGAAACGGAATATTTGGAGATATATAACCACTTAGCACATACAGATTGCCTATACTGATAACAGTATATCCTTCTCCTCGTGTTACAAGTTTGAGACCATCACTGCCTTGGGGTATTTTTCTAGTCCAGATAGCCGCATCACCGAGTTTATCGGTAAACCAAGAATTATCAAGCCTCCAGGGTTCGGAGATAATAATCAATTCAACATCATTTTCAGCCGCTGTCTGATACATAACCTCTTGCGCACAGCGACATCTGTTCAGGTTAATCTGTAAAATTTTAAGGTAAATAGTCTCTTTACTATTCTTATTTTTAGTATTAACTCTCTTTTCAGGTACTTGGTGAGACGCCGTTGCTACAGGATTAGCAGGTAAGTAGGTATTTGTCTTAGCGTTACAAACTATTTCATTCTTCACATTATTGTCTTTAACTTCTCTTATATTTTTTTCAGGGCTACCTAGATAATCGGACAACATAGGACGTGCAGCAGTCACCGGATCATCCAGTTCAGCGGACAAACTTGATAAAGTTTTCAGGTAAGTGATTATTTTTCTTTTATTATTTTTACTAATGTTTTTATTTTTTCCAGGTTCAACATTTATTATCATAGCTTCGGGATCCCCTATCAAAGACGACTCTTGGTAAGTATTCATCTCTACATTTATATCTATCTTAGTACTCTTTTCTCTCTCAATTTTTTCGTAACTGTTTTCAGGTCTACTTTCAGCTTCAATCATCACAGAGGATGGAACAGCCAGCGGATACACGACTTCAGCGGACAACTTCGGTAAGTTTTTCAGATAAGTAGTTATTTTGTTTTTCTCATTATATTTACTAGTAATTTTGTTTCTTTCAGGTTCATCACCAGACATACTCGTTTCAGGATACATCATCGAAGACATCTCTCGGTACGTATACATCTCTAGGTTACTATCTATTTCAATCTTCTTCTTTCCTTTATCTCTATTTACTTCTTTTTTGTTTACAGGTCTACGGCTATAACCAGGTGTTCCAAGGAAAGAGTCAACTGCAGGGTCAACCACCTCAGATGTCATCGGCACTGCTACGTAAGTACTATTCTTGTTTTTACTGATAATTTTTTCTTTTTTCTTTTCAGCTTCTTCATTTATAGACCAAATATTAAGAGGATTTTTGTTTTCTGGACCAGCAAGCCCAGAAGAGCCAGCCACAACGGTAGTTACTTCAGGTAGGTGTGACTTATCCATTGTCGTTTATTCCAGTCTGAGGTTTAGCGACCTCTTGTCTACTATCTATCTTACTTCCTATAGGTTTAGTGTCAACGTTTTTTCTCCGATCTCTAAATTTACTAGCTTCAAGAGCTTTTCGGTACGCGGGACAACGATAACCTCCGTCTCTGTGACCTTCCTGGTCACATATGATGCACTTCTCATTATTTTTACAGTCTGATACGCGATGATCGTCATTTCCGCACCTGCGGCACAACTTGGATCTATCTGTGCCATTGCAGTCTTTAGCAATATGGCCGTATTCCCTGCATCTGAAGCATTGAGTAATTTCCTCTCTTTCCACCACTCGGCAGGGACCCCAACCTACTCTTAGGGAACGACATTCTAGTAGTTTATTAGCTAAATCCGGAGTAGTGATCACCGTCGCGTTTTGTCTACCCGCAAAGGCTGGACGCAGCGCCTTAATCATCACATCATCCGCTGTGGTCCCAGGTATGTGATTAACAATCGCGTCGAGAATATCGTTAGCATTCACATCACCATCTAACTGCCTAAGGTGCAAAACCTTTTTCTTAGGAGCTCTACCACTAAAGAATGCTTTAGCCCCCATGATTCGCTCATTAACTAAGGAACTAAAGCTTGTGGCCTTTTTGCCATCACCTTTAATCGAGACAAGAACTTCACCGTTCCTTCCGGATCTTATACCGACTACGTCATACCCTTCTTTAACTACGTCAATGTTATTTTTAAGTGTTTTTAGCGTTTCAGCATATGATTGCGTTCCGTTATTTATAGCAACAGTCTCAGTATCAAATACACGTTTTATTGTTTCTTTTTTAGCTTTGCCATGGATACTAACCATGACGTTAGTGTCAAAGAAGATGACCTCCAGCATTTTTCTAAACAACGCAGGGTTCATGTCATCAAGTAAGTTAATGGCAATTTTATCTCTATTATTCTCCAGGACTAAAACTTTTAGGTCATTAAGAGCTTCAAACACAGTTTCCATATCAACAGGGTCTACGGATTCATTCCTGTCAATAACGTGAAAAATATGTTTTTCTTTAATTAATTTATCCGAGACTGCAGAGTCTTTTCTGCCGGCTAAACAAGTTGCTACCACAAGGCAAAGTACGGAACCCTTAGCAGGATTTTGAGCCATTAATTCATCTAGTCCATTATAGTTATCTAATATAACTTTGTTAGAGCCTTTAATGTCCTTAAAATCTGCAGGAATAAAACACACCAAGTCCATATCCTTAGTTTTTAGAACGCTATCATATACCATAACGGTTCTCTGGAAAATATTCTTATTCCATACCCTATCTTGGAGACTGACAAACGTTTTATAATCTAAGACTCTATTTTTCAGGAAGCTAAGCTCATCATGGTCCATCATATCCGGATTGCCAGTTTGTGTTCCAATACAACGAGTCTCAATGGTCCTTTTAACCACATCCATAGCACCGCCAACCACATTATGTGTATGCATACAGTTATCGTAAGTATATGTATCTCTCTCAGAACCATCCGCAGATGGGGTAGTTGAGCGAGAAATATTTGTCGAGCGATTACTACCGCTATCACGACTGGGAGATCTTTTCCTGGCAGAGTCACTTATGAGTGTCCTTTGTAACTCATTAAAGTTACCAATTGTTTTGGTTATTGCAGATTTTATATACAATTTTACATCATCACGACCTTTAGTCAACGCACGAAGACTCTTAAGTGCTCCAGCCAAGTTACCAATCGCTACTTGAACATTTGATTGGTTTATAATAGCTTCTTTATTTGCAGTACGCCGTCTCTTTCTGTCCCTAGTCTGCTCAGGGGACTCTTGAACCATCTCCGACTCAAAATCGAATTCGAGGACTTCAAGGTCGTCTTGCGATACACCCAAGTCAGACGTTGACCGCGAACGAGGTCTAGGAGGATTATTGCCGACATTTAAGATTTTTCCTTCTTTGGATTTATCTTGTAAGGCCTCAATACGCTTATTTTTATCAGCCATCGCAACTAACATTTTTTGGATGTTCCATTCCGTTATGTTAGTAACGGTAGGTCTACCCTTGTCAGAACTGGTAGTCGGAATCGGAGTCGAGGTAACAGTCAGCCTAGAAGTTGTCCCTCCGGACGGGGGGGGGGGGGTTCTGGCCAACGCACTCTTTGGTGTAAACACATTTACTTCTACAGGGTCCCTAATCGGTGTAGATGTCCTGGGAGTCCCAGCGTCCTTCCCTGTTAGCGGGCTAAAGGTTACCGGCTCGTGCGTCAAAGTCGACTCATCTTCCTGAGAATCAGACAGAAGCACAATACTATCGCCGGACTTTTCCATCACGGTATTTACATTTCCAGCCGTATCCAAAATCATTTCCGTTTTGATTGCCATAGTTGCCAGCCCTAGCTGCTCACTTGATGCACTTACTTCTGACGGAGCCAAGTGGTCCACATCCGTCAGCTCGCGGTCGAAGGATAACGACCCAGGAGGAGCCCGCTCGCCCACTCTTCCTGAGCCGGTACTAGGGGATCCCCCCCTTGCACCGTAAACTTTTTCTTTTTTCTTAACCATTTCCACTTAATCGTAGGTAGAATTGCGGCTCACCAAACCAACTCCCAACTTGCCACGGTAACACGAGAAAAATAAAGAAGCCAACCCGACGAGGGGGGAAGAGGCCCGGATGAGGAGGCACAGGGGCAACGCAGAAGGAGAGGGCTGCCACCGAGGAGAAGAGGATAGAAGACGAAAGGTAAGTAAGAGAGAAAAAGGTAAGTAAGTAAAATAAGATTAAAATAGAGAGAAGACGACGGGTAAGTAAAAGAGAAAAAGGTAAGTAGGTAAAAAAGATTGAAATAGATAGTAGAGAGAAAGAAATAGGTTTTTTTTTTTTTTATTTATTTATTTATTTTTTTTTTTAATTTTTTTTTATTTATTTTTTTTTTTTAGGAAGCACGAAGCAAGGTAAGTAGGATAAAAGGTAGGTAAAATAAGGTAAAAATTTGATAGTAGTAAACGGATAAAAGCAAATAAAAGAAAATAAAGGTAAATATCGAAAGGGATAAAAGATAGGAGATAAAGTAAGAATAAAATAAAATAGCATAAGATAAAATAAGAATAAAATAGCATTAGAACAGCAGGTGAGTAAATAAAATAAAAGGAAAAATAGTAAAAACGAAATAAAAATAGACCCCAGTAACAGCGTTCCCCACACTACCCCGCCCTCCCCACCGAAAACCCACATCCCACGCACCACGGCCCTCCTCCACTGGGATATCCCTGTACACAAGGACAACCCAGGGAGAATAAAGAGAGAGGCGTGGTGCCCCCCTGCACCCCTCACTCCGTTCGCCACCCTCCGCAGAGGGTGCCCAGGGACCACCACGAGGAGGTGGAGTGAGAGGAATTTAGTCATGTGACTCTCTCACACCGAGAGACCGAAATCGACAGTGGATCCGAGTCACCACTGTAGACGCCACATGACCTCAGTCCCCGACCCTAACCCTATCCTAACCCTATCCTAACCCTATCCTTTTTTTTTTAATCAGGAGGGGAAAACACACATATCGGTGCTAGTGAAACCAGATGGTCGGTTTCTTTAAACCCCCCCCTCTATCCGTCGCGGTCTGTGGAACACAACTATAATCGAAATGATTTATTTATTTGCGGGGACACTGCCTGCACGGCATTACTACCCGCTGTAGTTGTATTTTTATTTTTTATTGTTTATTTAACATTGAGTTAAAAGCAGGGTCTGTTTAGTTGTTTGTTTGTCATATATATACAAGTGTTTTTGTGGTTTAAAAGGTAGAAAAAAAACTCGGTCTATCATATTACTCCTACCCAGGAGGTCCGCGCTAAAAATTAAAAAATAGTATTTACATTATGTAGTATATTTACATTAATATAAATTTTTATGTATTTACAATTAGATTATATATATATATATATATATATATATATATACAATTATAATACGTTTAACGACCTGCGGCGTGCAGGGGTCGTTCCACGTCGTCTTCCTCTACTTAGAACGGCTGGTCTTGGCCTGTTAGCAGTTTCCTGTCTCTGTCTATCTCTTTCTATTGTTTCTTTTTCCGTCATAATTCTGTTCATAAAGGAAATGACCGTATGCCTTGTGCTAGGGTCGTGAAGCAAAGATATTAGATGAGCCCACGAGAACTCACCCACAGATTCTGTTAGAATGAGCCTCTGTGGGGCCCACTTGGAACAGTCTATTAGTGTATGCTCCGGTGAATCTGGGCGATCACCGCAGGCAATACAGATATTACTAATGTACTTGCCTCTTTTGTGCAAGTAATCCGCAAAGCAGCCATGGCCCGTCAGAAATTGGGTTACATGGTAGTCAAATAACTGAGGGCCAAAGCACAGCCACTCCTTTATGTCAGGAATTAGACGAAAAGTGAACCTACCGAATTTAGCATGTGACCATCTGGATTGCCAATCGTCCAGAGTCTTGCTCCTCTCACATGCCTTAATCGATTTCATTTTGGATCGATAGTCTTCATCCGAGATTCCAGAGACAGCCAAGGACTTTTCAAGAATCCTGCTTCTTTCCTTGATTATGAGAGCCCAGGGGGGGAATCCCGTAAGGACACAGAGGGTCTCTATAGCCACAGTTCTATAGACCCTACCAACTCTGGAGAGCGCGATCTTCTGGACACGGTCCAGTTTAGATCTATTATCGTCCAGTTCGCTGGCATTAGAAAATGCAGGCGAGGCGTATAACACTATCGATTCGACCACTCTATAGTAGAGGGATCGCGAATAAAAAGAACTACCACCCACGTTGGCCATAAGCCTCGTGAGGGTACCCGCAACCTTAGTTGCTTTAGACGTGACACTCTCTATGTGCCTTCTGAAGGCCTGGTTGCCCTCGAACCAAAGGCCAAGATACTTGACCGCAGGTGCCGGAATGATCATCCTGCCATCCAGGCGCACATTCAATCCTGCCGTTTTTTTGCGGCCCGTAAGCAGGACCATTTCAGTCTTTTCACTGGCCAGACTCTGGTTTTTTGCATCAGACCAGTTTTTTATTATTTCTAATGCCCTCGTGGCGTTCACCGAGATTTTCTCAGTGGAAGATCCAGTGACCACTACCGCCACGTCGTCCGCAAACCCCAACATGGTAACTCCACGAGGGAGAGGCAGCCGCAACAGCTCATCGTAGTGGATATTCCACAGCAGGGGAGCGAGGACTGAACCCTGCGGGACCCCCGCATAGACGCCGATCTCCTTGCCGTCCGCAATGATCAATCTATCACTGAGATATGACTGGATGCTAGCGAAAAGCTTTGAGGGAATCCGCCTCATGGATAGAGCACGAAGGATATCCTTCCATCTCAGTGTATTAAAGGCATTGCGTACGTCCAAAGAGACCATCGCACAGTGATAGTTATTTGTTTTTGCCTTGTTCCAGATATTTATAGCCTCGTCGATGGCGTGAACCGTACTAGTCCTTTTAGTGAACCCAAACTGGTTGGGCTCGCATCTGGTCAAGGTAAGGAGCCTTTCTTTGAGGCAGTGTTCAAGAACCTTGGACAGATTGGACAGGATCACCAGCGGACGCCAACCAGGGGTGCCATCAGGCCCCGGTTTTTTGGGTATAAGTACCAAGCGGCCCTTCCTCCAAACATCCGGGAAATAGCCTAGCCTGTAGCAGACATCAAGAACCCTTGTAAGGTGATGACAGGCTATCTTGCCGAGAGTCCTGACCGTCTCGGTAGGGAGACCGTCAGGGCCCTCGGCTCGTTTTTTAATTTTCTTGATGGCTGCAAGCACCTCTGCCTTCGAGAACGGGGTGTCATCTTTGTCAAAGAAACCGGACCAGGGGTCAGTTACAAACGCTGGATTTCCATCAGGAGAGGTCAGGAAAAGCTTTTCAACTATTGCCGTAACCTCTTGAGGATCCAGCTTAGTCGGCTTAAGGCCACCGGATAGGAATTTCATGGCCACTTTGTAGGGGCGGCCCCAGGGATCGGCATCTATCCCGTCGGTGAGCTGCTTCTAGGCTCCTGCCTTAGCCTTCGCAATGCTTCTTTTTAGAAGGCATTTCGCTCGTTTATACTCAGAGGCTGCCTCCAAATGCGGCCTACCTCTTGGCACGGGTCCTTTGTAGGACTCGCCTGGCATGCATCGCATTCTTCATCCTTTTTTTTTTTTTTACATGAGGAAAATGCTTTTACGCATGCCCTGTACCCCCTGGGAGAGATACAGGGTTATGTGGGGCTTACGTGGCCAGAAGGGCTCACAGTACCCACTAAAAACCTCATGATAACCTTCCCTAAGCTAATCGGGGGCGACTGGGATCTCCGAAGAACACAACCAGCCACCCCCTCGCCCTTGGCCCCGTATGGGGCCCCGTCCCGGGGGGGAGAGAAGCTCCCACCAGCAATACCTAAGCTATCAGGGTGTAAGCAGGTTGCCCACTTACACCCCCCTTCCCTGGGCCGTTCGGTGGGCTTCGCGAGTCTCCAGCTCGCTCCGCCCAACGACCCCCGGAGACCCCGTTCCTCGCTCGAGGAGCCCTTAACAGGGCTCTCGGCCGAGGGACGAGGTCGCCGCGCGCGACAAGGAGGAGACGGAGGCAGGCACCCCGCCCGCGTCAGCCTCCTCCCCCACTCCCATCCCCCTCCCCCCGGGGCCACATGGCACACATGGCCGGGAATCCGGGATTGGGTGGGGGGCCGGAGCGGTCCCCCCCACAAAAGACCTCCCCGATTTGGGATGCCTCTTCGGGGGAGGCGGGAAGGACTTAATTTGCTCCGCCTCCCCCGGTCCGTCGCCTGCCCCGTGCAGGGGGCCGGCCGCCCCCGCGAGATCGCCTCGCGAGGGCCAAATTCCTGGCGGAGAGGGGGTCGGCCTCCCTCTCCCTCTCTGCGACCTCCTTCTGCGACATGACTTCTTCGCAGAAGGAGGTCACTGCCTTATGCGACCTCTCGTCGCCGACCATGTGGTCGACCACGGTCGGCAAGGAGAGGTCGCCTCCAATCACGCCTCTTAGGACACGGCGCGGCGCCGACCACGCTGGGCATTCTTCCAGCGTGTGCCGCGCCGTGTCCAAGGCTTCACCACAGTGGTGACACCGCTCGGTGGGTTCCCGCCCAATCCACTTCAGGTACCGGCCAAAACAACCATGGCCGGTCAGCACCTGGGTGGACCTGTAGGTCAGCCTTACTCGCCCCTCGCACCATTCTCCCAGAATGGGCAAGAGGGCCCGGACTATTGGCCGGCCCGTATTGGCGGCCAGTGTTTCTGACCGCCACAGGGCCAGCGATTCTTCCCGGGCCTGGCGCCTCAGTTCTCCGATCGCGTCCTCCTCGACGTCTGGGTCCGCATCTCCGCTGCGCAACGAGCGGACGGCCAAATACCAAGCCGTCCGCTCCCTTGCCTGATGGTGCAGGGGAATCAGACCCGCGAGGAGGCACGCCGCCTCGGTGGAGACGGTACGATAGCCCCGTATGGTCCGCAAGGCCAGCCGGCGCTGCACTTTGTTACAATGTGCTTTACTGCGCCGGCTGACCGACAAAGCGTCGGACCACACGGGTGCCCCATATAGGAGGTTGCTATGTACCACCCCCGAATATAGGCGGCGTATCCGTCCATCAGGGCCCCCAATATTGGGCAGCAGTCTCCCGAGGGAGGCCGCCATCCCTTCAGGTTGGGGGGCCACGCGATCGAAGTGTTTATCGAAGCACCAGCGACTGTCGAGAGTCAGGCCCAAATATTTCATTTCTTGCCCGACCCCGACTAAGGCATTACCTACCGGGACCTTAAGATGGGGCGGCGGCTGCTGGCTCGGAGGCAACGCGTGAAGCCACATTGCCTCCGTTTTGCCGGCCGCTATCTTCAGCCCCAGTCTCTCGATCCCACCCACCACGGCGTCCACCACTACGGCGGCCAGAGCTATTGTCCCCATCCACGTCTCCCCCTCCACGACAACCAGCGTATCGTCCGCGTAGCAGATAACGCTGGCGTCTTGGGGGAGAGTAGCCCGCAGCACCGAGTCGTAGGTGATATTCCACAGGAGCGGCCCTAAGACCGACCCCTGTGGCACCCCTCGGTGCATGCTCTCTCTCTGCATGATGCCGTACCGGCCAGGGTACTCGAACCACCTGTCTCGGAGATAGTCCCGTATGACTTCTCGGAGGTAGGGGGGCACTCCATGGTATTCCAGCGCCCCCACTACCTCGTCCCAGGGCAGGGTGTTGAAAGCATTGGTGATATCTAACGATATCGCCAACAACACCCTGCCCAACGCGACTGCCTGGGTCCGGAGGGAGGCTAATCGATCGATGGCATCGATCGTTGATCGCCCCCTCCGGAACCCGAACTGGCAGTCGCTTAAATCGGGACCATTCGTCGACAGGTGCTCGACGAGGCGGTCTGCGAGAATCTTCTCATAGACCTTAGCTACCTCGTCGAGGAGACACAGCGGCCGGTACGCAGAGGGAAGCTCCGCGGGCTTTCCTACCTTACGGATGAGGACAAGTCTGGCCACCTTCCAATCACGGGGGAAGGAACCCCGGCTCAGGCATGCATTCAGCACGCCTATTAGAGCCGGGGCGAGGACATCGAGTGCCGTAGCCAACACTGGTCCGGGGACACCGTCTGGTCCGGGGGCCTTAACGCCCCCTTCCCTTATCCTCCGGACCGCTTGGGAGAGCTCAGCGCTGGAGATACGGAGTCCCTCGTCCCATTCGTGGGACGGTATGGGCGGGTACTCCCTCTCCCCCTCAATGGGGGGGAAGAGGGTGGTAACGACCCGCCCTAGGAACTCCGGCTCCAGCTGCTCCGTAAACGGGGGCGCCCATGGGCGTAACTTGCCCATAATTATCTTATACGGGCGCCCCCGTGGATCACTTTTAAGAGTGTCCAAGAGCTCATCCCAAGCTTTGGCCTTGGCAACAGCGATAAGACGCTGCAGGGCCACTTGGGCCTCCCTGTAAGTATTGTACAGGGAGGCCATCCTTGCCTCGGCATCGTCGTCATCCTCGTCGGGATCTCGACGACGACGCCTACGCCGCGCGCGGGTATACTGGCGTCGGGCACGGATGCACACTCCTCGTGCATCCTCTATATCGCCCGACCACCAGTACACTTTTCTCAGCGGGGGGTGGTTCTTTATCCGGGGCATCGAGGTGTCACACACGCTCTTCATGATGCCCCGGAACCACTCCACCCCCTCTTCCGCGCCGCGCTCTGTGGCCACAGGCCACACACAGGCAAGGGCAGCGGCCCTCAGGATGTCCCCGTCTAGTTTCTTTAGCGCCCATCTAATGGGCGCCGAGTGGGTTGCCGATGGGGGGGTGCCCGCGGGCTGGATGGCCTCCACCTCCATTGTTATATGGAGATGGTCGGAGAGAGTTTCCCTCTCCTCAGCCACCCGCCAGGCGGACACACGTGCGGCGGCGGTCGGGGAGGCCCATGTCAAGTCGACAATGGACCAACCGTTCCACCGCAGGCACGTAGGTACGGAGCCCCGGTTCACCAACCAGAGCCCCAAGCCCCCCGCCCAACCTTCTGTCGCCTCACCGCGTGGGGTGGTCCTGGGGTTTCCCCAACTAGTGGACTTCGCGTTGAAGTCACCCAGGACCAAAACTGGACCGTTCATGCTGGGGGTAAGAAACACTCCCAAACGGTCCAAGTATTCCCCATAATCGGTGAGGCTGCAATTGGGCGATACATAGCAACCCACTACTAGAAACCTTCCCCATTTTATAGCCACCATCCCCCGGCCCCGTTCGACCACGGTGCCGGGGGGAAACTCCTGGCGCATGTTGCGCCAAATGGCCACGGAGCCCTCCAGGTCCACTACCCAAGGGGGGGTATCGGGGACCCTATAGGGCTCCGTGACCACGGCCATTGCAACCCCCCACTCCGCCAGGCCCTGGATGAGCAGATCCTGGGCCCGACGGCAATGGTTGAGGTTGACGAGCGTGACCGGGAACGTACGAGGCATTATTGGGCCGTCGACGTTCCCGGCTCCGCTGACACCTCGTCAGCCTGAGGTGGAGGAGCGGCCTCCACCTCCATCATCGTCTCCACCTGGGGCGGGACTCAGGGGGGGGGCGGGGGGAGGCGTGGCAGTGGATGCCCCGCTCGTCCCCGCCACCGCCGGAGCTTTGGTGGCCCCCTTGCCACCATTGCTCCGGCCCTTCTTCGACGGCGGGGAGCATCCTTTGCTCCCCACCTTGTGCCCGGCGGGCCTGCCCATCTCTGCACAGATGGAGCAGTTTGGCGCCGCCGAGCACTCCTTGGCTCTATGGCCCTCCGTGCCGCACTTATAGCAGTGGCCGCTACGGTCCACCTCCGCGGTGCACCGCTGCCTTACATGGCCCATGGCCAGGCAGCGGAAGCACTGAAGTGGCCTTGCGGCCAGTGCCTCGACTCGCACGGAGGACCAACCAACACGGATCCTCCCCGCCCCGATCAGGGCGCGTGCCGCCGCAACGGGGCACTGCACCCAAATTGTGCCCAACCCGGCAGGTTGTGGCTTGATGGCCCCAACCTTTATCTGTCCGGGTGGGCACTTGCCGACTTCGGCAATGGCCGCCTGCACCTCCTCAGGGGTGATCGAGTCGTCCAGGCCCCTTAGACGGATCTCCGCCGTCTTGATGGGCCTGGCGATCTTCACCCCCGTTTCGCGGAGGGCATCGGCCATTTTTCCGCCAAGATGTCAGCCTTGGCGGCTCCTTCCTGACCGGGAATCTCTAATATTAAACCCCCGGTCATCGCTCGCTTGGGCTTCACTTCGGTGATGCCCAACTCCGCAAGGTTTATGGCCCTCTTGGCCATAAGCATCGCCTCCGCCAGGGAGGTTGTACACCCCTCTGGGGCGGTCAACGTGACCGCCGCCGTACGAGGGGGTGTCGCCACTCTGAACTTGCCGGGCCATTCTTCTTCCCCCCCTTCTTCTGGGGGGGTCCTTGCGGAGCTGCCCTCTTAGCCGAAGGCTTGGCCTTCTTCGGCGCCGTTGCCCCATCCGCCTTTGAGCGGGCCTTACGCCCCACCACCTGCGTCCATGTCTCCCCCCCCCCCGTGGGGGGAGTCGGGACCGCAGGTGGCGTGGTCGGCCTGGCCTTCTTGCCGGCCTTTTTCTCCCCAGACGGGCCGGGGAAAGTCACCGGGGGAGCAGAAGGGGAAGAAGCAATGGGGCCCCCCGATTGGGAGGCCACCTTCTTCTTCTTTTTCCCCTTCTTACTCTTCTTATTCTCCACCACTGCCGCGCTGACAGCCGGCTCCACCCACGCAGGCGGGGGAGGGGCGGCCACAACGGCGGCATACGTGGTGGGGGGAACGGGGCGGGGTGCCTCGCCCAGCGTAAGCCCGGACAGGTCCGGCACCCCACCGAATACAGCCTTCGTCAGGCGCTCCTGGGTCTGACGGATCGGGGCGAGCCGGGCGTCCAACAACAATCCGATCTTGGCCAGGAGGCCACCATCATCGTCGCCACTGGCGGCGGGGAGGGAAGGTTTTGGGAGATCCTCCAAGGGGACCGGTGAGACCGGCGGCAACCCCGCCGCCAACCTCTTAGCCGCCATCATCTCCCCTCGGAGGGCGGCATTCGTCTCCCCTAGCTCCCGGATTTCTCGGCGGAGCGCCTCATTCTGCACGTGCAGAATCCTGAGGGCCGCCGAGTCCGGGGCTTTCCCCGCCGGGGGACGAGCAACAGGGGCAGGAGGTAGGGCCTCGCCTCCCCTCCTTATGACCTCCAGGAAGGCGGCCTCAGCATAACGCGCCGCCTCCTTCAGGTCCCTGATGCTGGTCCCCTTGAGGTTCCGGCTCTTAAGAGCCGTCTCCTCAACCCGCCGGACTTTGTCCAGGAAATCCTGGACAATGCGTCCCGTCCCGAGTGGCCTAATGGCCAAGGCCACATCCGACACCTGAGGGGTCGGGTTCAGAGAGGGGCGCTTGACACGCTCCTCCGTTCCCTCCCCCTCTTCCACCCCACCGGCCCCCCGACGTTTTCGAGAGCCGATCACCGAAACGGCGACCGTGCCCTCGACGGTCGGGGAGGTGCAACAGGAGGCGGGAGAGACGGACGGCAGGGAATCCACGGACTCGTAGTCCGTCCCCGCACCGCCATCCTCCACAGCACTCCGACCTCCCAAAACCCCCGCTCCGGACACCGCCGACGGTTGGCACGCTGCTTTCAGCAGCGCATCCCACCCGCCGGTGCCCGAGCTTCCGGGCAACAGGATCCTGTTCAGGCGAACCCTTGGAACAGCCCCCGTCACCCGGCTCCCTCCTCCGCGACTGTTGCCTCGGTTTCCCGAGACTCCAGCCGCCGATGTGCCCGCGATGGCAGAGGTGGCATCAGCCCCCCCAACAACCCCGGCACCCCCCTTCCCCGTCGACCCAGTCGACCCCTTCCCCACAACGCGCCCCTTCGCGCCCTTACCCCCCGTTTCCCCAGTGTTTTTAAATGAAATATCCATAAGATTCCCACGAGTAGGTCGGAAATGAGGTCACCCCAGGCAGAGCCGCCTTACCTTTAACCCCTCCCGTAGGAGAAGGAGAGGGAAGCCCACAATACTCTGGGGGTTGGGCAGTTGCCCCCAGAGGTGCTCGTTAAGAACCGAATGCACTCACCCGGCCCTCACTGCGGCGTCTAATCCGGAGGAGTCCAATTCGCCACGAGCTCAGCTTGAGGTTAAGGATTTTTATAGAGGTTGTCATCCTCGCGTGACCAGCCGATTAAGGCAAGCCCCCCGCTCCGGTCTTGTACGGTTTACGGTATGGCGCCCCGGACAGACATCTTGCTGCCCAGGACACATGAATATACCAACCTTGGTGCAACCCCTCACTCCGTTAGCCATCCAATAAATTGGATGCCCAGGGCCCACCACGAGGAGGTGGAGTGAGAGGATTTTAGTCATGTAGCACACCACAAATAGTGATGACGTACTCCACAGTGGATCAGAGTCGCCACTGTGAAGGCCACATGACCTCGAGCCCCATCCCATTCTTCATCCTAACCCTATCCTAACCCTATCCTAAACTAACCTAACCCTATCTTTTTTTTTATCGTGAAGGAAATGCTTTTACGCATACCCCAAGTCCCCTGGGAGAGACAAGGGGTTATGTGGGGCTACGTGTCCAGAGTGGCACACAATACCCACTAAAAACCTCACGACAACCTTCCCTAAGCTATTCGGGGGCGGCTGGGATCTCCAATGGAAAACAACCAGCCACCCCCTCGCCCTTGGCCCCTTGTGGGGCCTCGTCCCGGGGGGGGGGAGAGAAGCTCCCCCCAGCAATGCCTAATCTATTAGGGTGTAAGCAGGTTGCCCACTTACACCCTCCTTCCCTGGGCCGTTCGGTGGGCTTCGCGAGTCTTCAGCTCGCTCCGCCCAACGACCCCCGGAGACCCCGTTCCTCGCTCGAGGAGCCCTTAAAAGGACTCTCGGCCGAGGGACGAGGTCGCCGCGCGCGACAAGGAGGAGACGGTGGCAGGCACCCCGCCCGAGGGGGAGAGGGAGTACCCGCCCATTCCGTCCCAAGAGTGGGATGAGGGTCTCCGGATATCCGGCGCTGAGCTCTCCCAGGCGGTCCGGAGGATAAGGGAAGGGGGTGTTAAGGCCTCCGGACCAGATGGTATCCCCGGACGAGTATTGGTCGCGGCGCTCGACGTTCTCGCCCCGGCTCTGATCGGCGTACTGAACGCGTGTCTGAGCCGGGGAACCTTCCCCAGGGAATGGAAAGTCGCCAGGCTTGTTCTCCTCCAAAAGGCAGGCAAGCCCGCAGAGCTTCCCTCTGCGTACCGGCCGTTGTGTCTCCTCGACGAGGTGGCGAAAATCTATGAAAAGATTATCGCAGATCGCCTCGTCGAGCACCTGTCAACGAGTGGTCCCGATCTCAGCGATTGCCAGTTTGGGTTCCGCAGGGGGCGTTCTACGATCGATGCCATCGATCGACTCGCCTCCCTCCGGACCAGTGCAGTCGCTGCGGGCAGGGTGTTGTTGGCGGTATCGCTTGATATCACCAACGCGTTTAACACCATGCCCTGGGATGAGGTAGTGGGGGCGCTGGAGTATCACGGGGTGCCCCCTACCTCCGTGAGGTCATTCGGGACTATCTCCGGGACAGGCGGTTTGAGTACCGTGGCCGGTACGGTGTGATGCAGAGGGAGAACATGCACCGAGGAGTTCCGCAGGGGTCGGTTCTAGGACCGCTCCTGTGGAACATAACATACGACTCGGTGCTGCGGGCTACTCTCCCCCGCGACGCCAGTGTGATTTGCTATGCGGACGATACACTGGTGGTCGTGGAGGGGGAGACATGGAGGGGAACGATAGCCTTGGCGGCTGTAGTGGTGGACTCCGTGGTGGGTAGGATCGAGGGGTTGGGGCTCAAGATAGCCGCCGGTAAGACGGAGGCGATGTGGCTACACGCATTGCCTCCGAACCGGCGGCCGCCGCCCCAACTCGGGATCCAGGTAGGTGATGCCGTTGTCGAGGTCAGGCAGGAGATCAAGTATCTGGGCCTGACTCTCGACAGTCGCTGGCGCTTCGAGAAGCACTTCGGTCGGTTGGCCCCCCAGGCTCAAGCGGTGGCGGCCTCCTTAGGGAGACTGCTGCCCAATACTGGGGGGCCCGATGGACGGATCCGCCGCCTCTATACGGGGGTGGTGCATAGCAAGCTCCTATATGGGGCACCCGTGTGGTCCGACGCATTGTCGGTCAGCCGGCGCAGTAAAACACTCTGCAACAGAGTGCAGCGCCGGCTGGCCTTGCGGACCATACGGGGCTATCGCACCGTCTCCACCGAGGCGGCGTGCCTCCTCGCGGGTCTGATTCCCCTGCACCATCAGGCAAGGGAGCGGACGGCTTGGTATTTGGCCGTCCGCTCGTTGCGCAGGGGAGAAGCGGACCCGGACGAGGAGGACAGGATTGTAGAAGTGAAGCGCCAGGCCCGGGAGGAGTCGCTGGCCCTGTGGCGGTCGGAAACTCTGGCCGCCAATACGGGCCGGCCAATAGTCCGGGCCCTCCTGCCCATTCTGGAGGAATGGTGCGAGAGGCGAGTAAGGCTCACCTACAGATCCACCCAGGTGTTAACCGGCCATGGATGTTTCGGCCGGTACCTGGCGTGGATCAAGAGGGAACCCACCGAACGGTGCCACCACTGTCCGGAGGCTTTGGACACGGAGCGGCACACGCTGGAAGAGTGTCCAGCGTGGTCGGCGCCGCGCCGTGTCCTAAGAAGCGAGATTGGAGGCGACCTCTCGTTGTCGGCCGTGGTCGACCACATGATTAGCGACGAGAGGTCGCACAAGGCCGTGACCTCCTTCTGCGAGGTGATGCAGCGGAAGGAGGTGGCAGAAAGGGAGAGGGAGGCCAACCCCCTCTCCGAGAGAAGGATTGCTCTGGCGAGGCGTCCTCGCCGAGCGGCCCGCCCCACGCTACGGGGCAGGTGACGGACCGGGGGAGGCGGGACTCGTTAAGTCCTTCCCGCCTCCCCCGAAGAGGCATCCCAGACGGGTTGTTCTTTTGTGCTGGGGGGGCTATTCCCGCCCCTTTCCTCTGTCCCCCCGGGGGACGTAAAGATCGTTGGGTCGGGGGAGGGGGTGGGAGTGGGGGAGGGGCGAACGCGGGCGGTGTGCCCGCCTTCGTCCCTCCTTGTCGCGCGCGGAGACTTCGTCCTTCGGCCGAGAGCCCTTTTAAGGGCTCCTCGAGCGAGGAACGGAGTCACCGGGGGTCGTTGGGCGGAGCGAGCTGGAGACTCGCGAAGCCCACCGAACGGCCCAGGGAAGGGGGGTGTAAGTGGGCAACCTGCTTACACCCTGATAGCGTAGGTATTGCTGGGGGGAGCTTCCCTCCCCCCCGGGACGAGGCCCCACACAGGGCCAAGGGCGAAGGGGGATGGCTGGTTGTGTTCTTTGGAGATCCCAGCCGCCCCCGGATAGCTTAGGGAAGGTTGTCGTGAGGTTTTTAGTGGGTATTGTGAGCCCTTCTGGCCACGTAGCCCCACATAACCTCGTATCTCTCCCAGGGGGTACGGGGTATGCGTAAAAGCATTTCCCTCACGCTAAAAAAAAAGGCACCCCGCCCGCGTTCGCCTCCTCCCCCACTCTCACCCCCCTCTCCCCCCGGGGCCATATGGCACATATGGCCGGGAATCCGGGATTGGGTGGGGGGCCGGAGCGATCCCCCCCACAAAAGACTTCCCCGATTTGGGATGCCTCTTCGGGGGAGGCAGGAAGGACTTAATTTGCCTCGCCTCCCCCGGTCCGTCGCCTGCCCCGTGCAGGGGGCCGGCCGCCCCCGCGAGGTCGCCTCGCGAGAGCCAAACTCCTGGCGGAGAGGGGGTCGGCTTCCCTCTCCCTCTCCGCGGTCTCCTTCTGCTCCATGATCTCCTCACAGAAGGAGACCACGGCTTTGTGCGACCTTCCGCCGCCGACCATGTGGTCGAGCACAGCCGGCAGCGAAAGGTCCCCTCCCACAACGCTTCTCAGGACACGGCGCGGCGCCGACCACGCCGGACATTCCTCCAGCGTGTGCCGCGCCGTGTCCAAAGCCTCCCCGCAGCACAGTGTGTCCTAACGGCAAAATCGTGGTCAAAATTCCAAAACTCACTTCAATCTGGACAGAATTGCACAAAAATTGACACATGAGGGTTTTTGGGGTCGCTGATTACGAATCTGAACTTAAAAGTTTAAAAAACAAAATGGCGAATCCAATATGACTGACAAGTATGGCAAAAATAGATTTCTCCTTTAATTGTACAGTAAAGCTGTTAGGTCGTTAATAAGAGTTAAAATTTAGTTGTTAATATGGATTTGAAAAACATGTCTACTGTTAAAAATTCCCAAATCGTCAGTTGATTTATTTACAGATCAAAATCTACATTACATAATTAAATATAACATTACGCTACAAAGAATATCAAAACAAAACAAAAGAATATCGCTTGCGTTTTAAAAATATTCCTTATGTTTAAACTAAATACTTTAAACATTATTCATTTAAACATTATTTATGTATCTTAATAATACATTGAAATTAATAATAAACTGATGCAAAACTATACAGTATTTGTTTGACAAATTTTTAAGTAGTGTCTACAAGTCCCGAGAAAACACGCATTACGTTGCTTCATTCTGCATTTACAAAATGCTCTTAAAAAAACAAAATGGCACTTTCGGGCAGCTGATTTTTGCAAATCTTGAAAGATGACAGTGTCAACTACAAGTTCCAACAAAAATTATAGCGTCATGTTGCTTCATACACAACTTTTACTCTACATGTTCAAAATTTGTCCTTAAAACTTTTCTGTTCCCGTCTTCTAATAGGATTTATAATTATACAACTTAACCATGAACTGTTTCAGATATACTAGTAGTCAGAGACATTCTACTTACTTCCAGGAACAGCATCCATTTTACAGAATTGAAATTAAATAAACCGTTTTCGAATTATGCACTTTTCACTTTTCACGTTCACACAGTTCCTCACAGCACGCTTACTGTACAGCTAATGAACGAAAACTTCGAGCTCTCACCATTTTTCAGGTATAAGTAATAAAACCTCCGCATCTCGGTTTTTCCATAGGCACAATACTAAAGAATCTAAAATAGTACTTACCGTATCCCAACCGGAAAGTTCATTTTCGAGATTTTGGCCACGATTTCGCCGTTTGGACACACTGTGCGCAGTGGTGACACTGCTCGGTGGGTTCTCTTCCGATCCACCGCAGGTACCGGCCAAAACAACCATGGCCGGACAGCACCTGGGTGGATCTGTAGGTGAGCCGAACACGCCTCTCGCACCATTCTTCCATAATGGGCAAGAGGGCCCGGACTATTGGCCGGCCCTGGCGCTTCCGCACTTCGATCCCATCCTCCCCGTCTGGGTCCGCCTCTCCCCCGCGCAACGAGCGGACGGACGTATACACGACCGCCCGCTCCCTTGCTACGTGGTGCAGGGGAGCAAGACCCGCGAGGAGGCACGCCGCCTCGGTGGAGATGGTGTGATAACCCCGTATGGTCCGCAGGGCCAGCCGACGCTGCACCTTGTTCCAAAGTGCTTGACTGCGCCGGCTGACCGACAAAGCGTCGGACCACACGGGTGCCCCATATAGAAGCTTGCTATGCACCACCCCCGTATAGAGGCGGCGGATACGTCCATCGGGCCCCCCAATGTTGGGCATCAACCTCGCTAGCGAGGCCGCCACCCTTTGCGCCTGGGGGGCCACCCGATCGAAGTGCGCTTCGAAGCGCCAGCGACCGTCGAGCGTCAGGCCCAGGTACTTCATCTCCTGACCGACCTCGAAAGTGGCATCACCTACCCGGATCCCGAGTTTGGGCGGCCGCCGACCCGAAGGCAGATCATGTAACCATATCGCCTCCGTTTTGTCGGCGGCTATTTTAAGCCCCAACCCCTGGATCCTACCCACCACAGCGTCCACCACTGCAGTTGCCAGAGCTATGGTTCCCCTCCATGTCTTCCCCTCCACGACCACCAACGTGTCATCCGCATAACAGATGACGCTGGCGTCGCGGGGGAGAGTAGCCCGCAGCACCGAGTCGTACGTGATGTCCCACAGGAGCGGTCCCAAGACCGACCCCTGCGGAACTCCCCGGTGCATGCTATCCCTCCGCGTCACGCCGTACCGGCCAGGGTACTCGAACCACCTGTCCCGCAAGTAGTCCCGAATCAACACTCGGAGGTAAGGGGGCACCCTATGAAATTCTAGCGCCCCCACTACCTCATCCCAGGGCAGGGTGTTGAACGCGTTGGTGATGTCGAGGGACACCGCCAACAACACCCTGCCCGCAGCGACCGCAGCGGTCCGGAGGGAGGCGAGTCGATCGACCGCGTCGATCGTTGAACGCCCCCTCCGGAACCCAAACTGACAGTCGCTGAGGTCGGGACCCACCTCGGAAAGGTGCTCGACGAGGCGGTCCGCTATGATCTTTTCGAAGATCTTCGCCACCTCGTCGAGGAGACACAGCGGCCGGTAAGCAGAGGGAAGCTCCGCGGGCTTTCCTGCCTTCCGGAGGAGAACCATTCGTGCGACTTTCCATTCGCGGGGGAAGATGCCCCGGCTCAGGCACGCGTTCAGCACGCCTAATAGAGCCGGGGCAAGGACGTCGAGCGCCGCAGCCAACGCTGGTCCGGGGACACCGTCTGGTCCGGGGGCCTTAACGCCCCCTTCCCTCATCCTCCGGACCGCCTGGGAGAGCTCTGCACCGGTGATACGGAGTCCCTCGTCCCAATCTTGGGACGGAATGGGCGGGTACTCCCTCTCCCCCTCTATAGGGGGAAGAGGGTGGTAACGACCCGCCCTAGGAACTCCGGCTCCAGCTGCTCCGTCAACGGGGGCGCCCATGGGCGTAATTTACCCAGTATCATCTTATACGGGCGCCCCCATGGGTCACTCTGAAGAGTGCCCAATAGCTCATCCCAGGCTTTGGCCTTGGCGGCAGTGATCAACCGCTGCAGGGCCACTTGGGCCTCCCTGTAAGCGACGTACAGGGAGGCCATCCTTGCCTCGGCTTCGTCGTCACCCTCCTCGGGATCCCGACGACGTCGCCGCGCGCGGGTGTACCGGCGTCGGGCGCGGACGCTTATCTTCCTAGCGTCCTCGATTTCGCCCGACCACCAATACACTTTCCTCTTCGGGGGGTGGTTTCCTATCCGGGGCATCGAAGCGTCGCATACGCTTTTCATGATGCCCCGGAACCACCCCACCCCCTCCTCCGCGCCGCGCTCTGTGGCCTCCGGCCACACGCAGGCAAGGGCAGCGGCCCTCAGGACGTCCCCGTCTAGTCTTTTCAGCGCCCAGCGAACGGGCGCTGCGTGGGCCGTTCGTCGGGGAGCGGTGCCCGCGGGCTGGGCAGCCTCCATCTCCATTGTTATATAGAGATGGTCGGAGAGGGATTCCCTCTCCTCAGCCACCCGCCAGGCGGACACACGCGCGGCGGCGGTCGAGGAGGCCCAAGTGAGATCCACTATGGACCACCCGTTCCACCGCACGCACGTAGGTACGGAGCCCCGGTTCACCAACAGGAGCTCCAAGCCCCCCGCCCAATCTTCTAGAGCCTCGCCACGCGGAGTGGTCCCGGGGTTTCCCCAAGTGGTTGACTTCGCATTGAAGTCCCCCAGGACCAAAACCTGGCCGTTCATGTTGGGGGCAATCAACGCCCCCAACCGGTCCAGGTATTCTCCAAATTCGGCGAGGCCACAGTTGGGCGAAATATAACAGCCCACGACTAGACATCTTCCCCATTGCAACGCCACGATCCCCCGGCCCCGTTCGACCACGGCACATGTTGTGCCATATCGCCACGGAGCCATCCTGGTCCCTCACCCAAGAGGGGGTGTCGGGGACCCTATACGGCTCCGTGACGACCGCCAACGCAACCCTCCACTCCTCCAGGCCCTGGATGAGCAGGTCCTGGGCCCGGCGGGAGTGGTTCAGGTTGATCAGCGTCACCGGGAGCTTATGTGACATTGTCAGCCGTTGATGCTCCCGGCTCCGCCGACGCCTCGTCAGCCGGAGGTGGCACTGTCTCCACCTCCATCATTGCCTCCGTTTGGGGCGGAGACTCAGGGGCGGGAGGCGGAGTGGCAGTGCATGCCCCGCTCGGCCCCGCCTCCGCCGGAGCTTTGGTGGCCCCCTTGCCACCGTTGCTCCGGCCCTGCTTCGAAGGCGGAGAGCACCCCTTGCTCCCCACCTTGTGCTCGGCGGGCCTGCCCATCTCTGCACAGATGGGACATCTAGGCGCGGCCGAGCACTGCTTCGCGCGGTGGCCCTCCGCACCGCACTTATAACACCGGCCACTCCGGTCCACCTCAGAAGTGCACCGCTGCCTAACGTGGCCAATGGCCAGCACCGATGAGGGCCCTTGCCGCCGCCGCGGGGCATTGAACCCAGACGGTGCCCAACCCGGCAGGCTGGGGCTTGATGCCCCCTACCTTCATCTGCTCAGGTGGGCATCTCCCCGTCTCCGCGACGGCGGCCAACACCTCCTCGGGGGTGACCGAATCGTCCAGGCCCCTCAGACGGAACTCAGCCGTCTTTATTGGCCTGGCGACCTTCACCCCCGTCTCTCGGAGTGTCTCCGCCATGCGCGCCGCCAACTTATCGGCCTTGACGGCGCCCTCCTGACCAGGGATTTCTAAAATGAGACCCCCAGTCATCGCCCTCTTGGGCCGCACCTCGGCTATGCCCAACTCGGTTAAGTTGATGGCCCTTTTAGCCATCAGCATGGCTTCCGCCAGGGTGGTCTTGCATCCCTCTGGGGCGGTCAACGTAACCGCTGCCGTACGAGGAGGTGCCGCCACCCTGACCTTTGCAGGGCCATCACGTTTCCCCCCCTTCTTTGGGGGAGGTGCCTGCTGGGCAGCCTTTTTCGGCGCGACCCTCTTGGGCGCGGCCTCTTTGGCCTGCTTTTGGCGGGCCCCTCGCCCCAGCACCTGCGTCCAGAGCTCTCCCGAGACGGGAGGAGCCGGGACCGATGGCGGCGGAGGCGAATTGGCCTGCTTCCCAGTCTTACTGGGGAGGGGCGCAGGCGCAGCGACAGGGGGAGAACTAGAGGGGCCCCTAGTCTGCGAGGCCCCCTTTTTCTTGTTCTTCTTCCCTTTGTTCGTCTTCCTCTTCCCCCCAACTGCCGCGCTCTTGGCCGCCTCCGCCCGCACTGGGGCGGGGGGAGGGGCGGCCGCAACGCCGGCATAGGTAGGGGGGACTGGACGGGGTGCTTCGCCCAACGAGAGCCGGGAGAGGTCCGGCACCACGCGAAAAACAGCCTTACTCAGGCGCGCCTGAGTTTGCTGTATCGGGGCGAGCCTGGCGTCCAGCAACGCCCCGATTTTGGCCAGAAGGCCCTCATCACCGCCACCGGCGGCAGGGTTGGATGGTCCTGGCAGACCTCCCGAGGGGACCGGTGAGACCGGCGGCAACCCCGCCGTCAGCCTCTTCGCCGCCATCATCTCCCCCCGGAGGGCAGCATTCGTCTCCCCTAGCTCCCGGATTTCTCGGCGGAGCGCCTCATTCTGCACGTGCAGAATCCTGAGGGCCGCCGAGTCCGGGGCTTTCCCCGCCGGGGGACGAGCAACAGGGGCAGGAGGAAGGGCATCGCGTCCCCTCCTTATTACCTCCAGGAGGGCGGCCTCGGCATAACGCGCCGCCTCCTTCAGGTCCCTGACACTCGTCCCCTTGAGGTTTCGGCTCTTAAGAGCCGTCTCCTCAACCATTCTCACTTTGTCCAGGAAGTCCTGGACAATACGACCCGTTCCGAGGGGTCTCATGGCCAAGGCCATATCCGACACCTGAGGGGTCGGGTCCAGAGAGGGGCGCTTGACACGCTCCTCCGTTCCCTGCCCCTCTTCCTTGTCTGAGCCCTTCTGGCCACGTAGCCCCACATAACCTTGTATCTCTCCCAGGGGGTACGGGGTATGCGTAAAAGCATTTCCCTCACGCTAAAAAAAAAAAAAAAAAGAGTTGCAAATACCACTGCGTTCAACCGCCGCTCTGCTTTTTATAGCCCGGGCAACTTTCAGAGCAGTCGGTCTACTGAGCAGGGAGCGATCGTCATCGATGAGACGGCCATTCTACCTAATATTTGGATTTTTGAGCTTTTTAAGGCTCGGAGCGTACGTCGGGCCGTGCTCACCTTCGGATCATGCAGGTTCGCCACACCTGCCCAGTTGGCCCCCCTCTTCACCATAGAACCATGTCGTGCGCCTTTGAGTGTTACATCCCGTTCCCTAATCTGTCTCGGCTGTCCGAGACTTTCCCACTCCCTCCCCGGATTAGGATAGGCTACTCTATGCTTCTACGATTATCACAAAACAAGGGGCCGCGTCTGTACGATCGTTGGGATGAAGTTGTATACTGTGTGTTCGATCACCTTAGGATCCAATCCTACTTCGACGAAATTCCAGTGAAGACCGGAATATCGTGTCCATGCGGTCTTCGCCCTCGGAGGCTTCCCACTCTAATGCGTATACATCAACTTGGGGTCCGATCCGACTTCAGCGAAATTCCTGCCGAGGCTGGAATATCGCTTCCATGCGGTCTTTCCTTGCCGAGCCTGTCGCGTATTGGGTTGGGGGGGGCTCAAGCCGCACTAGGTTCTATGGCTGGTAGAGTTTGAGCGTGACCATCGCCCTCGGGGTCCGGCGGGAGTGCAAGCTTGTGCTGCCTCCCGGCGTTGCCCATTCAGGTTTGTCTCCTGTTTGTCTGTTTGTTTCCCTGTGGGTGTCTGTTGTTGTTCCTTTGTCGGCTGGGTCGCCACTGGTTGTTGCTCTTTTGGGGTATGCTTGCTTTCTTCCTTTGGTTGTTCCTTTGTTCGTGTCCCTGTTGGTTGCTCTCTTGTTGTTCGCACTTGGGGTAGTTCCTCTTTCCTGTTGATCCTTTGCCCTTCCACCTTGTTGTTGTTTCCTCCGGTTCCTTTCCCTGACCTATTGTCCCTTACTGTCTTACTTCCGAGTTTTTCGCTCCTTCTTTCTCAATCCTGTTGGTCTGCCTCTTGCGTGTTGCCTTTTCGTTGTTCCTTGTGGTTTCCCTCCTTGACTGCCTTCCCCTGTGTTTGTCCTCTACATTGCGATGTCCTTTTTCTTATCTCTTTTTGCCTCCTCTCGGGTGTTCCCCGTTGTCGATTCTTCCTGCATTGCTCCCCCTCTCTTGTTCCTCCCCCTCTTGATCCTTTTCATGGTTCTCCCTGATATTCTGTTCCTGTCGGTTTACCTCTTGTTCGTTTCCTTGTGGTTCGTCCTTTTCGTTGTCTTTCCCGATATTTGTTCTCTGTTTTATGCTATCCTTTTCTCTCGTCTCTTTCGTCTCCTCTCGGGTGTTCCCCGTCCTCGTTTCTTCCTGCATTGCTCTCCGGCTCTTGTTTCCTCCCCCTCTTGATCCTTTTCATGGTTCTCCTGATATTCTGTTCCTGTCGGTTTTCCTCTTGTTCGTTTCCTTTTTGTTGTTCCTTGTGGTTCGTCCTTTTCGTTGTCTTTCCCGATATTTGTCCTCTGTTTTATGCTATCCTTTTCCTCGTCTCTTTCGTCTCCTCTCGGGCGTTCCCCGTCCTCGTTTCTTCCTGCATTGCTCTCCGGCTCTTGTTTCCTCCCCCTCTTGATCCTTTTCATGGTTCTCCTTGATATTCTGTTCCTGTCGGTTTTCCTCTTGTTCGTTTCCTTTTTGTTGTTCCTTGTGGTTCGTCCTTTTCGTTGTCTTTCCCGATATTTGTCCTCTGTTTTATGCTATCCTTTTCCTCGTCTCTTTCGTCTCCTCTCGGGCGTTCCCCGTCCTCGTTTCTTCCTGCATTGCTCTCCGGCTCTTGTTTCCTCCCCCTCTTGATCCTTTTCATGGTTCTCCTTGATATTCTGTTCCTGTCGGTTTTCCTCTTGTTCGTTTCCTTTTTGTTGTTCCTTGTGGTTCGTCCTTTTCGTTGTCTTTCCCGATATTTGTCCTCTGTTTTATGCTATCCTTTTCCTCGTCTCTTTCGTCTCCTCTCGGGCGTTCCCCATCCTCGTTTCTTCCTGCATTGCTCTCCGGCTCTTGTTTCCTCCCCCTCTTGATCCTTTTCATGGTTCTCCTTTCTCTTCCTTTCCTGTCTGTCTGTCTCGTGTGTGTTTCCCTTTCCTTTTATCTCCCTAGCGTTCTCCCTTTGCTTGCTGCTCCTGTGTCTGTCTCTTTGCCTTGCTTCGTTCCCTTTTGTCTTGTTCCTTTAGTCTTCCCTCCTATTGCTCCTTGTTCGTTGTTTCCTTCTTCTTTGTGCCCTTTTCATGTTGTTCCTTCTCTTCTGTTCCTACCTGTTGGTCCCTTTCTCCCTCGTTGTTGTTCCTTGTGGCTTCCTTTTGGTTTATTCCTCCTTTGCCGTCTGTTGTTTCCTTGTGTCCGTTTTACTCTGTTCCCGGCGTTTCGTTCTTTTGGTTTCTCGGTTCCTGTCCTTCGCTTTCTTTGTTCGTTCCCTTTGTGCTGCTTGTTCCTTTTCCCCCCGCGTTGACCTTTCCCCCTTCTCTCTTTTCCTGCTGATGCTTTTGTCTTTACTCGTTTCTCTTGTCTGGTTCCCGTCTGCTAGGCTTGTTCTTTTCTTTTCTCCTCGATTTCCTTTATTGCCCCCCTCTCCCTTTTTCCCTCTTTTTTCTCCATTCGAGTGACTGCCTTTCTTCTCCTTTTCCCTTCCTTCTTCTCTTTTCCTTTCGTCGTGCGTATCCTATTCTCCTTCCTTCCCTTTTCCTTGTTATGATTGGTTACTCCTTGGCGAATTAGTATCTTCCGTGCTTGTCTTTTTCCTTGCCTTGTCTTTGCCTCCTCTTTTTTACCCTACTCCCTCTCCTCTTTCTCCCCTTTCTTTTTCCTTTCTCTCTCTTTCTTTCTTCTCCCCTCCTCTTACTTTCCTCTTCCTCTCTCCTTCCTTACGCTCTCTTCTTTCCTTCGGAGTGTCGACAGGCCAGATGTTTCGGCAGGCGGGGTCCATCATCGGTCACTGTCGTGGCCTCAGAGCAATGCCTATACATTGCCTATCACCTTGCCTGCTTCCTCTTTTTCTTCCTTTATCTCCCCTCCTCTTCTCCTTCCTTTCCTTCTCTCTCTCCTTTTCCCTTTTTCCCTGTTCTTACTTTCCTTCCTTGCTGCCTTCAGTACTTTCACGGGTCCACTTCTTCCATGAAGCGTTTGACCCTCTTCCATGGTATCTCATCCAGGATGTCTCCTTCGATGAGATTCGCCTCTAGTATGGTCCTTCTTTTGTGCATCAGCGTCGCACAATTCCTTACTATGTGTTCCGGCGTTTCCTCTTCCTCGTCGCATAGCGAGCATACGCTCGTGTCTGCTTTCCCGATTTTGGCCAGGTGCTTGTTCAACGGTGCTATGCCCGTCACTGTCTCTACCATTCTCCTTAGGTCCTTTTTCTCTAGTTGCAGCAGTCCCTTTACGCGCTTTGTCGGCCATCTATCTTCTCCCAGGAAGCTCTTGCTGTGCGCTAGTCCTGGAGTGTTCCTCCATTTCTCTCCTGCCTTTATCATGGCCCACTTCCTTACCTCCTGATTAAAATTGGCGTCAGCGACCCCTATCAGATTCTGTGGTTCTTCCGGGGGCGAGTCCGATCCCATGTTGGCCAGTCTGTCCGCTCTCTCGTTACCTTCTAGCCCCGAGTAGCCTGGTATCCATGTGATCGTGATCGATCTTCCTGTTCGCGCTAGCTCGTTCAGTGCTACGTGCGTTCCCCATATTAGTTTCGACCTGCATTCCATTTGTCCCAGGCTCTTTATCGCCGCTTGGCTGTCCGAGCATATCGTTATTTTCCTTTGGTTCTCCCCGTTTTCCTTGATCTCCTTGGCGCATAGTTGTATGGCCAGGAGCTCCGCCTGGTACACCGTCGGGTGTACCCCTAGCCTTATGTAGTGGTGTCTTTCCTTATTGTCCGTCCATGCTGCCCCCGTCAGCATGTTCCTTTTCTTCGACCCGTCTGTGTACCATAGTGCCGTGTCTCTCAGGTCTTCCGGTATTCCGTTGTTCCAGTCGTCTCTTTCCCTGATTTCCGTGTCCTCTCCCTCTCCTCCTACCCGGTGGGTGAGGTTCGAGTGCCCGTATCCCAGGTTCTCCCATTTCTCCCAGCTTATCAGCCTGTACACAGTTTTCAGCGCTATCTCTTTGATCCTGATGTCCAGTGGCATCGTGTCCGCCATTATTTCCATCGCTCTGTTCGGCGTGTTGCCCACGCAGCCCAGAGTCCTTCTGTTCGCCATTCCTTGTAGCCGATCCAGCCATCCTTGTACCGTTTTCATGTCGGTCGCTTACCACCATATGGCCGCGCCGTACGTGACCCTCGGTATCACTATCGCCCTGTAGATCCATCTCATTATGTGGGGTTTCATGCCCCACGTGGCCCCCACCGCTCTGCTTAGCATCGCGATGTTCCCTTTTGCCGCCTCTGTTTTTGCCTTTACGTGTGGTCGCCACAGTAGTTTCCTTGTTATCAGAATGCCCAGATACTTGATCTTCTGTTTCAGGGGGAGCGGTCTCCCCATGTACGTCAAGCCACTGTCCTCCGGGTAGAGCGTGGTCTTGGTGAATTCCATGATTTCCATTTTCTCCGGGTTCACCGAGAGCCCTACCGAGTCGCACCATATCTCCGTTATGTTCAGTGCCGTTTGCATGGTCTCCATGCATTTCCCTCTGTTCTTATTCCTGTACACGATCGCTACGTCGTCGGCGTACGCCACGATCTCTGCTCCTGTCTCCTTTAGTTCCCATAGGAGCGAGTCTAGCGCCATGCACCACAGCAGGGGGGATAGGATACCCCCCTGCGGAGTGCCTCTTTTCACCTTCCCTTCCACCTCGGCGTCCCCTCTGTATGCCTTGATTCTCCTGTTTTCCAGCATGTTCATTATCCATCTCTGGATGTTTTCCTCTACCCTGAAATCCTTTAGTGCCTGCTCTATCGTGTCTATCGGGGTCATGTTGAATGCCCCCTCTATGTCCATAACGCACACCATCGCGCATTCCTTCCTTTTCAGCGCCGTTTCCGCTTCCCTGACTAGCCTGTGCAGCGTCACTTCCGTAGAGTTTCCCGTCCTGTAGGCGTGTTGCCCGGGGAACATCTCCCTTTCCGTCAGCGTCGTGCACTTCAGGTGCCTGTCTATCAGTCTTTCCACTGTCTTCAGCAGGAACGACGTCAGACATATCGGCCTGTACGCCTTTGGTTCCGTGAAGTCCGTTTTACCCGGTTTCGGCAGAAACACCACCTTCGTGCCTGTCCACGCCTCCTGGATGTGTCCCGTGTATATGCTTGCCTTGATCAGGTTCATCATGGCCTGTCCGTACTGCTCGAACGCCTTTTTCAGCATCCTCGGACTCAGTCCGTCCATTCCCGGGGCCTTGTCCGGACTGAAGGCGGCCAGCGCCCACTTCACCCTCCTGGGGTTCGCGATCTGATTCGCTAGTCCCCAGTTCGGCTGTGCCTCCCTGTTGTTCCCTGTTTCCCTTTCCTCCTCTGCCGGGCTCCTCTCGAAGCCCGGGAAGTGCGTCAGCATTAGCTGTTCCATTATGTCCTCGTTGTCGTGGACCAGGGTGTTCCCCCTCCTGATGGCCCCCATATCCGAGCCCCCGCATTTCAGCAGGGTCTGGGTTAATCGGGCCGCTATCACCGTGCTCTCTATGGATTTTGTGAATTTCCTCCAGCTTTCCGTTCTGCTCTTCATGATTTCCTTCCTCAGTTTCGCCGATTCCCTTTTGTATATTTCCCATTTCCTTCCTTTGGCCCCCGGCCTGGCCGATTTCCATCTCCTTTTGCAGTCCCTTACTATCTCCTTCCTTCTCTCCAGCTTCTTGTTCCACCATTCTATTTTACTGTGTTTCCTGAGTTCCTTCGCTTCCGTTGCCTCCTCCCAGTTCCTCCTCAGCGTTCCCGCTATTTCTCTCGCGTACGCATCTATCTCTCCCGGGTTTCCGTATCTGCCTGTTAGCGTGCTTACGGTTTCCTTGTTCAGGCTCCTGTACATATCCCAGTCCGTGTGTTTCACGCTCCTGATCGTCTCGTTTTCCGTTTGTCTTTCCCATCTCACCTTGTACTCGATGTATTTGTGGTCCGACAGGCTCTCGTCCTCCATTACATACCACTGTTGGAATCTCCTGATTATTGCTTCGGAACATAGCGTGATGTCCAGCACTTCCTTTCTGTCTCTCGTCACGAAGGTCGGTCTGCTGCTGTAGTTCGCGATACATAGTCCCTCGCTTATGACGTAGTTCATCAAGCTTTTGCCCCTTGTATTGGTGTCCGTACTTCCCCAGTTCCTGTGCCTCGCGTTGGCGTCTACTCCCATGATCACCGGTATGTTGTTCCTGTTCGCCCATTCTACCATTTCCCTGCATTTCGCTCCTGGGATTTCTTTGTTGTCGTGTTGCAGGTATAGCGATACCAGCAATATTTCCTTGTGGTCGCCATCCTTTTTCCCTGTCTGGATCGATATCACCGTGATGTTTTCGTCCGTGAACTGATTCATCAGTGTGCCGATCAGCCTTTTTCTCGTTACGATGCACGTTCTCGTGTTCTCGTTCACTTTTCCCGAGTGAATTGTTCCCGTTTGCCCTAGTCCCCTTATTCCTTTCGGTCCTCTCTGGTTCAGCCAGGGTTCTTGTATGAGTGCTACGTCATACTTCCCCTGGTTGAACTTTTTGGCCAGTAGTGCCGCCGCTGCTGCTGCGTGATGCAGATTTATCTGGATGATTTTCATCCTGTTGCCTTGTTCCCTCTTTACTCTCTTAATTCCCTGATCTACTTTCTTTCTTTCGTTCTTCCTTCCTTCCCTTCTTGAACCCTTCCTTTGTTTCCTTTCTTTTTACCCGTTATTTCCTTTCCTTCCTTTCTTTCCTTTTTTTCTCGGGGTTTTTTTTGTCTTTTTCCCTTCCTTTCTTTTTCCTTTTCCTCCCTTTCGGGTTTATTTGTGTTTTGTGTTGAGCCTTCGTGTATTGTGTGTGTGCTCTCTTCTCTTCCCTCTCCCTCGCCTCGTTTTCCTCCCCTTTTTTGCTGTCGGGAGTGGGACGCTGTACAGTCCACTCGCAGTCGGTCTTGGGGTTGGCTGGTTGTTTCTGGGGTGTCGCCCTTCTGTCACCTTCCCCTTTTCTCTTTGTTATGTCTGACCTGTAAGGTGCAGTAATTTTATTATTCTCTGGTTACTAGTACCTTGGTTCCGCGGCCGTTCTTTCGTTCTGTTAGGTTCTTTGCTATTCCGTGTTTCGTCTGTTCGGCTGCGTTTGGCCGTGTCCCTTGGGACTAGCGTTTCTACGAGTCTACCCCCCTACTGGATTGACGCGTTGTCTCTCTTGCCACGAGTGCCAGAGCCTGCAGATTCTATTTTACCATTGATCGCGTGGTTCGCGTCGCTTTTCCTGTTCCTCCTCTTTCCCTACTCCTCTTTTGCCTTCCCTTTGCCTTACTCGCTGCTTTCCTGCTTCCTCGCTTTGAGGTGCGGTTCCTCCTTACTCGAGTGATTGTCGTTTCCCTCTCGCCTGGGTTGTCCCTATTTGTCCCCTTGTTCCCTAATTGCTCTCTTTTCCTCTCTCCTTTCCGTCTGTTTCTCGTCTTCCCTTTCCCTCTTTCTCTCTTTCCTGCTCCCCCTTTTCCTCGCTTGTTCCCTTCCCTGGTTCGCTTTCCCTTTTCTGCTTGTTCGCCTATTGCCTCGCTTGGTTTTCCTTTACTCCGTTGTCGTGGTTTCTGCTACTGCCCCGTCGTTCTTTTTAACCTTATGTTATTCTGTTTTCCCCTTCCTTTCTTTCCTTTTATTTCTCTCTTTTTCCTCCTTCTTCCTCTTTTCCCTATCCTACTTCTTACCTGTCGCTTTCCTTCTTCCTGGCTGTCGACGTCTTGTGCCATGGATGGGCTGTGAATGGGTGATTGGGAGTGGGTGATGGGTGTGTCGTGATTAATGACTCGGGTTTCGGTTTGTTTGTAGGTTTTTATTATTTTTTTTCCTTTTTTTCCGTGTGTTGTTCGTTCCCTGTTCGCTGTTCAGGGTTCTCTTTTTCCCATCGTTCTTTATTTCCTATTTGTGGCTGCGCTTGTTCTGGTCTTCTGCTGCTGGTCTGTTGCCGCCTGGTCCACGTATAACTTCTTCTCGTTGTTCTTACGCTAGTGTTTACCTACGCTCCGAGGTGTTTGTCTCCGAGCGGTCGCTACCGCGTTCTCTGACTCTCCCGCCTGGAGTTGCCGCTGTGCATTTCTTACTTTCTACGTTCGCCGTTGGGGATCGGAGTGAGGTATTGAGTTCGGACTCTATGCTTAACTTTTGCTGTTTATTTATTTATTCGTTTATTTGTCTATTGGTCTCGTACAATCTCGCTGTTCCGATGTTCCGGCGAGGTCCGCCGACCTTTGCGCTATCGCCTGTTCGGCTCTCCCTGGACCCGGGTGTCCTTCTCCTTCCGTTGTTCTTGGATTGCGTCGTTCGCCCCCTGTTCCCTTTGCCTTGTTACGTCTTGTTACGGGGCAGGGTTTTTGCGGCTTTGGCCGCTCGAGTCCCCCTCGCCCTCGACCCCACCCTTACCGCCCCGGGACCGAGACGGTACTCGGCTCCCCTTGACTTTTCCGCTCGCTTGTCTCGACCCGTCTCTTTCCCCGTCGCCCCGATTCGTCGTCCGCCCTTTCCCCTTCCTGTACCCCTTTTCGCCGCGTTCCACTCGTCACGATTCCGTTGTTGTTCGCGCAGGTGCGTATGTCCGCCCTCGCATGTCTCTTAGGCTATGGGAAATAATAGGGTGAATCTTTTCTTTTTTACATCGTCTTTTATTAACATTTATCTTATTATGTTACATCGCTTGAGGTTCGGGGACGGGGCCGCTACGGGTGCCCGGTGGTTCCCTCCTCGGGCCGCGGTGTTGGCGATCAGGGGTCGCCCCTGCTCCCTTCGTTTTTCCCTCGCTCCGGGTCGCGCGCTGTACTTATCGGCTAATTACATCTTATTTTATTGTCTCGCTTACGTTCTATCGCCTTTGACCCTGTCCTTGCCTCCTTCTCCGTCTCAGGACAAGCAGACCCATCCCTCCGCTATACGTCGTGGTGGTCTCCTTCCATCTCCTCCTAGTACTAGCTTTGTCGTCCTACGACCTTATGGGTCTTCAGTCCCCCGTTGGGATCTCCTTTTCAAACTCTTCCCCCGTTCGTTCTCGATTCCCTTCCCTCCCCGAAAGCCCTTTTCCGCGTTGCCTCCTGGCTACGGGAAACCATCGCATCTCCGTTGTGGGAGTTCCCGTTAGGCGCCCCCCTCGTCGACCTAACCGTCCCGTTTGCTCTGGCTATGACGTATCTGTTTTCCCCCTTGTTCTACGGGTCGGTCGCCTTTCTCGCGATGCCCGGCGGTCCTGGGTCTTTCGGGGTTGGGATGCCTCCCCCTGCTGAGTTCCCCTTTCCCTGCGTTCATGGGTCTGCTTGTCCTGATACCGCGTTACATAGATCGTGCCCAGATCCCCTCTTTTACAGTTACCGTTCCCGTCCTTGGGTGTCCTTTCCTTCCCTACGCTGTTCGGGTACAGTGGCGGCCCCCGGCTCTTTCCCCTCTTTATCTCCCTGTACTTCGCGCCCCGTGCGTCCGTTCCCCGCGTTTCCCCGACGCGGCGGGCGCAACGCGGGGAAGCCGGACGGGGCCGGGATCCGCGCGACCTTTGGCCGCCCGGAGCCCCCCCCCGCCCCGGGGCACCACCGACACCGGTGGCTCGCCGGCGGCGGTCTCGCTCGCCGCTCTGCTCGCTTGTCTTCCCGTCGTTGGGAGTTTCCCGCTGTTCTTGGCTCCCCCGTAACCTATGAGTGGCGAGATTTAAGCAGAATCTGGGCAGATCGTTTGTCCTTGCTTATACTAGTCGGTGCTGGCTACGCGTCGCTTATGAATCTAGCTTTGATTTAGTTATTACCATTATACTGACTGCTTGATCTCTTTTTACTTTCAACTTTGGGTTTCTGTCCCTCTCTTTTTTCCCGCCTTCCTTTAGGGCAGGCAGGCCCGCTTTATTGCGACCTCCTTGTCGTGAAGGTCACCTTCCACCCCCCCCATGATGCTAATTTTGTTATCCTTCGACCTTATAAATCTCAAGTCCCTCATCGGAATCTCTATTTCGAATTCTACGCCCCTGTCCTTGATTCTAGGTTCCCGCCTTAGGTGCCAGTTCTCTGTGTTTAGCTCGCTGTTTTCCAGCTGTAATATCTCTATTACATCCCTGTACGAGAGCTCCCGATTGTTTATGAACATCGTTAGTCTCGCGGTCCCGCTCATTCTATTCGCGCTCGTTATGACGTATCTGTTTTCCACTTTGTTTAGCTGTTCAACCACCTCCCTTATGCTTATTAGTGACTCCGGGTCATTCGGGGTTAGGATGAATCCCCCCGCCTTCGGACCCCATCTCCCTACATTCACGGGCCTGCCTGTCCTGATTCTATATTTAATAAACTGCGCCCAGATTCTATTTATCTCCTCTCTATCTATCTCCGCCCCCGGATTCGGATACCCCCTCTTTACAATCGCAATTGTCCTACCCTCTGGTTCGGGCTCCTTCCTCCTTGAGGGTCCTGCTGCTTGGTGCGCGTTTCCGTTGTCCCTCGCTGCTGCTGCTGCTGCCGCTGCCATCCTCAGCTCCTGTTGATGATTTGCGGCTTGTGTTGGCGGGTTGGGTGGTATCTCGCCCGTTACTTCCACCTCCACCTCCATTATCGCTCTGTCCGCTTGATCCAACGTGATCGTCACGGCGCCCTGCGCTTCTCTCGCGTCGTGCATTCTGCTTGACCCCGCCGCTTGTTGGTCCTGCGCTTCCGTGGCGTTCGTTCTTCTTTCTTGCGCCCTGGGGCGAGCTATCGCTCCCTGGGCCGCCTTACATTCCGGATTCCCTTTTCCTCCGGCGGAGGGCTTGCTTCCTTGCCCTTGTTTATTCTCCTCGCTCTCTTTGCCCTCCTTGTCTTTGTCCTTCTTTTGGCCTTTGGTCACTATAGTGATCTCCTTTCCATTGATACGGTCCATTTTCTCTCTGCTCTCTGTGGATATATGTTGTTAGGATTAATATTGGGGTTGGTGTTTCGTGGTATGGTTTGGTAGGATACGGGGATGAGGTAAGTGGTTCTTTGGATTGTTTTTCCCTTCACGGGTTTTTACCGTTTCCTTCCTATTTCCGTTTGTCTCTTTTTCTTTCCTGTCTCCTTTCTATCTTTACAGGATCCCCTCGTCTGCGTTCTTACCCTACCTAGTTTCCCTTTTCCCTTTCATCCTGTCCTATGGGGGAGTGTAGCATAGCGAGCAGGGCCCTTTGGCGTGGGGTGGGGCTGCACGATAGGATGGGGTTAACGCTATGGGGTCTTGGGGCGGGCGAGCGACAATCGCTGGGCTGTTGTCGCTGGGTTTTCAACGCGCGCGCAATTGTTTACGTACTTCTAATTCTTCTATCTTCAGACCGTTCATTCAATTTCAATAAGTAATTCAATTCACTTCGCAAGTGATTCGGATTTTCAATTCTACTTTATGTTTGTTACTCTATTGTTTATTTATACATTGATCGTAGATCTATTGTTTATAAATTGTTAATTTTAATCGCCTAACGTCACGCGATTTTTAATTGTAGAATCAACCGCGTCCACGAGCTCGCGCAGCGAGCTAGCCACCCACGGTAGATTGCTGCCCTTGCAGTCTCCCCGCGCGCCCGTGAGTCTATTTGCTTCTATTTTCAATTCTCAGTACGCATACTTTCAGTTCATTAACTGTTTCGGTTCGCGAGTGATTCAAAGTTTCAGTTCTACTTAGAGTTTTTATTACCCTTATAGTTATTTATAAGTTAATCGTGAATTTACTGTTTATAAATTGTTAATGTCGATCGCCCGACGTCTTGCGATTTTCATTTCACCGTTCACCGCAACCGCGAGCTCGCGCAGCGAGCGAGCCACCTACGGTAGATTGCTGCCGCGCGCACTCTCGATTCGTTGAATTTTTTAAATTGACTCGCGAGCGATTCAAAGTCTCGACTCTACCGTGGGTTTGCCTTCCCACCGGCTAATTGTAATTTTGGTCGCAACTGTATTATTTACCGTTTGTTTATATTGATCACTCGACGTCGCGCGATCTCAATTATTGTTATAGTATCCGCAGCCGTGAGGTCGCGAAGGGAGCGAGCCACCTACTCTAGATTGCTGCCATTGTGGTTCGCAACGCGCATGTAGTTCTTCTGGCCGCCCCCTTCGACGCGCCATTTTGAATCTTCGTAATCTCGAAATTGTCTCGCGATGTATCCAAAGGTCTCTGTTCTACCGCGAATCTACTTTCCATTAGCCGATTTCCGTCTATTCGCGAATCTATTGTTCCGTGATTCGTGTACTTTGCGCGATCACGAATCGTGTGATCGTCGTTGCGGCGACGTCCGCGATCGCGAGTTCGCGGGTCAAGCGAGCACCCGTCGCCGGATTGTTCGCTTACGTTCGTGAATTTATGCCTATCGACTTCCTAGCTGTTCCCTGCTATTGAATCCTCGTATTCGTGTTCGTTTGCCCGGCCCCTAGTGCGTTTCAAATCTTTCAAATTCCTACTATTCTTTCTTGTATCGTTCGCGATCGGTGCTTCGTACTTTCTTCTCCCGCGGATGGTATTTACGTGATGCGATTCGTTACGCGTGAATACTTTAATCGCGGTTAATCCACCTTTTAGTAATTACGATAGAGCGAGTTGAATGCAGACGTGTTTCCATCCGCGTAGAATTGTATTTCCGCCCGAGCAGGGCTCTCTTCGACGTCCGCCAGTATGCGTTCGCCCCTTTTCACGTTCCGTACCCTTATCGCCGCGCGCGTGAATTCAAACCGTGCTTCCCGTGGCATCCCGGCACGCCTGCTTGAGATTTTCGCTTCGATTCTCGCCCTATTTTTCGCCTTCTCGCGTTTCTCGTTTTCCGCTATTTCCACGTTCGATGAGAAGAGATTCTGCCCGAATGTTCACACGACTATCGATACGTTTATCCACGTTTATCGTCACTTGCCTGTATGAGGCCCCGTTCGCGTTCAACACTTTCCTCGCCCGCCTATCGTCACCCTAGTAGTAGTAGTAGTAGTAGTAAATGTAGCCGGGGCAGAAGTGATCGGCACTCCTCCCTATCCTTGCGGGAGAGGGGGTGGTGCCGCCAGGCACCTCCCCTCTCCCGATCGCACACCGACAGCATAGTCAGTTTCATGTGGCGACCGGCTCTCGGCCCCGTAGGGTTGCAAATACCACTGCGTTCGACCGCCGCTCTGCTTTTTCTAGCCCGGGCAACTTTCAGAGCGGTCGGTCTACTAATCAGGGAAGCGATCGTCATCGGTGAGTCGGCCATTCTACCTAGTGTGTGGATTTTTGAGCTTTTTACGGCTCGGAGCGTACGTCGGACCGTGCTCACCCTCGGATCATGCAGGTTCGCCACACCTGCCCAGTTGGCCCCCCCTCTTCACCATAGAACCATGTCGTGCGCCTGCGAGTCTTACGTCCCTTTCCCTAATCTGTCCCGGCTGTCCGGGACTTACCCACTCCCACCCCGGATTAGGATAGGCTACTCTACGCTTCTACCGGTGTCTCAAGAGCAAGGGGCCGCGCCTTTACGATCGTTGGGATGAATTTGTGTACTATGTGTTCGACCCCCTCGGGCTCCGATCCGACTTCGGCGAAATACCAGTGAACACCGGTATATCGCGTCCATGCGGTCTTTACCCTCGGAGGCTTCCCACCCTAATGCGTACACATCAACTTGGGGTCCGATCCGACTTCAGCGAAATTCCCGCCGAGGCTGGAATATCGCTTCCATGCGGTCTTTCCTTGCCGAGCCTGCCGCGTATTGGGTTGGGGGGGGGGGGGACTCTAGCCGCACTAGGTTCTATGGCTGGTGAATTACGAGCGTGACCATCGCTCTCGGGGTCCGGCGGAAGCGCTAGCTTGTGCTGCCTTCCGGCTTCGCCCATTCAGGTTTGTCTCCTGTTTGTCTGTTTGCTTCTCTGTGAGTGTCTGTTGTTGTTCCTTTATTGGGCTGTTCCGCCTTCGGTTGTTGCTCTTTCGGGGGTTCCTTGTGCCGTTTCCCTTTGTTCCACCTTTGTTCGCTTCCTTGTGAGTTGTTCCTTTGTTGTTTGCACTTGGGTATAGTTCCTGTTGCTGCTGGTCCTTCGTTCTTGATCCTTGTTCGTGTTCCTCCGTTTCTTCCTTTGGCTCGTTGTTCCTTGTCGTGTTGCTTCCAATTTTCCACTCCCTGTTCTCTTCTCCTTATGATTCGTTCTCTGTTTTCTCGCCTTTCCCGTTGCTCCTTGTGGTTCCCTCCCTTCGTGTCTGCCTTTCCTTGTGTTTGTTCTCTGCATTGTGGTGTCCCTTTTTTACCCTAGTCTCTTTTTTGCCCATCTTCCGGGTGTGTCCCGGTGTTAGTTCTCCTAAGTTGTTTCCCTTCTCCTTGTTTTCTTTCTCTCCTGGTCCTGCTCGTGTTTCTCCTTGTTGTTCCGTTCCTGTTGGTCTGTCTCCTTTTGTCGTTACCTTTCCGTTGCTCCTTGTGATTCTCTCCCTTGGTTCCTAACCTTGCGTTATGGTATCTCTTTTCATTGTCTCTTTTTACCCATCTTCCGGGTGTGTCCCGGTGTTAGTTCCTCCTAAGTTGTTTCCCTTCTCCTTGTTTTCTTTCTCTCCTGGTCCTGCTCGTGTTTCTCCTTGTTGTTCCGTTCCTGTTGGTCTGTCTCCTTTTGTCGTTACCTTTCCGTTGCTCCTTGTGATTCTCTCCTTTGGTTCCTAACCCTGCGTTGTGGTGTCTCTTTTCGTTGTCTCTTTTGCCTCCTTTCGGGTTTTGACCCGTTACTGGTTCTCTCGTTATATCCCTTTCTCGTTTCCTCCCTCTATTGATCTTTTACGTGATTTCCCTGTTCTTGGCTCCTGTTGGTTTTTTCCTCTCGTACGTTTCCTTTCTTTTGTTCCTTGTGTGTCTGTCTTGTTTCGTTGTTTCCTATATTTGTTCTGCGTTCCCATTTGTATTGCGTCTGCTTCCCTTTTTATTGTTTTTCAGATGTTCCCCGTTCTTGATTCTCTCTGTGTCATTCTCCTTTTCTTTTTTGTTTCCTTCCTCTTCCGATCCTTTTCCTTGTTTCTCCCTTCGTTGCCTTCCCTGTTCTTGTTCCTTTCATGTGTGCTCCTTTCTTTCTTTTCCTGTTTGTTTGTCTTCCTTTGGCCTTTTTGTTTCTTTCGGTTTCTCCTTGTTCGTTGTTTCTTTGTCTTGTGCTCTTTGTTCGTTGATCCTTCCCTCCTGTTCCTGTCAGTTGGTCCTTTGTTCTCCCTGTTGTTGTTTCCTGTGGTTGTCCTTTTCGCTCTGTCCCTGTGTATATTGTCTCCTTTTATTTTTGCGTACGTTACCTTGTTCCTTTTGTCCTGTTCTTCCGCTTCCTTCGTTCCTGTGTTCCATTTCCTTCTTCCATTTTGTTTCTCTGTCCTCTATTTCGCCCTTTTCTCTTGTTTACTTTTGTCCGTGTTTGTTCCTCGCGTTTCCCTCTTTTTTCCTCTTTTCCTCTCTTCTCTTTCCTTTTTTCCCTTCCGTTTGATTTCCGTTTTCCTTAGTATGTATGTTTTTTTTTCCTTTTTTTTTCTTTTTTTCCTTTCTCTCTCTCTCTCTCTTCCTTCTTCTCTCCCTCTGTTCTCTTTCGTTGTCTTTCACGCTTTTCCCTCCTTCCTTTTTCCATTTCGCTTCCTTTTTCCTTCCTTTTTTCTCTTTTCTCCTTTTCCTTCCTTCTCTCTGTTCTCTCTTCTCATTCCTTTCCTTCCTTCTCTCCTCTTTCCTCATCCTCTCCCATTTCCCTCTTTCTCCCTCTTATCTCTATCTCTGTTTCCTTTCTTCTTCCCGCCCTCTTCTTTCCTCTTCTCCTCTTTTCCCTTTTTCCCTTCCTCTTTTTTTACCTTTCTACTTCTTTTCTTTCGTCCTTCCTTTCTTTCCCTAGTGTCGGCAGACCAGGTGTTTCGGCAGGCGGGGTCCATCATCGGCCACTACCGTGGCCTCAGAGCAATGCCTATACATTGCCTATCACCTGACCTGCTTCCTCTCGTTCTTCCTTTGATCTCGTTTCTCTCCCTTTTCTCTCCCTCTTTTTCCTTTTTCCTCTTCTTCTTTTTCCTTCCTCTTTTTTTGTTGCCTTTAATACTTCCATGGGTCCACCACCTCCATGAAGCGTTTGACCCTCTTCCATGGTATCACATCTAAGATTTCTCCCTCGATGAGATTTGCCTCCAATATGGTTCTCCTTTTGTGCAGCAGCGCTGCACAGTTCCTTACTATGTGTTCCGGTGTTTCCTCTTCTTCCTCGCATAGCGAGCATGTGCTCGTTTCTGCCTTCCCTATTTTAGCCAAGTGCTTGTTTAGCGGCGCTATTCCTGTTACCGTTTCTACCATTCTCCTTAGATCCTTTTTCTCCAGTTGTAATATTCCTTTCACGTGTTTTGTTGACCATTTGTCCTCCCCCAGGAAGCCTTTGCTGTGCGCCAGCCCTGGGGTGTTCTTCCATTTCTCCCCGGCTTCTCTCATGCCCCATCTCCTTACTTCCAGGTTGAAGTTTGCGTCTGCGACCCCTATCAGGGTCTGTGGTTCTTCCGGGGCCGAGTCCGAGCCTAGATTGGCCAGTCTGTCCGCCTTCTCGTTGCCTTCTAATCCCGAGTGGCCGGGTATCCATGTGATCGTGATCGATCTTCCTGTGCGCGCTAGCTCGTTAAGCGCTACGTGCGTTTCCCATATTATCTTTGATCTACATTCCATCTGTGCCAGGCTTTTTATCGCCGCCTGACTGTCCGTGCAAATCGTTATTCTTCTCCCGTTCTCCCCGTTTTCCTTGATCTCCTTGGCGCATAGCTGTATGGCCAAGAGCTCCGCTTGATATACCGTCGGGTATATTCCTAGCCTTATGAAGTGGTGTCTCTCCTTGTTGTCCGTCCATGCTGCTCCCGTCAGCATGTTCCTTTTCTTCGACCCGTCCGTGTACCATAGCGCCGTGTCCCTCAGGTCTCTTGGTATGCCGTTGTCCCATTCGTCCCTTTCCCTGATCTCCGTCTTGTACAGTTTGTAGTCCGTGTATCTCCTCTCGTCCGTGTCCTTTTGCATCTCGCTTAGCGCGACTATCTCCGTGTTCTCTTCCCCGTTTCCTATTCTATAGATCAGATTCGAGTGCCCGTGTCCCAGGTTTTCCCATTTTCCCCAGCTTATCAGTCTGTATACCGTTTTCAGTGCTATTTCCTTTATCCTGATGTCTAGCGGCATCGTGTCCGCCAGTATTTCCATCGCTCTGTTTGGCGTGTTGCCCACGCAGCCTAGAGTCCTTCTATTTGCCATGCTCTGTAGCCTGTCCAGCCATCCTTGTACCGTTTTCATGTCCGTCGCTTGCCACCATATGGCCGCGCCGTACGTGATCCTTGGTATCACTATCGCCCTATATATCCATCTCATGATGTGGGGCTTCATGCCCCACGTCGCTCCTACCGCTCTGCTCAGCATCGCGATGTTCCCTTTTGCTGCTTCCGTCTTTGCCTTTACATGCGGTCGCCACAGTAGTTTCCTTGTTATCAGAATGCCCAGATACTTGATCTTCTGTTTCAGGGGGAGCGGTCTCCCCATGTACGTCAAGCCACTGTCCTCCGGGTAGAGCGTAGTCTTGGTGAATTCCATGATTTCCATTTTCTCCGGGTTCACCGAGAGTCCTACCGATTCGCACCATATTTCCGTGATGTTCAGTGCCGTTTGCATGACCTCCATGCATTTCCCTCTGTTCTTGTTCCTGTATATGATTGCCACGTCGTCGGCGTACGCCACGATTTCTGCTCCCGTTTCCTTCAGTTCCCACAGGAGCGAGTCCAATGCCATGCACCACAGCAGCGGGGATAGGATTCCCCCCTGTGGTGTGCCTCTTCTTACTCTTCCTTCCACTTCCGCGTCCCCTCTGTATGCCTTGATCCTTCTGTTCTCCAGCATGTTCATTATCCATTTCTGGATATTCTCCTCTACCCTGAAGTCCTTTAGTGCCTGTTCTATCGTTTCTATCGGGGTCATGTTGAATGCCCCCTCTATGTCCATCACGCATACGATCGCGCATTCCTTTCGTTTTAGTGCCGTTTCCGCTTCCTTCACCAACCTATGCAGTGCCACTTCCGTGGAGTTTCCCGTTCTATAGGCGTGTTGCCCGGGGAACATCTCCCTTTCCATCAGTGTCGTGCATTTCAGGTGTCTGTCTATCAGTCTTTCCGCTGTTTTCAGCAGAAACGACGTCAGACAGATCGGCCTGTATGCCTTCGGTTCCGTAAAGTCCGTTTTCCCTGGTTTCGGCAAGAACACCACTTTCGTGCCTGTCCATGCCTCCGGGATATGCCCCGTGGCTATGCTCGCCTTGATCAGGTTCGTCATAGCCTGTCCATACTGCCCGAACGCCTCTTTCAGCATCCTTGGGCTCAGTCCGTCCATGCCCGGTGCCTTGTCCGGGCTGAAGGCGGCCAGTGCCCACCTTACTCTCCTTGGGTTCGCGATCTGATTTGCCAGCTCCCAGTTGGGCCGTGCCTCCCTGTTCCTATTGTTGTCGTTCTCCGTTACCCTTGTTTCTCCCGTCGGGTTCCTCTCGAAGCCCGGGAAGTGCGTCAGCATTAGCTGTTCCATTATGTCCTCGTTCCTATGTACCAGAGTGTTCCCTCTTCTGATGGCCCCCATATCGGAGCCTCCGCATTTCAGCAGAGTCTGCGTTATGCGGGCCGCTATCGCTGTTCTCTCTATGGACTTTGTGAATTTTTTTTCTCCAGCTTTCCGTCCTGCTTTTCATGATTTCCTTTCTCAGCTTTGCTGCTTCTCTTTTGTATATCTCCCATTTCCTTCCTTTGGCCTCCGGCCTGGCCGATCTCCATCTTCTCTTGCATTCCCTTACCGTTCGCTTTCCTTTCTCCAGTTTTTCACTCCACCATTCTATCTTGCTGTGTTTCCTGAGCACTTTCGCTTCCGTCGCCTCCTCCCAGTTCCTCCTCAGTGTTTCCGCTATTTCTTTCGCGTACGCGTTTATCTCCTTTTGATTCCCGTATCTGCCTGTTGATGTTTTTATCGTCCCTTTGTTCAGTCTTTGGTAGAGCTTCCAGTCCGTGTACTGTATGCTCCTGATCGTCTCGTTTTCCGTTTGCTTATCCCATTTTACCTTATACTCGATATACTTGTGGTCCGACAGACTCTCGTCTTCCATCACGTACCATTGTTGAAATCTCCTGATTATTGCCTCGGAGCATAACGTTATGTCCAGTACTTCCCTTCTGTCCCGCGTCACGAACGTTGGTCTGCTGCCGTAGTTCGCGATACACAGTCCCTCGCTAATTATATATTCCATCAGCCTTTTGCCCCTCGTGTTTGTGTCCGTGCTTCCCCAATTCCTGTGTCTCGCGTTGGCGTCTACTCCCATGATCACAGGTACATTGTTCCTGTTCGCCCATTCTACCATTTCCCTGCATTTCGCTCCTGGGATTTCTTTGTTGTCGTGTTGCAGGTATAGCGATACCAACAGTATTTCCTTGCGATCGCTTTCCTGTTTTCCTGTCTGGATCGATATCACTGTGATGTTCTCGTCCGTAAATTGAGTCATCAGTGTACCGATCAACCTTCTTCTTGTTACTATGCATGTCCTCGTGTTCTCGTTCACCTTGCCTGAGTGTATCGTTCCCGTCTGTCCTAGTCCCCTTATTCCCTTTGGTCCCCTCTGATTCAGCCATGGTTCTTGTATGAGTGCTACGTCATACTTTCCTTGATTGAATTTTTTGGCCAATAATGCTGCCGCTGCTGCTGCATGATGCAGGTTGATTTGTATTATTTTCATTTCGTTGCCTTGTTTCTCTTTCTCTTTTCCCCTTTTCCTTCCTCTCCTTTCCCCTTCTCCCTCCTTTCCTTTCCCTTGTGGTTACCCTCGCTGTTTCTTTACGCTCGGTTCTAGCCTGACCCTTCCTTTTTTTTTTCGCCCTGCTATTTTGTCTCCCCTTTTTCTCTAATCCCCCCTCTTCCTTCTTTTCCCTGTTTCTTTTTTTTTTCCTTTTTCTTTCTTTTCTTTTCCCTTCTTTTCCTTTCTCTCCCTCTTTCCCCTTATTCTTTTTCCTTCCCTTTTTTTTTCCTTTTTTTCTTCTCTCCTTCCCTTCCTTCTTTGTCCTTTCTCCTCTTCCTGGCTTGTTGTCTGGTTTATGTGTTTGTCTGGTGTATGTTCTCTCTCCCCTCTCTTCTTCTTTCTCCCCTTTCTTCCCCTCTTCTCTTCTCCTTTTTTTCTTTTCGTGGGTGAAGCTCTGTGCCTCTCGCTCGCTGTTCGCTTCTTGGTCGTTTGAGTCTTGGCCGTCTACTCTGTGACCTGCAACGTGCAGTACTCTAATTAATCTTTGCTTACGCTACCGTTCTCCCCTTTCTCATCTTTTCCTTTCTTCCTTTTCCTTGTTTCCAAGACTCTCGTTTCTCCCTTATGCCCTTTTGTTGAGTACCATCTTCTTGTTCCTGTGGTTATCCTCTCCCTATTTGTCCCCTCTTTTTCCCTTTAGCACTTCTCTCGTTTATTCCTTTACTTTTACCTTTTTTTCCCTTCCCCGTTTTCCTTTTTCCCTCTCTTTTTTCTCTTTCTCTTAATTCCTCTTCTTCCCTTTCCTACCTTACTGTCCTTCTCGTACTCGTGTTCTGCTTTTGTTCCTACCTGCTTCCTTGTTTCCGGTTGTTGATGTCCTGTATTTGGGTGACCTACCGTCAGATGGCTGATACCGGGGTGTGCCATGTGTTTATGTATATTTCCTCTTTTCTTTTTCTTTTTCTCTCTCCCTTTTCCCTTTTCCCTTTCCTCCCCAACCTCTGCCTTCTTCCTCTCTTTCCCGTTTCCCATTTCCTCCATTTCCCCCCTTGTGTGTTCTCCCAGGTTCCCTAGACTCTGCTTTTCCTATTATTCGTTACGTTATGCCAGTCTGATTCCTCGTTGTTCGTATTTGTTCGGTGACCTGTCCTCGCTATTTCCGTTGATCTCATTGTTACTGCTTCCGATTTTTCTTCGTTTTGTTTAGCCTTATTCTAATATTTGCTGTCTCCGTACCGTTCTCGTTTTCTGTCTGTCCCCTGATTCTTTCCTACTTATCCCTATCCTATTGCTTCTCTTAGTCTTGTCTCCTCTGTCTCCCCTTGTTCTCCTTATAATCCTAGTCTTCCCCGTTGATTCTACTTCTAATTTCCGCTTTCCGTTTGTCGCTTATCTACTAGTTGGAAGATGAAGTAGGGTAAGTCTTGTCTTTTTCCATATTAGATTTATTTACGCTTCGTTTACATTCATCGCTTATTTCTGTGTTCTCGCTTGGGTGCGGGGGCTATCGGACCGCGTTTGTTCGGTCTTTTGCTCTTTTACGCTTCCTATTCTCTATTGGTGTATTTGGTCCCTGGTCCCTACCCTTTTCCCGACTTAAAGACAGGCAGGCCCGTTTTCGCTGCGTTCTCCTTGTTGTGAGTGTTACTTTCCAGCCTCCCCCCCTAATAATACTAATCTTATTATCTTTGGCCCTTATGAATCGCAAGTCCCTCATTGGTATCTCAATTTCAAATTCTACGCCCCTATCTTTTATCCTTGGTTCCCTTCTAGGTGCCATTTTTCTGTATTTAATTCGCTATCTCCTAACTGTAAAATTCCTATTACGTCCCTGTATGACAGTTCCCTGTTGTTGACGAACATTGTCAGTCTCGCGATTCCATTTAATCTACTCGCGTTCTTTATAATATATTTGTTTTCTATTTATTCGGCTGCTCTATCACTTCCCCTATATTTATGAGCGACCCAGAGTCGTTTGGAGTTTTAAAATAAATCCCCCTGCCTTTAGTCCCCATCTGCTTGCGTTGACGGGCCTGCCTGTCTTTATTTTGTACCTTATGAATTACGCTTCGATTTGTTACCCCCCTTACAAGTTGTTCCCGTCCTTTTCCGGGGATTCTCATGCGAGTGTCGCGATTCTCTACCTCTGTGCGCGGCTTTTCTACCCTATTGTTTGTTGGTTTCGCCTCTCGTTCTGTCTTGTCCTTATTCCCTACTCATCGTTTATTGCTTAGCCTATTATTATTATTAGGTGAGATCTTCGCCGGTCCTCCCCTAGCCTCCCCCGACGCGGCGGCGCCCCGCGGGGCCGCCCGGCGAGGATGGAGCCCGCGCGGCCTCAGGCCGCGCGGACTCCCCCCCGCCCAACCCCCCACGCAGCGCCCCCCGCCCCGGGGGCCCGGATTTCGCCGGTTTTCCATCGGCGAAGATCTCACCTTTCGCTATACTTGCTTGTCGTTCCCGTTGCCGATTAGTTGTGCTTAGGGAGTTATACATCAATTCCGGGCGGCTATGCTTTGTTCGCTGTTCTTATGTCTACATTTGGTTAGCTTTATTGTCAGTATATCTCGTTATATTTACTCATACATTATCCATTAATAGTTACTTATGTTCTACTGTCGCGGCCGGGTTCCCTCCCTTTCCCAACTTAAAGACAGGCAGGCCCGTTTTCACTGCGTCCTCCTTGTTGTGAATGTTACTTTCCAGCCTCCCCCCATAATACTAATCTTATTATCTTTGGCCCTTATGAATCGCAGGTCCCTCATTGGTATCTCAATTTCAAATTCTACGCCTCTATCTTTTATCCTGGGTTCCCTTCTAAGGTGCCAGTTTTCTGTATTTAATTCGCTATTTTCTAACTGTAAAATTCCTATTACGTCCCTGTATGACAGTTCCCTGTTGTTGACGAACATCGTCAGTCTCGCGGTTCCATTTAATCTGCTCGCGTTCGTTATGATATACTTGTTTTCTATTTTATTCAGCTGCTCTATTACCTCCCTTATATTAATGAGTGATTCGGTGTCGTTTGGAGTTAGAATAAATCCCCCTGCCTTTGGTCCCCATCTGCCTACATTGACGGGCCTGCCTGTCTTTATTCTATATCTTATAAATTGCGCCCAGATTCTGTTGATCTCTTCTCGATCTATTTCCGCCCCTTGATTTGGATATCCCCGCTTTACAATTGCTATTGTTCTACCCTCGTTTTCGCTTTCTCTCTTCTTGGCGGATCCTGCTGCTTGTTGTTGTAGCTGTCCGTTGCCTCCATCTCTCGTTGCTATTGCTGCTGCTGTGGCCGCCGCCATCGCTGTTACTGACCTACGTTCATGTTGTTGCTGGTGGTGTTGGTTTGGCGTCGACGCTTGTTGGATGGGCGGTATTTCGCCCGTTACTTCCACCTCCTCTATGTCTAGTATCATCCTGTCTGTTTGATCCAGCGTTGTTGTCCTAGCTCCTTGTGCCTCTCTCGCGTCGTGGGCCCTGCTAGATCCCGCTATTTGGTGGTCTTGCACCTCCGCATTTCTCCTTTCTTGTGCTCTGGGGCGTGGTATTGCCCCTTGCGCCGCCTTATTATCCGTGCTTCCTTTCCCCCCAGCTGGGGGTTTGTTTCCTTGTCCTTGTTTAGTCTCTTTCCCTTCCTTGTCCTTATCCTTCTTTTGCCCTTTCGTCACGATTGTTATTTCCTTTCCGTTGATACGGTCCATTGTTTTCTGTGAAATTATGGTATTGGATTAGTTTGGGATTAATTTCTTTCTTTGGTTCGGTGGGATAACGGGATTGGGTGTGTGGGTAGGTTATTCCTTTATTTGCCCTTTTTTTCCTTTTTCCCTTCCCTTTTTCTTTTCATCCTCTTTTTCTCATCCCTTTTTCTTCTTGTAGACCTTTCTTTCCTACTTTCCTATATTTCCTATCTGTTTGTTTTAGTTATCTATTTCCTATTTCTTTTCTTTGGTTTGATTTATTGGTACTCTGGTCTACTAGTTCCCCCTTCAAGTTTCCTATAGTTTGTTTTGGATTACATGGATTTTAGAGCAGGTTCGCGATCGACTATACCTTGATTCTACCTAGTTAATGTTCATCGTTTGGAAAGTTTACATTCCTTAACCTATTATTGTTGATGCTTGTTGTTCAGCATCGTGCTATTTTAATCTAATATTTGTTTGACCGTAAGCTCGCGAAGCGAGCCCGACAACAATCTCCGGATTGTTGTCGATTCCATTCTGATTCGTTCGCGATATTTCTTTCCGCCCGCTTTTATTCGCTTCAAGTTTAATTGTTTATCTACATTTAAGTTTCCAAGTCTTGAGTTTCCTGCCATCTCCAGTAGATTGATTGCACGCGTCGCTTGTTCCCGTCGTTCGCGTCTTTGACATTTATTACAAAAAGCATGTGGTTTAGAGCAGGTTAGCGACCGCCTATATTTTAGTTCTACCTAGTTTTTGTTCAGCGTTTGGAAGGTTTGCTTTTCTTAACCGATTTTTGTTGATGCTAATTGTCCGACGTCGTGCAATGTTAATCTAATATTTGTTTCGATCGTAAGCTCGCGAAGCGAGCCCGACAACAATCCCTGGATTGTTGTCGATTCCATACTGATTCGTTCGCGATATTTCTTTCCGCGCGCTTTTATTCGTTTCGAGTTGAGTTGTTTATTTCCATTTAGGATTCTGATTCTTAAGTTCTCTGTTATCTTCGGTAGACTGTCTATTGCGGTGTTCAACACGCGCTCGACTGTTTGAAAATATCTCTATTTAATTTAATTTATTCAATCACTTCTAATATTACTTTATTTGCATTTAATTCAATATTCAATTCTATTTATTCAATATCAAATCGTCAAATTGATGTTAAATCTTTATAACTATCGATAATTATTTCTAATTACATTTGTCAATTTCTGAACGTCTTGCAATTTCAATTGTTAAGTTATTCTGTAATCGCGAGCTCGCGCAGCGAGCGAGCCACCTACGGTAGACCGTCTATTGCAGTGTTCAACACGCGCTCGACTGTTTGAAAGTATCTCCATTTGATTTTAATTTATTCAATCAATTCTAATATTACTTTATTTGCATTTAATTCAATGTTTAATTCTATTTATTCAATATCAAGTCGTCAAATTGATGTTAAATCTTTATTATTATCGATAATTATTTTTTAATTACATTTGCAATTCGTCGGACGTCCAATAATATCAATTGTTAAGTTATTCTGTAATTGCGAGCTCGCGCAGCGAGCGAGCCACCTACGGTAGACTGTCTATTGCAGTGTTCAACACGCGCTTGACTGTTTGAAAATATCTCTATTTGATTTTAATTTATTCAATCAATTCTAATATTACTTTATTTGCATTTAATTCAATGTTCAATTCTATTTATTGAATATCAAATCGTCAAATTGATGTTAAATCTTTGTAACTATCGATAATTATTTCTAATTACATTTGTCAATTTCTGAACGTCTTCAATTTCAATTGTTAAGTTATTCTGTAATCGCGAGCTCGCGCAGCGAGCGAGCCACCTACGGTAGACCGTCTATTGCAGTGTTCAATACGCGCTCGACTGTTTGAAAATATCTCTATTTGATTTTAATTTATTCAATCGATTCTAATATTACTTTATTTGCATTTAAATCAATATTCAATTCTATTTATTCAGTGTCAAGTCGTCAAATTGATGTTAAATCTTTATAATTATCGATAATTATTTCTAATTACATTTGTCAATTTCCGAGCGTCCAGCAATTTCAATTGTTAAGTTATTCTGTAATCGCGAGCTCGCGCAGCGAGCGAGCCACCTACGGTAGACCGTCTATTGCAGTGTTCAACACGCGCTCGACTGTTTGAAAATATCTCTATTTAATTTAATTTATTCAATCAATTCTAATATCACTTTGTTTGCATTTAAATCAATATTCAATTCTATTTATTCAGTGTCAAGTCGTCAAATTGATGTTAAATCTTTATAATTATCGATAATTATTTCTAATTACATTTGTCAATTTCCGGACGTCCAGCAATTTCAATTGTTAAGTTATTCTGTAATCGCGAGCTCGCGCAGCGAGCGAGCCACCTACGGTAGACTGTCTATTGCAGTGTTCAACACGCGCTCGACTGTTTGAAAATATCTCAATCTAATTTAATTTATTCAATCAATTCTAATATTACTTATTTGCATTTAAATCAATATTCAATTCTATTTATTCAATATCAAGTCGTCAAATTGATGTTAAATCTTTATAATTATCGATAATTATTTCTAATTACATTTGTAAATCGTCGGACGTCCAGCAATTTTAATTGTTAAGTTATTCTGTAATCGCGAGCTCGCGCAGCGAGCGAGCCACCTACGGTAGACCGTCTATTGCAGTGTTCAACACGCGCTCGACTGTTTGAATATATCTCTATCTAATTTAATTTATTCAATCAATTCTAATATTACTTTATTTGCATTTAAATCAATATTCAATTCTATTTATTCAATATCAAATCGTCAAATTGATGTTAAGTCTTTATAACTATCGATAATTATTTCTAATTACATTTGTCAATTTCCGAACGTCCAGCAATTTCAATTGTTAAGTTATTCTGTAATCGCGAGCTCGCGCAGCGAGCGAGCCACCTACGGTAGGCTGTCTATTGCAGTGTTCAACACGCGCTCGACTGTTTGAAAGTATCTCCATGTGATTTTAATTTATTCAATCAATTCTAATATTACTTTATTTGCATTTAATTCAATGTTTAATTCTATTTATTCAATATCAAGTCGTCAAATTGATGTTAAATCTTTATTATTATCGATAATTATTTTTTAATTACATTTGCAATTCGTCGGACGTCCAATAATTTCAATTGTTAAGTTATTCTGTAATCGCGAGCTCGCGCAGCGAGCGAGCCACCTACGGTAGACTGTCTATTGCAGTGTTCAACACGCGCTTGACTGTTTGAAAATATCTCTATTTGATTTTAATTTATTCAATCAATTCTAATATTACTTTATTTGCATTTAATTCAATGTTCAATTCTATTTATTCAATATCAAATCGTCAAATTGATGTTAAATCTTTATAACTATCGATAATTATTTCTAATTACATTTGTCAATTTCTGAACGTCTTCAATTTCAATTGTTAAGTTATTCTGTAATCGCGAGCTCGCGCAGCGAGCGAGCCACCTACGGTAGACCGTCTATTGCAGTGTTCAATACGCGCTCGACTGTTTGAAAATATCTCTATTTGATTTTAATTTATTCAATCGATTCTAATATTACTTTATTTGCATTTAAATCAATATTCAATTCTATTTATTCAGTGTCAAGTCGTCAAATTGATGTTAAATCTTTATAATTATCGATAATTATTTCTAATTACATTTGTCAATTTCCGAGCGTCCAGCAATTTCAATTGTTAAGTTATTCTGTAATCGCGAGCTCGCGCAGCGAGCGAGCCACCTACGGTAGACCGTCTATTGCAGTGTTCAACACGCGCTCGACTGTTTGAAAATATCTCTATTTAATTTAATTTATTCAATCAATTCTAATATCACTTTGTTTGCATTTAAATCAATATTCAATTCTATTTATTCAGTGTCAAGTCGTCAAATTGATGTTAAATCTTTATAATTATCGATAATTATTTCTAATTACATTTGTCAATTTCCGGACGTCCAGCAATTTCAATTGTTAAGTTATTCTGTAATCGCGAGCTCGCGCAGCGAGCGAGCCACCTACGGTAGACTGTCTATTGCAGTGTTCAACACGCGCTCGACTGTTTGAAAATATCTCAATCTAATTTAATTTATTCAATCAATTCTAATATTACTTATTTGCATTTAAATCAATATTCAATTCTATTTATTCAATATCAAGTCGTCAAATTGATGTTAAATCTTTATAATTATCGATAATTATTTCTAATTACATTTGTAAATCGTCGGACGTCCAGCAATTTTAATTGTTAAGTTATTCTGTAATCGCGAGCTCGCGCAGCGAGCGAGCCACCTACGGTAGACCGTCTATTGCAGTGTTCAACACGCGCTCGACTGTTTGAATATATCTCTATCTAATTTAATTTATTCAATCAATTCTAATATTACTTTATTTGCATTTAAATCAATATTCAATTCTATTTATTCAATATCAAATCGTCAAATTGATGTTAAGTCTTTATAACTATCGATAATTATTTCTAATTACATTTGTCAATTTCCGAACGTCCAGCAATTTCAATTGTTAAGTTATTCTGTAATCGCGAGCTCGCGCAGCGAGCGAGCCACCTACGGTAGGCTGTCTATTGCAGTGTTCAACACGCGCTCGACTGTTTGAAAATATCTCTATCTAATTTAATTTATTCAATCAATTCTAATATTACTTTATTTGCATTTAATTCAACGTTCAATTCTATTTATTCAATATCAAATCGTCAAATTGATGTTAAGTCTTTATAACTATCGATAATTATTTCTAATTACATTTGTCAATTTCCGAACGTCTTGCAATTCCAATTGTTAAGTTATTCTGTAATCGCGAGCTCGCGCAGCGAGCGAGCCACCTACGGTAGACTGTCTATTGCGGTGTTCAACACGCGCTCGACTGTTTGAAAATATCTCTATCTAATTTAATTTATTCAATCAATTCTAATATTACTTTATTTGCATTTAGATCAATATTCAATTCTATTTATTCAGTGTCAAGTCGTCAAATTGATGTTAAATCTTTATAATTATCGATAATTATTTCTAATTACATTTGTCAATTTCCGGACGTCCAGCAATTTCAATTGTTAAGTTATTCTGTAATCGCGAGCTCGCGCAGCGAGCGAGCCACCTACGGTAGACCGTCTATTGCAGTGTTCAATACGCGCTCGACTGTTTGAAAATATCTCTATTTGATTTTAATTTATTCAATCGATTCTAATATTACTTTATTTGCATTTAAATCAATATTCAATTCTATTTATTCAGTGTCAAGTCGTCAAATTGATGTTAAATCTTTATAATTATCGATAATTATTTCTAATTACATTAGTCAATTTCCGAGCGTCCAGCAATTTCAATTGTTAAGTTATTCTGTAATCGCGAGCTCGCGCAGCGAGCGAGCCACCTACGGTAGACCGTCTATTGCAGTGTTCAACACGCGCTCGACTGTTTGAAAATATCTCTATTTAATTTAATTTATTCAATCAATTCTAATATCACTTTGTTTGCATTTAAATCAATATTCAATTCTATTTATTCAGTGTCAAGTCGTCAAATTGATGTTAAATCTTTATAATTATCGATAATTATTTCTAATTACATTTGTAAATCGTCGGACGTCCAGCAATTTTAATTGTTAAGTTATTCTGTAATCGCGAGCTCGCGCAGCGAGCGAGCCACCTACAGTAGACTGTCTATTGCAGTGTTCAACACGCGCTCGACTGTTTGAAAATATCTCTATCTAATTTAATTTATTCAATCACTTCTAATATTACTTTATTTGCATTTAATTCAATGTTCAATTCTATTTATTCAATATCAAATCGTCAAATTGATGTTAAATCTTTATAACTATCGATAATTATTTCTAATTACATTTGTCAATTTCTGAACGTCTTGCAATTTCAATTGTTAAGTTATTCTGTAATCGCTAGCTCGCGCAGCGAGCGAGCCACCTACGGTAGACCGTCTATTGCAGTGTTCAACACGCGCTCGACTGTTTGAAAGTATCTCCATTTGATTTTAATTTATTCAATCAATTCTAATATTACTTTATTTGCATTTAATTCAATGTTTAATTCTATTTATTCAATATCAAGTCGTCAAATTGATGTTAAATCTTTATAACTATCGATAATTATTTCTAATTACATTTGTCAATTTCTGAACGTCTTCAATATCAATTGTTAAGTTATTCTGTAATCGCGAGCTCGCGCAGCGAGCGAGCCACCTACGGTAGACTGTCTATTGCGGTGTTCAACACGCGCTCGACTGTTTGAAAATATCTCTATCTAATTTAATTTATTCAATCAATTCTAATATTACTTTATTTGCATTTAGATCAATATTCAATTCTATTTATTCAGTGTCAAGTCGTCAAATTGATGTTAAATCTTTATAATTATCGATAATTATTTCTAATTACATTTGTAAATCGTCGGACGTCCAGCAATTTTAATTGTTAAGTTATTCTGTAATCGCGAGCTCGCGCAGCGAGCGAGCCACCTACAGTAGACTGTCTATTGCAGTGTTCAACACGCGCTCGACTGTTTGAAAATATCTCTATTTAATTTAATTTATTCAATCAATTCTAATATCACTTTGTTTGCATTTAAATCAATATTCAATTCTATTTATTCAGTGTCAAGTCGTCAAATTGATGTTAAATCTTTATAACTATCGATAATTATTTCTAATTACATTTGTCAATTTCTGAACGTCTTGCAATTTCAATTGTTAAGTTATTCTGTAATCGCGAGCTCGCGCAGCGAGCGAGCCACCTACGGTAGACCGTCTATTGCAGTGTTCAATACGCGCTCGACTGTTTGAAAATATCTCTATCTAATTTAATTTATTCAATCAATTCTAATATCACTTTGTTTGCATTTAAATCAATATTCAATTCTATTTATTCAGTGTCAAGTCGTCAAATTGATGTTAAATCTTTATAACTATCGATAATTATTTCTAATTACATTTGTCAATTTCTGAACGTCTTGCAATTTCAATTGTTAAGTTATTCTGTAATCGCGAGCTCGCGCAGCGAGCGAGCCACCTACGGTAGACCGTCTATTGCAGTGTTCAATACGCGCTCGACTGTTTGAAAATATCTCTATTTGATTTTAATTTATTCAATCGATTCTAATATTACTTTATTTGCATTTAAATCAATATTCAATTCTATTTATTCAGTGTCAAGTCGTCAAATTGATGTTAAATCTTTATAATTATCGATAATTATTTCTAATTACATTTGTAAATCGTCGGACGTCCAGCAATTTTAATTGTTAAGTTATTCTGTAATCGCGAGCTCGCGCAGCGAGCGACCCACCTACAGTAGACTGTCTATTGCAGTGTTCAACACGCGCTCGACTGTTTGAATATATCTCTATCTAATTTAATTTATTCAATCAATTCTAATATTACTTTATTTGCATTTAAATCAATATTCAATTCTATTTATTCAATATCAAATCGTCAAATTGATGTTAAGTCTTTATAACTATCGATAATTATTTCTAATTACATTTGTCAATTTCCGAACGTCCAGCAATTTCAATTGTTAAGTTATTCTGTAATCGCGAGCTCGCGCAGCGAGCGAGCCACCTACGGTAGGCTGTCTATTGCAGTGTTCAACACGCGCTCGACTGTTTGAAAATATCTCTATCTAATTTAATTTATTCAATCAATTCTAATATTACTTTATTTGCATTTAATTCAACGTTCAATTCTATTTATTCAATATCAAATCGTCAAATTGATGTTAAGTCTTTATAACTATCGATAATTATTTCTAATTACATTTGTCAATTTCCGAACGTCTTGCAATTCCAATTGTTAAGTTATTCTGTAATCGCGAGCTCGCGCAGCGAGCGAGCCACCTACGGTAGACTGTCTATTGCGGTGTTCAACACGCGCTCGACTGTTTGAAAATATCTCTATCTAATTTAATTTATTCAATCAATTCTAATATTACTTTATTTGCATTTAGATCAATATTCAATTCTATTTATTCAGTGTCAAGTCGTCAAATTGATGTTAAATCTTTATAATTATCGATAATTATTTCTAATTACATTTGTCAATTTCTGAACGTCTTCAATTTCAATTGTTAAGTTATTCTGTAATCGCGAGCTCGCGCAGCGAGCGAGCCACCTACGGTAGACCGTCTATTGCAGTGTTCAATACGCGCTCGACTGTTTGAAAATATCTCTATTTGATTTTAATTTATTCAATCGATTCTAATATTACTTTATTTGCATTTAAATCAATATTCAATTCTATTTATTCAGTGTCAAGTCGTCAAATTGATGTTAAATCTTTATAATTATTGATAATTATTTCTAATTACATTTGTAAATCGTCGGACGTCCAGCAATTTTAATTGTTAAGTTATTCTGTAATCGCGAGCTCGCGCAGCGAGCGACCCACCTACAGTAGACTGTCTATTGCAGTGTTCAACACGCGCTCGACTGTTTGAAAATATCTCTATCTAATTTAATTTATTCAATCACTTCTAATATTACTTTATTTGCATTTAATTCAATGTTCAATTCTATTTATTCAATATCAAATCGTCAAATTGATGTTAAATCTTTATAACTATCGATAATTATTTCTAATTACATTTGTCAATTTCTGAACGTCTTGCAATTTCAATTGTTAAGTTATTCTGTAATCGCTAGCTCGCGCAGCGAGCGAGCCACCTACGGTAGACCGTCTATTGCAGTGTTCAACACGCGCTCGACTGTTTGAAAGTATCTCCATTTGATTTTAATTTATTCAATCGATTCTAATATTACTTTATTTGCATTTAAATCAATATTCAATTCTATTTATTCAGTGTCAAGTCGTCAAATTGATGTTAAATCTTTATAATTATCGATAATTATTTCTAATTACATTTGTCAATTTCCGAGCGTCCAGCAATTTCAATTGTTAAGTTATTCTGTAATCGCGAGCTCGCGCAGCGAGCGAGCCACCTACGGTAGACCGTCTATTGCAGTGTTCAACACGCGCTCGACTGTTTGAAAATATCTCTATTTAATTTAATTTATTCAATCAATTCTAATATCACTTTGTTTGCATTTAAATCAATATTCAATTCTATTTATTCAGTGTCAAGTCGTCAAATTGATGTTAAATCTTTATAATTATCGATAATTATTTCTAATTACATTTGTAAATCGTCGGACGTCCAGCAATTTTAATTGTTAAGTTATTCTGTAATCGCGAGCTCGCGCAGCGAGCGAGCCACCTACGGTAGACCGTCTATTGCAGTGTTCAACACGCGCTCGACTGTTTGAATATATCTCTATCTAATTTAATTTATTCAGTCAATTCTAATATTACTTTATTTGCATTTAAATCAATATTCAATTCTATTTATTCAATATCAAATCGTCAAATTGATGTTAAGTCTTTATAACTATCGATAATTATTTCTAATTACATTTGTCAATTTCCGAACGTCCAGCAATTTCAATTGTTAAGTTATTCTGTAATCGCGAGCTCGCGCAGCGAGCGAGCCACCTACGGTAGGCTGTCTATTGCAGTGTTCAACACGCGCTCGACTGTTTGAAAATATCTCTATCTAATTTAATTTATTCAATCAATTCTAATATTACTTTATTTGCATTTAATTCAACGTTCAATTCTATTTATTCAATATCAAATCGTCAAATTGATGTTAAGTCTTTATAACTATCGATAATTATTTCTAATTACATTTGTCAATTTCCGAACGTCTTGCAATTCCAATTGTTAAGTTATTCTGTAATCGCGAGCTCGCGCAGCGAGCGAGCCACCTACGGTAGACTGTCTATTGCGGTGTTCAACACGCGCTCGACTGTTTGAAAATATCTCTATCTAATTTAATTTATTCAATCAATTCTAATATTACTTTATTTGCATTTAGATCAATATTCAATTCTATTTATTCAGTGTCAAGTCGTCAAATTGATGTTAAATCTTTATAATTATCGATAATTATTTCTAATTACATTTGTAAATCGTCGGACGTCCAGCAATTTTAATTGTTAAGTTATTCTGTAATAGCGAGCTCGCGCAGCGAGCGAGCCACCTACAGTAGACTGTCTATTGCAGTGTTCAAGACGCGCTCGACTGTTTGAAAATATCTCTATTTAATTTAATTTATTCAATCAATTCTAATATCACTTTGTTTGCATTTAAATCAATATTCAATTCTATTTATTCAGTGTCAAGTCGTCAAATTGATGTTAAATCTTTATAACTATCGATAATTATTTCTAATTACATTTGTCAATTTCTGAACGTCTTGCAATTTCAATTGTTAAGTTATTCTGTAATCGCGAGCTCGCGCAGCGAGCGAGCCACCTTCGGTAGACCGTCTATTGCAGTGTTCAATACGCGCTCGACTGTTTGAAAATATCTCTATTTGATTTTAATTTATTCAATCGATTCTAATATTACTTTATTTGCATTTAAATCAATATTCAATTCTATTTATTCAGTGTCAAGTCGTCAAATTGATGTTAAATCTTTATAATTATCGATAATTATTTCTAATTACATTAGTCAATTTCCGAGCGTCCAGCAATTTCAATTGTTAAGTTATTCTGTAATCGCGAGCTCGCGCAGCGAGCGAGCCACCTACGGTAGACCGTCTATTGCAGTGTTCAACACGCGCTCGACTGTTTGAATATATCTCTATCTAATTTAATTTATTCAATCAATTCTAATATTACTTTATTTGCATTTAAATCAATATTCAATTCTATTTATTCAATATCAAATCGTCAAATTGATGTTAAGTCTTTATAACTATCGATAATTATTTCTAATTACATTTGTCAATTTCCGAACGTCCAGCAATTTCAATTGTTAAGTTATTCTGTAATCGCGAGCTCGCGCAGCGAGCGAGCCACCTACGGTAGACCGTCTATTGCAGTGTTCAACACGCGCTCGACTGTTTGAAAATATCTCTATTTAATTTAATTTATTCAATCAATTCTAATATCACTTTGTTTGCATTTAAATCAATATTCAATTCTATTTATTCAGTGTCAAGTCGTCAAATTGATGTTAAATCTTTGTAATTATCGATAATTATTTCTAATTACATTTGTCAATTTCCGGACGTCCAGCAATTTCAATTGTTAAGTTATTCTGTAATCGCGAGCTCGCGCAGCGAGCGAGCCACCTACGGTAGACTGTCTATTGCAGTGTTCAACACGCGCTCGACTGTTTGAAAATATCTCAATCTAATTTAATTTATTCAATCAATTCTAATATTACTTATTTGCATTTAAATCAATATTCAATTCTATTTATTCAATATCAAGTCGTCAAATTGATGTTAAATCTTTATAACTATCGATAATTATTTCTAATTACATTTGTCAATTTCTGAACGTCTTCAATTTCAATTGTTAAGTTATTCTGTAATCGCGAGCTCGCGCAGCGAGCGAGCCACCTACGGTAGACCGTCTATTGCAGTGTTCAATACGCGCTCGACTGTTTGAAAATATCTCTATTTGATTTTAATTTATTCAATCGATTCTAATATTACTTTATTTGCATTTAAATCAATATTCAATTCTATTTATTCAGTGTCAAGTCGTCAAATTGATGTTAAATCTTTATAATTATCGATAATTATTTCTAATTACATTTGTCAATTTCCGAGCGTCCAGCAATTTCAATTGTTAAGTTATTCTGTAATCGCGAGCTCGCGCAGCGAGCGAGCCACCTACGGTAGACCGTCTATTGCAGTGTTCAACACGCGCTCGACTGTTTGAAAATATCTCTATTTAATTTAATTTATTCAATCAATTCTAATATCACTTTGTTTGCATTTAAATCAATATTCAATTCTATTTATTCAGTGTCAAGTCGTCAAATTGATGTTAAATCTTTATAATTATCGATAATTATTTCTAATTACATTTGTCAATTTCCGGACGTCCAGCAATTTCAATTGTTAAGTTATTCTGTAATCGCGAGCTCGCGCAGCGAGCGAGCCACCTACGGTAGACTGTCTATTGCAGTGTTCAACACGCGCTCGACTGTTTGAATATATCTCTATCTAATTTAATTTATTCAATCAATTCTAATATTACTTTATTTGCATTTAATTCAATGTTTAATTCTATTTATTCAATATCAAGTCGTCAAATTGATGTTAAATCTTTATTATTATCGATAATTATTTTTTAATTACATTTGCAATTCGTCGGACGTCCAATAATTTCAATTGTTAAGTTATTCTGTAATCGCGAGCTCGCGCAGCGAGCGAGCCACCTACGGTAGACTGTCTATTGCAGTGTTCAACACGCGCTTGACTGTTTGAAAATATCTCTATTTGATTTTAATTTATTCAATCAATTCTAATATTACTTTATTTGCATTTAATTCAATGTTCAATTCTATTTATTCAATATCAAATCGTCAAATTGATGTTAAATCTTTATAACTATCGATAATTATTTCTAATTACATTTGTCAATTTCTGAACGTCTTCAATTTCAATTGTTAAGTTATTCTGTAATCGCGAGCTCGCGCAGCGAGCGAGCCACCTACGGTAGACCGTCTATTGCAGTGTTCAATACGCGCTCGACTGTTTGAAAATATCTCTATTTGATTTTAATTTATTCAATCGATTCTAATATTACTTTATTTGCATTTAAATCAATATTCAATTCTATTTATTCAGTGTCAAGTCGTCAAATTGATGTTAAATCTTTATAATTATCGATAATTATTTCTAATTACATTTGTCAATTTCCGAGCGTCCAGCAATTTCAATTGTTAAGTTATTCTGTAATCGCGAGCTCGCGCAGCGAGCGAGCCACCTACGGTAGACCGTCTATTGCAGTGTTCAACACGCGCTCGACTGTTTGAAAATATCTCTATTTAATTTAATTTATTCAATCAATTCTAATATCACTTTGTTTGCATTTAAATCAATATTCAATTCTATTTATTCAGTGTCAAGTCGTCAAATTGATGTTAAATCTTTATAATTATCGATAATTATTTCTAATTACATTTGTCAATTTCCGGACGTCCAGCAATTTCAATTGTTAAGTTATTCTGTAATCGCGAGCTCGCGCAGCGAGCGAGCCACCTACGGTAGACTGTCTATTGCAGTGTTCAACACGCGCTCGACTGTTTGAAAATATCTCAATCTAATTTAATTTATTCAATCAATTCTAATATTACTTATTTGCATTTAAATCAATATTCAATTCTATTTTTCCAATATCAAGTCGTCAAATTGATGTTAAATCTTTATAATTATCGATAATTATTTCTAATTACATTTGTAAATCGTCGGACGTCCAGCAATTTTAATTGTTAAGTTATTCTGTAATCGCGAGCTCGCGCAGCGAGCGAGCCACCTACGGTAGACCGTCTATTGCAGTGTTCAACACGCGCTCGACTGTTTGAATATATCTCTATCTAATTTAATTTATTCAATCAATTCTAATATTACTTTATTTGCATTTAAATCAATATTCAATTCTATTTATTCAATATCAAATCGTCAAATTGATGTTAAGTCTTTATAACTATCGATAATTATTTCTAATTACATTTGTCAATTTCCGAACGTCCAGCAATTTCAATTGTTAAGTTATTCTGTAATCGCGAGCTCGCGCAGCGAGCGAGCCACCTACGGTAGGCTGTCTATTGCAGTGTTCAACACGCGCTCGACTGTTTGAAAATATCTCAATCTAATTTAATTTATTCAATCAATTCTAATATTACTTATTTGCATTTAAATCAATATTCAATTCTATTTATTCAATATCAAGTCGTCAAATTGATGTTAAATCTTTATAATTATCGATAATTATTTCTAATTACATTTGTCAATTTCCGAACGTCTTGCAATTCCAATTGTTAAGTTATTCTGTAATCGCGAGCTCGCGCAGCGAGCGAGCCACCTACGGTAGACCGTCTATTGCTGTGTTCAACACGCGCTTGACTGTTTGAAAATATCTCTATTTGATTTTAATTTATTCAATCAATTCTAATATTACTTTATTTGCATTTAATTCAATGTTCAATTCTATTTATTCAATATCAAATCGTCAAATTGATGTTAAATCTTTATAATTATCGATAATTATTTCTAATTACATTTGTCAATTTCCGAGCGTCCAGCAATTTCAATTGTTAAGTTATTCTGTAATCGCGAGCTCGCGCAGCGAGCGAGCCACCTACGGTAGACCGTCTATTGCAGTGTTCAACACGCGCTCGACTGTTTGAAAATATCTCTATTTAATTTAATTTATTCAATCAATTCTAATATCACTTTGTTTGCATTTAAATCAATATTCAATTCTATTTATTCAGTGTCAAGTCGTCAAATTGATGTTAAATCTTTATAATTATCGATAATTATTTCTAATTACATTTGTCAATTTCCGGACGTCCAGCAATTTCAATTGTTAAGTTATTCTGTAATCGCGAGCTCGCGCAGCGAGCGAGCCACCTACGGTAGACTGTCTATTGCAGTGTTCAACACGCGCTCGACTGTTTGAAAATATCTCAATCTAATTTAATTTATTCAATCAATTCTAATATTACTTATTTGCATTTAAATCAATATTCAATTCTATTTATTCAATATCAAGTCGTCAAATTGATGTTAAATCTTTATAATTATCGATAATTATTTCTAATTACATTTGTAAATCGTCGGACGTCCAGCAATTTTAATTGTTAAGTTATTCTGTAATCGCGAGCTCGCGCAGCGAGCGAGCCACCTACGGTAGACCGTCTATTGCAGTGTTCAACACGCGCTCGACTGTTTGAAAATATCTCTATCTAATTTAATTTATTCAATCAATTCTAATATTACTTTATTTGCATTTAATTCAACGTTCAATTCTATTTATTCAATATCAAATCGTCAAATTGATGTTAAGTCTTTATAACTATCGATAATTATTTCTAATTACATTTGTCAATTTCCGAACGTCTTGCAATTCCAATTGTTAAGTTATTCTGTAATCGCGAGCTCGCGCAGCGAGCGAGCCACCTACGGTAGACTGTCTATTGCGGTGTTCAACACGCGCTCGACTGTTTGAAAATATCTCTATCTAATTTAATTTATTCAATCAATTCTAATATTACTTTATTTGCATTTAGATCAATATTCAATTCTATTTATTCAGTGTCAAGTCGTCAAATTGATGTTAAATCTTTATAATTATCGATAATTATTTCTAATTACATTTGTAAATCGTCGGACGTCCAGCAATTTTAATTGTTAAGTTATTCTGTAATCGCGAGCTCGCGCAGCGAGCGAGCCACCTACAGTAGACTGTCTATTGCAGTGTTCAACACGCGCTCGACTGTTTGAAAATATCTCTATTTAATTTAATTTATTCAATCAATTCTAATATCACTTTGTTTGCATTTAAATCAATATTCAATTCTATTTATTCAGTGTCAAGTCGTCAAATTGATGTTAAATCTTTATAACTATCGATAATTATTTCTAATTACATTTGTCAATTTCTGAACGTCTTGCAATTTCAATTGTTAAGTTATTCTGTAATCGCGAGCTCGCGCAGCGAGCGAGCCACCTACGGTAGACCGTCTATTGCAGTGTTCAATACGCGCTCGACTGTTTGAAAATATCTCTATGTGATTTTAATTTATTCAATCGATTCTAATATTACTTTATTTGCATTTAAATCAATATTCAATTCTATTTATTCAGTGTCAAGTCGTCAAATTGATGTTAAATCTTTATAATTATCGATAATTATTTCTAATTACATTAGTCAATTTCCGAGCGTCCAGCAATTTCAATTGTTAAGTTATTCTGTAATCGCGAGCTCGCGCAGCGAGCGAGCCACCTACGGTAGACCGTCTATTGCAGTGTTCAACACGCGCTCGACTGTTTGAAAATATCTCTATTTAATTTAATTTATTCAATCAATTCTAATATTACTTTATTTGCATTTAAATCAATATTCAATTCTATTTATTCAATATCAAATCGTCAAATTGATGTTAAGTCTTTATAATTATCGATAATTATTTCTAATTACATTTGTCAATTTCCGGACGTCCAGCAATTTCAATTGTTAAGTTATTCTGTAATCGCGAGCTCGCGCAGCGAGCGAGCCACCTACGGTAGACTGTCTATTGCAGTGTTCAACACGCGCTCGACTGTTTGAAAATATCTCAATCTAATTTAATTTATTCAATCAATTCTAATATTACTTATTTGCATTTAAATCAATATTCAATTCTATTTATTCAATATCAAGTCGTCAAATTGATGTTAAATCTTTATAATTATCGATAATTATTTCTAATTACATTTGTAAATCGTCGGACGTCCAGCAATTTTAATTGTTAAGTTATTCTGTAATCGCGAGCTCGCGCAGCGAGCGAGCCACCTACGATAGACCGTCTATTGCAGTGTTCAACACGCGCTCGACTGTTTGAATATATCTCTATCTAATTTAATTTATTCAATCAATTCTAATATTACTTTATTTGCATTTAAATCAATATTCAATTCTATTTATTCAATATCAAATCGTCAAATTGATGTTAAGTCTTTATAACTATCGATAATTATTTCTAATTACATTTGTCAATTTCCGAACGTCCAGCAATTTCAATTGTTAAGTTATTCTGTAATCGCGAGCTCGCGCAGCGAGCGAGCCACCTACGGTAGGCTGTCTATTGCAGTGTTCAACACGCGCTCGACTGTTTGAAAATATCTCTATCTAATTTAATTTATTCAATCAATTCTAATATTACTTTATTTGCATTTAATTCAACGTTCAATTCTATTTATTCAATATCAAATCGTCAAATTGATGTTAAGTCTTTATAACTATCGATAATTATTTCTAATTACATTTGTCAATTTCCGAACGTCTTGCAATTCCAATTGTTAAGTTATTCTGTAATCGCGAGCTCGCGCAGCGAGCGAGCCACCTACGGTAGACTGTCTATTGCGGTGTTCAACACGCGCTCGACTGTTTGAAAATATCTCTATCTAATTTAATTTATTCAATCAATTCTAATATTACTTTATTTGCATTTAGATCAATATTCAATTCTATTTATTCAGTGTCAAGTCGTCAAATTGATGTTAAATCTTTATAATTATCGATAATTATTTCTAATTACATTTGTAAATCGTCGGACGTCCAGCAATTTTAATTGTTAAGTTATTCTGTAATCGCGAGCTCGCGCAGCGAGCGAGCCACCTACAGTAGACTGTCTATTGCAGTGTTCAACACGCGCTCGACTGTTTGAAAATATCTCTATTTAATTTAATTTATTCAATCAATTCTAATATCACTTTGTTTGCATTTAAATCAATATTCAATTCTATTTATTCAGTGTCAAGTCGTCAAATTGATGTTAAATCTTTATAACTATCGATAATTATTTCTAATTACATTTGTCAATTTCTGAACGTCTTGCAATTTCAATTGTTAAGTTATTCTGTAATCGCGAGCTCGCGCAGCGAGCGAGCCACCTACGGTAGACCGTCTATTGCAGTGTTCAATACGCGCTCGACTGTTTGAAAATATCTCTATTTGATTTTAATTTATTCAATCGATTCTAATATTACTTTATTTGCATTTAAATCAATATTCAATTCTATTTATTCAGTGTCAAGTCGTCAAATTGATGTTAAATCTTTATAATTATCGATAATTATTTCTAATTACATTAGTCAATTTCCGAGCGTCCAGCAATTTCAATTGTTAAGTTATTCTGTAATCGCGAGCTCGCGCAGCGAGCGAGCCACCTACGGTAGACCGTCTATTGCAGTGTTCAACACGCGCTCGACTGTTTGAAAATATCTCTATTTAATTTAATTTATTCAATCAATTCTAATATTACTTTATTTGCATTTAAATCAATATTCAATTCTATTTATTCAATATCAAATCGTCAAATTGATGTTAAGTCTTTATAATTATCGATAATTATTTCTAATTACATTTGTCAATTTCCGGACGTCCAGCAATTTCAATTGTTAAGTTATTCTGTAATCGCGAGCTCGCGCAGCGAGCGAGCCACCTACGGTAGACTGTCTATTGCAGTGTTCAACACGCGCTCGACTGTTTGAAAATATCTCAATCTAATTTAATTTATTCAATCAATTCTAATATTACTTATTTGCATTTAAATCAATATTCAATTCTATTTATTCAATATCAAGTCGTCAAATTGATGTTAAATCTTTATAATTATCGATAATTATTTCTAATTACATTTGTAAATCGTCGGACGTCCAGCAATTTTAATTGTTAAGTTATTCTGTAATCGCGAGCTCGCGCAGCGAGCGAGCCACCTACGGTAGACCGTCTATTGCAGTGTTCAACACGCGCTCGACTGTTTGAATATATCTCTATCTAATTTAATTTATTCAATCAATTCTAATATTACTTTATTTGCATTTAAATCAATATTCAATTCTATTTATTCAATATCAAATCGTCAAATTGATGTTAAGTCTTTATAACTATCGATAATTATTTCTAATTACATTTGTCAATTTCCGAACGTCCAGCAATTTCAATTGTTAAGTTATTCTGTAATCGCGAGCTCGCGCAGCGAGCGAGCCACCTACGGTAGACTGTCTATTGCGGTGTTCAACACGCGCTCGACTGTTTGAAAATATCTCTATCTAATTTAATTTATTCAATCAATTCTAATATTACTTTATTTGCATTTAGATCAATATTCAATTCTATTTATTCAGTGTCAAGTCGTCAAATTGATGTTAAATCTTTATAATTATCGATAATTATTTTTTAATTACATTTGCAATTCGTCGGACGTCCAATAATTTCAATTGTTAAGTTATTCTGTAATCGCGAGCTCGCGCAGCGAGCGAGCCACCTACGGTAGACTGTCTATTGCAGTGTTCAACACGCGCTCGACTGTTTGAAAATATCTCTATTTGATTTTAATTTATTCAATCAATTCTAATATTACTTTATCTGCATTTAATTCAATATTCAATTCTATTTATTCAATATCAAATCGTCAAATTGATGTTAAGTCTTTATAACTATCGATAATTATTTCTAATTACATTTGTCAATTTCCGAACGTCCAGCAATTTCAATTGTTAAGTTATTCTGTAATCGCGAGCTCGCGCAGCGAGCGAGCCACCAACGGTAGGCTGTCTATTGCAGTGTTCAACACGCGCTCGACTGTTTGAAAATATCTCTATCTAATTTAATTTATTCAATCAATTCTAATATTACTTTATTTGCATTTAATTCAACGTTCAATTCTATTTATTCAATATCAAATCGTCAAATTGATGTTAAGTCTTTATAACTATCGATAATTATTTCTAATTACATTTGTCAATTTCCGAACGTCTTGCAATTCCAATTGTTAAGTTATTCTGTAATCGCGAGCTCGCGCAGCGAGCGAGCCACCTACGGTAGACTGTCTATTGCGGTGTTCAACACGCGCTCGACTGTTTGAAAATATCTCTATCTAATTTAATTTATTCAATCAATTCTAATATTACTTTATTTGCATTTAGATCAATATTCAATTCTATTTATTCAGTGTCAAGTCGTCAAATTGATGTTAAATCTTTATAATTATCGATAATTATTTCTAATTACATTTGTAAATCGTCGGACGTCCAGCAATTTTAATTGTTAAGTTATTCTGTAATCGCGAGCTCGCGCAGCGAGCGAGCCACCTACGGTAGACCGTCTATTGCAGTGTTCAACACGCGCTCGACTGTTTGAATATATCTCTATCTAATTTAATTTATTCAATCAATTCTAATATTACTTTATTTGCATTTAAATCAATATTCAATTCTATTTATTCAATATCAAATCGTCAAATTGATGTTAAGTCTTTATAACTATCGATAATTATTTCTAATTACATTTGTCAATTTCCGAACGTCCAGCAATTTCAATTGTTAAGTTATTCTGTAATCGCGAGCTCGCGCAGCGAGCGAGCCACCTACGGTAGGCTGTCTATTGCAGTGTTCAACACGCGCTCGACTGTTTGAAAATATCTCAATCTAATTTAATTTATTCAATCAATTCTAATATTACTTATTTGCATTTAAATCAATATTCAATTCTATTTATTCAATATCAAGTCGTCAAATTGATGTTAAATCTTTATAATTATCGATAATTATTTCTAATTACATTTGTCAATTTCCGAACGTCTTGCAATTCCAATTGTTAAGTTATTCTGTAATCGCGAGCTCGCGCAGCGAGCGAGCCACCTACGGTAGACCGTCTATTGCTGTGTTCAACACGCGCTTGACTGTTTGAAAATATCTCTATTTGATTTTAATTTATTCAATCAATTCTAATATTACTTTATTTGCATTTAATTCAATGTTCAATTCTATTTATTCAATATCAAATCGTCAAATTGATGTTAAATCTTTATAATTATCGATAATTATTTCTAATTACATTTGTCAATTTCCGAGCGTCCAGCAATTTCAATTGTTAAGTTATTCTGTAATCGCGAGCTCGCGCAGCGAGCGAGCCACCTACGGTAGACCGTCTATTGCAGTGTTCAACACGCGCTCGACTGTTTGAAAATATCTCTATTTAATTTAATTTATTCAATCAATTCTAATATCACTTTGTTTGCATTTAAATCAATATTCAATTCTATTTATTCAGTGTCAAGTCGTCAAATTGATGTTAAATCTTTATAATTATCGATAATTATTTCTAATTACATTTGTCAATTTCCGGACGTCCAGCAATTTCAATTGTTAAGTTATTCTGTAATCGCGAGCTCGCGCAGCGAGCGAGCCACCTACGGTAGACTGTCTATTGCAGTGTTCAACACGCGCTCGACTGTTTGAAAATATCTCAATCTAATTTAATTTATTCAATCAATTCTAATATTACTTATTTGCATTTAAATCAATATTCAATTCTATTTATTCAATATCAAATCGTCAAATTGATGTTAAGTCTTTATAACTATCGATAATTATTTCTAATTACATTTGTCAATTTCCGAACGTCCAGCAATTTCAATTGTTAAGTTATTCTGTAATCGCGAGCTCGCGCAGCGAGCGAGCCACCTACGGTAGGCTGTCTATTGCAGTGTTCAACACGCGCTCGACTGTTTGAAAATATCTCAATCTAATTTAATTTATTCAATCAATTCTAATATTACTTATTTGCATTTAAATCAATATTCAATTCTATTTATTCAATATCAAGTCGTCAAATTGATGTTAAATCTTTATAATTATCGATAATTATTTCTAATTACATTTGTCAATTTCCGAACGTCTTGCAATTCCAATTGTTAAGTTATTCTGTAATCGCGAGCTCGCGCAGCGAGCGAGCCACCTACGGTAGACCGTCTATTGCTGTGTTCAACACGCGCTTGACTGTTTGAAAATATCTCTATTTGATTTTAATTTATTCAATCAATTCTAATATTACTTTATTTGCATTTAATTCAATGTTCAATTCTATTTATTCAATATCAAATCGTCAAATTGATGTTAAATCTTTATAATTATCGATAATTATTTCTAATTACATTTGTCAATTTCCGAGCGTCCAGCAATTTCAATTGTTAAGTTATTCTGTAATCGCGAGCTCGCGCAGCGAGCGAGCCACCTACGGTAGACCGTCTATTGCAGTGTTCAACACGCGCTCGACTGTTTGAAAATATCTCTATTTAATTTAATTTATTCAATCAATTCTAATATCACTTTGTTTGCATTTAAATCAATATTCAATTCTATTTATTCAGTGTCAAGTCGTCAAATTGATGTTAAATCTTTATAATTATCGATAATTATTTCTAATTACATTTGTCAATTTCCGGACGTCCAGCAATTTCAATTGTTAAGTTATTCTGTAATCGCGAGCTCGCGCAGCGAGCGAGCCACCTACGGTAGACTGTCTATTGCAGTGTTCAACACGCGCTCGACTGTTTGAAAATATCTCAATCTAATTTAATTTATTCAATCAATTCTAATATTACTTATTTGCATTTAAATCAATATTCAATTCTATTTATTCAATATCAAGTCGTCAAATTGATGTTAAATCTTTATAATTATCGATAATTATTTCTAATTACATTTGTAAATCGTCGGACGTCCAGCAATTTTAATTGTTAAGTTATTCTGTAATCGCGAGCTCGCGCAGCGAGCGAGCCACCTACGGTAGACCGTCTATTGCAGTGTTCAACACGCGCTCGACTGTTTGAATATATCTCTATCTAATTTAATTTATTCAATCAATTCTAATATTACTTTATTTGCATTTAAATCAATATTCAATTCTATTTATTCAATATCAAATCGTCAAATTGATGTTAAGTCTTTATAACTATCGATAATTATTTCTAATTACATTTGTCAATTTCCGAACGTCCAGCAATTTCAATTGTTAAGTTATTCTGTAATCGCGAGCTCGCGCAGCGAGCGAGCCACCTACGGTAGGCTGTCTATTGCAGTGTTCAACACGCGCTCGACTGTTTGAAAATATCTCTATTTAATTTAATTTATTCAATCAATTCTAATATCACTTTGTTTGCATTTAAATCAATATTCAATTCTATTTATTCAGTGTCAAGTCGTCAAATTGATGTTAAATCTTTATAACTATCGATAATTATTTCTAATTACATTTGTCAATTTCTGAACGTCTTGCAATTTCAATTGTTAAGTTATTCTGTAATCGCGAGCTCGCGCAGCGAGCGAGCCACCTACGGTAGACCGTCTATTGCAGTGTTCAATACGCGCTCGACTGTTTGAAAATATCTCTATTTGATTTTAATTTATTCAATCGATTCTAATATTACTTTATTTGCATTTAAATCAATATTCAATTCTATTTATTCAGTGTCAAGTCGTCAAATTGATGTTAAATCTTTATAATTATCGATAATTATTTCTAATTACATTTGTAAATCGTCGGACGTCCAGCAATTTTAATTGTTAAGTTATTCTGTAATCGCGAGCTCGCGCAGCGAGCGAGCCACCTACAGTAGACTGTCTATTGCAGTGTTCAACACGCGCTCGACTGTTTGAAAATATCTCTATTTAATTTAATTTATTCAATCAATTCTAATATCACTTTGTTTGCATTTAAATCAATATTCAATTCTATTTATTCAGTGTCAAGTCGTCAAATTGATGTTAAATCTTTATAACTATCGATAATTATTTCTAATTACATTTGTCAATTTCTGAACGTCTTGCAATTTCAATTGTTAAGTTATTCTGTAATCGCGAGCTCGCGCAGCGAGCGAGCCACCTACGGTAGACCGTCTATTGCAGTGTTCAATACGCGCTCGACTGTTTGAAAATATCTCTATTTGATTTTAATTTATTCAATCGATTCTAATATTACTTTATTTGCATTTAAATCAATATTCAATTCTATTTATTCAGTGTCAAGTCGTCAAATTGATGTTAAATCTTTATAATTATCGATAATTATTTCTAATTACATTAGTCAATTTCCGAGCGTCCAGCAATTTCAATTGTTAAGTTATTCTGTAATCGCGAGCTCGCGCAGCGAGCGAGCCACCTACGGTAGACCGTCTATTGCAGTGTTCAACACGCGCTCGACTGTTTGAAAATATCTCTATTTAATTTAATTTATTCAATCAATTCTAATATTACTTTATTTGCATTTAAATCAATATTCAATTCTATTTATTCAATATCAAATCGTCAAATTGATGTTAAGTCTTTATAATTATCGATAATTATTTCTTATTACATTTGTCAATTTCCGGACGTCCAGCAATTTCAATTGTTAAGTTATTCTGTAATCGCGAGCTCGCGCAGCGAGCGAGCCACCTACGGTAGACTGTCTATTGCAGTGTTCAACACGCGCTCGACTGTTTGAAAATATCTCAATCTAATTTAATTTATTCAATCAATTCTAATATTACTTATTTGCATTTAAATCAATATTCAATTCTATTTATTCAATATCAAGTCGTCAAATTGATGTTAAATCTTTATAATTATCGATAATTATTTCTAATTACATTTGTAAATCGTCGGACGTCCAGCAATTTTAATTGTTAAGTTATTCTGTAATCGCGAGCTCGCGCAGCGAGCGAGCCACCTACGGTAGACCGTCTATTGCAGTGTTCAACACGCGCTCGACTGTTTGAATATATCTCTATCTAATTTAATTTATTCAATCAATTCTAATATTACTTTATTTGCATTTAAATCAATATTCAATTCTATTTATTCAATATCAAATCGTCAAATTGATGTTAAGTCTTTATAACTATCGATAATTATTTCTAATTACATTTGTCAATTTCCGAGCGTCCAGCAATTTCAATTGTTAAGTTATTCTGTAATCGCGAGCTCGCGCAGCGAGCGAGCCACCTACGGTAGACCGTCTATTGCAGTGTTCAACACGCGCTCGACTGTTTGAAAATATCTCTATTTAATTTAATTTATTCAATCAATTCTAATATTACTTTATTTGCATTTAAATCAATATTCAATTCTATTTATTCAATATCAAATCGTCAAATTGATGTTAAGTCTTTATAATTATCGATAATTATTTCTTATTACATTTGTCAATTTCCGGACGTCCAGCAATTTCAATTGTTAAGTTATTCTGTAATCGCGAGCTCGCGCAGCGAGCGAGCCACCTACGGTAGACTGTCTATTGCAGTGTTCAACACGCGCTCGACTGTTTGAAAATATCTCTATCTAATTTAATTTATTCAATCAATTCTAATATTACTTTATTTGCATTTAGATCAATATTCAATTCTATTTATTCAGTGTCAAGTCGTCAAATTGATGTTAAATCTTTATAATTATCGATAATTATTTTTTAATTACATTTGCAATTCGTCGGACGTCCAATAATTTCAATTGTTAAGTTATTCTGTAATCGCGAGCTCGCGCAGCGAGCGAGCCACCTACGGTAGACTGTCTATTGCAGTGTTCAACACGCGCTCGACTGTTTGAAAATATCTCTATTTGATTTTAATTTATTCAATCAATTCTAATATTACTTTATCTGCATTTAATTCAATATTCAATTCTATTTATTCAATATCAAATCGTCAAATTGATGTTAAGTCTTTATAACTATCGATAATTATTTCTAATTACATTTGTCAATTTCCGAACGTCCAGCAATTTCAATTGTTAAGTTATTCTGTAATCGCGAGCTCGCGCAGCGAGCGAGCCACCTACGGTAGGCTGTCTATTGCAGTGTTCAACACGCGCTCGACTGTTTGAAAATATCTCTATCTAATTTAATTTATTCAATCAATTCTAATATTACTTTATTTGCACTTAATTCAACGTTCAATTCTATTTATTCAATATCAAATCGTCAAATTGATGTTAAGTCTTTATAACTATCGATAATTATTTCTAATTACATTTGTCAATTTCCGAACGTCTTGCAATTCCAATTGTTAAGTTATTCTGTAATCGCGAGCTCGCGCAGCGAGCGAGCCACCTACGGTAGACTGTCTATTGCGGTGTTCAACACGCGCTCGACTGTTTGAAAATATCTCTATCTAATTTAATTTATTCAATCAATTCTAATATTACTTTATTTGCATTTAGATCAATATTCAATTCTATTTATTCAGTGTCAAGTCGTCAAATTGATGTTAAATCTTTATAATTATCGATAATTATTTCTAATTACATTTGTAAATCGTCGGACGTCCAGCAATTTTAATTGTTAAGTTATTCTGTAATCGCGAGCTCGCGCAGCGAGCGAGCCACCTACAGTAGACTGTCTATTGCAGTGTTCAACACGCGCTCGACTGTTTGAAAATATCTCTATTTAATTTAATTTATTCAATCAATTCTAATATCACTTTGTTTGCATTTAAATCAATATTCAATTCTATTTATTCAGTGTCAAGTCGTCAAATTGATGTTAAATCTTTATAACTATCGATAATTATTTCTAATTACATTTGTCAATTTCTGAACGTCTTGCAATTTCAATTGTTAAGTTATTCTGTAATCGCGAGCTCGCGCAGCGAGCGAGCCACCTACGGTAGACCGTCTATTGCAGTGTTCAATACGCGCTCGACTGTTTGAAAATATCTCTATTTGATTTTAATTTATTCAATCGATTCTAATATTACTTTATTTGCATTTAAATCAATATTCAATTCTATTTATTCAGTGTCAAGTCGTCAAATTGATGTTAAATCTTTATAATTATCGATAATTATTTCTAATTACATTAGTCAATTTCCGAGCGTCCAGCAATTTCAATTGTTAAGTTATTCTGTAATCGCGAGCTCGCGCAGCGAGCGAGCCACCTACGGTAGACCGTCTATTGCAGTGTTCAACACGCGCTCGACTGTTTGAAAATATCTCTATTTAATTTAATTTATTCAATCAATTCTAATATTACTTTATTTGCATTTAAATCAATATTCAATTCTATTTATTCAATGTCAAATCGTCAAATTGATGTTAAGTCTTTATAATTATCGATAATTATTTCTAATTACATTTGTCAATTTCCGGACGTCCAGCAATTTCAATTGTTAAGTTATTCTGTAATCGCGAGCTCGCGCAGCGAGCGAGCCACCTACGGTAGACTGTCTATTGCAGTGTTCAACACGCGCTCGACTGTTTGAAAATATCTCAATCTAATTTAATTTATTCAATCAATTCTAATATTACTTATTTGCATTTAAATCAATATTCAATTCTATTTATTCAATATCAAGTCGTCAAATTGATGTTAAATCTTTATAATTATCGATAATTATTTCTAATTACATTTGTAAATCGTCGGACGTCCAGCAATTTTAATTGTTAAGTTATTCTGTAATCGCGAGCTCGCGCAGCGAGCGAGCCACCTACGGTAGACCGTCTATTGCAGTGTTCAACACGCGCTCGACTGTTTGAATATATCTCTATCTAATTTAATTTATTCAATCAATTCTAATATTACTTTATTTGCATTTAAATCAATATTCAATTCTATTTATTCAATATCAAATCGTCAAATTGATGTTAAGTCTTTATAACTATCGATAATTATTTCTAATTACATTTGTCAATTTCCGAACGTCCAGCAATTTCAATTGTTAAGTTATTCTGTAATCGCGAGCTCGCGCAGCGAGCGAGCCACCTACGGTAGGCTGTCTATTGCAGTGTTCAACACGCGCTCGACTGTTTGAAAATATCTCTATCTAATTTAATTTATTCAATCAATTCTAATATTACTTTATTTGCATTTAATTCAACGTTCAATTCTATTTATTCAATATCAAATCGTCAAATTGATGTTAAGTCTTTATAACTATCGATAATTATTTCTAATTACATTTGTCAATTTCCGAACGTCTTGCAATTCCAATTGTTAAGTTATTCTGTAATCGCGAGCTCGCGCAGCGAGCGAGCCACCTACGGTAGACTGTCTATTGCGGTGTTCAACACGCGCTCGACTGTTTGAAAATATCTCTATCTAATTTAATTTATTCAATCAATTCTAATATTACTTTATTTGCATTTAGATCAATATTCAATTCTATTTATTCAGTGTCAAGTCGTCAAATTGATGTTAAATCTTTATAATTATCGATAATTATTTTTTAATTACATTTGCAATTCGTCGGACGTCCAATAATTTCAATTGTTAAGTTATTCTGTAATCGCGAGCTCGCGCAGCGAGCGAGCCACCTACGGTAGACTGTCTATTGCAGTGTTCAACACGCGCTCGACTGTTTGAAAATATCTCTATCTAATTTAATTTATTCAATCAATTCTAATATTACTTATTTGCATTTAAATCAATGTTCAATTCTATTTATTCAATATCAAATCGTCAAATTGATGTTAAGTCTTTATAACTATCGATAATTATTTCTAATTACATTTGTCAATTTCCGAACGTCCAGCAATTTCAATTGTTACGTTATTCTGTAATCGCGAGCTCGCGCAGCGAGCAAGCCACCTACGGTAGACTGTCTATTGCAGTGTTCAACACGCGCTCGACTGTTTGAAAGTATCTCTATCTCATTTCATTTATCTAGTCAATTCTATTTTACTTTATTCGCGTTTAACTCGAATGTTCGATTCTATTTATTCATTGTCGAGTTGATGTTATTCCTATCGTTTATCGCTGCTTTTGTTAATTACTGGACGTCTGGCAATCTCAATTGTTATGTTACTCTGTAGCCGCGAGCTCGTGCAGCGAGCGAGCCACCTACGGTAGATTGATTCTATATGTCGCGGTTCTACGCGTTGTTTCTCGACTCATCGACCGTTTCGACCGCTTTATCTTGAATTTAATTTCTACGGATTTCTCGCTAATCGCCCCGTTGCGCTATTCCTTTCGCTTTCCCACGAGTTAATGCGTTCACGGTCTATCCAATCTTCGCGCGTTTTGACGGATCTTTCGCTTTCTTTCGCTTTCCTATTCTTCCGCTGTTCGTCTTTTTCCCGTTCGCGATCGGTGCTTTGTACTCTTCCTGTCCACGGATGGTATTTGCGCCGTGCAATTCGCCCTTCGCATTATTCCAGAGAGGCTGGCTAGTCCTAAGCGTTGTCGCGGTTTATTGCCGCTACCTTACGCGATTCATTATGGCCGGACACACGCTTGTACCCATCCGTGCGGATTCGTATTTCCGCCCGAGCGGGGCCCTCGTGGACGTCCGCCATTTTGCGTTCGCCCCTATCGTCACCCTAACGTCCCTATTTCTCGCTAAATTGTGCTATTTCTTCCTACCTTTACTGCTTTTCTCCTTCCTTCGCTCTCGTGTCTCTATTGCCTCGTCTTTATCGTCGCCTCTCGTTGCCCTCGAAACTTCCTCTCCTCGCTTGCTTGATACGCGTCGCGTGATTCTATCACTTCGCGTGGCTACTTTCTCACTGCCTTACTTTATCGCTTTACTATTTATGCAACGCTTGATATTCGTTATTGGTAATCACTATTTGAATTGATTCGTTAGCAACGCGCTTCGCTCGGAGATTCGAAAATTTCGAACTTTCCTAACCGACCCTCAGCTTCAGACTGAGGATCCCTACGTAACCCTATCCTAACCCTATCCTATCATATCCTAACCTAACCTAGCCTAACCTAACCTAACCAAAACCAAAACCAAAAACAAAACAAAAAATTAAAACAAAAACAAAAACTTGGGTCAAGAAATTGGACGAAATGTATTTTCGACGAAATGTCTCTTCGACGAAATGTCGCATCGACGAAATGTCACTTCGAAGAAATGTCCTTTCGACGAAATGTCCCTTCGACCAACTGTCCTTTCGACGAAATGTCCATTCGACCAAATGTCCATTCGACCAAATAACTTCGACGAAATGTCCGAATTCGATTTTCGACGAAATGTCCTTCGACGAACTGTCCGGCTCCCTTGCCGAACACATAGTATACAGCTTCACCCCAACGACCATAACAGGCGCGGTCCCTTGCCTTGTGAACTAATAGACGCTTAGAGTAGCCCATCCTAATCCTGGGGAGGGAGTGGGAAAGTCTCGGGCAGCCGAGGCAGATTAGGGAACGGGATGTAACACTCACAGGTGCACGACATGGTTCTATGGTGAAGTGGGGGGGGCCAAATGGGCAGGTGTGGCAAGCCTGCAGGATCTGAAGGTGAGCAAGGCCCAACATTACGCTCCGAGCCGTAAAACGCTCAAAAACTCCAAACACTCCCGCCACAATGTTTCGATCTTCGCTTCGTCTCTATCGGCGGAGACGAAAGGATCGATCGCGTGTAATCACTATTGACAATTTCGACAAGAGAGAATAATAAGAACAGAACGGGACTCGATCAGCTGTTGTGTATATATTGTCGTCGCTGCTCGTACCCCTCACCGCGCACCTCGAACTACTCGGTCCGCCCGAAGACCGCGGAGAGAGACCGACGAACAACGATAACCGTCGAGTCCTCGTTACAGGTGATTTTCGACAATCTTCGGAAATACATTTATAACGGCACGCTACGCGAATATAAACGCATAATCGCACAACGATGCCGGCAGGTGAATTTTAATCGAACAACTAGGTAGAATGGCCTTCTCATCAATGATGATACGCTACCTGATGAGTAGATCGTCGGCTCTGTAAGTTGCCCGGGCTATAAAAAACAGAGTGGCGATCGAAAGCAGTGGTATTTGCAACCCTACGGGGCCGAGAGCCGGTCGCCACATGATACCGACTATGCTGTTGGTGTGCGATCGGGGAGAGGGGGTGGTGCCGCCCCCCTCATTTGGGGGGGGTGCCGATCATCTCTCCCCCGGCTAAGTTTTCTACTACTACTACTACTACTAGGTTAGGTTAGGTTAGGCACTTTGAATTTAAAAAACGATGTTGTTCAGGAGGTTGCCCCCGGGAGGGAGGGACCACGGACGCGCTCAAGGACGTCCGCTTCATCCGGGATTAATCCCGGAGGAGGTGGACGTTCGAGCGTCCGGGGTGTGTCCCTCACGGGGGAGTGTACGGGTGGGAGTGGATCAGTTCGGTCCGTCTCGCCTGTTGGTAGCCGTGTGGATGACGACGAGGTCTCGTTATCGTCGTTGTTATCCACCGGTACAGGGGGGAAGCGGCCATTGCCGCCCTCCTTTGAGGTGGACTCTGGGGTGGTAAAACCCAAGAGGTACAAAGATCCCTCGATAAATGTTGAGGTGGACCCCGGGGTTGTAAACCCGAAGAGGAACAAGGACCCCTCGCCTACTGTTGGGCAACGCCAACAGGAGATGAGGGGTCTCCTTCCGGGTGAGTTGGCCGCCATGGCGGTGGATGCAAGCCGTTTGGTTGAATCCACCGCCATGAAGAGCGGAAATTTGAAGGGTACCGCGATCCGCGATTTTGAGCCGTTATCGAGGAGCTCCGGAGACGGGGGCTGTCCGGAGCTGATGTTCCTGCCCCCGTCCCTGGACCCTCCTCGAGAAGGTCAGTTTCTGGGGACCTGGGAGATCCGCCTGCTGCCTTGTGGGACAGGGTGCAGGCGGAGAACCGGGCCCTCAGGGCCGAGAACGCGTCCCTTTGCCGGGAGATCGGGGAGATGAGGAGTACCCTGGATGCCGTGAAGGGGGAGATGATGGCCTTGAAGAGGCGGCTTGATGCTCCCTCTTTAAGGACATCGCCTCCCCCCGAGCTCAGGGTGCTCCCGGCTACCCGTATTCTTCCGGCGAGTACTGTGGCGGGTTCTCTGGCGGGAGGTAGCGACGGTGGGGCCTTGCTGGCTCGGATCCGGGCTCTGATCGACGCGAAATTCGCGGCGATCAAGGACGAGCTCCGTCTGGGTTGGCGAGGCGCCCCCTTGTCGTCTGGTTTGGGGGTGGCGGGGGTTGGGACTCGGCCGGTTGATAAACTGGCGACTCCTCCCCCCGCACCTCCCGTGTCGTTGGCTCCCTCCCCTGGTTCTAGCCAGATCCCTGTCCCCTTCCCTTCCCCCGTCGGGGGTTTCCCCCCGGCGGCTTCCCTTGCTCTTCCCTCCTCCCCGGTGTTGGGCGGGCGGCCGGCCGGCTCCTCGTCCGTTCCCCCTCCGGGGACTTGGGCGCGGGCGTTCTGCGGGAGGGCCGCGAAGGGTGCGGCGACGTCTGTCGCCCCAACTCCCCCCTCTAAGAAGGGGGGAGCAGGGGCGAAGAGTGGTGCGGCGAAGAGGCCGCGGGTGGTGGTCCCTCCCCGAACGGCTGCGGTCACGGTGACTGTGCCGGAGGGGAGCAAAGCCACCTATGCGGAGGCCATCAGGGTTGCCCGTCAGAAGATCGACTTGGGCGCCCTCGGTATTGAAGCTCTCTCGTGGAAGAGGGCCGTCACTGGGGGCCTGATCATTCAGGTCCTTGGTGCCGAGGGAGCGCCCAAGGCCGATGCCTTGGCGACCCGGATGGCCTCCGCGAGGCCGGTCAAGAAAGCGGAATTCCGCCTGACCGGCCACGACATCTCGGCTACGCCCCAGGAGGTGGTGGCGGCGGTTTCGGTGGCCGGGGGTTGCACCCCCGAGGCAGTGAGGGTGGGGGAGATCAAGATCCCCCCCAATGGTCTTGGCACTGTGTGGGTGCAATGCCCGGCCGCCGCGGCCCTCGCGGTCGAGAAAGCCGGCCGCATTAGGGTGGGTTGGGCTTTCGCCCAGGTGGTGGTATTGGCGGCCAGACCGCTGCAGTGCTTCCGCTGTCTTGCCTTAGGGCATGTTCGGCAGCGGTGCACTGCGGAGGTCGATAGGTCTGGCCAGTGCTATCGGTGCGGGAGCCCATCCCGACGGGCCGCGGCCTGCACCGCGCAACCGAAGTGCGTGGTGTGCGAGGCCGCGGGGCAGCCGGCAGGACACAAGGCGGGGAGCAAGGCGTGGTCGAGGTGGGGGGAAAAATGCGGCTCCCCCCTCCTCGGACGCAGGGGGCGCGGCGGGGGGTCCTTTGCCCCTTGTCGAGCCTCAAGCGATGGATATGGACTCGACGGCGACGGGTGGAGGGGTGGTCCCGCCGCCCCCTCCTCCCGCCCCGTCGAGTCGGGAGTGGGTGAACCGCCGGCCGTTAAATAATGGCTGACGGCTCCCCCCGGCGAATACTGCAGGCCAACCTCAACCATTGCCGACAGGCGCAGGACCTGATGGTCCAGCACCTGGCCGAGTTTGGTGTTGGCCTGGCAGTGGCCACGGAGCCCTACAGAGTCCCCACCCATCCGCATTGGTTTGGGGATCTGGAGGGCTCCGTGGCGATATGGTTTCGCGACGGCGAAACGTTTCCCCCCTGTTCCGAGGTCGATCGGGGCAGGGGGATGATTTTAGTTAGCTGGGGAAGTTTTCAGTCGCAGGGTGCTACAATTCGCCGAATTGCGGGCCTGCTGACCTCGGGGAATTTTTGGATCGGCTGGGGGCGATGATTGCCCCCTATATAGCCGGTCCTGTGCTGGTTCTGGGAGATCTCAATGCGAGATCCACTGAGTGGGGGGACTCCCAGACCAACCCCCGGGGGGCGGTTTTGGCGGATTGGGCGGAGGGGCAGGGGCTCTGGTTTTTGAACCGGGGTTCTGTCCCTATGTGCGTGAGGCATAATGGTTGGTCGATCGTCGACGTTTCGTTGTCGACGGTCGCTGCCTCGCGCCGTGTGTCCAATTGGCGGGTCTGGGATGGTGAGACCCTGTCGGACCACTGCTATATCTTCATGGATGTAGCGGTGGGTCCGACCCCGCCTTTGGACACCCCCCTCCGTAGCAGTACCCGGTCGGCGCCCAGATGGGCGCTGACGCGACTGAACGAGGACCTGTTGGAGGCCGTAATTCTCGGCTCCGCCTGGCCTGTGGCCAGGGAGCGCGGTGCAGATGAGGGGGCGGAATGGCTCCGGGGCACGTTGCAAATGATTTGCGACGTTGCGATGCCCCGGTGCCGGAAACTGCCCCCGAGAAGATCTGTGTACTAGTGGTCGGCCGAGCTGGACGAATTGAGGAGTGTGTCCGGATCGGCGCGGCGTCAGTACACCCGCGCTCGGCGTCGCCTTCGTAATGGCGGCGTCCTGGAGTCGGAGGTCGCCGATCTGTATGAGGTGTTTAGATCGGCGGCTACGGCCTTCAAGCGGCAAATTGCCGCAGCCAAGGCTCGGGCATGGGATCAGCTCCTGCTCACCCTCCGAGACGATCCTTGGGGGCGCCCATATGGGGCGGTGCTTGGGAAGCTCCGCCCACGGGCGACCCCCGTCTCGGAGAGGCTAGACCCAGAATTACTGGGGCGCGTCGTTAGTACACTCTTCCCCCCCCATGGTTGGGGTGGAGGGGGGGATAGACGCGCCCCGGGTCCGGCCAATGATTGGTCGGATGATTTCCGGGTCACAGAGTGGAAGCTGGAGATGGCCATCGGGAGGCGCCGGGGTGGGGGCTAGAAGGCCCCCGGTCCGGACGGCGTCCCCGGGGTTATTTTGGCCCGGGCTTTGGGGGTCCTCGCCCCGGCTTTCAGGAGCATCATGGATGCGAGCCTGAGCCGGGGGACCTTCCCCAGCACTTGGAAGAGAGGTTGCCTGGTCCTCCTCCAAAAGGAGGGGAAGCCCGCCGAATCTCCCTCGGCGTACCGGCCGGTTTGTTTGCTCGATGAGGTGGGCTTGCTGTTCGAAAGAATTATAGCTGCCCGCCTCGTCGAGCACCTGTCGCGGGGTGGTCTCGGACTGAGCGACAGCCAGTGCGGTTTCCGGGGGGGCGCTCGACGATAGACGCGTTGGAGCGTCTGCGCCTCCTCCGGGAAAGGGCTGTCGCTGGGGGCGGGGTGTTGTTGGCGGTATCGTTGGATATCTCGAATGCCTTCAACACCCTGCCCTGGGTGGAGATAGAGAGGGCGATGGAATATTTCCAGGTGCCCTCCTATCTCCGGTTGGTAGTCCGGGACTATCTTCGCGGCAGAGTGGTGGCGTTTACCGGCCGGTACGGTATAGTGCACGAGAGGGAGATGCACCGCGGGGTTCCGCAGGGGTCGGTCCTAGGGCCGCTCCTGTGGAGCCTAGCGTATGACGCGGTGTTGCGGGTTTCCCTCCCCCACGGCACGGGTGTCATCTGTTATGCGGATGACACCCTGGTATATGCCGTGGAGGAGAATTGGAGGAGGGCCAGGCACCTCTGTGAGGACGCCCTGGATTGCGTTGTTGGACGAATCCGCAGGATGGGATTAAGGGTGGCTGCCGAAAAGACTGAAGCCTTATGGTTTCATAAGTCCAGGCAGCCACCCCCGGGACAGGACCTGCGGATTCGTGTCGCAGAAGCCTCCGTCGAGATCAGGCCCACGATTAAATACTTGGGCCTGATTCTCGACGGCCGCTGGCGCTTCGAGAGTCACTTCGATCTCTTGGCCCCCCGACTGATGAAGACGGCGGCCGCCCTTTAGGCGGCTTTTTCCGAATATCGGGGGGCCTGATACGAATGTACGCCGCCTCTATGTGGGGGTGGTGCTGTCGATGGCCCTATATGGGGCACCCGTGTGGTTCCTCTCGCTGAGGGACAGCCAGCATAGCCGGGCTCTCCTGTAGAGAGTCCGGCGTCGGCTGGCCCTGCGGACCATACGGGGGTACCGCACCATCTCCGCTGAGGTGGCGGGACTCCTCGCCGTGATTCCGCCCTTTCATTTGGTGGCGGCTGAGCCGGCGGTATGTTATCAAATCGCCTGCTCGGCTCGCCGCCCTTATGGGGTGGGAGTCACGGTCGGGGAGTGGGAGTAGATCGAGGTGCGAAAGCGCCAGGCCCGGGAGGACATGATGAGCCGATGGAAGCGGGAACTAGCTCCATCGGTTCGTCCTATAGTCCGGGCCCTTTTGCCCATATTTGAAATATGGTGCAAGAGGCGGATAAGGCTGACCTTCCGCATCACACAGATGCTCTCCGGCAAGGGTTGCTTCGGAGAGTATCTGTGTGTTATAAGACGGGAGCCAACTGCGCAATGCCACCATTGAGGCGAGGAGGTGGACTCGGTGCGGCACACTCTGGAGGAATGTCCGGAGTGGGCGGTGCCGCGCCGAGTCCTTAGAGCCGCGGTGGAGGGGTGGGACCTCTCGCTCGCGGCCATGGTCGACCACATGACCGCCAGCGAGAGGTCGTGGAAAGCGGTGGCCTCCTTCTGCGAGGAGGTCATGTCGCGGAAGGAGGCCGCCGAGCGAGCCCGGGAGGCGGACCCGGGCTCGGCGAGGCGGGAGTTCGCGCGGGGGCGACCCCCGCGACGCCGTGGACGTGCTCCCCCACGGGGGAGAGGATTGGGAGGAGTCGCGGCAAGTGGATCGCCCTCGCGCGATGGTTTGGGGCCCCACGAGGGGGGCGGTGATTTGGGAGGGGAGGTCGCGGGAGCTTTGTCCCCCGCGTCAGTTCGTGCCCCTGGTGGAGGGGCGGTGTTGGGTGGGAGGTCGCGGGAAGTGTTCCCCTCCCTGCGGCAAATTATGCCCCCTCCTTTGGTGGGGGTCGGGGTGTTTCCCAGTGGTGCGGGGGGCTCGTACCCCGCACCGACAGTTGCCCCCATCCCGGGGGGCGAGAGGAGGAGGGGGCCGGGGGACGAGCTGACCCCGGTCCCGGAGAGAAGTCTAACTTCTCCCGGAGTGGTCCGGTGACCTCAAAAGACCTTAGTCTAAACGAGGCACCGGCCACCCCCATAGTCTCAGCTCTGGTGAGCTTACCGGTGAGCGGCGCCCTCTTTCCCTGGCTGGGGAGGGGACCTACGTGTCCCCACCCTGAGCAGGGCACGAGGGCTCCGGGGGCTGCATGTGGACCGAGCTGGGGCTCGGGAAGCATGATTCGAAGGCTCCAGGAATGGGAACACCGGGCAGGTCCCTCCGCCCGGGGTTCGGATAGAGTAGGGTGGGGGAGCTAATACGTCCCCCGGGGTGCATGTTAGCTAGGAGTGAGTTCGGTTGTATATCTCGGTGTTCCCGGCTCCTCCTATATAGCTTAGGCGGGTGTGGAGTTTTAGTGGGTACCCCTGGGGAGGGGTCGCCACGCTGCGCGCGACGACCCCCACCTCAGGGGAGCCCCACATAACCCCGGTTCCTCCCCAGGGGGCCGAGGTATGCGTAACGCATTTCTCCACAAAAAAAAGGTTAGGTTAGGTTAGCAAACCGAAAACGAAACCCAAACCAAAACCAAAATCAAAACCAAAACCAGAAATAAAACCAAAAACAAAACAAAAAATTAAAACAAAAACTTGGGTCAAGAAATTGGACGAAATGTATTTTCGACGAAATGTCTCTTCGACGAAATGTCGCATCGACGAAATGTCCCTTCGACGAAATGTCACTTCGACCAACTGTCCTTTCGACGAAATGTCCATTCGACGAAATGTCCATTCGACGAAATGTCCATTCGACGAAATGTCTTCGACGAAACGCCCTAGACCCGTTTTTCCTTGCAAAGTGATGGCCATTGCTAATGAACAAGAACGTTTTGGTTTAGTTTTCAGACTTTTTTATAGGTTTATACAGTTTTTAGTTTCCTTTTTTTTTAGCTTAGTTAATTCTTATAATACTATTATATTACATTATATTATTATAGTTATGTCCTTGGAATTTGTTTTGAGCAAGCGCGGCAAAAGTATGCTGAAATACAATGGGTATATGCACACAGAGGATCGCGTAACAGACTCTGGGCGCACATACTGGCGATGTGCCGATCGCAGTGTACCATGCAGAGGCAGGGTCGTCACTGAAGATGACTCTGTTGTAAAATATACAGACCACAGCCATGAGTCTGAACCTGCTAGCATTAATAAAATCACTACTATTAATAGAATGAAAGAACAAACTAGGAATACTGGTGCCAGTATTAGTTCTATTGTTTCTACCGAGCTCGAGTTCACCTCAGATTCAGTAAAGTTACTGTTGCCACAGAAGAATTCGCTGAAGAGGACACTCAGAAGGGCCAGTGCTCTCAAAGTGTCGAGTGATCCTCTAGTCCCGACACTGATGTCTGATTTTATCGTACCGGAAAAAATGCAGTTCCTCGATAATGAAGAACACTTCCTCATGTGGGACTCTGGGCCTAATGACGAAAGCCGAATCATGATATTTACAACCAAATACCATCTCAGAGTCCTGGCAAAGGCGAAGCACTGGTTCTGCGACGGAACCTTTGAATTTTGCCCGAAATTGTTCAAACAAATTTACACAGTCCATGGACTTTACAAGAATAAAATCGTGCCACTTGTGTACAGCTTACTGCCGGCAAAAGCAACTGCAGTATATAGAAAGCTACTGCAAGCATTGAAACAACTGAAATGCAATATTAACCCAACGTCGGTTATGTCCGATTTTGAACTCGCATTCGCAAATGCTTTCAGGGAGGAGTTCGCGGAAGCGAATGTCCGCTATTGTTTCTTCCACTTACGCCAGTCGTTATACAGAAACATTGGACAATGCGGTCTGAAAACGCTGTACGACACCAACGAGGTGTTTAACACAAAAATTAAGATGTTGGCCGCTCTGGCATATGTTCCTGCAGATGACGTACTAAAAGTGTACGAAGAACTCATACAAACTGAGTTCGACGCGGAAGATAATTTAGACGTCGAAAAATTATTATTATACTTCCAAAATAATTACGTTGGAGTCAATATAGGAAGCAAGAAAAGACCTCCTCGATTCGCAATTGCAGACTGGAACCAGCACTCCATCATTAAACTGGGCCTTCCACAAACAAACAACAATATAGAAGGGTGGCATCGGGGCTTCCAACATAATTTCACCCATAGAAACTGGAATATTTGGGATGTGGTTCGAGCATTCAGGAGAGATGCAGCCAGTGCCCATTCGACTATAATCCAGTTAAGGGCAGGCACCAATGTAGAACCGCCAAAAAAGAAGCAAAAGACAAACGCATTAAAAATCAAACGAATCGTTGAACAGTATAACATGAATCTTTATAAGGCAGACAATATGCAATATCTTAAAGATATATCAACAATGCTATCGAATTAGTTGATATCACACTCAATATATCATTAATACATTATATATCCATACCCACCATTAACTTATAAAATAACCATTAACTTATAACTACATAAAATTATAAAAAAATCAAAAAAAATAACAAAAGCAAAAAGGAAAAAAAACGGAGTCGCCAGCCGACACGTCCTCGTCGTGACTCCGGGTTCGACAGAGATCGGCTAAAACATTATGACAAAAGAAAAACCATAAAACACGTAAAAGGAAATTAATCGACGGCCCAATGCAAGACAAAACCTAAGAAATAAAGCGGCTACGAATAAAGCGCTTTGCCACATCCTACGATACCACTTCTTCAAGATACACATCATTCTCAGGATGCAAAACAGACCAAAACCAAAACGAAAACCAAAACCAAACCCAAAACCAAAAACAAAACAAAAAATTAAAATAAAAACAAAAACCAAACCCAAAACCAAAACCAAAACCAAAAACAAAACAAAAAATTAAAACAAAAACCAAACCCAAAACCAAAAACAAAACAAAAAATTAAAACAAAAACAAAAACTTGGGTCAAGAAATTGGACGAAATGTATTTTCGACGAAATGTCTCTTCCAAGAAATGTCACTTCGACGAAATGTCCATTCGACCAACTGTCCTTTCGACGAAATGTCCATTCGACCAAATGTCCATTCGACCAAATGTCCATTCGACCAAATAACTTCGACGAAATGTCCGAATTCGATTTTCGACGAAATGTCCTTCGACGAACTGTCCGGCTCCCGAAACATTGATCACCGACAACGGTACCGAATTCGTCAACAAAGCGATTCACGAGCTCGCGAAAGATTATGGCATCGCGATTAGAACAACGCCACCGTATCACCCACAAGCGAATCCCGTGGAACGCGTCAACCGTGTATTAAAAACAATGATCGTAGCTTACCTTGATCGAGACCATCGCGAATGGGATGTGAATATTCCCCAATTTCGTTTCGCGTATAACACGGCCTACCACACTGCGCTGCAAGCGACACCCGCATTTTTGAATTTCGGACGATAACCGAAACCGGCAGCGTGCGTGCGAGCGAGCGAAGATCCACGCGCGGATCTCGAGGTTGAACCTACGGAAGGGTGGTCGGAAAGAATGTCGCATTTGGCTACGTTACGCCACTGGGTCGCGGAAAATTTAGATAGCGCATACGAAACGCAAGCGCGATATTACAATCAAAGCCACGAGGATAGGCAATATAAAGAAGGAGATCTCGTTCTTCGACGTCTCCGCGTCCTCTCGTCGGCCGCGCAAAACATCGCGGCAAAATTATGCCCAAAATTTAGCGGTCCGTTCGTCATCGCGAAAAAACTGTCGTCAGTGGTGTATCAGTTGAATACCACAGAAGGGATAGACGCAGGAAAAGCTCACGTGAGCGACCTGAAGACATACACCCCACCAGGTAATACAGACGCAGCAAACAACAACCTAGACGATTCGATTATTTCAGATGACGGAGCTGTGGCGCCTAATGAGAGTCGACCGGTCGCGGGAGGAAATAGCGGACGACCTCGAACCGCTCATTTTCGAGATGAGGGAGTTGGAGAATTATTTTCTCCAAGACCCGGCAGCCGGAGAGGAGATAGCCGCACCGGAGCGATATCGGCAGCTCGCGCAAGAGATGGGGAAAGCGGCGCGAAACACAGAGGCGCTACAACGCGTCATACGATACCCCCCGGTACCCCTGACGACACAAGCGAGGGAAGCGATAACCGGGGACCTGCTAGGCCCCCTCGAAGAAACCGAGGAAGAAGAGGGACCACAAATCCCACCTGAGGAAGGGGAAACTGCGTGCCGGCACCTCTCGTTGCGCAAGGGATGGCTAATGGCATTCTTGGAGGGGGAGGAAGAATCACCCGAACAATCACGGGATCAATCGCCCTCCAAAGGGCACGAGATGAGCCACCAACGGTACGAGACGAGCCACCGAAGCTACGAAAAGAGCTGCCAATACAGCGCCGAGAACCTTCCCACCCCCCAACTGACGGGGAAAATATCGCCGAACATACGGAAAGGGGACAAAGAGCAAAGGGAGCGCGTTACGAAGACGCGACAAGAAAAAACGTCCAGCTGGGGCCTGTACGAGAGGTGGCTAGAAGAAAAGTCTCGAACGACGATCAGAGACCCAGACGCCTGCTGGAACTGCGGGCAATACGGGCACACTCGCAACCAATGCGGACAGAGAGTCAAGCCGCACTGTTTCCGCTGCGGAAGACCGGATGTCTCAAGAAGGACATGCCCAACCTGCGGACCGGCTTGGCAGGAAAACCCGAAACCCCGCATAGATTGTAGCAGGCCCACCACCTCGTACAGGTCGACGAAATAGGTCACCGACCCTCTACCCCTCTATACAGTGCTTACGCCTACCGGTCGCCGCATACCCTCACGCGAGAAAAAAAAATTTATTTATTTTCGTAGGCGCTATTGTTTTTTAAAATTTTTTTCTTTTTCTTTTTCTTTTCGTCTCGTTAGTAAGTAATATAGTTTCCATTATAGTTTTAGTAAGTAATAAGTTTTTAAGTTCACCTTCTTGTATAACGTTTAGTTAATAGTCTAATACTTTTGTACCAATATCATGTACCTAACCTTTTGAACAGCCTGAGGGCATAAATAAAACAATATATTTTCCAATCGATAGAGAAATTTTAAAACGTATTCCTTGCGACACCCGAAACCCTGTAGGTTCACCGGAGCACGCGCCTCGTCCGAGGTTCAAAAGGACACCACATCTTCCGTTTGTTATACTATTGTGCTTACGTTGGTTAGCTCGTTTACTTTTTTAGTATTGTCGTTTTTAGAAATTTACAGGAACATGGTACGCGTGGAATGCGGGTTCATTGTTCGTGGGTAATCCTGGTGACGGTTCCTCGGATTGTAAAGGAAAACTTCCGAAGGGAACGCTCTCTCACGTCAAGCCAAAGGATCACTGTGTCGACAAAACCGTGTCGGTCCGGTCCTTTTTAAAGGGGGGGGGGGAGTTGTGACGTTGCAAATCGGCGACGTCACTTCGCCGTTATATTCGAGCACATTTTTAATAGTGCGAAGGACCGGACGAGAACGGCAAGTTTCAGGGCCGAACAACGGACCAGGAAGCGGAGCCCCGACCTTCGACATTTATCCTAGGCGAACGATTTCGAGACAGGAGGACGTCCGACGGAAAACAAATGGCAGATATCAAAGCCCCGTGCACGGGCCAACAAAGGATTATCGAAGGCACCCGGTCAACCGACATGGAGGCGCCGAAGGGACAGGAACCCCTACCGACCATCGTATCATTTCGCGGTCCCGACGCCGCCTCAACCCGCCATAAATAAGGTTCCGGCGAGGATGGTACCCCGAGAAGCCACGACGAGGCACGAGCCTCTATTACGTCCCCTGAAAAACGAGACGTTTTTCGTGTTATGGTCCAGGAGCCAAGGACCTTCGTCGAGACGCCCCTGTTACGCGAACGTCGCGCGCGAGTACGGCGCCCTGGGAAATTCGGAAGGAGATCGGTTGGGGGGAACTAGAATCGATGCGGCACGCGCCCGAAAATCGATGATCACTGTCGCGCTGGCCGTCCTTTTCGTACGACCGATTGGTAAACGCACGCCCCGAACATCCTCGCTCTACCAGCTCTCGTGAGCGAACACAATTTCGGCGCGAATCCGGAATAGCATCGCAGCGAGTACGCGCGGGAATCCCGGTCTCATAAAGTAGAGATTTGCGTGCAAGTGGTTCCGTTCGAGCCGAGACGCTTGGCCCAGCAACCAAGAGTCCCTGAGGAGTCGATCGAGGACGAAAAAGGGGAAACGGTAAGTCGCCAGTGATCTTTTGTCGAAATTTTGGTTGCGTGTTGGCTCGAGATTTATCGCGTGAGGGCGAACGTTTGTCGTTCCGTCCTCGATCTTTCGCGCAGGCCGAGACGCCGAGCGTCTCGTGCCGTCGGCTCGGGCCGTATCGACGGCCCTTTGAGCCGTAGTTTGTAACGAGAGCTCCCCTGAAAATCGCGTAAACGGAAGTTTCCTCGGAGGAATCGCGTCTCGCGAATATCTCGTCCGACGTTTCGTCAATGTCTCGAATCCTGTGTCGTGTTGCGTAGCGAGCGCGTTCCGATTTCGTCGCCGTTCGTCTTATCCGTCGCGTGCGTTGCGTACGCGTGTTATCGCGACAGTCTCGTATCGCGCCGTCCATCTGCGCTTCGCGCGATCCCGTCCGTCGGGAAATCGTTATCGTCGGTACCGGTCAGCCGTACCCTTTCGCGCGATTTGAGTTAACGACAACCGCGCTGCGACCGACTTACCGTCCGCAAATCTGTACGAAGAGCGCGGGCTCTCGGGTTGCGGTCACGTGACCGCTTCATTGTAAAATATGACAAGGAATAAACATCCACTCGAGACTAATTACGTTATCGTCAATTCCCTGGGAGATTCGTCCTGCCGTAAGGGCTGTCATCGCCCTTCCCGTGTTCGAACCATCTGACCCCGTCGCGTGCTCGTTCACGATTCGCGCGTCTCGAAGGTTCGATATCTGAGCCCGAAATTAGTATCGCGTTTCGCGTGACACTTTTCACGGTGTCTGGCACCCGAACAATCTCGCGGCAATCTCGAACCTTCGGACGTCCTTTGTCTCGGGCGGACCACGGGCATACGGCTGCCCGCGGCCCGGCCTAAGGGCCTGTAAAAGTCCGAAGTCGCTCTGACGGAGGTTTTCCAACCTCCTCTCTCGCGAGCGACGTGACAGATGATAATGCTCGTTTGAATATTCTATTGTCCAGACGTAATGTTGTCTGTTTTGCAGATAAAATTGCATTTGTCTGTTTGCAAAGCTGTTTCATATAATATGCTCCGAACTCTGGACTTACAAATTCATTTAGGATATTTACGTGGTTTGTGCAAAAAGTCAAAGAAGTTCCCAATTCTTCTTCAATTTTCTCTTGTAGTTGTTCAGTGAATCTTCTCTTGAAACAAATTGTGGGCACGTATTTATGTAGGGAACACTGAACTTTTGAAATTATTTTGTCAAAATTGGACTCTTTATCCGTAGCAATGCGGGGTTTGAAAAAACTGGTTTTGCAATTGAAACAGGGTTTCACCACGTCCAAAGATAAGGCTTTCCGGCCTGTGTGATCTGCCATATGATTTTTTATCATGGCTCTTCCTCCTTCTGGCATAATTATTTCCTCTTCCGGCACAGGCACGTTGTCTTCAAATCCATCATTTGACGGAGGATTATGTTGACTATTCTCATCCTCGAGGAACTGCTGCAATGTGAAAAGCATTGTACCGTCGCACACATCCTCACAGTTCTTGCCTATTGTTTTTCTTGAAGTAAGATTATTTACTAGTAAAACTTTACAAGCGGCAACGAACTGATCGCATGTAGGATTATTATTTCTTCCACCAATGCTGCGAATCTTGCTGAAAAAGTTTTCCAGCGGATCCTGATTTGCATATCTGGACTTGAAATTTTTGCAGCCTGCAGTAGATACAAGCTTCCATAATTTCTGAAAGCCACAGATAGTGTGGATCCAATTCGTCAAGGATGGTACAGATCTGGTAGGGTAACTGCACCAGTGAATGAACGGGCACCAGTAAATGAACGCTTTTGTATATTTCAACAAATTTTAACCCGGACGGCATACTAGCGATAAAATTGTGATTAAAGAGTTAAATAAATAGGAGAATATTGTTTAGTAATTTTGTTCATTGATTGGACTAGCATTATTCAATTACTAGAATGTAGTGTTCATTCACTGGTATTTTTCATATTTTTGATTTAACGTTTAATAAAGAAGAATAATAATAATTTCATTGTATTTGTGTTCATTTATTTTTGACAAATGAAGTATAGGGAGCTATTTGGCATATATGAGATTCCTTTAATTCACATAGTTTTTTTTTTTAAATAAAATATTTTCCTGAACAATTTCTTAAATGTTCATTCACTGGTGCAGTTACCCTACGTATATGTGTATTTGGATCTATATACTGCATGTGACGTAGTTCCTCGAGTGCCTCTTTCCAAAATTTATGGTGTGGGTTATTCTTCGTAATGGCCACTCGTAGGGACGTTTCTGGTCGAATGCTGTGTCCATTTACGGAATCCATTAAGTTATTAAAAAAGTTGAGAATTCGTGCCGTTACTTTCCCTTCTTCTTTTGGCATCACTTTTGGCCCAATGCGTGTTTCGATATGATATGCACTTAGAAAATACAACAGTTTGTTAATTTAAGAAAGTACAAGATTGATATAATACATTTTAATATAAGCATTAATAATTTACCTTGAATATTTGTTAGAAATTCTATGTAACTAGACATTTGTTTACTAAAAACTTGTGTCTCACATTTAACACGCATTTTTTAAATTTTCCCTGGGACCACGTGCTCTCTTCTGTTATTTTATGTAATTGGCGGTTCAACATGTTTGTGTTAACATCAAATTCATACGTCAACATTACAGGACGCCGAGATGCAATTTGTCTACTTGCAGCATCTTGTCCAACATTTGCCTTCAAGTCCTTAGTTAGCAAATTGTTTCTGATTCCTTTTATGAGATGTGGAGGATTATACAGAGGGATTAATTCTACTCCATTTATATCAATTGTACTTCCTATAATATATAATGGATTAATTAGAAACGTTTAGATATTACAACAGATCACAATACATATTACAATATAGTACTCACTGTTAGACTGTCCAAGTGTACAACGTTTGCGATTGCTTTGCAATAGAACTTGATTAATCGCTTCACGATTCGAAGATACTTGATCGCAAACAGTTGCAACAATTTGCAAGCCTGTTTCATTGACTGCACTGGTCACATCTTGAATACATTTCATTAATTGATGCGACACTGTCTGATCTTCACAGAAATAACATGCGATTGGGACTTTCCAGGCCGTGAATAGGCCTCGCAACATAAAAACAAGAGCATGGTCTGCAAACTTGTTTGTTTTTCGGCATTGCCAGTCACCAAATCCTATAATTAACTTCCCAATTCATAGGGAAGTTACTGTAATTACCCCGAAAATCGAAAATCGATTTTTTAGCAGATCTTCACGTTTTATGGTCATTGGAGTCATTTTAGACTATTTTTATAAAATTGTTAAGTATGTGTGTTCGCTTGTAGTCGAAGCGTCGAAGCGTATGGCCGCTTGTATGTTATCAAATTTTTCGTTAAAGTTTTCAGAAAAAGTAATAACCCGATCAGAACGATGAATGATGCAATCGATGTGCCCCGCTGTAACTTAGAGCTGATTAGATTTTGGTCCATATTGGTCAAGTAGTTTTTTAGTTTTTTTTAGTTTTTTTCGAAAGAAATTCATTCAACAATGCAAATTATACGAGAGGACGGAAATTTTCCACCGAAGAAACAAACATACTTGTAACGAGCCCGTTTTCCGACGGCTCGTTGCAACGGTCCTCCGTGGCCGAATCAGCTCGTCGCACAGAGCGGCATGTAAATGGACATTCGGGACAAAAATCATAACTTCTAAACTAATCAATTTTTGACATAAGTACCTTAATAATTTTTTAAAGAGAATACAAAGATGCATCGATTAATGCACCAAAAATATAAGGTTCCATTAGTAAAAAAGTTTTTTTTAATTTTTTTTTTATGAAGAGCTTTTTATTATTAGTTGTTATTGCTATTTGTTGTCAACTGTATACTGTACAACTTTTGTTCGAAATACTTTTTAATTGTATGGTTAAATTTAATTACATCTACTATAATGCATAATTATTTGACAATACACAACACCGTATTTTTACTAGTATTAAGTAATGGTTAATACAGACTGCTAGATAAATCCATAAATAAACTAAACGGCATATTACTCAGGAACCATAATACTTTTAATATAAATATAATATGTACATGTAAATAAAAAATTTAAGTGCATAAACGAAAACTATTCAAAAATTAAATTATTCGCTACAGGTTTCTTCACTACTATTGCTTCCTTCCAATTCTACATCATTTAAATTCAGCCCTTCAAAAATATTTTCTGTCTCAGGCACAATGTCAATATATTGTTCTATTCCTTCAAAGTTTCTAATTTTTTTAGATGTTGTTTTCCTGAAACTTGATATAAGGGGATCCGAGGCGAGTAGGAGTCTATTCATTAAATCTCTATTGGTATCCTCTCTATTTGTCTTCCGGGTGTGATTTAGACGGTGTTTCCTAATTTCCTTATGGGTAGCTTCTAATGCCTCTTCGGAAAGAAGGCCTATAGGGAACTCAAAAGAATTTATTATGTCACACCCATGAATTAAAATTTTGTGAACAGTACAGGGCATGTAATACCAATTGTATAATTGAATATATAAATCAAACGTCTCATTCAGTAAACATTTAAAACGATCAATGTGGATTTTTTTACTACATGATAAAACTCGCAAAATCAAGTGAAAATTATCTATCAATATTTTATTTATACCTGTAATTTTAGCGCTTATTTCGGAATTCTTGAAAAACTTTCTCGACGTATTACCGTCATTTGTTGACCCGAAACCAGGTTTTGGTTTGTCTATCAGAAGCCCTAATTGACATTTGAATTCTTCCTGAATTCTCTTTTTATTATTTTTAAATATTATTTTATTTTCAGCCCCTCTTATTTGCCAAGACTTAAGTGGTAGTCGATAAGAGATATGAATGAGACATTCAAAAAAACGTATCCAGGCGTGTAAACTGGATACACCAAAACGATAATTTTCAATATTTGGAGATTTTTCAGTAACTCTCTTACTGTTCATCTCTTTTGGAGTTGCTCCGCAAATATAACATTTCGAAGACGAATTTGTGTCCGATAATATATTTATGACACTCCCGTCTACCATGGTAAAATGTAGTTCATACATAATGCTTAAATTGATATTATTAGGTAAGTCAAGTTTATAGGGAGAAAGTTGGTTGATCCGAGTTTTCATTTGAAGTTCTTGTTTCCTAATAAATTCTGCACTTTCTTTAGCAAAAATAAATTTCAGCGGTCTACAAAAAAATGTTGACGATGAGTGAGTGTTGACCCATACCTCTCTCTTATTTTCTAAATCTACTAATTTTAGTGGTACTAGGGCCGATACAAACATAAATTCGTCCGTACACATTGTATTTTGAGTAAATTTCTGCTTGTAAAGGCTGTGGCCCGAACTACCATCGAAACCCCATTTACATACAAGTTTCAGGTTTCCACTCTTTTTAATTTCTACTAATTTTAAAAGGCTAAGGACAGTAATATTTAACAAAGTTTGCATCTCAACCTCGGCAGACACTTCGGTAATTGAGATACGTGGTAAAAAAGAATTTTTAATATTTCTGAACACCTTGATACAAGGTGTTTTGTGAGAACTCAAAAGGGTACTGTGGAGTTTTGAGGAGAGATCCAGGGATAAGAATAAGAACACGTGCTCGATTGAAGACTAAGATTTTAATAAGCGAATTACGATGCGACCACGTTGATATCCGTCGAAAGACTACTGGCTCGACCGGGCACGTAAGACAACAATAACGAGTGAGCGAGTGTGATAATAGCTGTATGCGTGTAATTTACATGTGTAAGTGTAAAGTGAGAGACAAAAGAATGTACGTAAATAGTTCGCGTTGCCCTGTCGAGAACGATTATGGGTATACCGGGTGATTTCGAGTGCCGAAGCACTGATTTTGCCGCAACATTCCGCCCACCTTGCCAATCTTGTAAAGAATGGCAATGGTTCAAAGCCTACTCGTTGCTGGAGATTGGTGAATTTCTCGAATAATCCTCGGTGTTTGAGATTGGCAGCAAGACAAGTTTCACAATCGGTCGTTTAAAAACCGAATGCTGGGTTTTGACAGTAGCAACCCGAACGAGATTGTCCTGACCGGGGTGGACGTCAGTGATTCTTCCTAGAGCCCATTTTGATGGTGGATATCGCTCATCCGCAATGAGTACGAGAGATCCGATCTTGAAATCATTAAAACTGCGTTGCCATTTTGACCTGGTCTGAAGATGCTGAAGGTATTCAGCGCTCCAGCGTTTCCAGAACTGCTCCAACATCTGACGTATGAGTTGCCATCTTGAGAGGCGCGACCTTGGTATATCTATGAGTGCAGGCTCCGGCGTGGTTGTCATAGCCGTGCCGATAAGGAAATGACCCGGGGTAAGAGCTGCTGGATCCGTTGGGTCATCTGAAAGCGGGCACAGAGGACGCGAATTGAGGACAGCCTCGATCTGCGATAGCAGGGTTGAGAATTCTTCGTAAGTGAGGCCAGTGTCTCCGATGACTCGCTTGAGGTGAAACTTAACTGACTTCACCGCGGCTTCCCATTTGCCTCCGAAGTGTGGTGATGATGGTGGATTGAATTTCCAACGAGTTCCATCATTCGCTAGAATATTGGCGAGGGCTACTGATTCCTTGGAAGAAGCTTGAAAAAGTTTCCTCAGTTCATTGTCTGCACCAATGAAATTGGACCCACAGTCACTGCTGAGCGTCGCACAGATACCACGACGGCTTGTAAAGCGTTTATAGGCGGCGATGAATCCGTCGGTGGAATAATCAGTAGCTATTTCCAAGTGAACAGCTGATGACGAGAAGCAAACGAAGAGGACGATATAGCCTTTATAAGTCTTCGCGTCTCGACCACGGAACGTTCGGAGAGTGAGAGGGCCAGCATAATCGACTCCTGTGTGAAGGAATGGACGAGATTGAATCGTACGGGACTGGGGTAACTGCCCCATGAGCTGTTGACCAAGAGTGGCTCGCTGTCGTGTACATTGCACACAGCGATGGATAAAAGTACTAATTGGAACGCGACCGCCGACGATCCAATATCGCCTTCGCAGAGTGACGAGAGTGAGTTGGGTTCCTCCGTGAAACGTACGACGATGCGCTTCGTCGATGATGAGGCTTGTGAGCGCTGATTCTCGTGGCAAAATAAGAGGATGTTTCTCGTCATGATCAAGAAGAGAGTTTTGGAGCCTTCCTCCAACACGCAGCAAATCCGATCCATCGAGGTATGGTGCGAGGCGAAGCAACGAGCTGGATCGTAAGATGGGCTTACTTCGCCGGAGTAGGTCAATTTCAACCTTGAAGAACGCGGTCTGGGTGATCTTCACCCAAAAGAGACGTGCGTGATTGAGTTCTTCGGGGGTTAGCGAAGAGGATTTGTTTGCCGCATCTTTATGACGTCGAAATTTTTTGATGGCTCGAAAGCACCATGCTGTGATGCGTAAAAGAATATTAAGATTCGAGAACCGATCCACGAGATCCCAGACTTTTGGCGGCTGACTCTGAATCGCCGTAGTGACTGGAACTTTACGAAGTTCGAGGGCAGTATCAGGATCCAACGTTGGGTTGGATGGCGGCCAACGAGTTGAGTGCTGTGAGAGCCACGCGGGGCCATTCCACCAAAGTGCGTGATCTCTCAGTTCGGTTGGAGATAGACCACGCGAAGCACAGTCAGCCGGATTGTCCTTCCCTGAGATGTGATGCCACTGGCAGTTCGAGAGTTCTTGAATTTCAGTGACACGATTTTGAACGTAATCCCCCCATCGACGGGCATCGCCGCGAATGTAAGCGAGTGCGACTGTGGAATCCGTCCACAAATGAATTGGGATCTTGTTGAGATCGAGTGTTTCCCGTATTACTGAGATTTGACGAACTAAGAGAAGGGCGGCTGATAGTTCGAGTCGAGGAATCGTTACTTTTTTGAGAGGAGCGACTCGGGTCTTTGCGCTGACAAGCGTCACTCGAGCGTCATTGAGATCGGTAATCACGCGAAGATAGATCACTGCACCGAGCGCTGATTGAGAAGCATCGGAGAAACCGTGCAACTCAACAACGGATGAGGATGCGCTGTATCCGAGCCACCGAGGCACTGAGATCGAGGCAATGTCGTGGAGATCCTTCTCAAATTTGTTCCATTGCGAAACAAATTCGTCTGTTAGAGGCTCATCCCACGTGAGCTTCGCTGACCAGAGATTCTGGATGAGGATTTTTCCGCGAACAACCACAGGCGCAATCCATCCGAGAGGATCGAACAGCTGAGATACACGTGAGAGGACAGTGCGTTTGGTTGGACGATACTGTTCGGTGGTGGAGTACGAGGTAAACGCAAAAGAATCTGTCTGAGGATGCCAAAGAATTCCAAGCGCATTGAAAAATTGCTCGGTTTCGAGTGACACTGGCGATGTCTGCTCTCGCTTCTCAGGAGAAATGCGAGATAGTACTTTTTCGTCGCTGGCCGTCCATTTTTTCAGGATGAAACATCCGGATGCAAAACACTCGTCAACTTGACGAATTTTTTCTTGCGCTTCCTGAATGCTGTCAGCACCTGAGAGCACGTCATCTACGTAGATTTCGCGTCGGATGATTTCGGTCGCTAGCGGGAAGCGATTCCCTTCATCGTTAGCGAGTTGTTGAAGCGTGCGGATCGCCAGATACGGAGCACTTGCGAGCCCGTACGTAACAGTGTGAAGATGATAGGAGAGCGGGGGACTCTCGGGATTGGACCTCCAGACGATTCGTTGTAGATCCCGATCATCAGCATGGATTCGAATTTGGCGATACATTTTTTCTACATCCGCCGTAAATACATAGAAGTACCGACGCCAGCGAGTTATGACATCGGCGAGATTAGTCTGCAGTTTTGGCCCAACGTATTGAAGATCATTCACTGATATTCCGTAGTTTGTTCGACTTGATCCGTTGAAAACAACGCGGACTGTCGTGGTTGAGCTAGATTCTCGGATGACTGAATGATGAGGAAGATAAAAGGCGTTTCGAGGTCGTGAGGTTTCAGCCGGAACGAGCGCCATGTGATTGAGAACTTCATACTCAGCCATGAATTTTGAGTATGCTGATTTGATGGATGAGTCCAGAGCGAAGCGGTTTTCTTGACGTATGAGGGCGCGTAATGCTGGCGTATATGAGTTCCCTAAATCCTCTGGATTTTGCTTCAACGGTATTCGAACGATATAGCGTCCGGTCGAGTCGCGAGAATGCGTCTTCTTGAAGAATTGTTCACACTGATGTTCCTCATTGGATAGCTCAGCCCGCGGCGAGGTATTAACTTCTTCTTGTTCCCAGAACCGTTGAACTAGACTCTGGAGTTCGAAGTCAATAGAGCACTGCAGCCCTTGTGCAGAATGCTCAATGAGATCTGAGCGCGACTCAGATGAGACGGAGCCAGAGAGAACCCATCCTAAAGTGGTTTTTTGAGCGATAGGGCTGCCGGGACCACCTTTGCGCAGTCCGTCCTCAAGGATTGCACCGTATACTTGTGCGCCGAGAATTAAGTCAATTTTCGCTGTTGATGAGAACTCCGGATCTGCCAGCTCGAGACCGTCAAGATGTGGCCATGGGTTTCTGACAACTCGGCTAGGTGGCATGTACGAGGTCAGCTTTGGAAGAACGTACGCGTTAACCGAAAGCGAGAATGCGGGCGCCACTCGCGAAACGAGTGTCAGATTGATGAGTCCACGAGAGACGGTCGACCGTTGAGCACCGATACCGTTGATCGGGAGAGAAATTCGTTGACGTGGTAATCGGAGCTGTTGAGCAAGAGATTCCGTAATGAATGAGACTTCTGATCCTTGATCCAAAAGAGCTCGAGCTTCGTAGAGCTCGCCATAGCATGAGGTGACCTTTACATAAGCGGTGGCGAGTAGGACTGGTGTGTAGTTTACTGAGACGGAGAGCGCAACATTCGTCGAAGCTGAGAGTTCCACTTGATTATTTTCGCGACGCGGATGCACCGACGCGGATGGTTGATCACTGGCTGTAACTGATGCTGCTGAATTAGGCTTCTGCACGTGATGAAAGGCGGGAGCTTGGATCTCTGATGAGTTATTCGACCGATGGATTAGCGTATGATGAGGATTCCCACAAATTCGGCACCGTTTGTCTGACCGACAGTTGCGAAGTTGATGCGGACCGAGGCAGTTAAAGCAGAGACTCTTTTGTTTAAGAACGTCTTGCCGCTGATCAATCGTTTTCCGATGATAATCTGGACACGCCGAAAGATAATGAGAACCACTGCAAAGCATACATGAAGACGCAGAAGATCTCGTTTCTTTACTTGCTACAACATCGCTCGTTGAATTCGCGACAACTTGATGCGATTTTGCACTCGATTGAGGTTTTCCAGAAGAAGCCACGCGGGATTTTTGGGTCCCCGTAGCTCGTGCGACTGCTTCGAGAGCATATATGCGACTCCGAAGGTACTTTTCGAGCTCCGCAAACGTCGCGGGTTCAGTCACCGCGCCGATTTGTTGCTCCCAATCCATCAGGGTTTCCGAATCGAGTTTGTGTGTGATCATGTAAACGATGAGACAATCCCATGAATCGGTGGGGCATCCGAGGGAGTGAAGAGCACCGAGAGCTTCCTTTACTCCTCCAAGAAGGGATTTAATTTGAGTTGGCGATTGTTGAGTCACGTGTTGGAGAGAGAACAATGACGAAAGATGCGAGTCGATGAGCACTCGCTTGTTTTCGTAACGGTCGACTAGAACTTGCCACGCACGCGCGAAATTGTCATCGGTGACGTCAAAGTTCACAACGAGCTGCAATGCTTCACCAGATAAATTAACTTTGAGATACTGCAATTTCTCCACATCGGATATCTCCTTGTTTTTGGTGATCATTGATGTAAAGAGATCACGGAAGTTCCGCCACTCACGATATAATCCTGAGAAACGCGGCAAATATATGCGAGGAAGCTGACGCGAACTGGGCGCGTGATTCGCGCACGAGGTTTTCGATTCGGTTAAAGATGGCTGGTCTTCCTCCTTGGACAGCTCTTTCCGATATGAGAGCATTTGAGATTTGGAATCGGCATACGCGTCTTCACATACTTCGTAGAGATTCTCTTGAAAGTACGAGAGTTCTGTGCGGTCTTCCTTTTTGAGAGATGTGAGCATATCATGATTATCCTGAAACTTCTTCCAATTAGCGTCCAGGAGGTCGATGCGAGTCTGGACATATTCAGGAGTACGCCTCTTGATTTCTAACTTTTTGAGGTTGGGTCCAGCGCGACTGATTAAACCGTGGAGTTCATTTTGTTTGTCGACAATATTCCGCACCGAAACCGACATGGTTGATGATATTCTTTTGTCAAGAAACACGTCTGTTGAAGCGAGCGAGTCAGTTTTTTAACGGTACGCGGCGTTCACGTTTGCACACGCGGATGGAGGTAGAGCGAGAGCGAGCACGCGGAGAGAGGTAGAGTAAGAGAGAGGCACGAATACTCTATTCACTACGCACGCACGGTTCACTACGCGATTTCGAGCACGGTTCTCGCACTTTTTCCACAGTATCCGGCTCGAAGGACCAGAATGTTTTGTGAGAACTCAAAAGGGTACTGTGGAGTTTTGAGGAGAGATCCAGGGATAAGAATAAGAACACGTGCTCGATTGAAGACTAAGATTTTAATAAGCGAATTACGATGCGACCACGTTGATATCCGTCGAAAGACTACTGGCTCGACCGGGCACGTAAGACAACAATAACGAGTGAGCGAGTGTGATAATAGCTGTATGCGTGTAATTTACATGTGTAAGTGTAAAGTGAGAGACAAAAGAATGTACGTAAATAGTTCGCGTTGCCCTGTCGAGAACGATTATGGGTATACCGGGTGATTTCGAGTGCCGAAGCACTGATTTTGCCGCAACACAAGGCAAACAGTTTTCCTGTAGTTTGTTAACAAACGATCTTAGTATCTTGTATTTTTTTTCCGTAAGAGCTAAATCTAAATATACTGCTAACAGATCGTGAGGTAACATATTCCTTGAGAAAAGATTGTTCACATCTAGTTTCTTCGGTTGTTTTACAACTGCAGCAAAATTCAGTTCTTCGCACGAATATGTGGATACCAATGATTGGACGCGACGTTTCTTCGTTTTATTTGATAAATCCTCAAAGGATTTTAGGGGTCTCCCTCGACTAGAACATGGCAGGGGTTGAATCATCTCTTTCTCACTTGAAATATTTATTTCCATGTCAAGCCACTGATGGTGATGCTTAAATAGGTGACGTCGATTTCGATAACTATCTCTCCACTTTCTTGCAAGTGCCACACAAAAAGCTTTTAATCTCTTTTCCACTTCGTCTGATGTAACGTCCACGTTTAATAGAGAACAATGTTTTTGTATAACTTTTGATCATTTCTGGGAAGAAGTGTGTTCAGACATCCAAGCTTCAACCAAATCGCGATTACGAATGCATTTCTCTAACAAAAATTAAATAACATTGAGTCTTGCAATTTATCGCAGAAAAAAATTATATAGCAATATACTACAACATCTTGTTGATACAGAACAACCAAAATTACAGGATATTTTGAACCGTTTTTTTGTAAATTGCATTTCAAGGAAAAAACGCAATTCCTAAATTGCCAATTAAAATGATGCATACCTCTGGTCAAATTCTCCATACCTAAGTTGTAACAAACAGTTTAAAACAAAAACGAACCTAAAAGAGCAATTAGGGCACGAGTAATCTGACTTTTTAGTATTTGTAAGTAGGATATATACGCGGGTTCTAACTCACAGTTATCATTGTGGGCAGATTCCTGCCTTACCGGCATTTTAGCTTATAGCGTGAGCATATTTTGCGGGGTGCGGGGTAAGGGGGATTACCTTATAACGCGATCGTATTTTGCGGGGGGGGGGGGATTTTTAGTTTTCCTGGTATTGACCAGTTCCAGGTATTGCGTACGTTTATAATAATACATCCTGTCGACGGCACGATATCGGATCACCCAGCTTATCATTTTTAAATGTTTATAATAATACATCCTGTCGACGGCGCGATTTCTCACATCGTTTTTTAAATAAACATCCTTTGACCCAGATCTCTGTTCTCACTGACCGGGGGGAGGGGGGATTTTAGTTTTCCTGGTATTGCATCGAAGATCAATTTCCTGGTATTGCGTATGTTTATAATATACGGCGGGCGTCGTGATCGCATCTCTGTTCTCGCCTAGCTTATCGTTTTTTAAATAAACATTCTTTGGCTCTCTCCTTATCGTTTCTCTCCTCGTCTCGTTCGTAACAGCAACACCGCGGAGTCGCGATATCTGACGACATCTGTTTTGTCTTTTCATTATCGTTTCTTTGGTGGGAGGGGAGGAGGGTGGAAGGTATCAATGAATAAATAGGGCACGGTGGACCGCGAACGCGGTCATACGGGTCGTGAACGTTTACCGCGCTAAAGTTATTCGAATTCGCAATTATAAATGGCCGCTCCAACGTTGAAAAATTTAGCTTGGGCTCACGTTATAAATTCATATTTGAGCGATCATTTCTCCATCGAGCAGAAATCGATGGTGGAACGTTTGATGCGAAACGACGCAATGAGTCGTGTATGTTTCGCTTACACGAAAAGATTTAGCCAAGTTGTCGCGCAATTGCCGGCTATCGATTCTCCATCCGCGATATTTGACATAATCGAAACGGGCGAACGTCGCATCGTTGGTTGCGAAGTATAATTATATTTCGATAACTTTTTCGGTGCCGAGTTGTCCAAGCCTCGAGACACATCGAGTTTTTCGATCAGTTCTCACGATTAGCGCGATCCAAAGTGCCATCGGTTCTGTTTACTCTAATTTTTGAGAACTTTTCCGGTGTCGAGTTGTTCAAGTCTCGAGACACATCGGATTTTCGACCAGTTCTCACGATTGGCACGGTCGAAAGTGGCCATCGTCCGGGGACGGTTCTGTTCACTCTCAAGCGTCCCTATTCAGGGCGACCAGGTCATACCATAAATCCTTCCAATCTTAAGTATCGTCTCGACATCGGTCGAGGATTTGTTTAGAATACGTTGACGCTACATGGATCCCACGATTAGCGTCGATTAATACGTATACATTCGTGAACGGAGATTTCAAGGAGCGTCTTGAGGGAGAGATTTCACCCCCATTTTTCCGGGGAGGGGGTACATGCATAAAAGAACAGGGTGCAGTCGACGCTGCACTCAATTTCAAAATGTTCGTTGACGTAACTACGAAGAAAGAGTTCGTGGTGGACGAGAAGATGCCGCTGTCCGAGGCGATGGAAAAATTGGTGAGTACAAAAGAAGTATTACATGTAATGTATTATATTATTTATTGTTATTAATACATATTTTTACAAATATTTTATTTTTCAACAGACATTTAACTCTCCAGAGGAGAGGGCGGCGTTTATACGCGGATGGCGGTACGCGATGCGGAGGTACCACATCGCCGTAGAGGAATGGAACGAGGAGTATGCCGCGGCGATTAAAACGCTGTTCGTTGATACTGTGAGTATAGTTAAAAATAATTTTATATATTCATTTATTAATTTAAAAATAATAATACTTAATAACATTTTTTTTGTTTGTTTACAGGCTCAACAATGAAGACAGTATTATATATAATATATAATTTATAGATTTTTAAATTTTGTATTCTTTTTAATAATAACTTATATTCATTATTTTACGCTTCAGTTTTTTCAAATTTCATTATCACGTTCGGGCGACGATTCTTTCGCGATTCCACAGATATCCACACCACGAGGGTTTGGCGGAATCGTATCCTGATCGACTCCGATCGGCACGTTGCCGCAGTCCAGCCCGCGGACGTATCCGCAGGATCTCGACCAGGAGCGATGTTCCTCCATGGGGTCATCATCATTTTCCCATCAGCACAGACGAACACGGCACTCGAAACATTCGACGCAGTCCTCGTCATCCAGATAGAAAAATCCTGCGGCGGCGAGTTTCTCCGGCTGAACGACGTGTGAGTAACGCCAATCGCGAAAACTCTCAAATCTGTCGCGTTCGAGACGGTAATCGGGTGGTGGTGGTGGTGTTGCGTGATCGGCTGTTGCGACGGTTCCCTCGGATTTCGCAAAACGTAAAAGGAGGTGTCGCGTTTATGATTTTGACGGGGAAAATTCAAAGACGTGTTTTTATAACTGGCCCATGTTTTTATAATCGTTAAGCCATGCTAGAAATGTTTGCACTTCGCGTAGACAACAATGATAGGGTTTCGTTTTAACGTTTCTCGTCGGCTTCCAACAATGAAGTCTACACGGTTCGGCAATTTCGTACACGGGATCTTGAACTAGCACGTCGTATTTCGGACAGTTGAAATCTTCCGAATTTATCGAGTTTATTCGCATTTTTCGAAGGATGTCTCTCTCGAAACATCCACCTTTGTAGGCTACGACGGGATTCGCGTAATTGCGCACAAAATTTTGTATAACTTCGAATACGTCGCGCTGTTGGTATTTTTCATAGCCGAAATCTTTAAATGGAATCCCGTGCACGAAATTGCTGACATACCAGGCAGACTTTTTGTCAGCGTCGGATAAACAACGAAAGTTTTTTCCCAAGCGAAATTCGGAGAGTTCGAACGAGCCGTCGCGACCGATTATGGCTAATTCTTTAAATATAAATTTTTTTTCCACAATGAATCCGTCCGCGTCAATGATGTGAGTAATTCGATCCATCTGAATAAATAAAGTTTTCACTGGATTTTTTGCATCGTTGTTCGGGAACCCGGGACGATTTGAGGTTGGGGAGTGGACTGTATGGATGGATGTATGTAGGATCGGGTATGAACACCGTAGGAAGTTCGGAAAGGGAAATCGTGTGGAAAGTGTGAGCGAGGTGAGATTGGAAAGAGAAGAATCAGAACGAAAGGAGTATTGAGCCGACAAATAACTATGTTTATTTTACACAATCGCGTAAACGATATAGGATGCACTTGAGACGTATATATACTGTCTACACTTGCGTACAAAGAAAATGGCGCGATTGCGTAACGTTTGACTCAGCTGAGCGTTCGAACGAATCTCACGGTTAGGTGCTGAGCGCGATTAGCGGCGGTTCTCGGTAATCACGTGATTACGTATCGCGAGCGCGTTACCGGGAATTGCCAAAAACGGCGGATTTATGGACGGACTCTCAGGAGCGTATATCCTGGGACCGTCATACGCTGGGGGGCCACCCAGGGCTGTATCGCTCGACCTCGACAGCTTTAACTAACTAACTATGGACGCCTAGTCCTAAACAATCGTTTTTTTAAATTTTTTATCATACTTACCGTTAAAGAATGCGTGACCGGTCGAACGATTAAGATTATACACGCGATATAACTTTAGGATAGCGACTGTGATTGTTAGCGTTTGCGACAATCAATTTATACTGTGTACCCCCTCCCTCATTCTATTGAGAGAGGGGATAATATTATTAATTTAATTGTGCGTGTGCATATATGTATGTAGAATTATTTCCAGAAGATATTTTAAAAAATAAAATTAATCTAGAATATCTCTTTTGTATTTTATTACAAATTCCTTTATAATTCGTATTAATATATTATTAGTTTAGTATGTATTTATGTACGTGTAAATTATTTTGAGGTGTTTTTTAAAAATAAAATTATTTCATAAATATTTTTCTCATATTTATTGCAAATTCCTTCCTTACAATTCCTTTCTTACAATTCCTACAGAATAAGAATGTAATTAAAGTAGAGAAATGATAAAGTATATATTTTTATCGGTATAAGCGGTTTAAGTAATTTTTCTAACAATATTCGTCAATGGACTGTACTCCACGATGCGGTCGTGTATCATCAAGCAGTAGGCTGTTGTCGATGGGGGGACGTCGGTTCGACATTCGAATTCGATTCGCACGTCGACCGTAGCATTTTTTAGCGCTTCATTTTGTCGAGAACAATCGAGAACGATGAACGGGCCGTATCGTAGGAAATCCATAACGTTGAGTAGCGCTTCACCGTTTCCATAGTACGATTCTTGGAATTTTGCATACATGTCGTAGAGCAACGCGTATTTACCTTTCTCGAAATCGATATTTAAATCATCGTACGGATAGGTTTCCGAGTTCAAGTAAAGCCGAATATTTGACAATGCGCAATGATCGAATCGCGTAGCCGTTTTCATTAAATTATTCTTTCGATTGGTTTGCAAAGCGAATATCACGTATCGCGGTTTTTCCATTTGCTGAGACGTTTTTATCGCCCATGTATGCTTCGTAGTCGTCTGTAGTAGAGGATATTTGTATAGATTCCACGATCGAAAACTCATGCCGATCGGTTTATCGCTGTCTAAAATATGTAACATGGACAGCTTGTGTATTTCGTCCAATGTAACGTGTGGTATTCGCCATTGAATTTTGTACAGATCCAGAATAGGTTTCGCGTTCTCGGAAGGACTGTACAACGCGTTCACGTCGGTACGCGAGCGAATCAAAATCAATTCGTGTCGAGCATTTATCACAACGCGTTTGTAGTCTTCGCAGAAGCCTAATAAAACGCTCATAGGCACGCAAAAATTGAAATGTATCGCAGCCGTGTTCGTTGCAGTCAGTCTCCGTCGATCATCGCTATACAGCCAGCCGGCGTTGGACAATGCATCGCTTCTCGTTCTGGACAGAATCACGTAATTCTTGAGAGCTGTCGTCGCACCGGGATTTCTGGACCGATCGATTTCCACTCCGTTCAATTCGTAGCGTATTTCCTCGAACATAAACGCAACGGCATTGTTCTCGAGAGTTGCCGTATCGATGCGTGATTCTCCTACTGCTCCAGCGGCTAATTGAAGTTGTCCCGGCAAACTAAGTGTTCCCTCAACGTATAGGAAGCTTTTGCACGGGAGCGTGTACAGGTCTTGTTGTTGAATGGGTATCCTTATCTCATCGCTGTTTTCGAACGTCGTGTTGGCATACGGATTGTACGTGTGCAGTTCAATCTTCGTTATGCGATTGTCGAAGATCGGCGCTTCGGAGATGTTCAAAATATCGTCGGACATGATTTTTCCTTTCACTTTTTAACAATAAATCCCAAAGATCGTAGATACTTGACGTTTTCAGCGGTTAATTTCTTACGAATCGATGACTTTACGTTTTTCTCAGCGGTTACTTTCGTGCGAATCAATGTGGTGCTGTTGCTGTTGTTGCTGTTGCTTTTGCTCCTGGTGTTGTTGTTGTTATTGTTCAACGTATAGAATGCCGTATTGTTATGAATTAGCATTGCTTCGACGCGCATGCAGTCGCACCGTGATTTCTTCACCTCGAAAATCGATCAAACGTCCGGATTGATCAACTATGCGGATCGTTAAATCGTCAATTACTCGTGTAACGATCGGAAGGTAAATGCCTTCCGCGGGCGTTTCCGACAATTTATACCCTGGTGGTACCTGAGGCGCGAATTCGTGTATCGTGTGAACGAGTTTACCGTTGTCGTACGATCCGGTGGTTACGTTGCATTCCACTCGTACGATATTCACGCTGATGATGTTCACAGGCGCGTTCGACGTATGCCACGCGTTCGGCGGTAAAACACTTTGGAAAGTGCTTGGACGACAGTACGCTGCTTCTTCCCGACAACGTGAACGTAAATGAATTTTTCGAATGCATCGTACAGAGAGAGAGAGAGAGAGAGAGAGAGAGAGAGAGAGAGAGAGAGAGAATTTATAACGTGGTTTCTCGGAGAAACTTCGCACACAATTGTCCACACACGCTTTCGTCGTAGTTTTGAAAACGTTCGTGGTTATACAAGATGGTCGCGTTCGCACCGAAATAGCGAATCAACTCGATCGGCGGTCGAAGATTTCCAAAACTATCAAAATATTTGATACGCGAGCCGTGTTTTATATAGGCGACCCAGTGCGTCCCCGGCCCACGACTATTATCTAGATTGACTATACCTCGCTCGTTTATCCTCGCGCGCGGCGGCAGATCGTCACGCATAAAAACTCCGCGAAAGTATGGTAATCCTTTACAGATACCGATCAATTCGACATCTGTCGTCGTGTCGTCTTTCTTCGTTGTTTTTTTTCTTCTCTCCCCCCTTCAAACCTTTCCCATGCTTATACGGTGCGAGACGTAACCCGCCACCCTCCATGACTTGATTGTGTCGCTCCCCTTCTTGTAATTGTTTCTTCGCAGTTTTTGCATCGTTTATAACTTTGACTACTCCCGCGGCACCACCGTCAATGCTCCTACGGCCGACAAAGGAGGCACCAACAACGGCAGAAAACCACCGCGTTTGGCGATCGGGTGAATTCGTTTTCCCGTTTTCTTTTTTCTCTTTTCACCTTTTTTCTTTATCAAACCCATGCCCAATTTCGTTTTAGCTTTCATGGCTGCCAACACTGCAGCCGCGGACACTTTCTCTCCCAACGCAGCGTCTCCGGACGTTAGTCGATGCAGCGCTCGATCCGCCAAAACGCGATCGGCCGCGTGACGAATTCCAAGATCCTTGCACCACGAATACGCTATATCGTGCTCGCGACAGGCTGCATCCAACGGATTGATTCCCCGATCCCCACGAGCTAATCGCTTGGACAGTTTCGTACCGAGGCCGCAGAATTGATAACCAGGTATATGCAATTCGAACGGTAACGCGTTTATAGCTCTGTTTAAAATCCCCTTACTCCTATGCGGACCGAGACGTCGTTGCGAACGATGATTCGCGCGCATAAGCTATTTTTTCCGCTTTCTCTCTCTCTTTTAAAGAAAACGTGGATCCTATTTTCTCTCTCGGAGGGGTGGAGGATGACTGATATCGACAGCGTTCGAGCTCTCGTATAAATACTGCCCACCCACCCTGTGCTCGTCGAATCAATCAGATCATGCGTTTCGTAAGACAATCTTTGGATATTCGCGTTCCAATGTGTCGTGCGTTCGACGACTGCGACGAGACGATGCGAAAACATGGATCACTGTTACCACGCACTGTACGATGCGTCTTAAGCGGCCCGTCAGGATGCGGTAAAACGAACGTTATGATTAGCCTGTTGGAAAGCGTGAACGGACTACGATTTGAAAACGTTTACGTGTACTCGAAATCGTTGAACTAGCCAAAATATCAATACTTGAACAAACTGTTCTCATCCGTGGGGGAGGATGTAGGCTACTTCGCGTTCGCGGACAACGCCGACGTAATATCTCCCGCAGATGCACGACCCGATTCGATATTCATCTTCGACGACGTGGCGTGCGACGAGCAGGATATCATGAGAGAGTATTTCGCGATGGGTAGACATTCGCACGTCGATTGCTTCTACCTGGGTCAGTCGTACGCGAGAATACCTAAACATTTAATTCGCGACAATGCCAATATGTTGATTCTGTTCAAACAGGATACCATGAACTTGCGTCACATTCATCAGCATCATGTAAATACCGATATGTCGTTCCAGACGTTTAGCGCGTTATGCGCGAATTGTTGGCGAAAGAAGTATGGATTTCTCGTAATCGCGAGAAGCTGCGAGCTTCGATCGCGAACGAAATAGCGAAGACCAGCGATACCATACGGAAAAAGTATTTGGCGTTGAAAGTTGGGAAAATGGCGACCGAGGAGAATTTGCAAGTGAATTTACGGCCGATCGTCGAACCGTTGAAACAGATAGTTCAAAATACGGCTACTGTTGACCCGAACGACGACGCGGAATCAAGGAAACGCCACCGTCGTCTCCCACACCGCAAAGAAAAAGAAGATACCCAGATATTGGAGGAACACCACCATCCTCTACGAAGAAACGGATGGTTGAGATCGAGCCTGCGACGGCGACGACGGTACCGCAACAGGATATCTTCGAGTCATCGAGCCCGGCATCTTTGGAAATTTCGATGCGTGATATTTTTGAAAATCATGAAACTCATCGAGAGGAAAATCAACATCTATCCGAGAATTTACGACCGTTGGTGCGCGAGTATTTAAAAAATTTTTTCATCGGACCATCGATAAAATTTGTCAACGTTGTCACGTCGTCTATTTTTCGTGGCCGAAAAACAGAGCGACTACGGGTCTTTGATAGGCTTTACAGCCGGGCCACGCGCGGCCGCGCGACACGTGGTCCGCCCGCGACAAATAGTCCGTCGTCGCTTCGGAGTTCGCTCGCTTCTTTACACGATTTTACGATAAAGTTCGGGCGCCAGGCACGTGAACGTGCCACGCGAACAACGCGAACACTCTATGAATCGCGGAGGCGGTTTCCGAAGCGACGGAGACTACACAAACACCTGAAATAGCTCGCGAACAGGCCGAGGGTTCTACGAAAGGAAAGGACGGGGCATCCCCCGCGGCAGGGACGTTTCTCACGGAAAAATTACTACAACGTTTTCGGCAATAAGGTCTTTATTGGACCGGTCTTGTACCGTCGGCCGGAGCCGGCAGCGGTCAGAATTTGCCACGCGCGGCTTACAAAATTCGCGGCAGGTGGTCGGTCGCGCGCGCGTTGTCCTCGCGTGGGATTTTCTCGTTCGCGCGTCGAGCTCGGTAGTCACAAGATTCCGCGAGGATATTACAAGCCTTAACGGCACGAATCTACCGAGCCCCGATGTTATACGCGGCAATAATCGGCGACTGGCCAAAGGACGCGGCAAAGTACGAGAAGGAAGAAAAACGATCGGGCACGTCGCGTCGTCCCACCGTGGACGGCACCGAGGGTGAACGATATTTTTCCGAATTCGACACGTTCCGCCTTCCTCCGGATGGAAGGTTCTCGGCAACGTGGCTTTTCACGGCCGTCTCGACGCGCCGCGTGCACTTTTCCACGTTTCCCGGCTACGCAGACGGACGCGTGACTACGACGCGAAAGTATGATCCGCGAACACGCCCCGAGCCAACACGAACCGTTCACAAAATATTACACAGGACCTGACCGGCACTTACCAAATCGGCAGTCGTTCGATCCTCTGAACACGGCAGTGCAAAGTACTTTTCGTTACGCAATCGTTTACACGGCGACAATTTTCGGCAACGTCCTGCGGCACAGTGACCTACTTCGCGTCGGCTCGGGAACGCGGAAGTGGGGTGTCCCCCTACTCCCTCATCTAATTCCGACGGTGCGACGCTCGGGCCTATCGCAGGGGTTCTCGCGGCAGGGGCGCTTCGTAATTGGGGAGCCCCCTTGTCTTCGGCAATTTGTCGACCTCCGAAGAGGGTGTTCCCTGATTTTCCGCCGCGCGCCTCGAGATTGGTACGAGCCGGTCCGGCAGTCTGCTCGTGATCTACTCCGGGTGAGGGGCCGACGGGACGGAGGGGGTCTTCGTCTCTGATTCACGAGGTCCTCGTCCGCTCCTCCAGGCTTGCTGGCCTGGGCTCGCTCCAATCGCGACATGTTCGGTACGGCATCGGTGCTGCGATAGGTCCTTTGAGTGCCTCGTCGCGAGGTATTTTCGCCAATTAGCTGTCGGAATTAGGTACCGGGTTCCTTCGTGGAGTCCGGCTACGATCCTGTAACTTTGCGTCGCGCTCAGTGGCGCGACGTTTAAAACGCGTTAATACTCTACCACTGGTACTCGGATTTTCCCAGGGAGAGCGATCGCAACGGCCCTTTCGTTTCGGCACTGCTCGAGGTGACCCGGTCCTTCGTTAAGGGTTCGGAAAGACGTCGGCAAAACCTGCCACGTCACAACGTGTACGGAGTATATCCCCAAGACGATAAGCTGATGCTGGGAAATTCCACGTTCGACGTGGGCAGCAACGATGACGTCATCGTTGACAGGGTACGGTACGCGGGGACTCGCGGTCTTTACGAATTGATATTCAATAAACTGCCTGATGAGCGGCTGTACACCGAGGACGATAAGAACGCGTACAAAAAAATTCTCACTCTTACGAATGCGCATCGACGCGGGAATCAGCTAAAGGGAAACAGAGGTTACAAGTATAAGAAAATTATAGGGCCGTTGTTTTCGTCGCGAGGTGGACGAGGGATTAATCTTCCAACTTTTATGCGCGTGACCGACCATCCGATCGATTACGTGCATTGGTACGATCCGAACGAACTCGTCGATCGTCTGAAATTGTTAACCGCTTCGAAGTACGCCGGTCATTCCAACCATGACAATGAAATAATGTCGATAATCGAGGAACTTCGCGAAGCCGGTATAATTATAAATTAAAGCGCGCGCGCGTTCGTCGAGTCAGTGACGAATGAAATGTCGATCGATGAAATTGTTACGGTTCGTAAAAATGCGTATTCGTCTTAATTGTTGCGAAACGAATCAAACGATATCCTCGGGAGGAGACGACGACGACGACAACGGCGAAAGCTGGAACTTGAAATTTCAAAGTCTAAGGATAAAACTGGATGAGATATTTCAACGAATACTGTGCATCGAAGAGCAGGTAAAACGGTTGTGCAAACGATACGAGTTGTTGATAACTGAAGAAGAAGAAGAAGAAGAAGAAGATTAACTGGAGCGAAAAAAAGTGTCTATCAAAAAATTTGGTATGGTGCTCCGAGAAGCGAACAAACACGAGTCGAATGTTTCTCCGATTTTCTATCCTGGCGTTTTTAAAAGTTATGTGTGCGATAGATAACGCTATATGTTTGAACGACGATGCCACATTGTACGATGCGAAAAGTATGAGGATCGTACGCGTGGCGAATCCCGAGGCAAACGATCACGCTGCAACCAAACTATACGTGGACACGCTTAACGCGAAGTTCGAATCCGAGATCGTGAAAAAACTGATCAAAGAACTGGAAATCGCTAAAGAAACGATAAAGTCCGAAATACTGGCTACGATACAAGATGCAAACGAAAATATGAAATCAACCGATTCACGCATCGACGAGGCCTTGAAGGAGAAGGTATATGAAGTAATAAGAAATTAATCGTATAAAAGAAGCGCGCGGACCGATATTGAGAGATCCATGGATAGATGTACAACAGCCATACTGCGTACCGTACAACAGCCGTACCTGTGGCTGTACCTGTACCTGTACCTGTACGTGTACCTGTACCTGTACTGTGTGTCGCCACGAAAAGTATATATGGAAAACTCGAGAAAGTATACGCGCAGATACGTCGCGTCGAGTAGAGACAGCAAGAGACGTCGCTTTCAACGGCCGAATCAGTCGTCGTTTCAATTATTGGAGACGCGATTAAAAAGTGAATAATCAGATAAGATTACGACAAGAACGTGGATGAGTAAAGAAAACGTTGTGGACGAGCTGCACGCTCAGGCGAGACGTTTTTACCCGCGTAGACGCGTGGTCGTGCGAGGTTCCGACGATCTTTGGCAAGCCGATATAGTCGACGTTCAAAAATACGCGCGAAACAATCGTGGACATCGATATATTCTCACGATAATCGATGTATTTAGCAAATACGCATGGGCGGTTCCTTTGAAGAGTAAAAATGCGCGCGACGTGTGCAATGCTTTCGCGTCGGCGTTGCAGAAGGATGGTAGAGCCCCGAACAACTTGCAGACCGACATGGGAAAAGAATTCTACAATGAAACGTTTCAAGACTATCTGAAGAGTCGCAACATCAACCTCTATTCCACGTTTAGCCCTATGAAAGCGTCCGTAGTGGAACGTTTCAATCGCACGCTGAAGAACAGCATGTGGAAATTTTTCTCGTTGAGCGGAAAATATCATTGGATCGATGAGCTCCCCACGTTGACCGAGAACTACAATAATCGAAAACATCGTACCATTCGTATGCGACCCGTTGACGTGAACCGTAAAAATGCCGCCACCTTCTGTCCACCGTGTACCGCAAAGTGAAGATCGCTGGCCGCGCCAAATTTAAGCTCAATGATCGCGTGCGCGTTAGCAAGTTCAAAACCCTATTTGACAAAGGATACACGCCGAACTGGTCAACCGAAATATTCAAGATTATCGCGGTGAAACGAACGAATCCTGTCACATACCTCTTGGCCGACGCGAAGGACAAACCCATCGCCGGAGGATTTTACGAACACGAGATACGCGCGACAAAATATCCTGACATCTACTTAGTTGAAAAAATATTACGCAGGAAAGGAAATAACGTGTACGTAAAATGGTTGGGGATGGACGCGTCGCATAATTCATGGATACCTGAAACGAATATACTTTAATCGTATTTTTCTACTATCGACTATACTTTATATGTAAGAGTTATGTTAATTAATTTTTTCTCTACTTTTAATTGTATTCTTTTATTCTATAGGAATTGTGAAAAATGTAATTTGCAATAAAATTTAAATAAACTTCTTACAGTCTAGTAATGTGTGTCGGCTAACTTTCCACCCTCGCCACAAGATGGGCTGATAGCGACGTTATCCCTATCCTTTCTCGCTAGTGCATGATCCGTCAACGATTTGTATATATACAGCCTCAACCACCTACTTCATCAGAACTAAACTCCCCACCATGACTCAGGAACGTGTGGATACTTAGATCCCGTTTGAATAATCAATCCGGGTTTGAAGAATCTCGTCTCATTGAAGAACAATATCACACTGATCTTCTCGTCCAAGTACATCCTGCTGTGCAGCTTGATGGATCATGTGGTGACGGTTTAAGAATTACACAAAGAAAGACCAGGCACCGTTCGTAATCTATGCCGGCCCTCAGATAACGAACGGTTCCTGGGTGTGATGTTGATACTGTACGCGTGCCGCACGGCCTTGTCCTTCCCGTCCCTCAGGCAGCAGCAGACACTCCAAGTCGGCAAGTGTGGACAATTGTGTGTGAAGTTTCTCCGAGAAACCACGTTATAAATTCTCTCTCTCTCTCTCTCTCTCTCTCTCTCTCTCTCTCTCTCTCTCTCTCTCTCTCTCTCTCTCTCTCTCTCTCTGTGTGTGTGTGTGTGTGTGTGTGTGTGTGTGTGTGTGTGTGTGTACGATGCATTCGAAAAATTCATTTACGTTCACGTTGTCGAGAAGAAGCAGCGTACTGTCGTCCAAGCACTTTCCACCCATAGATCTGAGAAATGGCGAATACGAGCTGGGGTTGCTCGATTTGCAAACTTCTTACACGATACCGAACATCAGCGCCAACATCGGAAACAATCGATTCTATTTCGGCGAAAAAGACGAGGAGATCGTCATACCCGACGACGGTTCGTACGAATTGGAGGCGATAAACACGTACCTGAGACGTGAAATATGCGCGCGATATCCTCCAAAAAATGTTGACGAGTCGTCCATCACCTCCGATATCGAATATCCTCTGATCTTACGAGCGAACACCAACACCATGAAAAGTGAAATTATAGGCAAGTATCGAATAAACTTTGCAAAGCCTTGCAACGTGGGATCGATCCTCGGATTTTCCATGAATCGTGTTTTACCGCCGAACGCGTGGCATACGTCGAACGCACCTGTGAACATCATCAGCGTGAATATCGTACGAGTGGAATGCAACGTAACCACCGGATCGTACGACAACGGTAAACTCGTTCACACGATACACGAATTCGCGCGCCTCAGGTACCACCAGGGTATAAATTGTCGGAAACGCCCGCGCAAGTCATTTACCTTCCGATCGTTGCACGAGTAATTGACGATTTAATGATACGCATAGTTGATCAATCGGGACGTTTGATTGATTTTCGAGGTGAAGAAATCACGGTGCGACTGCATGCGCGACGAAGCAATGCTAATTCATAACAATACGGCATTCTATACGTTGAACAACAACAACAACAACACCAGCAGCAAAAGCAACAGCAACACCAACAGCAACAGCAACACATTGATTCGCAAGAAAGTAACCGCTGAGAAAAACGTAAAGTCATCGATTCGTAAGAAATTAACCGCTGAAAACGTCAAGTATCTACGATCTTTGGGATTTATTGTTAAAAAGTGAAAGGAAAAATCATGTCCGACGATATTTTGAACATCTCCGAAGCGCCGATCTTCGACAATCGCATAACGAACGCCAACACGACGTTCGAAAACAGCGATGAGATAAGGATACCCATTAAACAACAAGACCTGTACACGCTCCCGTGTAAAAGCTTCCTATACGTTGAGGGAAAACTTAGTTTGCCGGGACAACTTCAATTAGCCGCTGGAACAGGAGGAGAGTCACGCATCGATACGGCAACTCTCGAGAACAATGCCGTTGCGTTTATGTTCGAGGAAATATGCTACGAATTGAACGGAGTGGAAATCGATCGGTCCAGAAATCCCGGTGCGACGACAGCTCTCAAGAATTACGTGATTCTGTCCAGAACGAGAAGCGATGCATTGTCCAACGCCGGCTGGCTGTATAGCGATGATCGACGGAGACTGACTGCAACGAACACGGCTGCGATACATTTCAATTTTTGCGTGCCTATGAGCGTTTTATTAGGCTTCTGCGAAGACTACAAACGCGTTGTGATAAATGCTCGACACGAATTGATTTTGATTCGCTCGCGTACCGACGTGAACGCGTTGTACAGTCCTTCCGAGAACGCGAAACCTATTCTGGATCTGTACAAAATTCAATGGCGAATACCACACGTTACATTGGACGAAATACACAAGCTGTCCATGTTACATATTTTAGACAGCGATAAACCGATCGGCATGAGTTTTCGATCGTGGAATCTATACAAATATCCTCTACTACAGACGACTACGAAGCATACATGGGCGATGAAAACGTCTCAGCAAATGGAAAAACCGCGATACGTGATATTCGCTTTGCAAACCAATCGAAAGAATAATTTAACGAAAACGGCTACGCGATTCGATCATTGCGCATTGTCAAATATTCGGCTTTACTTGAACTCGGAAACCTATCCGTACGATGATTTAAATATCGATTTCGAGAAAGGTAAATACGCGTTGCTCTACGACATGTATGCAAAATTCCAAGAATCGTACTATGGAAACGGTGAAGCGCTACTCAACGTTATGGATTTCCTACAATACGGTCCGCTCATCGTTCTCGATTGTTCTCGACAAAACGAAGCGTTAAAAAATGCTACGGTCGACGTGCGAATCGAATTCGAATGTCGAAGCGACGTCCCGCCATCGAGAACAGCCTACTGCGTAATGGTACACGACCGCATCGTGGAGTACAGTCCATTGACGAATATTGTTAGAAAAATTACTTAAACCGCTTATACCGATAAAAAAGATATATACTTTTCTCTACTGTAATTGTATTTTTATACTATAGGAATTGTAAGAAAGGAATTGTAAGACAGGAATTTGCAATAAAATACAAAAGAGATATTTTCGAATTATGTTTATTTTTAAAATACCTTCTGAAAATTAGGAAATTATATGAATTTACAATAAAAATACAAATAAATATTTTCAAATAATTTTTATTTTTTAAAGTACCTGCTGGAAATAATTTTACATACATATATACACACGCACAATTAAATTAATAATATTATCCCCTCTCGCAATAGAATGAGGGTGGGGGTACACAGTATAAATTGATTGTCACAAACGCTAACAATCACAGTCGCTATCCTAAAGTTATATCGCGTGTATAATCTTAATCGTTCGACCGGTCACGCATTCTTTAACGGTAAGTAGGATAAAAAATTTTAAAAACGATGTACAAATCCAGTGAAAACTTTATTTATTTAGATGGATCGAATCACTCACATCATTGACGCAGATGGATTCATTGTTGAAAAAAATTTATATTTAAAGAATTAGCTATGATCGGTCGCGACGGCTCATTCGAACTCTTCGAATTTCGCTTGGGAAAAAACTTTCGTTGTTTATCCGACGCTGACAAAAAGTCTGCCTGGTATGTCAGCAATTTCGTGCACGGGATTCCATTTAAAGATTTCGGCTATGAAAAATACCAACAGCGCGACGTATTCGAAGTTATACGAAATTTTGTGCGCAATTACGCGAATCCCGTCGTAGCCTACAAAGGTGGATGTTTCGAGAGAGACATCCTTTGAAAAATGCGAATAAACTCGATAAATTTGGAAGATTTCAACTGTCCGAAATACGACGTGCTAGTTCAAGATCGCGTGTACGAAATTGCCGAACCGTGTAGACTTCATTGTTGGAAGCCGACGAGAAACATTAAAACGAAACCCTATCATTGTTGTCTACGCGAAGTGCAAACATTTCTAGCATGGCTTAACGATTATAAAAACACGGGCCAGTTATAAAAACGCGTCTTTGAATTTTCCTCGTCAAAATCATAAACGCGACACCTCCTTTTACTTTTTGATTTTTTACACACACAGAATATTAAAATGATCGCGAAATCCGAGGGAACCGTCGCAACAGCCGATCACGCAACACCACCACCACCACCCGATTACCGTCTCGAACGCGACAGATTTGAGAGTTTTCGCGATTGGCGTTACTCACACGTCGTTCAGCCGGAGAAACTCGCCGCCGCAGGATTTTTCTATCTGGATGACGAGGACTGCGTCGAATGTTTCGAGTGCCGTGTTCGTCTGTGCCGATGGGAAAATGATGATGACCCCATGGAGGAACATCGCTCCTGGTCGAGATCCTGCGGATACGTCCGCGGGCTGGACTGCGGCAACGTCTCGATTGGAGTTGATCCGGATACGATTCCGCCAAATCCTCGTGGTATGGATACCTGTGGAATTGCGAAAAAGTTTTCGCCCGAACGTGATATTGAAATTATTAGTGCATGCAATAATCGCGCGCAAAGGGACGGTTAATAATTGATATCAATTGAATTCTTTGAACGCTTGATTTTATTTTAAAAAATGAATAGAAAACTATTTTTTATACTAATAATATTATTAAAAAAAAATCTTCAATGTTGAGCCTGCAATCAAACAAAAAAAAATGTTATGTATTATTATTATTATTTTTTAAATTAATAAATATATAAAATTATTTTTAACTATACTCACCGCATTTTCAAACATTAACTGCACCGCAGTTATATACTCCTCGTCCCATTCTTGGACCTCCACCTGATTGCGGTACGCCATCCGCCGATAAAAGCCGCCCTTTCTTCATCAGAGTTGAAAATCTGTTAATAACATAAAAAAAATTATAATATGAAACATCAATCAATAATATGATAAATAATATAGCTTATAATATTTCACTGTACTTACCAACAAATCCATCGTGTCGCCGAGCGACATAGTCTCGTCCACCATGACGTGTTGTACGTGTTCCGTAGTTACGAACATTTTTCAGATTGACCAGAGCGTCGGCAGCACCCATTCTTTTATGCATGTATCCCCTCCGAAAAAAAATGTTCCCGAAATCTCTTCTCACGAAATTAGAGAAGATGTTCGCCGAACTCACGAAATTAGAGAAGCCGTTCGATGAAATCTCCGCTCACAAATGTATACGTTTCAATCGTGCGAACTGATAAAACGAATGCACCCAAATGTCTCGAGACGTGGAATAGTCGACACCGGCATTTGAAAAAGACTATGCGGAACAGCGTGTCCAGATATCTCGCGGTTTTGACAACTCCATACCGGCTGTGAAAAGGATGTTGCTACTACGGATATACAACTCGAGAGATTATTGCTCCGTCAAACGATACCTTAATTATTGCCTCCTTCAAACGATACCTTAATTATTGCCTCCGTCAAACGATACCTTATAGAAGCCTGATAGGGAAAAGAATAAGCAAAACAGCGCGTCTAGATATCTCGGTTTTGACAACTCGATACCAGCCGTGATCGTACTCCTCCCCACGGAGACTTATACCAGGAAACTGTACTTGATAAGAGAGTTCACTGAGCTTAGCATCTTTAAAGTCTATATTCGTTATTTAAACTATTATTTCAACGGTAAAATTGTTATTAACAGTGTTCCCCAGGAAGTATCATATTACATACCGCGAAAACCCCCCTCCCTCACCAAAGGACGGGGCTTGCGCAATACCAGGAAACTGGCCTTGAACGCAGTACCAGGAAACTGTCCTTTATTTAAATTATTACTTCAACAATAAATTATCCCCCCTCCCTCTCCCCATACCCACCCATGAGAAACCCCCCTCCCCTCACCCCGCAAAAATATGCTCGCGCTCTAAGGTAATCCCCCCTCACCCTGCCCCGCAAAATATGGTTGTGTTCTAAGCTAATCCCCCTCACCCCGCAAAATATGTTCGCGCTACAAGGTAAAAGGCCGGTAAGGCAGGAATCTGCCCACAATGATAAGTGGTGTGCTAGAACCCGCCTATATGTCCTACTTATATATATATATTGTTACGGATTAGGAGGTGTTAAAACTAGCCACTTCACTTAAACGTAACTTTATTTTCCCAAAGTTGGGTTCGTTCAATGTATGACGGAAACTATGTACAATAGATGTTTTATCTGGCCAAAACACAAGCTCGTTTGGGCCAGATTGTGGTGAATAAAGAATGTATATTTGAACTAGATGAGTTTTCCCTTGCTTAGATACAATCACGGGTAGTGCCCGTGATCCCAGATGGCGAATCGACTAACTCGCGAAAAACCGGTCACCGAGACGCACGACGTTTTCTGTAGCGACGAGATAGCACGATTAACGTACGTTGCGATCGGAGTCGAGCAGCTGGCAGTTTACCGTCACCGTCGAACTATTGATTGGCGGATCGATAGAGCGATCCGCCAATAGTAATCCCAATTTTGGGTCGATAATCGATTGTAATCGATGTCCGACGGTGCTGGCATAAGCTACTGCGAGCTGCTTATCGACTCTCGATCTCGCTGTTACTCGTGAATCCGCCAATAGCGCGGCGGCGCAGTAAGTCGGCGCGTTCACGCTGCCGAAACACTCAGCCAATCCCAAACATTCCGCCCGCCTCGTCAGTGATTGACGAAATTGTACGAAATAATTAACCAATCAGGTGGGCGATAACGTACGTGATGCGAGGAATTGCTGAATGAGTCGACAACGTGCTGCGTAGTACCTGAAAGACAACTGTATGTGATAGTGGTAGAGTGAACGCAGTGATGGTGAAATGAAGAGATGATCAGCGATTACAGTTTTGATGTACGACGTGATACCGAGGTGGGTGCGTGATAACATTGTTAGCTGGATTAGAAGAAAGTCAACTGTGTAGGTGATTCACCAAAACAATAGCTTAACCTAAATTACGATTTTAGGTATGAATCTGGAGACCCGCGTGTGAATCCAGCCTCAGGAGTTCCACCAGTATCCTCCTCCTCGTCTTCAGGCGACGACCGAGCAATAGATTTGACCACTGATCGAAGAAATGGCAACGACAAGATGCGCAAAGTTGCGACGAGAACCCGATGCCATTGAGAAACCCTGGATACTGGTGGCTCCTCGAGGTTGGGTTCTGAAACAGTGCAGTGAGATTCTCTGATTGAGATGTGCCTCTGCGTCAGGGCTGCAGGATCCTCAGGGTCGTCTGTCAGAGTATGTATAATTTTAGAGAGAGGGCAAGCTTCGATACCAGTCAGGAGCGTGGTCAGCTCCTCGAAGGACCGTAGCTGCTCTCCGAAGATCCTGCGTAGATGCTGTTTAGAAGAGTCCAAAGCAGCTTCCCAGATTTCCTTCAGGTGACGAGAGGAAGGTAGTTTAAATTTCCAAGAGTTGCCTCCCTTGGAGTTCCGCTGACCACGATCCTGCCTGGATCGAAGGTGCGTAGGTGCGTGATAATAGTCTCCAGATCTGGAATATGAGACATTATGAGAGCTAATCGGATAATTTTCAGTTTTAGGTTGAGCAGTTTGCCCTTTCCCGATTAAACAGACGGTGCTACCATCAGTACAAGATTTTACCGACAGAAGATCGCGGAGGATCCAGCGCTCATGGCGCAGCGCTGCCAAGAGAAGTTGTGTCCCCCCGTGCAGGCATCGGTTGTGGGCAGCTTCGACCCACAACTTAGCCCGAGGGTATACAAACAGTAGATATGTTCCACCGAGCACAATGAGCTCGGGGAACCCAGTGTTCCAGCGATTGGTTGAAGCGATGCTCTGACAGCTGTCAGATGAAGAGAGCCCGTGGTTGTCGACGACGCAGCAAAGCATGGGCAGGTCCCATTCGTCGACTCTTTTCTGCTCCGAGGTGGATTGAAAATCCAGTTGATCCCTGAATTCGGCTGTCCACGTGCCACGTGGGAAGCCGCCCGCCATGAGGATCCAGCACCCCCATGGAAGTCCGAGTAGATCTGTTCCGCCGAGCATAGAGAGCTCGGGGAACCCGAAGTTCCAATCAAGTGGATTGGAGTTGGATTTCCACGTGCAACGTGGAAAGCCGCCCGTCTTGAAGATCCTGCACTCCGATGGTAGCCAGAGTAGATATGTTCCGCAGAGCACTGAGAGCTCGGGGAACCCAGAGTTCCAATCAAGTAGATTGGATTCGGCTGTCCACGTGCCACGTGGGAAGCCGCCCGCCATGAAGATCCAGCATCCCCATGGTTGTCCGAGTAGATACGTTCCGCCGAGCACGGAGAGCTCGGGGAACCCGAAGTTCCAATCAAGTGGATTGGAGATGGATGTCCACGTGCAACGTGGAAAGCCGCTCGCCATGAAGATCCAGTACCCCCATGGACGACTGAGTAGAGATGTTCCACCGAGCACCGAGAGCTCGGGGAACCCAAAGATCTGGAGAGAGAGAGAAGCGTCGACCTGACAGCAGTCCGAGAGAGAGACCCCGTTGGTGCCGAAGAAACCTTGAAGTAGGGGAGTGTCCCCTCCTCTAACTCCTTTCAGCTCGGAAGTGTAGAGGTCGTCCAGCAAATTCCTGAAGTTGGATTTCCACGTGCGACGTTGAAAGCCGCCCGCCTTGAGGAGCTCTCGAAGTTCCTGCGACCTAGGTCCCGCCTCAGGAGGTGTGTCCACTCCGGGATGATGGTCAGCCAAGTAGCTGACTCTCCTGATGTGCAAGTCCACTGGGTGGAGGTGCTCCTCCACCTTGGCGAGGTGACATCTGGGTACGAGGTAAGGTGCACCAGATACGCCGCGAGCGACGGAGCTCAGCTCGTAATCCACTAACCTTTCTTCCTGTTCAGGTCTCCATCTGATTTGCTGCCCGTTTTGACCATCAGGATGGCCGAGTATCGGCTGAAGCATCCTGTCGGTCAGTGTTTCGGTTTCGGCTTGCTCCGAAGAAAGCCGAAGGTTGGCGTAGATGTCGCCCAGTTTCTCCCAAGCACCTTGGAAGTCGATTGCATTTGTCTCCACGTGTTTGAAGAGGTTGACGGCCTCGCCTTTCAAACAATCCTTCAAGTAACGAAGGCGTTCCGAAGGTGACAAAGATGGGTCGTTGACGACTAGATCCGTAAACAAGTCCCGAAAGGACGGCCAGTCTTTGTCATTGCCCTCGAACGTGGGCAGAGACAATGTTGGCAACAAAGCGCGTGACCTCTGAGAGTGATTCTCGACGGCCGTTGCATTTGAAGTCGACGGTTCTGTAACGGTCGCGTCGGCTTCGTGTTCGGCGATCATGTCGCGTAATGAACCGGCCTGCTCACAGTAGCTCATCTGCGTCTCTTCAAATTCTTCGTCATCGACGTTGTAACTCTCCTTCAACTTTGCGTCCTTTCTAGCGGCGGCTCTAATGGCCGAATCGCCCTTGTAGTAGGCATCCCAGAGTTGGTTGATGAAAGCGTGAGAGCTACGAAGAATTTCGAGAGAGATGTTGCCCTTGAATCGAGTCTTCAGAATGTCCGCGACCCGAGAGATGCGTTGCGCGAGAAGCCGTTGTTTAACGATGAGGTCAGCCATTGTTGCCTTCACGATTTCAAAAGCGAGACGATTAAGATGCACTCACTTTATTTTAACTTTCCAGTGAACTGCAGCACTGAATCCGGCTCGAAGGACCAAATGTTACGGATTAGGAGGTGTTAAAACTAGCCACTTCACTTAAACGTAACTTTATTTTCCCAAAGTTGGGTTCGTTCAATGTATGACGGAAACTATGTACAATAGATGTTTTATCTGGCCAAAACACAAGCTCGTTTGGGCCAGATTGTGGTGAATAAAGAATGTATATTTGAACTAGATGAGTTTTCCCTTGCTTAGATACAATCACGGGTAGTGCCCGTGATCCCAGATGGCGAATCGACTAACTCGCGAAAAACCGGTCACCGAGACGCACGACGTTTTCTGTAGCGACGAGATAGCACGATTAACGTACGTTGCGATCGGAGTCGAGCAGCTGGCAGTTTACCGTCACCGTCGAACTATTGATTGGCGGATCGATAGAGCGATCCGCCAATAGTAATCCCAATTTTGGGTCGATAATCGATTGTAATCGATGTCCGACGGTGCTGGCATAAGCTACTGCGAGCTGCTTATCGACTCTCGATCTCGCTGTTACTCGTGAATCCGCCAATAGCGCGGCGGCGCAGTAAGTCGGCGCGTTCACGCTGCCGAAACACTCAGCCAATCCCAAACATATATATATATATATATATATATATATATATATATATATATATATATATATATATATATATATATGTGTGTGTGTGTGTGTGTGTGTGTGTGTGTGTTTTTATGTTATTAACACACACACGAGTTGACACAGTCGGCCCGACGCGCCAACTGTCAATTGGCCGAACGTGTCATTGCATGTCTAGATCGCGCTCTGATTGGTCCGTGTTTTTCGTTAATAACTCCTAAACAAAGCCGCGGACGCCATTTTTGTAAAGGAAAATGTCGCTTCAATTGACCCAAGGAACCTCCCAGTTTCGGGTGTCGGAGGAATTTTGGGACACCCTGTATGTATATGTATATGTAAATACGTGTATAAAATTTATGGTTTAAATATGATTAGTAACAATGATATATATTATATAATTTAATAGAATTGTTATGTATGTATTTCACCAGCGTCGAATTACGTCTTGGCATACCCCTCGGTATACCCACGACCAATCATTGCTGGACATTTCAAAATGCTCTTCAATGCACTCTGGGCATTTCCAAGCAGGTTTAACATTGACTATATTAATTTCACAAATAGAGCATTTTCTTGCCGTTGTAGCGTCTCCGTGAACTCGGGTTTAATAATAATAACGCTTAAATCTTCGACACTTTAATACTTTATTTTTTTGTTCTTCTTCTGCTATATATTGCGCGTGGTCGAAAACTCTGTCTCAATCGTTACACGATCTCTGCCGCTCGCTTTACACACCGCACGCATACCAACCCTCGCTCATCGTCATTCATACCACACGCTCTTTGTCAGTCGTGCCACGGAATGTCCTAAATCCTCCTTTACAGCTGCTCGCAATCCTAAAAGGACTGTTGGTATGGAGTCCGTCCATTTATTCGTATTATGTGCTCGGATGGCTGCCTTCAAGGTCCGGTGCAATCTCTCGATTTTTCCATTACACTGCGGGTGGTACGCTGTTGTGTGTTGGATCTTCACTTCGCAGATACTCGCTAGTATTCGGAATAACTCTGAAGTGAATTGCACTCCTCTATCCGTAATCACCCGGTATGGTGCACCGAATCGTGTAATCCAACACTCGTAGAATGCCCTTGCCGCGGTTTCTGCCGTTATATCCCGCAAGGGCACCACCTCCATCCAACTGGTGTAACGGTCTATGCAAGTTAGACAATAGGCACAACCATTTGATGGTGGGTACGGCCCTATTAAATCGATATGCACCACGCTGAAACGCTCGTCCGGTTCTTTGTAAGTTCCTAATTCTGTTTTCGTATGTCTATTTATTTTATTCTTCTGACAATTTATACAGGCGCGCGTCCACTTCTGGACGACCTTTTCGATATCTGTCCATATAAATCGAGATGTCATTTCTTTTACTGTTGATTTGATTCCGGGATGAGCGAGTCCGTGTATTTGCTGTAAAAGTTCTCTTCTGCACTGTTTAGGTATAAATGGTCTGATCTTTGTGGTCGACGTGTCACACCATAGTTCTTTCCCTGACGGTGTGACGTGGCAGATTTTGCCAGCGTCACTCCGAACCCTAAACGAAGGACCGGGTCAACCTCGGCCGATACTTTAACGAGAACGGCCGTCACGATCGCTCTCCCTGGACGTCCGAGGTCCAGCAGAACAAATTTATCGCGTTTAAATGTCGCGCCGCTGGGCGCGACACGAGGTTTCAGGAATAGCCGGAGTCTAGAAGGAACCCGGTACCTATCTCCTGCCGCTGATTGGCGCCAAGTCTTAAGGAAAGATGCTCGGAATATCTATCGCAACACGTCATTGGCTAACTAGACGGTTGGACCAGGATCGAGCCCGGATTCAGCAACCGGAGGGGCCGACGAGGATACCGAAAATACGGGACGTCCAACCGCCCAGCCTCGTCGACTCTCGTCCAGGAATTGCACGGAGAACAATCCTGGAACGGCTCGGATCCATGCCGACAGGCTCCGCGGCTCTCCCGATGGCCCCGTCGAACTTGTGATTTCCATGAGAAATCGCCAAATTCCCGGGGGCCCGGGATCATAGACGCTCATTCCGTCCGTGCCGCAAGGAACCACGCGATAGGTCCGAGCGTCGCCTAGGGGGAGATAGATGAGGAAGTAGAGGGACGCCTCGCTTCCGCGTTCCCGAGCCACGCCGAATTAGGTTACTGGGTCGTATGACTGCGAATCGAGAAGTTGTTACCGTTGCTCTATCCGCGAAGTTCCAAAGTGTTGGCCGAGTGCCGTGTCCCGACGATCGGCGGTCATTTGGTAAGCGCCGATCAGGCTTTATGTAGCGATTTCCCCATGTAAATTCATTCGTGTTGGCTCGGGGCGTATTTGCGGATTCCGACCTCGTGACGTGTGCCACGAGTCCTCGCGTATCTACGTACCTGGAGTAGCTCTCCCGAGAGGAACGCGAGGCCGTGGAGTCGTAGCGTCCGCGATTGTCCGCGCGCGGAATATTCGGGGCGCGCGACCTTTGCGATTGTTAAAGAGCTCTTCTCGGGACGTTCCACGGAGGGACGACGCGACGTGCCGATTTCGATCTTTCGCAACTTTGCCGTGGCCCTCGCCCAGTCGCAATAGAATCCGCGTCTAACATCGGCGCTCGGCGGAGAATCTACGCACGATCGACCGAACAACCGTCGCAAAATATCGTAATCGCGTCGGCAAATTTCCATTGCCGCCGGCGGGTGCCGGTGGCCTGTATTCCGCCTCGTGAATAAACGATTGTTGTTGTTGCCGAAATCTTAAAAGAATTATTCTCCCTACGAGAAACGTTCCCGTCGCGGGGAATGCCACGTTCCTTCTCCTCACGTGGAACCCTGACCTTTGTTCACGGCTATTACAGGCTATCGCGCAATCCTCGCGGAATCGAGATCGATGTATGAAATTCGCGTCGTCGTAAGAACTTTACTAGACACCCTATAGTGCCTGGCGCCCGAATTCAATATCGTCCATCCTTTAGCGTATTTCGACTCCATTCCGCGAAGGATTGTTTGTCCCGGGAGGACCACGTGTCCCACGACCGCGCGTGGCCCGGTCTCCAAGCCCTAATTTCCCGTGATCGGTTCCCGTGTATTTCAGAAAACGGGAAACGACGTGACAACGGTAATGAGTATTGCTTGAAAGTTAGAGATTTACTATGGGCTCGCAAGTTGTTTAATTCTTCGTCGTTCTCTTGTTCTCTAGCAATTCCTTCGTAGTCAATTACGGAAGTGCTAACTTCTGCTATTCTTGACAGATTATCCGCCACGACGTTTTCGGAACCCTTAATGTGACATATGTTGGTAGTGAATTGCGATATATATTGTAGTTGTCTAAGTTGTCTCGGAGATGCCTTGTCATTCTTCTGCCTGAAAGCGAAAATTAGTGGTTTATGATCGGTTATGATTTTAAAATCACGACCTTCCAGCAAATACTTGAAATGTTTGATGGCCAGGTAAATGCTTAATAATTCCCGGTCGTATGTGCTATATTTCTTCTGAGTTTCGTTCAACTTTCTTTAATAAAAAGCTATTGGCTTCCAGGCTTGCTTTTCAAATTGTTGTAAAACGGCTCCAATGGCCTAATCGGAAGCGTCTGTACTGAGTGACAGAGGTAATTCCGCATCAGGATAACCAAGCAATGCTACATCTGCCAATTCTTTTTTGCATTCCTCGAATTTTCTTATCGCTTCATCTGTCCATTGTATTTTTTTCCTATCTTTCTTCTTGGAGCCACGTAAGTACTCGTGCAAGATTGCTTGGTTACTTGCAGCGTTTCTCAGAAATGGCCGATAGAAATTTATCATGCCGAGGAAAGTTCTTAGTTCGTGGATTGTATCTGGCAATCTGTAATTTAATATTACCTCCACTCGTTCGGGTATGGGGGCAGATCCTTCGAACGTTATTAAGTATCCCAGAAACTCCAGCTGCTTAACTCCCATAATTGACTTTGACATGTTTATTCGTAATCCATGCCCGTCTAATCTTTCAAAAATCACCTTTAGGTGGTTACGATGTTCTTCTTCTGAAGTGGATGTAATCAAAATATCATCCAGGTATGGAAAGGTGAAATCCAATCCTTGCAATACCTGGTGTATGAATCTCTGAAAGGTGGACGGTGCGTTTTTCAACCCAAAACTCATCACATTGAACTCAAACAGTCCAAAGGGTGTAATTATTGCTGTTTTTGCTTTGTCTTCTTCCGCTATAGGTATCTGGAAATATGCTTTGAAAAGGTCGGTTTTCGAAAATATTGTTTTACCTTTTAAAATGTGATTAAAATCGTTGATTCTGGGAATGGGGTATCTGTCCGGAATAGTTATAGCGTTCAGCCTCCTATAATCGCCACAAGGACAAATGGTCCCATCTTTTTTTGTCACCATATGAAGCGGACTTGCCCACTGGGAATTTGATCGCCTGATGATGTCGTGGTCCAACATGTATTGGAACTCTTGTTTTGTCAGTGCCAGTTTCTTTGGGTCCAGTTGTCTTGCTTTCGAATACACTGGCTGTCCTTCTGTAATTATTTGGTGTTCAACGTTATGCTTGGCTCCAACTATTAACAGAGTTGGCTTCGTAATCTGCGGGTACTGAGCTAATATGTCGTAATATTTCGACGTTTCATCCATTGTGCTAATTGTAGAGTTTGTAGTGATGGATGTGACTTCTCCCTTAATTGCGAGGTTAGTCACACCATCAATTAATTTCCTATTATTGATATCAATTATGAGCTTATATTTGTTCAGGAAATCTGCACCTATTATACCCTTTGTTGTTCCACCTATTACAAATGGCCATTGCATCGGTCTACGGAGTCCCATGTCCACCGTCAACATTCTGATCCCATAAGTAGGAATTTCTGTGCCATTTGCAGCGTACAGTTTAAAATCGCCTTTTACCCTGTCGTTTTTCGTAGCTGGAATCAAGCTAACATCTGCACCACTGTCGATTAAGAATCGCAAACCTGTTTTTTTGTCTTTTACAAATAGACAGTATCTGCGATAATCCTGGACATTGTTTGCAGTAGAACTTGTCGCTACATCTACTGCTGATTCGCTTTTCCCTGGTTGTTTTGCATCCATGCGCAAGGAGGTGTGCATTTTTCCGGCATACATTTATCCCCAAAAGTATAGTGGTAGTAACAATACTTCCCTTACGGATTGAAATTCTTCTGACTCCTACTTCTGCTTCGGTTTCCATACCAGCTTCTGCTGCCATCTCTGTTCCTGTCAAAAGTACGGCTTGGGGAACGTAACTGTCGGTCTATACTCAACTTGGCTATTTGATGTTCCATCGCCGATATTCCTTGTAGAATTTCTTCCCAAGGGGGCGCATTCCTGCTGGTTACGGCACACTCTGTCCCTGTGCTCATTTCCGCAATTCTGTCTGCCATTATTGCCAGTTTTTCTAAATTTTCTTCGGAAACAAGTAAAATATTTTTAACATTGTCCGAGAGTTTATCCAACCACAATGTTTTCAAAACTTTATCTGAGATATCATCAGTCGCTAGGGTTCTCATTCTTTGTAATAACTGACTCGGCTTCGTGTCTCCAAGTTCTATGCTTGTAACTAAACGTTTTATTCTTTTATTTTCACTTCCTTTAAATATGCTTAACAACCTTTCCTTTGCTGCTGTATATTTTTCGGTTATGGTTCTATCGGAAACGAGATCCCAAATATTTTCGACATACTTTGGTTCCAACTGGGCTACCAAGTAATTGAATTTTGTGCTTTCCACCGTTATACCAGTAGGATATATAGGCGGGTTCTAACTCACAGTTATCATTGTGGGCAGATTCCTGCCTTACCGGCCTTTTACCTTATAGCGCGAGCATATTTTTGCGGGGTGAGGGGGATTAGCTTAGAACACAACCATATTTTGCGGGGGCGGGTGAGGGGGGGGATTACCTTATAGCGCGAGCATATTTTTGCGGGGTGAGGGGAGGGGGGATATCTCATGGGTGGGTATTGCGTAAGCCCCCGTTCGTAGGCGAGGGGGAGGGGGGATTTTTAGTTTTCCTGGTATTGGTCAGTTCCAGGTATTGCGTACGTTTATAATAATACATCCTGTCGACGGCGCGATATCGGATCACCCAGCTTATCATTTTTTAAATGTTTATAATAATACATCCTGTCGACAGCGCGATTTCTCACATCATTTTTTAAATAAACATCCTTTGACCCAGATCTCTGTTCTCACTTACCGGGGGGAGGGGGGATTTTTAATTTTCGTGGTATTGCGCAAGCCCCCGTTCTTTGGTGGTATGCAATATGATACTTCCTGGGGAAGATAACAATTTATTGTTGAAGTAATAGTTTAAATAAAGGACAGTTTCCTGGTACTGCGTTCAAGGCCAGTTTCCTGGTATTGCGCAAGCCCCGTTCTTTGGTGAGGGAGGAGGGTTTTCGCGGGTATGTAATATGATACTTCTTGGGGAACAATGTTAATAACAATTTTACCGTTGAAATAATAGTTTAAATAACGAATATAGACTTTAAAGATGCTAAGCTCAGTGAACTCTCTTATCAAGTACAGTTTCCTGGTATAAGTCTCCGTGGGGAGGAGTACGATCACGGCTGGTATCGAGTTGTCAAAACCGAGATATCTAGACGCGCTGTTTTGCTTATTCTTTTCCCTATCAGGCTTCTATAAGGTATCGTTTGACGGAGGCAATAATTAAGGTATCGTTTGACGGAGGCAATAATCTCTCGAGTTGTATATCCGTAGTAGCAACATCCTTTTCACAGCCGGTATGGAGTTGTCAAAACCGAGATATCTGGACACGCTGTTCCGCATAGTCTTTCCCCCTATCAGACTTTCGTAATCGGGCGAGTTGGGAGCGACGGCATCGTTTCAAATGCCGGTGTCGAGTATTCCACGTCTCGAGACGTTTGGGTGCATTCGTTTTATCAGTTCGCATGATTGAGATGTATACATTCGTGAGCGGAGATTTCATCGAACTACTTCTCTAATTTCGTGAGTTCGACGAACATCTTCTCTAATTTCGTGAGAAGAGATTTCGGGACATATTTTTTCGGGAGGGGATACATGCATAAAAGAATGGGTGCTGCCGACGCTCTGGTCAATCTGAAAAATGTTCGTCACCGCAACTTTGCACAAAGATTTCGTCGTAGACGAGAACGTGTCGCTGCCCGAGGCGATGGAGAAATTGGTAAGTACAAAAGAAGTACTACTATTTATTGTTATTGATAAATATTTTTACAATTATTTTATTTTTCAACAGACATTCAACTCGGAAGAGGAACGATCCGCATTCATACGCGGGTGGCGGTACGCCATGCGGCGATACCACATCGCCGTGGAGGAGTGGGACGAGGAGTATGCCGCGGCTGTAAAGACGTTGTTCATCGATACCGTGAGTATAAATTGATAATTTTATATATTCATTAATTTAAAAATAATAATAATACTTAATAACATTTTTTTGTTTGTTTACAGGCCCAACAATGAAAACATATTAATATATATATATAATCAAAAGATTTTTAATTTTAAAATTTTATAATTTTTTAATAAACATCTTATATTCCGTACTTAGTTTTTCATTTTTTTAAAAATTCCATTATCACGTTCGGGCGAAAACTTTTTCGCGATTCCGCAGGTATCCACACCACGAGGGTTTGGCGGAATCGTATCAGGATCGACTCCGATCGGGACGTTGCCGCAGTCCAGCCCGCGGACGTATCCGCAGAATCTCGACCAGAAGCGATGCTCCGTCATGGGATCATCATCATTTTCCCATCGGCACAGACGAACACGGCATTCAAAACATTCGACGCAGTCCTCGTCATCCAGAGAGAAAAATCCTGCGGCGGCGAGTTTCTCCGGCTGAACGACGTGTGAGTAACGCCAATCGCGAAAACTCTCAAATCTGTCGCGTTCGAGACGGTAATCGGGTGGTGGCGGTGTTGCGTGATCGGCTGTTGCGACGGTTCCCTCGGATTTCGCGATCATTTTAATATTCTGTGTGTATAATCAAACGTAAAAGGAGGTGTCGCGTCTGTAGTTTTGACGGGAAAAATTCAAAGACGCGTTTTTATAACTGGCTCGTGTTTTTATAATCGTTAAGCCATGCTAGAAATGTTTGTACTTCGCGTAGACAACAATGATAGGGTTTCGTTTTAACGTTTCTCGTCGGCTGCCAACAATGAAGTCTACACGGTTCGGCAATTTCGTACACGGGATCTTGAACTAGCACGTCGTATTTCGGACAGTTAAAATCTTCCAAATTTATCGAGTTTATTCGCATTTTTCGAAGGATGTCTCTCTCGAAACATCCACCTTTGTAGGCTACGACGGGATTCGCGTAATCGCGCACAAAATTTCGTATAACTTCGAATACGTCGCGCTGTTGGTATTTTTCATAGTCGAAATCTTTAAATGGAATCCCGTGCACGAAATTGCTGACATACCAGGCAGACTTTTTGTCAGCGTCGGATAAACAACGAAAGTTTTTTCCCAAGCGAAATTCGGAAAGTTCGAACGAGCCGTTGCGACCGATTATGGCTAATTCTTTAAATATAAATTTTTTTTCCACAACGAATCCGTCCGCGTCAATGATGTGAGTAATTAGATCCATCTAAATAAATAAAGTTTTCGCTGGATTTTTTGCATCGTTTTTAAAATTTTTTTTTCTATACTTACCGTTGCGACCTGTCGGATGATTATACACGCGATATAACTTTAGTATAGCGACTGTGAATGTTAATGTTTATGGCGAACAATTTATACTGTGTACCCCCACCCTCATTCTATTGTGAGAGGGGGGGATAATATCATTAGCGTTATTGTGTATATATGTATGTAAAATTATTTTCAGCAGGTACTTTTAAAAAAATAAAAATGATTTCAAAATATCTCTTTGTATTTTTATTGTAAATTCATATAATTTCCTAATTTTCAGAAGGTATTTTAAAAATAAACATAATTCGAAAATATCTCTTTTGTATTTTATTGCAAATTCCTGTCTTACAATTCCTTTCTTACAAGTCCTATAGTATAAAAATACAATTACAGTAGAGAGAAGTATACAGGGTGTCCCAAAATTCCTCCGACACCCGAAAATGGGAGGTTCCTTCGGTCATTTGAAGCGACATTTTCCTTTACAAAAATGTTGTCCGCGGCTTTGTTTAGGAGTTATTAACGAAAAACACAGACCAATCATAGCGCGACTTAGACGCGAGTTAGCACAGTCGGCCCGACGCGCCAACTGTCAATTGGCCGAACGTGCCATCGCATGTCTAGATCGCGCTCAGATTGGTCAGAGTTTTTCGTTAATAACTGCTAAACAAAGCCGCGGACCACATTTCTGTAAAGGAAAATGTCGCTTCAAATGACCCAAGGAACCTCCCATTTTCGGGTGTCGGAACAATTTTGGGACACCCTGTATATATATTTTTTATCGGTATAAGCGGGTTAAGTAATTTTTCGAACAATATTCGTTAATGGACTGTACTCCACGATGCGGTCGTGAATCATCAAGCAGTAGGCTGTTGTCGATGGCGGAACGTCGGTTCGACATTCGAATTCGATTCGCACGTCGACCGTAGCATTTTTTAGCGCTTCATTTTGTCGAGAACAATCGAGAACGATGAACGGGCCGTATCGCAGGAAATCCGTGACGTTGAGTAGCGCTTCGCCGTTTCCATAGTACGATTCTTGGAATTTTGCATACATGTCGTAGAGCAACGCGTATTTACCTTTCTCGAAATCGATATTTAAATCATCGTACGGATAGGTTTCCGAGTTCAAGTAAAGCCGAATATTTGACAATGCGCAATGATCGAATCGCGTAGCCGTTTTCGTCAAGTTATTCTTTCGATTGGTTTGCAAAGCGAATATCACGTATCGCGGTTTTTCCATTTGCTGAGACGTTTTTATCGCCCATGTATGCTTGGTAGTCGTCTGTAGTACAGGATATTCGTACAGATCCCACGATCGAAAACTCATGCCGATCGGTTTATCGCTGTCTAAAATATGTAACATGGACAGCTTGTGTATTTCGCCCAATGCGACGTGTGGCATTCGCCATTGAATTTTGTTCATTAGGATCGCGTGTTATCGGTTCCGCTTCCAGACATAGAGTGCCGAATTTGGTTCGCGCATCGACCTCCTTCGATCTACCCTCAGATAACGAACGGTGCCTGGTCTTGTTTGCGTAATTCTTAAACCGTAACCAGACCAAATTGCACAGCAGGACTTGGACAAGAAGATAAGTGTGATGCTGTTCTTGAATGAGACGAGATTCTTCAGACTCGGTTTGATTATTCAAACGGGATCCAAGTATCCGCATGTTCCTGAGTCATGGTGGGGAGTTTAGTTCTGCTGAAGTAGGTGGTTGAGACTGTATATATATACAAATCGTTGAAGGATCGTGTACTAGCGAGAAAGGATAGGGACAACGTCGCTATCAGTCCATCTTGTGGCGAGGGTGGAAAGTTAGCCGACACACATTACTAGACTGTAAGAAGTTTATTTAAATTTTATTGCAAATTACATTTTTCACAATTCCTATAGAATAAAAGAATACAATTAAAAGTAGAGAAAAAATTAATTAACATAACTCTTACATATAAAGTATAGTCGATAGTAGAAAAATACGATTAAAGTATATTCGTTTCAGGTATCCATGAATTATGCGACGCGTCCATCCCCAACCATTTTACGTACACGTTATTTCCTTTCCTGCGCAATATTTTTTCAACTAAGTGTATGTCAGGATATTTTGTCGCGCGTATCTCGTGTTCGTAAAATCCTCCGGCGATGGGTTTGTCCTTCGCGTCGACCAAGAGATATGTGACAGGATTCGTTCGTGTCACCGCGATAATCTTGAATATTTCGGTTGACCAGTTCGGCGTGTATCCTTTGTCAAATAGGGTTTTGAACTTGCTAACGTGCACGCGATCATTGAGCTGAAATTTGGCGCGACCAGCGATCTTCACTTTGCGGTACACGGTGGACAGAAGGTGGCCGGCATTTTTACGGTTCACGTCAACGGGTCGCATACGAATGGTACGATGTTTTCGATTATTGTAGTTCTCGGTCAACGTGGGGAGCTCATCGATCCAATAATATTTTCCGCTCAACGAGAAAAATTTCCACATGCTGTTCTTCAGCGTACGATTGAAACGTTCCACTACGGACGCTTTCATAGGGCTAAACGTGGAATAGAGGTTGATGTTGCGACTCTTCAGATAGTCTTGAAACGTTTCATTGTAGAATTCTTTTCCCATGTCAGTCTGCAAGTTGTTCGGGGCTCTACCGTCCTTCTCCAACGCCGACGCGAAAGCATTGCACACGTCGCGCGCATTTTTACTCTTCAAAGGAACCGCCCATGCGTATTTGCTAAATACATCGATTATCGTGAGAATATATCGATACCCACGATTTTTTCGCGCGTATTTTTGAACGTCGACTATATCGGCTTGCCAAAGATCGTCGAAACCTCGCACGACCACGCGTCTACGCGGGTAAAAACGTCTCGCCTGAGCATGCAGCTCTTCCACAACGTTCTTTTTACTCATCGTCGAGTAATTGTCGTAATCTTATCCGATTATTCGCTTTTTAATCGCGTCTCCAATAATTGATGACTGATTCGACCGTTGAAAGCGACGTCTCTTGCTGTCTCTACTCGACGCGACGTATCTGCGCGTATACTTTCTCGAGTTTCCCATATATACTTTTCGTGGCGACACACAGTACAGGTACAGGTACAGCTACAGCTACAGCTACAGCTACAGCTACAGCTACAGCTACAGCTACAGCTACAGCTACAGCTACAGGTACGGCTGTTGTATGGTATGCGGTATGGCTGTTGTACATCTATCCATGGATCTCTCTCTCTCAATATCGATCGATGCGTTTCTTTTACGAGATTAATTTATTATTACTTCATATACCTTCTCCTTCAAGGCCTCGTCGATGCGTGAATCGGTCGATTTCGTATTTTCGTTTGCATTTTGTATCGTAGCCAGTATTTCGGACTTTATCGTTTCTCTAGCGGTTTCCAGTTCTTTGATCAGTTTTTTCACGATCTCGGATTCGAGCTTCGCGTTAAGCGTGTCCACGTATAGTTTGGTTGCGGCGTGATCGTTTGCCTCGGGATTCGCCACGCGTACGATCCTCATACCTTTCGCGTCGTACAATGTGGTATCGTCGTTCAAACATATAGCGTTATCGCGCACATAACTTTTAAAAACGCCAGGATAGAAAATCGGAGAAACATTCGACTCGTGTTTGTTCGCTTCTCGGAGCACCATACCAAATTTGTTGATAGACTCGTATCGTTTGGACAACCGTTTTACCTGCTCTTCGATGCACAGTATTCGTTGAAATATCTCATCCAGTTTTATTCTTAGACTTTGAAATTTCAAGTTCCAGCTTTCGCCGTTGTCGTCGTCGTCGTCTCCTCCCGAGGATATCGTTTGATTCGTTTCGCAACAATTAAGACGAATACGCATTTTTACGAACCGTAACAATTTCATCGATCGACATTTCATTCGTCACTGACTCGACGAACGCGCGCGCGCTTTAATTTATAATTATACCGGCTTCGCGAAGTTCCTCGATTATCGACATTATTTCATTGTCATGGTTGGAATGACCGGCGTACTTCGAAGCGGTTAACAATTTCAGACGATCGACGAGTTCGTTCGGATCGTACCAATGCACGTAATCGATCGGATGGTCGGTCACGCGCATAAAAGTTGGAAGATTAATCCCTCGTCCACCTCGCGACGAAAACAACGGCCCTATAATTTTCTTATACTTGTAACCTCTGTTTCCCTTTAGCTGATTCCCGCGTCGATGCGCATTCGTAAGAGTGAGAATTTTTTTGTACGCGTTCTTATCGTCCTCGGTGTACAGCCGCTCATCAGGCAGTTTATTGAATATCAATTCGTAAAGACCGCGAGTCCCCGCGTACCGTACCCCGTCAACGATGACGTCATCGTTGCTGCCCACGTCGAACGTGGAATTTCCCAGCATCAGCTTATCGTCTTGGGGATATACTCCGTACACGTTGACAAATTTTATCGATGGTCCGATGAAAAAATTTTTTAAATACTCGCGCACCAACGGTCCTAAATTCTCGGATAGATGTTGATTTTCCTCTCGATGAGTTTCATGATTTTCAAAAATATCACGCATCGAAATTTCCAAAGATGCCGGGCTCGATGACTCGAAGATATCCTGTCGCGGTACCGCCGTCGCAGGCTCGATCTCAACCATCCTTTTCTTCGTAGAGGATGGTGGTGTTCCTCCAATATCCGGGTATCTTCTTTTTCTTCGCGGGGTGGGGGACGACGGTGGCGTTTCCTTGATATCCGCGTTGTCGTTCGGGTCAACAGTAGCCGTATTTTGAACTATCTGTTTCAACGGTTCGAGATCGGCCGTAAATTTACTTGCAAATTCTCCTCGGTCGCCATTTTCCCAACTTTCAACGCCAAATATTTTTTCCGTATGGTATCGCTGGTCTTCGCTATTTCGTTCGCGATCAAAGCTCGCAGCTTCTCCTTCTTTTCCTTTTGGGACGACATATTTGATTGGAAGCGCAAGAGAGAGAGAGATTTACAACCGCGATACAGCACCGACAACCCTCACCGAACAACTGTACCCGTTACAGTACGACAAACTCATTAAATCCACGTCTGTAACGACCGTGATTCGCAGGGCTGTCTTTATCGATTACGAGAAATCCATACTTCTTTCGCCAACAATTCGCGCATAACGCGCTAAACGTCTTGAACGACATATCGGTATTTACATGATCCTGATGAATGTGACGCAAGTTCATGGTATCCTGCTTGAACAGAATCAACATATTGGCATTGTCGCGAATTAAATGTTTAGGTATTCTCGCGTACGACTGACCCAGGTAGAAGCAATCGACGTGCGAATGTCTACCCATCGCGAAATACTCTCTCATGATATCCTGCTCGTCGCACGCCACGTCGTCGAAGATGAATATCGAATCGGGGCGTGCCTCTGCGGGGGGAATTACGTCGGCGTTGTCCGCGAACGCGAAGTAGCCTACATCCTCCCCCACGGATGAGAACAGTTTGTTCAAGTATTGATATTTTGGCTGGTTCAACGATTTCGAGTACACGTAAACGTTTGCGAATCGTAGTCCGTTCACGCTTTCCAACAGGCTAATCATAACGTTCGTTTTACCGCATCCTGACGGGCCGCTTATGACGCATCGTACAGTGCGTGGTAACAGTGATCCATGTTTTCGCATCGTCTCGTCGCAATCGTCGAACGCGCGACACATTGGAACGCGAATATCCAAAGATTGTCTTACGAAACGCATGTTCTGATTGATTCGACGAGCAGGGTGGGTGGGCAGTATTTATACGAGAGCTCGAACGCTGTCGATATCAGTCATCCTCCACCCCTCCGAGAGAGAGAAAATAGGATCCACGTTTTCTTTAAAAGAGAGAGAGAGAGAGCGGAAAAAATAGCTTATGCGCGCGAATCATCGTTCGCAACGACGTCTCGGTCCGCATACGGGTAAGGGGATTTTAAACAGAGCTGTAAACGCGTTACCGTTCGAATTGCATATACCTGGTTATCAATTCTGCGGCCCCGGTACGAAACTGTCCAAGCGATTAGCTCGTGGGGATCGGGGAATCAATCCGTTGGATGCGGCCTGTCGCGAGCACGATATAGCGTATTCGTGGTGCAAGGATCTTGGAAATCGTCACGCGGCCGATCGCTTTTGGCGGATCGAGCGCTGCATCGACTAACGTCCGGAGACGCTGCGTTGGGAGAGAAAGTGTCCGCGGCTGCAGTGTTGGCAGCCATGAAAACTAAAACGAAATTGGGCATGGGTTTGATAAAGAAAAAAGGTGAAAAGAGAAAAAAGAAAACGGGAAAACGAATTCTCCCGATCGCCAAACGCGGTGGTTTTCTGCCGTTGTTGTTGCCTGCTTTGTCGGCCGTAGGAGCATTGACGGTGGTGCCGCGGGAGTAGTCAAAGTTATAAACGATGCAAAAGCTGCGAAGAAACAATTGCAAGAAGCGGAGCGACACAATCAAGTCATGGAGGGTCGCGGGTTACGTCTCGCACCGTATAAGCATGGGAAAGGTTTGAAGGGAGGAGAGAAGAAAAAAAAACAACGAAGAAAGACAACACGACGACAGATGTCGAATTGATGGGCATCTGTAAAGGATTACCATACTTTCGCGGAGTTTTTATGCGTGACGATTTGCCGCCGCGCGCGTGGATAAACGAGCGAGGTATAGTCAATCTAGATAATAGTCGTGGGCCGGGGACGCACTGGGTCGCCTATATAAAACGCGGCTCGCGTGTCAAATATTTTGATAGTTTTGGAAATCTTCGACCGCCGATCGAGTTGATTCGCTATTTCGGTGCGAACGCGACCATCTTGTATAACCACGAACGCTTTCAAAACTACGACGAAAGCGTGTGTGGACAATTGTGTGTGAAGTTTCTCCGAGAAACCACGTTATAAATTCTCTCTCTCTCTCTCTCTCTCTCTCTCTCTCTCTCTCTCTCTCTCTCTCTCTCTCTGTACTCTGTACGATGCATTCGAAAAATTCATTTACGTTCACGTTGTCGGGAAGAAGCAGCGTACTGTCGTCCAAGCACTTTCCACCCATAGATCTGAGCAATGGCGAATACGAGCTGGGGTTGCTCGATTTGCAAACTTATTACACGATACCGAACATCAGCGCCAACATCGGAAACAGTCGATTCTATTTCGGCGAAAAAGACGAGGAGATCGTCATACCCGACGGTTCGTACGAATTGGAGGCCATAAACGCGTACCTGAGACGCGAAATATGCGCGCGATATCCTCCAAAAAATGTTGACGAGTCGTCCATCACCTCCGATATCGAATATCCTCTGATCTTACGAGCGAACACCAACACCATGAAAAGTGAAATTATAAGCAAGTATCGAATAAACTTTGCAAAGCCTTGCAACGTGGGATCGATCCTCGGATTTTCCATGAATCGTGTTTTACCGCCGAACGCGTGGCATACGTCGAACGCACCTGTGAACATCATCAGCGTGAATATCGTACGAGTGGAATGCAACGTAACCACCGGATCGTACGACAACGGTAAACTCGTTCACACGATACACGAATTCGCGCCTCAGGTACCACCAGGGTATAAATTGTCGGAAACGCCCGCGCAAGTCATTTACCTTCCGATCGTTACACGAGTAATTGACGATTTAACGATCCGCATAGTTGATCAATCCGGACGTTTGATCGATTTTCGAGGTGAAGAAATCACGGTGCGACTGCATGCGCGTCGAAGCAATGCTAATTCATAACAATACGGCATTCTATACGTTGAACAATAACAACAACAACACCAGCAGCAAAAGCAACAGCAACAACAGCAACAGCACCACTATGATTCGCACGAAAGTAACCGCTGAGAAAAACGTAAAGTCATCGATTCGTAAGAAATTAACCGCTGAAAACGTCAAGTATCTACGATCTTTGGGATTTATTGTTAAAAAGTGAAAGGAAAACAAATCATGTCCGACGATATTTTGAACATCTCCGAAGCGCCGATCTTCGACAATCGCATAACGAAGATTGAACTGCACACGTACAATTCGTATGCCAACACGACGTTCGAAAACAGCGATGAGATAAGGATACCCATTCAACAACAAGATCTGTACACGCTCCCGTGTAAAAGCTTCCTATACGTTGAGGGAAAACTTAGTTTACCGGGGCAACTTCAATTAGCCGCTGGAGCAGGAGGAGAATCACGCATCGATACAACTCTCGAGAGCAATGCCGTTGCGTTTATGTTCGAGGAAATACGCTACGAATTGAACGGTGTGGAAATCGATCGGTCCAGAAATCCCGGTGCGACTACAACTCTCAAGAATTACGTGAGTCTGTCCAGAACGAGAAGCGATGCATTGTCCAACGCCGGCTGGCTGTATGGCAATGATCAGCGGAAACTGACTGCAACGGACACGGCTGCGATACATTTCAACTTTTGCGTGTCTATGAGCGTTTTATTAGGTTTCTGCGAAGACTACAAACGCGTTGTGATAAATGCTCGACACGAATTGATTTTGATTCGCTCGCGTACCGACGTGAACGCGTTGCACAGTCCTTCCGAGAACGCGAAACCTATTCTGCATCTGAACAAAATTCAATGGCGAATGCCACACGTCGCATTGGGCGAAATACACAAGCTGTCCATGTTACATATTTTAGACAGCGATAAACCGATCGGCATGAGTTTTCGATCGTGGGATCTGTACGAATATCCTCTACTACAGACGACTACCAAGCATACATGGGCGATAAAAACGTCTCAGCAAATGGAAAAACCGCGATACGTGATATTCGCTTTGCAAACCAATCGAAAGAATAACTTGACGAAAACGGCTACGCGATTCGATCATTGCGCATTGTCAAATATTCGGCTTTACTTGAACTCGGAAACCTATCCGTACGATGATTTAAATATCGATTTCGAGAAAGGTAAATACGCGTTGCTCTACGACATGTATGCAAAATTCCAAGAATCGTACTATGGAAACGGCGAAGCGCTACTCAACGTCACGGATTTCCTGCGATACGGCCCGTTCATCGTTCTCGATTGTTCTCGACAAAATGAAGCGCTAAAAAATGCTACGGTCGAAATGCGAATCGAATTCGAATGTCGAACCGACGTTCCGCCATCGACAACAGCCTACTGCTTGATGATTCACGACCGCATCGTGGAGTACAGTCCATTAACGAATATTGTTCGAAAAATTACTTAACCCGCTTATACCGCTAAAAAATATATATATACTTCTCTCTACTGTAATTGTATTTTTATACTATAGGACTTGTAAGAAAGGAATTGTAAGACAGGAATTTGCAATAAAATACAAAACAGATATTTTCGAATTATGTTTATTTTTAAAATACCTTCTGAAAATTAGGAAATTATATGAATTTACAATAAAAATACAAAGAGATATTTTGAAATCATTTTTATTTTTTTAAAAGTACCTGCTGAAAATAATTTTACATACATATATACACAATAACGCTAATGATATTATCCCCCCCCTCTCACAATAGAATGAGGGTGGGGGTACACAGTATAAATTGTTCGCCATAAACATTAACATTCACAGTCGCTATACTAAAGTTATATCGCGTGTATAATCATCCGACAGGTCGCAACGGTAAGTATAGAAAAAAAAATTTTAAAAACGATGCAAAAAATCCAGCGAAAACTTTATTTATTTAGATGGATCTAATTACTCACATCATTGACGCGGACGGATTCGTTGTGGAAAAAAAATTTATATTTAAAGAATTAGCCATAATCGGTCGCAACGGCTCGTTCGAACTTTCCGAATTTCGCTTGGGAAAAAACTTTCGTTGTTTATCCGACGCTGACAAAAAGTCTGCCTGGTATGTCAGCAATTTCGTGCACGGGATTCCATTTAAAGATTTCGACTATGAAAAATACCAACAGCGCGACGTATTCGAAGTTATACGAAATTTTGTGCGCGATTACGCGAATCCCGTCGTAGCCTACAAAGGTGGATGTTTCGAGAGAGACATCCTTCGAAAAATGCGAATAAACTCGATAAATTTGGAAGATTTTAACTGTCCGAAATACGACGTGCTAGTTCAAGATCCCGTGTACGAAATTGCCGAACCGTGTAGACTTCATTGTTGGCAGCCGACGAGAAACGTTAAAACGAAACCCTATCATTGTTGTCTACGCGAAGTACAAACATTTCTAGCATGGCTTAACGATTATAAAAACACGAGCCAGTTATAAAAACGCGTCTTTGAATTTTTCCCGTCAAAACCACAGACGCGACACCTCCTTTTACGTTTGATTTTACACACAGAATATTAAAATGATCGCGAAATCCGAGGGAACCGTCGCAACAGCCGATCACGCAACACCGCCACCACCCGATTACCGTCTCGAACGCGACAGATTTGAGAGTTTTCGCGATTGGCGTTACTCACACGTCGTTCAGCCGGAGAAACTCGCCGCCGCAGGATTTTTCTCTCTGGATGACGAGGACTGCGTCGAATGTTTTGAATGCCGTGTTCGTCTGTGCCGATGGGAAAATGATGATGATCCCATGACGGAGCATCGCTTCTGGTCGAGATTCTGCGGATACGTCCGCGGGCTGGACCGCGGCAACGTCCCGATCGGAGTCGATCCTGATACGATTCCGCCAAACCCTCGTGGTGTGGATACCTGCGGAATCGCGAAAAAGTTTTCGCCCGAACGTGATAATGGAATTTTTAAACAAATGAAAAACTAAGTACGGAATATAAGATGTTTATTAAAAAATTATAAAATTTTAAAATTAAAAATCTTTTGATTATATATATGTAAGCCACAATTTAGAGAGTTTAAATGGAGCGAAGTTTTGGGTAAAACTCAACACATATATGATGCAGTTAACAACTGTAATATTAATAATATGTACAAATTAGCGGAGTCCAGAAATATTACAGTAAACGAGTAAACTTAAAACTAACCTGAATCAATACAATTGCCGATAGCGAACCTTTGTATACATCAATACAATAACATCGATGCTAACAGCTCGGAGTCTTGTTACATACTGTCTCACGTGCGTGTCGAAAAGCGATGAAGCCAAGCTTGATTACGCACAGGCTTACATCCCCCCTTTTTAAGACCTAGGGTCCCTTCCATCGGTGAAAGGAACAAACTTACTAGCATGAAAAATATTTGACTCATTTTTCCTTAATCTATTATCTAACAAGAACATTACATCAGAAATTTTCTCTTTAATTTTAAAAGGACCTACTCTAATTGGATCTATTTTATTTTTATTCAATTTATTAGCGTTTTGTACATAAACTAAATCTCCTACCTTATAATTTATCTGTTTTACATTCTTATCATAGTATTCTTTATTCCGATTGTGAATTTCTTTTGATTTCTTAAAAGCTATTTCTCTATTGTTGACTAAATTTGTCAAATTATTGTCGGTCACTTCATCAGGTAAAAATGAATGGTTTAATCCTGTTAGCAGATAATGGGGAGTAAATCCGGTCGAGCTGTGAATCGTGTTGTTGTAATCCTTTACACATTCCTCTGCTACCTGAGGCCATGATTTAATTTTATTTTCGTAAATTTTACATCGTATTCTGTTTACCAAAGTCTGATTTGTCCTCTCGTTCAATCCGTTAGAAAACGCACAATCCACTACTGTAAAAACCAATGCTACTTTCTGTTTATTTAGATATTGCTTAAACTGTGCTGAATTTATACCAGGATATTGATCTGCGAGAACCAATTTAATACTTCCATTTTTTTCTACTTTCTTGATTAGATTTATAAAATCTTTTGCAACTTGAGTCTTTGAGGTTATTATGAATGCAAATCTTGTAAAATGATCCACCGCCAAATGTAGATATTTTTTTGTACTTTTATTACCTTTGAAACCTCCTATTGTGTCAATCGACACTATTTCGAAAGGTTCCTTTGCTGGACCCAGTTGAGATAAAGGGGCTTTAAAGATACCTATTCTCGATTTATTTTTAATGCAAGTTTCACAAGATCTACAAGTCAATCTTATGTGCTTATATATATTTTTGAAATAAAATTTTTGGCCGAAGGTTAAAATTAACTGTTTTGTGCCTATATGACCCTGATCAGCGTGTACCTTGGTGATAAGGGACTTTCCGAATTCTTCAGTAATCCATATTTTCTCTCTATTATTTAGAATTTTATAAATTATATCATCCTTAATAATGCATTTATCATCAACTTTTAACAATTTCTGATTTTCTTTGATATCGTTCAATTTCAGTAAATTTTAGGTTTTAATCACAGAATCACTGTTTGTATCCTCATGTGAGTCCAAAACCGGATTTCTAGACAAACAATCAGCTTCAGTATTTTCTTTACCCGGATTATATACCATTTCAAAATCAAAATGTGAAATATAATTCAAAATCTGGACCAGTTCCATATCATTACTTTTTTTTATATTGAAATTTTCCAATGGTTTATGATCCGTAAATACAACCCAGATAGCACTCGGATATGCGATGGACGTCCAAAGTACGTCAGTATCGGACCTTCTTATGTCCCAGGGACGTCCGAATCATGTCCGTATGTCCGAGATAAGTCCGAAATATGCCCGAGATTGGTCCCAGAAATGTCCGAATGAGGTACGTGTTACAAAGTGTAACGTACATAGGACGTGCCGTGCGGACCTATCTGGGACGTATCTGGGGACATACGGACGTTATTTGGACACTCCTGGTACGTACTTGGGAGCAATCTGGGACGTAAGGACGTTATTTGAACGTTCTCGGTACGTACTTGGGAGCAATCTGGGACGTAAGGACGTTATTTGAACGTTCTCGGTACGTACTTGGGAGGAATCTGGGACGTAAGGACGTTATTTGAACGTTTCTGGTACGTACTTGGGACCAATCTGGGACATAAGGACGTTATTTGGACTTCCATTACGGGATGTTTACTCGACGTTTATAGGACCTTCATAGGATATGGTTTATATGTATTAAAACTACGAAACAACGCTATTTAAATATGCTTAAAACATGAAACTATTTATTACAATATAATAAAATAATTTAAAAAATACAGAAAATAGAACACAAAAATATAAATAAATACAAAAAATAGAACACAAAATAAAAAATATACAACACAAGATTCAAACTTTAAACATAAAATACAAAATTTAAACATAAAATACAAAATTTAAACATAAAATACAAAATTTAAACATAAAATACAAAATTTAAACATAAAATACAAAATTTAAATTAAAAATCTTTTGATGTGTGTTTGGTTCGTTCTGGTGCCCTCCTAAGCCACTTCTGAATGGTAACTTCCGATTCACTTTTTGATGCAGACACCTTCGCTATTGTTGCTGCATCTAAAAATTAGAATTTCAATTCAATAATATATTCAACTGTATACCACTAAATATAAAAAAATCAAAGTGCGCGTGAATAATTACCAACTATTACTGTGGCTAATTGTGTAGCCTGAAATCTCCTTTTTCCTTTTTTCCCGAGCCAACTAAACTGACTCGCCAAAGTGTCAGAGATAATGGCACCTAAAACTCTCTTGACAAAATTGGCGCAATTCGTTCCGCCAATGTTTGATAATTCGCAGGCCTGCAAATTAATCATTTATTTACAATGAAAACCTATGTTATATAACTTAATTAAAACTTGTATTATATATATTATTTAATTACCACATGTTTTGAATTTTCTCCTTCTCGCAAGAAATCGTCCAATTTCTCGAACTCTTCAACAGAATTTACAGGACACAAATTTTGTTTAAAAATGGACGATGTTCCTGTGTCCTGAATTACTGGAGCTGGGTTACCCTGAATAATTGCTCTCTCGATCTTTTCCACGCGGGAGTGAACGTCCGTGAGGAGAGATCGCAGCAGATGCTGCTGTTGAAGAATTGATTTTAGGACTTCATCTTTATTACTATTTTGAATTTGTTCGTCTCCTGAAAATTTAGAGTTTTAGGTACGTGTTTACGCTAATATGTACTTCCACATTTAAATTCGTTTAGATACAGTGAATCGAATTAATTTTCGGACGCTCTAAAAAAATACGATAACTTTTTTAATATTGTACTATACGATTTGAACGTATCTTTTAAATTGTCAATAAAGGATCTCGTAAAAAAATTTGTAAAATGTAACTTTTAGTATTCTTTCTACAATTCCAATTAATTGCAATTTTGGAAAAAAATTTCACATCTTGTAGTAAACTAATTGTTCTAGCTTCCCAAAAAAGTTCACATTGTATAGTACAATAATAAAAAACTTATCATCTTTTTTAGAGCGTCCTAATATTAATCCGAGTCACTGAAATTCTATTAACTTACCAATACTTGTATAATTTGTAGAAACCTGGCCTGAAAACAATAATTCCATAATTAATTATGGAAAGAAATTAAGCAATTAGCCTAAAATAGCATAAAATCTGTTATTTACGTACCTGGCTCGTTGCGTCGGTTGATCGCCGGAGGCGTATGCAACGTCAGATCGGTTTCCATTTCTCTGCTATTGGTATCTGAAAACAATAATCGTGGTTTATAGACCAATATAATAATTATTTATGGAAAGAAGTTAATCGATTAGCATAAAATTTTTTATTTACGTACCTAGAACGTTGTTTCGTTTGAGCGCCGGGGGCGAAGGCAACATCGATTCCGATTGTTCAACAGTGTCGCTCACAATTGTAATATGACGTTTCCTTAAATGACCGAGTTCAACTTCTGACTGCAAGTCAGAAGTCTCCTCGGCCACTTTCGCCTTGGCGCTTGCCCTTGCATAATCATCTGAAAGCATTTTTAAATTATACATATGTAATTATTTTAGTTTCATCATAAAATAAAACCATTAATTCACCAAAAGTGCCATCCTTAAAATGTTTAATGGCGTGCTTTGGCCAACTGTTGTCCACTTCCTCGCACGCTTTTATGGCCTTCCTCAATTGGCTCGGGGGTAATAAGGGCCAATGGCAATAATCCCCCGTCAGCCACGAAGAGGGCACTGCCTCCACTGAAGAATCTTGTCGAAATTCAACAACCGTCCACGATTTCATTTTTACGCAGGTTCTGCAAAATTTATATTTAATTGATGTATAAGAAATATTTTTACACTGTATGCCGTGATGAGGTCTTTGTTCATCATTGTATGTCGCGGGGTTCATAACACACACATGAACACGTTCACGCCGATGTGTACCACCGGTGGCACAGACTCGTGTTTTGTAAACTCGTATAAATTACATAAATTCTGAAAATTTCATTGAAATTGGTTCACGAATTATAAACGATCAAAAGTGGTAAAAAAAGCAATTTTCACGACTTTTGGTCTGTAAGTGCTATTTTTACTACTGTTGATCGTTTAGAATTCATAAACCAATTAATCAATTTCTATGACATTTTCAGAGTGCATATAAAAGCCTTACAGAGAAATTGAAGTGGATTGGTCCATTCATGAAAAAGTTATTCTAATTTAAAGTGTGTGTGATCACTTATATGCGAACTGTATAAAATAATCTAACGAAATGACGTAAGCAAAAACACTAACGGTAACAAATAATAACAATGAAAATACTTACTTTAATTAGACGATCGTAATACACGATAATACACGATAGATAAATGATCGTATTACACGATTACACGATGAAATATATCACAAAATCACAGGAGATTTCTGATGCACGCTTTCGAAGCTCTAGCACAAGACTGTTTTGTCACGCAGCAACGCAACGACGCGTTCTTCTTTCACAGTCGATCATCATTTGTTTCACCGATCGTCGCGTGTTTTAAAAACCGCTGCTTTTCTCACCATCAATCTTTTATTTACGTCATATTTATGTCTTCCTTTAAAAACCCAAGCTATACACACATATATATGTTGTAAATTGTTATAAATAAATATATATTGGTGTTATACATATATCCGATTGTATATTGTACTGTATATGTACCTAAATCCATGTGCTCTCATATAATACTTAATGTTAATAATAAATGTGATATTTGTTTCACTTTTTAACCTCATACAAAAAGGCCGTGTGTTGTTTAGTAGTTTTTAATATTCAGAAACCATATCATACAAACGTCCTGTAAATGTCTTGTAAATTATATTTTATTAAGATTATACGTTGTTATTGTATAATAACTTTTTCAATAACCTATTTAATCTTATTAACATCCTATTCATTTTCTAACATTATTATTTTTTTACTTTTAAAAATTCATATAAATTCTACATAACAAACTATATACTGTTACATTATTTTTGACCTATTAAATACGTTCATTAAGAGAAGAATTCCTATTTTACTTCAGTCCTTTGTTGCAATCCAAGTAAAATTTTTAGTTTGCATATCGGTCCCCGATATTTATATAAATAAATAAATATATATAAATAAATAAATATATATATATATATATATTGTTATATGTAAATATGTTTTATACACATATGCATGAGGAGTGAACATCCTAGTACGTATGAATGTCGAACTTGGCTATATATAAGACTTAAAAAATAAACGTACGTTGGACGCCCGAAATTCAGATCCCAACGTCGTCCGTTGGACAAAAAAAATGTACGTCCCTGGGACAACCGAATTTTAGGTCCCATGAATGTCCCTTGGACCAAAGAAATGTACGTCCCTGGGACAACCGAAATTTAGGTCCCATGGATGTCCCTTGGACAAAAAAAAATGTACGTTCCTGGGACAACCGAATTTTAGGTCCCATGAATGTCCCTTGGACCAAAAAAATGTACGTCCCTGGGACAACCGAAATTTAGGTCCCATGGATGTCCCTTGGACAAAAAAAAATGTACGTCCCTGGGACAACCGAATTTTAGGTCCCATGAATGTCCCTTGGACCAAAAAAATGTACGTCCCTGGGACAACCGAAATTTAAGTCCATCGGACATCCTAGGTACGTCCGCAGCGGACCTCGGACGTATGGACGTAAATTGGACAAAAAACGGACGTACAAAGGACGTACGTGCTATCTGGGAACGAATTTCTTTCCTATCAAATGAAATTGCCAGTATAAAATGGCTTCTTTAATGGCTAAACATTCTATGAAAATAGCTTTCTTCTTTTTCTGAGCTTCTGTCAACTTTCTAGAAAAGAAAAACACCGACTTCAAGGAGTTATCTTCCTGTGGCTGTTTCAATATTGCTCCCACTCCTTCGATACTTGCGTCAGTGAAAATAAATATTGGGGCCTCTGGATCAAAAATTGCCAAGGCAGGAACTGTGCACAAATATTCTTTTGTTAAATTAAAACTATTCATACACTCTTCTGACCAGTCGAAGGATACATTTTTCCTTAACAAATTTCTTAAAGGATCCAGTAAGGCTACGTGATTTGGTATAAACTCCAAATAGAAATTAATCTTGCCTAAAAACTGTCTGATTTGTGTTTTTGTTGTAGGTATTGGAAACTTCTTAATTGCCATTAAATTATCGTTTATTGGTTTAATCATATTGTTTCCAATTTCGTGTCCCAAATATGTTATCTTTTCTTGGCCGAACTGACATTTTTTTTTATTCAGTTTGAAACCTTGTTCATATAATGCTTGCAGAACCCGCTCTACATGATATAAATGTTCTTCGTGAGTTTTAGAGAACACCAATATATCATCTATATAATTTACTGTGAAGGAATCCAATTTATTTTTTCTTATCACGCTTGCTAAAACTCTTTGAAAGATCGCGGGAGCAGATTTTAAACCAAAAGGTAAACATCTCCACTGCCAGTGGCCATGATGAGTTACAAAGGCCAGCTTATATCTATCTTTTGCGCGCACCGGAATCGACCAAAACGCCGAGTTCACATCGAATTTTGAAAAAAACTTGCTATTTCTGGCGCGTACCGTAAGATCATCTATCCTTGGGAAAGGTTGGCTTTCTGGCACTACTATTTTGTTGAGCTCTTTAAAATCGATACACAAGCGTGATCTTTTCCCTTCTTCTCTCTTGAAAACCATGGTTACGGGAGCTGCATAAGGACTGCTTGACTCTTCTATTAAACCTGCATTCAACAAATCCTCCACTTGTTTCTCAATTTCTAATTTATCTTGAAAAGAGCATCTATAGGGTTTCTTTGAGATATATCTATTATCTGTCAGTTTCACTGTGGCTTCATAATCCTTTACTGTTCCTATGTCAAACTTTGATTTGGCAAAAATTATTTCATTTTTTTTTATAATATCTTCTATACTATTGGTGCTCATTTCACTAATGTTACTTTGTTTATCTAAATTTTTATTTTTCTGTTGTTTCTGTGATATCCTCAAATTTTCATCCTGGCAGAGCTTGAATTTTGTTATTGAATCTAGTCCTAATAGAAATTCACAATCAATACCTTCCTTGACTATGAAAAACGGAAAATCCTCTTCTAAGTTACCAATTTTAGTACGTATTATTGCAATCCCCTCCGTTTTCGCCGTTCCAGCTACGCATTTAATAGTATCTCTCCCACCTATTATTTGTTTAATATTTTTGTTATCGTTCATAAAGGTGCTATTAACCATGGAGATGTTGGATCCCGAATCATATAAACCAATTGCTGGACAACCATTTGCAAAAAGCTTAATTTTTATAAGTGGGAGAACTATTCGTTTTTTGCCTCCTCATAACTTGCTACTACTTCCTGCAATTCGTTATTATTTGTAACCTTGATATTTTCATTTTTAAAATTTTTAATTTGCCTATCTTTATTACGGCATATACTTTCTGAATGCAATCTATTTTTGAAACCTAACTTATCACAAATGCTACAGGGTTTTTTTTCACTTAGCATTCTCTTATTTACATTATCATATTTCGAATCGTTAATTTTACCGAGTTGTTTTAATTTTGACATTAAATTTTCTATGTTTATGATGGATTTTCTATCTAACTTATTTTGAATAAATTTTGGTAAACTAATTACAATCATGTTAATTTGTGTGTTTGTAGACAAGCTATCATCCGCTTCTATCAATAATCTTCTTTTCTTTAACGCGTATTCTAGTAGCGAGCCGTTATAGAATTTAAAATTATAAGCATACGCTATATCTGTCCAGGACTGTGCAGAGAAGGTGTCAATAAAGGCGTTATTCCATGCCTCCCAATTTAACAAAGAGTTCTGCTTTACAAAAACATTATACCAATCTAATGCGGATTTTTCTAGAAACAGTCGTAATACTTCGGCGTATTTATTTTGGGCAATCCCCACTCTGACACACTCCTGCACAAATAAATTAATCCAAGCACTCGCATTTATATTTTCACTATCGAACTTTTCAATCACTATATCCTTTATCAAGGCACTTGTTTTTCTTTCAATTGTGATTGTTGACTGTTCGTTTAGCCTTGACTCTTGCTCGATATTAGCCTCTTCCAGATATTCGTCATACAGCACAACGTTGCCTTCTGTATCCAAGTAAATTTTCTGAAGGTCTTCAGATAAGGTCAGCACCACATTGCGAAATTTATTGCGAACCTTCAAACTTTTAACTACGTTTTTAACGATAGGATCTTCAAAAAGCCTTCCATGCTGAGCACTCGTCTGCTTATCTGCGGGAAACAAAAAACTTTCCTCTCGACCAAGCAGCTGAATTCTTTTCACTTTAACTACGGTGCTTTTCGTATCTGCACCTGCCTCCGAGACAAAATAAAACTTTGCCTTAAACTCCATTGTATTGATTTGTAAGCCACAATTTAGAGAGTTTAAATGGAGCGAAGTTTTGGGTAAAACTCAACACATATATGATGCAGTTAACAACTGTAATATTAATAATATGTACAAATTAGCGGAGTCCAGAAATATTACAGTAAACGAGTAAACTTAAAACTAACCTGAATCAATACAATTGCCGATAGCGAACCTTTGTATACATCAATACAATAACATCGATGCTAACAGCTCGGAGTCTTGTTACATACTGTCTCACGTGCGTGTCGACAAGCGATGAAGCCAAGCTTGATTACGCACAGGCTTACATATATATATTAATATGTTTTCATTGTTGGGCCTGTAAACAAACAAAAAAAATGTTATTAAGTATTATTATTATTTTTAAATTAATGAATATATAAAATTATCAATTTATACTCACGGTATCGATGAACAACGTCTTTACAGCCGCGGCATACTCCTCGTCCCACTCCTCCACGGCGATGTGGTATCGCCGCATGGCGTACCGCCACCCGCGTATGAATGCGGATCGTTCCTCTTCCGAGTTGAATGTCTGTTGAAAAATAAAATAATTGTAAAAATATTTATCAATAACAATAAATAGTAGTACTTCTTTTGTACTTACCAATTTCTCCATCGCCTCGGGCAGCGACACGTTCTCGTCTACGACGAAATCTTTGTGCAAAGTTGCGGTGACGAACATTTTTCAGATTGACCAGAGCGTCGGCAGCACCCATTCTTTTATGCATGTATCCCCTCCCGAAAAAATATGTCCCGAAATCTCTTCTCACGAAATTAGAGAAGATGTTCGTCGAACTCACGAAATTAGAGAAGTAGTTCGATGAAATCTCCGCTCACGAATGTATACATCTCAATCATGCGAACTGATAAAACGAATGCACCCAAACGTCTCGAGACGTGGAATACTCGACACCGGCATTTGAAACGATGCCGTCGCTCCCAACTCGCCCGATTACGAAAGTCTGATAGGGGGAAAGACTATGCGGAACAGCGTGTCCAGATATCTCGGTTTTGACAACTCCATACCGGCTGTGAAAAGGATGTTGCTACTACGGATATACAACTCGAGAGATTATTGCCTCCGTCAAACGATACCTTAATTATTGCCTCCGTCAAACGATACCTTATAGAAGCCTGATAGGGAAAAGAATAAGCAAAACAGCGCGTCTAGATATCTCGGTTTTGACAACTCGATACCAGCCGTGATCGTACTCCTCCCCACGGAGACTTATACCAGGAAACTGTACTTGATAAGAGAGTTCACTGAGCTTAGCATCTTTAAAGTCTATATTCGTTATTTAAACTATTATTTCAACGGTAAAATTGTTATTAACATTGTTCCCCAAGAAGTATCATATTACATACCCGCGAAAACCCTCCTCCCTCACCAAAGAACGGGGCTTGCGCAATACCAGGAAACTGGCCTTGAACGCAGTACCAGGAAACTGTCCTTTATTTAAACTATTACTTCAACAATAAATTGTTATCTTCCCCAGGAAGTATCATATTGCATACCACCAAAGAACGGGGGCTTGCGCAATACCACGAAAATTAAAAATCCCCCCTCCCCCCGGTAAGTGAGAACAGAGATCTGGGTCAAAGGATGTTTATTTAAAAAATGATGTGAGAAATCGCGCTGTCGACAGGATGTATTATTATAAACATTTAAAAAATGATAAGCTGGGTGATCCGATATCGCGCCGTCGACAGGATGTATTATTATAAACGTACGCAATACCTGGAACTGACCAATACCAGGAAAACTAAAAATCCCCCCTCCCCCTCGCCTACGAACGGGGGCTTACGCAATACCCACCCATGAGATATCCCCCCTCCCCTCAGACCCGCAAAAATATGCTCGCGCTATAAGGTAATCCCCCCCCTCACCCGCCCCCGCAAAATATGGTTGTGTTCTAAGCTAATCCCCCTCACCCCGCAAAAATATGCTCGCGCTATAAGGTAAAAGGCCGGTAAGGCAGGAATCTGCCCACAATGATAACTGTGAGTTAGAACCCGCCTATATATCCTACTTATACCGGTGATTGCAAACTGAGCTTCTACCTGGTAGAACCATACCTCCGGTTTTTCCGTCCAAAATGGCGGTAGTTTTATACTCACCTTGTGAGTTTCGTTTGCGGTCGAAACAGATGGCTTATCCATTTTAATCGGGGTCACCAATATGTAGCGTCTCCGTGAACTCGGGTTTAATAATAATAACGCTTAAATCTTCGAGACTTTAATACTTTATTTTTTTGTTCTTCTTCTGCTATATATTGCGCGTGGTCGAAAACTCTGTCTCAATCGTTACACGATCTCTGCCGCTCGCTTCACACACCGCACGAATACCAACCCTCGCTCATCGTCATTCATACCACACGCTCTTTGTCAGTCGTGCCACACCGTTCTTGCTACATGAGGAAGGCATAGTACATGCCATCCTCCTGCTTGATAATTCCAAGCGTCCTCTTCTGATAGGGCAAAGTAGCAATATTCGAAAATTCTTCGATTTGCGAGAGTGTAAATTGCAGAGTCCCATGGGGCTTCTACACAACGCATTTGTAAAAGCTTTACGTAGATTTGTGGGTAGTCATTAGGCAAGACTCCGTCCATTGGACCATAATACTCATCGTATATGTCTTCCGGTATTTGGTATTTTCCATTCGGGAGTGGCATTTTTTAATCTGTTAAATGAATTGTGGATGGATCGCTGTTGGGACAGTGAGTCGACTCAGTGTTAAACGATACCCAAGTAGCACAGGGATATCCTATGTACGTCCATAGAATGTCCGTTTCGGACATTCCGTACATTGAGAGAACGTCCATCCAATGTCCACATGTCCCAGTTATGTCCTAGTTAGGTTCCTTGAATGTACTAGGAAGGTACCAGTTACAAAGTTGGACGTCCTGCGGATGTCCTGTGTGGACATTTTCTGAACGTTTTTAGGATGTTCAGAAGTAACGTTCTCTGGACATTTTTTGAACGTTTTTAGAATGTTCGAAAGTAACGTTCTCTGGACATTTTTTGAACGTTTTTAGAATGTTCGAAAGTAACGTTCTCTGGACATTTTCTGAACGTTTTTAGAATGTTTGAGAGTAACGTTCTCTGGACATTTTCTGAACGTTCTCTGGACATTTTGTAAAGGTTTAAAGAAGTAATAACATTTATTTAAAATGTCATTTATTTTATAATTTTTTCGCATTTGGTATATGTAACAAACAAGATTTTACAAGATTATACAGACATTTACGAACATAACAAGAGTTTAAGGGCATTTGCTTCTTATTTGCGACTGCTGCAACTTCTTCGCTCCTCTTCCTGCTGCCTTTTTTCAAACTCTCCGGGCCTGTTTAAAGTCAGCGATTTTACGCTGATAGCAGTGGCTGAAAGTAAAATATATTTTTAAGAAAAAGTATACTGATTACAGTAATAGGATGAGATGTATAGCTATGAATGTAATAATTTAATGTTCTATATGTAGTGCGATTTTTTTTGTATCTACATACGAATCTTGCTGCAACTTCTTCGCTCCTCTTCCTGCTGCCTTTTTTCATGCACTCTGCATCTCTTCGGGAGTGACGGCGTACTCTTCACTGATAGCAGTAACTAGAAATAAAATATGTTTTTATGAAAAAAGATATACTAATTACAGTAATAGGATGAGATATACAGCTATAAATGTAACAATTTAATGTTCTATATGTAGAGCGATTATATATTTTGTATCTACATACCAATGTTGATTTTCTTCTCCAAACTTGTGGCGGTGGGTAAAATTGTTTTTTCTGTCCCACACAATTTTTCTTCGCCGCTTGCGTATAGTCACAGCTCGTTACAGACAAGTACACTCGTCATCTTGAATTTCCAGTATTCATCGTTTACTTTGTCGATATTCTGCCGCCGCCGTGTAAATAGTACCGTCATTTTTTTTCTTCGGCAATAACCACGTTTTCACTTTATAGGTTAGGATTTCGCGTGAATTATCCACTATACTATTTACTTTTTCCGTTTTTACGTAATCAGGGCACATAACCTGACACGAATTATTCACGTATATTAGTCAGTTTAGTGAAACACGCTGGTCAACGCTGGTATACACATATAAATATATATAATGAACAGTGTTCCGAATTACAGCATTACAGTCTTCCTATATGGTGCATTTTTTCTCGCGCATGCGCGAAAATTTCAGGTTCGATTCCTACAACGTCCAAAATTCACGTCCTAAGGACATTCGTAAAACCTGAGAAACGGACATTCCTAGAACGTCCAAAATTCAAGTCCTACGGACATTCGTAAAACCTGAGAAACGGACATTCCTAGAACGTCCAAAATTCAAGTCCTACGGACATTCGTAAAACCTGAGAAACGGACATTCCTAGAACGTCCAAAATTCAAGTCCTACGGACATTCGTAAAACCTGGGAAACGGACATTCCTAGAACATCCAAAATTCAAGTCCTACGGACATTCGTAAGACCTAAGAAACGGATGTTCCTAGAACGTCCAGAATTTAGGTCCTAGGGACATTCATAAAACCTAAAAACCGAATGTTCCTAGAACGTCCAGAATTGATGTCCTAAGAACATCCATCGAATGTTCAGAATGGACGTAGGACATTCGGACATAAACTGGACGTAAAACGTACATTCTATGGACGTCCGGTGCTACTTGGGTAACTTGCTTTATTGCGAGAGACAGTCTACAACCCGCGTAGCTCGCGTGACTGTCCTCAACGAATTCTGTAGCCGAACTAACTTACAAACTAGCCGTTCGCTCTCAGATGCACTCTACGAAAAACATTCTTTCTCACTCGCACACAGATCGCATTCACTCTAAATTAAACTAAACATCCAGACCCTAAAAGACACTCGACCCAATCGTCCAAGCATTCACACGACGCTATCGCGCAGCACGCAACCCGATACAGTCATCCCAAACATACTTTTCCTAAGACTAAATATATGGCGGGGACGTGGCGTCAGCTAGTCGCCGCCACAGAATAATAATAATATATATATATGTATATATATACAGGGTGTCCCAAAATAAGTGTAACTCCCTGAAATGGGAGGTTCCTTGGATCATTTGAAGCGACATTTTCCTTTACAAAAATGACGTCCGCGGCTTTGTTTAGGAGTTATTATCCGAAAACACGGACCAATCAGAGCCCGGCTATAGCGAGCGGAGTCCGACTCGGCGACAGATCCCGCTCAACGCGGTGTCGCTATTGGCCGAACCAGACACACTCCGCTGTAGCCGCGCTCTGATTGGTCCGTGTTTTTCGTTAATAACTCCTAAACAAAGCCGCGGAAGCCATTTTTGTAAAGGAAAATGTTGTTTCAAATGATCCAAGGAACCTCCCATTTCCGGGAGTTACACTTATTTTGGGACACCCTGTATATATATATGTATATATATATATATATATATATATATATATATATATATATATATATATATATATATATATATGTATATTTTAATCAAATTAATTATGTTATTCGTCTCGTTTCGTCATATTTTATCATATCTGTCTGTTTTAGGGTCTCGAACAATTCTCAAATAGAATCGTTTTCGAGACTCTAAGATAAACGTACGAACTAGTGAAACCGCTATGGGTCGACGAGACGATTGCGTAATACTTCGGAAGGTCGAGCAAAGCGAAATCGAATATCGTTTGGTGTCAATAGACGAACTGAGCGATCAGCTGGGCTCGTCGATCCACCGCGATCGTTCCCCCCGCCGCGCCCGCGGGCCTCGAGCTGCTCGATCCACCCGGTGAGCTCGCGGGAAACGGGGGGGCGGAGCGGGGATGACGACACGCCGAACTGATCGCTAGTCGAAGTCAAGTTTATTTGAACTGTATGTACAGAGTATGTAACTACAATGAGTCATAAATTAAGTACAATAAAAGTGCACATGTACAAACAATAAATTGTCTCGAGGTTAGAGACGAAATCTCTAACACTGTCTATTGTTTTTGTTTCGTCTTGTTTCGTCTAGTCCTGTTTACAGTTTCTGTTGTAGTCCAGGTCGACTGTGCGCTAATTTTAATTTATTTATATGTACAGTACGAGGGTTTCCATTATCTAAAATTTTAATATTTTGATTGGGTAAAATTTCTATAACTTTATGAGGTCCAGTATACTGATCGCTGAATTTTCCTTTAAATGGTTCCTTTATCAAATATACCAGATCTGCTACTTTAAAATTTTGTGGATTTATTTTTCGATCATAATAACGTTTTGATTTAGCTTTGGCTGCATTTAAATTTTTACGTGCAGATAATTGTAGTTCATTTATTGTTTAATGTAGGTCTCGGAGTTATTTTTCGTAAGTAGGTTCCAGGTTTTCCTTTACTGGATTGCTACTTGTTGGTTCACGAGCAATTTTTCCAAATACTAATTCATGCGGAGAGAATTTTGTTCCTTCATTTACAGATGTATTATATGAAAACATAGCCAAATCTGACCATTTATCCCAGTTCGTTGCATTATTTACGTATTGTTTCAAATATTTTATTAATACATGATGTGATCTTTCAATTGAACCATTACTTTGTGGATGATAGGCCGTAGTTTTATAATGTTTTATTTTGAATTTTTCGCTACTTGTTTCATAAGATTTGAGGTAAAGTTGGTTCCTTGATCTGTTAAAATTGCTTTAGGGGCACCAAATCGGCAAATTAGATTTTTAATAAAGCCATCTGCAATATCTGCGGCTGTAATTCGAACTAAAGGTACTGCAACGGAGTACTTAGTTAATAAATCTTGCATGGTTAATATGAACTTATTTCCATTTTTCGTTTCTGGCAATGGTCCTACAACATCTAGGCTGACTTTATCAAAGGCCTTTCCTGGTGTATCTGTTAGTACCATGGGTTGTTTTGTTTTAATTCTTGTTAATTTCCTTATCTGACATTCATTGCAAGTTCGTATAAAATTTTGAATATCTTTTTTCATTCCTTCCCAATAATATGATTGTCGAATTCGATGATAAGTTTTTGTTATTCCTTTATGTCCAGCGATGGCTGACATATGTTTTTCTTCAATTATTTGTAATCTATCTTCCTCTGGAGGTATTATTACTTGACCTGTACATATTGTTATTTTTATTTTTTGAGAAATTCAGTTTATATTCTTATTTATGAACACAGACGTGTTTTTGGTGAAAAATTAGTACAATGTATTCTACAAGAAACTGACCAGACAATACGATAAGATTCACACGCTTTGAACATTCAGACAGAAGTGAAGCGCAAATCATTAGACGCGAAGGCTGTCATTTTCTGCGGTCGAACGACGAAAACAAGAAACGGGGAATCGATCCCGCATCGATCGCGACATTTTCTCGTGACACACCTTGAGCGCGAGATTCAAGTATCGTTCTTCAACATTATTGCTCGATTTTGAAATGCTCTCTTCAATTCATTTATAGTATATTTCCAAGGTATATCTTCAATGTTGTTTGATCTTCTTATACTAAATGAGTCCAGATCCAATTCTTCAACTACATCTAATAAAGATGCCATAGCGTTGACAATGTTTTCGGATTCAATAGGTGTTTGTTTATCTTGTTTAATCGGTAGCATGATAATGTAAAAATTGTCTTTATCATTGTTCTGTAATCTAGCTTGTTCAAAAGTTAGATCAATGGTAGTGCGTAATAAGTTAGCCTCTGCTAATTCTTCTGCTCCTTTATCAATTGGTTTGCCACACATATCCACGAATACTACTTTATGTGTTTTGCCCATGTATAATGGTTCACGAATTTCTCTAATTTCTGGGTATCTGTGTGGTGTTTGTATTGGACTAGGTAATTCTATACGAATCTCTTCTGATTTAGTAGTTGCGAGAGGAATAATATTTTCTTGATTAGGTGTTTGTATATTGAGTTGTAAAGAGTCGTCAAAATTTGAAGAACTGTGAGTAGCGCTAGTTCCAGGATCAGAATTTGATTGCGGTATGTGTAAGCTGTCGAATGGGCTTGGTGAAAAATGTTTCGTTCCTATTTTCCCTTTTTTTCGTGTTGTATCAGGTAGAGGTAAATCTTCAGATGAAGTAGATGGAAGTTTCCTCTTCTTCATTAATGTGTATGGTGATTCTTTTGTTTCCGGTTGATTTGGTTCATTAGGTTTTCTTCTCTTATGAGCTGAATCGGATAATGATGAGTCTTCCGATGATGTTGACAACATTCTTTTTCTAGTTAATTTTTTATTTTTCTGTAATGGTAAGCAAATTTCTGGAGGGTTCCGAGATAAGGCATCAGCATTAGCATTAGTTTTGCCTTGTTTGTAATGAATTTTATATTCATATTCTGATAATTTCAATTTCCATTTCCATAATCTGGAAGTTGGATCTTTAATGGAGCGTAACCAAACTAATGGTTTATGATCAGCAATTATATTGAATGTTCGTCCGTATAGATATGGTCGAAAGTACGATATGCAATAAACAATTGCTAAACATTCTTTTTCTATTGTAGATTATTTTTGTTCAGCTGCATTTAGAAGTCGAGAGGCATATGCTATGGGAAGGTCTTTTCCAATTGTTCCTTGGCTGAGTATTCCTCTGATAGCATATGCGGATGCGTCAGTGGTAAGATTAAATGTTTTTGAAAAATCCGGAAATTGTAGTATGGGCTCTGTTATGAGAGCTTCTCGTAAGGTTTTAAAAGACTCTTCTTGTATCTCTTTCCATTCAAAAGTGACATCTTTCTTTAATAAATCTGTCAATGGTTTAGCTGTTTTGGAAAAGTTTAGTATGAATCTTCGATAATATCCAGCTAACCCCAAAAATTGTTTAATATGTTTCATATTCTTTGGTTTAGGAAAATTTTGTACAGCTTCTATTTTCTTTGGATCAGGTTTTAAACCATTTTCGCTAATTATATGTCCCAAGTAAGTTACTTCATAACGTAAAAATTCGCACTTATCGGGTTATAATTTTAATCGTGCAATTCGTAATCGATTCATTAATTTATTAAATTTAATTTCACGCTCTTGCAAAGAACTTGAATATATTACTATGTCATCTAGATATACAAATAATTCGGATCCTTGAAGTCCTGCCAGCACACTATTCATCAAACGTTGAAATGTGGCTGGGACGTTCTTTAAACCAAAAGGCATTCTTTTAAATTGAAAATGACCATAAGGTGTGGAGAATGCTGTCTTATGAGCGTCCTCTGAGGCCATTTTGATTTGATGAAATACTGAAGCTAAATCAAATATAGAAAAATACTTGGCACTTCCAAGTTGGTCAAAAATTTCTGTAATATTAGGTAGAGGATATGCATCACCAATAGTTTTTTCATTTAAATTACGATAATCAATGACGAGACGCCATCGTTTGTTTTCTTGAGAATCTTGTTTCTTAAGTACAATCTATACCGCTGAATTGTATGGTGATGTCGATGATTCAATTACATCTGTTTCTAATAATTCCTGAACCTGTCTATTAATTTCTTCTTTATGAATTGGGGGAAAACGGTATTGTCTAGTATTTACTGGAATTTCGTCTGCAGTATAAATTTTATGTTTTAGCAAATCAGTGCCCTCGAGGGTTTCTCCAAGGATATGAAATCTATCTTGATTTTGTTCTATTAATTCTAAAATATTTTGCTTTTCTTCTTCATTGAGCTGATCAAGTCGTAGTTGTTCCAATACATCCTCGAGTCGATTGCGACAACTTGCTGTTGCTACTTGACGAGTGCTGACACTGCTGACTGAGTGCTCTGTAATCTCTTCGAACGGCTCCAGTTTCACCATAGGTATGGCAAGGACGTAGTCTTTCATTGTCGCATTCGTCACTCGTATATGAGCTCTCCCTTTAGAATCAGTGACCACTGTTTCTCCAATAAATATTCCTTTTTCTTCTGGAATTTGAGGAATATAACCCTGTTGTACTTCCGGGTTGATTATACTTACTGTAAGTGAAATAGATGTTCTCTTTGGAACTATTATCTGTTGTTCTTCGAAAAATGGTATATATGTACTTCCCCATTTTACATGTTTCGCGGAATAGTCAACGTTTGCTTGATGATTTAATAAGAAGTCGGATCCCAAGATTCCGTTTTGATCTATTGATATTCGGTTGCTAACAACATGCAATAATACTGGATTATCTGCTATCCTGATTGATGCCGTTCCTAGGGTGGCCAGGACTTCGGTCGAGATTCCTCAAATATGAATAGCATTATCTGTATTGATGTCCTCTGTTTTTGGGACCATGAGTTCTTTGATGAGGTTGACTTCTGAACCTGAGTCCACTAAAAGTGTAGTAATTCCTTGAAGGTCTGGTGAAGTGATCTTTATGGTGGGAGTATTTTTAGTTGAATTTAATTGAATAATAACCCTTCTAGGTTGAATTCTTCTTCCTCCGTCTTTGACTCCTTGATCTTCACTTCCTTGGAATGACTCGTTCCTGGAAGATCGTCCTGTTTGGTTGTCATAGCTTCCATTGCGGGTGAAATCTACGGTGAAGATGTATTGATCTTCATTATCGATTGACGCTCCTTGAAATTCCCTCCTATGGGCGCGCCATTATTCCCTGGGGAGAACTTCTCGTTTCCCGATTTTTGTTGGGAATAAGGAACTATCTCACCTGATTCTACTTTAGCTTTAAATTTACAACATTCTTTAATTGTATGACCCAGTTTTTTACAGTAATTACAAGTGACAGGTGGATTATTTATTTCTGCCTGCCTATTGGATCTCAGATTACTTTCGCCGTTGCTCCTATCATTGTTGTTAGTAGGATTGGATCGCCAGTGTGCTCCCGTATTATAATCCTGAGACAGATTTCTTCGGTCTCTAAGATTAGGTTGGAATGGTCTCATCCGTTCCTCCTCTTTTTGTATTTGTTTTGAGATTTTAATTGCATTAGCGTATGTGTCTTCTAAATCTCGAATGCTTTCCTGTTGTACTCTGACACGAATTTTAGATGATAATCCATTCAAAAACGCGTCTAATGTATCAGAGTCGATATTCATTTGTACATCGTCAGATAACACCCCATATTGAGTACGTTCTTCATGCATGATTGCTAATCTTAAATGTTGTACGCGGTTTATGTAGTCTAACACGCTCTCATCGGGTTTTTTAAAAATGTATTAGCTAATTCACCCTTAAACTGGTTAAGTGTTTTGTGTTCCCCAAACATAATTTTAATTTTTGTTGCAAAATCTTCCACTGTTTCAATATTCGAGTTTTCGATAGCCATAAATGCATGTCCTCTAAGTTTATTTGTAAGTAATTTAACTTGTAACGAGTCCGGTAGCTCGTTACAACGGTGGTTGCCACCCTCGTGCTGAATGGCTCGCCGAGCCAGGGTTCGCGGCGAGGGGGCGGTCGGGGGACGACGGGTCGGGCAAAATAAAACACTTCGAGACGGCGTTACTGTTCACGTCTCACCATGCCGCGGATCGCGAAGACGCCGATCGCGGTATCCCCACGGGTGCGCGTACGCGGTTCGCGGATCCGAGTATCGGTGACGGGCACGTTTCGTCCAGGTACGCGGTGGGTCGGAACCGGCGGCTCGCGGTCGGATTTGTCGGGGCGATAACGGCGGGGTTTGTTCGACGGCGCGTTGAACGGGCGAGGAGGCAGCGGTGCGTTGCAATGGGTGTTTCGACGGCTCGCGGGAACGGCGACGGGAACTCCGGCGCGAAGCTGGTGAAACGATTCGTTCGGCGGCGCGCGGAACGGGCGTGGACACAACGGCGCGCTGCGAACGGGGTTCCGACGGCTGGTGGGAACGGCGACGGGGAACTTCGGCGCGATGCGGTACTGCGGGTCGGTTCGACGGCTCGTGGAACGGACGCGGATGCAACCGGCGCGCTGCACAAGGTGTCCCGGCGGCTCGCGGGAACGGCGACGGGGACTTCGGCGCGAAGCGGTGACGGCTCGTCAGGGTAAGGCGCTTACCGATGTTCCGATCCGTTTGGGCGGCTCGCCTGCTGGGCCCGGAAAGAGAGCGAATCTTCTTCCGTGCTGCCTCTTATAGGCAAATTCGGTGGTGACTGCGGGGTACGCGGGTTGCGGTGTGCGCGAGTAATTCGCCGAATTGTGCCTGCTTCGAGGCGCGAAGACGCGGGAAGGTGCGTTATATTGTGCCGTGCCTGGTTGCGAGGCGTGAAATCGCGCGGTACGAATTCGGGTTCGGTCGGGATCGTTCGGCGTGTTTCGGTGGTGCGCGAGTCTTCGCGTTCGTAACAGATCTGTACTGAGCCCGCTGTACAGGTCTGTTACAAACTAAATATGGTTCCTGACTTGCTGGAAGCATGGATTTTGCTCTTTGACAAGCTCTTAAAAATTGATATACTGAGGGCTTATGACCATCGAATACTGGTACAGTCTGTAACGCGTCTTTAATTTTAATCGGATTTCCAGTCTGTATTTGTATTTGGTTGGAAGTTACATGTTCTTGTATTTGTGTCGGTTGTTCGGTCTTTTTCGGTTTGGTTAGTGATCGCAATGTGTCCTGTATTTGGCCAATTTGTTCATTAAATTCTCTAAATTTAGGACCAAGTTCTGCTACAAATTGATTAGTTTCTTGAGATCTTTTTATTTCATCAATAGCTTGTTTTAATATTTGGGTAGGAATATTAAGATCGATTTCTTCACCACCAGATGCCATTGTTAAATTTAGAAAAACTAACGTTTATGATAATAAAATCAAAATCAAATCAAATCAAATCCTCAATTCCTGCGTTCTATCCCACCACGCTGTCACCAATTTTATTGTTACGTCCTTGTTGAGACGTTTTTAGAGTAGTAAAAGAGTTTAAGATTTTCATGAGACATATAACGCAGTTTTGAACCTTCTTTTTTTTTAGCGTGAGGGAAATGCTTTTACGCATACCCCGTACCCCCTGGGAGAGATACGAGGTTATGTGGGGCTACGTGGCCAGAAGGGCTCACAATACCCACTGAAAACCTCACGACAACCTTCCCTAAGCTATTCGGGGGCGGCTGGGATCTCCAAAGAACTGTGTGGGGCCTTAAAAGGGCTCTCGGCCGAGGGACGAGGTCGCCACGCGCGACAAGGAAGAGCCGGAGGCAGGCACCCCGCCCGCGTCCTCCTCCTCCCCCACTCCCACCCCCCTCCCTCCGGGGCCATATGGCACATATGGCCCGGAATCCGGGATTGGGTGGGGGGCCGTGGCGGTCCCCCCTACAAAAGACCTCGCCGATTTGGGATACCTCTTCGGGGGAGGCGGGTCGGCTTCCCTCTCCCTCTCCGCGGTCTCCTTTCGCTCCATGATTTCTTCGCAGAAGGAGACCACGGCCTTGTGCGACCTTCCGCCGCCGACCATGTGGTGGACCACGGCCGGCAGCGAAAGGTCCCCTCCCACAACGATTCTCAGGACACGGCGCGGCGCCGACCACGCCGGACATTCCTCCAGCGTGTGCCACTCCGTGTCCAAAGCCGCCCCGCAGTGGTGACACTGCTCGGTGGGTTCTCACCCGATCCACCGCAGGTACCGGCCAAAACAACCGTGGCCGGACAGCACCTGGGCGGATCTGTAGGTGAGCCGAACTCGCCTCTCGCACCATTCTTCCATAATGGGCAAGAGGGCCCGGACTATTGGCCGGCCCGAGTCTTCGGCCAGAATTTCTGACCGTCATCGGGCCAGCGTCTCTTGCCGGGCCTGGCGCTTCCGCACTTCGATCCCATCCTCCCCGTCTGGGTCCGCCTGTCCCCCGCGCAACGAGCGGACGGCCGTATATATGACCGCCCGCTCCCTTGCTACGTGGTGCAGGGGAGCTAGACCCGCAAGGAGGCCGGTCTACCGGGCCTAGGCTGTTTACAACAACCTTACCCGTGGCCATTTCAGGGGTTCCCGACCACGTGGCGGTTCCCATAATACGCGGCGCTGACGAGAGTTCTCCATAACGTTCGACCGGGCACCATCCCTGACACTTTCCACGCTTTCACTCATAACAAAACCCTGTACATACACAAATCTACTATCATACCATCCGATATTCAGACCCTATTTACAATATCTCCGCATCGTAACACCACTAAACTATAACTTAACCTTACTTACGCTATTAATTTATTACAATATTTGTCGATATATATAATTACACAATTCACTTCTCACACTTCAATACAGCTGCCTCGCACAAAGAGAAGGCATTCTAGAAGTAACTAAATTAAGGTATCCATTCGCAACGCATACAACATTAACAATCAAAACAAGAAAAATATGTGTAATTGGTTCGTAACATGTATAATAATAATTTGTATATTATAATGTACTGTTTATGTTGTTTTATAGATTATTAAATTATGGTGAAGAATAATAATAATAAAAGTATATATAAAAAAATTTTATGTGGTGGTGAATTTACCAGCGACTCACTACCTCCTGATAAGCGCCTCGATACACCCACCACCAATCATGTTGGGACATGTCGAAATGCTCCTCTATACAATCAGGGCATTTCCATGCTGGTTGCATATTCGCCATCTTTATTTCGCATACGTTACATTTAGTGGCATTTCTTGCCGCGGGGGAATGCACATTATGTGCCATCCTTTTTCTTCATGCGCCCAAGCGTCTTCCTCAGACATATTATAATGGCAGTCTAGGCAAACTCTATGTTGTCCCAGTACGTAAATTGTCTAGTCCCAATTACCTTTTACGCAGCGTAATGTTAGTAATTTTGTATAAGTTTCGGGATAATTAACAGGTAACACTCCATCCATCGGTCCGTAATATTCTTCCAAAGTTTCTGCATCCCTTTCATATTTTTCTAATGGTATTGGCATTTTTGAATCTGTTAAATGTATGATATTATACAGGGTGTCTCAAAATTCCCGAGGTTCCGCGCCGTGCGCCAGCAGCTGAGCGTTGGTACCACGCCGCGATGTCGTAACGAACAAGAGTATGTAAATCCTCTCCGATTTCGATGAAACTTTGATACGTTGTCAAGACCACGATTCTGAACAACATGTCCCTTTACAGTTTTTGCCTGCCGGCATTAGTTTACGAAATAATAGTGCAAACACTAGTGATTGAAATCAATCGATGTACCAATATCTCATCCGATTTCGATGAAGCAAGATGCGGCTAGCTTTTTCTGGAGTTCTGAACGCGATTTTTGTTAGGGTGGAGGGGTTTTAGTGGCCGTTGCGTGATTCCTCCCACGCGGGACCGCACACCGGGCAGGTCCTCCGCGAGCATCCAGACCTCCCGCAACGGAAGCAGTGGGGGTGGATTTTTTCCGTGCAGCTATTGCGCTGGTGGCCCGTTTTCCCGCAGTTCCAACAACTGCCTGGGTCTCGGATGGTGACCTTCCCCTTGGTTTCCACCCATCTCTCGTAGAGACCCCAGCTTGCGGTCTTTTCGGCTCGCGTTTTATTTATTGGTGCTCTCTGGATCGCCACCCCCGACCGTGTGGTGTCTTTTACGGTCGGTCGCACTTCCTTCGTCGTTGGGTTTCTGGGTCCTCGCTTCGACGTCAACGGGGCTACGCGATCTGTGGTCACCTCCGCCTTCGTTGGATGGGTCGGTTGGCTCACCGTTTCTCCCCCCGGGCTAGTATTGGGGGATCTTCTTCCTCCTCCGATAGCGTGATGAGCCATCCTCGGCTATTAATCGGCGGTTTACTTGCTACCATTGCCTCCGTTACTGAGGTTATCTGTTCTGGGTTCCTCACTTCCTTTTCTTCGAGAGGCCCTAAAAGATCGGCCACGGGAGTTATCTACCGATACCTCGCAGCCGGGACCGGTGGGAAGCGGATGAGCCGCTGCAGGGCCTCGCAGCTTCGAGCCGCTTTGTTCAGCTCCTGCGCCAGTTGCCGATACCTGTCTGGCGCGCCGATGTCTTCCCCTTTCCTCAGTCCCTGATGGAAATATGTCTCCAGCTCCCTCATCTCGTGTATGAGAGGCTCGAGATCGCTCGCGATCGCTTCTCGTGTCTCCTCCACGCTAATCCTGCGCCATAACTCCGACATCTGAAATGTTTGGATTGTCTAGGGTGTTGCTCGCTGCGTCTGCGTTAGTTGGTGGAGTGTACGCTTTCAGGTCACTCACGCGAGCTTTTCCCGCGTCTACACCTTCGGTGGTGCTCAGTTGGTATACCACCGACAACAATTTTTTCGCGACGACGAAGGGACCGCTAAATTTTGGGCATAATTTGGCCGCGAAGTTTTGTGCGGCCGACGAAAGAATTCGGAGTCGTCTAAGGACGAGATCTCCTTCCTCGTATTACTTGTCTTTGAGACTCTGATTATAATAGCGCGCTTGCGTTTCGTATGCACTATCTAAATTTTCCGCGACCCAATTACGTAACGTAGCTAAATGTGACATTCTTTCCGACCACCCTTCCGTATGTTGTACCTCGAGATCCGCGCGTGGATCATCATTCGCTCGTTAGCACACTGCCGGTTTCGGTTCTCGTCCGAAATTCAAAAATGCGGGTGTCGCTTGCAGCGCCGTGTGGTAGGCCGTGTTATACGCGAAACGAAATTGGGGAATATTTGCATCCCATTCGCGGTAGTCTCGATCGAGGTAGGCTACGATCATTGTTTTTAATACACGATTGACGCGTTCCACGGGATTCGCTTGTGGGTGATACGGCGGCGTTGTTCTAATCGCGATACCATAATCTTTCGCAAGCTCGTGAATCGCTTTATTAACAAAACACGAGGTCAAACAAAACATTAGGCACACGAGATCTTCGAGTGCCTCTGAAATTCTCGCCCTTGTGGCCTTTCGGAGGGGACAGCATTCCATCCATTTCGTAAAGATGTCCTGCATTACTAACAAGTACGAAAAACCTGCACGACTACGGGGAAGCGGGCTCATCAAATTTTTTCTCATACCATCCGAGCGTTGTCACGGCCGCTGACGTTAACGCGACTTCCCCTTCCACCGGGTCGGCTCCCTCGTACATACGCGAGAGTGCGTCTGGTACATGATTGAGTTTTCCTTGCCGATACTTAATCTCGAAGTCGTATTCCAATAATTGCAAGGCCCAGCGCGCGAGCCTTCCCGAAGGGTTTTTCAATTGACGTAACCGCCGTAATCTACTGTGGCCTGTCACGATCGTGAATATATAACCTTCGAGATACGGTCTGTATTTCTGTACGGCCCACACGACAGCGAGGCATTCTAGTTCGGTCGCGGAATATTTTCTTTCTGCCGCGTTCAAAGATCTACTCGCGAACGCGATTACCCTTTCCGTTCCCTCGATTTCTTGAGCCAAACCTGCTCCAAGCCCTACCGTACTCGCGCCTGTCTGCAGGACGAATGGTATCTCAAAGTGAGGACACGCGAGGGTAGGGGCAGTCGCGATTAAAGCTCATAATTTCTCAAAGGCGGATTGCTGTCCAGCCTCCCACTCCCATGTCGCGTTTTTTCGCAATAATTTATTTAATGCATCCGATACCGTTGCGAAATTCGGAATGAACCTGCGATACCACGAGGCCATCCCGAGAAATCGCTGCAGTTGTTTTACATTTTTCGGAGCCGGATATGCTACAACGGGCGCGACTTTCTCTGCATCGACCTTAACCCCTCCGCGCTTACCACAAACCCGAGATACCGCACTTCTTCTTTGCAGAATTCGCATTTTTCCGGGTTCACGATTAATCCTGCCGCTTTTATTTTATCTAGGACCCGCGGAGCCACTCGAGATAACTTTCGAATGTCGTTGCGATAATAATATCATCTAAATACGCAAAAGCGTGAGGCTCCATTTCCGGTCCGATTAATTTATCCAACAGCCTTTGGAAACTGGCTGGGGCTCCCGTGAGCCCATACGGCTTACGTTTAAATTGAAATAACCCTTTCTCCGGAATGGTAAACGCGGTGATTTCTTTGCTTGATTCGTCAAGCGCGATTTGGAAGTACGCTTGGCGCAAATCGAGGGTGGAAATGTACTTCGCGGCTCGTAATTTATCTAGAATGCTCGACATAATTGGTAGCGGGTACGCGTCTTTCTTGGAAACTTCGTTGACTTTACGAAAATCAAGGCAGAAACGATATTTGCCGTTTGGTTTCTTCACCATGACGATCGGACTGGACCACTCACTTTGCGACGGCTCGATAACGCCTTGTTCTAGAAGCGAATCTACTTCTTTATAGATCGCTTCCTGAACTTTCGGCGAGACCGTGTAATATCGTTGTTTAATCGGTCTATTGTTGCCAACATCGATTCGGTGAGTGGTTAAAGTCGTCACGCCTGGTATTTTCGCGAAACCGCTAAGCACCGTTTCCAAGAACACGCGTAATCGCTCCCTTTCCGATGCGGTAAGAATCTGCAGGCCGCAATAGAGAGGACCGCTCTCTTTGTTACCGAAAGGAAATTCAACGTGCGGTCTTGACGCGAAATACCATATCGCTCGGTGGTATTCGACAACGATACCGAATTGCGCGATTGCCTCGATTCCTAATAAAACCGAATTAACCAAATTGTCGAGAATATACGCGAAAATCTCGCACGTTACGCCTTTTATCGTTAATTGAAAACGAACTTGTTCCTCTGCGCGATCGATTGCCCCGGTTGCCAGAAGAAAATAGCACGGTTCTGTCGCTTTCGTAATTTTCGCGACGTTTCGTACGGATTCTAATGTTTCGCGACTCACGAACGAGAGAGAGGAACCTGAATCTACTAGCGCGTGAACGAGTTGATCCCCGATGTGCGCGCTCACGATAAGGAGCGACGGTTTCGTTATGAGAGCGAGTTCGAGATCCGTTTCTGCAACGCGGGCCGATATTAATTGGTACGAGGCTATTCTGGCCCATCCGAGCGGCTTCGTATCGCGTTTCCCGCTTCCGGTATACAACGGCGACAATCTGTTGTCGTGACACCTTGCTCTCCGCAACGATAGCAGTGGAGGCTTGGCTTTTCACGACAATTTCGTGACCGGTGTCCCTCGCGCTGACAGTTCCAGCACGTGTCGTTCGCGGCCGGCTGATCGTTCGGCCGCGTGACAGCTCGGCTTTCCCCGGCAGCGGTCGGACGGTCTCGGCTCGGAGCCTCGCGCGAGCGGCTGTTCGACTGCGCGACAGTGATGCCAGAATCGTGGGACGTGGGATTTTTCCCCTCCGCTCGCTCAGTCGACTCGGCCTCCCACTCTGACGTACCATCGGCTCCTTGCGTTGCTTCGACTGCGCACGCGCTGCACACAAGCGTACCTCTAGTCTGTTCGTGTGAGCTGCCTATTCGACTCGATGCGTTCCTTCGAAATTCACGTCTTACCGAAATGCGAAATCTGGAGGAAGCGCATGCGATTCCCGGCGCGGCACGGTACACATTTTGCTATAACTTTTGATCTAAACAAGATATCGATGCGAAATTTGGACTAAAATTTTTTTCGAAAAACCGGGTTTAATGGTCCATCTTAAAATATGTTCTCTATGTTTTAAACAATTTTTTTCGTTGGTTTTTAAGGTATAGCCGGTTAAGATGGTTCAGCGGGCCGCCAACACAAATTGATTTTTAGTCAAACCATACTTAATAAACAATTACGAGAAAATTCATGAATATTCTACCTAACAGCATACATGACTGAAATTTTTTCAGATTTTTCGGATTATGTAAACATGTTTAAAAAAATTGAAAATCTCCAAACATTCGAAGAAAATGCATATTTCGTATTCAAGTTGTAGAGATGTAACAGACCTGTACCGAGCAGCTCTGTTACTAAATATCCGACCGAGCTTCCCCGAACAAACCCGAAGAACACCGAACCCCGTAAGAAACCACCGGCTCCCCGGCACCGTCTCGCAACACCCTTACCGCATTTACCCCTCTCCTAGAAATACGAATTCGCGGGAACCGGATACGAAAATCCACGAATTTGGCGGGAACCGGATATTATACGTCACGGAAAACACCTTGCCGCGACCTCACCCCTTATCACCAAACTTTACTATATAAACCACCCCGAAACACATCAAAACCACCTGTCTCCGAGTTGTATCCGGACCGAGCCCACCTAGAGATATCTAGCGAACACCAGCAACACCGAGGAATCGCTCTGTGAGTATTTCTCCGCCTATTCCAAAAGATCGCCGCTGATAAGCAGGCCCGAATCCGTTCGCCGTGCGAACCCCGCATCCGCTCCTGCACCCCGCTCCTGTCTGTCAGATTTCGTGAGACAAATCGTCCTCGAAAGAGACATAAAATGTAGGCATTCTTTCACAAGGGACCGTTTTATTACGTTGCGACACAGACCAGCACCGAAGGAAACAATAGATCGAAGACCATCGGCAGGCACAAAGTTTCAAACGGTCCTTCGGTGCCTGGCTAAACCATAAAACGGGACTCTCGGACATCTGCAACCCAAATGCGGAGAAGTCCGAGCCATTTTGGCGAGCAGTGCCCAGAGCCCCGAAGTTCACAACCCTTGGGGTTTTTCCCAATAAACAACCAATGGGAATACGTCAACCCCCTCCATAGCATTTAAGCAGAAAATTAAGGAGAACCGAAGATCAAACAGATTCCGTGCGACTTTCTTCCTGTACACTTCGCTGAGTAAAGACTTTCGTTAAGCAAGCCGCCGATTATTATTTTTTTTCGCCCAAGCTTGACTGTGACTCCCATCCTCGACGATCACCAATCCACAAAAACAACCTAGAAGAGGTGCGTCACCCTTCTAGCAGATATCTAGGAAAGGTTGGAGTGTACGGTGAGTCACATACACACCCGTGAGACGAGTCGTCCACGAGTTCGCGAGCAACGACTTGGTGCGTCACCCTGCTAGTTCCTCGAGAAAAACCTGCACCGGGAAATTGAATATATGGTGCGTCACCTGCATTACGATAGATCCGGCCTAGAATCAACGATCGCAGCGGAAGCAGCGATCAAATCCCTCCACCATCCTTGACCTTCCTCGTCAATCATCACTAAGGTCAGCACCCCCGGCTCGGCACCCCCGCGACTACGAGAACGATCCCGCCGCCACCTACGAACCCCCGGTCACCGGATATTCCACACGAAGCACCGCGAGCAAATAAAATCCACAAACAAGTTGTTCTTTTTCAAACACCTTGACCACACTCCCACTCCAGACACGCTCCTCGCCTGACCGGACCCTGGATCGGCGAGCTATTCGGCACCGAGGAGCACTACCGCGAGAAAACCGGCGCACGGAAAGACGAACCGTTACAGAGATATCAGTTTTATAAAAATTCAGTAGTCGGATATTATTGAAACAATTGTCCTTAATTCTATCTAGAATTTTTTATAATTGTATCGGTGTTAAAAAAATCAAAATCAATTGTTTCGATATTTCAATATACATATAAACATCACTCCTAACAAATATGGTAATCACATAATTATTGTAACGACATTTTACATATAATTTAAAGTATTCAAAAAAGGTGTTTGCAATAGCATCTCCGGTTACAAAAATCAATGTTAAATGGTCCCTTCCTATCTATAACATAAAAAAAAAACAAAAAATAGTTACAGTCATGATTGCAAAGTACAGAATAAAATATTAATGTAACTAAACACTTATCTGTTTTTTTAAATCATTTTTGAATCTGCAAATCCTGATTTCACGTTGTCTAGAAATTCCGTTTCAGCTGGCACAAGCGCGATTTTAAATGGCTCTCTGCGTTGCTGCATTCAAAGAAAAAGTAGACATGATTAAAATGGTAATTCTAATTGCAATTATATAGGACACTAAACTAAAATGAATTCCTAATAAGATAAAAAATGTTAAAACTGTAATAAAAAAGATAACCGATTACAAAATGTTCAAAACGCGATAAAAAAACTGGAATTAGGATTGTGGCTGTTTTTAATTCCAAAATGTACCCATCAAGGTGGGGTTCCATGGAAATCATGGATACAGATTTCCCCGACAACATTTCAGCGACTCCATGTTCGACCGACAATGACTTTGGTCGACATCGCCTTTAACCGATAACGACTTTGATCGACGGCGGATTTGACCGACAACAAACAAATATTTATATGTATATATAATTATTTATATATGTCGGAGGCTGAGGAGCGAGGTTGTCCGTTGAACCATTCGGAAGCGGACCAGTAACTTTATCCACCGATTCGCTCATCTTTCTCACGCACGCGAAAAGGAACAAAGAACGTCGATACGACAACCGCTGACAAATAACGCAATCCGCGATAACGTAGCGCAACGGCGAGACACGTCAACGAGCCCACGAGCTTGGCAGAACCTTCGCACGAAAACTCCACGTCCGTCCTCTACAATTTCTACGCACTGTCCTCGTCTTCTCTCAGAATCTAAAAACGCTCTTTCCTGCAGTGCAGCCAAAACCGTTCTGCCGCTCGTGGTCACGTTCAACAAGGTCCCAGCCCATCCTTTTTACGGGGCCTTATTTCGCACCTCTCGTTGCGCCGGCACGGAGAGGGATGCAGGTAAAAGAGAAACGTTTTATTGCTTTCGCTGGGCAATTTCAGAGGTACGCCTAAGCATCTGGCTCTCAGCTGCTTAACGGTAAACGCTTAAACTAGATGTCTAAATCATTACTTTAAAACTAGTCTTAATCGTACGCGGGCGTGTAAATCCAAGTAACAATATGGATGTCTTATACGGTGGATGAATGTTACGCGTCATTGCCAACGGGTTGCGTCGCTGCCGTCGCGTCCCGACACGGCTCTCCTGACTGTCACACGTCCTCGTGTGCAGTTACAATGACTCTATATGTCGTCTGCAAAAGAAATATCACCTATATTTCCCATTCGTTCATCCTGACAAAATATTGGTTGAGCCCTGATTGCCGTGTTCGCCATATACTCTGTGTGGAAGCACTATACATGTGTATTCGATGTTGCGTGAATTCTTAATAGCAAATTCTCAACAAAACATAGTGAGATAATTCGGTAACATGAAATACACAGTTCAACCAAGCGGGTCTGACACACAGTGAGGTCAAGACAACAATGCCAAATACTGTGTTGGACACAGCAAAACAAAGCCAACCATGTGGCAACCGACCAATCATATGGTCACACAATACAAACCCAACCCATGTGGCAATTGACCAATCATATGGTCACACAATACAAAGCCAACCCATGTGGCAATTGACCAATCATATGGTCACACAATACAAAGCCAACCCATGTGGCAATTGACCAATCATATGGTCACACATCACAAAGTCATCAACATGACCAAACACATCCATCGTCTGCCGTTACATCACCCGGCTCCTTTACCAGCTTAACTAGGTTTGGGAATAATGGTATGTGACTAATAAGCACGACGCATGGAGTTTCACATGTTCCTTTCCTCACTGTTGTCGTTGCCGACACTGGCATGTTCTGTCGATTCCGTGTCACTATAATTACTATGTACGTCGAGCTCTATGGGAACAGAACTATCAGGCATCAATTTCAATCGCTCATGGGCGTATTTAAGTATTCTGTTACTATTTAAAGACTTCAGACTGTATCGGTCGTTAGGCAAGACTTCTACTATCTTATACGGGCCGCGAAATTTAGCATCTAGTTTCGTTTGATTGCGTTCGTGATTTTCTATAAGAACGTAGTTTCCGACCGAAAATCTAATGATTTTTGCTTTGGTACTGTCGAATCGTGCCTTGTCCCTCGCGGCGTTTCGATTGATCGCTTGGGTCGCTTGTTCCCTGCTATCCGAAAGGTCAACTTCTTCATCCTCATTACCTACGACTGACAAAGACATTGGTCTGACAACTTTGCCTATAAGCAATTCTAGTGGGCTGTGATTAGTAGTACGATTCGCTGTACAATTCAATGCTAACTGGACATTTTCAAGAGACTCTTGCCAGGACTTGCTATTATCTAGTTCTACCGCTGTTAGCATATTTTTAAGCGTACTCATCGTTCTCTCTACCTGACCATTGGCACGGCTCGTACCCGTAGCAATTAGGTGCAGGTCAATATTTTGGCTCTTGCAGTAGTCGCGAAAGTTGCCGCTTGTGAAACATTTACCCTGGTCGGCAATAATTCTGGACGGAGTCCCAAACAAGTTTACGCAGTAATTTAGTGCCGTAATGGCACTAGTCGCGTCGATGTTGACTGCATGTCGTAAAATTGCGAATTTGGTAAACGCGTCTATAAGCACGAACACGTATTCCTTTACATTATTTTTGCCGCTAAGTTTTCCGGTAGCATCGAAATGGACTGTATGCCACGGTACGCTTACCTTTGGGATGGGATGCAATTCAGCCTGCGTTTTACCTGAGTGAGGCTTTGCTAATTTGCAAGTGATGCAGTTCTCGACAAATTTACGAACGTACTTAGACATATTAGGAAACCAGTAATGTCGATAAGCCATCTCTAATGTTTTGTTCTAACCAAGGTGGATAATCGACTCATGAACATTATTAATTACGGACCATCTAAAATGTACAGGAACTATGGGTAGATATCGATTGCGATTCTTACGTTGTATTTTCCTATGTAGAACTCCCGATTTCAACAAATAAGTTTTGGCGGTATCAGAATCCATTTCCTTGTTTTCTAATTGAGAAATAATTTTGCTCAGTTCATCATCTCGTCTTTGCTCAGCTTGTAACCAATTTTCCGATATTTCAGCCAAATTAACCCGTTTCTGTTCAACTCGTTTGTGACTGTCATCGATCGGTAATGGGTTTCGCGAAAAAAAATCTGCGTGACCCATCCGCTTTCCTTCTCGATACATGATGTCGAAATCGTATGCCTGAAGGAACGCCCACCATCGGTGTACCCGCGGGGTAAGGTCAATCTTTGTACGGGAAGCTTTAAGCGAGTTGCAGTCAGTGACAACTAAAAATTGTCTTCCTTGCAAGAAGTGACGGAAATGCTTTATGGCATTAACTACGGCTAACGTCTCCAGCTCATATGAGTGGTATCTTGATTCGGGGTCAGACGTTCTCTTGCTATAGTACGCGACCACATGGGATTTTTTATCTACCTTCTGTATCAAAACAGCACCGTAACCATCCGCGCTCGCATCAGTATGTAGCTCGATTGGATATGACGGATTGAATAGCATTAATGCCGGTTCATTTGTTAGTTTCCCAATAATTTCCTGTCGGATCTTTTCGTGTTGCGATTTCCATTCTATTTTTCCTTTTCCCGTGGTCAGTTTGTATAGTGGAGAAGTGATCTGCGAGAACTTGGGTATAAACTGTCTGAAATAAGAAGCGAGGCCGATAAATTGCCTAAGCTGCGTTACCGTAGAGGGAGGGAGAGATTCCGTTAACGCTTTTATTTTGCGCGGGTTTGGCCTGATTTCCCCCGCGCTGACTTCAAAGCCTAAATAATCTACACGCGACTTTAAGAACGCACATTTGGTTAAATTCAGTGAGAATCCTGCTAATTTTAATCTCTCCAATACTATTTGTAACCTCTCTAGAGACTGCTGTATAGAGTCGGCCGGAATCATAACGTCGTCCAGGTAGCATACTACAAAAGTGTTTACGAGTCCGGAAAGGGCTCGGTTTATGTCCCTTTGAAATACGGAAGGAGCGTTACGAAGCCCAAACGGCATGGATAGATACTCGTATTGACCATCCGGGGTAACAAATGCAGTTTTCTCTATCGAGTCGTTATGAATGGGGATTTGATGGAAACCCGACGCCATATCTAGTGTAGTAAAATATTTTGCGCCGCTTAGCCGCTGAATTTGGTCGCTTATGAGCGGTAAGGGGAATCTATCGGGGACGGTATTGCTATTCAGCTCTCGGTAATCAACACACAAACGGTCGGTACCATCCCTCTTCTTTACGAGAATTATGGGGCTCGCGAACGGAGAACAACTGGGTCTAATGATACCAGCCGACAGGAGCTCGCTGATTTTGTCCCTTACGGTTTGCCTCTCGTCAGGACTAAGTCTGTACGGTCGTCATTGCACGGTACGATTAGGGTCTATTAACTTTATTAGTAACTCTCCCGAACTTGCTCTACCTGTGGGCGTACCGACAACAAACGACTCAGAAAATCTATTCAACAAATTTACCAGTGCTTCTTTGTCGCAACCGACTATATCCGTATCGATGTTATTAAAGTTGTCAATCTTTTTGCCAACTTCGCAAATCGCTATTATCTTGTCCCGCTTCAAAATAATGTTATTCGCGGAAATTTCGACGGAAAGCCCGTGCGCTATTAAGTCGCGGCCAATCAAAATACTACAGCTCAGATGCTCGTCTGGTACAACATGAAACAGAATTTCAACGCTATGATCGAGTATAATCACGTGGGACAATATCTGTACGCTACTAGTCACGTTAGCGTTGCCCAGACCAATTAGTCTTATCAGGTCGTTAAATCGCTTACCGGAAAATTTATTTGCTACGGATTCTTGTATCAACGAACATTCCGCGCCCGTATCGAAACAAAACTTATAGATCTCACCCGCTTCCGTGAGTTCCGCCGTCACCGGCGCGATACTGCATAAGTTGATCCGTCGTTCCGTAGATCCTCTTGGGTGTGATCCTCCACCCTCCTGTTTGCACTGTGGGGCAATGTGACCGTCTTCTCCACACTTGAAACAGATCACTGGCTTTTTCGGTGGACCGCGATTTCCTCCGCTCGTGCCAGGCTTGGGTCCTGGCATCCGTGTGACCCCTTGGCGACGATGGCAGTCCGTAGCCTTGTGTCCTTCCTTGCCACACAAGTAACACGTCACACTGCTTCTCCGTTTCTTGACGTCCGCTGACTTCGAGTCGTTTCCATCAGCAGTAGCTGATCGTTTTCGGAAGCCGAAGGCCATTAGCTCCTTTTGTAGCAAAGCCCGCGTGTCGATCTTGACCGTGTGTGCGACGCGCTGCAACCGAGGATCTATTTGCACGCAATGTGCTAACGTAGAAGCAATAGTGATTTCTTCTTTAGACATCGTCGTGTACAAATTTGTAAACGCGGCCAGTACTCGGTTCGCGTACGAAGGCATAGACTCGCCTTCCTTTGGTTTTCCCCCGTTGATCCTCATCGTCGCACCGGCAGGGGTTTCGAAGGTGTCGTATTGTGCCAGGAACATTTTCCTGAATTCGCTCCAGTCCATGCCCGTGTCACGTAAATTTTAACGAAATGATATATATATAAAATGCGAATTCTTCTGGCGTACCAGAAAATACCTTTATTAAACAGTTTTACAATAATAGCGTGATATGTCACAAATTGGAGACGAGAAATAATACTGACTGTTGCCGGGTCGAGTGGTCTTATTTATACAAGTGGTTATTGAAGTTCGACGACCGACGGTCAGCGCTTCTTCAGCGTTTTCTGGGAACGGTAATATGCAATTGATTATTGAAATTTGATAACCGACGGTCAGCGTTTCTGGAACCGATGTCGGCTGATGTCAGGTGAGCCGGTTGTGTGGAATTTGGGCTGTTAAGTGGGTGTCACATTCCCCCCTTTTTAGATTGAACTTAGTCCCTTAAGTTCCCTTTTGAGGATGCTCTTCTTGAAGCGGACCCGCTGAGGATGTATCAAGACTCTTCCTTTCTCATCGTCTTCGATTGCCAAAGGGCGGTTTACAGTGATGTGCAGGTTGATTGGCGCACTCGGTTGCGTTGGCTGGAGGTTGTTGTGGATTTGTGGACCTTTCTTGATCTTACAGCAGGACAGGTGAAAACAGAGTTATTCGGGGACGCAGTTCTTCAGGCGGTCGAGTAATCCTAACTTGTTGAGTGTGTACAAACCTATCAATCCTACCGATACATATCCTATTATTTGTAATGTACTCATACCATATGATCGCAAAGTCTTTATTCTATGTTCGAAATTTAGCTTTGATATGTCGCTGTCGAGTTGATCCGCGGAAGTTCTGTAAGAGGCAATGTTGCTTATAATTTTCGGCGTGTTTTTGATCTTATCCAAAATGTTAATGTAACTATCGTTGTCATTAAGTTTTATGGTTTTCATTTTCATATCGTAAGCTAGTTCGGTTTTGCTTTCGCCTATTCGCATGTAATCGTTATTAAACAATAAATCGCATGAATCGTTAGAGCTAATGACAGATGGTCTGTCAATGGTCTGAATATTATGTTTTGTGGAACATATCGCGTCAATTTCTACTGGTTTAGAGGGTATAGCTAAGAATTGATTTTCGGCGTGCAACGGTATGAAACTGATGTAGTCGATCTTATAAATGGATATCTCGCAATTGTTGATGTTCTTCTTGTAATTAATAATTTCACTGTGACAGTCGTTGTCGGAATTGCTGTTGTGGATCGGCTGCGTTTGTTTACAAATCATGACTATCTTTTGTTTACAATATTTGGTGATATAGTCGAGATCAGTGTTCATGTAAAGGAGGTTTGAAGTTAGAAATACTGGATTTTCTATCACGGGTGCCATAAATATATTGTTTCTTTTATGTGGGATGGGGTATACGCGTATTATACGGTACTCGGTTACGGTATTAATAGTTAATCCACTGATTTTGTTCTTATATTCTACTATGTCCTCGATTTGCTTAAACATCTCGCTCGTGTCCAGGCCTATTATTACATTGGCGGTACTACTGTATAAATAACCCTTATTTATCTTTTCTAAAAATATGTTATTTTGAGTATCTAACGGGGTTATAGTGACGTGTGCGCAAGTTAATCCCGCGAAGAGGATTGTCGTCCTGGAAAATAAGATTTTAGTCTGTTACCGTGCACTTTCTTATTGTTAACGACATAATACGGGGTGCATACTTTATCAATCGTGAATGGTCCTAACCATTCTATGTCTAATTTGTGTTCTTTATGATCATTGTGTACCAAAACTTGATCTCCTTCTTTGAATATTGATTGCGGTTTAATAATTCTACGTTGCTGGTCTCTTTGATATCTTTGTTTACTCTTTAGCAAGGTGTCTCGGGCTCTTTTCAACCGTGAGTCCCATTCTCTTTTTCGAAACGACACTTCGTCTTCGTAACTTCGCTGAGGATTTTTGGAAATGGTTGAAGGTAGGTTAGCTTTGTGTCCAAACGTTAATTCAAAAGGTGTATACCCTGTGGCGTCGTGTGTCATCGTGTTATATGCTAAGCAAATAAAGTTCAGTTGTTCGTCCCATTCGTCGGTGGATGTTTGTTGTACTGACTTTAACATGTCAGCGACAACTGCGTGAGTTCTTTCTAGGGATCCGTTGCTTTGCGGGTGGAATGCGGTAGTTTTGATATGTTTTATGTTAAAAGCTTCTTCGTATCTTTGCATTAGTTCGGAAACGAAACTCTGTCCTCTGTCTGTCAGTATTTTCTTGGGTGCGGAGAATATGTAGATGTAGTGGTTCAGTAAGGCGTCCCATATGGATTCGGTTCGTTGCGTCTTGAGGGGTACTAGTATAAGATACTTAGTCAGTTCGTCATGAATTGAGAGTATGTACTGATTACCGTTTTTCGTTTTTTGTAACGGTCCTATCAAATCTATAGCTATTTTTTCGTTCGAGTCTATCGGGGTGTCGCTTATGCATGGTTCTTCCCTTGGGCGAATTCGCGTGAGTTTAGCTCGTTGGCAAGTGTCGCATGTCTCAACGTAGTCCTGAATTAGTTTAAACAAGTTCGGTATTTTGTAGTTAGTTTTGATTCTGTCGTAGGTTTTCTGTATTCCGGGGTGTCCGATTAATTCGTGATTTTCTTTGATAATTTGTTTAATTTCGTCGTCGGTCAATTCTTTTACTGGTTCCCATGCAAATTCTATCTCTTTATCCGTGTCGTTAAAGAACATGAGCATTCTCTTGATCGTGTTTCTATCCTGAATTGAAATATCATTATCTCCTATACCAATCCGATTCGTATTCCTGATGATTTTATTCAATATGTGCAGCCATTTTTCTTCGCCTTCGTACGCGCCTAGTTGGTCTGAGGTTAGTTGAAAGAAGTTCTTTTTATTGGGTACGATCTTTAGTGGTTTCGGAAGTTCGTCTGAGGTTTCCCAGGTTTGGTATCTGAACAGTAAGTCGGTGGGTTCGTCTTATGCTGTAATCGCGTGAATTCGGGATAAACAGTCGGCAGCGGTATTGTCTTTTCCTTTAGTGTACTGTATTTCGTATTCGTATTCCTCTAGTCGTAGTCTCCATCTGATCAGTCGAGATGAGGGGTCTTTGCAATTTTGTAACCATGTCAAGGCTTGGTGATCGGTTCTAATAATGAATTTTCTTCCTAACAGGTACTGTCGAAGTCTTTTAGTTGCCCATACAATGGCCAACAGTTCCTTTTCGGTAGTCGAGTAATTTCGTTCGGGCGGATTGAGAGTTCGTGAAATATAGCAACAGGGGTGTCCGTCTTGCGAAAGGATGGCTCCTATTCCTAAATTACTTGCGTCAGTCGTTAGAGTGAATTGTTTTTTAAAGTCAGGGAATTTGAGAACTGGTGCAGTACATAATTTCTTTTTTAGTGTGTCAAAGCTTGTCTGCGTTTGTTCGTTCCAGTGGAACGGTACGGTCTTTTTCGTCAGTTCGGTCAATGGTTTCGCGATTTTACTAAAGTTTCGTATAAATTTTCGATAGTATCCCGCGAGGCCTAGGAATGATTTTACGTCGGTCGGTGTTTTAGGAATTTTGAAATTTTGAACGGCTTCTAGTTTCTTTGGATTGGGCTTTATTCCTTCAGAGGTTATTACGTGGCCTAAGTACTCTAGTTCTGGCTTTAGAAATTCACATTTGTCCGGTTGCAGTTTCAATCCTAATTCTCTTAATCTTTGTAACACGATTGCTAAATTTCTGTTATGTTCTTCGATGGATTGTCCGAATATTACAATATCGTCTAGATACACGAAGCAATGTTTGTTTATAAGTCCACGTAGGGCGGTATCCATCATTCTCTGGAAAGTGGCTGGGGCGTTTTTTAGTCCGAATGGCATTCTATTATAGTGATAGTGTCCTTGGGGAGTGGAAAAGGCGGTGGGATCTGATGGAAACCCGAGGATAAGTCTAAAGCTGAGAAGAATTTCGCGTTTCCTAGTTGTGATAAAATGTCGTCTATGTCGGGTAGGGGGTATGCGTCCTGATCAGTCAATTCGTTCAGTTTTCTAAAGTCAATAACTATCCTCCACTTTTGTTTGCCTGATGCGTCCAATTTTTTTGGTACTACCCAGACTGGTGAATTGTAAGGGGAATCGCTAGGTTCAATTATTCCTTTTTCTAACATCTCGTTCATTTGCTTGCTAATTTCTGCTTTGTGGCATTCAGGTGGTTTGTACGATTTTGTGTTAATGACCTTGTTTTCTTTTAGTGTTATCGTGTGTTTAGTGAGGTCGGTGCAAGGTAGGGATTCTTTTTCTAAATTGAAAACATCGATATAAAAGAGAAGCAATTTTTCTATAGGTTGTTTCAAACTGTTTTCTATATGTGAAAGTCTAATTTTTTCTTTGAAGGTGGATATTTGATCATAGGTGTTAGAATTTTCAATATTGTTGGTAATTTGTTTTTCTGACTCACCACAATTGATAAAGCATACTCTGGTAGGTTTCCCCTCGAGGTACACAAGTTTGTTGATTCTCTCGCATGGTTTGATAGTTTGATTCTGAAATGTTAATATTGTGTCGTTTAATTTCAAATGATCGTTAGTGATGCTGAAGTTAAATTGTTTCATGGCTGGTAACCCGAATATGCCGTCTTCAATGATAGGAAAAGTTTCGTCTACAATATAAAATTTTATAGATTGACCGGCTATTCTAAAATTGGTGAATTTGTTTGTTCGGAATTTAGAATGTCCCATAGCAAACTGTTTGGTTTCGTAGTCGGTATAGATCTTCATTCCTGCAGGTCTTCGTCTGACAAGGTTGACTCCTGCTCCTAAATCGACGAGAAATTTCCATTGTCGTCCGGATGGGGATCGCAATAGGATTGTTGGTAGTTGCCCGGTGACGGTGTTGATTCGTAGTAGTTCGTTTCCTCCTCGGTTGATACCACAGTGTTGTTCACTCGCGGTGGCCCGCGTTCTTGTGGGGCTCGCACTTGAAAATTTGAGCACTGGTTGGCGGTGTGGCCGATTTTTCCACATTTGAAGCATTTAACCTGTTGTCGGTCGATGAGCGGTCTTCTCTCCATCTGATTGAACGGGCTGGGTCTGGTAACAGTGGTCGGTTGAATCTGTGGCGTGTGCGGCGGTACGTAGCTATGGTATCTTTTGTTCGGAATAACGGGTGGTCTGACCATCGCTGGGCGTTGACGACGGAATGAGTCGTGGCGTTCTTCTCGGAGGTATCTCTCCACATCGGCAGCTTCCTTTTCAGCTTCGATCAGAGTCGTGGGTTTGCTGGTGAATATCATGTGTCCGATCTCTCTTTTGAGACCGTTTATGTAGATTTTCGTAACTCTCTTCATGGTTGCCTCCATCATTACTCTTCTGGTTATGGGTTGTGGATACTCGTTAGTAATAGCGTACGTTAGTTTATTCAAAGTCTTACGGAATCGAATGTTGAAATTCTGTACGGTTTCGGTAGCTCCTTGTTTCATTTCCCGAAGTTGTTCGCTAAACTCGTCTGCAGAAGCCTGTGTGGCTACGTTAGTACGCAGTGCTTCGTAAAGTTCGGCATACGTTTCAATATTCATGTTACGAACGCTTTGTGCTGCTTTGCCTACTATCTTTTCTACTTTAATTGCTTTCAACAATAGCATCGGTTCCAGGCACATGTTTCGAAGTGATTTGACTTCTTTAATAAAATCTTCAACTCCTACATCATCATCTCCGTTGAGCATCGGGATGTAGCGTATAGCTTCCTTGACTTTCAGGTTAGAGCTCTGCGAGCTCGTTTCGCCAGGAGCATTTTCTCGCGTTGGGGCAGGTGGTGCAGGGGTTTTGACTTTAGATCTGTTCATGGAATCGTCTTCGGTCATGATGGAAGTATAATCCGCATCGTCATCTTCAGTCATGCTCAAGCCCGTTAGATTTCTGCCTAGTATCTCAATTTCTTTAACGCGTTTCTTATTCTCTTTGTCTACCGATTGTAAAGCGGCTTCTAGCATGGAAATTCTTTGGCTGTACATATCTTGTTGGCGAGTAATAGTCTCATTCTGTTTTCTAATTGTCTCCAATAATTATTTCACCTGAGTGTCAGAGGTGCTCGGTTGTGGTTTACTCATGATTCTAACTGAATCTACACTGTCTCTCGAACTGTTGCTAGAGAAGCTATCTCTCCTAGTTCTATACGTTACAAAGGGATCCAGAGTTACTTACTTCTGGTCTTTTCTTTGTTTTGCGTGGTTCCAAAGGTGCACGTATGCAGCTCGTGGTGTGGTCCGCTGATCCTCTGGGTCGAGTGTTCCCGTGGGCCGAAACGCGTGATTTCGTTTACACCGACTCTAGTGGATCCTGGCAGGATCGCCAAAATGTCACGTAAATTTTAACGAAATGATATATATAAAAAATGCGAATTCTTCTGGCGTACCAGAAAATACCTTTATTAAACAGTTTTACAATAATAGCGTGATATGTCACAAATTGGAGACGAGAAATAATACTGACTGTTGCCGGGTCGAGTGGTCTTATTTATACAAGTGGTTATTGAAGTTCGACGACCGACGGTCAGCGCTTCTTCAGCGTTTTCTGGGAACGGTAATATGCAATTGATTATTGAAATTTGATAACCGACGGTCAGCGTTTCTGGAACCGATGTCGGCTGATGTCAGGTGAGCCGGTTGTGTGGAATTTGGGCTGTTAAGTGGGTGTCACACCCGCATAGTTCACTTGCGACATCCACGCGGACGCGGCACCCTTCAACGCCCTGCCTTTTATCGGTCGCTCCGCGAGGCACACATCCACTGTTCTACACCAAGCATTAGCACTATGATCTTCTTTACTTGGATCAAACTCTGGCAGAAATATCGAAGTCTTGACGGGTACTGGTTGCTGCATTGCTGGACCTTGTGTCTGTTCCAATAGCATCTCGAACATGCGAACATGCGCAAGTAACAATATGGATGTCTTATACGGTGGATGAATGTTACGCGTCATTGCCAACGGGTTGCGTCGCTGCCGTCGCGTCCCGACATATATATATATATATATATATATATTATTAAATTAAATTATTTATATATACATAATAATATATATGTATAAAGAATTTATCTTTGTCGGTCAAATCCGCTGTCGATCAAAGTCATTGGCAGTCAAATCTGGAGTCGGTGAAATGTTGTCGGGGAAATCTGTGTCGGCGATTTCCATGGGACCCGCAAGGTGCTATGGACTAAACTCGAACGATTAAAAAAAACGACCTCACAAGTCCGTAAACGCGTGTAATGTTAACTGTTTATAATTTACAGACGGCGACGAACGTGCATATAAATGCTCTCCCGACATGAGGGATAATTGTCTGCCATCGACAGACATGGTGCGACTAGACTCCTGTCTAGCTTTCAAAGATGTGCGCACCACACACATGGAATTTAATAGGACAGCGCCTATTTTATTCCTTTTTCTAGATTTAATGTCGGGAAGCAGTGAAAAAATTCTCTCGGCCTCGGCATTCGAGTGTAGAAGACATCTGACCGTGTTTATTAAAGATGTGAGGAGGGGGAAACGAAGAATTTGATTTTGGTCTTTTTGGGTACAGATGTCTACCCACATATCGTCGAAAGATAATTTAGACCATTGGTCCCTCTGTAACCGGGAAGTGCCGTAGTACAACAAGTTCCACTCCTTTTGTAGATCTACGGCACTCCAATTCCCTAATCTACGAGCGACAGCTACGAGATTTTGAAAAGTTAAATCTCTGTCGCTGTTAAATACGGAATCGGATTTGAGAACCGTCAATTCCCCTAGAAAAACATCATCGAAAGGAAGACGATTTCTTATTTCATTGCTTATGGTCTCATAAAACCTTAAACAATGTTGCCGGAAGGAGTGCAACTCAACTTCCGACATTCCATCGTCAACCGCCTCATTCAAAAAATCTTCGCATTTGGAACCAAGTTCCACTAGATTTAGTGGAACTTGATTTGACTTTAATATGAAATTAACCTGCCTCACTAACTTAAAAACTTCTTTATCTAAAAGGGCTGGTTTTAAAAACCTTCGTAAAAAAAATTTAAGCAGCTTTGCTGAAGATGGCTGCAACTCCTGCACCAACGTTTTCCTATTCTGGAAGAAGGCGTTAAATCTATTGAGAATATCAAGGACATATTCCAAAAAGAGGAAATATCCTTTGATATCCTGTCTGCTCAGGAGGGAAAAGAATTTCCTAGCAGATGCCGAATCTTCTGAAAAGGTGTGTTCCTCGAAAAAACGAACTAAATCGTCCCAAACTTTTAAAAATCGTTTGACACACTGATGCCTAGCAAGCCAGCGTGTATCCGATAATCTAAGAATTTTTACAGGAGAGTTCTCATAACTCTCCTGGAATTGTCGAAAAATAGCAGTCCGTTTAGCGCTGTTTCTGATAAACGAAGCGACGCCACGAAGCAGTTCGTCACATTATTTTGGAAACGTAGCGCAAGCAGCACTTGCCGCCAGTGCTACAGAATGGCAAATGCACGGAATTGTCATGGCGTGGGGATTTTTCTCAAGCAACTTAGTCTTGAACGAAGAAAACTTTCCTGTCATGACGTATTCATTGTCGCAACTGAGAGCCGCGATATTGTTTATCGGAATTTGCATTTTCAGCAACTGATTTTCGAAGGATTGGAAAATCTTTCCTGCCGAACAATCGCTGGCATCAAGATGAATCAATTGCAGCAATTCCGTCCTAACAGACAAACGACATGGCTCAACATATCTGACCGCTAATGTGAGCCACTTGTCGTTTGTCGAATCTGTGGTTTCATCTTCGTGTACGGAAAATTTGCAATGCTTCACGTTATCCGTAATGCGTTCCGTCTCTCGAACGCATAAAACATTTGAAATTATTTGACTGCACTTTGTGCGGCCAACCTTCATGCCCTGCAAGACTTGAGGCTCATTGCCTATATCTTGCATAAGGGCGAGGAAATCAGGGGCGATGGAGAGAGGGATGTTATGTTCGGCGAAGAAAGCCGCGTATTTAATTTCGGCAATTTTAATTTTATCGCCTAATGAAGAATTTCTCCCCTTATCAAAATTTTCGGGTTCAGTGGATATTTCAACAGGCTCCTCAAGAACGACGTTGTTGTCTCGAGTTTCATTGTCCTTATGAAGCAATTGCTTCATATTTTTGACATGAGCCTGCCTGGATGAATGTTTGCGTATTTCTGAAAGTCCGCAATCGAGGATTTTATTGCAGACTTTGCAGAAGCATTTAGATTCATCCGAAGAAACTTTTTCTAACCAATCCTTCAGAGATTCATCAGCATCATACCAATGATGCTGAAACCTTTTCTTACACTTTTTAATGGGTACACTTGTCATTATACCACAACCACAGAACCTTTAAACTTTAAAAGACCCTAATACGATTAAAACGGATAAAAGAAGTTTCACTTCAAGAATAGAAATAAAAAAATTCCTAATAATTATGTACACAATCACAAACACAAACACTGCTTATCATAAAAAGCAACAATAGAATAACAAATGGTTGTTGTCACGCTGTAGCACGTTGCGACCGTTGCGGTGTGAAGACCGCGCGCGATATTAGTCACGCGCAACATCAATACGCAACCGATACACTTTTGTTTCTTGACGTAGGAGGTTTATTATACGCAGATGCGTAGAATAAAGGCGGGATGAATAGGATAATCGGCGCATCTAATCGCACATCATGTCTGTCAATGACAGACATTTGTGTCTCTTATCTCGTTATTTATTGTTATTTATAAGTTAAACAATTTTTAAATAAAATTTTATAATTTGTTTGTACATTCACTGTTTCAATTATTATTTCAATAATTTATTGTTAAAATAGTTGTTTTTGTTTCTATATTCATATTATTGCACCTTGGTGGGTACATTCTGCAATTAACAAATAGCCACAATTGTATCTCCAGTTTTGTTTATCGCGTTTCTAACATTTCTTTTATTAGGAATTATATTTATCGATAAAAAATTAAGTATACGTTAATATTTATATTGTGTCCTATAATATTGCAATTAAACTTAGAAATGTAGGGGACCATTTAAGCCCTTAATGACCGCAACCGCGGAACGGAAAATTATACTCTGCGACCCGAGACAAATAGCTTACCTTAAATTATGTTTCATTTCAATCACTGACTTGTAATAAGCATTCAGATCGAACTGTACCAAGCCATGACAACAGAGGAACGAATGGGTGAAAGAGTTCCTATTACCACATCGTAGTGTTTATATAAAATACTGGAGCCCCCAAAGCAAAGAAAGCCCTCTGTGATAAATTTCTAGTCAGCACCCCTACCACATGACTAATTATAGGGTGAGCACGGTTTTATGAATGGTGCACTATCTCTTCTATTCTGCTCAACAAAACATTACGAAAAAATTCATGAACATTTTACTTATTTGCACATATGACAGTGAATTATTTCAGAATTTTTCGTTACAAAATCGATTTTTATCTTTAAACAGTCTGTTTTGTTCTTTGTTCATCATATAATTATTGCAATGACATTTTACATATATTTTTAAAGTTTCAGAACTATTTTTTAATTGCGGGTGGAATATAGTAAAAATAATGGCTGGCCATCTATTTCTCCGTTGGTAATTTGCTGTTTTTTGAGTGTTACAACAGTTATAAATTGTTCGAAATCGCAGGACATTAAACTTTGTAGGTTTAAACAAAATGCCAAAAATATCTAATGTTTGAAAATTATGGGAGGACCATTTAAAATCGCGTGTGTGCCAGCAGGAACGGAATTTCTAGACAACGTGAAATCAGGATTTGCAGATTCAAAAATGATTTTAAAAAAACAGATAAGTGTTTAGTTACATTAATATTTTATTCTGTACTTTGCAATCATGACTGTAACTATTTTTTGTTTTTTTTTATGTTCTAGATAGGAAGGGACCATTTAACATTGATTTTTGTAATCGGAGATGCTATTGCAAACACCTTTTTTGAATACTTTAAATTATATGTAAAATGTCGTTACAATAATTATGTGATTACCATATTTGTTAGGAGTGATGTTTATATGTATATTGAAATATAACGTAAATAAAATATTTTATATTGAATTATTAAATCTGTAAAGTAATTTTCTCAATATAAAAATATTCGATATTACACAATACGTCTACAAAAAAGTAAAGGAGTATCGAAACAATTGATTTTGATTTTTTTAACACCGATACAATTTATAAAAAATTCTAGAAAGAATTAAGGACAATTGTTTCAATAATATCCGACTACTGAATTTTTATAAAACTGATATCTCTACAACTTGAATACGAAATATGCATTTTCTTCGAATGTTTGGAGATTTTCAATTTTTTTAAACATGTTTACATAATCCGAAAAATCTGAAAAAATTTCAGTCATGTATGCTGTTAGGTAGAATATTCATGAATTTTCTCGTAATTGTTTATTAAGTATGGTTTGACTAAAAATCAATTTGTGTTGGCGGCCCGCTGAACCATCTTAACCGGCTATACCTTAAAAACCAACGAAAAAAATTGTTTAAAACATAGAGAACATATTTTAAGATGGACCATTAAACCCGGTTTTTCGAAAAAAATTTTAGTCCAAATTTCGCATCGATATCTTGTTTAGATCAAAAGTTATAGCAAAATGTGTACCGTGCCGCGCCGGGAATCGCATGCGCTTCCTCCAGATTTCGCATTTCGGTAAGACGTGAATTTCGAAGGAACGCATCGAGTCGAATAGGCAGCTCACACGAACAGACTAGAGGTACGCTTGTGTGCAGCGCGTGCGCAGTCGAAGCAACGCAAGGAGCCGATGGTACGTCAGAGTGGGAGGCCGAGTCGACTGAGCGAGCGGAGGGGAAAAATCCCACGTCCCACGATTCTGGCATCACTGCTGCGCGACGCGACGCTCGGTGGCTAAGGGGTTCTCGCGGGCGGGAGGAAGGGATATGGTATCCCGCTTCCGCGCGCCCGTCCCCTCTACCGTCGGTTACCGCGTTCACGAACTCGTATCGATACCATTTTTCCCGACTCAAATTCTTTGCCTTCTTATACAAGTTCGGGTTGTAGGCGAACTCTTTATTGGCTAAGTACGGCGACTGATAATAGTCCGCGCTCCTTGGTGTCGTATATCGTCCCCCTTCGCGCAATTGATCTTCGAGCTCTTTCACTGTCGTGACGAGCGCGCGTGATATTACGGCGCGTAATTCGTCTCTCGCGCCCCAATAAATCCGGTCTATTTTCTTCTGCTCTGACCACGAGGTTTTCGAACGCGCGAGCATCGCTTTCATGTTCGCGAGATAATCTCGCACTTGTTCGTCCGGACCCTGCTTTCGTACGCGCAAATCATGCTCTAAGAGCTCCTGATAGTCCGGATCGCGAAAATTTGTATGCCATTCGCGTACAAATTCATCCCAATCCAATAAATTAGGACAAACACGAGAATATTTCATAAGTTATCCAACTTCAAGGACAAGGCGTAGCTGGCTCGCTATATTATTTCCCTTTCTCGAAAGGACGCACGGAGAAAATCGTTAAACGCAAAAACGCAAAATACGGACATTTTTGACATGCGTCCCACATAGATTGATCTTTTATCTAGCGATTGTGACCACGTAGAGCATCGAAATGTGCGTTATAGTGTCAGTGGTCCGCGTATACGTAACCCCTGCATTTCGTGTACGTATACGTGCTTCGTGGTGTGAGTCACGCACACTAGAGATGGGATCCACACCCTTAAAGACTGCCAGCGCCCGTGCTATTCCGCGGTCCGGTAAGTGGGCGCAATGGGCGAGGTGGTAACGGTGGAAATTACAGTGACCTGAAAGACCACATCGGTAAAAGTTCTACCACCGACGAGATACTGTTGGTGGTTCAGCGCTCTCTACCTAAATAAATCATTTTTTCGTGAACCACATGAAACTGCGTCAGTGGCGTAGGTAAATAGATTTAGTACCGCAGGTAATAATAAAATGTAGAATGCTGACATTACCAATTTTGTAATTCTTAGAAAAAAATTACTTTTTATTGTATAATTTCTTTACGCACTCTTATTGCTTTCTTATTTCCCTTATTGTTCACCATTGTAATTATCGTTTCATAATCGACAGTGTATAGATGTAGGAAAAATAAAAGTAATTACCACGTAATATCCTCAAAAAGTATTGAAATTTAAAATTAATTTGAAAAGTACACATAAAACAATGATTCGTAAACGAAAAATATTCTGTAATCATAGTTATTCATTGTTATTTTTAATTTAAACAATTTTTAAATAAATACATTTTTGTAATTTGTTTCTATATTCATTATTGAAATTATTATTTCAATACTATTGTACTCTTAAAATAATTGTTTAAATAAACAAATTTTATAAATTGTTTCTATATTTATTATTTGAACTATTATTTGTAAGCTGTTGTTCATGTTGCTGTTATTCATGTTACGCCACCTGGTATATTTTAAATATTATTTATAAGCGATTCGTTGCCAACGACAAGCGAACGTCGTAAACGAAATGAACAAGAAACAGTCTCGTCAGGTCTGTCACCGAAAAAAGACGTTTAAATAAAGTTGATTCACATTTGCTGTTTTAATCCAGGCCATTTCTTACATATTTCAATATAGTTTCTTGTTAAAGTACTTGTTTGAATAATTATATATTAATAATTATTTCTATTTTTATTATTTGAATTATCTCCATAATAATTTATTTAAACAATTATTTTAACAAGAAATTATTGGAATAGTAATCCAAATATGGAGTATAGAAACAAATTATAAAAAATGTATGTAACAATTGTTTACATTATAAATAACAATGAATAGCTCAAATAATAAATAGTGTTTATATATTAAAAATTACGTTATAAGTTATGGAAGAATGTCATTATACAATTGTTTGAGAATGGCGCGTCCAGCCGCCATGTCTGCCGCGCGTCGCAGCTCAGTCCCGCCAAAAGTCACCGCGATCCCGCCAAGCGAGCGACGCGATCACGCCGAGTGATCGTCCAATCCGCGGCCAGCGGAAATGCGTGGGCACGATATCGACCAGCCGATTGGTCCAGGCCCACTCTCGATCCTTCTGGATTGCTCGCGAATGCTCTACCGGAAGCATGACGTAGACGAATATTCCAGAAGGATCGAGCCAATAAAAGAGAAAGAAAATAACGGCTCTCGCTTATTCCGAGAAAAAGTCAGCTGTTGCGCAATCAAAACCAGTGATTTTCAAATTCTCATTTATTTCGACTTTTCGCTACATCTCGCATTCACATTGTTCTTTGTACGACAATCTTGTATCCTCAAAGTGCAAATACAGTTAAATTATTGTAAATCCGGATTTATTACCCATTACTTTTCTATCCTTTCCATTCGAAACTACCGTTACATCCATTCCACATTTTGATCACTTATACAGTCCACTCATTCATCTCAGTCATTCCAGCAATCCAAAATTGCATTTCGTTGGTCATCCAGACCGCTCCCTACACAACAATTATCTATTTCATAAGAACGCAGAGATGTTCTTGGGTTTCGCAATAACTCGCTCGTCCGAACTTGTCCGATTCTTTCCGAACGTGTCCGGCGAAGTCGAGTCACTCTCTTCGGCAGCTCGACAATCGGGCGGCCCGTACACTACACCCCAAATAAATACATAATGCCGAACACAATACGGAATTTAAAATGACAGAATCGAAACTGGAACCGGAACCGGAACCGTAACCGATATAAAACAATACCGATATTCTTATAACAGTTATAACATCATCTTGGGTTTCATAATAGTTTTCAATCCCTGCTTTCTATGCGTGTTGTTTTCTTCTACGCCAACCGATTTTGATAAAATTTGCAGTACGTGTATTGTTAACGCAGATGTAAAGACAGATTCGAAATAAAAATTTTTAGAAAGTCTTTTTTATTTTTTCATGTAATTCCTACCAATTTTAATTTTTATAAAATCTGTTTTACGCGTCATTTAGTAAAACAATGCTTCTAATTGCTAAAAAAAGTCAAGTCGTGCGGTCTAATTATAAAAAGAGTATCCGGACTATACGCAGACTTTCCGCGAACGGACAATTTTGACGAGTCAAGTACTTACGATGGTTAATTTTGATTTTTTAAATAGAACCAAATGTTTTTAATAAAAACTTTTTATGCACCAATTGATGCAACTGTTTAGTATCTATAAAAAAGTACTACTTGACGTATATATGTTGAAAAATTGTTAGTTTAAAGGTTTTTTAAATTTAATTATTACTAAGAAAACCTCACTTTTTGTTGCTAATGACAACTTTACTTTTTTAATATTTATTTACAAAAAGGGTTCATCCAAAGTCTATTTACATCTCCACCCTCAAGATCTTGGTCGATATTTTACAACAATCGTTTATGATACGTTCCTTGATATCGAGAAAAGTGGTCTAAGCTTCTGCGTAAACAGTATTATTTATCCGAGGTTTCAATTGCAATATTTACATTAATATATCTATTAAACTAATCATTTTTTTACTATTTTAATCTTTTTGTAGAAAGCAAAATGCTGCATCGACTGGTGCATAAAAACATACAGTTCCATTTATAAAATCGAAGTTGGCCTTCATAAGTTCTTTACGCGTCCACCTACAAAAAGAACGAATAAAACCATTATGTGCATTTCTAGAAACCATATCATCACCATGTACATATTTCTCGTTGCAAATAATAGTAATGGCGTAAATCGAGATGGTAATATCTGGTGAACCACCCTGTGTAGGGAAAAATTATACAAAATCTGCAGGATTCAAATAACTTCGAGGACGGCCGATATTTTCAAAAAAGTCATACATTGATGCTTTCTTCATAGCATCTCACCACTGCAACCGAATCACCGTCGCGCGCGCATCGCATCACGAGAAGCATTGTTTATTTTACGATACCTTGCGATCGAATGCTCACGCGTGTGAAACATTTCCCGCGTGTGCTTTTGTAGTACAGTGTAATTGTGAAGTAATAAAGTGTAAGAGGTGAGGATACACACAATTTACAATTGAACAATACCATCAACAAAATGGTGAGTAAAGTTACTCATAGTACCATTTGTATTTATAAAAATTGTGGAATTAGAAGTAGGGACAACATATTAAATGTCCGATTTCATCTTCTGTCTGTTTCTGATAGAGATCGGTTAATCACGTGGTTAGTAAATAGTGGTTGCAATCATCTAATAGAAGAATCAGACGCAAAATTGCGGACATTTTCAATATGCAGCAGACATTTTTCAGAAAATGCAATATTTCCAATTCGCAAATTGAAAAGAAATGCGGAACCAATTGTTTATAATGTTGAATCTGATGATGAGGATAACGATTCTGATGAAATGAACCTACAGCGAAAAACATCTGCTGCTATTAAAACATTAAGAGATAAACATATTAAACTAATACGTGTAATACCCGGAGTTTGGAGATTTGCCGGCTCAGTCGGCTGTCGAGGGTTTCGGTTATCGGAAATGAGACAGTACGGTTTCTGTAGGTAAAAATATATACAGGGTGTCCCAGAATAAGTGTAACTCCCGGAAATGGGAGGTTCCTTGGGTCATTTGAAACTACATTTTCCTTTACAAAAATGACGTCCGCGGCTTTGTTTAGGAGTTATTAACGAAAAACACGGACCAATCAGAGCGCGACCTAGACGCGAGTCAGCAAAGTCTACCCGACGCGCCAACTGTCAATTGGCCGAACGTGCCACCGCATGTCTAGATCGCGCTCTGATTGGTCCGTGTTTTTCGTTAATAACTCCTAAACAAAGCCGCGGACGCCATTTTTGCAAAGGAAAATGTCGCTTCAAATGACCCAAGGAACCTCCCATTTCCGGGAGTTACACTTATTCTGGGACACCCTGTATATTCTCTATAGATATAGTTAACAAGGTAAATGGTAACAATAGTATTTGAATGGGTATGATGGTACGTAAAGAACGCCGGGATTAGGGTCTCTTCTTTATGACCCTTGGTCGGTAGGTAACGGTGGTAATTTCTATCGGTGCCGGTTAACGCTGAAATTTTATGGTGGCGTAGTTTACGGTAAAGCGAGAAACGGTAACGAAATATTCCTGTGGGCGTTTACCACTGCAGGAAAGGAGTAGGACGGTAACGGGTTATTCCTGTGTGCGCTTACCAGTGCAGGAAAGGAGTAGAACGGTAACGGGTTATTCCTGTGGGCGTTTACCACTGCAGGAACGGGAGTGAAACGGTGACGGATTATTCCGGTGGGCGTTTACCACTGCCGGAAGGGAGTAGGACGGTAACGGGTTATTCCTGTGGTCGTTTACCACTGCAGGAACGGGAGTGAAACGGTGACGGATTATTCCGGTGGGCGTTTACCACTGCCGGAAGGGAGTAGGACGGTAACGGGTTATTCCTGTGGGCGCTTACCACTGCAGGAAAGGAGTAGATGTGCGGATCGGGAAGTCTCGGTCGACTCGGTACGGTCTCTATTGCTTCAGAGGATCTCATGCGTGAACTCGGTACACCGGGAAGACTCCGACCCCTACACCGAGATTTAGGCGTCCTTATATACGCCTCTGTGTTAACCCTTTCTAGCGAGAGCGCTCTATGCCGCGGTAGCCCTCTCGCGGTGGCTCGCGGTACGTAACCCTTTCTCTCGCTGATTGTGCGTTTACGTCGCGGCGGCCATCTCGCGGTGACCGCGGTGCCCGCGTTGTGGGGAAGCCTCGCGCCTTGGATGTATTCGTTACATACGGGAAAATAAAAATAATAAGAAAATTATTTTACGTTTGAGACGAAAACTAAAAATAATGACAGAAGGTAATTTGTCAGACGAAACGCTTCTAAAGGCTATACGACGTCGAATCCAAGGGTTTTACTAACATTTATCACGATGCAATTGTTTCATAAAAAACAATCTTTGTATACTGAGGAAGAGCAGCAGTTATCCAAAATTATACTTCGCTCAGTTTGTACGCGAAAATGCGTAAAGAATTTGATTTTATATTACCTGGGAGAAGCATAATGAGTAAATGGTTTAGCAATGTAAACATATGACCAGGAATTTGCAATAACTTTTTTGTACAATTTAAATCAAAAGTTGATTGTATGGACACTAGCGAACGCAACTGTGTTTTATTGCTAGATGAAATGCGGATAAAGAAATGTTTCAATTTCCATGTAGGTCGACAGAAAGTTGAAGGTTTTGAAGATTTAGGATCACTAGGATGTCCTAATAAAGTAGCAACTTCAATATTAGTTTTTATGGTCAGAGGCTTGCTACATAATGTAGTAATATCGATATTACTATGGTTCCGTGTGATGTGCGTTGAGAGTCGGATAACATATGTGTGAAAGTGCGTGAGATCGAGTGTCCGCTGTCTCGAAACAGCTTTCGATGTTTTTATCAGTTGTTCTTGATTCAAATACAGAGATTGACGTGTGTTCCGCTTATTAAATTATTATTAATCCTTTTTTTTTTTTTTTTTTTTGCGTGAGGGAAATGCTTTTACGCATACCCCGTACCCCCTGGGAGAGATACGAGGTTATGTGGGGCTACGTGGCCAGAAGGGCTCACAATTACCCACTAAAAACCTCACGACAACCTTCCCTAAGCTATCCGGGGGCGGCTGGGATCTCCAAAGAACACAACCAGCCATCCCCCTTCGCCCTTGGCCCTGTGTGGGGCCTCGTCCCGGGGGGGAGGGAAGCTCCCCCCAGCAATACCTACGCTATCAGGGTGTAAGCAGGTTGCCCACTTACACCCCCCTTCCCTGGGCCGTTCGGTGGGCTTCGCGAGTCTCCAGCTCGCTCCGCCCAACGACCCCCGGTGACTCCGTTCCTCGCTCGAGGAGCCCTTAAAAGGGCTCTCGGCCGAAGGACGAAGTCTCCGCGCGCGACAAGGAGGGACGAAGGCGGGCACACCGCCCGCGTTCGCCCCTCCCCCACTGCCACCCCCTCCCCCGACCCAACGATCTTTACGTCCCCCGGGGGACAGAGGAAAGGGGGCGGGAATAGCCCCCCCAGCACAAAAGAACAACCCGTCTGGGATGCCTCTTCGGGGGAGGCGGGAAGGACTTAACGAGTCCCGCCTCCCCCGGTCCGTCGCCTGCCCCGTAGCGTGGGGCGAGCCGCTCGGCGAGGACGCCTCGCCAGAGCAATCCTTCTCTCGGAGAGGGGGTTGGCCTCCCTCTCCCTTTCTGCCACCTCCTTCCGCTGCATCACCTCCTCGCAGAAGGAGGTCACGGCCTTGTGCGACCTCTCGTCGCCAATCATGTGGTCGACCACGGCCGACAACGAGAGGTCGCCTCCAATCTCGCTTCTTAGGACACGGCGCGGCGCCGACCACGCTGGACACTCTTCCAGCGTGTGCCGCTCCGTGTCCAAAGCCTCCGGACAGTGGTGGCACCGTTCGGTGGGTTCCCTCTTGATCCACGCCAGGTACCGGCCGAAACATCCATGGCCGGTTAACACCTGGGTGGATCTGTAGGTGAGCCTTACTCGCCTCTCGCACCATTCCTCCAGAATGGGCAGGAGGGCCCGGACTATTGGCCGGCCCGTATTGGCGGCCAGAGTTTCCGACCGCCACAAGGCCAGCGATTCCTGCCGGGCCTGGCGCTTCACTTCTACAATCCTGTCCTCCTCGTCCGGGTCCGCTTCTCCCCTGCGCAACGAGCGGACGGCCAAATACCAAGCCGTCCGCTCCCTTGCCTGATGGTGCAGGGGAATCAGACCCGCGAGGAGGCACGCCGCCTCGGTGGAGACGGTGCGATAGCCCCGTATGGTCCGCAAGGCCAGCCGGCGCTGCACTCTGTTGCAGAGTGTTTTACTGCGCCGGCTGACCGACAATGCGTCGGACCACACGGGTGCCCCATATAGGAGCTTGCTATGCACCACCCCCGTATAGAGGCGGCGGATCCGTCCATCGGGCCCCCCAGTATTGGGCAGCAGTCTCCCTAAGGAGGCCGCCACCGCTTGAGCCTGGGGGGCCAACCGACCGAAGTGCTTCTCGAAGCGCCAGCGACTGTCGAGAGTCAGGCCCAGATACTTCATCTCCTGCCTGACCTCGACAACGGCATCACCTACCTGGATCCCGAGTTGGGGCGGCGGCCGCCGATTCGGAGGCAATGCGTGTAGCCACATCGCCTCCGTCTTACCGGCGGCTATCTTGAGCCCCAACCCCTCGATCCTACCCACCACGGAGTCCACCACTACAGCCGCCAAGGCTATCGTTCCCCTCCATGTCTCCCCCTCCACGACCACCAGTGTATCGTCCGCATAGCAAATCACACTGGCGTCGCGGGGGAGAGTAGCCCGCAGCACCGAGTCGTATGTTATGTTCCACAGGAGCGGTCCTAGAACCGACCCCTGCGGAACTCCTCGGTGCATGTTCTCCCTCTGCATCACACCGTACCGGCCACGGTACTCAAACCGCCTGTCCCGGAGATAGTCCCGAATGACCTCACGGAGGTAGGGGGGCACCCCGTGATACTCCAGCGCCCCCACTACCTCATCCCAGGGCAGGGTGTTAAACGCGTTGGTGATATCAAGCGATACCGCCAACAACACCCTGCCCGCAGCGACTGCACTGGTCCGGAGGGAGGCGAGTCGATCGATGGCATCGATCGTAGAACGCCCCCTGCGGAACCCAAACTGGCAATCGCTGAGATCGGGACCACTCGTTGACAGGTGCTCGACGAGGCGATCTGCGATAATCTTTTCATAGATTTTCGCCACCTCGTCGAGGAGACACAACGGCCGGTGCGCAGAGGGAAGCTCTGCGGGCTTGCCTGCCTTTTGGAGGAGAACAAGCCTGGCGACTTTCCATTCCCTGGGGAAGGTTCCCCGGCTCAGACACGCGTTCAGTACGCCGATCAGAGCCGGGGCGAGGACGTCGAGCGCCGCGACCAATACTCGTCCGGGGATACCATCTGGTCCGGGGGCCTTAACACCCCCTTCCCTTATCCTCCGGACCGCCTGGGAGAGCTCAGCGCCGGATATCCGGAGACCCTCATCCCACTCTTGGGACGGAATGGGCGGGTACTCCCTCTCCCCCTCAGTAGGGGGGAAGAGGGTGGACACGACCCGCCCCAGGAATTCCGGTTCCAGCTGCTCCGTCAACGGGGGCGCCCATGGGCGTAATTTGCCCAACACCATTTTGTAAGGGCGCCCCCATGGGTCACTCTGAATAGTGCCCAAGAGCTCTTCCCAGGCTTTGGCCTTGGCGGCAGCGATTAGTCGCTGCAGGGCCACTTGGGCCTCCCTGTAAGTAACATACAGGGAGGCCATCCTTGCCTCGGCTTCGTCGTCGTCCTCTTCAGGATCTCGACGACGTCGCCGCGCGCGGGCGTACTGGCGTCGGGCCCGGATGCTAATCGTTCTAGCATCCTCTATTTCGCCCGACCACCAGTACACTTTCCTCAACGGGGGGTGGTTCTTAATCCGGGGCATCGAAGCGTCGCATACGCTTTTCATGATGCCCCGGAACCACTCCACCCCCTCTTCCGCGCCGCGCTCTGTGGCCTCCGGCCACACGCAGGCAAGGGCAGCGGCCCTCAGGACGTCCCCGTCCAGTTTCTTCAGCGCCCATTTCACGGGCGCTGGGTGGGCTGCTGATTGGGGGGTGCCCGCGGGCTGGGCGGCCTCCACCTCCATTGTGATATGGAGATGGTCGGAGAGGGATTCCCTCTCCTCAGCCACCCGCCAGGCGGACACACGTGCGGCGGCGGTCGGGGAGGCCCATGTCAAGTCAACAATGGACCAACCGTTCCACCGCAGGCACGTGGGTACGGAGCCCCGGTTCACCAACCGGAGCCCCAAGCCCCCCGCCCAATCTTCTGTCGCCTCGCCGCGTGGGGTGGTCCTGGGGTTTCCCCAACTAGTGGACTTCGCATTGAAGTCCCCCAGGACCAAGACTGGACCGTTCATGCTGGGGGCAAGAAACACCCCCAAACGGTCCAAGTATTCCCCGTATTCAGCGAGGCTACAATTGGGCGATATGTAGCAACCCACTACCAGAAACCTTCCCCATGATATTGCTACCATCCCCTGGCCCCGTTCGACCACGGTGCCGGGGGGAAACTCCTGGCGCTGATTGCGCCATATTGCCACGGAGCCCCCCAGGTCCCCTACCCAAGGGGACGGGGCGTCGGGGACCCTATAGGGCTCCGTGACTACGGCCACTGCAACCTCCCACTCCGCCAGGCCCTGGATGAGCAGATCCTGAGCCCGGCGGCAGTGGTTGAGGTTGATCAGTGTAACCGGGAACGTGTGTGGCATTATGGGGCCATCGACGTTCCCGGCACCGCCGACGCCTCGTCAGCCGGAGATGGAGCAGTGTCCACCTCCATCATCGCCTCCGCCGTGGGTGGAGACGCAGGGGCGGAGGGTGGGTGCGTGGCAGTGCCAGCCCCACTTGTCCCCGCCTCCGCCGGAGTGCCGGTGACTCCCTTGTCACCAGCCTTCCGACCTTTCCTCGCCGGCGGGGAGCCACATTTGCTCCCCACCTTGTGCCCGGCGGGCCTGCCCATCTCTGCACAGATGGGACAATTAGGCCTCGCCGAACACTCCTTGGCACGATGGCCCTCAGCGCCACACTTGTAGCACTGGCCACTGCGGTCCACCTCCGATGTGCATCGTTGCCGCACATGGCCGATGGCCAGGCAACGGAAGCACTGGAGAGGCCTTGTGGCCAGTGCCTCTACTCGGGCGGAGGACCATCCGACCCTCATCCTCCCTGCCCCGATGAGGGACCGCGCCGCCGCTGCGGGACACTGCACCTCCTTGGGGGTGACAGAGTCGTCCAGGCCCCTTAGACGGAGTTCCACCGTCTTTACGGGCCTGGCGACCTTCACCCCCGTCTCCCGGAGGGTCTCCGCCATTCGTGCCGCCAATTTGTCAGCCTTGGCGGCACCCTCCTGACCGGGAAATTATTATTAATCCTACAATAATTGGAAACAACCTGTAGCATACTTCTTGACCAGTAATGCAATTAATAATAATCATTTAACATCCTCGTTAAATGAAGTTATAGATGCAATTTTAATCACAGGACTAAAAGTACGTGCTGTTGTTTGTGATCAAGGTAGCAATATGCGAAGTGCCATTATAAATAAAATTTCTGTTGACCGTCCATATTTCATGCATGGAAATCAAAAAATACATACAATTTTTGATATACCACATATTTTTAAGTCTATAAGGAATCAACTTTTGAAATATGATATTATTTTTGATAATAACAAAATTGCATCATGGAAGGACGTACGTTCGTTATGGCAATTAGAAGATGGTAAAGCAACGAGAGCTGCTTGCAAATTATCGGAAAAGCACATTTTTCCAAATAACTTCGAAAAAATGAAATGTCGTTTAGCTCTGCAAGTATTTAGTCGCAGAGTTTCAGCAGCTCTTTTAACCGCTGGAACGGTGGGAGAAATTGACAGTCCAACAGTCATGCATACTGCTGAATTTTTCAAACTCCTCAACGATAGTTTTGATTCTTTAAACAGTAGAACTTGTAACGATTCGAATCCCGACAGATGTGCATTGTCGGAAATTCGTTTAAATGCAAAAACTAACTTAGTTGCACTATTAGACAAATGTGCCAAATGGCGTACCATCACATCTAAAGGTCTGGATATACCACTATGTTTCGAAGGTTTGGAAGTTTCTGTTAAAGCTATTTTGCTATTATGGGACGATCTTCAATGCGATGGAATTAAATTTTTTATGACGTCTAGAGTGAATCAAGACCCATTAGAAAATTTATTTTCAATGATTCGCACTTATGGTGGAACCTATAATCAGAATCCGTCTCCAAAATGTTTCCGCTTGACATTACAAAAGAACATGGTATTAAATTTGTCAAAACCGGCTCAATCTGCCAATTGTTTGGATGATGAGGCTGAAACTTTACTTCCAAGCTCGAAACATGATGCTACATCTAATAGTGCGTTAACATCGATAAATACAAGTCATGAACTTGAAATTGATCAAGACATGCTCATTGATGTCGAAGAAGTTGTCATTGATGTTTCGTATGTTAATGACGAAACATTAGAAGCTTCCGCGGTTGAATTTTTTGCAGGATTTGTGGCGATGTCGAGCACCTGTCGACGAATGGTCCCGATTTAAGCGACTGCCAGTTCGGGTTCCGGAGGGGGCGATCAACGATCGATGCCATCGATCGATTAGCCTCCCTCCGGACCCAGGCAGTCGCGTTGGGCAGGGTGTTGTTGGCGGTATCGTTAGATATCACCAATGCTTTCAACACCCTGCCCTGGGACGAGGTAGTGGGGGCGCTGGAATACCATGGAGTGCCCCCCTACCTCCGAGAAGTCATACGGGACTATCTCCGAGACAGGTGGTTCGAGTACCCTGGCCGGTACGGCATCATGCAGAGGGAGAGCATGCACCGAGGGGTGCCACAGGGGTCGGTCTTAGGGCCGCTCCTGTGGAATATCACCTACGACTCGGTGCTGCGGGCTACTCTCCCCCAAGACGACAGCGTTATCTGCTACGCGGACGATACGCTGGTTGTCGTGGAGGGGGAGACGTGGATGGGGACAATAGCTCTGGCCGCCGTAGTGGTGGACGCCGTGGTGGGTGGGATCGAGAGACTGGGGCTGAAGATAGCGGCCGGCAAAACGGAGGCAATGTGGCTTCACGCGTTGCCTCCGAGCCAGCAGCCGCCGCCCCAACTTAAGGTCCCGGTAGGTAATGCCTTAGTCTGGGTCGGGCAAGAAATGAAATATTTGGGCCTGACTCTCGACAGTCGCTGGTGCTTCGATAAACACTTCGATCGCGTGGCCCCCCAAGCTGAAGGGATGGCGGCCTCCCTCGGGAGACTGCTGCCCAATATTGGGGGGCCTGATGGACGGATACGCCGCCTATATTCGGGGGTGGTACATAGCAAGCTCCTATATGGGGCACCCGTGTGGTCCGACGCTTTGTCGGTCAGCCGGCGCAGTAAAGCACATTGTAACAAAGTGCAGCGCCGGCTGGCCTTGCGGACCATACGGGGCTATCGTACCGTCTCCACTGAGGCGGCGTGTCTCCTCGCGGGTCTGCTTCCCCTGCAACATCTGGCAAGGGAGCGGACGGCCTGGTATATGGCCGTTCGCTCGTTGCGCAGCGGAGATGCGGACCCGGACGTCGAGGAGGACGCGATCGGAGAACTGAGGCGCCAGGCCCGGGAAGAATCGCTGGCCCTGTGGCGGTCAGAAACACTGGCCGCCAATACGGGCCGGCCAATAGTCCGGGCCCTCTTGCCCATTCTGGGAGAATGGTGCGAGGGGCGAGTAAGGCTGACCTACAGGTCCACCCAGATGCTGACCGGCCATGGTTGTTTTGGCCGGTACCTGAAGTGGATCGGGCGGGAACCCACCGAGCGGTGTCACCACTGTGGTGAAGCCTTGGACACGGCGCGGCACACGCTGGAAGAATGCCCAGCGTGGTCGGCGCCGCGCCGTGTCCTAAGAGGCGTGATTGGAGGCGACCTCTCCTTGCCGGCCGTGGTCGACCACATGGTCGGCGACGAGAGGTCGCATAAGGCAGTGACCTCCTTCTGCGAAGAAGTCATGTCGCAGAAGGAGGTCGCAGAGAGGGAGAGGGAGGCCGACCCCCTCTCCGCCAGGAATTTGGCCCTCGCGAGGCGATCTCGCGGGGGCGGCCGGCCCCCTGCACGGGGCAGGCGACGGACCGGGGGAGGCGGAGCAAATTAAGTCCTTCCCGCCTCCCCCGAAGAGGCATCCCAAATCGGGGAGGTCTTTTGTGGGGGGGACCGCTCCGGCCCCCCACCCAATCCCGGATTCCCGGCCATGTGTGCCATGTGACCCCGGGGGGAGGGGGATGGGAGTGGGGGAGGAGGCTGACGCGGGCGGGTTGCCTGCCTCCGTCTCCTCCTTGTCGCGCGCGGCAACCTCGTCCCTCGGCCGAGAGCCCTTTTAAGGGTTCCTCGAGCGAGGAACGGGGTCACCGGGGGTCGTTGGGCGGAGCGAGCTGGAGACTCGCGAAGCCCACCGAACGGCCCAGGGAAGGGGGGTGCAAGTGGGTAACCTGCTTGCGCCCTGATAGATTAGGTATTGCTGGGGGGAGCTTCTCTCCCCCCCGGGACGGGGTCCCATAGGGGCCAAGGGCGAAGGGGGTTGGCTGGTTGTGTTCTTCGGAGATCCCAGTCGCCCCCGATTAGCTTAGGGAAGGTTATCATGAGGTTTTTAGTGGGTACTGTGAGCCCTTCTGGCCACGTAAGCCCCACATAACCCTGTATCTCTCCCAGGGGGTACAGGGCATGCGTAAAAGCATTTTCCTCATGTAAAAAAAAAAAAAAAAAAAAAAAAGGATTTGTGGATATGAAATGTATTAAGAAATCTGGTTGTGATCAATGTTCGATTTCGTTAATTAGTGAAAACCATAATTACATACAGGATAGGCAGATATTAACATTTTTCAGAGCTTATGACATAAATGACGGCGAACTATTAGGCCAATTGTGTGCTCCATCCGCAGAGTTTTCATTTGTATTCAAATTACTGAATGCAGTATTTGATGCGGGCTATCCTAATATTAGACACAAATATGGTATACAAGATATATTATTTCCATTAATGATGGAAGCTGTGGATATGAAATATTCAGGTTGGTTTCATAATGAAACTTGTGGGCTCCATCGGAAAAATCTTGCATACTATATGATGAAAGTTAAAATTCATAAACATCTAGAATGGTTAGGAAATAAAATAAGAAAAACATCTTATCGCCACAAACCTGTGCAAAAATTAATAAATGTTCAAAGTACGTGAAACAATTTTGGACAAACTAAGTTGGCAATTTTTAATACTATAAATTTATGCTACATATACAATCAGAGGCGATTTAACGTGAGCTGACAATTTATATTTATAGTATATACATGCATATAGTCAGAGGCGATTTAACGTGAGCTGACAATTTATATTTATAGTATATACATGCATACAGTCAGAGGCGATTTAACGTGAGCTGACAATTTATATTTATAGTATATACATGCATATAGTCAGAGGCGATTTAACGTGAGCTGACAATTTATATTTATAGTATATACATTAGGGTGGACCTTAGTTGCTCTTGTGCAAAATTTTTTTAAAAATTCATTTGATGCGACCCTTGCAATCTGTTCTACTCGGTAAAAAACTAATTCCCTCCAAATTTCAAGTCGATCGGACAAAGGGAAGACGTGTCGCAACGAGTTTGTTTATGCAGAAAATTTTAATTTTGCGAAAAATGAAAAAGTACACATTTTTTCAATCCCACTGGTCATTAAACACTATTTTAATGTAATATTCTTATTATATCAAAGCAAAAATTAAATAGTTTAATGAATTTGTTTAAGCAAAATTTTTAATATTTATTTTTTAAATATAAAATTTGATCTCACATTAATATAAGGAAAAGTAGAAAAAGACAGTTAAATACTTATAATTAAATATTTTATTTATAGGCCTAATTATAATAAGAGTATAAATAATTTTTAAAAATCTGTACTTAATGTTGTTTTATCAATTTTTGGGTATTTTTCCCTATAATCGGTTACAATTTGTAATATGAATTGTTTTTCTTCTTCGTTTTTGCATAACGTTAAATTATAATCTTTCATTAATTTTATTGCTCTTTCTGCAACGTCATTCACAACTTCTAATTTTGTTATAATACCTGTTCGAGATTCGAATTATGAGATTTGCCGGCCGTTACGCCAGCCGTCGAGCGCCGTTCGATGTGTTCCCTTTTTCACCATGTTTAGAGTCGCGTGACAATCACGCGACCGTTGCACGAGGCCACGGAATGTTTGTCATCACCCATCACCGGCAAATCTCCACGATTCGAATATCGAACCGTCGTCTCCCAGGACAATGCGATCGATTATGATCCAATAAGAGAACGACCCCGCCTGCCGTTCAAAAAGTATTTAAGAGTCCTCCCCAGGCGGAGCGCTCACTTCTGTTTCGCAGTTCTTCACACTTTCAAGTTTACTCGAGTTATTATTTTGCGCTTGTTAATTTAATCACGACGTGATCGCTCGTTTCGAGACCGATTTGCTTTCCTTTTTTTTCTCGCGGAATCGCGTATCGCGCTTTGTCTCGCGACAAGATATCCGTTCGCTCGCGTTCAAGATCTCCGTTCGCGGCGGTCCTCCTTGCCAGGACGGCTCAAGATTTTCCGTCGCGTTATTTAGACAAAGAACGCGCGACTCAAGATTTCCGTGCGTTAAATTAAATCGCGGTCAAACGAGTCGACTAATTGTAAATTTTAATAAAGAACAAGATTCGCGTCAGTGATATACTTTCACAACCATTCATTCTCATCCTTGCCATTCCTCGCGTGCTCATTGCTGAGTAGTCCCGGCCTCAGGCGCCTCTGACCGTCGGTCGACGCCGAACAATACCTATCGCTTCGGTATAATTATTATTAGTTTCCCATAGTGCTGGATCAATTAAAAGAAAATCTGAATTTATATTGAACCGTTTGAAAAAATTATTTGATTCAGATGATACGAAATGTTGTATTTCCAAATTCGGAAGATTTTTAATTTCTATAGTCGTTGTCATGTATCTCTTATAATTATTATTATTGTTTACATTTTGTAGTGCTTGCACCATCGATCTTTTTGTTTCTACTGAAACTTTTTCATCAAAAAACGATAGCGCCGCATTCTCCGGTGACAAGTACCATAAATGGTTCACAATTTTTTTAATGCCACATCGCTTATTTCTTCGTTAACATTTTTGTAATGAATTATATTTTTGATGAATTCTATATCTACACGTGGCGCCATAGCAGCCATTGGGGTCAAAATCCACGGCCCAATATAAATGTTAATTAGAAATACACATGTATCTCTAAGTAGACTACTTAGTAGACATTAGAGCTCATAGCTCTACTCCGTAATGTAATAAACCAAAATATTGACAATATTGTTGAAACTTTCAAGTAAAATTTCTTATTATACAACCAAAAGATGATATTTTTATGTTATAACAGTAACTCTTATCATTAAAACATAAAATTTGAGTTGCATGTAAAATTAAAGGGAAATTACTGAAATTTTCAAACTTCAAACCGATTGCGACACCCTTTCCTGTTGTCCAATTGAGTTTTTCTTTTGCAGAACTTATTTTTTTTGGATCTGGAACAGATCTAGGGGGTCGCAGTAGTATATCTAGGCGGGTTCTAAATACTAGTTATCATTGTAGGCAGATTCCTACCTTACCGGCATTTTACCTTACAGCGCGACTTTTGTGTGGAAGGGGGAGGGAGATTAGCTTATAACAGAACCAAATTTTGCGGGGTGAAGGGGGAGGGGAATTACCTTATAGCGCGAGCATATTTTTGAGGGGGAGGGGGGTATCAAACTGCAGCGTCAGCTTTTTGGGGGTAACCTTGAACGTGTTCGTAGGGGGAGGGGGTTATGTAATATGATACCCCATCGCACGTGCAAAACTGCAGCCGTTTGGGTAACCTTGAACGTGTTCGAACCTGTTCGTAGGGGGAGGGGTTATGTAATATGATACCCCATCGCACGTGTAAAACTGCAGCTTTTTGGTTAACCTTGAACGTGTGATGAGTCATGAGTGATGAGTCATCTGTAATATGATACTTCTTATCAAGGACAGTTTCCTTGGATAAATAGGACGTCGTCACAGTCGTCTTACGAAGTTATACCATAAGTAAACGCCGACAATAACGGTCATCATATGGAGTGATATTTCGTGTGTGATATTGTGTTTTCACAACAACATTTTACGTACCGAGCAGTCCCAATACAGAGTCATATTGCTGTCATTGTTGGTTAGATCGGCAAAGTGTCAATTATGTGGTCAGCAGACGTCAACTCTCGATCAGTACAAGAGAATAATGATTTCAATCCTCTGCAATTATACTCACAGTAAGTACTCCAGGAACCGCTAAAAATATTGTTCATAATTGTTTCTTTGTAACTACTGAAAAATGTCTTTCCTAATTGTTTCTTTTCTTATCAGCGCTGATAATTCAGAACAGAGAATCACGCGTGCGGTGCGTATATTGGGCAGGAGATATCCCTTGACGAATACATTCTACAAGTACCTTGACATTGGGGTTCGAATTGGTGGTTGCTGCCACGTTGAGTTGGCTATAGGAGACAATCAAGGCAGTGAAATTCAATTTTCTATGACTACGTGGAAAGATTTTCTACGGAAGAAAGAAGATATTATGCGAAACATTGTCAACTCCGGGAATGCTGTGCATGTTGGCGATATAACTGTGGAATTCCGTCGGTTAAACGATTATGTACGGCTTGCAAAATTATCAAATTCGACTAACTGCATACAGATTACTCAGAAAACGATGAGCAAATTGTTTGATTTGGAATATTGCATCGATCACATGTACTCATGGCTATCTGAGAATCTATATTCTGTACAGACAAAATATTGTAAGTTTATGCAAATAATATCTAATGTTACCGATGATTTTGCAAAAGCTATTGTGGAACATGAAGATTTTGAACGTAATTCATTAATAGATACAGAATTGTTGGCTTTAGGCTTAAATGTAATGTTAATAAAATAAAATTTAAAAAAAGGTATTGAGGTTTTTATGTGTAATGTTAATTTCGTGTCTCGCGATTGCTGTTCATTCCTTTTCATAAAAAATGTGGCTCGCAGGATGGGTACTGTACGATGGAAAGGATGAGGGGAATTTAAATAATTGTGGAAGATTTCAATCTGGTAAAAATAATATTTATTGTAAAATTACAGTTTCTTTTTTACAATTCCTATAAGAATGCGAATAAAATAGAAAAATTAATCTACATATAATTTTAGATTAGGGGAATTTTAATAATTATGGGTAGATTTTAATCTGGTAAAATAATATTTATTGTAAAATTACATATTAAACTTTATACATTAATTAATATAAAAGTACATATTTTTTCTAGTAATTGTAATATAAAAATATAAAAATACATTATTTTTTTAATTGGAGAGTCTGAAAGGATGACAGGAATTTCAATAATTATGATAGATTTTAATCTAATCAAAAATATTTATTCTAAAATTATATATTAAAACTACATACATTATTATTATTATTATTATTATTATTATTATTATTATTATTATTTAGAAAATAAAAAATGCAATTTCTTATTGCTGAGTCTGAAAAAAATGTGATGACTCATCACCGCGGTATTCGGAGGTATGTAATATGATACCCCATCGCACGTGCAAAACTGCAGCGTCAGCATTTTTAGGAACACTTGACCTTGAACGTGTCCGAACGTGTTTCGTGAATATGCTATTCCGAACGTGTTTCTTACCTATCGGGAGACGATCCAGTCTTGAAGTAAATATTAATGGTCAAAATGCAGATATTTTACAATTATTCGAATCGAATATGGATTTACGAATATTCGGCGGTGAGTTATGTAACCAATTACATTAGTAAAATTGAAGGAGGTTGTAACAACTTGGTTACCCGGGGTGTTTAGCTCGTCGTGCCGGGGTTCGTGTCGATCGTGGAGGGGAAGGGGGTGTAGAGAAATAAAACACTGAATGCGGTCGAAATAGGTTTCGCCGCGGATTGGTTCCCCACGCGTCGCGGTACACGGTTGAGTGGAGGCGCGGCTGAACTGGACGGTCGGTACCACGGTCTCGAGTGGAGGCGCGGACGGTCGGTATCGTTCGGCGACACACGGTTTGAGCGGAGGCGCGGCTATCGTGGACGGTCGGCAGTGTCGGCGGGGGTCACTGGGGCGAGCCGGTCGCTGGCACGGCGATCGGCGGTAGCAAGGGCGACGCACAGTGGGTTGAAACGAGAAAAACGCGGACAAAAATCATTTTTCCGACTAAACGAAAAATGTAAAATTATATTATAAACTTGTTGGTAGATAAATAAGGCATAATTTCCTGCATTTGGTTTTCCAAAATTCCATACCTGTATCCCACAATTAAATGCTAAAGTTGAAGAAAAATTCATAAAAGTAGCTTCTCCTGAATTTCTTAGAATATCGATTCACTTAGGATGTTATAACTTGATACACGTATGAGTGAGGATTTTTTCCGTGTACTTATATGAAAGCGTGTTTCAAGACGAAAATAATAAGCATCTACGTTGTTTGTTTTTGTTGTATATAGCACCTACAAACATTGATGAAACAAAGAGTAATTTTAAAGCTTTTTTTCTATTCAAATAGAGTTATAAACCGATTGCCGTCGATTTCCGCATTGAAATTTATTACACGTTATTGGTAGATATGTGTAGAATAAAACTAAAAAGGTTCCAGCTGCTCCTATCTGCCCCCAACGGCGACAATGAATTTTATAATAACGATGACACGTGAGAGAGTACGCGACTGGGCCGCGCGCTATTCAGATAGTCAGTATGGTGTCTGTTCGCAGAGGAAAGCCATTTCTAAAAGAAAACCAGCCAAATTTTGTCATAATCTTCAGATTGGGATCAATCGATTGTCTTTTTTTACGCTTTCTTTTGTTTTGTCGCTCCTTCAACTGCTATGGTTATTAAGCGACGAGACATACAGTTGAACGTGGGTTCGTGTTAAGGTGAATTGTGAATTATATCGTGAATTGTGGATTATATTGTAGATTGTGATCTATATATCGTGAATTGTGAATTATATAGTGGATTGTGATTTATATATCGTGAATTGTACGTTCTTTAATTGCGATTTGTACAATATGGAAAGCATAACGCGTCTGGAACTGCATAACAAACGTATGGAATCGCAAACTGCAGATATATCTACCTTGCTGACAGAGTTTGTACTCGCGCAATTAAGTATTAGTGACAATATAAGTAATAGACAAATTGTCTTGGCCACATTAAAAGAGCAGTTTATATACAAATACCAGCAGCGATGGCAAGATGCCCGTAGGTTTAACATGCGTTTTTTAGCAAACAATAAACAGTGGTTAGACGAAACTGTTTGTTTTCCAGATAGATTATTTGCTGGACAGAATAGTGCTTCCTCAAAACGGGGTCGTCCGACAAAAGAATTTACGGATTTAAGCGAAAGAAATAAACGTCGAAAAACAGACGATATATTAGAAAATACCCCAGTAGATATTTTGGTCTACGCGGCTGCACGAAGTTTACAAAAATCTGGAAATACGTCAGCAGCAAAAATAATTAGAATGGCAGTCCAGGCAACACCCACCGAAGCAGATGAACTATGGAAAAAATTAAATTCTAATGAAAATCATACATCCACAGCATCAACAGTAGAAACACTTGGATTAATAATGACATCCCATTTCAAGCGTCAGCAGTATTTAAACGTAAGACACCTTTGCTCATTACATGGAAGTAATGTTCTTCCATCTGATTTCTGTCTCCGGCGTGCACGAAAAGAAACATATCCTGAGGACATTTGTATTTCCGATACTGAGTGCGTGGTTAGTTTACAAAATCTGTTGAACCACACAGTAAAACGATTGGTGCTGTTTCTTGGAGAAAAATTGGGAAATGAAGAAAATTTGTGTTTAATATCAAAGTGGGGAATGGACGGAAGCTCTGGTCATTCTAAGTATAAACAAGGATGGCAAACTTCTGATAACAAACAATCAGATAATAGTGTTTTCATGACAGCACTGGTGCCAATGAAACTAATTGGAGAAGTTTCAAAAACAGTTTATTGGGAAAATCCAAGACCGTCAAGCTCTCGATTTTGTAGACCGATATCTCTACAATGGACACACGAAAGCGAAGAATTAATTAAAGCAGAAGAAAACCGTGTACAAAGTGAAATTAATGCATTAGCACCCTTAAATATAAATCAGATTAATGTTAACTTTAAAATGTTATTAACTATGGTAGATGGCAAAGTTTGTAATGCCCTTGCAAATACATCGAGCATGCAGTGTTACATATGCAAATGCACCATATCCGAAATGAATAACCTGAACAATATTTCCACCCGATTTTCCGGAGATCTTAGCAATTTAAAGTTTGGCCTTTCACCATTGCATTGCCGCATTCGTTTTTTTGAGTGTGTGCTGCATATAGCATACCGACTGGAATTTAAAAAATGGCAAGCAACATCACAGAAAAGTGAAACACAGGAATTTTCAAATAAAGAACTGTTACAAGCTAGAAAGCGTAAAATACAAGAAGATTTTAAAAATAAAATGGGCCTATTAGTGGACCTACCTAAACAAGGATATGGTACATCAAATGATGGCAATACTGCTAGACGCGCATTTGGAAATCCAAAATTATTTTCGGAAATAACTGGCGTGAGTGAAAAATTAATCAAACGCTTCCACGCCATATTAACTGCTTTAAATAGTAATCGCGAAATTAATGATATTGCTTTCAATAAATATTGTCAGGAAACGGCCAAGTTATATATAACAAACTATAGTTGGTACTACATGCCACCTTCAGTCCATAAAGTTCTGATTCACGGAGCAGAAATAGTGAAAGCTATGATACTTCCTATAGGGCAACTTTCCGAAGAATCTATGGAAGCTGGAAATAAATACGTGAAACAGTTCAGAAGAGAACATACTCAGAAACATTCCAGGTACCATACCAACCGTGATTTATTCTACAGGCTGTTGACAAGATCCGATCCAGTAATTTCACACCAACAAATATCACAGAAAAAAGTGTCAAAATTGCCAAAAAGAGTGCTACAGCTATTGAAAGCAGAAGAAGGCAATGAAGACGACGACAATGAAGAAAATGTCAGTGAAGAAGACGACAGTGAAGAAGACGAAAATGAAGACGAAATATGATCCAGCGATTAATATCAAGTAAATTATACAAAATTTATTATATAAAAACAATTAATAATATGTATGTCCAAATTCGAGAAAATTGTTTCTAAAAAACCTTATATATCTTTTATGGGTTTAGAATTAAGTAAAATCTGATTATTAATTTGAATTCAGCACCTCAAAATCTATAAAACGGTACCACTTTTATTAACTTAAACTTAGAAATAACTTTAAAAATGATTTTTGTCCGCGTTTTTCTCGTTTCAACCCACTGTGCGACGTGTCGGCACGACACTTCACCGTAACTGTATGAGAAAAACAGGCGGAGAAAAAGAAGACAGATCGTCGGCTCGAGGATCGTCTGTTTAAACGGAGATACGTTCGTCGGCTCGACGATCGTACTTTTGTACCGCGGAATTATAATACTTACTCTCCGGTCTGGCTTTCGGGGCTCTCGGTATACTCGATCTACGTCGGCTCGACGGTGGATCACTCTGCTATTTGTCGCGTCGTTCGATTCCTATATCCTCGCGACGGTATCATTTTATCAACGAGAATCGGTAATCGCGGCGTTGGCCATCTAGCGGCCGATTCCCGAAGGTGTGCTGTGCGTACTTTCTCTTGCGAGAGTCGTAGCCATCTAGCGGTCGGTTCGCGGTACTTGCGCGACGCGTTAGTAACAGGCTTGTGGGAGCAAGTCTGTTACAAGGTTTATCAAAATTATTAAGAGAAGCTGCTAGCGACTGTGATAATAAACAATAAGACTGTTAGAGAAATATTTCGATTAATAATTTTATATATTTATTAATTAATTAACATTAATACTTAATAACGTTTTTTCTGTTTGCAGACTCAATGAAAAAACAATTTTATTTTTTATAATTACAATTACTTTTTAATAAAAATCTTATATTCATTATTTCACACTTTAGTTCTTCATTTTTTTAATTTATTTGATCACGTTCGAACGATGATTCTTTCGCGATTCCACAGGTATCCATACCACGAGGGTTTGGCGGGATTGTATCCGGATCGACTCCGATTGGTACGTTGCCGCAGTTCACCCCGCAAACGTATCCGCAGGATCTTGACCAGGCACGATGCTCCGTCATAGGATCATCATCCTCTTCCCATCGAGTCAGCTGTATGCCGCATTCGAAACATCAACGAAATCTTCATCACCCAGATGGAAAAACCCTACGGCGGCGAGTTTCTCCGATTGGACGATGTGTGAGTAACGCCAATTGTGAAAACTTTGTACTCTATCGCGTTCGAGACGATAATCGGGGAGTGGTGTTGCGTGATCGGTTGTCATTGATGTTGTTGCGACGGTTCCCTCGGATTTTGTAATCATTGTGATACTCTGTGTGAAAAAATTTTATAACTGATACTTTACGTGTTTTTATAATTGTTAACCCATGCTCGAAATGTTTGCACTTCATGTAGAGAGCAATGATGTGGTTTCGTTTGGACGTTTTTTGCCGGTTGCCAACAGTGAAGTCGACACGGTTCGCCGTCGGCAATTTCATATACGGGATCCTGAACTAGTACGTCGTATTTCGGGCAGTTGGAATCTTCCAAATTTATCGAGTTTATTTGCATTTTTCGAAGGATGTCTCTCTCGAAACATCCACCTTTGTAGGCTACGACAGGATTCGCGTAATCGCGCACACAATTTCGTATAACTTCGAATATATCGCGCTGTTGATAGTTTTCATAGCCGAAATCTTTAAATGGAATCCCGTGGACGAAATTGCTGACATATCGTGAGTAGTATATATAGGCGGGTTCTAACTCACAGTTATCATTGTAGGTAGATTCCTGCCTTACCGGCATTTTAGCTTATAGCGCGAGCATATTTTTGCGGGGGAGGGGGAGGGGGGTTTTTTTCATGGGTATTGCGTAAGCCTCCGTTCGTAGGCGAGGGGGGAGGGGGGGCTTACCCTGGGAACATGCGCTTTTATCAAGGCCAGTTTCCTGGTACTGCGTTTGAGGCCAGTTTCTTGGTATTGCGCAAGCCACGTTCTTTGGCGAGGGGAGGGGGGGGTTTTCGCGGAATGTAATATGATACTTCCTGAGGAACACTGCTTTTTCCAGGAAATCTTGGACGTGTCCGAACATGTTCCGCGGTATAAAATATGATAACTCTGGGGGACATTATTTTCTTATCTATATCGTGCAAGATGTAAGAGGAGCGTTTTCATTATCCTTAGTAGCAACATCCGTTCGCGACTGATATCGAGTCATGATATCAGATCACATATTTTCGCACAGTCCGGTCCTTATCATTCCTTTGATGAACGTTATTTTCTTATCTGTATCATGCAAGATGTAAGAGGAGCGTTTCGTTATCCTTAGTAGCAACATCCTTTCGCGGCTGATTCAGATACCTGTAAGAGGAGCGTTTTCATTATCCTTAGTACCAACATCCGTTCGCGGCTGATAGCGAATCGCGATATCTGGACACGTTGTCTTTTCGCACAGTCCGGTCCTTATCATTTCTTTCCCCCTTTCATTGTAGTTGGTGGGGGGAGGTTGCAATGACTAAATAGGAGGCGAAGGAATGCGAATGCTGTCATAGTATTCGTGAACGTCGTCGAATTAAAGTTATTTGAATTCATGACTATACCGTGACGCGTCAACGGATGTCCGAACGATATTTTTGATGTTTCATGTGAGATTTAAAGATCCGCGATTTTTCCCATACGTAACGGTTTTTGCGTACGGACTTGTGCGGAATGAACGTATCGGAAGAAACAGATGACATGATCGCTCTAACGTTGATAAATATAGCTTGGCCTCACGTTATAAATTCATACTTGAGCCATCATTTCTCCATCGAGCAGAAATCGTTGGTGGAACGTTTAATGCGAAATGACGCAACGAGTCGCGTATGTTTCGCTTACACGAAAAGATTTAGCCAAGTTGTCGCGCAATGGCCTGCGATCGATTCGCCATCCGCGATATTGGACATCATTGAAACGGGTGAACGTCGCATCGTTGGTTGTGAAGTGTGTTTGAGAAGGGAAGGATATTTGAAGACCAATGTAACAATGATAGGTCACTTTATTTATTCCGACGGGGAATTCGTCCTTTTAATAACAATTACACTTATTTGAACCACTAAGCTCTAGTGCGCTTGTTTTCTTTCCCCAAAGATTTGAAAGATTCTACTTCCTTTTCCCTTGGAAAGCTCCTGGGAGTTAGAAGATTAAGTTTATGAATTAAGACCGGTCAAAAAAGACGCTAATACACCTTGGTTTGAATCACAGCTGAATGCTTTGGGAGATCGATGAGAACTGGAGATCGATTGATTTCGCGAGCAGTCAACCGACCCCGTCGCACGCTTGATTGGCGGGTCGCTAGCGCGATCCACCAATCCGCGTGGCGCCCTGCGGTCGATGATCGATCATATCGATATCGACGGTGCCGGCCAATGACTCCGCGAGCTAGCAATCGATTCCAGATCTCTCTGCTCCCAAGACAATTAGCCAATAGCGCGTGGCCAATTGTCGGATTGACTTTGACGCTGTCGACACACTCAGCCAATCCCGAACAAAGTGTAATTACATTTTGGAGACTTTTCTAATCCGGCGAGTTGGGAGTAGCAGCATCGTTTCGCGGACACAGTGTTTACAGGGACAAAAGTATCAGCGGGAAAAAGCGGCAAGATGATTGAAACGTGTAAAAACATGTTGAAGTGTTTGACGCGCATGTCGGTGCTGGTGAAAACCATGGACGAGTATCGCGAATGGTATCGCTCGTACATCGAGTCTCTGCAGTGTTGCGTAAATTATCTATCCAGTGCAAAGGAACAATTGACGATAGGCGAGAAATTTAGTTTAACATCGACTATGTGCCGTATGAAGACTTTGAACGTTTCGTTGAACCATCGTGTTTCCTCGTCGCGCGTCGGTAGAGGTTTATACGATCGCAGGGGTGCGAGAGCCGCGACGCTTCGTTGGGAAAATGTCGAATCGGCGTTTCAAACTCGCATATCAACAGGAATCGTTATCAACGTCGAACACATCGTTCCGAAACAATTTCTGCAGCACGCGTAACGAATAATTACGGGACGCGTTACGGAATTTTTAAACGCGCATTCGGCGTTGAAAGCTAACGTAACGTTGGAGGCGGAATTCATGCAACGCGCCAACGAGGTTTCCGTGAAAAGTTTCGGCACGCGAAACGTTGCGTTGTTTCGGACGAGCAATCTACGACAATGGTACCAGAAAGACGTTGTGCCTACGATTTTGACATCGATGGAGGAGTTTCAAGAGCGAGACAGCGGGTGGGCGCTGTCGAAGATACTTCATTTGATCGTGAACTTTAGCAAATACCAACCGTTGCAAGCCGGTTGCACCGCTACAATCGACGTGCCTCGAGCGATACAGTTGAAAAGAGTGGTCGTGAACGTGAACAGCAACGACGACGCATGCTTTTTTTGGGCGATCGTGGCGGGGCTCTATCCGGTCGAGAAAAATTCGTCGCGTGTGTCATCATATCCACACTACAAAGACGTGCTTCCGAAAACTGAAGGTTTCCAACTGCCTATGTCGTTCAAAGACATTCCGAAATTTGAACGTGAAAACGACGTTTCCGTGAACGTGTTCGAATGGGAGCGCAAGAGATGCGTAACGCGTCATTTGACCGAGAAGAAACGTGAGGGAAGACACGTCAACCTGCTGTTTCTACAGAATGCTGCAAAGACGCATGGCCATTTCGCGTGTATACGAAATTTGTCAAGGTTGGTTTCGTCGCAGCTTACCAAGAAGAAAAATCAGAAGTATATTTGCGATCGGTAAGTTGCATTTTTTGTTTAAAAAAAATTATTTGAAGGAAAAAAAGACATGATTTTTCCCTTCCCACAGATGCTTGCAATATTTTCCTACGCCGGAGAGATTAGACGTTCATACGGCCGACTGCGAACGGATGAACGATTGCGCTTTGATGCTTCCAATATCGGAAGAAGATAAGTGGTTGCGGTTCAAAAATTATACAAACAAGGAGCAGGCGCCGTTTGTAATCTATGCCGACTTGGAGTGCCTACTGCTACCCGAGGGGCGGGAAGGGCGAGACCGCGCGGCACGCGTACAGTATCAACGTCACCACGCGTTTAGCATAGGATACTACATGCATTGTCGCTACGACGAATCGTTGTGCGAGTATCAGGTTTATCGCGATAAAGAGGGATGCGCCGCGTGGTTCGCGAACAGGTTGTACGAACTCAGTCGTAAATTACAGCCGATATTCGACAAAACGGTACCGATGAATCCGCTAACCGAATCGGAAAAGTTAAATTTTCGTACGGCCACGCATTGCCACATCTGCGAGAAACCGTTCGACACTTCCGACGCGACGAGGGTCCACGATCATTGTCATCTCACGGGCGCGTATCGCGGTCCGGCTCATAACGGATGCAATTTATGCTACCAATCTTCGTACGTGATACCGGTAGTTTTCCATAATTTATCAGGCTACGAAGCGCATTTTATCATCAAGGAATTAGCAAACTCGTTCGAGGGACGGATAGACGTGTTGCCATTGACAAAAGAAAAGTATATCTCTTTCACGAAAACCGTAAATATCGAGGGTGAAGAGCTAAAGCATGCAAAATTGTTAAAATTCCGTTTTATCGATTCGTTCAAATTCTTGAACTCGAGTCTGGACAAGCTGTCGTCATACTTGGACGAAAGTAAATTACGCATCGTACGAGGTGAATTTGCGCATCTTTCCCGCGACGATTTTAAACTGTTGACCAGAAAAGGCGTCTTTCCGTACGACTATCTAACGTCGTACGACAAATTAAACGACACGTGTTTGCCGCCGCGCGAGGCATTTTACAATCGGTTGTACGGCAGCGAGATATCCGACGTCGATTACATTCACGCGAATACGGTTTGGTCGCGTTTCGCTGTACAAACGCTTGGACAGTACAGCGATTTGTACTTAAAATTGGATGTTCTGTTGTTGGCGGATGTTTTTGAAAATTTTCGCGACGACTGTCTCGAGAATTACAAGCTCGATCCGACGCATTATTACACGCTCCCCGGTTTCGCGTGGGACGTGATGTTGAAAATGACAAAAATCGAATTGGAGTTGTTGACAGACGTTGACATGCTTTTGTTCGTGGAGCGGGGAATACGCGGCGGATTGAGCCAGTGTTCTCACAGATATGCGCACGCCAACAACAAATATATGTCCACTCACGACTCGACCAAACCGTCCACCTATTTAATGTATTTCGACGTTAATAATCTGTACGGTTGGGCAATGTCGCAACCTCTGCCGCACAGAGACTTTCGATGGGTGGACGCGGACAATTTCGACGTCGAATCCGTTCCGGCCGATAGTCCCGTAGGATACATTTTTGGAGGTGGATTTAGAGTATCCACGCGAAATTGACGATGCTCACGCGGATCTTCCGTTTTGTCCAAGTTACGACACGGCGACCGACTCGAGTTCGCAGAAAAAGTTGATGGCAACGCTTCGCGATAAGGAGCGATACGTTGTACATTACCGATACCTCCAACAAAGTTTAAAACATAATTTGAAATTGCGGAAAATACATAGAATTTTAGAGTTTAGGCAGTCGCGATGGTTGCACGGTTACATCGATTTGAACACGAAATTACGCGCCAACGCCAGCAATGATTTTTCCAAGAATTTATTCAAATTAATGAACAATGCAGTGTTTGGAAAAACGATGGAGAACGTTCGAAATCACGCGATCGTGAAATTACTTTCTCGATGGAGCGGTAGACACGGCGTCGAACGATTGTTAGCTAGACCGAATTTTCACAGCTGTACGGTGTTTTCAGAGAACTTTGTCGCGGTTCAGCTGAAAAAGCTGCTCGTTAAATTTTTCAAACCAATCTACAGTAGGCATGTCCATATTGGATATTTCAAAATTTCATTTGTACAACTTCCATTACGAGTACATGCAGTCAAAATTCCAACAAAATTGTAAGATTTTGTACACGGACACAGACAGCCTGATATACGAGATCGCTTGCGATGACGCGTACGAGGCGCTGTTGAAACGCGATATCCATCGATACGACACCAGTAATTATGCCGCGAACAACGTTTACGGCGTCCCCATCGCGAACAATAAACAGCTCGGCCTGATGAAGGATGAGAACGGCGGTAAAATTATGACTGAGTTCGTGGGGCTTCGTTCGAAAATGTATGCGATTCGCGTGCACGGTGATCGGGATACTAAAAAGATCAAAGGTATCAGGACAAACGTTACCGCTCGAGATATAAGTTTCGAAGTCTATGTCGAATGCCTTCGTAATCATACGGAAAAGAGCGTTACCGGTAATCGCATAGTGTCCGTACGGCATCAGGTGTATTCGATGTCGGAAATGAAATTAGCGTTGAGTCCGCATGACGACAAGCGTCATATTTGCAATAATTTTATGGATACTCTTCCTTGGGGACATTACAGCATCGATTAAGAAGTAATTTTTTATCTCTCGTAAAAGAAAAGGAAGTGGTGGGGAGATTACTGCAAATCTGGAACTGTCGGGGAGGGGATTGTTGATCTTATCTGTAAATAGAAGTGGTAGGGAGACATGCTATAAAACGACGTATTCCGAGCGTCAAGCTTCAGATTGACCGCTAAAAACGTTGCAAGATGCAGTACAACCGTTATCCGTTCGAGCGCTCAAACGTCGAGGAGCCGTGCAAAAAGAGGAGGCTAAATAATATGTAAGTAGAGAGAGAGAGAGAGAGAGAGATGAAAAAAAATTGTGAAGAAAAGAAATTTAGAAAAACGTCTAATTTTTGTAATCTGTTGCAGGGTTTCCCAACAGCAGTCCAGATCATCGATGATGCAATCACCGAGGAGTTTGCGCAGCGCACGGGTCTTGAGCCGAAGATATTCCATAGCCGGGAATTACTTTAAATATCTCGAGATTGGTGTGCGCGTTGGCGATGACATTTGCGTGGAACTGGCTATAGGAGATAACCGCGGTAACGAGATCGCATTTTTCCAGGATGCATGGACAGAGCTGTTGCGCACGAAGGAGTATATTTCCGATTTAGTTTCATCGTCTACGCAGAAACAGTGTCGGAAAATTAGCGATGATTTAACGTTGCAAATAGTTAATCGTAACGATATGACTCTAGTCAAATTGTCGAATCAGTTCGTGGCTCTGTACATCACGGAAAAAACTATGTATAACTTGTACAATCTAGAATACTGCGTGTACAACATGTATTCGTGGCTGATCGACAATGTTCCCGCGGTGACCGCTAAATTCATGAATTTCGTCGGTACGGTGAAGGATAGCGACGCGAAGAATATCGCGAAAGCGATCGGCGACAGCGAATCTTTAGATCAAAGTTCGTTGATGGATTGCGAACTGGCGGCTTCGTGCGCCGACATCATCGCGGCGTTCGCGCATAATAGATAGGTTAAACAAAATTAATGTTGGGTGTGTGTGTGTGAAAATTATTCGGGAATGTATTTTGTAACGGTACATTATTTTAAAGAATAAAATTATTTGAGAATATCTCTTTTTGTATGTTTATAATGTAAATACATTATTTTTTTTTTAAATAAAATAATTTTGAGAATATCTCTTTTGTCCGTTTATTATATCCTTCGGCAAAACTAAACTCCCCACCCTGACTCAGTAACATGTGGATTCTACAGACTCGGTTTTAATAATCAATCCGAGTCTGAAGAATCTCGTCTCATTCAAGAACAGCATCACACTTATCTTCTCGTCCAAGTCCTACTGTGCAGCTTGGTCTGGTTACGGTTTAAGAATTACGCAAACAAAGACCAGGCACCGTTCGTAATCTATGCCGACTTGGAGTGTCTGCTGCTGCTGCCTGAGGGACGGGAAGGACAAGGCCGTGCGGCACGCGTACAGTATCAACATCACCCAGGCACCGTTCGTAATCTATGCCGACCCTCAGATAACGAACGGTGCCTGGTCTTTGTTTGTGTAATTCTTAAACCGTAACCACATCAAGCTGCACAGTAGAACTTTTGACGAGAAGATAAGTGTGATGCTGTTCTTGAATGAGACGAGATTCTTCAGACTCGGTTTGATTATTCAAACGGGATCCAAGTATCCGCATGTTCCTGAGTCATGGTGGGGAGTTTAGTTCTGCTGAAGTAGGTGGTTGAGACTGTATATATACAAATCGCTGACGGATCGTGTACTAGCGAGAAAGGATAGGGACAACGTCGCTATCAGTCCATCTTGTGGCGAGGGTGGAAAGTTAGCCGACACACATTACTAGACTGTAAGAAGTTTATTTAAATTTGATTACAAATTACATTTTTCACAATTCCTATAGAATAAAAGAATACAATTAAAAGTAGAGAAAAAATTAATTAACATAACTCTTACATATAAAGTATAGTCGATAGTAGAAAAATACGATTAAAGTATATTCGTTTGAGGTATCCATGAATTATGCGACGCGTCCATCCCCAACCATTTTACGTATACGTTATTTCCTTTCCTGCGTAATATTTTTTCAACTAAGTATATGTCAGGATATTTTGTCGCGCGTATCTCGTGATCGTAAAATCCTCCGGCGATGGGTTTGTCCTTCGCGTCGGCCAAGAGGTATGTGACAGGATTCGTTCGTTTCACCGCGATAATCTTAAATATTTCGGTTGACCAGTTCGGCGTGTATCCTTTGTCAAATAGGGTTTTGAACTTGCTAACGCGCACGCGATCATTGAGCTTAAATTTGGCGCGGCCAGCGATCTTCACTTTGCGGTACACGGTGGACAGAAGGTGGCCGGCATTTTTACGGTTCACGTCAACGGGTCGCATACGAATGGTACGATGTTTTCGATTATTGTAGTTCTCGGTCAACGTGGGGAGCTCATCGATCCAATGATATTTTCCGCTCAACGAGAAAAATTTCCACATACTGTTCTTCAGCGTGCGATTGAAACGTTCCACTACGGACGCTTTCATAGGACTAAACGTGGAATAGAGGTTGATGTTGCGACTCTTCAGATAGTCTTGAAACGTTTCATTGTAGAATTCTTTTCCCATGTCGGTCTGCAAGTTGTTCGGGGCTCTACCGTCCTTCTCCAACGCCGACGCGAAAGCATTGCACACGTCGCGCGCATTTTTACTCTTCAAATGAACCGCCCATGCGTATTTGCTAAATACATCGATTATCGTGAGAATATATCGATACCCACGATTTTTTCGCGCGTATTTTTGAACGTCGACTATATCGGCTTGCCAAAGATCATCGAAACCTCGCACGACCACGCGTCTACGCGGGTAAAAACGTCTCGCCTGAGCGTGCAGCTCTTCCACAACGTTCTTTTTACTCATCGTCGAGTAATTGTCGTAATCTTATCCGATTATTCGCTTTTTAATCGCGTCTCCAATAATTGATGACTGATTCGACCGTTGAAAGCGACGTCTCTTGCTGTCTCTACTCGACGCGACGTATCTGCGACTTTTCGTGGCGACACACAGTACAGGTACAGGTACAGGTACAGGTACAGGTACATCTACAGCTCCAGCTACAGCTACAGCTACAGCTACAGCTACAGCTACAGCTACAGCTACAGCTACAGCTACAGCTACAGCTACAGCTACAGCTACAGCTACAGCTACAGCTACAGCTACAGCTACAGCTACAGCTACAGCTACAGCTACAGCTACAGCTACAGCTACAGCTACAGCTACAGCTACAGCTACAGCTACAGCTACAGCTACAGCTACAGCTACAGCTACAGCTACAGCTACAGCTACAGCTACAGCTACAGCTACAGCTACAGCTACAGCTACAGCTACAGCTACAGCTACAGCTACAGCTACAGCTACAGCTACAGCTACAGCTACAGCTACAGCTACAGCTACAGCTACAGCTACAGCTACAGCTACAGCTACAGCTACAGCTACAGCTACAGCTACAGCTACAGCTACAGCTACAGCTACAGGTACGGCTGTTGTATGGTATGCGGTATGGCTGTTGTACATCTATCCATGGATCTCTCAATATCGGTAGATGCGTTTCTTTTACGAGATTAATTTATTATTACTTCATATACCTTCTCCTTCAAGGCTTCGTCGATGCGTGAATCGGTCGATTTCGTATTTTCGTTTGCATCTTGTATCGTAGCCAGTATTTCGGACTTTATCGTTTCTTTAGCGGTTTCCAGTTCTTTGATCAGTTTTTTCACGATCTCGGATTCGAGCTTCGCGTTAAGTGTGTCCACGTATAGTTTGGTTGCGGCGTGATCGTTTGCCTCGGGATTCGCCACGCGTACGATCCCCATACCTTTCGCATCGTACAATGTGGCATCGTCGTTCAAACATATAGCGTTATCGCGCACATAATTTTTAAAAACGCCGGGATAGAAAATCGGAGAAACATTCGACTCGCGTTTGTTCGCTTCGCGAAACACCATACCAAGTTTGTTGATGGACATTTTTTTTTCGCTCGAGTTAGTCCTCTTCTTCTTCTTCAGTTACCAACAACTCGTATCGTTTGGACAACCGTTTTACCTGCTCTTCGATGCACAGTATTCGTTGAAATATCTCATCCAGTTTTATCCTTAGACTTTGAAATTTCAAGTTCCAGCTTTCGCCGTTGTCGTCGTCGTCGTCTCCTCCCGAGGATATCGTTTGATTCGTTTCGCAACAATTAAGACGAATACGCATTTTTACGAACCGTAACAATTTCATCGATCGACATTTCATTCGTCACTGACTCGACGAACGCGCGCGCGGTTTAATTTATAATTATACCGGCTTCGCGAAGTTCCTCGATTATCGACATTATTTCATTGTCATGGTTGGAATGACCGGCGTACTTCGAAGCGGTTAACAATTTCAGACGATCGACGAGTTTGTTCGGATCGTCCCAATGCACGTAATCGTTCGGATGGTCGGTCACGCGCATAAAAGTTGGAAGATTAATCCCTCGTCCACCTCGCGACGAAAACAACGGCCCTATAATTTTCTTATACTTGTAACCTCTGTTTCCCTTTAGCTGATTCCCGCGTCGATACGCATTCGTAAGAGTGAGAATTTTTTTGTACGCGTTCTTATCGTCCTCAGTGTACAGCCGCTCATCAGGCAGTTTATTGAATATCAATTCGTAAAGACCGCGAGTCCCCGCGTACCGTACCCCGTCAATGATGACGTCATCGTTGCTGCCCACGTCGAACGTGGAATTTCCCAGCATCAGCTTATCGTCTTGGGGATATACTCCGTACACGTTGTCAAATTTTATCGATGGTCCGGTGAAAAAATTTTTTAAATACTCGCGCGGCAACGGTCCTAAATTTTCGGATAGATGTTGATTTTCCTCTCGATGAGTTTCAGGATTTTCAAAAATATCGCGCATCGAAATTTCCAAAGATGCCGGGCTCGATGACTCGTAGGTATCCTGTCGCGGTACCGCTGTCGCAGGCTCGTTGATCTCAACCATCCTTTTCTTCGTAGAGGATGGTGGTGTTCCTCCAATATCCGGGTATCTTCTTTTTCTTCGCGGGGTGGGGGACGACGGTGGCGTTTCCTTGATATCCGCGTTGTCGTCCGAATCGACAGTAGCCGTATTTTGAACTATCTGTTTCAACGGTTCGACGATCGGCCGTAAATTCACTTGCAAATTCTCCTCGTTCGTCATTTTCCCAACTTTCAACGCCAAATACTTTTTCCGTATGGTATCGCTGGTCTTCGCTATTTCGTTCGCGATCGAAGCTCGCAGCTTCTCCTTCTTTTCCTTTTGGGACGACATATTTGATTGGAAGCGCAAGAGAGAGAGAGAGATTTACAACCGTGATACAGCACCGACAACCCTCACCGAACAACTGTACCCGTTACAGTACGACAAACTCATTAAATCCACGTCTGTAACGACCGTGATTCGCAGGGCTGTCTATCGATTACGAGAAATCCATACTTCTTTCGCCAACAATTCGCGCATAACGCGCTAAACGTCTCGAACGACATATCGGTATTTACATGATCCTGATGAATGTGATGCAAGTTCATGGTATCCTGTTTGAACAGAATCAACATATTGGCATTGTCGCGAATTAAATGTTTAGGTATTCTCGCGTACGACTGACCCAGGTAGAAGCAATCGACGTGCAAATGTATACCCATCGCGAAATACTCTCTCATGATATCCTGCTCGTCGCACGCCACGTCGTCGAAGATGAATATCGAATCGGGTCGTGCATCTGCGGGGGGAATTACGTCGGCGTTGTCCGCGAACGCGAAGTAGCCTACATCCTCCCCCACGGATGAGAACAGTTTGTTCAAGTATTGATATTTTGGCTGGTTCAACGATTTCGAGTACACGTAAACGTTTGCGAATCGTAGTCCGTTCACGCTTTCCAACAGGCTAATCATAACGTTCGTTTTACCGCATCCTGACGGGCCGCTTATGACGCATCGTACAGTGCGTGGTAACAGTGATCCATGTTTTCGCATCGTCTCGTCGCAATCGTCGAACGCGCGACACATTGGAACGCGAATATCAAAAGATTGTCTTACGAAACGCATGATCTGATTGATTCGACGAGCAGGGTGGGTGGGCAGTATTTATACGAGAGCTCGAACGCTGTCGATATCAGTCATCCTCCACCCCTCCGAGAGAGAGAAAATAGGATCCACGTTTTCTTTAAAAGAGAGAGAGAGCGGAAAAAATAGCTTATGCGCGCGAATCATCGTTCGCGACGACGTCTCGGTCCGCATACGGGTAAGGGGATTTTAAACAGAGCTATAAACGCGTTACCGTTCGAATTGCATATACCTGGTTATCAATTCTGCGGCCCCGGTACGAAACTGTCCAAGCGATTAGCTCGTGGGGATCGGGGAATCAATCCGTTGGATGCGGCCTGTCGCGAGCACGATATAGCGTATTCGCGGTGCAAGGATCTTGGAAATCGTCACGCGGCCGATCGCGTTTTGGCGGATCGAGCGCTGCATCGACTAACGTCCGGAGACGCTGCGTTGGGAGAGAAAGTGTCCGCGGCTGCAGTGTTGGCAGCCATGAAAACTAAAACGAAATTGGGCATGGGTTTGATAAAGAAAAAAGGTGAAAAGTGAAAAAAGAAAACGGGAAAACGAATTCTCCCAATTGCCAAACGCGGTGGTTTTCTGCCGTTGTTGTTGCCTGATTTGTCGGCCATAGGAGCATTGACGGGTGGTGCCGCGGGAGTAGTCAAAGTTATAAACGATGCAAAAGCTGCGAAGAAACAATTGCAAGAAGCGGAGCGACACAATCAAGTCATGGAGGGTCGAGGGTTACGTCTCGCACCGTATAAGCATGGGAAAGGTTTGAAAGGGGGGAGAAGAAGAAGAAAAAAAAACAACGAAGAAAGACAACACGACGACAGATTTCGAATTAATGGGCACCTGTAAAGGATTACCATACTTTCGCGGAGTTTTTATGCGTGACGATTTGCCGCCGCGCGCGTGGATGAACGAGCGAGGTATTGTCAATCTAGATAGTAGTCGTGGGCCGGGGACGCACTGGGTCGCCTATATAAAACGCGGCTCGCGTGTCAAATATTTTGATAGTTTTGGAAATCTTCGGCCGCCGATCGAGTTGATTCGCTATTTCGGTGCGAACGCGACCATCTTGTATAACCACGAACGTTTTCAAAACTACGACGAAAGCGTGTGTGGACAATTGTGTGCGAAGTTTCTCCGAGAAACCACGTTATAAATTCTCTCTCTCTCTCTCTCTCTCTGTACTCTGTACGATGCATTCGAAAAATTCATTTACGTTCACGTTGTCGGGAAGAAGCAGCGTACTGTCGTCCAAGCACTTTCCACCCATAGATCTGAGCAATGGTGAATACGAGCTGGGGTTGCTCGATTTGCAAACTTATTACACGATACCGAACATCAGCGCCAACATCGGAAACAATCGATTCTATTTCGGCGAAAAAGACGAGGAGATCGTCATACCCGACGGTTCGTACGAATTGGAGGCGATAAACGCGTACCTGAGACGCGAAATATGCGCGCGATATCCTCCAAAAAATGTTGACGAGTCGTCCATCACCTCCGATATCGAATATCCTCTGATCTTACGAGCGAACACCAACACCATGAAAAGTGAAATTATAAGCAAGTATCGAATAAACTTTGCAAAGCCTTGCAACGTGGGATCGATCCTCGGATTTTCCATGAATCGCGTTTTACCGCCGAACGCGTGGCATACGTCGAACGCACCTGTGAACATCATCAGCGTGAATATCGTACGAGTGGAATGCAACGTAACCACCGGATCGTCTGACAACGGTAAACTCGTTCACACGATACAAGAATTCGCGCCTCAGGTACCACCAGGGTATAAATTGTCGGAAACGCCCGCGCAAGTCATTTACCTTCCGATCGTTGCACGAGTAATTGACGATTTAACGATCCGCATAGTTGATCAATCCGGACGTTTGATCGATTTTCGAGGTGAAGAAATCACGGTGCGACTGCATGCGCGTCGAAGCAATGGTAATTCATAACAATACGGCATTCTATACGTTGAACAATAACAACAATAACACATTGATTCGCAAGAAAGTAACCGCTGAGAAAAACGTAAAGTCATCGATTCGTAAGAAATTAACCGCTGAAAACGTCAAGTATCTACGATCTTTGGGATTTATTGTTAAAAAGTGAAAGGAAAACAAATCATGTCCGACGATATTTTGAACATCTCCGAAGCGCCGATCTTCGACAATCGCATAACGAAGATTGAACTGCACACGTACAATCCGTATGCCAACACGACGTTCGAAAACAGCGATGAGATAAGGATACCCATTCAACAACAAGACCTGTACACGCTCCCGTGTAAAAGCTTCCTATATGTTGAGGGAAAACTTAGTTTACCGGGGCAACTTCAATTAGCCGCTGGAGCAGGAGGAGAATCACGCATCGATACAACTCTCGAGAGCAATGCCGTTGTGTTTATGTTCGAGGAATTACGCTACGAATTGAACGGAGTGGAAATCGATCGGTCCAGAAATCCCGGTGCGACGACAACTCTCAAGAATTACGTGAGTCTGTCCAGAACGAGAAGCGATGCATTGTCCAACGCTGGCTGGTTGTATGGCAATGATCAGCGGAAACTGACTGCAACGGACACGGCTGCGATACATTTCAACTTTTGCGTGCCTATGAGCGTTTTATTAGGCTTCTGCGAAGACTACAAACGCGTTGTGATAAATGCTCGACACGAATTAATTTTGATTCGATCGCGTACCGACGTGAACGCGTTGCACAGTCCTTCCGAGAACGCGAAACCTATTCTGCATCTGAACAAAATTCAATGGCGAATGCCACACGTCGCATTGGAAGAAATACACAAGCTGTCCATGTTACATATTTTAGACAGCGATAAACCGATCGGCATGAGTTTTCGATCGTGGGATCTGTACGAATATCCTCTACTACAGACGACTACCAAGCATACATGGGCGATAAAAACGTCTCAGCAAATGGAAAAACCGCGATACGTGATATTCGCTTTGCAAACCAATCGAAAGGATGACTTAACGAAAACGGCTACGCGATTCGATCATTGCGCATTGACAAATATTCGGCTTTACTTGAATTCGGAAACCTATCCGTACGATGATTTAAATATCGATTTCGAGAAAGGTAAATACGCGTTGCTCTACGACATGTATGAAAAATTCCAAGAATCGTACTATGGAAACGGCGAAGCGCTACTCAACGTCACGGATTTCCTGCGATACGGCCCGCTCATCGTTCTCGATTGTTCTCGACAAAATGAAGCGTTAAAAAATGCTACGGTCGACGTGCGAATCGAATTCGAATGTCGAACCGACGTCCCGCCATCGACAACAGCCTACTGCTTGATGATTCACGACCGCATCGTGGAGTACAGTCCATTAACGAATATTGTTCGAAAAATTACTTAACCCGCTTATACCGATAAAAAATATATATATACTATAGGAATTGTAAGAAAGGTGTCACGTCCTGAACGGGGTATTTCGCGAAGGGAAATACCAGTCGATCGCGACCCGAACCTATTCAAGCGGACTTTAATGTTGATGATCTTAGATCCAACCAGCACGTACGTCTGGCTCTGATCAGGGCCCGTTACCGCGTATAAACTCGACAATATTCTCGACAATATTAATATTTATAAATTGAATTATAGTTACTTTTAGTATCCTGGGAGACCGTCGTATTGTCCCGGGTAGGATGGGTATCGCCACTGTCTGATGGCGATCCGTAACGGCTTCTGGAGGACGACGCTGCTCCGGATTTTTACAGAGTTCTTTTTGTCCTGAGCAAAATTGGCCAGCGCTCCCGCGGTGGACTCGTGATTTTTAGGAATCACTGAGCACTTCCGGTGATCTCGACCCTCGATTTCGTCTAAGTCCCGTCGAGGCGTTGAAAAATCGGGCAGCGCTTCCGCGGTGCTCTTGCGTTGATCAAGAATCACCTGAGTCACTGATAATCCTGTTTGATATTCCAAAATATTTCTCAAGTGAACTTCACTGCAGACCGGCTCGCGTTCCAATATAATAGTCTCCGCGTCAGATACGTCGGAGTACCGTTCGTTATTGATAGTTTCCGCGTCGGAGATGTCAGAATATGTCTCTCGCGGGTCGTCCGCGTGGTTGACGACAATGTCGGCGCGTAGCTCGTCCGCGTGGTCGACGGAGCTTGGACTATTCGTACTGCATGGACAACCGTAGACCGCTACGTGGTCTCTCGCGTCGCACTGAATTTCTCTGTTGTCCCGAGTAACGGCGAATACCATCCAGCGTTATGGAGCTGGTATAGGAGACCGGATGCACAGGACTTGCGTCTGGACTGGCGGCTACGCGGCATGCAAGCGCGTGATGAAACGATATGTCAAGTCCCTAATTCAATCAGACTCTAGTGGGTGGTATAACCGACTCGACACTAGGTTGCACACTGGATTAATAATCGACTCGATGATCTAACAGCGTTCAATAACTTCAGTGGGTGGCGAACCGACTCGACACTGATAATTATTGAATCGTGTATTGTTTTACTTTATTACGTGTATACAGTACTCGCTGTCGACGCTGGGAATGATGGGCGAAGGATGAAGAATTTGTAACACTTCACTTGGATAATAACGATTTAATAAAGAATAATGATATAATAATGGTACAAAGCTGGACGGTGTCTAAACCGTGTTAAAGTTAACGCGAGAGGTGTCTAAACCTCGATTACCGAACGGTGTCTAAACCGTATACGCGAGAGGTGTCTAAACCTCGCGACCGTACTGGTCGGATGATGCACGTCGACTGTTCTGGTCGGATGCTGATCGCCGACTGTTCGCGTCGGGTGGTGGTCGCCGACTGACTGCCGAGGGAGCTCGCTCGTCCCTCGTTGACGCACGACTGCAGTGGACAAAGAGACTGCAGCGTCAGCGGTTTGTCCGCGAGTGGCCTCGCTCGAGCCGTGGGCTGCTGACTCAGCAGAGGTTCCCAGGCCACTGTGGCCTCGCTCGGAGCACGTACTGCCGCGTCAGCAAAAGGGGACCGTGTCCTCTTTGCTCTATCCGTCCGCTCATAGGCGTACGGATTAGAATAATTACATTATATATCGGGCACCATAGGCGGGTGCACTAGAATAGTATGTTTGATTATTTAACGTGACAATATTACATAATTGGTTATAACTAATTGTTTGCGTTACAATGTTTGTGTATTAAGTACTAACATGCACATTCACTCGGTACATATCCCATTTTCTCTCATATCAACATACCACATACTTTACGTATGTCCAACGTCATGTCGCAAGGGCGCATGACGTCACACCTCCCCCCTTCGCGCAACGAAATTTTTTGCTCTCGGTGGCGCAACACAGGGTGGATCGATATAGCGTCAGAATCGCGTATGGGTTCTGGGGTGGACGGGGCTCTTTCACGTTCAGTCTTTTGGGGTCTTGGGTGGGCTTGGGGAACACTGACACTTTCACTGTCGTTTACGTAATACTTGGTAGTACTTATTGCGTTATTTTGTTTCCTGAATATGAAGAATCTTGTAAGGGAGCTCCAGACTGCTACTATGAGGTGGATGCTCCATCCGTAGAGGGAATGTAGGGCCATGCCGTTGATTACCGTGTTGATGAGGATTTTAATAGTTTTGATGATTACATATACCCCTATTAGTCCTGCACTGATTGATCCGAATGTCGTGAATCCAGACCATATTTTCTGCATGGTAGACTCCGCTATTTGTTGTAACGTGTTCTCGTCTAGCAGATTGAACATGTTTATGCTGTCGGTGGCGAATTGCCTACCAGATGCGCCTTGCGCGATTGAATTAATCAAGGCTACCTTCTCCACAGGGAACATGATGTGGTCCTGGAGTTTGTCTAGGTCGTCTTGGGAGTAGATACCTCCTGTCGCAAGGTTTTTGGGGTCCACGTATTTCCACGTGGGCTTCGTAAGGGGATGGAGCGTTGCAGGGGCGACTGCTTCCATGAGTGATGGCGTAAGGCGGTACCAGGTTCCGTGCAGACGGTACAGAGGAGGTAGTAGTTCGTTGCATGGCTTCTCCGTACCCGTATTGGTAATAATGCGGTCCCTTGGCTTCAAGAATTTCGACGAATTCTTGTACGTAATTGGCAGCTCGTCGAAACATGTGTCCGTTTTCCTTAGCTGTACGTTGACGGGTATGCACTTTATAATATGAATTGCCTCTCCGGCGGGCACTGCGGTGAATCCTGGCTCTCGCATGATTGCTGTGGCCACTTCCTCCGGGGCTGAGTGCAACTGGGTGAGTGCGTTCTGAAGGATTTGTTTCTCCAGCTCGCATTTTTGGCGTATGACGTCCTTGTACAGCTGCGATAATTGGTTACGGAGATGCTTCTCCACGTATATGAACTTGCTGTTCACGTAGGTGAATATATCTAGATTGTTTACTAGTGTATGTGTTCTTTCCTTAAACTTTCCTGAGAGCCCTGTCTCGAGGATGAAAAGTTTAGGATGTTCAGTGCGGATTATCGTGTACCCACACACTGAAGATCTGCCAGTTTCCGTTAGGGCGAACGTGACGTCGTCCGTAGAAACGGTGTATATGATCGGCGATGAACCTAGTTTTGATGAGATTCGTGTCGCTGGCCCCTCATATAGGACGTCGTAATTGTTAAACTTAGAGTAGTCCGTCGGGACCGTTTCCCAGAATGCATGGCCGTCCTGGGTGTCCAGGCAGCTGCCTTTTTGCAATGGACAGGCTTGTCCGGATTGCAGGTGGATTCGTGCTGTGGATAGCTTGATCGGTGCTGAATAGTCGCGGATTGCTATGCGTACCACTGCTTGTACGACGACGCTGGTCCAGGTGCCGAATGGGTCGCTATACGTGGTTCCTGAGCATTGTCCGTCGTTCTTGATTTCTCCGGCTAGAGTGAGGCTGCGGGAGGTGGTTGAATTAGGTTGCACTCCGCTGATCTGGGCGGCGGGTGTAATATAAAGTGTGCCAGTCGTTTGTAGGCTGGAGCACGTTTCGCTGGTTGTGGTCAGGAGATATTCCTGACGTCCGTTGGCCACAACCGATATGTGTGAATGCATGCCGCAGTAGTAGATGGTCCTATCTATCTCTATGTGGCACTGGATCACATGTGTTTCCCCGAACTCTGCTAATTGGAGGAGTTGTGCCTTCACTGTTTCTTCGAGTGGTTTGGTATCCTCAGGTTCGCAGCTGGGTGTGTCGATGGCGGAGAACGTGGTGACGTTCAACGTGGAGCCTCCACAATCGAAGCCGATGAGTGCGGACGATTGCGTTGCCCATGCAAGGAGGGCGATGAATCGGAGGTGCTTCATTTCGTTATCGTTTGTGGAACTGCTTATTGTTGGAATGTCTGAGGTAGACTGGGTGTCGTCGAAGCGATTGGCGCTTTCGTTCCTAGGTTTTCGGAAAATACTGATGCGTCGTAGTGGTGGGGGTTTGAACCGTCCCAGGGTTTTGGATTTCGCTTCGCGGGATTTTGATCTGCTGATCTTGCTATTCGCGCGCGTGAGGGTCGGTTTCGTGTTACATTTCGTCGCGGTAACCTGAAATTGTGCTCGCGCGTTCTTGAATTTCGCGTGCTTATATTTAGCGAGCTCGTTGCTCGTATTACTTCGCGCGTCGACGTTTAGGACCTTTAGGTCGTGGGAAGGAATGTCTCTGCACGATATTTGATTCGGTATGGCAGTATTGTACATTGCCATCCTGATATTGGATTTAGCTTCATTTTTATCTTCTTTCCCGCGATCTACGGGGTCGATCCCTTGACGGCATCGCAACGCGGTTATTGTGAACGTTCCTTTAGATTTCCGAAGATTCGCTTCGTACGGAAATGTTAGAGAGTAGGAGAGATCGTTTCTTTCTGGTCCGGTTAATTCGGACGTAGGAGTAGTCGCGATTTGATCGTTTTCGATCGTCTCATATGCTCGGTGCGTATGAGCGTTTATTTTTACTTTATCCGGATTTACGGGAACTTCATCTGGGGTTTTCCCAGGAACAATCGCGAGTTGATCGTTTTCGATCGTCTCATGCATGCGGTATGCATGAGCATTTATTTTAATGTTATCCGGATTTACGGGAACTTCGTCTGGGTTTTTCCCAGGAACAATCGCGAGTTGATCGTTTTCGATCGTCTCATGCATGCGGTATGCATGAGCATTTATTTTAGTGTTATCCGGATTTACGGGAACTTGAATTTGGCGATTAATACATTGATATAGTCATCAACACCTTTCTTTGATTCTGTATTGAATCTTTTCGCGTGGTGATCTTTTTTGATCGTCTCATGCACTCGGTGTGCATGAGCATTTGGTTTGGCTTCTGGATAAACTCCAGAGTTTGTAAACGAATAGGAATTAATCGCCTCGATCTCTTCTACCTCCAATGTAGGCAGATCGAAGGATGCCACTTCGGACGATGCATTTATGCACCGTAGGCTCGCTTTTCCGTTGCGGTTCGTTACGAGGCAGTCTCCGAGAAACACTTCGGGTGCTACCTCCTGACGGCGGATGTAACCTTCGGCAGAGCCGTTTACATCGATTGATATGCACGCTGCGGTACGTGCCTCGATTGTATGCCGACGTACGTTGCTGAATGGGATTTTTGTATTCCCGTGCACGATTTCTTGTCGCGCGAATGATATTTCTCCCCCATGTTGGAAGAACGGTGCCCCGATTATTCCGTCTAAATTGATCGGAAACTCGTCTGGGAGGACATGAAATTTGACGGGTATAGTACCGGCTAATTGAGCAATGACCTCACTAATGGTACTGATATGACCATCGGTGATCCCGTGTATATTTATTTCACAATCCGATTCTAAACGCGTTTTCGGATTCATGCTATCCGCTCTTATCAAATTTATTTCTGATCCCGTGTCTACCAGGAATTCGCATTTCTTTGAAAACTGGGGTGCCGTGATCTGAATTCGCGGGATCGGAGAGTCGTCTGTCAGATTTACGACATTGACAGATCGTGTAATCTTTGCTCGATCGGGGCTGCGATGTTTACGTTCTGTGCGGGTCGTGGGCTTTGGGCCTCGTTCGTCTGCGGAACGCCAGTCGGGAGGCCGCGCTCGTTTCCCGAATTATTGAAGAATTCGCGACGGCGACACTCGTGGATATCATGTCCGGTGCGTTTACAATACTTGCAGTATTTCGCGTTTTCCGTAGGGAACCGGTCTCTGGGCTCACGATAGGACTCGAGGTTTTTAATTTCGCGTGGCGCGTAATCTTCGCGTTCTCGCGTTTGGGGTGGCTCGTATTTTCGCGGCGGCTCCGAGCGATAATTATCCCGTGGATGAGGAGGGTTTGAATCGCGCCATGGGATAGCTGGCTTGCCATTTCTCCTTTCCGGCGTTAGGTTTCGCGTGTGGAAACTATCACGTGTGTAAGGCTCTATACTTCGCCTCTCGGGCGTTCGGCTTCTGTTTTCAAAAAAACTAACGCGTCGGTTTTCATCGCGGAACGGGTCGCGGTAGCGAGTCTTATCGTGCTCGTATTGTTTGTAAGCGCTTATGGCTTCGTCGAAAATCTTTTTGATGCCCTGTCTCTCAAATCGGCTGACCTCGTATCTTAGGGTGGGGATAATTCCACGGAGGAAGCACGCGGCGACGAATTTGTCGACTTCGGTCGTAGAATCGTTGTCGGTGCCGTAGTCTAGAATGGCTGTACGGAGGTCTTTTACTCTCCCGATGTAGTCGAGCATGTGTTCTGATGAACCTTGCAGTATGCTGGCTAATTCTCCGCGATACTGATCTACTACTTTATATGGGCCTAAGATGTTTTTTAAACGATTGCATAATTCGTCGACCGTGCAGCAATTCGCGTCTTCGACGGCTGCATAGGCGCGTCCGCGAAGTTTATTACAAATTAGTTTTGTGAAAAGCCTTTCCGACGAGGCTGGAATTAGTTCATGGGCGCGTTTACATGCTCGGACGAATTGCATCAATGAAATTGATTTCCCGTCGAACGTAGGGATTGTCTCGACGGCTTGTTTTACCGTATACATATTTGCGGGGTCTTGGGGAAAATGATCACGCGGAATCGTGATATCGAAGCGATCGGAACGCGGCGTGAATTCGGAAGGGGTCGTTTCTCTAAGCGCATCTATTTCTCGACGTAATTCCTTGAATGGGTCGCGTTGGGCTTGGAGTTCGTTCTCGTATTTCATTCTATTTAGTTCGAGCGAATCGTGATATTCTTTAAGAGCTACTTCGCGTTTTGCTAGTTCTTGTTGGAAGGCAAGTAATTCCGCCTCTGTAGGAGGATTTGTTTTAGAAGTCGAAGGGTCCATTTTCGGATTTTTGCTTGAACTGCGCGTGTCTACAACCATTTATTAGCTACGTTTGATCGAAATTGGTCGATCCTGTTTTAGGGATTTAGTTTTCGAAAATTTGCGAGCTCGTGGCGCGGGATTTATAAACGGGGATCATCTTCGTACGTCCTACCGACTGCGCCAAATTTTTCATGTCACGTCCTGAACGGGGTATTTCGCGAAGGGAAATACCAGTCGATCGCGACCCGAACCTATTCAAGCGGACTTTAATGTTGATGATCTTAGATCCAACCAGCACGTACGTCTGGCTCTGATCAGGGCCCGTTACCGCGTATAAACTCGACAATATTCTCGACAATATTAATATTTATAAATTGAATTATAGTTACTTTTAGTATCCTGGGAGACCGTCGTATTGTCCCGGGTAGGATGGGTATCGCCACTGTCTGATGGCGATCCGTAACGGCTTCTGGAGGACGACGCTGCTCCGGATTTTTACAGAGTTCTTTTTGTCCTGAGCAAAATTGGCCAGCGCTCCCGCCGTGGACTCGTGATTTTTAGGAATCACTGAGCACTTCCGGTGATCTCGACCCTCGATTTCGTCTAAGTCCCGTCGAGGCGTTGAAAAATCGGGCAGCGCTTCCGCGGTGCTCTTGCGTTGATCAAGAATCACCTGAGTCACTGATAATCCTGTTTGATATTCCAAAATATTTCTCAAGTGAACTTCACTGCAGACCGGCTCGCGTTCCAATATAATAGTCTCCGCGTCAGATACGTCGGAGTACCGTTCGTTATTGATAGTTTCCGCGTCGGAGATGTCAGAATATGTCTCTCGCGGGTCGTCCGCGTGGTTGACGACAATGTCGGCGCGTAGCTCGTCCGCGTGGTCGACGGAGCTTGGACTATTCGTACTGCATGGACAACCGTAGACCGCTACGTGGTCTCTCGCGTCGCACTGAATTTCTCTGTTGTCCCGAGTAACGGCGAATACCATCCAGCGTTATGGAGCTGGTATAGGAGACCGGATGCACAGGACTTGCGTCTGGACTGGCGGCTACGCGGCATGCAAGCGCGTGATGAAACGATATGTCAAGTCCCTAATTCAATCAGACTCTAGTGGGTGGTATAACCGACTCGACACTAGGTTGCACACTGGATTAATAATCGACTCGATGATCTAACAGCGTTCAATAACTTCAGTGGGTGGCGAACCGACTCGACACTGATAATTATTGAATCGTGTATTGTTTTACTTTATTACGTGTATACAGTACTCGCTGTCGACGCTGGGAATGATGGGCGAAGGATGAAGAATTTGTAACACTTCACTTGGATAATAACGATTTAATAAAGAATAATGATATAATAATGGTACAAAGCTGGACGGTGTCTAAACCGTGTTAAAGTTAACGCGAGAGGTGTCTAAACCTCGATTACCGAACGGTGTCTAAACCGTATACGCGAGAGGTGTCTAAACCTCGCGACCGTACTGGTCGGATGATGCACGTCGACTGTTCTGGTCGGATGCTGATCGCCGACTGTTCGCGTCGGGTGGTGGTCGACGACTGACTGCCGAGGGAGCTCGCTCGTCCCTCGTTGACGCACGACTGCAGTGGACAAAGAGACTGCAGCGTCAGCGGTTTGTCCGCGAGTGGCCTCGCTCGAGCCGTGGGCTGCTGACTCAGCAGAGGTTCCCAGGCCACTGTGGCCTCGCTCGGAGCACGTACTGCCGCGTCAGCAAAAGGGGACCGTGTCCTCTTTGCTCTATCCGTCCGCTCATAGGCGTACGGATTAGAATAATTACATTATATATCGGGCACCATAGGCAGGTGCACTAGAATAGTATGTTTGATTATTTAACGTGACAATATTACATAATTGGTTATAACTAATTGTTTGCGTTACAATGTTTGTGTATTAAGTACTAACATGCACATTCACTCGGTACATATCCCATTTTCTCTCATATCAACATACCACATACTTTACGTATGTCCAACGTCATGTCGCAAGGGCGCATGACGTCACAAAGGAATTGTAAGACAGGAATTTGCAATAAAATACAAAAGAGATATTTTCGAGTTATGTTTATTTTTTAAAATACCTTCTGAAAATTAGGAAATTATAGGAATTTACAATAAAAATACAAAGAGATATTTTGAAATCATTTTTATTTTTTTAAAAGTACCTGCTGAAAATAATTTTACATACATATATACACAATAACGCTAATGATATTATCCCCCCCCCTCTCACAATAGAATGAGGGTGGGGGTACACAGTATAAATTGTTCGCCACAAACATTAACATTCACAGTCGCTATACTAAAGTTATATCGCGTGTATAATCATCCGACAGGTCGCAACGGTAAATACAATAATAAATTTTAAAAAACGATGCAAAAATCCAGTGAAAATTTTATTTCTTCAGATGGATCGAATTACTCGCATCATTGACGCGGACGGATTCGTTGTTGAAAAAAATTTATATTTAAAGAATTAGCTATGATCGATGTTTGTCACGACGGCTCGTTCGAACTCTCCGAATTTCGCTTGGGAAAAAACTTTCGTTGTTTATCCGACGCTGACAAAAAGTCTGCCTGGTATGTCAGCAATTTCGTGCACGGGATTCCATTTAAAGATTTCGGCTATGAAAAATACCAACAGCGCGACGTATTCGAAGTTATACGAAATTTTGTGCGCGATTACGCGAATCCCGTCGTAGCCTACAAAGGTGGATGTTTCGAGAGAGACATCCTTCGAAAAATGCGAATAAACTCGATAAATTTGGAAGATTTTAACTGTCCGAAATACGACGTGCTAGTTCAAGATCCCGTGTACGAAATTGACGAACCGTGTAGACTTCATTGTTGGCAGCCGACGAGAAACGTTAAAACGAAACCCTATCATTGTTGTCTAGGCGAAGTACAAACATTTCTAGCATGGCTTAACGATTATAAAAACACGGGCCAATTATAAAAACGCGTCTTTGAATTTTTCCCGTCAAAACCACAGACGCGACACCTCCTTTTACGTTTGATTTTTACACAGAGTATCACAATGATCGCGAAATCCGAGGGAACCGTCGCAACAGCCGATCACGCAACACCGCCACCACCCGATTACCGTCTCGAACGCGACAGATTTGAGAGTTTTCGCGATTGGCGTTACTCACACGTCGTTCAGCCGGAGAAACTCGCCGCCGCAGGATTTTTCTCTCTGGATGACGAGGACTGCGTCGAATGTTTTGAATGCCGTGTTCGTCTGTGCCGATGGATAAATAATGATGATCCCATGACGGAGCATCGCTTCTGGTCGAGATTCTGCGGATACGTCCGCGGGCTGGACTGCGGCAACGTCCCGATCGGAGTTGATCCTGATGTAATTCCGCCAAACCCTCGTGGTGTGGATACCTGCGGATTCGCGAAAAAGTTTTCGCCCGAACGTGATATTGAAAATGCATGCAATAATCGCGCGCAAAGGGACGGTTAATAATTGATATCGATTGATGCTTGATGCTCGATTTATTTTTAAAAAAGTATATAAAATTATAAAATTATAAAATTATTTTTTAATGTAATAAAAAAAAAGAAATCTTTAATGTTGAGCCTGCAAGCAAACAAACAAAAAAAATGTTATGTATTATTATTATTTTTTATTAATTAATAAATGTATATAAAAGTATTTTTAACTATACTCACCGCATTTTCGAACATCAACTGCACTGCAGTTATGTACTCGTCTCCCCATTCCTCCACCTCGATACGATATCTTCGGATGGCATACCGCCATCCGCGTATAAAAGCCGCTCTCTCTTCGTCCGTATTGAAGATCTGTTAATAGCAAAAATTATAATATAAAAACATCTATCAATAATAAATAATATAGCTTATAATACTTCACTGTACTTACCAACAACTGCATTGTGTCGCCGAGCGACATAGATTCGTCCACCATGTAGCAGGTTGGGATCATTGCGTCGACGTACATTTTCACGAGATTGAGCAGAGCGTCGACAGCACCCATTCTTTTATACATGTACCCCCTCCGAAAAAAATGTCCCGAAATCTCTTCTCACGAAATTAGAGAAGACTTTCGTCGAAATCTCCGCTCACGAATGTATACGTTTCAATTGTGAGAACTGATAAAACGAATGCAGCCAAACGTCTCGAGGCATGGAATACTCGACACCGGCCTTTGAAACGATGCCGTCGCTCCAAACTCGCCCGATTACGAAAGTTTGATAGGGAAAAAGACAACGTGTCCAGATATCACGGTTTTGACAACTCCATACCGGCTGCGAAAAGGGTGTTGCTACTACGGATAATGAACCGCTCTCCTCTTACATCTTGAACGATTAAATTTATCACGGTAAACGCATTGCCTCCCGCCAAACGATGCCGCTACTACAACTCGCTAGATTATAAAAGCCTGATAGGGAAAAGACTATGCAAAACAGCGCGTCTAGATATCTCGGTTTTGACAACTCGATACCCGCCGAGCCGTGATCGTACTCCCCATCCCCCCCTCCCCCCAGCCAACGGAGACATACCAGGAAACTGTACTTGATAAGAGAGTTCACTGAGCTTAGCATCTTTCAAATTCATTATTTAAACTATTATTTCGACAATAAATTGTTATTAACAGTGTTCCCCAGGAAGTATCATATTGCATACCACCAAAGAACGGGGTACCAGGAAACTGAACGCAGTACCAGGAAACTGGTCTTTATTTAAACTATTACTTCAACAATAAATTGTGTTCCCCAGGAAGTATCATATTACATACCACAAAAGAACGGGGTACCAGGAAACTGACCTTTATTTAAACTATTACTTCAACAATAAATTGTTATTAACGAACGGGGCTTATACACAATACCAGGAAATTGGCCTTGAACGCAGTACCAGGAAACTGGTCTTTATTTAAACTATTACTTCAACAATAAATTATTATTATTAACGAATTATACGAACGGGGGCTTGCGCAATACCAAGTAACTGAACGCAGTACCAGGAAACTGGCCTTGATAAAAGCGCATGTTCCCAGGGTAAACTCCCCTCCCCCTCTCCTACGAACGGAGGCTTACGCAATACCCATGAAAAAACCCCCTCCCCCTACCCCCGCAAAAATATGCTCGCGCTATAAGCTAAAATGCCGGTAAGGCAGGAATCGACCTACAATGATAACTGTGAGTTAGAACTCGCCTATATATACTACTATCGTGCAGACTTTTTGTCAGCGTCGGATAAACAACGAAAGTGCTTTCCCAAACGAAATTCAGAGAGTTCGAACGAGCCATCATGACAAATATCGATTATGGCTAATTCTTTACATATAAATTTTTTTTCCACAATGAATCCATCCATGTCAATGATTTGAGTGATTCGATCCATCTAAATAGAGAAAGTTTTCACTAGATTTTTACATCGTTTTTTAAATTTTTTATCATACTTACCGTTGAAGAAAAGGGGAAATGCGTGAAGTTGACCGGTTGGATGATAAGATCCTACACGCGATATAACGTCGTATAGCGACTGTGATTGTCAACGTTTTTATGATATAACTTCATACAACGACTGCGGCGAGCAATTTATAATGAATACCCCTACCACCATATCTCGCTCTACGGTGGAGGGAGGTGAATTATTACTGTAATTTTTTTTCTTTTTTTAATAAATACGAGTTTAATTGTATGAGGAGGAGGAGGAGGAGGAGGATTGTTTTTAAATAAAGAAATAAGATCATTCACATAATATTGTTTTATTTGATATAGTATATATTTTTTGTTAACATAAGAGCGGTTTAAGTAATTCTTCGAACAATGTTCATTAATGGACTGTCCTCCACGATACGGTCGTGTATCATCATGCAGTAGGCTGTTGTCGATGGGAGCCGAAGTCCGGGATGGATTCGGAGCGGGAGAGGGAATGACCTTGAGGTCCCCATGCCTCTTGGAATTCCCCCTCTCTCGCAATGAAACCTCGATGGAACTGATGTTCTCCTGAACTGGGTACTTACCTGATTACTTACCTTCGGTAAGTTCTCGGGAGAGAGGCCTGGGGTGGAGAATTTCGGTGAAATTGAGGGTCCATCTTGGGCAAAATCCTCCTACTCCACCTCCTCGTGGTGGCTCCTGGGACTCTGTGGAGGCTTCGGCCGAAGCAGAGTGCGAACGGAGTAGGAAGGTACCCATGCGCCCTGGACACAGGCCTAGCGGCAAGGTCTGTCCAGGGCCACATACCGTAAATCCGGTGGTCATGTTTTACCGGACCGGGGGGCTTGCCTTGATCGGCCGGCTCCGCGAGGATGACTAACCTCTATAAAATATGTCTCTAACTACTAAGCTTCGAGGCGCGGTGAAGGTAGCACCATTGCACTCTGGTGGGCCGGTGGACGCATCGGCCACTTAGCGCGTCACTGATGTGCGTGTGCGCCTGCGCACGTATGCGTAGGGGCACACGCACAGCAGTAGGTGGGTGGGGTTTTTTCACCTCCGGTCTAGCCCGGGACCGGGTAGCGACTAGGGCCCCCGGCGGTAGGGGTTTGCGGCGCCCCCCGGGAGTACTCGTGAACCGCACCAGGTCACAGGAAGGGTGATGAGTGAGACCCTCCTCCACTTGTGGGGGAGGGTAGTGACCAAGCCCGTTATGAAATAATGATGACGACAAAACAGACGCTTCGGAATATTACTGGGCAGGAGGGGACACCGCGCCCGGAAGCGGTTGCAAAGAGGGGTGTTGGAGCGGCAGTGGGGGCAAATACCTCCGCCGCGAGCGCTGGCACCTTGGCGGCTGGGGCCTCGGGCAACCGGAGCACCGGTCGCGGAGTGGGAGGTGGAGTTCTGTCGGGTGCGGTGCCTCGCATCCGCCTCGACAGAATCTTTCGGCCCGGAGAGTCGAGCCTCGGCGGCCCAGGAGCGCGGTCCAAGACTGCGCCTCGGCCGCCGACTGCTCTCGATGCACTGGGTTTGGGGGGTGGGGGCGGGGGTGCCGGGGGCGACGGCGCGGGGACGGATTATGAATCCGTCTGCTCCGAGTCGTCGATCCCCCTGGCCTCTCGCTGCACCTCCTCGGTAGTTGAGGGTTCGGTCGCCACGTCAGTGGCCGGCTCCCGTAAACGCCGGGGGGCCTCTGGGGATGTGGGGGAGGGGAGCGTGGGGCGTAAACGCCCCTCGCTCGTCCCGACTCCGCAGGTGGCGGATGCGGTTCGCCCCTCAAGGGGGAGGAAGGGCCCGGACACGGCGGCCCTCACTCCGCTTCGCCCTTCAAGGGGTGTGAAGGACGGGGACTCGGCGGCCCTGACTCTGCTCTACGAGCAGAATGAGGCGCTTCGCCGAGAACTCCGGGAGATGAGGGAGACAAATCGGGCCCTCAGGGAGGAGATGATAGCGGCGAAGAGGCTGGCGGCCGGGTTGCCGCCCGCCTCCCCGATCCCATCGGTGGGATCACCGGCACCCCCACCTGCTAAGGTTGCCGGTGAGGGAGGGACCCTGCTGGCCAAGATCGGGGCGCTACTGGACGCCAGGTTGGCCGCGATCCGGCAGACGCAGGATCGCCTCACCAGGGCGGTGTTCGGGGGTGTGCCGGACATCTCCCGGCTCACGCTGGGTGGTGCCCCCCGTCCTCTCCCTACCAGTTATGCTGGCGCTGCGGCCGCTCCTCCTCCTGCCACCGTTCAGGTGGCAGCGGCCGCTGGAGGGACGAGGAGGAAGAGAAAGGGGGGAAGAAGAAGAAGGGGGCCTCCCAGGTTTCTGGGGGCCCCACCGGTTCTCCCTCTCCCGCTCCCCCGCCTGCGCCCCACCCTAGTAGGACTGGAGGGAGCAAGGCCGAGAAGCGGGCCCCTCCGCCTCCACCGCTGTCGATCCCGTCTCCTCCCACGTTGGGAGAGTCCTGGACACAGGTGGTGGGGCGAAAGGCCCGCCAAAAGCAGGCCAAGGAGTCTGCGCCCAAGAAGGCCGCGCCTCCCAAGAGGGCAGCCCCGGCGGGATCCCCCCCGAAGATGGGGGGCAAGAAGGATGGCCCGGCCAAGGTCAGGGTGGCGGCACCTCCTCGCACGGCGGCGGTCACGTTGACCGCCCCAGAGGGTTGCAAGACCTCCCTGGCCGAGGCAATGTTGATGGCAAAACGGGCCATCAACCTTTCGGAGCTGGGCATCGCCGAGGTGCGGCCCAAGCGGGCGATGACCGGGGGTCTCATTTTGGAGATCCCCGGTCAGGAGGGTGCCGCCAAGGCTGACAAATTGGCGGCACGAATGGCGGAGACCCTCCGGGAGACGGTGGTGAAGATCGCCAGGCCCGTAAAGACGGTGGAACTCCGTCTAAGGGGCCTGGAAGACTCTGTCACCCCCAAGGAGGTGCAGGCGGCCGTCGCTGAGGCGGGAGGCTGCCCACCCGAGCAGGTGAAGGTGGGGGCTATCAAGCCCCAGCCTGCCGGGTTGGGCACCATATGGGTCCAGTGTCCCGCAGCGGTGGCGCGGACCCTCATCGGGGCAGGGAGGATGAGGGTCGGATGGTCCTCCGCCCGAGTAGAGGCACTGGCCACAAGGCCCCTCCAGTGCTTCCGTTGCCTGGCCATCGGCCATGTGCGGCAACGGTGCACATCGGAGGTGGACCGCAGTGGCCAGTGCTACAAGTGTGGCGCTGAGGGCCATCGTGCCAAGGAGTGCTCGGCGAGGCCTAATTGTCCCATCTGTGCAGAGATGGGCAGGCCCGCCAGGCACAAGGTGGGGAGCAAATGTGGCTCCCCGCCGGCGAGGAAAGGTCGGAAGGCTGGTGACAAGGGGGTCACCGGCGCTCCGGCGGAGGCGGGGACAAGTGGGGCTGGCACTGTCACGCACCCACCTTCCGCCCCTGCGTCTCCACCCACGGCGGAGGCGATGATGGAGGTGAACACTGCTCCATCTCCGGCTGACGAGGCGTCGGCGGTGCCGGGAACGTCGATGGCCCCATAATGCCACGCACGTTCCCGGTAACACTGATCAACCTCAACCACTGCCGCCGGGCTCAGGATCTGCTCATCCAGGGCCTGGCGGAGTGGGAGGTTGCAGTGGCCGTAGTCACGGAGCCCTATAGGGTCCCCGACGCCCCGTCCCCTTGGGTAGGTGACCTGGGGGGCTCCGTGGCAATATGGCGCAATCAGCGCCAGGAGTTTCCCCCCGGCACCGTGGTCGAATGGGGCCAGGGGATGGTAGCAATATTATGGGGAAGGTTTCTGGTAGTGGGTTGCTACATATCGCCCAATTGTAGCCTCGCTGAATACGGGGAATACTTGGACCGTTTGGGGGTGTTTCTTGCCCCCAGCATGAACGGTCTAGTCTTGGTCCTGGGGGACTTCAATGCGAAGTCCACTAGTTGGGGAAACCCCAGGACCACCCCACGCGGCGAGGCGACAGAAGATTGGGCAGGGGGCTTGGGGCTCCGGTTGGTGAACCGGGGCTCCGTACCCACGTGCCTGCGGTGGAACGGTTGGTCCATTGTCGACTTGACATGGGCCTCCCCGACCGCCGCCGCACGTGTGTCCGCTGGCGGGTGGCTGAGGAGAGGGAATCCCTCTCCGACCATCTCCATATCACAATGGAGGTGGAGGCCGCCCAGCCCGCGGGCACCCCCCAATCAGCAACCCACCCAGCGCCCGTGAAATGGGCGCTGAAGAAACTGGACGGGGACGTCCTGAGGGTCGCTGCCCTTGCCTGCGTGTGGCCGGAGGCCACAGAGCGCGGCGCGGAAGAGGGGGTGGAGTGGTTCCGGGGTATCATGAAAAGCGTATGCGACGCTTCGATGCCCCGGATTAAGAACCACCCCCCGTTGAGGAAAGTGTACTGGTGGTCGGGCGAAATAGAGGATGCTAGAACGATTAGCATCCGGGCCCGACGCCAGTACGCCCGCGCGCGGCGACGTCGTCGAGATCCTGAAGAGGACGACGACGAAGCCGAGGCAAGGATGGCCTCCCTGTATGTTACTTACAGGGAGGCCCAAGTGGCCCTGCAGCGACTAATCGCTGCTGCCAAGGCCAAAGCCTGGGAAGAGCTCTTGGGCACTATTCAGAGTGACCCATGGGGGCGCCCTTACAAAATGGTGTTGGGCAAATTACGCCCATGGGCGCCCCCGTTGACGGAGCAGCTGGAATCGGAGTTCCTAGGGCGGGTCGTGTCCACCCTCTTCCCCCCTACTGAGGGGGAGAGGGAGTACCCGTCCATTCCGTCCCAAGAGTGGGACGAGGGTCTCCGGATATCCGGCGCTGAGCTCTCCCAGGCGGTCCGGAGGATAAGGGAAGGGGGTGTTAAGGCCCCCGGACCAGATGATATCCCCGGACGAGTATTGGTCGCGGCGCTCGACGTCCTCGCCCCGGCTCTGATCGGCGTACTGAACGCGTGTCTGAGCCGGGGAACCTTCCCCAGGGAATGGAAAGTCGCCAGGCTTGTTCTCCTCCAAAAGGCAGGCAAGCCCGCAGAGCTTCCCTCTGCGTACCGGCCGTTGTGTCTCCTCGACGAGGTGGCGAAAATCTATGAAAAGATTATCACAGATCGCCTCGTCGAGCACCTGTCCACGAGTGGTCCCGATCTCAGCGATTGCCAGTTTGGGTTCCGCAGGGGGCGTTCTACGATCGATGCTATCGATCGACTCGCCTCCCTCCGTACCAGTGCGGTCGCTGCGGGCAGGGTATTGTTGGCGGTATCGCTTGATATCACCAACGCGTTTAACACCCTGCCCTGGGATGAGGTAGTGGGGGCGCTGGAATACCATGGAGTGCCCCCCTACCTCCGAGAAGTCATACGGGACTATCTCCGAGACAGGTGGTTCGAGTACCCTGGCCGGTACGGCATCATGCAGAGGGAGAGCATGCACCGAGGGGTGCCACAGGGGTCGGTCTTAGGGCCGCTCCTGTGGAATATCACCTTTTTTTTTTTTTTTTTGCGTGAGGGAAATGCTTTTACGCATACCCCGTACCCCCTGGGAGAGATACGAGGTTATGTGGGGCTACGTGGCCAGAAGGGCTCACAATTACCCACTAAAAACCTCACGACAACCTTCCCTAAGCTATCCGGGGGCGGCTGGGATCTCCAAAGAACACAACCAGCCATCCCTCTTCGCCTTTGGCCCTGTGTGGGGCCTCGTCCCGGGGGGGGGGAAGCTCCCCCCAGCAATACCTACGCTATCAGGGTGTAAGCAGGTTGCCCACTTACACCCCCCTTCCCTGGGCCGTTCGGTGGGCTTCGCGAGTCTCCAGCTCGCTCCGCCCAACGACCCCCGGTGACTCCGTTCCTCGCTCGAGGAGCCCTTAAAAGGGCTCTCGGCCGAAGGACGAAGTCTCCGCGCGCGACAAGGGGGGACGAAGGCGGGCACACCGCCCGCGTTCGCCCCTCCCCCACTCCCACCCCCTCCCCCGACCCAACGATCTTTACGTCCCCCGGGGGGAAAGAGGAAAGGGGGCGGGAATAGCCCCCCCAGCACAAAAGAACAACCCGTCTGGGATGCCTCTTCGGGGGAGGCGGGAAGGACTTAACGAGTCCCGCCTCCCCCGGTCCGTCGCCTGCCCCGTACCGTGGGGCGGGCCGCTCGGCGAGGGCGCCTCGCCAGAGCAATCCTTCTCTCGGAGAGGGGGTTGGCCTCCCTCTCCCTTTCTGCCACCTCCTTCCGCTGCATCACCTCCTCGCAGAAGGAGGTCACGGCCTTGTGCGACCTCTCGTCGCCAATCATGTGGTCGACCACGGCCGACAACGAGAGGTCGCCTCCAATCTCGCTTCTTAGGACACGGCGCGGCGCCGACCACGCTGGACACTCTTCCAGCGTGTGCCGCTCCGTGTCCAAAGCCTCCGGACAGTGGTGGCACCGTTCGGTGGGTTCCCTCTTGATCCACGCCAGGTACCGGCCGAAACATCCATGGCCGGTTAACACCTGGGTGGATCTGTAGGTGAGCCTTACTCGCCTCTCGCACCATTCCTCCAGAATGCGCAGGAGGGCCCGGACTATTGGCCGGCCCGTATTGGCGGCCAGAGTTTCCGACCGCCACAGGGCCAGCGACTCCTGCCGGGCCTGGCGCTTCACTTCTACAATCCTGTCCTCCTCGTCCGGGTCCGCTTCTCCCCTGCGCAACGAGCGGACGGCCAAATACCAAGCCGTCCGCTCCCTTGCCTGATGGTGCAGGGGAATCAGACCCGCGAGGAGGCACGCCGCCTCGGTGGAGACGGTGCGATAGCCCCGTATGGTCCGCAAGGCCAGCCGGCGCTGCACTCTGTTGCAGAGTGTTTTACTGCGTCGGCTGACCGACAATGCGTCGGACCACACGGGTGCCCCATATAGGAGCTTGCTATGTACCACCCCCGTATAGAGGCGGCGGATCCGTCCATCGGGCCCCCCAATATTGGGCAGCAGTCTACCTAAGGAGGCCGCCACCGCTTGTGCCGGGGGGGCCAACCGACCGAAGTGCTTCTCGAAGCGCCAGCGACTGTCGAGAGTCAGGCCCAGATACTTCATCTCCTGCCTGACCTCGACAACGGCATCACCTACCTGGATCCCGAGTTGGGGCGGCGGCCGCCGGTTCGGAGGCAATGCGTGTAGCCACATCGCCTCCGTCTTACCGGCGGCTATCTTGAGCCCCAACCCCTCGATCCTACCCACCACGGAGTCCACCACTACAGCCGCCAAGGCTATCGTTCCCCTCCATGGCTCCCCCTCCACGACCACCAGTGTATCGTCCGCATAGCAAATCACACTGGCGTCGCGGGGGAGAGTAGCCTGCAGCACCGAGTCGTATGTTATGTTCCACAGGAGCGGTCCTAGAACCGACCCCTGCGGAACTCCTCGGTGCATGTTCTCCCTCTGCATCACACCGTACCGGCCAGGGTACTCAAACCGCCTGTCCCGGAGATAGTCCCGAATGACCTCACGGAGGTAGGGGGCACCCCGTGATACTCCAGCGCCCCCACTACCTCATCCCAGGGCAGGGTGTTAAACGCGTTGGTGATATCAAGCGATACCGCCAACAACACCCTGCCCGCAGCGACTGCACTGGTCCGGAGGGAGGCGAGTCGATCGATGGCATCGATCGTAGAACGCCCCCTGCGGAACCCAAACTGGCAATCGCTGAGATCGGGACCACTCGTTGACAGGTGCTCGACGAGGCGATCTGCGATAATCTTTTCATAGATTTTCGCCACCTCGTCGAGGAGACACAACGGCCGGTACGCAGAGGGAAGCTCTGCGGGCTTGCCTGCCTTTTGGAGGAGAACAAGCCTGGCGACTTTCCATTCCCTGGGGAAGGTTCCCCGGCTCAGACACGCGTTCAGTACGCCGATCAGAGCCGGGGCGAGGACGTCGAGCGCCGCGACCAATACTCGTCCGGGGATACCATCTGGTCCGGGGGCCTTAACACCCCCTTCGCTTATCCTCCGGACCGCCTGGGAGAGCTCAGCGCCGGATATCCGGAGACCCTCATCCCACTCTTGGGACGGAATGGGCGGGTACTCCCTCTCCCCCTCAGTAGGGGGGAAGAGGGTGGACACGACCCGCCCTAGGAATTCCGGTTCCAGCTGCTCCGTCAACGGGGGCGCCCATGGGCGTAATTTGCCCAACACCATTTTGTAAGGGCGCCCCCATGGGTCACTCTGAATAGTGCCCAAGAGCTCTTCCCAGGCTTTGGCCTTGGCGGCAGCGATTAGTCGCTGCAGGGCCACTTGGGCCTCCCTGTAAGTAACATACAGTTAGGCCATCCTTGCCTCGGCTTCGTCGTCGTCCTCTTCAGGATCTCGACGACGTCGCCGCGCGCGGGCGTACTGGCGTCGGGCCCGGATGCTAATCGTTCTAGCATCCTCTATTTCGCCCGACCACCAGTACACTTTCCTCAACGGGGGGTGGTTCTTAATCCGGGGCATCGAAGCGTCGCATACGCTTTTCATGATGCCCCGGAACCACTCCACCCCCTCTTCCGCGCCGCGCTCTGTGGCCTCCGGCCACACGCAGGCAAGGGCAGCGGCCCTCAGGACGTCCCCGTCCAGTTTCTTCAGCGCCCATTTCACGGGCGCTGGGTGGGCTGCTGATTGGGGGGTGCCCGCGGGCTGGGCGGCCTCCACCTCCATTGTGATATGGAGATGGTCGGAGAGGGATTCCCTCTCCTCAGCCACCCGCCAGGCGGACACACGTGCGGCGGCGGTCGGGGAGGCCCATGTCAAGTCGACAATGGACCAACCGTTACACCGCAGGCACGTGGGTACGGAGCCCCGGTTCACCAACCGGAGCCCCAAGCCCCCCGCCCAATCTTCTGTCGCCTCGCCGCGTGGGGTGGTCCTGGGGTTTCCCCAACTAGTGGACTTCGCATTGAAGTCCCCCAGGACCAAGACTGGACCGTTCATGCTGGGGGCAAGAAACACCCCCAAACGGTCCAAGTATTCCCCGTATTCAGCGAGGCTACAATTGGGCGATATGTAGCAACCCACTACCAGAAACCTTCCCCATGATATTGCTACCATCCCCTGGCCCCGTTCGACCACGGTGCCGGGGGGAAACTCCTGGCGCTGATTGCGCCATATTGCCCCGGAGCCCCCCAGGTCCCCTACCCAAGGGGACGGGGCATCGGGGACCCTATAGGGCTCCGTGACTACGGCCACTGCAACCTCCCACTCCGCCAGGCCCTGGATGAGCAGATCCTGAGCCCGGCGGCAGTGGTTTAGGTTGATCAGTGTAACCGGGAACGTGCGTGGCATTATGGGGCCATCGACGTTCCCGGCACCGCCGACGCCTCGTATCCCTCCAACGCCCTACCTCTCCTTGCTCTTTCTCTAATCTCCATCCAGCATTTCCTGGCTAAACACCCCCCTTTCCCTTCACTCAACTTTCTCTCATATCCCCATGCCCTCATACCAGCACTTCCTGCCAATAATTCCCTCTGTAACTCCTCTCTTACCATGTACCCTGGTACACTTCGTTCTACCCCCAACACCCATCTTAAAAACCTCTCCTGCACTCTTTCTATTTTTCCCTCTCTCTCCATCCCCATATTTCCGCCCCATAGCCCATTACTGCCCACCCTAATCTATCAAATAACCATATTCTTTTACCCCAGTTTTTCGCAAATTTCCTTTTCCCTATTCCCCACACTTGCCTCATAACCACCGCCCCTTTCCTCACCCTCTCCTCCACTTGTTCGTCTTGCCTCCCATTCGCCATCATTACGTATCCCAGATATTTAAATTTCTTCACTTCCTCTATTTCCTCTCCCTTCCACCACCACTTTCTCTTCTCTCTCCTCCCTCCTCCCTTTTTACATCTCATCATCTTCGTTTTTCCCACATTCACCTCCAGCTTTTTTTCATCTATATACCTTCCCAGTCTCGCCATTAACCCTTTCATCCCATCTTCATCTTCCGCAAGCACTGCCACGTCATCCGCGTATGCTAACGTGTAAATCTTCTCCCCTCCCACCTTCACCCCCCACCTTCCTTTCTTCAATTCCTTCTCCATATCCGCTATTACCATAGTGAACAGAATGGGACTTAATGGACACCCCTGCCTTACCCCTTTAGCTGTCCAGAATTTCTCCCCTTCTTTCTTCCCCACCTTCACTCTACACCTCGTTTCCATCAAAACCTCCACACATCTTTTCACCAATCCTTCTCTTACCCCCACCTTCCTCATCGACCTTGCTAGCACCTCTCTATCGACTGAATCGAATGCTGCCTTCATGTCTATAAACAATACCAGCATCTTCCCTCCCTTTTTCGCTATTTGTCTATTCATCACGTAATTTAAAACATATATGTTGTCCATTGTCCCTACCCCCTTCCTAAACCCCGTTTGATTTGGTGGTAGTACCCTTTTTTCTTCTATTTCCTTCCTTAACCTTTCTGCTAACACCGCCGCATATACTTTATACGCTGACTGCGTCAACGTCACCCCTCTGTACTCCTCCACCTTTTCTCCTTTCCCTTTCTTAATTATGGGCACTACCACCACCTCCGACCAGTCCTCTGGCCAACCCTCCCCTCTCAACACCCTTTTGCATATCTCCCATAATCTTTCTCTTATTATTTCCCCTCCATATTTCCATACTTCATTTGGTATCCCGTCCCCTCCTGTCGCTTTCCCCTCTTTCAGCTTTTTAACTACTGCCTCTACTTCTTCTCTACTTAGCTCTTCCTCCTCCTCCTCCCCTCTCTCTCTTCCTTCTTCTCCTCTGACCCTCCAGCTAACACCTCCTAACACACCTCTAAAATACTCATTCCATGTCTCTATTTCAATCTCCTCACTCACTCTCTTTCTACTCTTCCTTCCTTTATTCACTATCTTCCATACATCACTCTCTGTTCTTACCCTCTCTATCTCTTCTTCCCATCTCTCTTTTTCCCTTCTCTTCTTCTCTTTACACATCGCGCCCAATTTATTTCTTGCCTTTCTATATCCTTCCCCACTTCCCCCTTCCCTCCTCCATCTTTTTAGTTCCTCTTCAACCTCCTTCTTTTTCTCACTACATTCCTCGTCCCACCAGCCTTTCCTTTCCTTTTTCTCCTTCTCCTTCCCCATTTCTTCTAACACCTCTACTACTTTGCTTTTTAACTCCCCCCATTCTTCATCTATTTCCTTTCCCTTCCCTTCATTGTCCCCAAACCTTCCTGCAAATTCTTCCTTTCTTTTTTCCGTCCACCACCTTTTTCTCTTTCTTCCCCCTCTTCCCTGTCCCTTATTTTTTCTCTCTTCCCATTTCCCCCCTCTATCCACACTACCACTGGTTGGTGATCCGAATCCACCTTCGCCTCTACCACCATCCTTTCTACTCTTTCTCTAGTCTCCCCATCCCCTATCGCGTAGTCTATCACTGACTCCCCATTTCCTATATAAGTAAATTCTCCCTCTTCATCGCCTTTTATATCCCCATTCATTATCTCCCACCCCAACTCTCCTAAAAACTCACATAATCTTCTTCCCTCTTTATTTACTTTCTCATCCTTTGATCTTCTACACACTTCTTCACCTTCTGTCTCTTCCTGAATTCTTCCCCCTTGCGTACCTGTCGTAGCATTAAAATCTCCCCCCACTATAACCCTCACCCCTCTTTCCTTTTCCTCCATCCACTCTCTCAGCTTTTCCATTTTCCTCTCTAAGTCCTTATTTACATACACTCCTATTACTTTCCATTCATCCCTCCCTAGCCATATTTTCCGCGCCATTATTCCCTCTTCCTCCCCCTCCTTTTCATCTTTCTCCATTCTAATTCCTTCCCTAGTACTAGTAGTAGTAGTAGATAGTTTGGCCGGGGGAGGAGTGATCGGCACTCCTCCCTATTCCGTGAGGGAGAGGGGGTGGTGCCGCTAGGCACCTCCCCTCTCCCGATCGCACATCGACAGCATAGTCAGTATCATATGGCGACCGGCCCTCGGCCCCGAAGGGTTGCAAATACCACTGCTTTCAACCGCCACTCTGTTTTTTATAGCCCGGGCAACTTACAGAGCCGACGATCTATTCATCAGGGAACGGATCATCATTGATGAGAAGGCCATTCTACCTAACCTTTGGGATTTTTGAGCGTTTTACGGCTCGGAGCGTAATGTTGGACCTTGCTCACCTTCAGATCCTGCAGGCTTGCCACACCTGCCCTTACGGCCCCCCCCTCTTCACCATAGAACCATGTCGTGTACCTGTGAGTGCTACAACCCGGCCCCTATTCTGCCTCGGCTGCCCAAGACTTTCCCACTCCCTCCCTAGGATTAGGATAGGCTACTCTATGCTTCTACGGGTATTGCAAAGCAAGGGGCCGCGCCTGTACGATCGTTGGGATGAAGTTGTATACTATGTGTTCGGCAACCTTAGGATCCGATCCGACTTCAACGAAATTCCAGTAACAACCAGAATATCGCGTCCATACGGTCTTCACCCTCAGAGGCCTCCCACCCTAGTGCGTATACATCAACTTGGGGTCAGATCCGACTTCAACGAAATTCCTGCTAAAGCTGGAATATCATTTCCATGCGGTCCTTCCTTGCCGAGCCTGCCGCGCATTGGGGTTTTGGAGGGGACTCAAGCCACACTAGGTTCTATGGCTGGTGACATTGGACGTGACCACCGTCCCCAGGCTCCGGCAGAGATGCAGCCCGTGTCTGCACCCTGTCATTACCCATTCAGGTGTGTCTCCCATGATGTTACTTAGCATGACTCGTTTGAGTGTTTTGTTGTCCTGTCTTTGTGAATTATGGGTTATATCACCACCAGTTTGTATTTCTATGATGTTGATCCTCTAGTAAGTAATTCTATGATAGTTGTACTCCATGATTTTCTGTTCGAACGTGTCCTCTATCTCTTTTTTTTCGGAGTCCTCTATGTTTGGTACCTGATGGTTATTCTTTAAGTCATTCTTTAGATTAAAACCCTTTTTTTGATCCATTGTTTGTATCCTCTGTGTGCTATATTCCTGATTTTGTTTTATTGATTATTCTCTAATTAGTATCCTGTAATGAGATTCCCCGGTGTTTGTTCTTCAGAGGTAGTTTCTCTACTGTTCTTCTTCTTCTCTTTTTTGGGTTACCTTTAAGTTTCCTATTATATTGCTGGTTGTCCTCTGTTTTGTTGTATACCCTTGTCGCAATCCTTTGTTTGTTTGGTTCTCCAATGACTGTTTTCTTGTTTGTTTCCTTATTATAATTCCTATCTATGTTTTATTTATTATTATTATTTTTTTTGCTAATGCTGATCTTTGTATGCTGTATACTGTTTTACTATAGTGGTTTCCTAATGATTATGTTCCTTGGTGCTTATGCCTTCGTACTTTTAAATCTAGATTTTTTTTTCCTTCTCCCTTACCCTTTCTTCCTTATCATTCCTTCTTATGATAGGGGTTATCCTTTTCCTCTCTTTTATTCCTCTTATTCTATTTCCTTAAATAATCATTCCTTGATGGTTACCTTAATGTTAATTGCTCTTTTCTGCTTTGTATTACATTGTTTGTCCTTTCGTTTGCTCTTACTATGTGCTATTACATGCTCGTTGTTTGTATGTTGATGTGTTTCCTTATCCTTTTTTCCATCATCTTGTTTGTTTCTCTTGTTATTGCTATTATCTATTTGCTTTATGATTCATCCCCTAGTGTTTGCGTTTTTAAACATGTTATCTTTCCTTTCTCTATTATTATTCCCGGATCCTTTAGTAGTTATCTCTTTCTTCCCTTTTCCTTTTCGTTTGTTAATATTTTATGTATATTCCCTTCTTTGACCTCATCAGAGTCTATAGTATAAGGGATCCTTATTGCTTACGGTGCCTTTGCCTTGTTTTTTTTTTAAATATTCAACCTATCTTTTCTTCCTTTTTAATGACTGTGTTTTGCTCTGTTTGCTAGGTTATTGTTTTATTATATTAAAGTAGTATGTCTAGGCGGGTTCTAAATAGTAGTTATTATTGTAGGCAGATTCCTACCTTACCGGCAGTTTACCTTATAGCGCGACTTTGTGTGGGAGGGGGGAGGGGGAATTAGCTTATAACAGAACCAAATTTTGCGGGGGAGGTGGAGGGGGATTACCTTATAGCGCGAGCATATTTTTGAGGGGGAGGGGGGTATTAAAGTGCAGCGTCAGCTTTTTGGGGGTAACCTTGTAACGGTTCTAGTTTCCGGTAAGCGCTTCCTCGTGATAGCTCGCCGAGCCGGGGTTCTTGGTGAGGAAGCGGTCGGGACGGTGATTGACGAGGTGCGTTCGGTGAATAATAAGACGGCGATTTGTGTAAATGTGTCTCGCTGCGTATCGCGTCGGGAGAGACCTCGGGGCGGTATTCGCGGTGCGGAGGTACGCGGTCCTGGTTTCGGTGTACTCTAGTGGGAGGACGGAGTGTTCGCGGTCCCGGCGAAAGGGTTCAATCGGGGTCTTGTTTAGAATGCTATCGCCTTGCGGCGGTGGGTACGGTGGTGCGGAGCGGGATCTAGTGTGTCTCGCCTCACGGCGACGGGAGTGTATCGCTTCGCGGCGGAAGGTACGGTGTCGCGGAGTGGGGCTTAGAGTGTATCGCCTCGCAGCGAAAGGTACGGTGGCATGGAGCGGAGATCTGGAGTGTATCGCCTCACAGCGAAAGGTACGGTAGTGCGGAGCGGGAGCTAGAGTGTATCGCCTCACAGCGATGGGAGGGTTTCGCCTCACAGCGAAAGGTACGGTGGTGCGGAGCGGAGTCGAGAATGTATCGCCTCACAGCGATGGGAGGGTTCGCCTCACGGCGAGAGGTACGGTGATGCGGAGCGGAATTGAGAAGATATCGCCTCACAGCGATGGGAGTTTTTCGCCTCACGGCGAAGGGTACGGTGGAGCGGACTGGAGAATGTATCGCCTCACAGCGATGGGAAGGTTTCGCCTCACAGCGAAAGGTACGGTGATGCGGAGCGGAATTGAGAAGATATCGCCTCACAGCGATGGGAGTTTTCGCCTCACGGCGAAGGGTACGGTAGTGCGGAGCGGACTTGAGAATGTATCGCCTCACAGCGATGGGAAGGGTTCGCCTCACAGCGAAAGGTATGGTAGAGCGGAGTAAGAATAAAGAGTATACCTATGTCCCGTAGATGATACTCGAGGTGTCGTCGTCTCAACGAGAGGATCCTAACAACTAGTACTGTCCCAGTAGGCGAGCTGCAGGTGGTCTTATCACTTCCCAGTGATCGGACTAGAGTAATTTCTGTAGATTTTGATGGGGCTTTTATATGGTTTATTTGGAGGTGCGGGGCGGTGGTGCGGTAAGGTGTTGAGGGTAGTTTTTCTGTATTTGGGTTTTTCGGTAACCGTTCTGTTTTCGGTGCGGAAGGTTACGGGGACGGAGTGTCGGTTGCTCTTTTAAATCGGCGCGCTCCGTGGCCCGTTCGGCCTTCTTCGGTATCGGTCGGTGGGGTTCGCGGCGCGTGTACTTCGTAACAGCACTGCTCGTTGCAGGTCTGTTACAACCTTGAACGTCAGCTTTATTTTTTAAGGGGGAGGGGGTATCAAACTGCAGCGTCAGCTTTTTGAGTATCTCGCACGTGCAAAACTGCAGCGTTAGCTTTTGGATAACCTTGAACGTGTTCGAACGTGTGATGAGTCATGCGTGATGAGTCATGAGTCATGACTCATCATCGCGGTATTCAGAGGTATGTAATTTGATACCCCATCGCACGTGCAAAACTGGAACGTCAGCTTTTTGGGGGTAACCTTGAACGTCAGCTTTATTTTTGCGGGGGAGGGGGTATCTCGCACGTGCAAAAGTGCAGCGTCAGCTTTTTGGGGGTAACCTTGAACGTCAGCTTTATTTTTTAAGGGGGAGGGGGTATCAAACTGCAGCGTCAGCTTTTTGAGTATCTCGCACGTGCAAAACTGCAGCGTTAGCTTTTGGATAACCTTGAACGTGTTCGAACGTGTGATGAGTCATGCGTGATGAGTCATGAGTCATGACTCATCATCGCGGTATTCAGAGGTATGTAATTTGATACCCCATCGCACGTGCAAAACTGGAACGTCAGGTTTTTGGGTAACCTTGAACGTCAGCTTTATTTTTAAGGGGGAGGAGGTATCTCACACGTGCAAAACTGGAACGTCAGGTTTTTGGGTAACCGTGAATGTCAGCTTTTTTGAGTATCTCGCACATGCAAAACTGCAGCGTCAGGCTTTCGAGTAAACTTGAACGTGTTCGAACGTGTGATGAGTCATGAGTCATGACTCGTCACCGAGGTATGTAATATGATACCTCTTATCAAGGGCAGTTTCCTTGGATAAATAGGGCGCGATGGGCCGCGAATGCCAACATACGCGAACGTTCCATCGTTGTCGTGTTAAAGTTATTCTATACCGTGTGTTAACAACCGTTCGATGGCAAGATGATCGAAACGTGTAAAAAAATGTTGAAGTGTTTGACACGCATGTCAATGTTGGTGAAAACCATGGACGAGTATCGCGAATGGCATCGCTCGTACATCGAGTCTCTGCAGTGTTGCGTCAATTATCTATCCCATGCAAAAGATGAATTGCCAGTAGGCAAGAAATTTAGTTTAACATCGACGATGTGTCGTATGAAAACTTTGAACGTTCCGTTGAATCAACGTGTTTCCTCGTCGCGCGTCGGTAGAGGTTTATACGATCGCAGGGGTGCGAGAGCCTCGACGCTTCGTTGGGAAAATGTCGAGTCGGCTTTTAAAAATCGCATATCGACCGGCATCGTTATCAACGTTGAACATATCGACCCGAAACAATTTTTACAGCACGCGAAACGAATGGTCACAGGACGCGTGACGGAATTTTTAAACGCGCATTCATCGTTGAAAGCTAGCGTAACGTTGGAGGCTGAATTCATGCAGCGCGCCAACGAGGTTTCCGTGAAAAGTTTCGGCACGCGGAACGTTGCATTGTTTCGGACGAGCAATCTGCGACAGTGGTACCAGAAAAACGTTGTACCGACGATTTTGACATCGTTGGAGGAGTTTCAAGAGCGAGACAGCGGGTGGGCGCTGTCGAAGATACTGCATTTAATCGTGAACTGTAGCAAATACCAGCCATTGCAAGCCGGCTGCCCCGTTGCAATCGACGTGCCTCGAGCGATACAGCTGAAAAGAGCGGTCGTGAACGTGAACAGCAACGACGATGCATGCTTTTTTTGGGCGATCGTGGCAGGTCTCTACCCGGCCGAGAGAAATCCATCGCTTTTGTCATCATATCCAGACTACAAAGAGGTGCTTCCAAAAACCGAAGGTTTCCAACTGCCTATGTCGTTCAAAGATATCCGAAAATTTGAACGAGAAAACGACGTTTCCGTGAACGTGTTCGAATGGGTGCGCAAGAAATGCGTAACGCTTCATTTGACAGAGAAGAAACGGGAGGGAAGACACGTCAATCTGCTGTTTCTACAGAATGCCGCAAAGACGCATGGCCATTTCGCGTGTATACGAAATTTGTCACGATTGGTTTCGTCACAGCTTAGCAACAAGAAAAATCAGAAGTATATCTGTGATCGGTAAGTTGCACGTTTTATTATTTTTTAAATTGTGTGAAGCAAAAAGACATAATTTTTCCCTTTCCACAGGTGCTTGCAATATTTTTCCACGCCGGAGAGATTAAACGTTCATACAGCCGACTGTGAACGGATGAACGATTGCGCTTTGATGCTTCCCATATCAGAAGAAGACAAGTGGCTGAGGTTTAAGAACTACGCGAACAAAGAACAGGCGCCGTTTGTCATCTATGCTGACTTGGAATGCCTGCTGCTGCCGGGGGAACAGGACGGACAAGGCCGTGCGGCACGCGTACAGTATCAGCGTCACCACGCGTTTAGCATAGGATACTACTTGCATTGCCGCTATGACGAATCGTTGTGCGAGTATCAGGTTTACCGCGATAAAGAGGGATGCGCCGCGTGGTTCGCGAACAGGTTGCACGAACTCAGTCGTAAATTACAGCCGATATTCGATAAAACGGTGCCGATGGATTCGCTAACCGAAATGGAAAAGTTAAATTTTCGTACGGCAACACATTGTCACATCTGCGAGGAACCGTTCGACACTTCCGATGCGACGAGGGTGCACGATCATTGTCATTTCACGGGCACGTATCGCGGTCCGGCGCACAACGATTGTAATTTAAGCTATCAATCTTCATACGTGATACCAGTGGTTTTTCATAATTTATCAGGCTACGATGCACATTTCATCATCAAAGAATTAGCAAACTCGTTCGAGGGACGAATAGATGTGTTGCCATTGACGAAAGAGAAGTATATCTCTTTCACAAAAACCGTTCATATCGAGGGACAGCCGGGTGAAGAGCGTAAGCATGCAAAATTGTTGAAATTTCGCTTCATCGATTCGTTCAAGTTCTTGAACTCGAGTCTGGACAAGCTGTCGCCATACTTGGACGAAAGGAAATTACGCATCGTACGAGGTGAATTTGCACATCTTTCCCACGATGATTTCAAATTATTGACCAGAAAAGGTGTTTTCCCATACGATTATCTGACGTCGTACGACAAATTAAACGATACAAGTTTACCACCGCGCGAAGCATTTTACAATCGGTTGAATGGCAGCGAGATATCCGACGTCGATTACCTTCACGCGAATACGGTTTGGTCGCGTTTCGCTATACAAACGCTTGGGCAGTACAGTGACTTGTACTTAAAATTGGATGTGCTGTTGTTGGCGGATGTTTTTGAAAATTTTCGCGATGACTGTCTCGAGAATTACAAGCTCGATCCGGCGCATTATTACACGCTCCCCGGTTTCGCGTGGGACGTGATGTTGAAAATGACAAAGATCGAATTGGAGTTGTTGACTGACGTTGACATGCTTTTGTTCGTGGAGCGAGGAATACGCGGTGGATTGAGCCAGTGTTCGCACAGATATGCGCATGCAAACAACAAGTATTCGTCTACACACGACTCGACCAAGCCATCCACCTACTTAATGTATTTCGACGTGAATAATCTGTACGGTTGGGCTATGTCGCAACATCTGCCGTACAGAGATTTTCGATGGGTGGACGTGGACGATTTCGACGTCGAATCCATTCCGATCGATAACCCCGTGGGATACATTTTGGAGGTGGATTTGGAGTATCCGCGCGAAATTCACGATGCTCACGCGGATCTTCCGTTTTGCCCCAGTCACGACTCAGCGACCGACTCGAGTACGCAGAAAAAGTTGATGGCAACACTTCGCGATAAGGAGCGATACGTTGTACATTATCGGTACCTCCAACAAAGTTTGAAACATAATCTGAAATTGCGAAAAATTCATCGAATTCTAGAGTTTCGACAGTCGCGATGGTTGCACGGCTATATCGATTTGAACACGAAATTACGCGCCAACGCAACCAATGATTTCTCCAAGAATCTGTTCAAATTAATGAACAATGCCGTGTTTGGAAAAACTATGGAGAACGTTCGAAATCACGCGATCGTGAAATTACTTTCTCGATGGAGTGGTAGACACGGTGTTGAACGATTGATAGCTAGACCAAATTTTCACAGCTGTACAGTGTTTTCCGAGGACTTTGTCGCGATTCAGTTGAAAAAGATGCTCGTTAAATTTTTCAAACCAATCTACGTGGGCATGTCCATATTGGATATTTCAAAATTTCATTTGTACAGCTTTCATTATGATTACATGTATCCAAAATTTCAGCAAAATTGCAAGATTTTGTACACGGACACGGACAGCCTGATATACGAGATCGCTTGCGATGACTCGTACGAGGTGCTGATGAAAAGTGATATCCATAGATACGACACCAGTAATTATGCCGCGAACAACGTTTACGGTGTTCCTATCGCGAACAATAAACAGCTCGGTTTGATGAAGGATGAGAACGGCGGTAAAATTATGACTGAGTTCGTGGGACTTCGTTCGAAAATGTATGCGATTCGCGTGCACGGTGATCAGGACACTAAAAAGATCAAAGGAATCAGAACAAACGTTACCGCACGGGATATAAGTTTCGAAGATTACGTTGAATGCCTTCGTAATCATACGGAAAAGAGCGTTAGCGGTAATCGCATAGTGTCCGTACGGCATCAGGTGTATTCAATGTCGGAAAAGAAATTGGCATTGAGTCCGCAGGATGATAAACGATATATTTGCAGTAATTTGATCAATACTCTTCCTTGGGGACATTACAGCATTGTTTAGAAAAACTGAGTCATCATTTTTTTATCCCCGTAAAAGAAAAAAGGAAGTGGTAGAGAGAGATTATTACAAGTCTGTAACTGTCGGGGAGGGGATTGCTGATCTTATTTGTAAAAGAAGTGGTAGGGAGAGATCCTATAAAACGACGTATTCCGGGCGTCAAGCTTCAAATCGAGACAACCACCGCTAAAAAACGTAGACAGCACCATGCAGTACAACCGTCATCCATCCGCCGAATGTAATCGTTCGAACGTCGAGGGGCCGTACAAAAGGAGGAGACTAAATAATATGTAAGTAGAAAAACATGAAAAAAATTGTGAAAAAGAAATTGAGAAAAAACGTCTAATTTCTTAAATCTGTTTGCAGGGTTTCTCAACAGCAATCCATATCACGATCATCAATGATACAGCCGTCGTCGTGCGATTCTCAACAGCAGCCCATATCACGATCATCAATGATACAGCCGTCGTCGTGCGAGGGTTTTCCCAACAACAGCAGCTCCATTTCACGATCATCGATGATGATGATGCAACCGCCGAGGAGTTTGCATAGCGCACGGGTCTTAAGTCGAAGATACTCCATAGCCGGCAATTATTTTAAATATCACGAAATTGGCGTGCGCGTTGGTGATGACATTTGCGTGGAACTAGCTATAGGGGATAACCGTGGTAACGAGATCACGTTTTTCTTGGATGCATGGACAGAGTTATTGCGCACAAAGGAGTGTATTTCTGATTTACTTTCACCATCTATGCAGAAAGAGTGTCGAAAAATGAGTGATGATTTAACATTTCAAACAGTTAATCATAATATTATGAATCTAGTGAAATTATCGAATCAGTTCGTAGCTTTGTACATCACGGAAAAAACGATGTATAACTTGTACAACCTCGAATTCTGCGTGTACAACATGTATTCGTGGCTGATCGACAATGTTCCCACGATTGCTGCTAAATTTATGAATTTTGTCGTTGCGGTGAAGGATAGCGATGCAAAGAATATCGTGAAAGCGATCGTCGAGAGCGAATCTTTCGATCAAAGTTCATTGACCGATTGTGAACTGCTGGCTTCGTGCGCCGATATCATCGCAGCTGAGGCGTTCGCGCAAAAACAGATAGGTTAAAAACAAAATATAATGTGCGTAAAAATTATTGGAGGTTTTTGTAAGGATATATTATTTTAAAAATAAAAATTATATATAAGAATTCTCGTTGTATTTTATTTGATTGTAAAATTATTCTTTTACAATTCCTATAGAAAAATTAATTATCACAATTTCTACATATAAAGTATAGTCGTTTTAGAGAAAAAATGAATTATCATATTATCATCCCTCAACCACATACTAATATGTCAACGTCTAAGGAGAGGGGTTCTCGTTTAGGCTGTTCATCGCGTACAAAATCATTCAGCAGAACTAAGGTTTCCACCCTGACTTATTGATGCGAATGTATTTCGATAGGCATTGATTCACCTTAAGCAGAAAAGATAACTCCTCTACAGTTGATGACTTGACCATGCATATAAGAACCCCGACCAACCAATTTAGAATTTCTACCAGTAAACGGTACAATTTCTACCAGTAAACGGTACAATGTGGACGGTCTGGGTTCTTATGTGCATGGCAAAATCATCAACTGTAGAGGAGTTATCTTCTACTAGACGGTTGAGGACGGTATATATGCAAATCGTCGACGGATCATGTTCTAGCGAGAAAGGATAGGGACAACGTCGCTATCTTGTGACGAGGGTAGAAAGTTAGCCGACACACATTACTCGACTGCAAGAAGTTTATTTAAATGTTGTATTTTATCGCAAATTACATTTTCACAATTCCTATAGAATAAAAGAATACAATTAAAAGAAGAGAAAAATTAATTATCTTACATATAAAATACGAGTAGAAATACAATTAAAGTATATTCGTTTTAGATATCCATGAATTATGTGACGCATCCATTCCCAACCATTTTACGTATACCTTATTTCCTTTTCTGCGCAATATTTTTTCAACTAAGTATACGTCAGGATATTTTGCCGCGCGTATCTCGTGCTCGTAAAATCCTCCAGCGATAGGTTTGCTCCTCGAGTCGGTCAAGAGATACGTGACAGGATTCGTTAGTTTCACCGCGGTAATCTTGAATATTTCGGTTGACCAGTTCGGCGTGTATCCTTTGTCAAATAGAGTTTTGAACTTGCTGACGCGCACGTGATCATTGACCTTGAATTTGGCAGGACCAGCAATCTTCACGTTGTTGTACACGGTGGACAGAAGGTGTCCGGCATTTTTACGGTTCACGTCGGCGGGTCGCATACGAATGGTACGATGTTTTCGATTATTGTAGTTCTCGGTCAACGTGGGAAGCGCATCGATCCAGCGATATTTTCCGCTCAACGAGAAAAATTTCCACATGCTGTTCTTCAACGTACGATTGAAACGTTCCACGACCGATGCTTTCATAGGGCTAAACGTTGAATAATGGTTGATGTTACGTTTCTTCAGATATTCTTGGAACGTTGCATTGTAGAATTCTTTCCCCATGTCGGTCTGCAAGTTGTTCGGAGCTCTGCCGTCCTTCTCCAACGCTGACGCGAAAGCTTTACACACGTCGCTCGCATTTTTACTCTTCAAAGGAACCGTCCACGCGTATTTGCTAAATACATCGATTATTGTGAGAATATATCGATGCCCGCGATTGTTTCGCGCGTAGTTTTGAACTTCAACGATATCGGCTTGCCAAAGATCATCGAATCCTCGCACGATCACACGTCTACGCGGGTAAAAACGTCTCGCCGGAGCATGCAGCTCTTCCACCACATTTTCTTTACTCATCCTCGCTGTTGTCTCCAGTAATTGAAGCGTCGCGCTCTCGCTCCTCGATACGTCGTATCTGCACGTATACTTATGTGAAACTCGGTGATATATCCCTCCCTCATTTTTCCATACAGGTACAGGTACAGGTACAGGTACAGGTACAGATACAGGTACAGGTACAGGTACAGGTACAGGTATAGCGGTTGCACAGTACGCAGTATGGCTGTTGTACAGTATGGCTGTTGTACAGTATGCAGTATGGTTGTTGTACATCTATCCATAGATTTCTCAAGATCGGGACGGTCATGAAAGCTTATTCCAAAGTTCTCCAGCCGATCGTCATCGACGATGTTGTTCATATCGCTTTTTTACCTTCTCCTTCTCGAGCATTTGCAACTCATCCGAATGATCGATTTTCGCGTCGATCTCATGGACACGTGAATCCATTGATCTCATGTTTTTGCCTGCATCGTATCAAACGCCTTGTATCGTAGCCAGTATTTCAGACTTTATCATTTCTTTGACAGTTTTCAGTTTTTCATCCTGTTTAGCTAATATTTCAGACTTTATCGTCTCTTTAGCGGTTTTCAGTTCTTTGACCAGCGTTTTCATGATCTCGAACTCGAGCTTCGCGTTAAGCGTGTCCACGTATACTTTGATTGCTGCGTGATCGTTTGCCTCAGGATTCGCCACGTGCCCGATCCTCGTACCTTTCGCATCGTACAATTTAGCGTCATCGTTCAAACATATAGCGTTATCGCACACATAACTTTTCAAAACGTCAGGATAGAAAATTGAAGAAACATTTGGCTTGCTTTTGTTCGCTTCGCGAAGCACTCTACCAAATTTGTCGATAGACATTTTTTCGCTCGAGTTAGTCTTCTTCTTCTTCTTCTTCTTCTTCTTCGATTATCGCCAACTCGTATCGTTTGCACAACCGTTTTACCTGCTTTTCTATCCACAGCATTCGTTGAAATATCTCATCCAGTTTTATCCTTAGACTTTGAAATCTCAACTTCCAGCTTTCACCGTCGTCGTCTTCTCCCGAGGATATCGTTTGATTCGTTTCGCAACAATTGAGACGAACACGCATTTTTATCGATCGACATTTCATTCATCACTGACTCGACGAACGCACGCGCTTTAATTTATAATTATACCGGCTTCGCGAAGTTCTTCGATTATCGACATTATTTCGTTGTCATGGTTGGAATGGCCGGCGTTCTTCGAAGCGGTTAACAATTTCAGACGATCGACAAGTTCGTTTGGATCGTCCCAATGCACGTAATCGATCGGATGGTCGGTCACACGCATAAAAGTTGGAAGTTCAATCCCTCTCCCACCTCGCGATGAAAACATCGGTCCTATAATTCTCCTATACTTGAATCCTTTGTTTCCCATTATCTGATTCCCGCGTCGATGTGCATGCGTAAGAGTGAGAATTCTTTTGTATGCGTTCTTATCATCCTCGGTGTACAGCTTCTCATCAGGTATTCTGTTGAATATCAATTCGTAAAGACCGCGAGTCCCCTTGTACCGTACCCCCTTAACGATGATATCATCGTTGCTGTCCACCTCGAACGTTGAATTTCCCAGCATCAGCTTATCATCTTTCAAACATACTCCGTACACGTTGTCAGAATTTTTCGTCGGTTCGGTAAAAAATTTTTTTAAATATTCACGCGCTAAAGGTCCAAGATTCTCGGTTAGACGTTGATTTTCTTCTTGATGAGTTTCAGGATTTTCAAAAATATTACGCATTGAAGATACCATACTCGGTACCATACTCGTCGATTCGAAGGTATCTTGTCGTGGTACCATGGTCGTCAATTCGATCTCATCGTCATCATAGTTGTCATCATCATCGTCATCATCATCATCATCAAGATATATTATTTTTTTCGAGGCGCGCGTCACATCGGCTGCGTCGTTCTTTTCCCTATTTCCATTCTTCTTTATTCTTCTTCTTTTTTTCATGGAGGACGATGGCGTTCCCCTAATATCAGAGAATCTTCTTTTTTTTCGTAGGAAGGACGACGGTGATGTTTCCTTGATATCTGATAACGCGTTGTCGTTCGGTTTGACAGCGGTCGTATTTTGAACTATCTGTTTCAACGGTTCGACGATTGGTTGTAAAGTCGTTCGCAAATTCGTCTCGGCCGTCAGTTTCCCAACTTTCAACGCTAAATACTTTTTACGTATGATATCGCTGGTCTTCGCTATTTCGTTCACGATTGAAGCTCGCAGCTTCTCCTTCTCTTGGGCTGACATATTGGTTATGCAAGAGATATTTTACAACCGCGATACAGCACCGACGACTCTTATCGAGCAACTGTATTCGCTACAGTACGACAAACTCGTTAAATCCACGTCTGTAACGACCACGATTCGCAGGGCTGTCTTTATCGATTACGAGAAATCCATACTTCGTTCGCCAGCAATTCGCACATAACGCGCTAAACGTCTCGAACGACATATCGGTATTTACATGATCCTGATGAACGTGACGTAAATTCATGGTATCCTGTTTGAACAGAATCAACAGATTGGCATTGTCACGAATTAAATGTTTAGGTATTCTCGCGTACGACTGACCCAGGTAGAAGCAATCGACGTGCGAATGTCTACCCATCGCGAAATACTCTCTCATGATATCCTGCTCGTCGCACGCCACGTCGTCGAAGATAAAAATCGAATCGGGCCGTGCCTCTGTGGGGGGGATTACGTCAGCGTTATCCGCGAACACGAAGTATCCTACATCCTTCCCCACGGATGAGAATAGTTTGCTCAAGTATTGGTATTTTGGTTGACACAGAGATTTCGAATACACCTAGACATTGGCGAATCGTAGCCCGTTCGCGCTCTCCAACAGGCTAATCATAACGTTCGTTTTACCACATCCTGACGGGCCGCTTATGACGCATCGTACATTGCCTGGTAACAATGATCCATGTTTCCGCATCGTTTCGTCGCAATCGTCGAACGCGCGACTCGTTGGAACACGAATATCCAAAGATTGCCTCACAAAACGCATGTTCTGATTGATTCGATGAGGGGGTGGGTGGGGGAGTATTTATACGACAGCTCGAACACCATTGGTATCAGTCGCTCTAAAGGGTTCGTTTCTTTCCAAAGCGAGAGAGAGCAGAAAAAGTAGCTTATGCGTGCGAATCATCGTTCACAACGGTGCCCCGGTTCGCATACGGGTAAGGGATTCTTAAACGGAGCTATAAACGCGTTGCCGGTCGAATTACATATACCCGGTTATCAATTCTGTGGTCCTGGTACGAAACTGACCGCTCGATTAGCTCGTGGGAATCGAGGAATCAATCCGTTGGATGCAGCCTGTCGCGAACACGATATAGCGTATTCACGGTACAAGGATCTTGGAAATCGTCACGCAGCCGACAGCGTTTTGGCAGATCGAGCGCTGCATCGAGTAACGTCTGGGGACGCAACTTTGGGAGAGAAGGTGTCCGCGGCTGCAGTGTTGGCAGCCATGAAAGCTAAAACGAAATTGGGCATGGGCCTGATAAAGAAAAAAGGTGAAAAGAGAAAAAAACAACGAATTCTCCCGATCGCCAAACGCGGTGGTTTTCTGCCGCTGCTGCTGCCTGCTTTGTCGGCTATAGGAGCATTGACGGGTGGTGCCGCAGGAGTAGTCAAAGCCATTAACGCTGCGAAAGCTGCAAAGAAACAATTGCAAGAAGCGGAGCGACACAATCGTGCCATGGAGGGTCGTGGGGTATATCTCGCACCGTATAAGCATGGAAAAGGTTTGAAGAGGGGAAAAAAAAACAACGAAGAAAGACAACACGACGACAGACGTCGAATTGATGACCTTCTGTAAAGAATTACCATACTTTCGCGGAGTTTTTATGCGTGACGATTTGCCGCCGCATGCGTGGGTAAACGAGCGGGGTATAGTCAATCTAGACGATAGTCGTGGACCGGGAACGCACTGGGTCGCCTATATAAAACACGGCTCGCGCGTCAAATACTTTGATAGTTTTGGAAATCTTCGACCGCCGATCGAGTTGATTCGCTATTTCGGTGCGAACGCGACGATCTTATATAACCACGAACGTTTTCAAAACTACGACGAAAGCGTGTGTGGGCAATTGTGCGTGAAATTTCTCCGAGAAACTACGTTATAAATTCTCTGGAAAGAGTCTCTCTCTCTCTCTGCACGATGCATGCGAAAAAGTCATTTACGCTCACGTTGTCGGGGAGAAGCAGCATACTGTCGTCCAAGTACTTTCCACCCATAGATCTGGCCAATGGCGAATACGAGCTGGGATTGCTCGATTTACAAACTTATTACACGATACCGAACATCAGCGCCAACATCGGAAACAATCGATTCTACTTCGGTGAAAAAGACGAGGAGATCGTCATCCCCGACGGATCGTACGAATTGGAAGCGATTAACGCATACTTGAGGCGTGAAATACGCGCGCGGTATCCCCCAAAAAATGTTGGCGAGTCGTCCACCGTCTCCGATATCGAATATCCGCTGGTCCTACGAGCGAACAACAACACCATGAAAAGCGAAATTATAAGCAAGTATCAAATAAACTTTACAAAGCCTCGCAACGTGGGATCTATTCTGGGATTTTCCTTGAATCGTGTTTTGTCACCGAACGCGTGGCACACGTCGAACGCACCTGTGAATATCATCAACGTGAATATCGTACGAGTGGAATGCAACATAACCACTGGATCGTACGACAATGGCAAACTCGTTCACACGATACATGAGTTCGCGCCCCAGGTACCACCGGGGTATAAATTATCGGAAACGCCCGCACGAGTCATTTACCTTCCGATCGTTGCACGAGTAATTGACGATTTAACGATCCGCATAGTTGATCAATCGAGACGTTTGATTGATTTTCGAGGTGAAGAAATCACGGTGCGACTGCATGCGCGTCGAAGCAATGCTAATTCATAACAATACGGCATTCCATACGTTGAACAACAGCAGCAGCAGCAGCACATTGATTCGCAAGAAACTAACTGTTGAAAAAAACGTAAAGTCAGCGATACGTAAAAAATTAACCGTGGAAAACGCAAAGTATCTACGATCTTTGGGATTTATTGTTAGAAAGTGAGAAGAAAAATCATGTTCGACGACATTTTGAACATCTCTGAAGCGCCGATCTCCGACAATCGCATAACGAAGATTGAGCTGCACACGTACAATCCGTACGCCAACACGACGTTCGAAAACAGCGGTGAAGTACGGATACCCATTCAACAACAAGACCTGTACACGCTCCCGTGTAAAAGCTTTCTATATGTTGAGGGAAAACTTAGTTTACCGGGAAAACTCGAATTACCGGCTGGAGCAGGAGAATCACGCATCGATACGGCGACTCTCGAGAACAATGCCGTTGCGTTTATGTTCGAGGAAATACGCTACGAATTGAATGGAGTGGAAATCGATCGGTCCAGAAATCCTGGTGCAACGACAACTCTGAAGAATTACGTGAGTCTATCCAGAACGAGAAGCGACGCGTTATCCAACGCTGGCTGGCTGTATGGTGATGATCGACAGAAGCAAACGGCGACGACCACGGCTGCGATAAATTTCAACTTTTGTGTGCCTATGAACGTTTTATTAGGCTTCTGCGAAGACTACAAACGCGTTGTGATAAATGCTCGACATGAATTGATTTTGATTCGCTCGCGTACCGACGCGAACGCGTTGTTCAGTCCTTCCAACAACGCGAAACCTCTTCTGGATCTGTACAAAATTCAATGGCGAATGCCACACGTTGCATTGGATGAACTACATAAGCTGTCCATGTTACGTATTTTGGACAGCGACAGACCGATTGGCATGAGTTTTCGATCGTGGGATCTGTTCGAATATCCTCTGCTACAGACTACTACGAAGCATACATGGGCGATAAAAACGACTCAGCAAATGGAAAAACCGCGATACGTTATATTCGCTTTGCAAACCAATCGAAAGAATAACTTAACGAAAACGGTCACGCGATTCGATCATTGCGCATTGTCAAATATTCGGCTTTACTTGAACTCGGAAACCTATCCGTACGATGATTTAAATATTGATTTCGAGAAAGGTAAATATGCATTGCTCTACGACATGTATGCAAAATTCCAAGAATCATACCATGGAAACGGCGAAGCGCTACTCGACGTCTCAGATTTCCTGCGATATGGTCCATTCGTCGTTCTCGATTGTTCCCGGCAAAACGATGCGTTAAAAAACGCTACGATTGACGTGCGAATCGAATTTGAATGTCGAACCGACGTCCCCCCATCGACAACAGCCTACTGCATGATGATACACGACCGCATCGTGGAGTACAGTCCATTAACGAATATTGTTCGAAAAATTACTTGAATCGCTTATACCGATAAAATATATATATATATATATACTTTATTATTTCTCTACTTTAATTGTATTGGAAATGTAAGAAAGGAATTGTAAGAAAGGAATTTGCAATAAAATAAAATACAAAAGAGATATTTTTTAAATAATTTTTATTTTTAAAATACCTTGTGGGAATTACAGGAATTGTACAAAAGGAATTTGTAATAAACTACAACAGAGATGTTCTAAAATAATTTTTATTTTTTAAAGTACCTGCTGGAAATAATTTTTACACACACATATATACAATTAAAGCAAATAACATTAATAATATTATTCCCTCTCGCAATAGAATGAGGGTGGGGGTATACAGTATAAATTGTTCGCCGCAAACGTTAACAATCGCAGTCGCTGTACCAAGTTATATCGCGTGTATAATCTTAATCTACGACAACAAGTACAATAAAATTTCTTCGACAGTAAGTACAATCATAATAATAAATTTAAAACAATGTAAAAATCTAGCGAAAACTTTCTCTATTCAGATGGATCGAATCACTCAAATCATTGACATGGACGGATTCATTGTAGAAAAAAAATTTATTTGTAAAGAATTAGCTATAATCGATGTTTGTCACGACGGCTCGTTCGAACTCTCTGAATTTCGCTTGGGGAAGAACTTTAATTGTTTATCCGACGCTGACAAAAAGTCTGCCTGGTATGTCAGCAATTTCGTGCACGGGATTCCATTTAAAGATTTCGGCTATGAAAACTATCAACAGCGCGATATATTCGAAGTTATACGAAATTTTGTGAGCGATTACGCGAATCCTGTCGTAGCCTACAAAGGTGGATGTTTCGAGAGAGACGTCCTTCGAAAAATGCAAATAAACTCGATAAATTTGGAAGATTTCAACTGCCCGAAATACGATGTGCTAGTTCAGGATCCCGTATATGAAATTGTCGACGGCGAACCTTGTCGACTTCACTGTTGGCAACCGGCAAAAAACGTCAAAACGAAACCATATCATTGCTGTCTACGCGAAGTGCAAACATTTCGAGCGTGGTTTAACAATTATAAAAACACGTAATGTATCAATTATAAAAGCTACATCTTTGAATTTTCCCCCGTCAAAACCGCAAACGCGACACATCCTTTTACATTTGATTTTTACACAGAGTATCACAATGATCGCGAAATCCGAGGGAACCGTCGCAACAATCGATCACGCAACACCACCCGATTACCGTCTCGAACGTGACAGACTACAAAGTTTTCACAATTGGCGTTACTCACACGTCATTGAGCCGGAGAAACTCGCCGCCGCAGGATTTTTTAATCTCGGTGATGAGGACTGCGTAGAATGCTTGGAGTGCCGTGTTCGTTTATGCCGATGGGAAGTCGACGATGATCCCGTGGAGGAACATCGCGCCTAGTCCAGATTCTGTTGGTATATCCGCGGGCTGGACTGCGGCAACGTACCGATGGGAGTCGATCCAGATGTAATTCCGCCAAATCCTCGTGGTGTGGATACCTGTGGAATCGCGAAAGAGTTTTCGCTCGAACGATAATAAAAACTACTATATAAACGACGCATACAAATTAACGAATAGGTACTCGGACGAATATAAAAAAATCTAATATACTGATATATATAAAAAAGAATTTATTAAAAAATGAAAAAAAGATACATAATAATAATGATAATGATAATGATAATATTGATAATATTGATAATATTGATAATATTTTTTTAAAATAATTCTTGATAGTTGAGTCTGCAACAAATAAAATAAAAAATGGTATTAAGTTTTAATTTTAAAAAATAGATATATACAATTATTTTAATTTTACTTACCATGATTATGTAAATAGTGTCACAACCCCCTCGATGAATTCTCCCCCCCATTCTTCGAGCTCGATGCGATGGAGACGCATCGCCTTTCGCCATGCTCGAATGAACGATGCTCTATCTTCATCCGACACGAAGTTCTGTTAAAACATATAAAATATGATTATAAATTTTCCACCAATCATGTTGGATTACATAGTACATTTCTTTGTACTTACCAAACTGTTCAGCACCACATCTAGTGGTTTGTTTGGGTCCACCAGATAATGTAAAGTTGTGGCAATGTATACAAACATTTTGAAACTTTTGTATGTCAACTGTGCTTCACGTCGACGACACCCATTCTTATATACAATGTATCCCCACTAGAAAAGAGGTAACAAAATCTCTCCGCTGACGAGAAAATCTCCGCTCGCGAGATTAGAAAAGATGTTCATTGCAGTAATTTAAAACCTGCATAATGCATTTTACAATTAGCGCAAATCGGGGGAGAACTGATAACAATGGTGTGTCCAGATATCTCGCGGCTTGGACAACTCGATACCCCAAAGCATGAAGGGATACCGTTGCTACAACTCGCTAGATTAGATAAGTTCGACAGGGGGAAAGGACTGTGTGATGCGACGCGTGTCTCGGCCGAGCAACTCGACACCAGCCGCGATAGGATGCTGCTACTCCAGATTATGAGAACGCACAACATACATCTTGAACGATATAAACAAATAAATAAACGATAGTGCACGTACGATTCCACGACTCTATCTTGCATCGTGAACGGTCTCTCTCTCTCTTACATTTAAAGAATGCGCAAATGCATCGTGGGTGTGACTTCGTCATGAAATATTGCATTTTAACCTGATGCATACGTCTGCGGTACCCACGCTGCCTCCGTGACTGTTTATCGTGAACGATAAACCAAATCATACTGGGTGTCATATTTGTGACGCTCGCGTTCAGACTAGCGAAAATATGGTCCGCTATAACGTGAGAAACTATCCTTGAAGAAGTACCCCATCCCACCCACTCTCAATAAGTAAAAAATTTGAACACGTTCAAGGTTACCCAAAAACCTGACGCTGCAGTTTGATACCCCCTCCCCCCTTAAAAAATAAAGCTGACGTTCAAGGTTACCTCCAAAAACCTGACGCTGCAGTTTGCACGTGCGAGATACTCAAAAAGCTGCCGCTGCAGTTTGATACCCCCTCCCCCTCAAAAATATGCTCGTGCCATAAGGTAATTCCACCTCCCCCTCACCCGCAAAATTTGGTTCTGTTATAAGCTAATCCCCCCTCCCCCTCCCACACAAAGTCGCGCTGTAAGGTAAAATGCCGAAAAGCTGACGTTCAAGGTTACCCCCAAAAAGCCGACGCTGCAGTTTGATACCCCCTTCCCCTTAAAAAATAAAGCTGACGTTCAAGGTTACCCCCAAAAAGCTGACGCTGCACTTTTGCACGTGCGAGATACCCCCTCCCCCGCAAAAATAAAGCTGACGTTCAAGGTTACCCCCAAAAAGCTGACGCTGCACTTTAATACCCCCCTCCCCCTAAAAAATATGCTCGCGCTATAAGGTAATCCCCCTCCACCTCCCCCGCAAAATTTGGTTCTGTTATAAGCTAATTCCCCCTCCCCCCTCCCACACAAAGTCGCGCTATAAGGTAAACTGCCGGTAAGGTAGGAATCTGCCTACAATGATAACTACTATTTAGAACCCGCCTAGACATACTACTCATTAAGTCGCTGTCCCTTATGCCTCTTACCTCTTCTTCCACTTTGTCCCTGTTTCCTTCTCCATTTTCCTATTGGGTGTCGACAAACAAGGGAGTTCGGCAGGCGGTGTCCATCATTGATCATCATCATGACCTCAGATTAATGCCTATACATTGCCTTCCCCTTGTTTAATTCTTTCCTTCTTCCCCTTTTTTCTTCCATATACCTTATTCTTCTGTTTCCTAGTACTTCCATGGGTCTACTTTTTCCATGAATCGTTTAACCCTCTTCCATGGTATCTCCTCCAGTATATCGCCCTCTATAAGGTTTGCCTCCAGTAGCGTTCTCCTTTTATGTATCAGTGCCACACAATTCCTTACTAGATGTTCCGGGGTTTCCTCTTCTTCATTACATAACGAGCATACGCTTGTTTCTGCCTTACCTATTTTTGCCAAATGTTTGTTCAATGGCGCTATTCCTGTTACTGTTTCTACCATTCTTCTCAAGTCTTTTTTCTGTAGTTGCGAGATTCCTTTTGCACGTCTTGCTGGCCATATGTCCTCGCCCAAAAACGCCTTACTATGTGTTTGTCCTTGGGTGTTCCTCCATTTTTCACCCGCCTTTATCATTGCCCATTTCCTTACTTGTTCTTTAAAGTTGGCATCTGCAACTCCTATTAGATTCTGAGGTTCATCCGGAGGCGAGTCCGATCCTATATTTGCCAGTCTATCGGCTTTTTCATTGCCTTCTAATCCCGAATGTCCTGGTATCCATGTGATCAAGATCCTTTTTCCTGTTTGCGCTAATTCGTTTAAGGCTTCGTGCGTTTCCCATATTAGCTTTGATCTACATTCCAGTTGTCCTAGACTCTTTATTGCTGCCTGACTATCCGAACATATTGTTATGAGTAGGTATACTATGTCTTTTCTGGATCAGGGTGGTTCCCCCCATGGAGAGAAGGGGTAACCCCCTCTCCCACACCCCCCCTGAAGGGGGGAGGTCGCCCCCCCCACCCCTGGAGTGGGAAGTCACCCCCCCCTCCTGGAGGGAGGCATTGCCCCACCCCTGGAGTGGGAGGTCATCTACCCCCCCCCAAACCCTCCGGGGTCATTACCACCCCACCCCTAGGGTCATTAACCCACCCAGGATAATTCCCCCCCCCCGGGTAATCCCCCCATGGGAGGGGGTCATGAAGAAGTGACATTTCACAAAGTATGGGGGGGGGTCATGAGGAAGTGACGTCACAGAAGTTACATTACTCAAGGTATCAACTATGTGGTTCACAGGAAGTGAAGTCACAAGCCAGTAGATAGTTGCGAACGACACGTGTTGATACCTTGACGATCGAATCGGCAATGGCGTTTCATAACCTCTCCACCTGTAAGGTGACGGTAAGAAATCCCCCCCCCCTCCCACCACTTCCCTGACGTCACAAGATGTAGACGGTTGCGAACGACACGCGTTGATACCTTGACGATCTAATCGACAATGGCGTTTCATAGCCTTCTCCAACTGTAAGGTGGTGGTAAGAACCTTCCCTTACCACCTTCGCAGGAATCCCCACCAATTCCATAACTCTCACAGCTTTTGACACGCGTATCCATAAGCATGTGCACACAAAATCTGCAGCGACAGCATGTTTTCAGTCAAGACGCTATTTGGTCAACCTTGACATTTTTTTATGAAATATTATACCCCTTAGAAACGAACAAGAATTTGCCATGCAAAAACACGCGTACACGAAATCTACAGCGTCAGAACTAATTCATTTAAAACGTTATTTAGTTGGTCATGATATTTTTTTGAATGATAGGCATACCACGCGCACACAAAAACTACAGCGACAGCATGTTTTCAGTCAAGACGCTATTTGTTCGACCTTGATATTTTTTTATGAAATATTATACTCCTTAGGAACGAACAGGAATCTCGAGACAGGGAAATGAAAAAAATCACACATAAAATGCTGGAATAACCTTTTTGATTTTTATTTTATTAGCATTACGTCTAAGCCTAAAGCCAACAATTCGGTATCTATTAATGAATTGCGTTCAAAATCTTCACTTTCCATAATTGTTTTTGCAAAATCATTGGTAACATTAGATATTATTTGCATAAACTTACAATATTTTGTCTGTACAGAATATAGGTTCTCAGTAGGGCTGTAACTTTTCTGAAGCTTCGAAGCTTCGAAGCTTCGAAGTCTTCGAAGGAACGAAGGGAGCTTCGAAGCTTCGAAGGAACGAAGGGAGCTTCGAAGTTTCGAAGCTTCGAAGTCTTCGAAGTTTCGAAGTTTCGAAGTCTTCGAAGTCTTCGAAATTTCGCAATCTTGTACCGTGTCACGATTTTTGATAAATACAAATATTAACTGTCAGTCATCGGTGACTGACATTGAACTTTCCGTTTGAACTTTTCGTAATTAAATTATGTTTAAAAAATTGCATTGTATTAATTTTCGGGATCATATCACGAATGTACTTAAAAAATAATACTTTGCAAACAAACTTTTAATTAGTTTTATTAAATTCGTTGAAATCGGATAACGCGGACTAAATGGAAAGGCAAGACAGGCTTGGCGCTTGACTTGTTTATAAAAAATTTAACAGAATATAAACACAACCACATAGTTATAAGAAATATATTTATCGAACACATAAAGTTAACAAGATTTCATGAACAAGTGGATAACAGGAGGAACACTGGATAAAACAAAACAGATAGTATGGATTAACGATATCTCGTTCGTACATACATACATACACACGTTACACCATTCTTCGTACTGCTCACACCGCTCTCTCATACTACATACATGAATTATATTATTTATACTTTTACATACTATAAGACTATTAAAAAATTGCACTATTCTTACTTTCTAATTTTTGGAATTTCTCTATAATATCACAAGTAAGTTTTATTTTGATATAGGAATGTATTAGTTGTTACATTTCTGGGAGATAAACAATTTCGACTGGGTGTGACAATGTTTCCTGTCGTAGAGAAAACTCTTTCTGAACCCACTGAGGTAGCAGGTATGCACAAGTATTTTTTGGCCAACCGCGCAATAAGTGGCATTTTCTTTTCACGACATTTCCACCATTCAAATGGGTCCATGTTCATATCTATCTCTGGCTCCGCAAGGTATAACGTGTATTGATGAGCAGATGATGTGAGACTACTGTCAGTTCGTATGAAAATGAAGTCCAAAGCAGTAGTTCCTCTTTTTCCAGTTTCATCTGGTATTTCTTCACTATCCAGAGAATATTCGTTAATTTCGCGTTCAACGCTTTCTCTTATTTTTATTTTCGCTGTTTCGGCTTCTGAAAGGAGCTGTTTGAATCTAGGATCCAGAAAAGAAGCTTTGGCTGAGGCTGAAACTAGAACCGTACTTTCCAAGTACCAATCTAAACAAAATCGCGTTGTTAGTTGCGTGGTCAACTCATTAATAATTAAAATAATATTATTATCATCCTTGTATTTATTCTTTGCAGGAATTAAATGATTCGTTATTACGGCTCGCACAATTGGATTTACCATTGAAAGTGTTCCTCCCGATAAAATTGTGGTAGCAAGTTCGAGTGGTTTCAAAAGTTCTATCAATACTTCCAATACTTTCCACTCACTTTCCAGCATCTCTAAAGCTTGAGCCTGTTTATTCTTTGTAATATTTCTATCGGCGAGTACATTTATGATAGCGCTACGGTTTCCTACAAGTCTCTCAGACATTTTTAAATTCGTATTCCACCGAGTTCGAACACTTTGTATTAATTTTAATTTCGGCAAGTTTAATTGCTCCTGCTTTGTTTCCAAACTATTTGAAGCCAATACAGAGTGTCGAAAATGTGATACAATTTTACTTGCTTTTGCAAGAACGCGAGAAACATTTGCTTCTTCAATTGCATTTTGTATTGCCAAGTGGATTTTATGAGCAGCACAAGCCACATCAAACTCAACGTTTGCCAAACGATTTACTGCCGATATAATGTTGCTTGCACTGTCGTTAGTTATAGCAACTATTTTGTCTTGTATGCCAAATTGAGCAGCCACATTTTGCAAGCAATCTGCCAAGTTTTCAGCTGTATGGCGTTCTTCGAGTTCTTCTATACAAATAGTCATAATCTGCTGTTTCCATTGATCATCTATAATGTGGGCATTAACATTTATGTATCCTTCCTGAGATATCGAGGTCCAGCAATCTGTATCAAGGGCAACAAATGATGCTTTTGCTAATTGACTTTCAATTTTTGTTCGTACTTCGACCTCCATAATACGTAAACGACGAAGTATTGTTTGGCTGCATGGACATTTATAATTGGGTTCTAATTTTTTCATAAATTCTTGAAACCCAGAGCTACATACAAAACTGTACGGTAATCTATTAACAGCTATTAATTTTGCTATAGCTTGCGTAATAGTTTCAGCGCGTTCTTTCTTAATGAACCCGGATCTTGAATTTGGACTGGTTATTGATGGACGAGCTCGCTTAGTAGGTAACGTATCCATATCTAGTACAAGATCTTCTTGAGTAGAAGATCCTGATATCGAATCTATTGAAAAGTCCGAAACATCTTCTGCTGATCTGTAATAGTAAGATACATATATTCATCTGTTAAATATATAAACAATATTTTAAAATTAATAATGAATTAATTTAGATTAAGAGACTTGTAGGATCTTTTAGACCTTCTCGTCCCAAAAATGATAAAATATTTGAGTATTACGTTGTAACTTCTATGCGTTGACGTTTTCTGCTACTAGGACAGTCTACTGAATGGATCTTCGTTAAATGATCAATCAGAGTTGTAGTAGATCCATATGTCTGAAGCTCTGTATTACAGATTTCACATATTGCAGATTTCCCATCTGTAGACTTTTTACAATGTTTCCACACCCAGCTTTTCATTATGTAATGTTTGCCTAAAGTTACATAAAATTAAAAATGTACTAGAAAGGTATGTCTAAAAAATAAACTTTGTACAATAGAACAGACACTTTTTGACGTAAAATTTCGTATTTTGTTCAAATTTAAATTTGTAGTAGCCTTTAGTGATCTATAAAAAATTTATTTCATGAAATATTAAAATATGAAGAATAAATATCAAGAAATACATAGAAATTTACAACCAAAGACATCGGTGATTACAATTATCTGAAAAACTACTAAATAATTAACAAATAAACAATTTTAAATTATATTTTAAGACAACAAAATTTTAAAAATTAATTAAAATATGTATTTGATATGAGAATTATCACATGTTTTAATGAATTTTAGTGTAAATTTCATACCGATCTCCTGATATCTCTTACGTCCGTGGCCGTATATCGTGGAGAGAAAATACACGTGTGTCGTTTTGATGGTTGATGCAAAACTGCTTTATTAAACATAAACTGTATCCGCGTTTATCTCGTGTTACGTTGCGGTTCAATTCTTTTTCGTGGTTTACAATGTTTACATGTGTCGATATAGCAACGCTTGTCCGTTGTCCCGAGACGTTTGTGCATTTTAGGCGCTGTATTTGAATTCCAAAAACGCCACAATCCTATTATAAATACTTGAAAATATTACACTTACCTTTCTTATCTGCTTAATAATTAATAAATATGTGTGTGCGCGCGTTGAATATTTTCTGCACTACACAATTCGCACACTAGGTTGTTACGGGGAAAACGTAATCACACGCGAAACTAAACGCCCAACGATCGCGGTCCATAGCTACAAGGTCGGATATGGTTTGAACGAAAAAATATCGAAATAACCTGTTAGGTGGTTATCACAACTCTTCACATTTTTTGGATGGGCTTAAATACATTTTTCTGGGACCGGGTGGAGGAAAAATAGAGTTGTTGGGTATTATCTGTACAGGGCCAGGTATGAGGGCAATAGGCAGCCTAAAAATAATGTATTTTACGGATAGCTTCAATATATTTGGTATAAAGAATAATACATTCTCAAATAAAAATTCTTTTCAAAAATTGAAGCTGGGATCTCCGAGACCCCACATTATCTTAAGAAGGTTAAAATATTCTGCAGAAATTGAAGTAAATGCCAGTATATTTTTCGCGTTTTCCCATGCAATAAATATATTCCGTCGCGTCGTAGAACCGGTAAAATCTTCCGTGCGAAGAAACAAGCGCAAATCCGAATTTAGGTAGAAACCCCTAAACCGATGACGTATCTACCGTGGCCGTCATAATAACTTACTACGAAGAGAGGTTCGAAATTAGAAACTTTGATTCTCCATCGCCTTCGAATTTCCAGAAAGCGAACCTTTGAAATTTTGAAGTTTCGAAGCTTCGAAGGTTCTGCAATCGAAGCTTCGACATTCGAAGCTTCGAAGCTTCGAAGCTTCGGAGCTTCGAAATCTTCGACCTTCGAAGGTTCTGCAATCGAAGCTTCGACATTCGAAGCTTCGAAGCTTCGAAATCTTCGACCTTCGAAGGAAAGTTACAGCCCTAGTTCTCAGATAGCCATGAGTACATGTGATCGATACAATATTCCAAGTCAAATAATTTTTTCAACGTTTTCTGAGTAATGTATATACACTTAGTCGAATTCGATAATTTTGCAACCTTCACATAATCATTTATCCGACAGAATTCCATGGTTATATCACCAACTTGCACAGCATTCCCTAAGTTGACAATGTTCTGCAGAATATCTTCTCCCTTTCGTAGAAAATCTTTCCACGTAGCCATAGAGAATTGAATTTCATTGCCACGATTGTCTCCTATAGCCAACTCAACGTGACAGCAACCACCAATTCGAACTCCAATGTCGAGATACTTGTAGCATGTATTCGTCAAGGGATATCTTCTGCCCAATATACGCACTGCGCGCGTGATCCTCTGTTCTGAAATATCAACCCTGATAAGAAAAAACAATTAGGAGAGAAATTTTTTTTCAATAGTTACAAAGAAACAATTATGAACAGTATTTTTGCAGTTGTTGGAATACTTACTGTGTGTGTAATTTCGGAGGATTGAACTCATTATTCTCTCGCGCTGCTCGAGAATTGGTGTTTGCGGACCACATAGTTGACACTGTGTCGATCTAACCAACAATGGCGTTTTATAGCCTCTCTTACTCCCATTCTCTCCAGTTTCTGAAGGAGGGGAGATATGCTAACACTTTTTAACATGCTGAGTAATACACTTGGTTCTCCTTGATAATGTGGAAACTGCAAAGTTCGGCGTTCTTGTGGGAAACTGTCCTTGAAACATGATACCGGATGCATGTATAACCCTCCTCCCTCGCCTGCTTCATCATCCAAGTTTGCAAAAATTCCAAGTTTGCAAAATATGCTCACGCTATAACGTGCACGTGCCCCTGTGGGGTACTGTCCTTGAAACATGATACCGGATGCAGGTAACCCCCCCCTTCCCTCACCTGCATCATTGTCCAAGTTTGCAAAATATGCTGACTTTGCAAAATATGCTCGCGCTATAGAACTTACATAAGTGAAGGTCTAGTAAAGCAATTTTTTTGTTAAATAATACAATTTATTTAAAAAAAATCATGGTTTTTTGTCGCTCAGTATATAATTTACATAGTTTAAATACATTTTCCATGGCACATACACCAGTATGGAATGCACATCTATGCAATCCCTTTGGCATCAACGACAATCTTGGAACATCCTCCAGATCCACATCAAGAGCTTCTATTCCAGTTAATTTCCATAACCATTTTTTCTTTTCCAATCCTCTGACAATGACTTGCTGCGTATTTTCAAGGGCCAGTTTCAAACAACTTCCAGCTGTTTTGTACGAAACACACCCGTCTGCCCAACCGATTCCATGATGTTTGCGCGTTAACCATCGAACCTGACGTGCTTCAGTAGCATTCAATCGATGGAATTCAAATGGTGGCTCGAATATCCAGTGCAATAGTTTATTTCCATCTTGTAAAATGGCTGCTTCCTTTACAATGAAATCGTTTGACCCTGTCTTGAAACCTTGTAGATCAACGAATGATACACGAGACATCATGCACCCACCGCTTGTTAAAGTATTCTGCGTACGACGTTGGTTAATGGACTATACTCGACTATACGATCGTGTATGATTAAGCAGTATGCAGCTGTATTCACAGGCACATTATCTCTGCACTCGAAATCTATGCGCACATCAATGGTTGCACTTTTAACAGATTCGTTTTGACGAGAGCAGTCTATCACAACAAATGGGCCCTGTGATAAGAACTCCAATTCATCCAGTAGCGGCTCACTCAATCGATTACCATAATATGAGTTTTGAAATTTAGCATACATGTCGTAAAGTAATGCATACTTATTCTTTTCAAAATTCAAGTTTAGATCATCATATGGATACGATTCGGAATTTAGGTACAACCGTATGTTTGACAGTTTGCAATCATCGAAATGATTAGCAGTCTTATGCAATTGATTCTTCCTATCATTCTGCAATGCGAATATGATGAAGCGAGGTTTCTCCAATTGTGTTACCGTCTTTATCGCCCACGTATGCTTCGTGGTTGTTTGTAAATGCGGATATTCATATAAATCCCAAGAGCGGAAACTCATAGGTATCATTTGCCCTCTCTCGAGAATGTGTAGTAATGACAATTTGGTTACTTCTTCCAGACTTATGTGTGGCATACGCCACTGAACTTTGAATAATTCGATTTTAGGTTTTAAAGTATTAGAACCATTCAACGCGTTTAGATCGTTTCGCGATCGAATTAAGACCAACTCTTGACGCACGTTAACGGTAATCTTGTTATAATCTTCACCGAAACCAAATAGCATATTGAATGGTATGCAGAAATTGAAATCTTTGCCATCCAGTTTTCGATACCAGCCTGCGGTGGCCAATGCTTTACTTTTTCCAGGAGAGATGGATACATATGTTTTTAACGAGGTTGTTATTCCAGGATTTCTACAGCGGTCTATTTCAACTCCGTTCAATTCATAGCGAATTTCATCAAACATGAAAGCAGCGCAATTGGTATCGAGAGTAACATTGTTGCTTGTACCGTCAGGTGGAGTTTCTTCTGAAATGACTTTTCCTTCAATGTACAAGAAACTCTCACATGGTAGCGTATACAGATCCTGCTGGTGTATCGGTATCCTTATTTCATCACTATTTCCGAGAGTAGTATTGGCATAGGGATTATATGTGTGCACTTCTATCTTAGTTATACGGTTATCAGAAGTTGGCGCATCGCCAATGGCCAAAATGTCAGACATTATTGCTTTACAACAAATCCCAACGATTGTAGAAAACGCATGTTCTGCAAGCTCAGGTTCTTCTTCTCCCTCGACGATAGTATGGCACGAGATCGAATTACTGTGTCGATGAACGAATTTTTTGTAGCGATTGGAGGTTCATCCGTTTTGTTATAGACAATCATAATACAACACTTATTCGTAGATGCGCGGGTTCCGCCGTCTTACATGCAGTCTAACAGTGATTTCTTCTCCACGAAAATCAATCAAACGATTGTTTTGATCCACTAGACGTACTTCTAAATCATCTATTCGTCGCACGACGATCGGAAGATAAATGACTCCTGGTGGAGTTTCTGAGATCTTATAACCTGGAGGAACCCTAGGTGAAAATTCGTGAATAATGTGTACGGGTTTGTCATTACTGTATGATCCGGCTGTTATGCTACATTCCACTCTGATCACGTTGATGCTTATGATTTTCACAGGAGCGTCAGACTCATGCCACATTTTAGGTGGGAGAATACGGTTTAGAGAAAATCCAAGTAGCGATCCTATGTTATTGGATTTCGTAAAATTAATCTTATAGGAACAGTATATTTCACTCTTCATCGTATTATTGTTAGCACGTATGATAAGCGGATATTCGTCATCGTTCCCCGAATCACGTTCAGTTGGATATCGTTGCAGTATTTCCCGTTTCAAGTATTTATTGATTGCATCCAGTTCGTATGATCCTTCGGGAATTACAATTTCTTCATCATTTTCACCGAAATAAAATCTATTATTGCGAGCATCGACGTTCGGTATCGTGTTAAACGTTTCAAAATCCACGAGACCCAATTCGTATTCGTGGCTGTTCAAATCTATCGAGGGAAAGTACTGGACTGCGAGCATACTGCTCTTACCCGTTAACGTTAGTGTCAACGATGAAGGTGTCATTTTTATACGAATGGGTTAAAGCACATAATGAAATTTCATGTATCGAGAATGTGCATTTATAACGAGTTTTCCTCAAGAAATTTTACACACAGTTGCCCGCATATGGTTTGATTAAAATTTTGAAAACGTGCATGATTGTATGTAATCTTTGCCGAGGATCCGAAGTATGCAATAAGTTCCACGGGTGGTCGTAGATTACCAAAACTATCAAAGTATTTTACAGTATGATTGTGTTTTACATATGCGACCCAATGTGTACCGGGACCGATGCTTTCATCCAAGTTTACTATACCACCCTCGTTTACATTTGCTCTTGTCGGAAGACTATCGCGCATGTATACTCCGCGAAAATATGGTATATTCTTTCTTCCTATATCCTCAAGCTGAACATTTGTCATTGGTTGTATCCCTAGTTTTTCATAGAGTGAACTTTTTTTTTTCTTCAAACCGGTACCCTTTTTGTAGGGTGTGAGATAAAGTCCACGACCTTCCATAGCATGATTATGACGTTGCATTTCCTCCAACTGTTTTCGTGCAGCCTTGGCGTCATTCACAACCTTCGCGATTCCGGCAGCACCACCAGTCAACGATCCTATAGCTGCCAATGCAGGCAAGAGGAACGGGAGAAAACCGCCTCGCTTTGCTATCGGTAGAGTTCGCCTCTTCTTCTTACCACCGTTACCAGTGATCTTCTTTTTCTTGATTCCCATCCCAAGCGACGTCTTAGCTTTCATAGCAGCCCAAACAGTTGACGCAGTTATCTTCTCACCTAACGTAGCGTCCTTCGCAAATATGCGATGATGTGCTCGATCAGCTAAAATGTGATCTACCTTGTGACGATTCGCCAAATCTTTGTTTTGAGAATATGCAATATCGTGTTCTCTACAGGCCGAGTCTAATGGATTTATACCTCGATCGCCGCGAGCCAAGCGTTTGCGTAACCGTGTACCAGGTCCACAAAATTGATATCCGGGCATATGTAACTCAAACGGTAATTTATTTATCAGGGTATTTAGAAGTCCTGCTCCTCGCCGCCGTATGCAGGAGTAACAATCTTTTTTCATAGGTGGTCTATCGATGAGCATATGTATGTGTCACAAGTATGGAAGTCATCTCTAGACTGATTGATATCTCTGAGCAACGTTTGTATAAATATTCCCCATACCCACACTTATGTGTTATTGTTGCAACAGTCGCGATGCGGTTCATAAGACAACCTGTGAAAATTCGGGTGATCTCTGACAGAAAGTTTGATAATATTATCAGAAATATTCTGCGACATGGACCGTTATTACCTAACACTGTACGCGGTATAATGTGCGGTCCTTCCAATTGTGGGAAAACTAATGTGGTCATTAGCATGTTGGAAAGTCCTAATGGAATGCGATTCGAGAACGTGTATGTATATTCAAAATCGTTGCAACAGCCGAAATATCAATATTTGGAAAAGCTACTCTCATCTGTAGAAAATGTTGATTACTTTCCTTTTTCACACAATAGCGATGTCGTTCCACCTAACGAAGCTCTACCGAATTCAATATTTATATTTGATGACGTAGCATGTGACAAGCAAGATGTGATTAGAGAGTACTTTTCCATGGGTCGACATTCAAAAGTGGATAGTCTGTATCTTTGTCAATCATATGCAAGAATTCCGAAACATCTGATTCGCGATAATACCAATCTCTCACTACTATTCAAACAGGATAGTATGAATTTGCATCATGTGTATAATGATCATGTAAATACAGATATGACGTTTGGACAATTTAACGAACTGTGTGCAGAATGTTGGCAACAAAACTATGGATTTGTGGTTATAGACAAGGATAGCCCTATGCATAGAGGTCGTTATCGACGTGGATTTAATGACTATGTCATAGTATAATGGTATCATTTGACCACCACCCCGCGTTGTGATCAGAACATTGAACGGGTGTCGAACGGCTATTGAACGGTTGGTGAACGACATCGAGCGGGTATCAAACGGAGGTGTTGAACGTACACGTTCAACGTAGAACGGGTATCGAACGAGGTGTCGAACGTACACGTTCAACGTAGAACGGGTATCGAACGAGGTGTCGAACGTACACGTTCAACGTAGAACGGGTATCGAACGAGGTGTCGAACGTACACGTTCAACATAGAACGGGTATCGAACGACATTGAACGTTGTTGAAAACTCTTCCAATTGAACATGGAACAAAATTCTGTTGAACAAAAACGGGAAAAGAGGAAAAAAGAAGTGTTAACGAAAGAGATTGCCAAGACGAGTGAAGCTATACGAAAAAAATATTTGGCACTAAAAGCTGGAAAAATGGATATCGATGCGGTGTTGGAACATAGATTGCAACCTGTGATAAGACCCTTGAAAGAATTGATTGAAAACACAAAACCGATTCCGAGCCCAATTCTTCAAGAGACACCTTCGGAGTCAGCATCTCCATTGTATCAGCAGCAATCGCCTATGTTTAATGCTACACCTGGATATCATGAAGGTATACCTCCAGAATCACCTACAGCATCACCTCCAGCATCACCGTTGCACGAACAACCACCTATGCTTAACACTACACTCCAATGTTGTGGATTGAAGCCACCTGTACTAAACGCTACGCCTCGGTATCGTGGATTGAAAAGAGTACGTGCGGAAACACCCTTGAGACCAACACCTCATCGATTATCAAAACGACTTTGTCAACATTCCGAACCTCCTACAGAAGAAGTATGGACAGACGAAGCAGAAACACTTCAACAAAATATTCTCGAAACGACAATGCGTGAGATTGCTGAAAATCCTGAACAGCATGAAGAAGCCACTACATATTTGACTCAGAATCTCGGACCGCTGTCACAGGAATATTTGAACTTCTTTTTCACAGATAAGAAAAAACAGGTTGACCATGTGTATGGTGTGTACTATGATAAAAATGCAATGATGCTTGGAGATAAGAATTTCGACGTAGACATGGAAGATAATATAATTATCGATAATGTAAAATACAAAGGAACACCTGGTCTCTTCGAACTATTAACTTTTCAAGAGAATCCCAGATGATACGATGTACACCGATGCTGACAAACAGAAATATAAGAGTATTCTGCTGGCAACAAATGCGCACAGACGCACAGTGGTCCCAAAGTCCGAAAACGTGGCCAAAACCTAAAAAATCAACTTTCAACTAGGTATGTTTTAATTATTGGATTGGGTACCCTAATAGTGTATCAATTGAGGATAAACCGGAAAAAAGTCGCATCTTTATATTTCAGCAGTAATTGCAGTCCGAACTTCCGATTCTCAAGACCGAGTATTTTTTCGCTTATGAGTCTCAGTGCGAATTTTAAATATACGGTATACAAATTTTATTGTATCTTTATGTCTTTAATGGTGCGTTATGAATGCTGTTTGTGGAAGTAAGTTAAGTAGTTCTCAGTGATAAATCTTTATTATTAACAAGTAAATGTGTATGCAAAAGAGAGCGTTACAGTAAAGGCGTAAATTTTAAAGATGTAGAGTAAAAGTTGTGAATCCTGCAAAATCACGCGCTAAAACTTGTTCGAGCATCTACTTTACACTATTATCTTTCAAATGAAAAAAAAATTAGCTGCAGAATTTTGCATATTAGTTCGTACCACTATTTTTTATAATGCAGAATGGGTATTCTGAGAGCTTTGAAAGAGTATTTGAAAACATTTACATTCCTGGATTAAATTGAAAATTTGTGGTGTAATATTCTCAACGCCGCTGGTTACGAATCTGAACTTAGAATTTAGAAAAACAAAATGGCCGACCCAATATGGCGGACGCGTGTTTGAAAAAATGATGCGACTTCTATAAAAATGGGCAAACAGATGTTTTTGAGATCTCTGATTACGAATCTGAACATAGAATTTCGTAAAACAAAATGGCCGGTCCAACATGGCGGACGGGTGTTTGAAAAAGTGATTCGATTTTTATAAAAATTTTTATAACGTATTTATTGTAATCGTCTTCTGCTACACTCAGACCCATTATTATCTGGCATAAGAAAATTGCCGCAAAAGAAGCTGAGGTGCCTATCTGCAGAGGCAATTGATTTATTAGCAACGCCAAGCATAAAGAAAAATAATAATAACGAAGAAACATCTGAAGTATCCAGTGATGATTCTGAATGTGAAGATAACGACGATGAAAATTTAAATTTCTTTTAAGTGATTTTATGACTAGAATAATTCAATAAACGCAATTTAATGATAATAGGTGTACTAAAGTTTTATTTACCAGTGCCTCATACCTCCATTGCAAATGTTGACATATTTGAATCAACCTTACTGTTCCATCAAATTTTTCAATTCAAATTCGTAATCAGAGGTCCCAAAAACATCGTGTCACCAATTTTTATAAAAGTCGAATCATTTTTTCAAACACCCATCCACCATGTTGGACCGGCCATTTTGTTTTTCGAAATTCTATGTTCAGATTCGTAATCAGAGATCCCAAAAACATCTGTTTGCCCATTTTTATAGAAGTCGCATCATTTTTTCAAACACGCGTCCGCCATATTGGGTGGGCCATTTTGTTTTTCTAAATTCTATGTTCAGATTCGTAATCAGAGATGCCAAAACCATCGTGTCACCAATTTTTATAAAAATCGAATCATTTTTTCAAACACCCGTCCGCCATATTGGACCGGCCATTTTGTTTTTCGAAATTCTAAGTTCAGATTCGTAATCAGCGACGTAGAAAACATTGAATCACAAATTTTCAATTTAATCTAGGAACGTCTTGAGGTTTTGGCCACGTTTTCGGACTTTGGGACCACTGTGAGACGCAACCATAATGCTACAAATCCTCCATTGAGTAACAGGGGATACAAGTATAAACATATAATTGCGTCATTGCTTGAAATATGGCCTCGCACTGGAAGAGGGTTTGCCTCCAAGTCAAATTTGATGAGTACATTACCGGAGAACATGGCGGTTACCGATAATGCGATTGATTATGTACATTGGGATGATCCGAACGAGCTAGTGGATAGAATAAGATTGTTGGTATCATCGCGAGCTGCTGGGCATACCGGACATGATAATGAAATTGTTTCAATAATAGAGGAGCTCCGAGAAGCGGGATTGATTATAAATTAAAGGTCGTTCTGTAGTGGAGAAAGTGTTGCGTAGAAAAGGAAATAAGGTGTATGTAAAATGGTTAGGATTGAGCAATGTAAACAATTCGTGGATAAATAAAGACAATGTATTATAAACATATATTATAAACATTTATTATAAACAATTTATCCTATAAGCTCTCAAGAGCTGCGATACATGCGATCAATGATTGTTGAATACTATTCGATAATCGGGGACGTTTTGCTCGATTATATTCTTCAAGCAACTCGAGGCATTTGTTGCATCTTTCCTCCCAGGCAAGGTATTCTTCCAGCAATCTTAAACGATCAGATTGGTTCCACAAATGGCGTTCAATATTCCGAACAGTATTGCATCGATCGGAGTCGATCCTGATGAAATCCAGGCAAACCCTCATGGTGTGCATACCTGTGAAATCGCGAAAGAATCGGCGCTCGAACGGAAATAAAAAATTTAAAAAATTAATAGATCATGCAATGATCATGTGCAAAGGGAACTGTTAATAATTGGTTACAATTGATTTAGTAAAAAATTTATTTAAAAAAATGTATAATATATAAAAAAATGTATACTATATAAAAAAATTTTAAATCTACTGTCTTCATTGAGCCTGCAAACAAAAAAACAAATGTTATGTATTATTTTTAATTATTTTAATAAATATATAAAATTATTAATTTTACTCACCGTATTTACATAGACAAAGTCATTACTCCATCCACTCCTCCCCCTTCTTCCATTTGCATTTCCAGCACCCTCATTGCAAACACCCATTTTCTGATGAAGGCATTTCTGTCTTCTTCCGAAACAAATTGCTGTTAGAAATATAAAATATGATTATAAAATATCTGTCAATAATGTTGTAATAAACTAGCTGGTTATTGTTGCTCGCTTCGCGAGCTTCGTGGGTGGGGGTGTTGTAGCTCGCTTTGTGAGTTCGCGAGAGGGTTAGTAGTACGGATGTTATTTGGTGTGTGACTCTCCACGAGCCACACAAAGAACTTCCCGATTCGTTAGTTGCAGTATATTATTATCATTATTTAGTGTACGTTTTAAGAAGATTATACGTTCTCAGGGAAGTTCAAGAGTTTTCTACTTATCAAAATGTTTACTGTATGGCGTCGCGTTAAACCAACATCGTATGCTCGTTGCTCGCATGCTCCATTAACCATTTTTTTTTTATATTAACTTTCAATTTCATCTCAGTTAATAATTCGTATTGAACTGCTTGTTTTTTTAAAGATTGTAATATAAATGTTTTTGTACTTTCATCGATATTCTTAAAAAAAATTTTTTATTTTCCTTTTTTTAATTATGCAACTAATGCTAATGTTACCACTTAGAATAATCGAAAATTATCCCAATGCAAGAGTGAGTTATTCATCGCTACTGCCGAGAATACATTTTCAAAGAATATCGATGAAAGTACAAAAACATTTATATTACAATCTTTAAAAAAACAAGCAGTTCAATACGAATTATTAACTGAGATGAAATTGGCACTTACTGGATTTTCAATCTACCTCGGAGCGAAAAGGAGTCGACGAATGGGACCTGCCCATGCTTCGCTGCGTCGTCGACAACCACGGGCTCTCTTCATCTGACTGCTGTCAGATCATCGCATCTCCTTATCACCGGAACTCTGGGTTCCCCGAGTTCATTGCGCTCGGCGGAACATATCTACTGTATGTATACCCTCGGGCTAAGTTGTGGGTCGAAGCTGCCCACAACCGATGCCTACACGGAGGGAAACAACCTCTTTTGGCAGCGCTGCTCCATGAGCGCTGGATCCTCAGCGGTCTTCAGTCGGTGAACTTCTGTATCGACTTTGGCACCGTCTGTATAATCTGGAAGGGACAAACTCCCCAACCTAAAATTGAAAATTATGAAGTTAGCTCTAATCAAGTCTCAACTTACAGATTCGGAGGCTATTATCACGCACCTACGCACCTTCGATCCAGGCAGGATCGTGGTCAGCGGAACTCCAAGGGAGGCAACTCTTGGAAATTTAAACTACCTTCCTCTCGTCACTTGAAGGAAATCTGGGAAGCTGCTGTGAACTCTTCTAAGCAGCACTTACGCAGGATCTTCAGAGAGCAGCGACGGTCCTTCGAGGAGCTGACCACGCTCCTGACTGGCATCGAAGCTTGCCTTCTCTCGAAAATCATATTTACGTTGACAGACGACCCTGAGGATCCTGCAGCCCTGACACTGGGGCACTTCTCAATCGGAGAATATCTCACCGCTGTTTCAGAACCCGACCTCGAGGAACCACCAGTATCCAGGGTACCTCGATGGCATCGAGTCCTCGTCGCAACTGTGCGCTTCTTGTCGTCGCCATTTCGTCGATCAGTGGCCAATGGCCAAGATGATTCTCTGACTTTGATGAATGGTTCACTACTTTTTTTTTGACATCCGTTCCTTTACTTACTATATATATCTTCCGTGCCTATTCTCTGTTTATTATTGTTAACCAAGGTTGTATCTTAATCTATGAATATATTTTTTGATTATTTGCTGATCTCTTCCCTTTCTCTTTTTTTAAACTATTCTTATAATCGTATTATGTGTTCAAATGGTTGTAATTCCACCCTGAAGGCGCACGATGGCACCACTCTACCTTCCTTCCATTATATCCTGCTGTTTCCTTGTCTATAAACTCCATATCTTGTGAGATGTCTTGTTTGACGTTCTTTACATAGGTTAAGAATGAGAATATTTTCACTAGTCAAGTGATTATGTTTTGCTTTGAACACAGAGTTATATTCCTTATGTATATTAACTCTCTCTTTCCTTTTTACAGATTTAACCTTTGACGCTATAGGTCCCTGTTTCCCAGGCATTTCTCATCTTGATTTGCTTCGTGAGTCTCTTCTTTTTTTTTTTATCTTAAAGCCGAGTTATTTCTTATAACATAAGTGTGTACTATATGTTCCTTCCGCAATTGTGTATATATTTTTTGATGTCTAATTCCTTCTATCTCTCTTTATTTAAACTCTATACAATATCATTTCTGGTTTTGTCCTCACAGATTTCTTTTTTTCTTTTCTCTTTCCTCTTTCTTTTTTTTAAAGTTTTGGTGCTTCAACCCGCTACGATTATCTTTCCTTTTTTGGTTGAGTACCCCCTGGTTGCTAGTTTCTTATGTACATGATGTAATGTAGTGCAACTTTTGATTCTACTACGCTCTTCTTTGTCTACTACTAATGCTTCTACCCCACACCTATATGGACTCTAATGTATCTCCTTGAAAGTTAATCCTCTTTGTTCTTCCTTACTTCCATTTTTATTCATTTGTAATTTATTAATATTTGTCATGGCCAGCTCTCTATTTTCCATTGCTGAAGTCATCTCCTTATTACACTACTACGTTTTCTTTCTGCTATACTTCTGTTTGGTATCATTACCCATCACTATTTAATATTCTTTATATGGGTTATACCTCTAATTTTAATGTGCTCTCTTTTTGTCTGTTGTTTTGTATTTTCCTCTCAGCAGATTTTTCTCTTTTTGAGCTGGGATTAGTAGTAGTACTATACCTTGGGTGTATTATGATTCTACTTATATATATATATATTTCTTTTTCTTTTTAGATTCCTCATTATTGTTACTCTGGATAGTTGACTATTCATTCCTAAGGTGAATATCTACCCAATTTCTATTATATACTTCTATTTCTTTTTGTTTGTTCTATCTTACATGTTTCCTAATTATCTGTTCACCTTTATTTGATTGCTGTTTTGTGCCCTGCCTTTATTGTATTTACTTCCTTTTCTGTTTCTGTCGACTTTCTATTATCCATTGGATTCTTATGTTTTCATTTAAAATACTTTTGGCTTTTCTGATAAATTTGTTTGTATGACTATTCCTAAATTTATATATTTGTTAATTCCAAACTTTCCTACTTGTTTACTCCTGATTTTTGACTCAAGAGACCGTCTGTGATATATTATTTTATTTTCCATTTAGAGTAATTCCATTCTCTGACCTCTCTCCTTTTTATTCCTTTCAATTATTATTTCCTGAAGTATTATCCTGTTGTTTTTAATTAGTCATTTCCCTCTATTTATTAATATTACTTTTGTGACTTGCTTTTCTCTCTTAACATTAAAACATAATGTTACCTCCTTTCCCTGATGCTACTATAGTATGGTATCTATGTTTATGTGTGCACTTATTTTCCTATATATGTCAGTCTGTATGATTGTTGGTGTATCTATACTTTTAATCTTTCGTTTTTTCCTTTTTTTTATGTTTCTTATAGTTTGTTAAGGGCGCGTCTAATGTACAGTAGTGACGCCTATGGCATAAAGGTGAACTACAGGAGGTAAAGTGGCGCCTCTATTGGCCGAGAGGTGAACTACGGGAGGTAAAGTGGCGCCTCTATTGGCCGAGAGGTGAACTACAGGAGGTAAAGTGGCGCGTCTATTGGCATATAAGTGAACAACGAACGAAGTAGGAGAAGGATAGAGAGATCCTCGTCTCTCCTGTTCGGCTGTGACGGAGAGGGAGATATGTCATGCGCTCGCAGGAGAGACAAAGACGGAGATTGCAATAGGATTTGGAAATCGGTTCGCACGTTCAGGAAAGGAGTTCGCGTTGGGGGCGTAGGGAAAGGAATATGTACAACATAAAAATAATTTCTACATATTACTTTATAAATATATACCTTAAACTTTATTTATCATAAAATTAAAAATAATTTTTAAAAATAACAATTTTATTCCCATTGCCATTGCCACGGCCACGGCCCCGTCCACGGCCTCGCCCACAGCCTCGTCCACGGCCTCGCCCACGGCCGCGCTGTTGTTGCTGCTGCTGTTGCTGCTGCTGTTGTTGTTGCTGCTGCTGCTGCTGCTGCTGCTGCTGCTGCTGTTGCTGCTGCTGTTGCAGACGCAGCAACTCCCACCGTGCCTGATACAGGCGGTGGCGACGCCGCTGGTTCCGCAGCCGTCTCCGCTCATTCTGAAAATGCCATAAAACCATAAAATATTACTGTTGTACATATCAAAAGTAAATGTTGAGACATCATTTTTTTAAATAACTTAAACTGTTTGCAGAGCCCGCACGAGGCAGGTTCAGCAGCGCGTTCGCCGGAACCCGGCCTCGCGTTTTGAAAGGTCTCGCGGTCTATAAAAACTCATCAGACATTTTGCAGGACCCCCTGTATAGTAGACTGAATATTCGGGTGTGTGTGGAAAATACAATCGCAAAATAATAGTAAATCCTTATTGTAAAATTTATGTATGGGATATGACTGTATTCTGGCCCTGCAAAGTGTTTGAACCTGGCCCCGCAAAAGGTCACGTCGGCCCTGACTGTTCGTTACACAAGTAAGATGTCTCAACAAAAAATTTGAATTGTTTTTTACTTACATTTTGTTGCGGCGGCGGAACACCCGCTCCCGGCGGCACACCCGCTCCCGGCGGCGCACCAGCTTCGTCGGATAGAAGTATGAGCTGCTGCGGTGGTGGTGGCGGCGGTGGCGGTGGCGACGGTGGCTGCGGCGGCGGCGGCGGCGGCGGTCCCATCCCCATGGGAATGGGAATTTCCATCCCCATGGGCATTCCCATGTGTACGTACATCACCCGCCTGTCTAAAATTATTGAAGGAACTGCAAATAATACAAACAATATCCAATGATTTCTATTGATCTGGTACTTTTTTTTGTACAAAATGTAAAAAGAAACAAAACTTACCGTTTGGATTGTCGTTTTGCATTTCACTTGATTCGACTTGTCTGGCAGCTAGCAATTAACTACTTTCTTACGGCTCACGCACTCAGTGATGCCAGACGGAGGAACTTCCCCCTCCGGCTGGGCCCCCACTCTTACTTCTACTGCGCACGTGGTACACACGAACGTACCTCTACTCTGCCTGTGTGAGACTCACAAGAGGCTGAGAAGTAAGAGTGGGGGGCCCAGCCGGAGGGGCAAGTTCCTCCAGGTTCCTCCGTCTGGCATCACTGCAGGCACTGTTCGAGTCACCTCCCCCGTTGAGGGCCTTCCATCACTAAGAATTCTACAAAAATACCATTGATTTTTGTATAGTTTGAAATAAAAAAGAATTAATCAAATAAATGAAATAGACCTACGAGAACGCTCTAAAAAGACGATAGCTTTTTCTAATATTGTCCAGTACCTTTTTATGTGAACATGTTCTGAAAATGTAGCAAATACGTTTCGTAAATTTATGTCAATTGACATATTCTGATAATTTCCTCAAACTCGGTCAACGTTGCAATCAACTAATAAAGTTTAAAGATAGTAAAAATTGCAGATGTCTTCTCGAAATGTAATTTAGCAAAGCATTAGCGAGCGCTTGTCAAGATTTTCTGAGAAAATTGCATTTGAAAATTGATCATCAATTTGAAGTCTAAAATCTATTTGTAAGGGTGAGTTACGCGGAAAGTCAAGATGTCGATCTATTCGTAGTCGTGCGACAACTGGTCATCGAGACCCGTCTTTATAGCAGCCAATATTCAAAATCAAAGGCCCCGCTCATCGCCACGACGTTCCTTGCGGCACCATGCCGAAAGAACACCGCGGCATCGGTACCACGCCGAAAAGGACACAGCGGCTCGAACAGTCATCGCGGCCTCGCGCCCCGATCGGCGAACACCAAACACACACGCGGCATCGTCAGCGGCAAACCCTTACATATTACTTATAAGTTATTTTTATTTTTTAACCGACTTCGAAAAGAAGGAGGTCATCAATTCGACCTATATGTGCCTTTTTCACTTTTTTTTCTATGTATGTTCACCGATTATGCCGAGATAGATCGACCAATCGGTACGAATAAACGTTTTGCATCTTGTAGAGTCCTTAGTAGCACAAAATATTGTATACATATTCATATAATATTAAAAAGAGATTCAATCTTTTTTTAATATTCAAATATACATACAATAATTATTTCATATTACGGAAAAAATATTTTTTCTTAATATAAAATGAATTTTTATGTAATATTAGAAAGAGAATATATATATTTTTAATATACAGGAAATATTTTATGTTTATCATGGAAAAATATTGTTATTCCGGAATATGCTGGAAGACATACACACCTTTCATATTACAAATGAAGTATTGGTTTCAAATATAAAATAAATCGTCATTGAATATTGGAAGTAAAATTTGTACTTCCAATTTACTTTGAATTCGTGTGTGTCACTTAATCGACACACATTTATATTATAAGAACATTAATGCGGCAAAGTTGTTGCACAAAAAATAATCGTGTAGCTCTTACACGTCTTACACAATATGTGATTGAACTGTAAGATTAAAAAGTTTGTAGCAACAGACTCATAGTTAATTAATGTTCTTATAATGTAAATGTATGTCGATTAAGTGACACAAAATATTTCCTACATATTAAAAAAGAATATTATAATTGTAACATTACATAAAGTTCCGTTTATAATGAGAAAAAATATATTTCATAATATGATAAATATTATCTGCATATTAAAAAAAATATTTGTTACTGAAGGTGAAATAAATATTGTATGTATATTTGAATATTAAAAACAGATTGAATCTTTTTAACATGATATAAATGTGTATGCCATATTTTATGCTACTATGTTTACAATGTATACGTTTCGGTGCGCGATCCGTGTTTGCCTGTTGTCTTTCTCTACGTTCGGCTCTTCATCTATCTCTTTCTCTCTCACCGTCTTTCGTCTTTTGTTAGTTATTTGGAACTGATCGCTCGACTCGGAAAGTCGGTTCCTCGTGTCCGTGTCTATTCAACATCAATTGTTGACACGCGGATATTATATATATTGTTTTAATTTTAATTTTTTTATTTTGTGACGTGAGTGATGTTTTCCAAACAAAGGAAAGGATTCTCGTGAGCTGTTTCGATGAAGAAACGGATGGTTGCTATACGAGCAAAAAGATTGCATGCTACGGCAACAAACAACGTAACAGGTACGTTGAACAATTTAATTGAAGGGCAGGGTCATGTATCAGATACAAATGATGATTGTAATGTGCCTACGTCATTTGAAAGCACATCTCATCCATCTGCCGATACATGCATTTCAATTAATGAGGAAAGCATTATAGAAAATGCAAGTCCAGCAATGCATGTTTGTGCGGATGAAGGAGATGTGCCACAAACCGACATCTCCACATTACAATCAGTATCTGCTACATTGCATGAAAGTATTGTAGATGCATGTAGAAAACACATGGTAGTAGAAAACGCATCATCGGAAATGCAAAACGATACGGACGGTACCACGATTTTGCCTGAAGATGGGAACATCGTCGAAGATGAGAACATCGTCGAAGATGGGAACATCGTCGAAGATGTCGAAGTCGAAAGTATCGTTTTGCATGAAGATGGGAACATCGACGCAGATCGTTTACGTTCTGCCGAGATCAGTGGACGGAGCATCGTCGACATGTCACATGTCTTCGAACAATTGCAAAGATTGTCGAATCATTTGAATAAAACATGCAATTTCACTGATCTTGTTATAACGAAAACGGTGCGTTACGGTCTCAGAACGCAGTATTTTGTAGAATGTAGAATGTGTCGCTTCAAAGGCAACTTCTGGAGTGATCCGACAGACCACAAAATACTGGATATCAATACAAGTGCCGTTTGCGGTACTATATTGACTGGGACCGGTCACACTCAGCTGAATCAAATTTTGGCTGCTGTGGATGTTCCATGCATGAGCGATAATACGTATAGTAAATATGAGAATAAAGCGTCCAAAGCTTTTGCTAGCGCCGCAGAAGACGAAATGCGAGCGGCTGGCGAAGAGGAAAAAAAATTAGCAATCGAGAGAGGTCATGTAATTAACGGCATTCCATACATACCTGTGATAACAGACGGTTCGTGGATGAAAAGATCGTATCGTAGTGGTAGTTACGATTCTCCATCCGGAGCGGCTGTTATCATAGGTTACTATACTAAAAAAGTACTGTTCGCTGGTGTACGTAATAAATATTGTGTTATCTGCGCGAGAGCAGCCAATATTAATACGACACCAAAAACACATGAGTGCTATAAGAACTGGGGAGTCAATCAGAGCTCCACCAGTATGGTGGACATTATTCTCGAAGGCTTCTGTCGTAGTATTGAAATGCATGGAATAATGTATACTAAATACATTGGGGATGGCGATAGTAGTGTATTTAATAAATTGAGAGATTTCCCACCATACCCGGGCATTCTTGTGGAGAAGATCGAATGTGTAAATCATCTTCTCCGCAATTTGTCAAATAAAATACGAGAAGCGGGCACAATTGGTGGTCGAAATTACTCACAAGAAAAAAAAATCGTTACTAACAGCGTAATGAAAATCCGAAACGCTGTTGTAAAGGCGGCAACGTTTCGGCAGAACAGTACGCTACCTTGGAATGAAAAAGTTGCTAATTTAGTAAAAGATTTAGGCAACATACTCAGCCACGTATTTGGTGAGCATAAAGATTGTGCTTCGTTGGAATACTTTTGTGACGGGGTTGCAAAAGAAAACGAGCGAAATCTTATTCCCAAATTACAAAAGGCAAAGATTTATGAAAAATTAGACGATGCCATGCATCGCATAAAACAAAATGCGCCAAGTTTGCTATACGGTTATACCAGCAATTTGGTAGAAAGTTTCAATGCCATTATTTGCAAATTTATTGGTGGCAAACGCACGCATCTATCGCAAAGAGGATCTTACCAAACGCGCGTACAAGCATCAATCGTGCAATGGAATAGTTCCGCACCGATGACGAATGCTTGTCGCGCATTGGGTAAAGAGCCCCCAGCACGTGCAATACTGTTGGAAAAGCGACATATTGCCGAACAGGCAAAACGCAATGAACGTTTGCGCGTGGCAAAAGAATCAGGTATCGCTGTTCGTAAATCTAAATATTCTAACCGAATGCTTAGACCTGATAAAGATTATGGTCCAAACGCGGAACGGCCTGATATTGATCAACAGATGTACGAACAGCTGAAAGCCGATCATTACCAATCGCTGCGAATTGATCAACAGAATTGCGAAATAGTAGAGCATGCTACGCGGGATCAGCATGAAAACCCGCAGTGGCATCTCCTACGTCGCAATTTGATTACTGCATCGCATTTCGGGAAAGTATGTGTAAGAAAAGATTATACCCCGTGCGAGAGCCTAGTAATACAAATTCGTTACCCTCGCGACGTTAAAAGTATCCCTGTTAAATGGGGTAAGGAGCACGAGATTACGGCGCTCAAACAATTAGAAATTATTCTGGGCAAAGAGATCCATAAATGTGGATTATTCATTGATAAAGAAATCCCTTATCTAGGCGCGACGCCTGATGGCATTATTGGTGACGATACCATAGTAGAAATTAAATGCCCTTATAAGGCGCGCCATGTGACTCCTGAAAATGCAATTTTATATAAAGTTGGAGAAGTCCATCGTTTTTTCGAAAAAAACAACACGAATCGTCTAAACGTAAGACACGGTTATTATTTCCAAGTACAAGGGCAATTGCACGTGACGCAAAGAAAATATTGCATCTTTGCAGTCTGGACGCCTCTTGGAATTAAGTACACGACTGTCGTACGTGACGATAAGTTTTGGACGGATAAAATGTTACAGCCGCTCCAACGCTTTTATGAACACTGCTTGGTTCCCGAAATAATTGATAGTAGACGTAAAAGAAACATGAATATTCGGGAACCGCAGTACATACTTGACGCACAGAGAGAGTTTAAAAGAAGAAAACTTTCATAAAGAATAATAAATGTATGCCAGCTTAGAAGGTGTTGTAAGATAGGGAGCCAGAAGGAATATCGCATTCGTTCTGACTCCCTTTTCGGGTCTCTTGTGCAGCAACCTCCTCGTGGTGAGACCTGGTCAATCGGTATTATTCTCTATTAGTAAGAACTTCAAGTATCTTATGAATAAAGAATAATACCGAGCTAATAGCTGCACACTTTCAATTTTCGAAAAATAAAAAATATTACTTACAACAATTGATGTGTTCTTTCTTTAACTTAATCCGAAACGTGTCACATTTTTTTCAGATTTTTAGATTGACAATAAATGGGGAAAATGGACCAAAAACTGATTTTTCATTTTTTTGCTATAACTACCCTTACAGATGAGATAGGGGGCTGAAACTTGACAGAGAAGAGTCTCTTTGGATAGGCTATCGGATGGTTCACGAACGATTAAAATACCACTGGGGGTGAATATGACCCCCAAATCCGGCCATAGCCATCCTGCGTAGGCACATCGAAAAATCAACCTGTTGCTTGTTTGTATCTCCGTCTTTGTCTTTCCTGCGAGCGCGTGACATATCTCCCTCTCCGTCACAGCTCTGCAGGAGAGACGAGGATCACTCTATCCTTTTCCCACTTCCGTCGTAGGTCAGTTACGCTGAAGTTACGCTCGGAGAGAAGTCGGAAAGCGCGATAGTCAGGCAGCCATGTTGGAATACGAATTGTTCAGTTTTATGACAATTTCCTACTACAAAAGCATTCAGCGAGGAAGCAATATTTTTGCATAATTTTGGTATCGAAATATTCCCTGAATTATTGCGCGTCGCCGTACGGAGCCCTTTTTTGCAATTTTTCTTCTGAATCTTTATCAACAATAATTTTGTATGTTTTTCATACAAAATTTTTTTTTCTGTACACTTTTTCCAAAAAAGGGGTCTGTACGGCGACGCGCAATAATTCGGAGAACATTTCAACACAAAGAGCTTCAATAAATATTGCTTCCTCGCTGAATAATTCTGTAGTAGGCGCATCGAAAAATCAAGCTGCTTCGTTGTATCCCTGTCTTTGTCTTTCCTGCGAGCGCGTGACATATCTCCCTCTCCGTCACAGCTCTGCAGGAGAGACGAGGATCACTCTATCCTTTTCCCACTTCCGTCGTAGGTCAGTTACGCTCGCCGAAAAAGCGTGCTTATGCATGCTATCAGAGAGTAACTGAGAGTTCTCACGCCCGGGATTTGCCCGTGCCCATTATAGTGCTGCCCCCTAGTCTCAGTGCTTAGCCTGGATCAGCTCCTACATCGACTTTTCTACCCCGGACAAGAACCTACATCGACTTTTTGTTTCTGGCAAGAGCCTAAGCGAGTCGCTGTCAGCGACTCTCACACCGGACGAGATTCTACATCAACTTTGGCCATGATCAGAACGTTCAGTGTATATTGTTTGCTTCCATTTGCTTCGAAGCACCCGTATTATGTTCCCTTACGATCAAACAATTTTTACCTAAATGTTTTTTTCCAATTTTCGTCTCTCTCTCTCTCTCTCTCTTTCATGAAATGAAGGAAATATTCTATATTAAATTATTTATGCAGTTATCTGCAAAAAATAATTATTCAATTAGGGTCAAATAAAAGGAACAATTACAGAAGTAGACACGTTATACGGAATAAATAATTTTATTTAAACAAGAAAGATCAGACAATATTTTAGATCGACTTCCAACAAATTAGAAAATGTATAAGGTACTATTTAGTAATTATTGATAGGAATGCAATAACAATTAACTAGGCGAATGCCGATGAAGTATAAACCTTTTGGCAGGCAGCTATGACAGCGACGACTATGCAAATAGGAAAATGCATTTTATTATTCATTTCGAAGGTCTTTTTTACTTTATTTAAATATAATGTATTTAAATCTACTAAAAAACACGGATTATTTATGTTTGTTTAAACAATTTTATATGCCCAAAAAATTCGGTTTATAAATTGTTTATGGACATTTATACTTTGTTTCAAAAATTGTATTTGTTTAAATAATTTAATTTACAACCATTAGACGCAGCTCGAAAATCTATCGAGTTTGGTATCATTCTAATCAGAAGAACGCCGCGAAATCTGCTGACATGATTCCGTGAAATTATTATGTGAAATAACAAGTCCAGCGATTGCATTTTGGCCGTCTCATACTGATATACCTGGCTGGCTGTAGAGTTGCCCGGCCGTGTTTATTGCACCACTAGGCCGCGGCCACAAAGCCATTGTCGCCTAGGCACCTCGTCGCCCCAGTAGAAAATAAGGAAAAGGATCTTCTAGAAGTCTACGGATCCTTTCGCGAGTACATTCACGATTACAACAACCAAGCACAGCTCGAAAGTCTATCGAGTTTGGTCTCATTCTAATCAGAAGAACGCCGCGAAATCTGCTGACATGACTCCGTGAAATAATTATGTGAAATAACAAAGTCCAGCAATTGCATTTTTGCCAACTCGTACCGATATACCTGACTGACCGTCGGGTTGCCCGGTCGTGTTTATTGCACCACTTGGCCGCGGCCACGGAGCGGTCAGAGCCGAACTTGAGAGGTCTCGGTCGTCGAGAAATGTAAACATAGCTAATCCAAATTTCCAACTTCCTTATTTTTCATTATTTTTTTAGGAGACTGCGATTACCATATTTGTGGAATTTTTCTAATGCAAAATGATACCAAACATGATATAATTCCGATGATATTTAGTTGTGTAATAGACAATCAAAGTTACGGGCGCAAGGAAGGACAGTTGCCGGCGAGCCATTGAAATGTGCTGGCGACTAGGACTCTCTGCGTTTCTTTCTTTCCCATACGCTATCCTTGCTCGCGCCCGAAACTTTAACTGTCTATTACACAAGTAAATATCATCGGAAATATACCATGTTTGGTATCATTTTGCATTAGAAAAATGCCACAAATATGGTAATCGCAGTCTCCTAAAAAAATAATGAAAAATAAGGAAGTTGGAAATTTGGATTAGCTATGTTTACATTTCTCGACGACCGAGACCTCTCAAGTTCGGCTCTGACCGCTCCGTGGCCGCGGCCAAGTGGTGCAATAAACACGACCGGGCAACCCGACGGTCAGTCAGGTATATCGGTACGAGTTGGCAAAAATGCAATTGCTGGACTTTGTTATTTCACATAATTATTTCACGGAGTCATGTCAGCAGATTTCGCGGCGTTCTTCTGATTAGAATGAGACCAAACTCGATAGACTTTCGAGCTGTGCTTGGTTGTTGTAATCGTGAATGTACTCGCGAAAGGATCCGTAGACTTCTAGAAGATCCTTTTCCTTATTTTCTACTGGGGCGACGAGGTGCCTAGGCGACAATGGCTTTGTGGCCGCGGCCTAGTGGTGCAATAAACACGGCCGGGCAACTCTACAGCCAGCCAGGTATATCAGTATGAGACGGCCAAAATGCAATCGCTGGACTTGTTATTTCACATAATAATTTCACGGAATCATGTCAGCAGATTTCGCGGCGTTCTTCTGATTAGAATGATACCAAACTCGATAGATTTTCGAGCTGCGTCTAATGGTTGTAAATTAAATTATTTAAACAAATACAATTTTTGAAACAAAGTATAAATGTCCATAAACAATTTATAAACCGAATTTTTTGGGCATATAAAATTGTTTAAACAAACATAAATAATCCGTGTTTTTTAGTAGATTTAAATACATTATATTTAAATAAAGTAAAAAAGACCTTCGAAATGAATAATAAAATGCATTTTCCTATTTGCATAGTCGTCGCTGTCATAGCTGCCTGCCAAAAGGTTTATACTTCATCGGCATTCGCCTAGTTAATTGTTATTGCATTCCTATCAATAATTACTAAATAGTACCTTATACATTTTCTAATTTGTTGGAAGTCGATCTAAAATGTTGTCTGTCTTTCTTGTTTAAATAAAATTATTTATTCCGTATAACGTGTCTACTTCTGTAATTGTTCCTTTTATTTGACCCTAATTGAATAATTATTTTTTGCAGATAACTGCATAAATAATTTAATATAGAATATTTCCTTCATTTCATGAAAGAGAGAGAGAGAGAGAGAGACGAAAATTGGAAAAAAACATTTAGGTAAAAATTGTTTGATCGTAAGGGAACATAATACGGGTGCTTCGAAGCAAATGGAAGCAAACAATATACACTGAACGTTCTGATCATGGCCAAAGTTGATGTAGAATCTCGTCCGGTGTGAGAGTAGCTGACAGCGACTCGCTTAGGCTCTTGCCAGAAACAAAAAGTCGATGTAGGTTCTTGTCCGAGCTAGAAAAGTCGATGTAGGAGCTGATCCGGACTAAACTCGATTGGCAGCCAAAAGTGGCACGGGCAAATCCCGGGCGTGAGAACTCTCAGTTACTCTCTGATGCTATACATCGTGGGTCCGTAGCGTCGATGCAAGAATAGCAGGAGATACGACAACAGCGCTGCGGCGGAAAGTCTGAAAGCGCGACAGCGGAGCAGCCATATTGTCATACAAATTGTTCAGTTTTAGGATAATTGCCTACTACAAAAGCATTCAGCGAGGAAGCAATATTTTTTGATGCTCTTTGTGTAGAAATGTTCTCCGAAATATTTCGCGTCGCCGTACAGAGCCCTTTTTTGGAAAAAGTGTACAGAAAAAAAAATTTTCTATAAAAAACATACAAAATTATTGTTTATAAAGATTCAGGAGACAAATTGCAAAAAAGGGCTCTGTACGGCGACGCGAAATAATTCGGAGAACATTTCTACACAAAGAGCATCAAAAAATATTGCTTCCTCGCTGAATGCTTTTTTAGTAGGCGCATCGGAAAACAAAACAGCTTCGTAATCTCTGTCTTTGTCTCTCCTGCGAGCGACGCATGTCAGTCTCTGTTGCAGCCCTACAGGAGAGAGAAGGAGGATCTATCCTTGTCGAGGAGCTTTCAGGTTTCGCCGCAATGTCGCTAAGTACGCCAAAAAGTTCCCACGGGGGTCAGACGCATCCTTTATGCTCGTAGTACAGCCCTGAAGGTGCCCGGTGGCGCCACTTAACCTACCTACTGTAGTTCCTCATCTATATTACCATACACAGTGTGGTGTCATGTTTGACAGTCTTCACATTGGTTAAGAGTATTGATATTACCATTGGTTGAATGATTGTGCTTTATGTAATTAATTCTCATTTCCTTTTGTAGGTTTTATTTAGTGTGACCTTTGGAGCTGCTAGCCCTTGTCTCCCGGATATTTCACCATAACTTATACTCCGTAAGTCTCAATATCTCTTATAATTTTACGGTTCGGTGTTACCTATACTATCCCAGATAACCAGCTGCTCCAATCTGCAGCGGCAGTGCACGGCAGCTATGTCGCATTTAGGAGGTCTGCTGCCGCGAGGCTATACAAATAAAAGTCCTAGTTTTTGGGTCGCCGTAAGAGGGAAGCACGGTCACATTAATGTGTCAAATGCCGTATAAGAGCAGGTCGTGCTAATGTGGTAGATGTCGGTAAAGTAAATTTCTATTGTACAAATGTGGAGCAGCAGCAGCAGTCTTGCTTCTTACCGACAAAATTAATATTATATTTATTTATACTACATACTACATTAACATATTACAATAGAAAAGGTGCACAAAGTCTAAATAAAATCAATCTTATCATGCCTTCTCTTAAGTATTGTCATTGTCGAAACAAAATTTTCTAGAAATTGTGCAAGATTAACGAATTTTCTCAAGGTTAAAAACGTTCGTACCATAATCTCCCTATTTTCCAAATATTCTGCTAAATTTCAGCTTTAACTTAAAAAAAAACTCATTGTTCTATCTCTTTTCTATGGAAAGTTCTTTGATTTAGACACAGAGCTCATTAGTTTGGCACACTGTGGCGCCCGGGTCTACTGCCCGGGTCTACTGCCCGGGTCTACTGCCCGGGTCTACTGCACGGGTCGGTTGGCCGCGTCCGCTTTTGGGTCGCGACAGAGTGCATCAAAAAAGTTTACGGCTCTGTAACTTGATAGAGATAGACAGACAGAGAGAAAGAAGAGACGAAACGCTGAGATATCGGAAGGCGGTTTAAGGCTGTATATATAGGGATCGGTGACAGATCAGGTAGCAGCGGGAAAGGTTTTTGACTATCTGTCCATCTTGTGGCGAGTGTAGGAAGTTATCCGACACAAAAGGTGCACCTCGCTGAATTTCAATGAGGCTAGACTCAGTGATGGGATTGTTGGTGCAATTTCTCGCGCATGCGCGGCAATTTCTGCCTCAGTAAAGTAAGATTCTCGATGAAATCGGGTAGCTTGAGCACCACGCAGACTTTTAATAATTTACTAGTGTACACATATGAAATATTGAAATAATAAATCGAACAAACTATTGTTCTAAAATCATGAAAACAATAATACCGGTACACTGCCGCCAATACAACTGCCACAAGTCATCAGGGCCCTGGCCGCTCTACTGCGTCATTGTAGATACGCTACTGTTTTGGCCGCGCATGCGCGGGAAATTGCACCGACAAACGCACATATTGGAGTTTGAAAGTTTTGTCTAGGCCTAATACTCTCGCAGATATTCAAGAAAATCGATTGTTCACCCAACTTTGAGAGCTATTTTCACCCCCTTAACATGAATATCGGCCGCTACAAAAAAATACGTGTCAAATATTTTTTTAAGTTTTATATTGTACCAAATTTTCATTATATAGGGTTGAAGTACGAATGATGTGTGTGTATTGTACGAATGAACGTGTGTGTATTAACAAACAACCCTATATATAGTTAAATTTATAAAATAGAGAATCGGAACAGAAGAATTCTAAAATTGTAATTGCCAACGAATTGTAAAAAAGAAGATCAGATCGAAACGAACGCGCCCGTGACAAACACGTCTGTCAATGATTATAATAAATACGGCTTTTCCTTACAATTAAAATAGGCGTGTATTTAAGCGGCAAATATTTACTTTAAATTTTTTAAATATCTCGTTTATATTCTCTAAATATTTAGCTTAGATCTAATATTTATCTAATATGAAAAAGTGTGGCTCAAAAAATATTTAAAGAAATATTGAAAATATTGTAGCGTGCTAGGCCCATAACCTATTGGAATGGGTTAATAAATAAACCGTAAAACAACGTATTCTTTGAAACACTAATTTATTAGAAAAGAGCAAAGGAGGTGTGTATCACCTGTTTACAGTGATTCTCATATCTGACAAGAATTCATTTTTGCCTTTTTGGCTGACGGAATATAACATCCAGCCCACTGTGTGCCGTCGCCGACCAGGATACCTAAAAAATACAAGGAAAATCATTGATATACAATATATGTTTGGACATGTGTACAATGGCATAGTTAGATATATACATATCACACGCCATAAATTGGAGATCTTCCTGTTCCCCGGTTGGCCTGGTAGCTTCCTAGTCCTCCTTCCCTGGACTGCACTGCATTTTCCTCAGACAATAGGTTTCCACATCACCACGGAGGTACTATTGTTGATGCGTTTTTTTTAAAGTGGTATCCCCAGTAGGCCTATTCCACTATGTCCCTGTATTAAAAAAAAAAAAAAAATATATAAATTGAAATAAATCAAAATAAAAAAAAATCACGTTTCTTCATCGTGTGCGAGGACTGCGACAACCCATTGGGAAATTTCCAATGCGCTATCGCAGTTATCACTCGCACTGAAGAAAGGCATTCGATAACATTTTGCCCTAACACGTCCCAGACTGATAATGACGATTTCAGAACTTAATGTTGTGCATTTAAAAACTTCTAAAAAAGCTGATGATATTGCAATATCATAAAACTGAGTGACATTAAGAAAACGTTTCACGCCTAATTTATATTGATTTTCGTCTATAGAAATGGATACAACAATACAAATTGATCCGTCTTGTAATATACAACAATTATCGCGATTATCTATCGAGAGCAATGAATTGCCAAAACGAACTTTACAACTCGAAGCCGCGCTACTACTATTGCTACTATTGTTGCTATTGCTAATTCCGGTTGGGGGATCCCCACCTCCTTCATTGCGTCGTTCGTTAATATTAATTTCAGCCATTCTATTGGCAAATTGCTGCAAAGGTTGTCCCGGCTTTCTAATTTTTTGTTTAAAAAACATCATATTATTTTCATACCGGAAAGCAGAAAACGAATCTAAAGTACCGAAACGTCTCGCGTCATTTGCTAAATGCAAAAGTCCGTGAACATTATAAGTACAGAATGTTTTCCCATAATGACGTTCACATGAGAGAACAAACTGTTCTAATGCTGCTTCTGCAAACTTAATATATTTTTGAATAAGGGAGGGTGAAGCAAGTATTCTAATCGCGCCGTGCAGAAGCAGGAAATGGAAACGTATGGTTTCATTGAGAATTCCGTAAGTGACAACTGGACCGGTGTATAATAAAAATTGTCGAAATTCTGTTGCTTTGAATTTAGAATAAAGTTCTATGCGCCTGGGGCGCCTAGCGAACTCGGAAGGGCAGAATTGATTTATTATTTCTAATCTCGCGGAGATTGTTTTAATTTTATCTGCGGGTAATTTTGTTTCTTTAGAATAGTCACCACGCACCCAGGCAGCTAACATTTTTTTCACAATGCCGAGACATACTAAATGCATGTACTCGAATGGCACTTGGGAAACCATTCCCATTGGAAGTGAAGCTATTGGACTAATACCGACTTTGTAATGATCATCATCATCATTACTGGAATTTACATATTCCTCGTCGACGCGGAGAGGATGATTAATGCCAAGGAACACCTCACGACCTTGTACCCGTATGCCAGACACCTTGCACTTGGAACAAGGTCGATGGGATGTATGGCCTAGATGGTTTAAAATAAAAGCCCGGGCTGGCGCATCGGCGATGAAACATCCGAGATCGATGGGGATTGTTCGTCCCTCGAAAGAAATGCCTCCATTCGACATTATACGGTTAATGTCGGAGACAAATTTTTCGAGGTACTTTACCGGGTCAATAGGCTTATGAGGACCTCTATAAATACCGACTATGATGGGTTTGAAATTTTGATGAATATTCGCGATTCCGATTTGAACGGGCCAAAAATGTACAGTTTTTTGATTGTCTAACGTGCAGCCGTCTACATGAAAATCTACTTTTAAACGGTTGGGAATGGTTTCCGGTGAATTACGTAAATAATTTACAATTTTCGATTCTACATCAAAATGGATATATTCGCCCGGTGGCACCTCATATGTGACTACACTGTTACGCGGAGTGGCGAGGACCGTTCTCGCATCTTTTGGTAAATTTTGGAAACACGAATGCGTACGCAGAAGGCTTAGTATACTAGTTGCCTGGGTGTGTGTTAGATTAATCTTTAGAAAGCAATCTGCCAAAAGATCGCGAAACGATGGTTCAGTCACAGCGCCGACAGATTGCCGGGCTGTGTCATCGCTTGATGAAATTGGACAAGAATCTAAATTGAAGTCAAGTTCAGACGAAGAGGAGGAGGTGGAGATGTCCTCCACAGTGTCAAAATTCGCGGGGGGTTCTGGTTCGTTACGTGTTAAATTTGACCTAATCTCTTTCAAAATACGTTGTTTTTGTCTAATGCCTAATTTCTGCCACGGTTTTCGCGAGGTTATCGTCTTTTTCATTATTCTGGGCGGCATTACAGCAAAATGAAACCGAAAATACGATATAAATACCTTTCTTCCTCGAGATCCACGAAAGTAATCAGAAAGTAATTGAAGCACAGAATGCACACGCGAGTGTCACGACAGACCGGCACGAGAACTGAGAACTGAACTGAAAATTAAAAGTTGAACGCGAGTTTCGTCAAGAACGTATCTGCGTCCGAAGTTTGTGTGGGCCTATTAGAAGGAAAATAGTGGGAGACTATTATTAGCGGGAACGTCTAGCGGAGTACGTTACGACCGTTACGACACGAGGCGCGAAAGAACAGCGGGCTGCGAGAACTTCAGATAACTTATTGTTAATATTTAATCAAATAATAAATTTTGCGAAATTAGCAAGGTGACCAAGGTACCCGATTTTCGTACTTGACTGAGACCGTCTGACGTCAGAATATTCGTGCATGCGCGCGAAAAACGCCCCCCGCAAAGCATCACTGCCAGCGACAGCGGTAGTGTACTATATATTCTTGAACCCCCACAAGCCGTCCCCACGAACTCCCTACAGCCTGTGGCTGTAATGTAATTTAAATTAGATATCTATTTTTCATAATTATATTTTCACATTACACAGGAAGTAAGGTAAGGAGAATACATGGGGGGTGTTATTTTTTATCTCTGCATCGAACGCGCCGAGACCTCAAAAGAGTGTCAAACGTATAGAGAAGCACAGAACGAAATACAGATCGGGTGACCGAGCGTGCCGCTGTCGCTGACACAGTTTAAAGGCCCGCCTATATAATTATGTCATAGTAATGAGAAGTTAATGTACGATAGCATTTCAGGACTAATAAACGGAACCATTTGCATGATTCCATTCAAAGATATATTTTTTATTTGCAGAAAATCGTAAAGTTACATAGTTTAACAAAAAACGACCTGCAGCATTTCCATAAAGCCACACGTTATTGAAGTAGATAACATCAAGATTAACGAAAACTTCTTCTATATTTATAAATTAATACTCAGTGTAAATGTCATTTCTTCGAATAACGTCAAAAAATTCGATTAGGCATTGGTGAAATCAAAGTACGAAGAGTTTCTGCTTTGATCAATGTTCACGCCTCGCTCATTGCAATCTATAACTCAGAAACAGAGTTGTACTGTTTACAATTGCCGTTTACTTTTCTTGCAAGTATTCTTCAAAGTTTCCAAAGTTTCTTCAAAAATCCTCATATTTTTGTCGACTAACCCCTCCTTTGTTTATCTTGATGCATTAAATGAGGAGTTATCATGCTGAAAAATGAAGTTGTCATCGTGCAAATGGTTTCGTTTATTAATCCTGAAATGCCATCGTGCACAGGGCTTCGGAGTCGTTAGACAAAATTCGTAACTCCGACTCCGACTCCAATCCCTCTTTTTTTTATCTCCGACTCCGAATCCGACTCCGACTCCGGGAGTCGATATATAGCTTTTTCTAGTCCGACTCCGACTCCAGTCATCAGCAATTACTCCCAAACTCCGACTCCACGACTCCGACTCCGACTCAGAAGCCCTGATCGTGCATCAGCTTCTCATTACTATTGTAGGATAGATACGAGTATATGTACATGTATGTGGGTGCCTGTCTGTATGCGAGTGACCGTTGGCTTCCGAATGTCCGTTGGCGAAATAACAATCGACGAACTCGCCGAAAGAATGTATGTGTGTGTGTGAATATCCATTAAACAAAAGAATATCGCGGTTTCTTTTGGCGACGCCGTACGAAGTACGAAGAGCGAGCAGTCTTTTGTAGAACAGGCTTTCGAAAGGTCTACTCGTGTATCATCGCCTTTTACTTACCGTTTTGCAGTGTCTAGTGCAGTGTTTCAAGTGACATCATGAGTGATGTAAGTTTCAAATTTCTATAATTTTGAGTTGCAATAATTCGTGAAAAACGTTCGTATAATAATAAATCGCACTATTTTTTCCGTATTCTGCAAAGTTTCATAAATTTCAGAAGATACGTCCCAAAAGGAACGCGCCGAAGCCGAGGAAATATCAAACGTCCTCGGACGACGAGCCTCAGGTGCAAAGGAGACCATCGCAATTGCCAGCAAGTGAAAAGGAGAGCGATTACGTCGCGATGATAAGGAGAATGGCAACGATTCGGGACGAGCCGGAGGCCGAGGTAAATCCCCGTCAATCACCCAATCATCAAATCGCATCGTCCCTCTCCGACACCCCTGAACAATCGAACCCGCCGGTTTACACAGGCGACTCGTCTTCGACTTCTCCCAGTGAGATAAGAAACGTCCAAATGTGGAAATGGTAAGTTATACATATTTTTAAATTCAGCAATAATCATAATTGAATTTTGTAGTACATCGTGTGATGTTTGCTTTGTTTTAGCGTGCAACAGATACTCCATCATGCAGAAGAAAGCTCAGGAAATCAGCAGGCAATAATGCAGCGCCTGGGCGGACTGGAGCAGCGCCTAGCCGAACTCGACAAGCGTCCGCGGTGTCAGGCCGCAATCAGTGATGATTTGAGGTGAGTCATTGTCAGAATGTGTTAAATTGATATGTTTGTGAAAAGGTGTTTTATTTATCAATCTTTCTTTGTTCCCACGATTAACAGAGAACAGCGCCAAGCGGTGGAAGAAGAACAGAGGGTGGAAGTGCGGCCGCGGATCCTGCCTATGCGATCCATAGAAGAAGTGGATAGATTTGAAGTTGCTGATGCAGAAGATTATGCAAGAGTTGTAAGTATATCGTAATACACCAATAATAAAAGTACGTATATCAAATTGATGAATATGCAAACTAATATTTAAATTTGTTTCAGGTTCAGTACTTTGCCAGATTGGGTGGCTACACGTTCAAAGACGCGGTGAACACCTGTTTTAAAGCAGCCTTCACAGATAACACAGCAGCCTCCTACACCTGGTATGGGGCTAATAATACACGAGGACTGCGCAGCAAGCGTATTGTACAAGCAATATTCGGTAAGTATTGCACACCATTGACTTGGTTTAATTTAATTCCCAATTCATTGTTTATCTTGCTTTGAATTAATGTTATAGCCGCAACTGCCCGGAGCAGATATTACCCCCAGCCAACGGGAAGTGATTTACAGATAAAAATACAACTGGGGCTAAAAGCTGCGAAGCAGCGCCTCCGGAAGCAGAAGGCTCTGGCAGGTGCATCTTCCGCTGTCACCTCCGCCGCCACACCAGCCGCGACCCCCGCCGTCACACCCACTGCTACCACCGCCATGTCCGCGTCCCCCGGGAGTTTCTCGGTCAGCTTCAACGACGATACATATTAACGACGTGGCCTCGCCATCGTGAAATGAAGGACGTCAGCAGCAGTTTCGTAAGTATATTATAAGAAAAATGTCATAAAAATGAATATATCTAATCTATTAAAATGTTACAAACTAATGCTTATTTTTTTTCTTAGGTTCGCACGTACTTGGAGAGCAATACAGGTGATCGTGATTTTTTTTTATTTTGATTTATTTCAATTTATATATATATATTTTTTAATACAGGGACATAGTGGAATAGGCCTACTGGGGATACCACTTTTAAAAAAACGCATCAACAATAGTACCTCCGTGGTGATGTGGAAACCTATTGTCTGAGGAAAATGCAGTGCAGTCCAGGGAAGGAGGACTAGGAAGCTACCAGGCCAACCGGGGAACAGGAAGATCTCCAATTTATGGCGTGTGGTATGTATATATCTAACTATGCCATTGTACACATGTCCAAACATATATTGTATATCAATGATTTTCCTTGTATTTTTTAGGTATCCTGGTCGGCGACGGCACACAGTGGGTCGGATGTTATATTCAGTCAGCCAAAAAGGCAAAAATGAATTCTTGTCAAATATGAGAATCACTGTAAACAGGTGATACACACCTCCTTTGCTCTTTTATAATAAATTAGTGTTTCAAAGAATACGTTGTTTTACGGTTTATTTATTAACCCATTCCAATAGGTTATGGGCCTAGCACGCTTCAATATTTTCAATATTTCTTTCAATATTTTTTGAGCCACACTTTTTCATATTAGATAAATATTAGATCTAAGCTAAATATTCAGAGAATATAAACGAGATATTTAAAAAATTTAAAGTAAATATTTGCCGCTTAAATACACGCCTATTTTAATGAAAATTTGGTACGATATAAAACTTAAAAAAATATTTGACACGTATTTTTTTATAGCGGCCAGGGCCCTGATGGCCTGTGGCAGTTGTATTGGCGTCAGTGTACCGGTATTATTGTTCTCATGATTTTAGAACAATAGTTTGTTCGATTTATTATTTCAATATTTCATATGTGTACACTCCCTCTTGTTCACCAACTCCCTGTGGCGTAGAAAAGTTAAAAGCAAACCTGAAATTGAGTAGATGAAATTCAAAATTGTTGTTTTTTATACTTTGTTAAAATCGACATCATGTGCGTGTCTGGCTCGCCAGAAAACAATTTCAAATTTCATCTACTCAATTTTGGATTTGCTATGAAATTATTAACTTTGCTGCGAATGTTATTTCTTCCCTAGTAGCGCCAAAATATTGGATACATATTTTTCTCGAATATTGGGTTTCTATTTTTTCAGTCGATCTAGTCCATTTTTATTTTGTAGAAAGATTCACAGTCTACTAATGACAAACGGAAGCATTGCCATCCCTACACGAAAAACGAAATTCCTTTCCGAACGACCTAATAGTATGCAGTATGTAATTTAAATACGTATTAATTTTATTGGTAAAGAGGAAAACTGCTGCTGCTGCTATACATTTGTACAATAGAAATTTACTTTACCAACATCTCGATGTGGAAGTTCCACATTAGTGTGACCGTGACCAGGTCTGTGTCACTGTGGTGTCACTGCATCAACGAGAGACCCCATAGCACAGGGACTGTACGGCATTCGACACATTAGCGCGACCGTATTGCCCTCTTACGGCGGTCCAGAAACCAGGACCGTTTTCCGTGCAGTGCGCGGCAGCAGGGCTCCTAAATGCGACATAGCTGCCCGGTGCAGCACTGGTTGTCTGGGATTCTTTTACTTATACAGGGTGTCCCAAAATAAGTGTAACTCCCGGAAATGGGAGGTTCCTTGGATCATTTGAAACAACATTTTCCTTTACAAAAATGGCTTCCGCGGCTTTGTTTAGGAGTTATTAACGAAAAACACGGACCAATCAGAGCGCGGCTACAGCGGAGTGATTCTGGTTCGGCCAATAGCGACACCGCGTTAAGCGGGACCTGTCGCCGAGTCGAACTCCGCTCGCTATAGCCGGGCTCTGATTGGTCCGTGTTTTTCGATAATAACTCCTAAACAAAGCCGCGGACGCCATTTTTGTAAAGGAAAATGTCGCTTCAAATGACCCAAGGAACCTCCCATTTCCGGGAGTTACACTTATTTTGGGACACCCTGTAGATGTGTCCCATACAATTCTGCAACCATTTGGATGTCATATCTTTAATATGTCTCTCTTATGCATAATATTCATTATCATTTCTGGTTTTTGTTTTCTCACATTTGTTATGTCACCCTTTTTTCTTTCTTTTTAGACTTTGGTACTACAGTGTGCTGCGTCCAGTTTCTCTTTTGGGTATTTATTCCCCGGCTGCTGTTTACTTATGTGCGTACTTATTATTTATCCTATCTATCTGTTATCCTTGACGCTCTTCTTTATCTACTTCCTATGCTATTTTGTATTCCTTGCTACTGCTATTACTCTATTTTTTACTGTTGTATAAAGCTACCCGAGATATTTTTTTAAGCTACTATTGGTTTAGTGTTTTACGTTCTTTCCTTATTATTATAATTTTACTTACTTTTTTCTAGGTTGATCTAGGAGTATTGATAATACTGTTTCTAGGTAAGTTATTGATATTTATACTTATGATCCTATGTACATTTTATATTATGTTTATATTTCCCTCTTTTTTTAGGCTTTTGATTCTTATTACGCTACCTATTATTTTTACCTCGGGTAACTGGCTTTCCATTACTATGGTGAGTATCTACCAGATTATTATCTATACCTCTATTTCTTTCTATTGATTCTTACATTTCTTATTTCCTAATTATCTGTTTATCCTTTTATACTTTTTTGTATGCTTCATGTTTTCTAGATATAACTACGAAGTTTTTATTTATATTTTTTTTAAACTCTTAGGAATACTTTTGACCTTTCTACACCGAATGTTTTTTTTTTATAATTCTATGATTTCTCTACCTTTACATTTTATTATTGTCCGTCTTCTTGTGTTTATTACCTGGACTATTATTTCTGATCTATTATGTTTACTTTGTGATCTGTGTTTCCAACTTACCCTCTTATTTGATGTTTGCGTCAGTCTATATGTTGGATGAGATACTTCCTGCTTTTTGTTCTTTCTTTTTGATAAGTCCCCTGTCCTGCGCATTTGATATTTCTGCCTGTGTTACCATACTTATTTGTATTGTTCTATAGTTATATTTCCATAGTCCTCCAGTAATAATTGAAGATGTATGTGTTACCATTTTATTTATATTTATGATCTTCTTGTTTATTAATTTTAAATATCATTATTACTTTTATTTGAAGTATACTTCTTCTTTATTTCCTCCTTCGCTTGTTTATTAAATTCTTGTGGACGAGTTTTATCTCATATTTGTTTTATTTAATGATATCTTCTCACTTAGGTCTAACTATTCCTCCTTTCCCATGTTCATTATTTATAAGGTCCTATATAGTTTGGTGTTAATCATTCTGAGTAATAATAGCTTTTTTTTTCAGATATACTTACTATGCCTTGGTTCCATCGGTCTATAGAATCCATTGTTTTGTTCTTAAGTAATCATATTGTCTTTTTATATGCTGATTTCTCAGGGGGAGTTTTGTTTGATCTATAATTATTAATTAGATTCTATATGATTTTACTTAGCCTCTCTCTTTTTACAAACACCCCCTCTTTTGGTTTGCTCTTATCCTCTACAAATATATTTATTGTTCCTATATTTCCAGATTCGCTGCCTTGTGAGTGCCTAAGTGCAGCCCTTGTCATTTTAAGTTTAACCTCCATTGCTGCTTACCTTTTTTCTTGGTCCTATTTATAATTAATTATACGTTATTTAACTCTATTACCCATTTGTGCTTTTATTGCCTACCTGTTTGAATTCCCTCCTACCTGTATTATTTTACTAGATTAAGCCTTAATGTTTATATCTCTTTCTATGTGTAAGTTATTCTTATATTTTAAGACTACTCCCAATGAACTCATGCTTCATGGTTTCTCTTTTTTTTTTTTAACTGTAGTGATATATAAAAGAACAGTACCTAAGTTATTTGTATGTCTATTTAACTAATAACTACTTATGCCATGCACTGGAGCAAGAAAAAGTAGAATTCTTCTTTCTTTTTTTACCATCCATACTGTGGCCTCTATAAACTTATTACCTTTTTTACTATTTCTGTAATCCTATAACTCTTATAACATACTTGTTCCTATGATATAAGGAAGTGAAGGAGGTAAGAGACCACTATTTTGTATTAACACAATTTATTTTTCAATGACACACATATTCACTCCTTATTATTGTATTATATTATAAATTTGTCTTATCATTACAACGTTACTATGTTCTTAAAATTACCTTATTACGAGACAACAAACGTGAAAATATAACTTAATTATTAGTTATTTATATATTAAATGAATTAGTACTATAAATCATAAAACTGAAAATCTAAATGGATGTAAATAAGATATTAAGAATAAGAAAGGAAGAAAGTAAAAACAATCCTTTTATGTTAATATTATAATACTAAATTTAAATTTGCGTAAACTTGGGATACATATAATAATTAAACTAAGGCTAACTGTTAAGGATGAGTAAGGGAAAACTTTTTATTTCATACTTTCTTAGCTGTAAAACTTATTTTAATCGCCGCTCCCAATACATTTAGCCTATGTTCATTTTCCCGTATCTTCCTGAGGTCTCTCACCGGTATCTCTACCTCCATTTCGATACCTCTCTCTTTAATTTTCGGCTCCTTCTTCAGGGCCCATTCTGCAACGTTGATATCTGGATGCTCCAGGGGCATAATCTCCACTATGTCCTGGTACGTGATTTCCTTATTATTAATATATATCAGTACCCTTGCTGTCCCAATCAATCTTTTCCCGCTGATCAATGTTATTTTATCATCTGGATTTCTGGCGTTGATTGCTGCTACTGCGTCCCTCAGATTTAACAGCGATTCTATGTCAGTTGTTGTAAGGATGCAGCCTCCAGCTTTAGGACCCCATCGTACTATCTTTATGGGCTTCTTGCTGGAGACCCTGAATCTCCATATCTGGCACCATATTCTATTTAATTCTTCTCTGGATAACTCTTTTCCTGGCATGGGATATCCCTTCTTTACTATCCCTACCGTTCTATCTTCTATGCCGTATTCTCTCCTGCGTGACGGTCCTGCCTCTTCCCTCTGTTCCTCTGGGTCCTGTGGGGGCGGTGGTGGTCCGTTATCCTGGGCCACCCTCATCTCCACCTGCTGACAGGGTACTGCCCCTACTTGTTGCCCTCTCTGCTCATTCTGGCCTTTCTCCTGGGTTATTGTTTTAACCAATATTTTTCCACCCTGCCAAGGATTTATGACGAGTGGACTTTTTCCTCTCTTACTGTTTCCTGTTGCTGCCTCCTTTTTTGGGCCTGCAGCCACCACTTCCATCTCCTTGCTTAATTTTTCCATTTCCATTTCTTAGCTGCCTATGTCTCTGTTCTTTTACGTCCTTTCCTCAGAATTGTCAGACTCGTCTATTCTTTCTTGAGCAACGCGCTTGAATTTAATTGTAGACTTTACTGAACCACTACTGCTTACTATCAATAATTTCGCGGCGTTTTTCAAATAGGATTTCAAACTACTAGTTAGGACCGTTGGAATACAACCAATTCCTTCCCTAACTCCCATTATCATTCCTCCCATCGCCCTCCCTTTCCTTCCTCGCCTCTCTGCGTATTGGACTTCCCATACATACCCTTTCGTCGCCTTTTCTCTCACTACTTCCCATTCCTTTCTACCTACCCACGTTTCACTCATACTCACAACATCCCAATCTTTTATTCCCTCCCAAAACTCCCTATCTTTATTCTTTGCTCCCGCCACATTCCAAAACGCCACCTTGTACATCTTCCTATCCTCCCCTATTCTTCCTTCTACTTTCCTTTCTGAGCATCCCTCCTCTTCTCCTCCATATTCTGTACCCCTCTTTATTCGTTTCCCTGTTCCTCAAACCATTTCTCTTCTACTTCATCCCATCTTCTCATTCTATTGTTTACCCACATCCTCATGTATCCAACTTGTACACTCTTTCCTTCCCTTCTCTCCCTTTCCGCTTCCCTCTCTACTTTCCATTTTGCCCTTCTTTCCTCTGCAGTCATATCATCTTCTATTCTTTCCTTTCCCCCTTTTAGCGCCCTCCTCGCCATCATTACTCTTCTTTTTCCTTCCATCTCCTCCATCTCCACCAGCATCATACTCCTCCCCTCTGAATTCTCCCTTCCCACCCGTCTTACTTTTTTCACTTTTTCCGTAAACCCTATTCTCGTCCATGTATCTTCTATCGCTTTTTTATCCTCCCTCCCTTCCACCTTTACCCCTTTTATTATAATGTTCCTTCTTCTCTCTTCCCTCTCCCTTTTATCCACTCTTATTATTACCTCCCTCATTCTTTTCCCCATCTCTTTCCTGCTCTCCTCATTTCCCCCAGATCCTCCTGCCTCTTTCTCCTTTAATTCCAACTTTTCTACCTTCTTTTCTAACACATCCATCCTCCCCTGCACTTCTGCCCTCCCCTTCACCATTTCCTCTATATTTCCCTCTACCTTTGCCACCTTTCCCTCTACACTTTCTATCCATTTCTTCATTCTTTCCCTATATAACTCTTCTTTCCTTCTCTCTTCCCTCCACTTCTCTCTTTCCCTTCTCCATTCCTCTATTAACTTTTTCCCTTCCTCCCTTTCCCTCCTCATCTCTTCCCTTACCCTCCTCACCTCCCCTATTAACCCTCTGATCATTTCTCCCATTTCTTCTCCGCTCCCTCTACCTTCCTTACTTCCTTCTATAGGAGACCTTACTGTCGTGTCACTCCTTTTAACCATTGTTAAACTGTTCTCCTCCCCCTCTCCCTCGACCTCCCCTATTCCCCTTTTTCTCCCTACACTCTCTATGCTTTCCGTGCTGAACCATCTCTCTAGTCCCACCTCCTTCAAAATTGCTCCCACTCTTCCCTTCCCTTCCTCTCTCTCCATCCCTATGCCCACTTTCCCACTGTCACTCATTTTTTTTTCTCTACCTGTTGTAAACTTTAGCTAATTGGAAAAATGAGAGGAAGAAGAGAAAGGTATAGAGATATATGGTTAACAAAACGAGAATATATTTAACGAAAAGCAAAAGGTATAACAGGAGATAACAAAGATGAGTGATAAAATGACGATGTGTCAGTATGACAAAATGGCGCACGAATACTTCACTGTGTGTCAGTATGACAAGATGATTCGCAAGTAGGTCGAGCGACAAAATAGCGCTCTTTTATATCCGCGTGGGCCATCGATTTGGAAGCGTTACGGAGTGGGGAGTTTGAAATTTGCACGAGCAGAATCGCAGTAACGTTCGTTAGGGTAATGACCGAATAATCGCTGCTGCAGATGGAACAAAGAAATAGAATAACGGAATTGGAGTAAGAAAACATAATGTGATGGCCCACGGGACGATTCGACAGGTTCGACGAACTCTCGACTTGGCGAGGTTTACATTGTCGGTCGCTCACCTCGCAGATTGTTGTCTAGCTCGCACAGCTGATATCGCCGCGGCGATGAAGCAAAAACTGTATACAGCGTTCTTATGCCTCACCGGTGTCTCTATTGTCAGAAATGTACACAGTATTGAGCGGCTCGAAATCGTCTTGCAATTTATAATTATGGTTTAAAAAGACGTGTCGCAGGTTTTTAAACATTCCGCCCGCCTTCGGCTGTTGCCGAATACGATTGAATACGCGTGATAAATAACTAGACAAGAATTGTGATATTAGTGTTCTGATTCGCGGTACAAAGGGACGATCTTAGTAATTGGGCGCTTAAGTTGGCTCGTCGCGGTTTTCACGGTGACAACTCGGTTGAGTCCGTCGGATCCCGGGTGTACCTCGATGATGCGAGCCAATGGCCACTTGCAGGGGGGTGTCAGCTCCGACTTAATTAGGACCAGCTGCCCAATGGTCAATGGCGGCTGCGTGGTGGTCCATTTCCTGCGCGTCTGGAGCTGATGTAGATATTCGCTGGACCAGCGACGCCAGAAATGCTCGACGCGTTGTTGTTGGTGTTGCCATCGGGAAAGTCGATTCACTGGGACATCCTGCAGCGATGGTTCTGGAATTGCCAACAATGGTCCCCCGACGAGGAAATGACCCGGAGTCAGCGGGTTGAGATCCTCTGGATCGTCGGTTAGTGAATGGAGAGGGCGTGAATTTAGACATGCCTCTACCTGACAAAGGACCGTGCTTAGTTCCTCGTACGTAAGAGTCGCGTCGCCGAGGACCCGTCGTAGGTGGTGCTTGACGGAGCGGACGGCTGCTTCCCAGAGTCCCCCAAAATGAGGTGCAGCGGGTGGAATGAATTTCCAGCGTACACTCTCGGTGGAGAGCTGATAGGCAATGGACGCGGCTTCCTTGGAGGAGGCGGTGAACATTCTGCGCAGCTCCTTGTCTGCTCCCACGAAGTTTGTGCCGCAGTCACTGGTCAGGGTGGAACACAGCCCGCGCCGACTGGTGAAGCGATGGAATGCAGCTATGAATGCGTCGGCGGTGTAATCGGTGACGGCCTCTATATGCACGGCTCGAGAGCTGGAACATACAAAAATTGCGACGTATCCTTTTGTTGTCTTGTGCCCTCGTCCTGCCGTTGTTCGGATGAGCACAGGGCCCGCGTAGTCGACACCAGAATGAAGGAAAGGTTGCGCTGGGGTCACTCTAGTCAGTGGAAGATCACCCATGCGTTGCTCTTTTGTTGCCGCCCGCCATCGAAGACAGACGATGCATCGGGAGATGCATTTCTTCACGGCTTGTCGACCGGTGGAAAATTACCATCCTCTCGTATAAATTGCATTCTTGAATGAACTTCTTTCGAAAAAAACTATAAAAACTAAAAAATCTAAAAAACTACTTGACCAATATGGACCAAAATCTAATCAGCTCTAAGTTACGACGGGGCGCATTGATTGCATCATTCATCATTCTGATCGCATTGTTACTTTTGCAGAAAACGTTAACGAAAAATTTGATAACATAAAAACGGCCATACGCACACACACACACACACACTAACAATTTGATAAAAATAGTCTAAAATGACTTCAATAACCATGAAACGTGAAGATCTGCTAAAAAATCGATTTTCGATTTTCGGGATAATTACAGTAACTTCCCTATGAATCGGGAAGTTAATTAACCATCCTAATTACTTGACTCGTCAAAATTGTCCGCTCGCGGAGAGTCTGCGCATAGTCCGGATACTCTTTTTATAATTAGACTGCACGACTTTACTTTTTTCGCAATTAGAAACATTGATTTACTAAATGACGCGTAAAACAGATTTTATAAAAATTAAAATTGGTAGGAATTACATGAAAAAACTAGTTGGTTATTGTTGCTCGCTCGCTTCGCGAGCTCGCGGGTAGGACTGCTCTTGCGAGAGGGTTAGTGGTACGCATTGCTAGTGTGGCATACAGCTATTAAAGGTTTTTTTCTATTTTGTGTGTGACTCTCCACGAGCCACACAAAGAACTTCCCGATTCGCTAGTTGCAGTACATTATTATCATTATAGTAACTAATAATGACTACTAACTCACTCTTGCATTGGGATATTTTTGGTTATTGTAAGCGGTAACATTAGCATTAGTTGCATAATTAAAGAAAACAATTTTTTTTTAAATTAAAAGAAAATGAAATAAATATAATTACGTTTGTTTATTCGGTGGACAATTTCCATCCTCTCGTATAAATTGCATTGTTGAATTAACTTCCTTCGAAAAAAACTAAAAAATCTAAAAAACTACTTGACCAATATAGACCAAAATCTAATCAGCTCTAGATTACAACGGGGACATCGATTGCATCATTCATCATTCTGATCGCGTTGTTACTTTTTCAGAAAACGTTAACGAAAAATTTGATAACATAAAAACCGCCATACGCACACACATACTGACAATTTGATAAAAATAGTCTAAAATCACTTCAATGACCATGAAACGTGAAGATCTGCTAAAAAATCGATTTTCGATTTTCGGGGTAATTACAGTAACTTCCCTATGAATCGGGAAGTTAATAAAAAAGACTTTCTAAAAAATGTTTATTTCAAATCCACAATGAAATTTTAAAATATGTGTCTTTACATCTGCGTTAATAATACACGTACTGCAAAGGCTATAGCCGGGCTTGGTGGTGAAATCTGCCCCCGGCGGGATTTTAATCGCGCTTGAACCATTCGATAGCCTACCGAAAAAGACCCATCTCTGCCAAGTTTCAGCCCCATATCTCATCTGTAAGGGTAGTTATTGAGAAAAATCGAAAAATCAGTTTTCGTCCCATTTTCCCTATTTATTGACATTTAAAAATTCTGAAAAAAATCTGACACATTTCGGATACCAAGCCACACATTAGGTATCATTTTCAGATTTTTCCGTTGCAAACTCTGGTTGTAAAAAATGAAAAACACGAAAAAAATCGCAAAAATGCAGATTTTATATAGAAATCTAAAAGGTGCTACCTCAGATTTAATTTAGCAATTAGATATTACCGCAAGTATTATGCTCAATTTTTTTCAAATTCCTGAGAGTGGTGGGCCGTTGTCAAAAAAAAATAAAAACCACTTTTTTCGGCGTTTTTCCTAAGTTACACCTATCTTTTCTGAATCTTAAAAATATATTATGTAATATTAAACGTTCCTACGTTCAGAGAAACATTTTCCAGATTTTAAAACTTGCGTAATACAAAAAACAAAAATAATATTATGTACGATATATTTGAATATTTCAATAATGATTTCAACGATCCCGGTTGATGCAGCGGCTATAGTCTCCGACAGCGGAACCGCTGAAGAATTTTTGGACCAGGTACGAATCCCGGTCAGGTTAATTTTTTTTTCGTTAAACAGATACTTTTTCGCTTACTAACCATATGATTGTTGATAAACCTTTGTAAAAACATTTTTTAACTATATTTAGACTATTTTAAAATAATTTTTCAGAAAAATATTTTTGGAGTACTTTCGGCTTCTAGTCATTTACGAACTGTATTACTGCTTTATTGTTGTCTGGAAAAAATCCTGATGATGGATATAGTAACTTCGCTGCTTTTTATTATTCTTTTACAAGTAGCGGTCACCTGTCCTTCGTTTCATTAGCTTTTCGTGACAATGGTAATCGGTAACGGGACCAGTACTCAGCATACAAATCCTTCTCCCTGCTCCGTGGTTCAGGTCACTCTTCGGGAATACTGTTTACAGGTAATAAACGATCAATAAAGACATACTCTAAAACCTCGAAATTCCGAAAATAAGAAAAAGGTCCCTTAACATAAAACGCTGCATAACCAACAAATCAATAGCTAATGCTGGTATCGTAAACCCCTGAGTTTCCGAAGGGTCGCTGTATTACTGTTCTGCTTAACATTTTTCAGTAGGACATACAGGGTGTCCCAAAATTCCTCCGACACCCGAAAATGGGAGGTTCCTTGGGACATTTGAAGCGACATTTTCCTTTACAAAAATGGCGTCCGCGGCTTTGTTTAGGAGTTATTAACGAAAAACACGGACCAATCAGAGCGCGCCCTGGGCCGCCGTGCCGCGCCGCGCCGGCAGCCGAGCGTTGGTGGTACGCCGTGACATCGCAACGAACAAGAGAGTTTCTCGATTATGTAAATTCGCTCCGATTTCAACGAGGTTTGGATATGTTGTTAACATCATTATTCTGTACAACATTTCTCTTTAAAGTATCTGGCTGTCGGCTTTAGTTTACGAGATAATCGCGAGAAACTTTAGTTGTAAATCCATGGGATCGATGTACTACTAATTTTTATCCGATTTCAATGAGCTTTGGATATGACGTCAAGACCGTTATTCTAAACAACATTTCTCTTTGAAATTTTTCGCTCTGTAGGCTTTAGTTTACGAGATGATCGCGAGAAACTTTAGTTGTAAATCCATGGGATCGATGTACTACTAATTTTTATCCGATTTCAATGAGCTTTGGATATGACGTCAAGACCGTTATTCTAAACAACATTTCTCTTTGAAATTTTTCGCGCTGTAGGCTTTAGTTTACGAGATGATCGCGAAAAAGTTTGCTTTTCAATTGATTGTGGGTGTTCACGATAGCGGGCACGACTTGCTAATATCTCCGAATCTAAAGCCGACCATGAACCATTTCAAAGGATAAAGATATTTAAAACGTCGAGTTTTATAACATTATTTCAAGGTCATTGAAATCGGCGAAGATCCGCATTATTTTTACCCGACTTACGGCAACCATTACCCGAACGAGAAAAGAAGCTGAAACTAATAGTTTTAAAAACTCACTTATTCAGTCGTAAATCCATTTGCTGCTTCGAAATGTGTGTCAATGGGTCAGTGGCTGACGAACTGCACAGATGTCTTCAGGTATACGGCAGTATTGAAAGCCAAGGGACGTACGAGCAGGTCAACGAACTGCACAGCTGGTGGTAAATAAGCAGGTGAATAGACAGCCCTAGGGATGTGCAGTCAACGATCCGGGCATTTCACTTTCACTTTCAAGTCGATAAATAAATCACATGTTTATTTTACACAGATGCACTAATAACAATTATAATATCACTTGTATTGCAGCACAAATCACACGAATTAGATAACATGATCACTAGCGAACGCGTAAACTTTCGGAAAGAAGAACATCCCGAATTTTCGCACTGGGAAAACTTCACGACGATAGTAGATGCACTAAATTCACAATTATTTGGCACGTATACGATGTCACATCCGCTCGTTGTCCATAAATTATCCTTGTGGTCGGGCCGGTAATTGCACCGCTGGTGGTAGCTGTCAGGTACGCGATCGCAGTGAAATCCAAGGGCTGCAAAAGAAGGGCTGCACGGCAAGTGCGTCCAGGTCAACGCACCTGTCACTCCAGCACGTAGCAGGTTGTTTCTGCTAACACTTCCTGCGTTATTTTTCGGTGGCCTTGAAAAAGGCCGATTGAAAAGAAAGGAATTGTCCCTGCGTTATTTTTTGGTGGCCCTGAAAAGGGCCAATTGTTTTTACTATCCCAGGTGCTCAAAATGACCGCCGTTTTCTTGAATGCAGAGCTCCGCTCGCCGGACAGTCTCTCGCATAACACCGCGGAGGGTGTCCGGCGTAATATTTGCGATGGCACCGTGAACTAATGCCACCATGTCTTCAACATTGTCAATCGGTCGCTTGTACACTTCATCCTGTGAAATCATATTTATGAAAGAAAAACAACACGTAAGTAAACACGTACACGATAACGAGTAAAAAATAACTAAAGATACAAATGAAAATTTAAATTACCTTCACGTAACCCCATAGGAAGAAATCCAACGGATTTAGATCAGGTGACCGTGGGGGCCACGCAACAGGACCAGCACGGCCGATCCACCTGTCCTGAAAGGTTTCACTCATATGGGCGCGGACATTTGCGGCGTAGTGCGCTGGCGCACCGTCCATTTGAAAATACATGTTCTGCCTGATAGCATAAGGAACATCGTCCATGAGATCAGGCAGAGCATGTTTCAAAAAGGCGTGAAACGTCGGGCCGTCCAGTCTATCGGGTAGCATGTACGGCCCGATGACATACTCGCCACAAATACCGGCCCATAAATTGACCGACCAGCGGGTCTGTGCTGCGCGTTCCCGAACCGCCCTCGGATTCTCGACGCTCCACACATGCGAATTGTGGCCGTTGAAGCACCCTTCTCTTGTGAAGAGTGATTCGTCGGTCCACAATATGCATGTGAGGAACGTCGGATTCCGCGACACTTCGTCCAGCAGCCACCTGCAATACTGAAGCCGCCGGGTGGAGTCTCCAGGCAGCAATTGTTGCACCCGCACAAATTTGTACGGGTGCATCTGCGCGCCTCGCAGAATCCGATGGACAGACGATCGGCTGATACTATGTAGAACAAAAAATACAAGTAAATGCATAAATATTTTGTGACGTGGCAGATTTTGCCAGCGTCACGCCGAACCCTAAACGGAGGACCGGGTCAACCTCGGCCGATACTTTAACGAGAACGGCCGTCGAGATCGCTCTCCCTGGACGTCCGAGGTCCAGCGGAACAAATTTATCGCGTTTAAATGTCGCGCCGCTGGGCGCGACACGAGGTTTCAGGAATAGCCGGAGTCTATAAGGAACCCGGTACCTATCTCCTGCCGCTGATTGGCGCCAAGTCTTAAGGAAAGATGCTCGGAATACCTATCGCATCACGTCATTGGCTAACTAGACGGTTGGACCAGGACCGAGCCCGGATTCAGCAACCGGAGAGGCCGACGAGGATACCGAAAATACGGGACGTCCAACAGCCCAGCCTCGTCGACTCTCGTCCAGGAATTGCGCGGAGAACAATCCTGGAACGGCTCGGATCCATGCCGACAGGCTCCGCGGCTCTCCCAATGGCCACGTCGAATTTGTGATTTCCATGAGAAATCACCAAATTCCAGGGGGCCCGGGACCATAGACGCTAATTCCGTCCATGCCGCAAGGAACCGCGCGATAGGCCCGAGCGTCGCCAAGGGGGAGATAGATGAGGAAGTAGGGGGACGCCTCGCTTCCGCGTTCCCGAGCCACGCCGAATTGGGTTACTGGGTCGTAGGATTGCAAAGAGTCGAGACCGCTGCTATACCCGCGAAAATCAAAAAGTGAGTGCCGAGTGCCGAGCTCGAAGGATCGAAGATCACTTGGTAAGTGCCGATCAGGCTTTATTTAGCGGCTTTTCCCCTGTAAATCCATTCGTGTTGGCTCGGGACGTATTCGCGAATTCCGACCTCGTGTCGTGTGCCACGAGTCCTCGCGTATCTGAGTACCGGGAGTAGCTCTCCCGAGAGGAACGCGAGGCCGTGGAATCGTCGCGTCCGCGATTGTCCGCGCGCGGAATATTCGGGACGCACGACCTTTGCGCTAGATAACGAGCTTTTCTCGGGACGCTCCACGGTGGGACGACGCGACGTGCCGGTCTCGTTTTCTCGCGACTTTGCCGTGGCCCTCGCCCAGTCAAATTAGAATCCGCGTCGAACATCGGAGCTCGGCGGAATTCGTGCCGTAAAGGCTTGTACATCACGCGGAGTCCTGTGACCGCCGAGCTCAACGCGAAAGGGAGAACCTACGCGCGATCGACCGAACACCTGTCGCAAAATATCGTTATCGCGCCGGCAAATTTCCATTGCCGCCGGTGGACACCGGCGGCCTGTATTCCGTCCATGCGTTAATAAACGAGTGCTATTGTTGCCGAAATCTTTAAAGAATTATTCTCCCTACGAGAAACGTTCCCGTCGCGGGGAATGCCCCGTTCCTTTCCTCACGTGGAACCCTGACCGTGTTCGCGGCTATTTCAGGTTATCGCGCAGTCCTCGCAGAGTCGAGATCGCTTTATAGAATTTGCGTCAAGGTGTGAGTTTCGCGTGACACCCTATAGTGTCTGGCGCCCGAGAACGATATCGTCCAGCTCTTCGCGTATTACGACTCGAATCTGCGAAGGATTGTTTGTCCCGGGAGGACCACGTGTCGCGCGACCGAGCGTGGCCCGGTCTCCAAGCCATAATTTCCCGAGTTCGTTTCTCTTCGGCTCCGAAACGAGAAACGACGTGACAATTTATTGCGAAATAACATTTCTTTTAGTTTTAATATAAAGTACATAGCGGTGTACTTTGACTTACGATGTTTGGCGACTGATGTCCCTCACGCTCACGGTGCCATCTTCTACGACCATGTCCATTACACGGTCCACATTACGCGTGGACCTCGTCCTCCTCGGTCTTCCAGCGTCCCAGCCTTGGCGTTCAAAACACCCCGTCGAGTACAATCGGTTCGCCAAGTCTAATATGTAATCACTCGTCGGTGGTTCCATGCGTGGTCGGTATCGCGGCATCTCACGCACAGCAGCAGCGGCATTAAAGCCGCATATTGCATAAACTGCGATAATCATGAAATTATCTTGCGAAGTATACATAGCGCTCTGTCGTGGACTGACTGACTGACTGCAGTTTTCTAAAAAAGCTCTGACCACCTCCAAATATCCCCACCACGAAGCAAAACTGAGGACACGAGAATATTCTTAAAAAAACACGTGTTTTGCAGAAGGTGAAAGTGCAGCAGTGTGACCCTTGCCTTTCCTCCACGATAGAAAACAGGGATCCTCGTCTCCGCGGAAGGGATCGTATCATAAATCAGAACTCTGCAGTTACTCGGGAGTGTCCGCAAGACACCGGAACGGAAAATTTTTCTCCTGCACATGTTGAGTTTACGAATTCTTTTTCGACCGTGCAATTTTTCGACCGCGCCGCTTGATCCTTGGCCGCGACGTCTGAGGCGCGATGCAGGACTTCCGATTGCAGTAAATTATGCTAACCTCCAGCAGTGTGACCCTTGCCTTTCCTCCACGATAGAACACAGGGATCCGCGTCTCCGCGGAAGGGATCGTGCCATAAATCAGAACTCTGCAGTCACTCGGGAGTGTCCGCGGGACACCGGAATGAAAAATTTACCAACAGTGCAAATCGACATGAGCGGGAGAAAATTTACGAGTGATTGCGAGTATTGAATACTGTACTTCCAGCAATCAATACAAAATAAAAATTGTCCAAGTTAATTGTATGAATTCGACACGCATAAATAATCTAAATTGTATGTTATATTAACTAGAGCTAAATAAACTCTCATTATTGACGCTATACTGTCAGTAACTGCTTTATTGTCGCTGCTGCTGTGCGTGAGATGCCGCGATACCGACCACGCATGGAACCACCGACGAGTGATTACATATTAGACTTGGCGAACCGATTGTACTCGACGGGGTGTTTTGAACGCCAAGGCTGGGACGCTGGAAGACCGAGGAGGACGAGGTCCACGCGTAATGTGGACCGTGTAATGGACATGGTCGTAGAAGATGGCACAGTGAGCGTGAGGGACATCAGTCGCCAAACATCGTAAGTCAAAGTACACCGCTATGTACTTTATATTAAAACTAAAAGAAATGATATTTCGCAATAAATATTTATGCATTTACTTGTATTTTTTGTTCTACATAGTATCAGCCGATCGTCTGTCCATCGGATTCTGCGAGGCGCGCAGATGCACCCGTACAAATTTGTGCGGGTGCAACAATTGCTGCCTGGAGACTCCACCCGGCGGCTTCAGTATTGCAGGTGGCTGCTGGACGAAGTGTCGCGGAATCCGACGTTCCTCACATGCATATTGTGGACCGACGAATCACTCTTCACAAGAGAAGGGTGCTTCAACGGCCACAATTCGCATGTGTGGAGCGTCGAGAATCCGAGGGCGGTTCGGGAACGCGCAGCACAGACCCGCTGGTCGGTCAATTTATGGGCCGGTATTTGTGGCGAGTATGTCATCGGGCCGTACATGCTACCCGATAGACTGGACGGCCCGACGTTTCACGCCTTTTTGAAACATGCTCTGCCTGATCTCATGGACGATGTTCCTTATGCTATCAGGCAGAACATGTATTTTCAAATGGACGGTGCGCCAGCGCACTACGCCGCAAATGTCCGCGCCCATATGAGTGAAACCTTTCAGGACAGGTGGATCGGCCGTGCTGGTCCTGTTGCGTGGCCCCCACGGTCACCTGATCTAAATCCGTTGGATTTCTTCCTATGGGGTTACGTGAAGGTAATTTAAATTTTCATTTGTATCTTTAGTTATTTTTTACTCGTTATCGTGTACGTGTTTACTTACGTGTTGTTTTTCTTTCATAAATATGATTTCACAGGATGAAGTGTACAAGCGACCGATTGACAATGTTGAAGACATGGTGGCATTAGTTCACGGTGCCATCGCAAATATTACGCCGGACACCCTCCGCGGTGTTATGCGAGAGACTGTCCGGCGAGCGGAGCTCTGCATTCAAGAAAACGGCGGTCATTTTGAGCACCTGGGATAGTAAAAACAATTGGCCCTTTTCAGGGCCACCAAAAAATAACGCAGGGACAATTCCTTTCTTTTCAATCGGCCTTTTTCAAGGCCACCGAAAAATAACGCAGGAAGTGTTAGCAGAAACAACCTGCTACGTGCTGGAGTGACAGGTGCGTTGACCTGGACGCACTTGCCGTGCAGCCCTTCTTTTGCAGCCCTTGGATTTCACTGCGATCGCGTACCTGACAGCTACCACCAGCGGTGCAATTACCGGCCCGACCACAAGGATAATTTATGGACAACGAGCGGATGTGACATCGTATACGTGCCAAATAATTGTGAATTTAGTGCATCTACTATCGTCGTGAAGTTTTCCCAGTGCGAAAATTCGGGATGTTCTTCTTTCCGAAAGTTTACGCGTTCGCTAGTGATCATGTTATCTAATTCGTGTGATTTGTGCTGCAATACAAGTGATATTATAATTGTTATTAGTGCATCTGTGTAAAATAAACATGTGATTTATTTATCGACTTGAAAGTGAAAGTGAAATGCCCGGATCGTTGACTGCACATCCCTAGGGCTGTCTATTCACCTGCTTATTTACCACCAGCTGTGCAGTTCGTTGACCTGCTCGTACGTCCCTTGGCTTTCAATACTGCCGTATACCTGAAGACATCTGTGCAGTTCGTCAGCCACTGACCCATTGACACACATTTCGAAGCAGCAAATGGATTTACGACTGAATAAGTGAGTTTTTAAAACTATTAGTTTCAGCTTCTTTTCTCGTTCGGGTAATGGTTGCCGTAAGTCGGGTAAAAATAATGCGGATCTTCGCCGATTTCAATGACCTTGAAATAATGTTATAAAACTCGACGTTTTAAATATCTTTATCCTTTGAAATGGTTCATGGTCGGCTTTAGATTCGGAGATATTAGCAAGTCGTGCCCGCTATCGTGAACACCCACAATCAATTGAAAAGCAAAGTTTTTCGCGATCATCTCGTAAACTAAAGCCTACAGCGCGAAAAATTTCAAAGAGAAATGTTGTTTAGAATAACGGTCTTGACGTCATATCCAAAGCTCATTGAAATCGGATAAAAATTAGTAGTACATCGATCCCATGGATTTACAACTAAAGTTTCTCGCGATCATCTCGTAAACTAAAGCCTACAGCGCGAAAAATTTCAAAGAGAAATGTTGTTTAGAATAACGGTCTTGACGTCATATCCAAAGCTCATTGAAATCGGATAAAAATTAGTAGTACATCGATCCCATGGATTTACAACTAAAGTTTCTCGCGATTATCTCGTAAACTAAAGCCGACAGCCAGATACTTTAAAGAGAAATGTTGTACAGAATAATGATGTTAACAACATATCCAAACCTCGTTGAAATCGGAGCGAATTTACATAATCGAGAAACTCTCTTGTTCGTTGCGATGTCACGGCGTACCACCAACGCTCGGCTGCCGGCGCGGCGCGGCACGGCGGCCCAGGGCGCGCTCTGATTGGTCCGTGTTTTTCGTTAATAACTCCTAAACAAAGCCGCGGACGCCATTTTTGTAAAGGAAAATGTCGCTTCAAATGTCCCAAGGAACTTCCCATTTTCGGGTGTCGGAGGAATTTTGGGACACCCTGTATAGGCGGGTTCTAGCACACCACTTATCATTGTGGGCAGATTCCTGCCTTACCGGCATTTTACCTTATAGCGCGAACATATTTTGCGGGGTGAGGGGGATTAGCTTAGAACACAACCATATTTTGCGGCGGCTGGGTGAGGGGGGATTACCTTATAACGCGAGCATATTTTTGCGGGGTTGAGGAGAGGGGGGTTTCTCATGGGTGGGAATTGCGTAAGCCCCCGTTCGTAGGTGAGGGGGAGGGGGAGAGGGAGGGGGGATAATTTATTGTTGAAGTAATAGTTTAAATAAAGGCCAGTTTCCTGGTACTGCTTTCAAGGCATGTTTCCTGGTATTGCGCAAGCCCCCGTTCTTTGGCGGTTATCTATATCATGCAAGATGTAAGAGGAGTGTTTTCATTGTCCTTAGTAGCAACATCCGTTCGCGGCTGATACCGAGTTGCCAAACCGTGATATTCGATCACATATTTTCGCACAGCCCGTTCCCTATCATTCCTTTGAAGAACGTTATTTTCTTATCTGTATCATGCATGATGTAAGAGGAGCGTTTTCATTATCCTTAAGCAACATCCGTTCGCGACTGATATCGAGTCGCGATATCTGACCACATCATTTCGCACAGTCTGGTCCTTATCATTTCTTTCTCCCTTTCATTGTAGTTGGTCGGGGGTGAGGAGGTAGCAATAACTAAATAAGACGCGAAGGACTGCTGTCATAGTATTCGCGAACGTTGCAAGCGTTGCCGAGTTAAAGTTAAAGCATGACCGCTCCAACGTTCAAAAATATAGCTTGGTCTCACGTTATAAATTCATACTTGAGCGATCATTTCTCCATTGAGCAGAAATCGAAGGTGGAACGTTTAATGCGAAACGACGTAACGAGTCGCGTATGTTTCGCTTACACGAAAAGATTTAGCCAAGTTGTCGTGCAATGGCCTGCGCTCGATTCCCCATCCGCGATATTGGACATCATTGAAACGGGAGAACGTCGCATCGTCGGTTGCGAAGCGTAATTACATTTGGAGACTTTTCTAATCCCAGCGAGTTGGGAGTAGCAGCATCGTTTCGCGGGCACAGTGTTTACAGTGACAAAAGTATCAACGGAAAAAGCGGCAAGATGATTGAAACGTGTAAAAACATGTTGAAGTGTTTGACGCGCATGCCAATGCTGGTGAAAACCATGGACGAGTATCGCGAATGGCATCGCTCTTACATCGAGTCTCTGCAGTGTTGCGTCAATTACCTATCCTGTGCAAAGGAACAATTGTAGATGGGCGAGAAATTTAGTTTAACATCGACTATGTGCCGTATGAAGATTTTAAACGTTTCGTTGAATCATCGTGTTTCCTCTTCGCGTGTCGGTAGAGGTTTATACGATCGCAGGGGTGCGAGAGCCTCGACGCTTCGTTGGGAAAATGTCGAGTCGGCGTTTAAAACTCGCATATCAACAGAAATCGTTATCAACGTCGAACACATCGATCCGAAACAATTTCTGCAGCACGCGAAACGAATAATTACGGGACGCATTAAGGTCGGATCTCCTTCGCGCGTCTCGACGCAGCGTTTCGTTAGTCTAGCGCCACTTATACTCCATTCGTCATACTTCACATCAGAACTGCGTCTAGGCGTGAGCCACTGCTTCTAGATGCGTGCGTCTACGCCAAGAAACAATATTCCATTTTTCATAGGAACATTCTAGAATGTTCCACGATAATGTTTTGTCAATCGTGGTCTCCCCGAACGCATTTTTAGTACGTCGTTGATTTACCGAATCAGAAACATTTGTACGTATAAAAAGCCGAAACGCAAAGCAAAAAAAAATGTTTTTACAAATACTATTGCTAATGCTTCAAGAAATAGAAGATGAAATGATTATTCAAAGAAGTGTAATAAGAAAACGACGAAGAGAAATAAAAAGCATATACAAAAATCGGCATAAAGAGGGTTATGCAAACATACTAACAGAAAATCATTTACTCAAAGACGATAAAACATTTATAGAATTTTTTAGACTAAGTAAATCCCAAGTGGATTTTGTTTTGTATCATGTTTCTATCAATTTAAGTAAGCCGCCATCTCGCGTTGAAAAATATCCCATTACAGCAAAGGACAAATTGCTCCTTACATTAAGGTAAGTTAATTTTTAAAAAATAACATTTATTCATTTAAATTGTACAATTATAATAACTTATCCAAAGAAAATCCATAATTGGAAAATTTTACTAAATAACGTTCTAAAAGTAGGTATCTTTATTACAATATAATTACAATAAATGTGATTACAATATAATTATTAATATTAATATATAAAATATACTTTAAATAATTATTTTTCAATAATAGGGAAACGACGGTCAGGAAACGGCCGGTAATATGATTTGCGAGACAACTTAATTAATAATTATTAATATTATAACATTATTTTGTTTCGGAACGCGTGGGAAAATGAGTCAGGAAGACTTTTAAACAACCACTTTTTATTCACTCGAAAGGGTGAAAGTCACTTTTAATGGTCACAAAAAACTATGTACAGAAAATGCAATAAATAACGCTTGAAGGAGCGAATTTACTTAATTTTTATGTACCTACGCGTACCGCGAATTGACTAAATCGTTATCCAGAAACCGGTTTAACAACGCACAGTTTTTTGAATCGAAATTTAGCGAGAGCAAAGAGTTAATGAGCGAACTGTGGCTACTTTAACTGAACAATGATCGAGAGAATATCGTTCCGGGAACTAAGAGCGGTCTCTTAGCCGGTCGATAATCGATCAGTCGGCGGCGGCCAATAGCGTGGCGCGCCGCTGATCGAACATCGATAGTGTCGAGTCGCGCGCGGCAGCCAATAGTTGACGGAGCGGTCGATAGCTCGTTAATCTCGATCGACAGAAACGGCCAATCCCAAACAATTTAATCAAATTTTATAATTATGGATTTTTAGTTATTACTCTTCGTTCCTCCAAATCTCTTATCTCTAATTCGCTGACGATGGCAAATATTCGTGTCTTCGCCTCGCAAATCATATCATCAGTCATTCTTCTGACCGTCGTTTCCATATTTTTAAAAAATGTGGTTAACGGATCTGCGTCAATTGTATTTGGATTTATGGCTTTTAACAGCTTGTCTCGCTGTAACGCGCTTCTTTCCATGAAATCTTCTAATTTATTCTTTGCAACCCTCCTTCGTTTCGTCGGGCGGGCTACTGGTATTTCAGCTACCTCGTCGATTGATTCCTCGCATATATTGCAGGCTTCCGGGGATGTACATTCAGTTTCCGTCGATAGTTCCGTTGTATAGGAACTCTGCGTGCTATGAAATAAATTTTTATTATTCATCATTTTTCTATTATTTAGCACGGATGTTTTAATATAAAAGACACTTACTTTCTCTCACAACTAACGTGGTTCAAAAAGCTTAACTGGTCCAGAAGCGGCCACTTTGACCTTGGTTTGGCTGCCGACCCTGTTCCGTATTTTTCATTACGTTTAATTTTTCCGTAGGAATCTCGTATATTTCGCCATTGTCTTTTACAGTCAGCAACTAAAAGAAGGTAATAACAGTTTTATTTTTGCAGGTTTCTTGCTACAGGAGAGTCATTCAGATCATTAGCATTTGCATTTAGAATATCATATGGATATATAAGTATGATTATACGAGATGTATTAAAGGAATTATGTGACAAATTAATTCAAATATTTTTACCACGGCCAGATGTTTCTGATTTTGAAAGAATTGCAAATGATTTCATGGCAAAATGGAATTTCCCTAACTGCATAGGTGCACTAGATGGAAAGCACGTTCGAATATTATGTCCAAAAAACAGTGGATCCCTATATTACAATTACAAAAATTATTTTTCCATTGTTTTATTGGCTCATACGGAAAAGAAGGAGACAGTGGGATTTTTGAAAAATCAGTTATGGGTAGTGCTATTCGTTCGGGAAACTTTCCTTTTCCCGCTGAAAAGGAACTCCCAGGATCGGACGCGGTAGCTCCGCACGTGATGATAGGCGATGAAGTTTTCAGACTCGCCAGGCATATGATGAAACCATTTCCCAAAAATCAGGCAACGCAGGATTCAACAAAAGCGATTTATAATTATCGACTGTGTAGAGCCAGAAGAGTGGTTGAAAATGCATTTGGGATATTATCTCAGACTTTCAGAATATTTCATACAAGCATAGCAGTACTACCGGAAACAGCCGACATGATTATCACGGCAACATGTATTTTGCATAATATGTTACGTGAAGCATACCTAAACGATAGATCTAGACACGAAAATTGTCAGACAGATAATGTAACTGATAATATCAATGATAATTATAATATGTCTCCTTTGAGGAGGACAGGAGGTTATACCGATATGGAAGGATTCGACATTCGAAATACATTTCTGCGTTATTTTAATACAGAAGAAGGTTCATTGCAATGGCAAGACAATTATATTTAAAATAATATAAAGTAAAAATATAATAAATGTGATTGAAAAATACTTACTTGGCTTATCTAATATATCGGATATGACCTTCCATAAATTTTCTTTCACCATGTAGTTTTTATAATCTTTATCACTTGCGTCGTAGAGGACACGAGATTGAGAAATCTTCTCTACCAGTTTCTCGTCTTCTTCCGCACTAAATTTGCACGACATAATGTGTATTGTATGTTCGCTTGCTGAGAACTAATGATTCCTAATAATGTCCGACGCTCATTTAAATAACAAGAAACAATATCGCATCATCCTTTCGTGGAAAATATACAGAGTTGTACAAAAACGTGTCAACCTTTTTCCATTAAATTGTAAGACTAGAGCTTACAAACCCATAGAAATTAGTTTTTAGGAGATTTTATAGTAAAAACAAAATTGTATACACTTAAAATGTCGTTATTTGAAATAAATTAAACAGACATTTACAAAATTATAAAATAATTTCCATTGAAATTTATATGAATACACACCAACTATTTGTTACGAGCTAGCTACAATCGACGTGCCTCGAGCGATACTGCTGAAAAGAGCAATCGTGAACGTGAACAGCAACGACGATGCGTGCTTTTGTTGGGCAATCGTGGCGGGTCTCTACCCAGCCGAGGCAAATCTGTCACGTTTATCATTGTATCCACACTACAAAGACGTGCTTCCGAAAACCGAAGGTTTTCAACTACCTATGTCGTTCAAAGACATCCGAAAATTTGAACGAAAAAACGACGTTTCCGTGAACGTGTTCGCATGGGCACGCAAGAAATGCGTAACGCTTCATTTGACTGGGAAGAAACGTGAGGGAAGACACGTCAACTTGCTGTTTCTACAGAATGCTGCAAAGACGCACGGTCATTTCGTGTGTATACGAAATTTGTCGCGATTGGTTTCATCGCAGCTTAGCAAGCGGGATCATCAGAAGTATATTTGTGATCGGTAAGTTGCATTTTTGTTTTTTTAATTGTTTGAAGCAAAAAAGACATAATTTTTCCCTTCCCACAGGTGCTTGCAATTTTTTCCCACGCAGGAGAGATTAAACGTTCATACACTTGACTGCGAACGGATGAATGATTGCGCTCTGATGCTTCCAACAGAGGAAGAAGATAAGTGGTTGCAGTTTAAGAACTACAAGAACAAAGAAGAGGCGCCGTTCGTTATCTATGCTGACTTGGAGTGCCTGCTGCTGCCGGGGGGGGGGCAGGAAGGACAAGGCCGTGTGGCACGCGTACAGTATCAACATCACCACGCGTTTAACATAGGATACTACATGCATTGCCGCTACGACGAATCGTTGTGCGAGTATCATGTTTATCGCGAGAAAGAGGGATGCGCCGCGTGGTTCGCGAACAGGTTGTACGAATTAAGTCGTAAATTACAGCCGATATTTGACAAAACAGTGCCGATGAATCCGCTAACCGAATCGGAAAAGTTAAATTTTCGTACGGCCACGCATTGTCACATCTGCGAGAAACCGTTCGACACTTCCGACGCGACGAGGGTCCACGATCATTGTCATCTCACGGGCGCGTATCGCGGTCCGGCTCATAACAGATGCAATTTATGCTACCAATCTTCGTACGTGATACCGGTAGTTTTCCATAATTTATCAGGCTACGACGCGCATTTTATCATCAAGGAATTAGCAAACTCGTTCGAGGGACGGATAGACGTGTTGCCATTGACGAAAGAGAAGTATATCTCTTTCACGAAAACCGTAAATATCGAGGGTGAAGAGTTAAAGCATGCAAAGTTTTTGAAATTCCGCTTCATCGATTCGTTCAAGTTCTTGAACTCGAGTCTGGACAAACTGTCGTCATACTTGGACGAAAGTAAATTACGCATCGTACGAGGTGAATTTCCACATCTTTCCCGCGACGATTTTAAACTGTTGACCATAAAAGGCGTCTTTCCGTACTACTATCTAACGTCGTACGACAAATTAAACGACACGTGTTTGCCGCCGCGCGAGGCATTTTACAATTGGTTGTACGGCAACGAGATATCCGACGTCGATTACATTCACGCGAATACGGTTTGGTCGCGTTTCGCTGTACAAACGCTTGGACAGTACAGCGATTTGTACTTAAAATTGGATGTTCTGTTGTTGGCCGATGTTTTTGAAAATTTTCGCGACGACTGTCTCGAGAATTACAAGCTCGATCCGGCGCATTATTACACGCTCCCCGGTTTCGCGTGGGACGTGATGTTGAAAATGACAAAGATTGAATTGGAGTTGTTGACCGACGTTGACATGCTTTTGTTCGTGGAACGAGGAATACGCGGTGGATTGAGTCAGTGTTCGCACAGATATGCGCGCGCTAACAACAAATATTTGTTCACACACGACTCGAGTAAACCATCCACCTACTTAATGTATTTTGATGTGAATAATCTGTACGGTTGGGCAATGTCGCAACCTCTGCCGCACAGAGACTTTCGATGGGTGGACGTGGACAATTTCGATGTTGAATCCATTCCGATCGATAGCCCCGTAGGATACATTTTGGAGGTGGATTTAGAGTATCCGCGCGAAATTCACGATGCTCACGCGGATCTTCCGTTTTGTCCAAGTCACGACGCAGCAACCGACTCGAGTACGCAGAAAAAGTTGATGGCAACACTTCGCGATAAGGAGCGATACGTTGTACATTATCGGTATCTCCAACAAAGTTTGAAACATAATTTGAAATTGCGGAAAATACATCGAATTCTAGAATTTCAACAGTCGCGATGGTTGCATGGCTATATTGATTTAAACACGAAATTACGCGCCAACGCCACCAACGATTTTTCCAAGAACTTATTCAAGTTAATGAACAATGCCGTGTTTGGGAAAACTATGGAGAACGTTCGGAATCATGCGAGCGTGAAATTACTTTCTCGATGGAGCGGTAAACACGGCGTCGAACGATTGATATCTAGACCAAATTTTCATAGCTGTACGGTGTTTTCCGAGAACTTTGTCGCGTTTCAGCTGAAAAAGCTGTTTGTTAAATTTTACAAGCCAATCTACGTAGGCATGTCCATATTGGATATATCAAAATTTCATTTGTACAGCTTTCATTATGAGTACATCCAACCAAACTTCCAACAAAATTGTAAGATTTTGTACACGGACACGGACAGTCTGATATATGAGATCGCTTGCGATAACGCGTACGAGGCGCTGCTGAAACGTGATATTCATCGATACGACACCAGTAATTATGCCGCGAACAACGTCTACGGCGTTCCGATCGCGAACAATAAACAGCTAGGATTGATGAAGGATGAGAACGGTGGTAAAATTATGACCGAGTTCGTAGAGCTTCGTTCGAAAATGTATGCGATTCGTGTTCACGGCGATCAGGACACTAAAAAGATCAAAGGAATCAGAACAAACGTTACCGCTCGAGATATAAGTTTCGAAGACTATGTTGAATGCCTTCGTAATCATACGGAAAAGAGCGTTAGCGGTAATCGCATAGTGTCCGTACGACATCAGGTGTATTCGATGTCGGAAAAGAAATTAGCATTGAGTCCGCATGACGATAAGCGATATATTTGCAATAATTTGATCGATACTCTTCCTTGGGGGCATTACAGCATCGATTGAGAAAAAACTGCGTCGTCGTTTTATTATCCGTAAAAGAAAAAAGGAAGTGGTAGAGAGAGATTATCATAGGTCTTTGAAGTCTGTAACTGTCGGGGAGGGGATGCTTCCCATTGCAGATCTTCACTGTAAAAAAGGAGTGGTAGGGAGACATCCTATATAACATCATATTCCAAGCGGCACGCTTCAGATCGAGACAACCATCGCTAAAAACCGTAGACTGCTAAACCATAGACCGCACGATGTATTACAACCGTTATTCGCCTGCTGAATGTAATCGTTCAAACGTTGAGGAGCTGCACAAAAAGAGGAGACTAAATAATATGTAAGTAGAAAGATGAAAATAATTATGAAAAAGTAATTTAGAAAAACGTCTAATTTTTTTAAAAAATCTGTTGCAGGGTTTCTCAACAACAGCCCATTTCACGATCATCGATGATACAGCCGTCAACGTCGTCGTCGTGCGAGGGTTTTTTCAACAACCGTCCCATTTCACGATCAACGATGATACAGCCGTCACCGTCATCGTGCGAGAGTTTTCTCAACAACTCCATTTCACAATCATCAATGATGCAACCGCCGAGGAGTTTGCACAGCGCACGGGTCTTGAGTCGAAGATACTCCATAGCCGGCAATTATTTTAAATACTTCGAAATTGGTGTGCGCGTTGGCAACGATATTTGCGGGGAACTAGCTATAGGGGATAACCGTGGCAATGAAATTACATTTTTCCTGGACGCGTGGACAGAGTTATTGCGCACGAAGGAGTGTATTTCCGATTTACTTTTGCCGTCTATGCAGAAACAGAAGCGAAAAATTAGTGATGATTTAACATTTCAAACAGTTAATATCGATGGTATGAATCTAGTGAAATTATCAAATCAGTTCACAGCTCTGTATATCACGGAAAAAACTATGCGTAACCTGTACAACCTCGATTTCTGCGTACACAACATGTATTCATGGTTGATTGATAATGTTCCCACAATTGTCGCTAAATTTACGAATTTCGTTGTTGCAGTGAAGGATAGTGACGCGAAGAATATCATGAAAACGATCGTCGAGAGCGAATCTTTCGATCAAAATTCGCTGATCGATTGTGAACTGTTGGCTTTGTGCGCTGATATCATTGCGACCGAGGCGTTTGCGCAAAAACAGATAGGTTAAAAACAAAGATAATGTGTGTAAAAAATTATTGGAGGTCTTTTTGTAACGATATATTATTTTTTAAAAAATAAAAATTATTTAAGAATATCTCTTTGTATTTTTATTTTATTTTATTGTAAAATTATTCTTTTATAATTCCTATAAAAAATGAATTTCTACATATAAAGTATAGTCGTTTTAGAGAAAAATGAATTATCATATTACCATCCCTCAACCACATACTAATATGTCAACGTCTAAGGAGAGGGGTTCTCGTTTAGGCTGTTCATCACGTACAAAATCTTTCAGCAGAACTAAGGTTTCCACCCTGACTTATTAAGCAGAAAAGATAACTCCTCTACAGTAGATGATTTTGCTATGCATATAAGAACCCCGACCAACCAATTTAGAATTGCTACCAGTAAATGGTACAATGTCTACCAGTAAACGGTACAATGTGGACGGTCTGGGGACTTGCGGTCGTTGTCGTTTAAGTTATTCTTTCGATTGGTTGGTCGGGGTTCTTATGTGCATAGCTAAATCATCAACTGTAGAGGAGTTATCTTCTAGTAGACGGTTGAGGACGGTATATATGCAAATCGTCGACGGAACATGTTCTAGCGAGAAAGGATAGGGACAACGTCGCTATCTTGTGACGAGGGTAGAAAGTTAGCCGACACACATTACTCGACTGCAAGAAGTTTTTATTTAAATTTTATCGCAAATTACATTTTTCACAATTCCTGTAGAATAAAAGAATACAATTAAAAGAAGAGAAAAATTAATTATCTTACATATAAAATACGAGTCGAAAATACAATTAAAGTATATTCGTTTTAGATATCCATGAATTATGTGACGCATCCATTCCCAACCATTTTACGTATACCTTATTTCCTTTTCTGCGCAATATTTTTTCAACTAAGTATACGTCGGGATATTTTGCCGCGCGTATCTCATGCTCGTAAAATCCTCCAGCGATAGGTTTGCCCCTCGAGTCGGCCAAGAGATACGTGACAGGATTCGTTAGTTTCACCGCGGTAATCTTGAATATTTCGGTTGACCAGTTCGGCGTGTATCCTTTGTCAAATAGAGTTTTGAACTTGCTGACGCGCACGTAATCATTAACCTTGAATTTGGCAGGACCAGCAATCTTCACGTTGTTGTACACGGTGGACAGAAGGTGTCCGGCATTTTTACGGTTCACGTCGGCGGGTTGCATACGGATGGTACGATGTTTTCGATTATTGTAGTCCTCGGTCAACGTGGGAAGCGCATCGATCCAGCGATATTTTCCGCTCAACGAGAAAAATTTCCACATGCTGTTCTTCAACGTACGATTGAAACGCTCCACGACGGATGCTTTCATAGGGCTAAACGTTGAATAATGGTGGATGTTACGTTTCCTCAGATATTCTTGGAACGTTGCATTGTAGAATTCTTTCCCCATGTCGGTCTGCAAGTTGTTCGGAGCTCTGCCATCCTTCTCCAACGCTGACGCGAAAGCTATACACACGTCGCTCGCATTTTTACTCTTCAAAGGAACCGTCCACGCGTATTTGCTAAATACATCGATTATCGTAAGAATATATCGATACCCACGATTGTTTCGCGCATAGTTTTGAACTTCAACGATATCGGCTTGCCAAAGATCATCGAATCCTCGCACGATCACACGTCTACGCGGGTAAAAACGTCTCGCCGGAGCATGCAGCTCTTCCACCACGTTTTCTTTACTCATCTTGTCGCTGTTATCTCGCTCTCTCTCAGTCATTGAAGCTCCAGCGCTGTCGCTCCTCAATACGTCGTATCTGCGCGTATACTTTATCACGTTTCACATATACTATACAGTTCCTCTAAAAATCTTCAAACTTCTCAGTTATATTTCCCGAACGCCTTGTATCGTAGTCAGTATTTCAGACTTTATCGTTTCTTTAGCAGTTTTCAGGTCTTCATTCTGTTTAGCTAATATTTCAGACTTTATCGTCTCTTTAGCGGTTTTCAGTTCTTTGACCAGTGTTTTCATGATCTCGAACTCGAGCTTCGCGTTAAGCGTGTCCACGTATAGTTTGGTCGCAGTGTGATCGTTTGCCTCAGGATTCGCCACGTGTCCGATCTTCATACCTTTTGCATCGTACAATTTAGCGTCATCGTTCAAACATATAGCGTTATCGCGCACATAACTTTTCAAAACGTCAGGATAGAAAATCGAAGAAACATTCGACTCGCTTTTGTCCGCTTCGCGAAGTACTCTACCAAATTTGTCGATAGACATTTTTCGCTCGAGTTAATCTTCTTCTTCTTCGATTATCGCCAACTCGTATCGCTTGCACAAACGTTTTACCTGCTCTTCGATGCACAGTATTCGTTGAAATATCTCGTCCAGTTTTATCCATAGACTTTGAAACCTCAAGTTCCAGCTTTCACCGTCGTCGTCTTCTCCCGAGGATATCGTTTGATTCGTTTCGCAACAATTAAGACGAACGCGCATTTTATCGAGCCGTAACAATTTCATCGATCGACATTTCATTCGTCACTAACTCAACGAACCCACGCGCTTTAATTTATAATTATACCGGCTTCGCGAAGTTCTTCGATTATCGACATTATTTCGTTGTCATGGTTGGAATGACCGGCGTTCTTCGAAGCGGTTAACAGTTTCAGACGATCGACGAGTTCGTTGGGATCATCCCAATGCACGTAATCGATCGGATTGTTGGTCACGCGCATAGAAGTTGGAAGTTCAATCCCCTTCCCACCTCGCGATGAAAACAACGGTCCTATAATTCTCCTATACTTGAATCCTTTGTTTCCCATTATCTGATTTCCACGTCGATGTGCATTCGTAAGAGTGAGAATTTTTTTGTACGCGTTCTTATCATCCTCGGTGTACAACCAATCATCGGGTATTCTTTTGAATATCAATTCGTAAAGACCGCGAGTCCCCTTGTACCGTATCCCGTTAATGATGATATCGTCGTTGCCGTCCACCACGAACGTTGAATTTCCCATCATCATCTTATCATCTTTCAAACATACTCCGTACACGTTGTCAGAATTTTTCGTCGGCCCGGTAAAAAATTTTTCTAAATATTCGCGCGCCAAAGGTCCAAGATTCTCGGATAGATGTTGATTTTCCTCTGGATGAGTTTCCGGATTTTGTCAACGACCATTGCCTCGCTTCAAAAACCGGTTCTCGTACGATAACCGAAGTTAAACAGCGTTGGACGTGACCGGTGCTTGGATGGGTGACCGCATGGGTATAGAGCATACACCAGGCGGTGGCTGCCCGGGTACCGGTTGCGTGTTGTTGGCAAAAAGGTGGTTCGGAACCCACCGTAATAAAAAGTAGGTCCCGCTGAAACTTAGGCTGAAATAGGCTGAAATTTGGCGTTAGAGAGAGTGGAAAGAAGGGAGATTGGTAAATGGATTTGAAACCCTGAGGGGACCAAATATCATATACATACTAGAGTTTCCGGATTTTCAAAAATATTACGCATTGAAGACTCCAAAGATACCGTGCGCGGTGATTCGAAGGTATCTTGTTGTGGTACCGTAGTCGTCGATTCGATCTCGTCATCGTCGTCATCCTCGTAGACGTCATCTTCATCATCATCATCATCAAGATATATTTTTTTCAAGGCGCGCGTTATATCAGCTTCGTCGTTCTTTTCCCCATTCTTCTTTATTCTTCTTCTTTTTTCATAGAGGATGATGGCGTTCCCCTAATATCAGAGAATCTTTTTATTTTCGTAGGGAGGACGACGATGGTATTTCCTTAATATCTGAGAACGCGTTGTCGTTCGGTTTGACAGTAGTCGTATTTTGAACTATCTGTTTCAACGGTTCGACGATCGGTTGTAAAGTCGTTCGCAAATTCGTCTCGGCCGTCATTTTCCCAACTTTCAACGCTAAATACTTTTTACGTATGGTATCGCTGGTCTTCGCTATTTCGTTCACGATCGAAGCTCGCAGCTTCTCCTTCTTTTCCTTTTTGGCTGACATATTAGTTGCGCAAGAGAGAGAGAGAGAGAGAGAGAGAGAGAGATATTACAGCCACGATACAGCACCGACGACTCTTATCGAGCAACTGTATTCGCTACAGTACGACAAACTCGTTAAATCCACGTCTGTAACGGCCGAGATCGCAGGGCTGTCTTTATCGATTACGAGAAATCCATACTTCTTTCGCCAACAATTCGCGCATAACGTGCTAAACGTCTTGAACGACATATCCGTATTTACATGATCCTGATGAATGTGACGTAAATTCATGGTATCCTGTTTGAACAGAATCAATAGATTGGCATTGTCACGAATTAAATGTTTAGGTATTCTCGCGTACGACTGACCCAGGTAGAAGCAATCCATGTGCGAATGTCTACCCATCGCGAAATACTTTCTCATGATATCCTGCTCGTCGCACGCCACGTCGTCGAAGATAAATATCGAATCGGGCCGTGCCTCTGTGGGGAGGATTACGTCGACGTTGTCCGCGAACGCGAAGTATCCCACATCCTTCCCCACGGATGAGAACAGTTTGCTCAAGTATCGATATTTTGGCTGACTCAGCGATTTTGAGTACACGTAGACATTGGCGAATCGTAGCCCGTTCGCGCTCTCCAGAAGGCTAACCATAACGTTCGTTTTACCACATCCTGACGGACTGCTTATGACGCATCGTACATTGCCTGGTAACAATGATCCATGTTTCCACATCGTCTCATCGCAATCGTCGAACGCGCGACACGTTGGAACACGAATATCCAAAGATTGCCTCACAAAACGCATGTTCTGATTGATTCGATGAGGGGGGTGGGTGGGTAGTATTTATACGGCAGCTCGAACACCATTAGTATCAGTCACCCTAAAGGGTTCGCTTCTTTTAAAGAGAGAGCGCAGAAAAATTTTAAAAGAGAGAACAGAAAAATATAGCTCATGCGTGTGAATCATCGTTCAAAACGGTGCCTCGGTTCGCATACGGGTAAGGGATTCTTAAACAGAGCTATAAACGCGTTGCCGTTCGAATTACATATACCCGGTTATCAATTCTGCGGTCCTGGTACGAAACTGACCGCTCGATTAGCTGGTGGAGATCGAGGAATCAATCCGTTGGATGCAGCCTGCCGCGAACACGATATAGCGTATTCACGATACAAGGATCTTGGAAATCGTCTCGCAGCCGACAGCGTTTTGGCAGATCGAGCGCTGCATCGAGTAACGTCTGGGGACGCAACGTTGGGAGAGAAGGTGTCTGCGGCCGCAGTGTTGGCAGCCATGAAAGCTAAAACGAAATTGGGCATGGGTCTGACAAAGAAAAAAGGTGAGAAGAGAAAAACGAATTCTCCCGATCGCCAAACGCGGTGGTTTTCTGCCGCTCCTGCTGCCTGCTTTGTCGGCTATAGGAGCATTGACAGGTGGTGCCGCAGGAGTAGTCAAAGCCATAAACGCTGCGAAAGCTGCGAAGAAACAATTACAAGAAGCGGAGCGACACAATCGTGCCATGGAAGGTCGCGGAGTATATCTCACACCGTATAAGCATGGAAAAGGTTTAAAGAGGGGAAAAACGAAGAAAGACAACACAACGACAGATATCGAATTGATGACCATTTGTAAAGGAGTACCGTATTTTCGCGGAGTTTTTATGCGTGACGATTTGCCGCTGCGCGCGTGGGTAAACGAGCGGGGTATAGTCAATCTACATAATAGTCATGGACCGGGAACGCACTGGGTCGCATACATAAAACACGGCTCGCGCGTCAAATACTTTGATAGTTTTGGAAATCTTCGACCACCGATCGAGTTGATTTGCTATTTCGGCGCGAACGCGACCATCTTATATAACCACAAACGTTTTCAAAAGTACGACGAAAGCGTGTGTGGACAATTGTGCGTGAAATTTCTTCGAGAAACTACATTCTAAATTCTCTGGAAAGAGTCTCTCTCTCTCTGCACAATGCATGCGAAAAAGTCATTTACGTTCACGTTGTCGGGGAGAAGCAGCATACTGTCGTCCAAGTACTTTCCGCCCATAGATCTGACCAATGGTGAATACGAGCTGGGATTGCTCGATTTACAAACTTATTACACGATACCGAACATTAGCGCCAACATCGGAAACAATCGATTCTACTTCGGTGAAAAAGACGAGGAGATCGTCATTCCCGACGGTTCGTACGAATTGGAAGCGATCAACGCGTACTTGAGACGTGAAATACGCGCGCGATGTCCCCCCAAAAATGTTGACAAGTCATCCGCCGCCTCCGATATCGAATATCCGCTGGTCCTACGAGCGAACAACACCATGAAAAGCGAAATTATAAGCAAATATCAAATAAACTTTAGGAAGCTTCGCAACGTGGGACCTATTCTGGGATTTTCCTTGAATCGTGTTTTGCCACCGAACGCGTGGCACACGTCGAACGCACCTGTGAATATCATCAACGTGAATATCGTACGAGTGGAATGTAACATAACCACCGGGACGTACGACAATGGTAAACTCGTTCACACGATACATGAGATCGCGCCTCAGGTACCACCAGGGTATAAATTATCGGAAACGCCCGCACGAGTCATTTACCTTCCAATCGTTGCACGAGTAATTGACGATTTAACGATTCGCATAGTTGACCAATCCGGACGTTTGATTGATTTTCGAGGTGAAGAAATCACGGTGCGACTACACGTTCGACGAAGCAATGCTAATTCATAACAATACGACATTCCATACGTTGAACAACACCAGCAGCAGCAGCAGCACATTGATTCGCAAGAAACTAACCGTGAAAAAAAACGTAAAGTCGCCGATACGTAAGAAATTAACCGTGGAAAACGCAAAGTATCTACGATCTTTGGGATTTATTGTTAAAAAGTGAGAGGAAAAACACACAATCATGTTCAGCGACATTTTGAACATCTCCGAAGCACCGGTTTTCGACAATCGCATAACGAAGATTGAGCTGCACACGTACAATCCATACGCCAACACGACGTTTGAAAACAGCGATGAAATACGGATACCCATTCAACAACAAGACCTGTACACGCTCCCGTGTAAAAGCTTCCTATACGTTGAGGGAAAACTTAGTTTACCGGGAAAACTCGAATTACCGGTTGGAGCAGGAGAATACTCCATCGATGCGGCGACTCTTGAGAACAATGCCGTTGCGTATATGTTCGAGGAAATACGCTATGAATTGAACGGAGTGGAAATCGATCGGTCCAGAAATCCTGGTGCAACGACAACTCTGAAGAATTATGTGAGTCTGTCCAAAACGAGAAGCGACGCGTTGTCCAACGCTGGTTGGCTGTATGACGACGATCGGCGGAAGCAAACGGCAACGACCACGGCTGCGATTAATTTCAACCTTTGCGTGCCTATGAGCGTTTTATTAGGTTTCTGCGAAGATTACAAACGTGTTGTGATAAATGCTCGACACGAATTGATTTTGATCCGCTCGCGTACCGACGCAAACGCGTTGTTCAGTCCTTCCGACAACGTGAAACCTATTCTGGATCTGTACAAAATTCAATGGCGAATGCCACACGTCGCATTGGACGAAATACATAAGCTGTCCATGTTACGCATTTTAGACAGTGACAGACCGATTGCTATGAGTTTTCGATGGTGGGATCTGTTCGAATATCCTCTACTACAGACGACTACGAAGCATACATGGGCGATAAAAACGGCTCAACAAATGGAAAAACCGCGATACGTGATATTCGCTTTGCAAACTAATCGAAAGAATAACTTAACGAAAACGGCCGCGCAATTCGATCATTGCGCATTGTCAAATATTCGGCTTTACTTGAACTCGGAAACCTATCCGTACGATGATTTAAATATCGATTTCGAGAAAGGTAAATACGCATTGCTCTACGACATGTATGGAAAATTCCAAGAATCGTACTATGGAAACGGCGAAGCGCTACTCAACATCTCATATTTCCTGCGATATGGCCCGATCGTCGTTCTCGATTGTTCTCGACAAAACGAAGCGCTAAAAAATGGCACGGTCGTCGTGCGAATAGAATTCGAATGCCGAACCGACGTCCCCCCATCGACAACAGCCTACTGTTTGATGATACATGACCGCATCGTGGAGTACAGTCCATTAACAAACATTGTTAGAAAAATTACTTAAACCGCTCTTATGTTATAAAATATATATGTTTTATCAAATAAAAAATTATGTGAATGATCTTTTTATTTAAACACAATCCTCCTTCTACAATTAAATTCGTATTTTATTAAAAGAAAAAATATAGTAATGATATCACTCTTGCACCATAGAACGAGATATGGTGGTAGGGGTACTCATTATAAATAACTCGTCGCATCGTTGTGCGAAGCTGTGTCAGACCAAACGTCAAAGGATTTAAAATAGAGTTTCATTGTCTTTTTATCATCCTCCGCCAACTGTATACGAAAGTTTTTTAAAGTGATCGCCGTATAGGATATTGTGTGCTGTGCGTTGTAATCATTTCCTCCTTTCTTCAATTGTAAGTATAATATAAAAAATTTTTAAATGAACTATATAAAATCTAGTAAAAAATTATTTAGATGGATCAAATCACACAAATAATAGATATGGATGGATTTATAATTAATAAAAAATTCATGTGCAAAGAACTGGCTATAGTGAATGCATATTGTGACGGCTCCCTACTGGCCGAATTTTTATTAAATACGAGTTTTAATTGTTTGTCGAACGCTGACAAGAAGTCGGCGTGGTACGTTACTAATTTTGTACACGGGATGCCATTTAACAATTTCGGCAATGAAAAATTTAATCAAGAAGATATATTTGGAGTTATTGAAAATTTTGTACGCGAATATAAAAATCCGATGATTGCCTACAAAGGAGGATGTTTCGAAAGAGACATCCTTCGAGAAATGAATGTAAACTCAGTAAATTTAGAGGATTTCGTGTGTCCGAAATACGACGTACTAGTTCAGGATCCCGTTTATAACATTGTTGAGGTACCATGTCGACTTCATTGTTGGCGTTCGACAAAACAATCGAAGCCGTATCATTGCAGTATGCGCGAAGTTAAAACATTTCGCGCATGGATGAATAATAATAAAAAATGTAAAGTATCAGAATTTTTTCCTGCGAATTAAAAACCACAAATACATGACGCCTCTTTTTACATTTTTTGATTTTTTCACAGCGTTTCACAATGATTGAAAAATCTGAGGCAGCCGTCACAACAACGGTCGATCACGCAACACCACCACCACCACCACCTGATTATCGTCTCGAACGTGACAGACTTCAAAGTTTTCACAACTGGCGTTACTCGCACATCGTCCAACCGGAGAAACTCGCCGCCGCAGGATTTTTCCATCTGGGTGACGAGGATTTCGTTGAATGTTTCGAATGTGGTATACAGCTGACTCGATGGGAAGAGGATGATGATCCCATGAAGGAACATCGCGTCTGGTCCAGATTCTGTGGATACGTGTGTGGGGTGAACTGCGGCAACGTACCGATCGGAGTCGATCCGGATACAATCCAGCCAAACCCACGCGGTATGGACGTTTGTGGAATTATTAAGGAATCGTCGCTTGAAGGTAAATAAATTTTCAAAATATGTTAAAGTAAATGTTAAAAAAGAAAAGAATACTAAAATTATATAATATGTTTTGTTTGCTTGCAGGAAAACAACAACAACAACAATGAAGACGTTATTTGTTATTTTAGTTTTTATTTTTGTTATTATATATTAATGTTTTAATTTTTTATTTTTTATTATGTATCAATGCTTAATTTTTTTATTTTTATTATGTATTAATGTTTTAATTTTTATTTTTATTTTTATTAATATGTGTTAATGTTTAATTTTTTAATGAATAAAAAATACAAAATATTCATGTCTATGGTTATCACCGCCGTCACACACTCCTCATCCCATTCTTCGATCTTAATTAATAATAATAATAATATATTCTTTTTAATTTTTATTTTTATTAATATGTATTAATGTTTAATTTTTTAATCAATAAAAAATAAAAAATATTCTTGTCTATGGTTATCACCGCCGTCACATACTCCTCATCCCATTCTTCCATCTTAATTAATAATAATAATATATTCTTTTTTAATTTTTATTTTTATTAATATGTATTAATGTTTAATTTTTTAATCAATAAAAAAATACAAAATATTCATGTCTATGGTTATCACCGCCGTCACATACTCCTCACCCATTCTTCCATCTTAATTAATAATAATATATTCTTTTTAATTTTAATTTTTATTAATATGTATTGTTTAATTTTTTTAATCAATAAAAAATACAAAATATTCATGTCTATGGTAATCACCGCCGTCACATACTCCTCATCCCATTCTTCCATCTTAATTAATAATAATATATTCTTTATTTCAGCCTTACAGCTAAGAAATTAGACTTGGTTTACATTATCCTATATTTACAAAGCTATCTTATCACACGTATTCGATCCATACCTTCTCTCACTCATTTCTCTGTTTCACACATAATTAAATAACGCTTAATAATTTTTAAAAAATATGTTTTTTGAATTATTTTCAAAGTAAAATCTTAAAAAATATATTAAATTATATAATACATCTGTTTGAATTGAATTTGTGAGGATGGCCGGGCACTCAGTCTTAAGGGACCATTGTACCCGGGCCCGGTGAAGGTTGGGCTACCGACTCAGATAAGGCGCTCGAGCAGGGCGGCCTCTCTGGCAAAATCCAGGAGTGCATCTACCTCGTCTGCCTTAAGACAATGGGCACCTAGGTTTGAGAGCCCTAAGAGTTTGCTTCTTAGGGCCTCAGTACCTTTGCAATGCCATATTACGTGGAGAGGGGTTTCATCCTCCTCCCCGCATCTTGAGCAGTTAGAGTCCATCTGGATACCCAGCCCTGCCAAGTGCTTGCCAGTGTACCAGTGGCCCGTGGTGATTCCCACGAGCCGCCGCACCTTTAGACGATCCATGTGACACAGCTTGTTGGCGAGGTCTTTATTCGGCCCTTCCACCAGAGCTTTCATGTGCCGCATGCCTGGTTCGGAATTCCATAACTGGGCAAGTAAGTTGTTAGCCCAATCTTTATTCCAGTTTTTAATTACACTGGGTGCTAGTTTTAGAGGTCTGTAGATAGCTGCACTCTGGCAACGGGTGCCTTCACGCGCTAATCTATTTGCCTCCTCGTTTCCTACGATTCCAGAGTGACCTGGAACCCACAGGAGGCTGACATGGTTGCATTCAGCCAGCTCTGTTAAGGCTGTAACACAGTCCCGGACGAGCTTAGATCTGGTCATAACTTTGCCCAATGACCTAATTGCCGCGCGACTGTCGCTACATATATATATGTGTTGGTTCTTGTAACCTTTGCTGAGGTTTAGTTCAACGCAGGCCAAGATAGCACATACTTCAGCTTGAAAGACCGAAGCGTGTTGCCCAAGTGCTAGAGACAGGCTAGTTCTTGGGCTGACCCCGCAGACACCTGCCCCTGCTCCGGTTCTATTCTTTGCGCCGTCTGTGAACCAGACCAGGCCCTGCGGAGAGAGAAGCTCTCCGGCATTTGTCTCCCAATCACACCTATTCGGGATACGAGTTTGGTATTTAACCGTAAAGTTATAGTGCGGCTCACATTTGTCCCCCCCCCCCGCAACATGATCCATTGAAGGTCCTGTGCGTCCAGTAGGGTCGAGTGGCCGTACCTTGACCTGATCCATCTGTTTCCCAGATGGAGTCTTAGGGCGGAATTTCTCGCTAAACCGACCGCCACTATATATGGGGGTGCGAGATTAAGGAGAACTCCCAGCGCCAGGGTGGGCGTGGTGTGGAAAGCGCCCGTAATTCCCATTAGCGCCAGACGGTAGGCCCTTCCCAGTAGTTTTCTGTATGTGGCCTTCTTCATGGAGGTCCACCAGACAAGGGAGGCGTACGTCATCTGTGGTACCATGATCGCAGTATAGATCCATTTCACCACATGAGGTTTTAGGCCCCAGGTCCTGGCAAACATCGACTTGCAGGCCCAGTACGTGTTGATAGCCTTCTGGGACAGCCTGGCGACGTGCCTTTTCCATCTGAGCTTTTTGTCTAGGGTGACACCTAAATAGCGCACCTCATCCGAGATCCGTAGTTCGGTGTCGAAAATGGAGGGGGCTTTAAATTTAAAGCGTCGCTTCCTCGTGAAGAGTACCATTTCCGTCTTGTTCGGGTTAACCCTGAGGTTATGGTTGAGGCACCAGTTTTGGGTTAGCGTGAGTGCTGTTTGCATTCTCCTGGCTAACAGTAGAGGGTGTTTTCTCCTGACTGAGAAGGATACATCGTCAGCATAGCCTTGGACCACGAGGCCCTCATCGACCAGCTCCTTCAGAAGCCCGTCGACCACCAGGGTCCACAGTAGGGGAGAGAGAACACCTCCCTGAGGGCAGCCCCTGCCGGCCCGGGCAAACACTGCAGAGCCGTTCATTTCGGTCCTCATGGTTCGGTTCCTGAGCATGCTGCTGATCCATCCGCTCAGGGGTTCCCTAATGTTGAATCTGTCCAGGGCCTTTTCTAAGACGTCAAAGGACGTATTATCGAAGGCACCCTCAATGTCTATAAAAACGCTGAGGACCGATTCTTTGTTTGCTAGTGCTCCTTCGATGAAACCAACTAGGTGGTGGAGCGCCGTCTCTACTGATTTACCACTCTGGTAGGCATGCTGATTAACATGCACAGGTGTTAGGATCAGCGTTGTTTCCCTGATATACCTGTCGATAAGCCGTTCCATCGTCTTGAGTAAGAAGGATGTAAGGCTTATCGGCCGGAACGATTTGGCCGAGCTGTAGTCACTTTTACCCGCTTTGGGAATAAAGACTACTCTGGCCATTCTCCAGGAAGTAGGTATGTAACCTAAGGCGAAGCAAGCTTTGAAAACCTCCCTTAGGCGGTCAGACAGAATAGACCCGCCTTCTTGCAGCATGGCGGGAAAAATGCCGTCTAGGCCAGGGCTTTTATATCTGTCAAAGGATTGTAGCGCCCATAGTACTCTTTCTTTCGCGAACACCTCAGAGGCGATTCTCCAGCGATCACCCATATTTTCCCTGGTACCAGCCGGAGTAATCGGCTGCCCCTGGTCCAGCGGGGTAGATCCTGGGAAGTGAACCTCCAGAAGGTGTTCTAAGAGCGGTGTATTGTCATCGCCAATGTTCCCATCAGGGAGGGTGATGTCATTTATCGAGGTGGCCAGAGGCCCGTTTGTGAAGACCTTGCGAAGCCTTGCCACAAAGGGGAGGGCCTCCGTTTCATCACAGAAGCTTCTCCAGGCCGCTCTTTTAGAGGATTTTATGAGCCTTTTGAAGTCTCTCTGAGATTCCTTGTAGATATACCAGGCATCCTCAGAGTTGATCTTCATGGCCCTGTTAAACAGCTTTCTGGTTCTTGACCTGGCTTTATTGAGTTCACTGCTCCACCAGGGGACCTTCCTGCTGCTTTTCCTTGACTTGGTCGGGCAGGCGAGTTCATACGATTGGATGACGGCCGATTGAATGTCGGCAACAGAACATTCCGTCTCGTTGGTCGTCCTTGGGCGCACGAACAGCCCCCCCAGCCTGGTGACTAGCTCCTCTTTGTAGAGGTTCCAATCGCAGGCCCTGGGGTTCCTGTAGGGGCCTGTCGGAACGGTGCATGCCTCGCCCTCCAGCCTGAAGGAAATGAGTCTATGGTCCGAGAGGGTAATCTCATCGGAGACTCTCCAGTTTCTGATTGTTTGTGATATCTTAGCAGTGCCTAGAGTGATGTCAATCACTTCTTGCCTGCGTGAGGTCACAAACGTGGGTTTGTTTCCTCTGTTCATAATCTCCAGATTATTAGCAGATAGGAATTCTAGAAGGGTTATACCCCTCCTATTGCAGTCTGAGCTGCCCCAAAGGGTGTTATGCGAGTTTGCGTCGCAACCGATAACCAACTGAAGTCCCTGGGCTCTGCAATCTTCCACGAGTGCTCTGAGTTCCCTAGTTGGTGGTGGTTCCTCGGCATCGTATGGCAGGTATGCCGAGCAGACTACCAGTTTGGTTATGTGGCCATTGAGTTTGATTTTAATGAGGGCGGCCGCTAGATCCCTTGAATAGTGGTTGCCTAGACCCACGGCACACAGCTCATTTTTGATTAATAAGCAGGCCCTAGGCCCGGCCACTGTGGTATCTTGTATCACGGTGCCCCAGTCTGATTTTAATCCCCCTACATGCCCCATGTGTATCCATGGTTCCTGTATGAGTATAACATCTGTGTGCGACACTGTTAGGCGGCGTCGGAGCAGGTCCGTAGCCGCTTTGCAGTGCTGCAAGTTGATCTGCGAAAATACGGTTCCGTCGGAAGCCATAGGGGCTTCCGACGTATGCCTTTTCGCGCGGTTGGGGTTACGAGAGAGCTCCGTGAAGGTGTTCCTCGTCTGACCCCTATTTGGGGGGAGCCCGTCCCGGATTTGCTCCGGGTCTGCTCCCTTTGCCCTTGGATGGAAGGATTCCGAGGGAGGCCGCCAGGGTTTTTTGTTTACCCTTGCGAGTCTCGTCGGTCCCCATTCTATACGTAAGGGTAGCCCCAGTAGGTCTACCCCTGTTATTGCCTCTATTGGAGGACCCCCGTTTTTTGTAGGTCCCCCGTCCTTGAGGCACTGGGCCAGTCTCTGCGCTGTCCCCCTCTCCATCTGAAGGGTTTCGCGCAGTCTCTGGCGCCGGCCTAGCCTTGAGGCTCATATTTGTTCCCTCTGAAGCGGTAGCTTCAGAGGGGACAACGTGTGCCACAGCGGTGACAGCGGGCCTGGAGGACGGGGTTAATGTAGTAGTCACCCCGTCACTCCTGGTCGCCACAGCAGCAGCTGTGTCCCCCTGTCCGCTGCTAGCTGGGTCGGGGTTGTGGCCTTCCCGGGGGCGGGTAGTTCCCTCTTTAAAGAGGGCCCTTACCATCCCCACGTGAGCCACGTAACCCCTTGAACTAAGGACTTTTAGGGAGTCCGCATCCATGCCCAAGACAAGGTGCGTCCCCCCATCCGCGTCCCTCCGGTCCCACACCCTCCAGAGGTTGGTGCGGAGGCCCGGATTCTGCCTGGCCAGCCTTTGCAGCAGGACCTCACTCTTTGTAGTGGGGCCTGGCACAAAGGTAGTGACCCTTTTCAGCCTTGGTAGGCAGTCCCTCTCCTTAAGGGATAGGGACGCACCCTCCCAAAGTCTGATTTTGGCCACCGTGTTGCCCAGCCAGGCTTTCGATTCAGGGTTCGTACAGGTGACCCAAATGATGCCCTGTACTGCCCTGCATTCGTCGAACAGGGGGGGTGTCTGGCCCTCGGGAACGGCGTCGATCTCCGACCCCAGGGCCCGGATCACCAGATCCCCCTGTTCTGTCGACAGCAGCTCGTCCGGGTAGCCGGGTAGCGTGATAGCTACCCTTCTACCGGCCGCGACTGCCTCGCTGAAGCTGGTGGGGCCCGGTAACAGGCCCCCCTCTTTTTTGGAGGCTGCTCGGGAGTGTCGCCCGCAGGTTGCCGGTTCCTTTTAAGGCCCCGACCCTCTGCCTCGATCTCGCCCTTGGCCTCGTTAGAGGTCAGCGCCGGGCCAGGGGTCGAGCCCGCCAGAGCCATTTTGGCTCTACGGGCCCTTTTCCTGGCCGCACCGCTGCTTCTAGAAAGGTGCGTAGAAGCCGCCGCGGTTTGCAGGGGTTGCCCGGCTCCAGGACCGGTATCCGCCTCTGCCCCCGCGGCGGGATCCGCCGTTGTGGTTGCTGCAGAAGGCCCGGCCTCGGTTGTCTCCATTTCCATGGGGACACCCTCAGCCGGTCTCGCAACTGCAGCACCTAGACAGTCTCGCCTGAACGCTCGAAGCGAACGGACGTGCTTCGCCCCTGCTCCGTGCCTCAGGTACACGACTACCTGCCGCCGCCATCTTAGACGACGCCGCTCAGCCTACGTGGCGTTTTCGCTGACGTGGCCCTTACGAGTTTTCTCGTGTTTAGCCAGAACTCCCGTGAATTCCCGTGGTTTTCATTGTTAACTAGTGCTGATTGGGACTAAAAATAGCGAGAATCAGTGCAGTGATCAATTAATATACAAACTGACTCAATCTGTCGCGACGTGTCCGCGAATCGCGCCGTTCTTTTCCCTGCCCGTCTGAAACTGCTGCTTCCTCGCAGCAGCATAAACTTAGTGTTATCTACCAACGAGTGCATAAACAATTTCGTGCATGCAAACATTTTTAACAAACAATTTTGTCGAATATCCGTGTTTGCCGCTTGCCGCTTCGCCGTTGCCTGCTCTGCGCGTGGGTTTTTCCGCGTGACGTGGCCGCCGCGAACAAAGGACCTTAGCCCCTACACAGAGTATAATGGACAGTGCCGTAAACCCCAATCCTAAACCCCAGGTTGAACGCACAAAGAAAAAGAAGAGCAAGAAGAAAAAGAAGGTGGAACCTCCAGCAGGCACAATATCACCAGAGGCCCCAGGATCACCACCATCCGACGCTGACGAATCTTCGTGCAGCGTGATGGAAATCGACCCCTCCTTGGTGCGGGATCTTCCCACCACCACCAGGAAGCGATCCCGCTCCCAAGCCCCCCCCCACGGCGTCCGATGGCTCCGACGAGGAAGACCTCCAACCGCGAGTACACCTCGTCAAGCTGGAGCCCAACCAGGATAAGGTAAGTACTGATAATTCAGTATTCAACTTTATTGCCCCCGCTCCCGTTCCCCCCATTCCAAAACCGGCCCCCGCGAACTCCTCCGCGTCCCCCGCGAATTCCTCTGCGTCCCCCGCGAATTCCTCCGCGTCCCCTGCGTCTTTCGCTCCCCCCCCGCTGCGGTCCACTGCTGAGCTCGTCTCGCTGTCCGAGCTCACGATGGACCGCCTCACCTCCGTTTGCCTCGACGAGGCAAACAAAATTTCCAAAGCGAGTGCAGATCAAATTCTGCAACTCGCTGGCCAATTCCGCCGTATCGTTGGGGAATTGGCCAAAAACAACAGCTATATCGCGGGCAGATTGTCCGCGATGCCTGCTGCCCCCCGCGCCTCCGCGCCCACCCGGTCATCGGCCCCAGCCGCTTCCCCGGCTCCCCACCTCCCCGCCGCTTCTCCGGCTAACCACCTCCCCGCCGTTGGCTCGTACGCCAGCGCCGTCGACCGTCGCCCGCCGCCCCGCCGCGCTGCCGCGCCAGCACAATTCCCCCCGCTCCCCCCCAGCACTCGCCTAAACCCCCTCGCGACCGCCCTCCCCACCGCGCAACCGCTTCTCGCGCCGAACGGCGCTCTTCCCCGACCTCGCTTGGCAACCCAAGTGATTTCGGCCGCGAAATCGACCCCCGCCCGCCACCTCCTCCGCGTCACCCCCGCGGAACCCATCACCGGCGACGGCGCCGCCCTCAAACGCGCCGTGTTCTCCCGCGTGGACCTTCGTAAGTCCAACGTGGGATTCAAATCCATTCGCGCTACCCGCGACGGTGCCCTCCTGGTCGAGGCGGCCAACGCCAAAGACCTGAGGGTCTTTACCGAGAACCAGGCCCTCCGCAAGGCCGGTTTCACGGCCTCCGCGCCCTCCCCCCAGCTCCCCCGGATTATCATCTACGATATTCCGAAGGAGCTGGAAGCCCAAGATATCGCTGAGCACATCCGTGCTCAGAATCTCACGTCCTCCCCGGCCACCGATAAAGCCACCCTCCGCCCACTCTTCAAAGTGGGCCGCAAAGACAAGGAGGGCAACGACTGGGTTGTCGAGGCTTCATCGGTTATCCGCGAGTCCCTTCTGCCGAAAGGAAAAATCTTCGTTTCCTATGCCTACTGCCGAGTAGACGATTACCTCGTCGCGACCCGATGTTTCAAGTGCCAGAAGTATGGGCACGTGGACAAACACTGCAAAAGCAGTGAAGCCACGTGCTCCTTCTGCGCACAAACCGGGCATACCAATAAGGAATGCCCGAATCGCGAAGCGTCCCCGTCGTGCGCGAACTGTCGCGCGCGCAAACTCCCACACGCGCATGCCGCGGGCAACCGTAACTGCCCCTCGCGCTCGTCTGCCTTGATTCTCAAGGCCTCCCGGATTAACTATTCAATATGAATAGTTATCCCCCGCGACCAGCCCCGCGAAACCCTCCCCCAAGGACACCCCCACCTACATCATCCCCCCCAAACTCAGGCACTGCAGAGCGCATCCCTACTTTAAAAATTGCGCAAATCAACATGCGGCGATCCCGGCTCGTATCGTGCGAAATTGCTCGTATGATAGAGTCCGGTTGCGTCGATGTTGTTCTTGCGCAAGAACCCTACAATACCGCGGGAAGAGTCGTCGGACTCGACTCCCGGAACGTAGTAATTCACGGCGCCCCGCGTGGCGAAAATTGTCAGGCCGCGATCATTGTGAAGGGCTCGACCTTCACAATTCTTAAGCTCTCGCACCTCTCCAATACGCACACCGCCGTCATAGAATTAACCGGTCCCCTCGGCCCTCTGTACTTGGTCAGCTGCTACTTTCAGTACAAAGACCGTATAGAGGCCGGAATCGCGTCCCTCCAAAATATTATCGATTCCCTCCGCGGAAAGCCGATCTTCTTCGGAATCGACGCGAACGCCAGGTCCGCTCTGTGGCACGACCCGCTCCCCCCCAGCTCAAACACGTACAACAAGCGTGCCTGGATCCGTGGGAGGGAGTTTGAGCGTTTCCTTGCGCAAAACCCCCTCCAAATCCTTAACCAGCCTGGAAATCCCCCCACTTACAGTGGTCCCTCCGGCGTGTCTTGTATAGACGTAACGCTGCGGACTGCTGCAGCCGATTCTCTGTCCTTCTCCTGGAGTGTTCTTGATGGCAGGACCTCCAGTGACCACAATGTCATCCTGCTTGAACTAAGCAGTCATAATACAATTCCAAATCCTCCCCCCATCCTTGGCAGATTTGCGTGCCACAGAGCGAACTGGGACGAATTCGGAGTTGAGTTCGCGCGACTTCTCTCCGAGGGCGCTCCCCCTCTCGAATTTTCCTCCCGCGACGACGTCCAGACAGCTGTCTCCCATCTGGAGAGGGCCATACTGGGCGCTGCCTCCCAGGCCATCCCGAGGAAAAGGTGGCACCCCCGTGCCGTTCCCGGATGGACAGAAGAGCTTACGCGCCTCAAGCGCTCGTCTAATCGCCTCCGTAGGCAATTCCAACGCGAGAGGGATCCCGCTCTCCGAGAAGAGAAACGTCGCGCGTACTCTCGGGCCCACAAGGAGTATCGGGCACTTTTCCGCACCTCCGCAAGGAGAGGATGGAGGGAGCTTGTTACCCGAATGGGCCTAGAAAATCCCTGGTCCGCCCCATACCGGGCGGCGTTCGGCAAGAAGATTGCTCCGCAACTTCTTACGTCGATTTCGACCACCGGCTCAACGACCCAGAGCTGGCACGAAAGTGCCAGTGCCCTGCTCGCCGCGCTCTCCCCGGACGACTCTGCTCCGGACAGCGAGTCGCACGCCATTACGCGACGCGATTTCACTCGTGAAATCAACACCCCCGATGCCCCCGACTTCTCCCTCGCGGACCTGCACGTAATAATCGGAAACCTTGGCGACAACCGTACGCCCGGCCCCGACGGTATCGAAGTACCCGTTCTCAAACAGGCCTTCAGCCGCTCCCCCGCCCTATTTCTCAAAATTTTTAACGGGTGCTTAAAATTCGGCCTATTTTCTAATTCGTGGAAAACGGGAAAAATCAGGGCGATCCTCAAATCCCCTGATAAACCCGAAACCGCGCCCTCCTCTTACCGCCCCATATGCCTGCTTCCCGTTATTGGAAAGGTAATGGAGAAGCTAATAATCACCGGATTAGGTGACCTAATTAACAAACATCCGCTAGCCTCGAACTCGCAGTTCGGCTTTAAGAGAGGCTTGGGGACGGACGATGCTCTGCACAGACTGCAGGGAGTCGTTCAGTCGTCCAACGCCAAGCACGCGGTCGCACTCTCCTTTGATATCAAGGGAGCGTTCGACAACGTCTGGTGGCCTGCTGTTACGGCCGAGTTGCGCAACCGCGATTGTCCGCGCAATTTGTACAATGTCCTCATTGATTATTTCCGGGATCGCAAGATAGTTCTTTCCGCGGAATACTCCTCCTATTACAAACCCGTTACCAAGGGTTGCCCGCAGGGCTCGGTCCTCGGCCCCTCCATTTGGAATCTCCTCTTCGACTCCTTACTCCGCGAAATCGCGTTAATTCAAAATACGCACACTGTGGCATACGCCGATGACCTGCTTGTCGTCGTGGAAGGAAACTCTCGTGTTTCCTTAGAAATGACGGCAGCCCAGGTCACCGGCGCGCTACAGGCATGGTGCAATAAAAATAAAATGGCCATTTCCCCTCACAAAACAGTTATGCTTCGAGTGAGGGGCAGCCTTAGCATTTCTCGTCCGCCCGTTATCAAAATGGATACCGCCAGCCTTGTTTTCGCCAAGAGTCTTAGGTACCTGGGGATTGTGTACGGTCACTCGTTAAGTGTGTCCGAGCACGTGATCCGGATATCAGACCACGCGAAGGCAAAGTTCAGTGGCATCTCGGCCCTAATGGGATCCAAATGGGGATACGATTTCCGTGCCCGATCTCTGCTATTCAAAAGCATCTTCCTTTCCATAATTTCCTACGGTGCGATTGGTTGGGCCCACAAGCTCACCCAAAAACACGTTTCCACTCTCCAAAGTGCGCAGCGCACTGCCCTTCTCAGAGTATGCGCTGCGTACCGCACCACGTCTAACGATGCGCTCTGCGTGCTGGGACTCCAACCCCCTATAGATTTATATCTGACGGAGAAGCGACTCCGCTTCCTCGTCAGAAAAAATATCCCTTTCGAACATCGCGGGATTATCTTCGCCCCTGGCCTTTTCGACGACCCCCGCGACCATATTACGGCCACCCGTAAAGCCCTTCGCGACAATACCCTCGAACTGTGGCAAAACAGATGGGCCAGATCGGTCAAGGGAAGAACCACTTTCGGTTTCTTTCCAACATTGACGGAGAGGGCCCGCTGTCGCGTCCCCATCACCTTCTACACAACGCAGTTCCTCACCGGGCACGGCGATTTTCGGGAGAAACTCTGTCATTTCGGATTGACAGACTCTCCTGACTGCGACTGTGGCGAGGGAACTGAGTCATCAGCCCACGTACTCCTTCATTGCAAATTGCATGCGACGGAGCGAGAACCACTATCATCCCTAATAAATTCACTTGGGCATACATGGCCACCACCTTTTAGTATTTTCGTAAGCGACGACGTCGCCGAAGCGTTCAGCTCCTTCGCACGCAAAGTGCTGCAAAAGAAGGAGATGCGGCCGGCCACCGTTGACCGCGCCGCATGACCTGCGCTAGTCCCCCCCATCCTCCCCCCTTCGCGACGCGCTCCCCCCTAAACGCCGGCCCCAATAATTACATTATTGCATGCCCTTTCAGCATTTTGCATGCTCTCTATTGCCTTTAGCGGCTTTTGCAGAGCCAAACAGGAGGGGGTGTCTTTGCGCGTTCCGCGCCTTCGCCGCTCGGTCCCCGAGTCGAAGGTGGAGGCGCGGTGCGCGGCCCCCCCCTCTGACATGGTCCACCCGAGTCCATAAATCGGTACCTCGGGGTTGGGGAGCCCAGCGATCGACGAATGGCTAATAGGCTTCCGTCGATTGCCCCCCAACAATAGGCGTTGGCTTCGAGGTGGCAGTGGTGTCTGGCCCGGACTGTCAAGGGTACGAACTGGCGTTTCCATCGCTCTGCGCGCGCCTCGCGCGCGGTGGGATGAAATATCAGCTCAAAATCGGTCAGCTAGAAGACCGTGCTCAACCAGTAGCGGCGCGAAACTGCAAATCTCGCGCCAAACTGGTACTCGAGACTTCGTCTCGAGGTGCGTTGATCGTGCATCACGACGATCCCAATCCCCGATTTCCGAACGTCTTTAGGAATAGGGGAGGGGCGGGTTGGCCAACAGGCTAAGGTACCGTCTCCGGAAACAAAACAGTAGATCTTGCAGCACCTAGATGGGCTGGTGGCGTCCCCCCTGCCGAGGGTCCTGCCACCGCCTCCTCCGTCTCTGTTAAATTAAGGTTATTTAAGTTTATATTTTCCATATAAATCCCACGAGAAGTCAGGAAAGGTTGGTCCGCCCCCCCCCCAGAGCCTGACTTGCGGGGGTAAGGCTAAAATACCACGGGGGGTCGCCCGGTACCCCGTGGGCATCGTTTAGAACACCATTTAACCCCTGGTGCCACGCAGCCATCGGCACGATCGCTCCCACCTTAGCTTAGGGGAGTTGGTCCGCGGCAGGGCTTTCGTTCGCCCACTTACGGTTTTTAGGCCGCTGGGGGTCCCTATGGCACCTGCTAACCTGGGCTACCGCCTGGGTTGTCCCACGCAGGCCTGGTGATGCTGGGAGCACAACCGGCCTACGTGGTCTCTACCCTGGGCCGCCCAGGCCGATTCTCCTATCCGCCACCTGGAGACGCGCTCGGTAGGCACTCAACCCTCCTGGGGGGCCTGTCGCGCTAGGCCCGCGGCAACACCCTTTCAATCATGCATTCATACATTCGATGCACTCATACATTCTTACTGCCCAGAGGCGGCAGGCCCGCCAGGCGAGAATACATCTGTTTGAGGGGGGGGGCGAACAAAAAAAATAAAATAAAAATTATTTGAAAATATGTACTTTTTTATTCAAATAAAAAGTTATAAAAACATTTTTTTAGGAATTGTTATTATATATTAACATTGTTTTCGGCAGCAGTAGCATTCTGAAAGAAATAAATGTATTAATGTTTAATTAATAAAAAATATATACAATTATTAATATTTTTACTTACGAGATTTATGGTTGTCACGTTAACCGCCGTCGCATACTCGTCACTCCATTCTTCCATATTAATTCCATAGCGTTTCATTGCATAGCGGCTTCCGCCGATGAACGCTGCTTTCTCCTCTGCAGAGTTAAATGTCTATTGATAAAAATAACATTGTAACATGTAAATTCAATAACAATAAATAATATATCACGTGCAATATTTTTTTGTACTTACAATTAACTCCATAACATCACTAAGTGGTAGATTTTCGTCAATATAATAACTTGTCATGATAACGTCCGCACTAATTCTGTACATGAGTGTCGACAACACCCATTCTTTTAAACACATATCCCCTCCAGAAAAGATGCGGCAAAATGTCCGCTCGCGAGATTAAGAAAACCTTCGTTGCAGTAATCTCAAACTCGTGAAATGTATGTTTCAATTAACGCTACGTTAAATCGAGAGAACTGATAACGCTGATGTGTCCAAATGTCTCGAGGCTTGGAGGTCTCGAGGTCTCGTTTGCAACTCGACACCGGCCGCTACTACAGATTATAAAACGCTCATCTTGAACGATATAAAAATGGACTGAGTTCGGACGCGTTCAAGATTCTATGACTCTCTCTTACATCGTGAACGGTCTCTTTCTTTCTCACATCGCGTTCAGGTTAATCGTCTTAAACGATGGGTAGGAACGACGTTCGAACACGTTCAAGGTCAAGTCTAAAGCATGTGTTCCCCAGGGGTATCGTATTACATCTGTCGTAGGTAGGTACAATAGGAATGCATCGAGTAGATAAAAGGAAACTATATACAGCTGTGTACCGATAGTATGGTCTCGCTATGTTCTTAAAATAAATCCCCCGTCCCCACAAAAATTATCTTCTCGATGTATCATATTCGCGAAGCACGTTCGGAATATCATATTCGCAAAACCCTTGTCATAGATAAGAGGAAACTATATATAGCTGTGTACAGATAATGTGGTCCCCCCTCCCCCACCCCCCGCAAAAAGTATGCTCGCACTATAACGTGGGAAACTGTCCTTGAAAAATCCCTCCTCCCCCACCCCCCGCAAAGTAGCTCGCGCTATAAGGTAATGGTGCCGGTAAGGTAGGAATCTACCTACAATGATAAGTCTGATCGTAGAACAGGCATACACTATCTACTAACAGTGATCCATGTTTTCGCATCGTCTCGTCGCAATCGTCGAACGCGCGACACATTGGAACGCGAATATCCAAAGATTGTCTTACGAAACGCATGATCTGATTGATTCGACGAGCAGGGTGGGTGGGCAGTATTTATACGAGAGCTCGAACGCTGTCGATATCAGTCATCCTCCACCCCTCCGAGAGAGAGAAAATAGGATCCACGTTTTCTTTAAAAGAGAGAGAGAGAGAGCGGTAAAAATAGCTTATGCGCGCGAATCATTGTTCGCGACGACGTCTCGGTCCGCATACGGGTAAGGGGATTTTAAACAGAGCTATAAACGCGTTACCGTTCGAATTGCATATACCTGGTTATCAATTCTGCGGCCCCGGTACGAAACTGTCCAAGCGATTAGCTCGTGGAGATCGGGGAATCAATCCGTTGGATGCGGCCTGTCGCGAGCACGATATAGCGTATTCGCGGTGCAAGGATCTCGGAAATCGTCACGCGGCCGATCGCGTTTTGGCGGATCGAGCGCTGCATCGACTAACGTCCGGAGACGCTGCGTTGGGAGAGAAAGTGTCCGCGGCTGCAGTGTTGGCAGCCATGAAAGCTAAAACGAAATTGGGCATGGGTTTGATAAAGAAAAAAGGTGAAAAGAGAAAAAAGAAAACGGGAAAACGAATTCTCCCGATCGCCAAACGCGGTGGTTTTCTGCCGTTGTTGTTGCCTGCTTTGTCGGCCATAGGAGCACTGACGGGTGGTGCCGCGGGAGTAGTCAAAGTTATAAACGATGCAAAAGCTGCGAAGAAACAATTGCAAGAAGCGGACCGACACAATCAAGTCATGGAGGGTCGCGGGTTACGTCTCGCACCGTATAAGCATGGGAAAGGTTTGAAGGGGGGAGAGAAGAAAAAAAACAACGAAGAAAGAGAACACGACGACAGATGTCGAATTGATGGGCATCTGTAAAGGATTACCATACTTCCGCGGAGTTTTTATGCGTGACGATTTGCCGCCGCGCGCGTGGATAAACGAGCGAGGTATAGTCAATCTAGATAATAGTCGTGGGCCGGGGACGCACTGGGTCGCCTATATAAAACGCGGCTCGCGTATCAAATATTTTGATAGTTTTGGAAATCTTCGACCGCCGATCGAGTTGATTCGCTATTTCGGTGGGAACGCGATCATCTTGTATAACCACGAACGTTTTCAAAACTACGACGAAAGCGTGTGTGGACAATTGTGTGTGAAGTTTCTCCGAGAAACCACGTTATAAATTCTCTCTCTGTGTACGATGCATTCGAAAAATTCATTTACGTTCACGTTGTCGGGAAGAAGCAGCGTACTGTCGTCCAAGCACTTTCCACCCATAGATCTGAGCAATGGCGAATACGAGCTGGGGTTGTAGGATATATAGGCGGGTTCTAGCACACCACTTATCATTGTGGGTAGATTCCTGCCTTACCGGCCTTTTACCTTATAGCGCGAACATATTTTGCGGGTTGAGGGGGATTAGCTTAGAACACAACCATATTTTGCGGGGGGTGGGGTGAGGGGGGGATTACCTTATAGCGCGGCAATTTTTTGCGGGGTAAGGGGTGGGGGGTTTCTCATGGGTGGGTATTACGTAAGCCCCCGTTCGTTGGCGAGGGGGAGGGGGGAGAGGGAGGGGGGATAATTTATTGTTGAAGTAATAGTTTAAATAAAGGCCAGTTTCCTGGTACTGCGTTCAAGGCCTGTTTCCTGGTATTGCGCAAGCCCCCGTTCTTTGGCGGTTATCTATATCATGCAAGATGTAAGAGGAGTGTTTTCATTGTCCTTAGTAGCAACATCCGTTCGCGGCTGATACCGAGTTGCCAAACCGTGATATTCGATCACATATTTTCGCACAGCCCGTTCCTTATCATTCCTTTGAAGAACGTTATTTTCTTATCTGTATCACGCAAGATGTAAGAGGAGCGTTTTCATTATCCTTAAGCAACATCCGTTCGCGACTGATATCGAGTCGCGATATCTGACCACATCATTTCGCACAGTCCGGTCTTTATCATTTCTTTCTCCCTTTCATTGTAGTTGGTGGGGGGTGAGGAGGTAGCAATAACTAAATAAGACGTGAAGGACTGCTGTCATAGTATTCGCGGACGTTGCAAGCGTTGCCGAGTTAAAGTTATTCGAATTCGCGACTATACCGTGACAATTTTCGCGTACGGACTTGTGCGGAATGAATGTATCGGAAGAAACTGATGGCATGACCGCTCCAACGTTGAAAAATATAGCTTGGCCTCACGTTATAAATTCATACTTGAGCGATCATTTCTCCATCGAGCAGAAATCGATGGTGGAACGTTTAATGCGAAACGACGTAACGAGTCGCGTATGTTTCGCTTACACGAAGAGATTTAGCCAAGTTGTCGTGCAATGGCCTGCGCGCGATTCCCCATCCGCGATATTGGACATCATTGAAACGGGCGAACGTCGCATCGTCGGTTGCGAAGCGTAATTACATTTGGAGACTTTCCTAATCCCAGCGAGTTGGGAGTAGCAGCATCGTTTCGCGGACACAGTGTATACAGTGACAAAAGTATCAACGGAACAAGCGGCAAGATGATTGAAACGTGTAAAAACATGTTGAAGTGTTTGAGGCGCATGTCGATGCTGGTGAAAACCATGGACGAGTATCGCGAATGGTATCGCTCTTACATCGAGTCTCTGCAGTGTTGCGTCAATTACCTATCCTGTGCAAAGGAACAATTGTCGATGGGCGAGAAATTTAGTTTAACATCGACTATGTGCCGCATGAAGACTTTAAACGTTTCGTTGAATCATCGTGTTTCCTCGTCGCGCGTCGGTAGAGGTTTATACGATCGCAGAGGTGCGAGAGCCTCGACGCTTCGTTGGGAAAATGTCGAGTCGGCGTTTAAAACTCGCATATCAACAGGAATCGTTATCAACGTCGAACACATCGATCCGAAACAATTTCTGCAGCACGCGCAACGAATAATTACGGGACGCGTTACGGAATTTTTAAACGCGCATTCGTCGTTGAAAGCTAACGTAACGTTGGAGGCGGAATTCATGCAGCGCGCCAACGAGGTTTCCGTGAAAAGTTTCGGTACGCGGAACGTTGCGTTGTTTCGGACGAGCAATCTACGACAGTGGTACCAGAAAGACGTTGTGCCGACGATTTTGACATCGTTGGAGGAGTTTCAAGAGCGAGACAGCGGGTGGGCGCTGTCAAAGATACTGCATTTGATCGTGAACTTTAGCAAATATCAACCGTTGCAAGCCGGTTGCACCGATACAATCTACGTGCCTCGAGTGATACAGTTGAAAAAAGCGGTCGTGAACGTGAACAGCAACGACGCCGCATGCTTTTTTTGGGCGATCGTGGCGGGTCTTTATCCGGTCGAGAGAAATCCGTCGCGTGTGTCGGCGTATCCGCACTACAAAGACGTGCTTCCGAAAACTGAAGATTTTCCACTGCCTATGTCGTTCAAAGACATTCCGAAATTTGAACGAGAAAACGACGTTTCCGTGAACGTGTTCGAATGGGAGCGGAAGAAATGCGTAACGCTTCATTTGACCGAGAAGAAACGGGAGGGAAGACACGTCAACTTGCTGCTTCTACAGAATGCTGCAAAGACGCACGGTCATTTCGTGTGCATACGAAATTTGTCAAGATTGGTTTCGTCGCAGCTTACCAAGAAGAAAAATCAGAAGTATATTTGCGATCGGTAAGTTACATTTATTTTTTTTTTTTAAATTGTTTGAAGGAAAAGACATGATTTTTTCCCTTCCCGCAGGTGCTTGCAATATTTTCCCACGCCGGAGAGATTAGACGTTCATACGGTCGACTGCGAACGGATGAACGATTGCGCTTTGATGCTTCCAATATCGGAAGAAGACTAGTGGTTGTGGTTCAAAAATTATACAAACAAGGAGCAGGCGCCGTTCGTAATCTATGCCGACTTGGAGTGCCTGCTGCTGCCTGAGGGACGGGAAGGGCAAGACCGTGCGGCACGCGTACAGTATCAACATCACCACGCGTTTAGCATAGGATACTATTGTATATGCATTGCCGATACGACGAATCGTTGTGCGAGTATCAGGTTTACCGCGATAAAGAGGGATCCGCCGCGTGGTTTGCGAACAGGTTGTACGAACTCAGTCGTAAATTGCAGCCGATATTCGACAAAACGGTACCGATGAATCCGCTAACCGAATCGGAAAAGTTAAATTTTCGTACGGCCACGCATTGTCACATCTGCGAGAAACCGTTCGACACTTCCGACGCGACGAGGGTCCACGATCATTGTCATCTCACGGGCGCGTATCGCGGTCCGGCTCATAACGGATGCAATTTATGCTACCAATCTTCGTACGTGATACCGGTAGTTTTCCATAATTTATCAGGCTACGACGCGCATTTTATCATCAAGGAATTAGCAAACTCGTTCGAGGGACGGATAGACGTGTTGCCATTGACGAAAGAGAAGTATATCTCTTTCACGAAAACCGTAAATATCGAGGGTGAAGAGTTAAAGCATGCAAAGTTTTTGAAATTCCGCTTCATCGATTCGTTCAAGTTCTTGAACTCGAGTCTGGACAAACTGTCGTCATACTTGGACGAAAGTAAATTACGCATCGTACGAGGTGAATTTCCACATCTTTCCCGCGACGATTTTAAACTGTTGACCATAAAAGGCGTCTTTCCGTACTACTATCTAACGTCGTACGACAAATTAAACGACACGTGTTTGCCGCCGCGCGAGGCATTTTACAATTGGTTGTACGGCAACGAGATATCCGACGTCGATTACATTCACGCGAATACGGTTTGGTCGCGTTTCGCTGTACAAACGCTTGGACAGTACAGCGATTTGTACTTAAAATTGGATGTTCTGTTGTTGGCCGATGTTTTTGAAAATTTTCGCGACGACTGTCTCGAGAATTACAAGCTCGATCCGGCGCATTATTACACGCTCCCCGGTTTCGCGTGGGACGTGATGTTGAAAATGACAAAGATCGAATTGGAGTTGTTGACAGACGTTGACATGCTTTTGTTCGTGGAGCGGGGAATACGCGGCGGATTGAGCCGGTGTTCTCACAGATATGCGCACGCCAACAACAAATATATGTCCACGCACGACTCGACCAAACCGTCCACCTACTTAATGTATTTCGACGTGAATAATCTGTACGGTTGGGCAATGTCGCAACCTCTGCCGCACAGAGACTTTCGATGGGTGGACGCGGACAATTTCGACGTCGAATCCGTTCCGGCCGATATTCCCGTAGGATACATTTTGGAGGTGGATTTAGAGTATCCGCGTGAAATTCACGATGCTCACGCGGATCTTCCGTTTTATTCAAGTTACGACACGGCGATCGACTCGAGTTCGCAGAAAAAGTTGATGGCAACACTTCGCGACAAGGAACGATACGTTGTACATTACCGATACCTCCAACAAAGTTTGAAGCATAATTTGAAATTGCGGAAAATACATAGAATTTTAGAGTTTCGACAGTCGCGATGGTTGCACGGTTACATCGATTTGAACACGAAATTACGCGCCAACGCCAGCAATGATTTTTCCAAGAATTTATTCAAATTAATGAATAATGCCGTGTTTGGAAAAACTATGGAGAACGTTCGAAATCATACGATCGTGAAATTACTTTCTCCATGGAGCGGTAGACACGGCGTCGAACGATAGCTAGACCGAATTTTCACAGCTGTGCGGTGTTTTCCGAGGACTTTGTCGCGGCTCAGCTGAAAAATATGCTCGTTAAATTTTTCAAACCAATGTAGGCATGTCAATATTAGATATTTCAAAATTTCATTTGTACAACTTTCATTACGAGTACATGCAGTCAAAATTCCAACAAAATTGTAAGATTCTGTACACGGACACGGACAGCCTGATATACGAGATCGCTTGCGATGACGCGTACGAGACGCTGTTGAAAGGCGATATCCATCGATACGACACCAGTAATTATGCCGCGAACAACGTTTACGGCGTCCCCATCGCGAACAATAAACAGCTCGGCCTGATGAAGGATGAGAACGGCGGTAAGATTATGACTGAGTTCGTGGGGCTTCGTTCGAAAATGTACGCGATTCGCGTGCACGGTGATTGGGATACTAAAAAGATCAAAGGTATCAGGACAAACGTTACCGCTCGGGATATATGTTTCGACGACTATGTCGAATGCCTTCGTAATCATACGGAAAAGAGCGTTACCGGTAATCGCATAGTGTCCGTACGGCATCAGGTGTATTCGATGTCGGAAATGAAATTAGCGTTGAGTCCGCATGACGACAAGCGTCATATTTGCAATAATTTTATGGATACTCTTCCTTGGGGACATTACAGCATCGATTAAAAAGTTGTAACAGACCTGCACCGAGCAGCTCTGTCACTAAGTATCCGACCGAGCTCCCCCGAACAAACCCGAAGAACACCGAACCCCGTAAGAAACCACCGGCTCCCCGGCACCGTCTCGCAACACCCTTACCGCGTTTACCCCTCTCCTAGAAATACGAATTCGCGGGAACCGGATACGAAAATCCACGAATTTGGCGGGAACCGGATATTATACGTCACGAAAAACACCTTGCCGCGACCTCACCCCTTATCACCAAACTTTACTATATAAACCACCCCGAGACACATCAAAATCACCTGTCTCCGAGTTGTATCCGGACCGAGCCTACCTAGAGATATCTAGCGAACACCAGCAAACACCGAGGAATCACTCTGTGAGTATTTCTCCGCCTATCCGAAAAGATCGCCGCTGATAAGCAGGCCCGAATCCGTTCGCCGTGCGAACTCTGCATCCGCTCCTGCACCCCGCTCCTGTCTGTCAGACTTCGTGAGACGAATCGTCCTCGAAAGAGACATAAAACACCCTAGAAGAGGTGCGTCACCCTTCTAACAGATATCTAGGAAAGGTTGAAGTGTACGGTGAGTCACCTACACACCCGTGAGACGAGTCGTCCACGAGTTCGAGAACAACGGCTTGGTGCGTCACCCTGCTCGTTCCTCGAGAGAACCTACGCCGGGAAATTGAATGTATGGTGCGTCACCTGCATTTCGATAGATCCGGCCTAGAGTCCACGATCGCAGCGGAAGCAGCGATCAAGTCCCTCCACCATCCTTGACCTTCCTCGTCAACCACCGCTAAGGTCAGCATCCCCGGCTCGGTACCCCCGCGACCGCGAGAACGATCCGCCACCGCCTACGAACCCCCGGTCACCGGATACCCCACACAAAGCACCGCGAGCAAAAATCCACAAACGAGTTGTTCTTTTTTAAACACCTTGACCGCACTTCCACTCCAGACGCGCTCCTCGCCTGACCGGACCCTGGATCGGCGAGCTATTCGGCACCGAGGAGCACAACCGCGAGAAAACCGGCATACGGAAAGACGAACCGTTACAAAGTCATTTTTTGTTCGCCCCCTCGTAAAAGAAAAGGAAGTGGTGGGGAGATTATTGCAAGTCTGTAACTATCGGGGGAGGGGATGCGTCCATTTTTGATGATCTTATCTGTAAATAGAAGTGGTAGGGAGACATGCTATAAAACGACGTATTCCGAGCGTCAAGCTTCAGATCGACCGCTAAAAACGTTGCAGGATGCAGTACAACCGCCATCCGTTCGAGCGCTCAAACGTCGAGGAGCCGTGCAAAAAGAGGAGGCTAAATAATATGTAAGTAGAGAGAGAGAGAGAGAGATGAAAAAAAATTGTGAAAAAAAGAAATTTAGAAAAACGTCTAATTTTTGTAATCTGTTGCAGGGTTTCCCAACAGCAGTCCAGATCATCGATGATGCAATCGCCGAGGAGTTTGCGCAGCGCACGGGTCTTGAGCCGAAGATATTCCATAGCCGGGAATTACTTTAAATATCTCGAGATTGGTGTGCGCGTTGGCGATGACATTTGCGTGGAACTGGCTATAGGAGATAACCGCGGTAACGAGATCGCATTTTTCCAGGATGCATGGACATAGTTATTGCGCACGAAGAAGTGTATTTCCGATTTACTTTTGCCGTCTACGCAGAAACAGTGTCGGAAAATTAGCGATGATTTAACGTTGCAAATAGTAAATCGTTACGATATGACTCTAGTCAAATTGTCGAATCAGTTCGTGGCTCTGTACATCACGGAAAAAACTATGTATAACTTGTACAATCTAGAATACTGCGTGTACAACATGTATTCGTGGCTGATCGACAATGTTCCCGCGGTGACCGCTAAATTCATGAATTTCGTCGGTACGGTGAAGGATAGCGACGCGAAGAATATCGCGAAAGCGATCGTCGACAGCGAATCTTTCGATCAAAGTTCGTTGATCGATTACGAACTGGCGGCTTCGTGCGCCGACATCATCGCGGCGTTCGCGCATAATAGATAGGTTAAACAAAATTAATGTGTGTGTGTGTGTGTGTGTGAAAATTATTCGGGAATGTATTTTGTAGCGGTACATTATTTTAAAGAATAAAATTATTTGAGAATATCTCTTTTTGTATGTTTTGTGACGTTGCAAATCAGCGACGTCACTTCGCCGTTATATGCGAACACATTTGTAATAATGCGAAGGACCGGACCGTGCAATAACGAGACGCGAGACCGGGAAGCACAGGATTCGAAAGCGTTCCGCGAAGAATTTCCATAAATTAGAGCGCGCACTGACACCTGGCGTGCGCGCCGAGAACGGCAAGTTTCAGGGCCGAGCAGCGGACCAGGAAACGGAGCCCCGACCTTCGACATTTTCCTAGGCGAACGATTTCGAGGCAGGAGGACGTCCGACGATAAATAAATGGCATGGATCGAAGCCCCGTGCACGGGCCATCAACGGACTATCGAGGGCACCCGGTCAATCGACTTGGAGGCGCCGAAGGGACAGGAACCCCTATCGACAATCGTATCATTTCGCGGTCCCGACGCCGCCTCATCCCGCCATAAATAGGGTTCCAGCGAGGATGGTGCCACCGAGAAGCCAGTACGAGGCACGAGCCTCCTCCCACGTCTCCCGAAAAGTAAGACGGTTTCGCGTAAGGGTCCAGGAGCCAAGGACCCCGTCGAGACGCCCCTGCTACGCGAACGTCGCGCGTGAAAAGGCGCCCTAGGAAATTCGGAAGGAGGTCGGGTGGGGGGAACTAGAATCGATGCGGCACGCGCCCGGAAATCGATGATCACTGTCGCGCTAGTCGTCTAAGCCAACTATCGTCTCGAGCCACGAAAAACGACACTGCGAATCGCCGCTCGAACGGTTACCGTGAGCGACTATCGCGTTTCGCACGCCTGAAGATAACCGGCGTTAGTACACGCGAAAACCCTGGTCTCGCGGACTTTGCGATTTTGCGCGAGTGATACTCGTACGAGCCCAGGAGCTTCTGGCCCAGCAGCCGAGAGTTGCGAAGGACTCGGCCAGGAGAATCGAAGGGGAAACGGTAAGTCGCACAGTGATCTGCTTTCGATAAATCGGTTGCGTGTTGGCTGGAAGGTTATCGCGCGAGGACGACGTTTGTCGTTTCGTCCTTGATTTTTCGCGTAGGCCACATCAAGCGGCACAGTAGGTCTTGGACGAGAAGAAGATAAGTGTGATGCTGTTCTTGAATGAGACGAGATTCTTCAGACTCGGTTTGATTATTCAAACGGGATCCAAGTATCCGCATGTTCCTGAGTCATTGTGGGGAGTTTAGTTCTGCTGAAGTAGGTGGTTGAGACTGTATATATACATATCGTTGAAGGATCGTGTACTAGCGAGAAAGGATAGGGACAACGTCGCTATTAGTCCATCTTGTGGCGAGGGTGGAAAGTTAGTCGACACACATTACTAGACTGTAAGAAGTTTATTTAAATTTTATTGCAAATTACATTTTTCACAATTCCTATAGAATAAAAGAATACAATTAAAAGTAGAGAAAAAATTAATTAACATAACTCTTACATATAAAGTATAGTCGATAGTAGAAAAATACGATTAAAGTATATTCGTTTCAGGTATCCATGAATTATGCGACGCGTCCATCCCCAACCATTTTACGTAGGTACACGTTATTTCCTTTCCTGCGCAATATTTTTTCAACTAAGTATATGTCAGGATATTTTGTCGCGCGTATCTCGTGTTCGTAAAATCATCCGGCGATGGGTTTGTCCTTCGCGTCGGCCAAGAGGTATGTGACAGGATTCGTTCGTTTCACCGCGATAATCTTGAATATTTCGGTTGACCAGTTCGGCGTGTATCCTTTGTCAGATAGGGTTTTGAACTTGCTAACGCGCACGCGATCATTGAGCTTAAATTTGGCGCGGCCAGCGATCTTCACTTTGCGGTACACGGTGGGCAGAAGGTGGCCGGCATTTTTACGGTTCACGTCAACGGGTCGCATACGAATGGTACGATGTTTTCGATTATTGTAGTTCTCGGTCAACGTGGGGAGCTCATCGATCCAATGATATTTTCCGCTCAACGAGAAAAATTTCCACATGCTGTTCTTCAGCGTGCGATTGAAACGTTCCACTACGGACGCTTTCATAGGGCTAAACGTGGAATAGAGTTTGATGTTGCGACTCTTCAGATAGTCTTGAAACGTTTCATTGTAGAATTCTTTTCCCATGTCGGTCTGCAAGTTGTTCGGGGCTCTACCGTCCTTTTCCAACGCCGACGCGAAAGCACTGCACACGTCGCGCGCATTTTTACTCTTCAAAGGAACCGCCCATGCGTATTTGCTAAAAACATCGATTATCGTGAGAATATATCGATACCCACGATTTTTTCGCGCGTATTTTTGAACGTCGACTATATCGGCTTGCCAAAGATCGTCGAAACCTCGCACGACCACGCGTCTACGCGGGTAAAAACGTCTCGCCTGAGCGTGCAGCTCTTCCACAACGTTCTTTTTACTCATCGTCGAGTAATTGTCGTAATCTTATCCGATTATTCGCTTTTTAATCGCGTCTCCAATAATTGATGACTGATTCGACCGTTGAAAGCGACGTCTCTTGCTGTCTCTACTCGACGCGACGTATCTGCGCGTATACTTTCTCGAGTTTCCCATATATACTTTTCGTGGCGACACACAGTACAGGTACAGGTACAGGTACAGGTACAGCTACAGCTACAGCTACAGCTACAGGTACGGCTGTTGTATGGTATGCGGTATGGCTGTTGTACATCTATCCACGGATCTCTCTCTCAATATCGGTCGATGCGTTTCTTTTACGAGATTAATTTATTATTACTTCATATACCTTCTCCTTCAAGGCCTCGTCGATGCGTGAATCGGTCGATTTCGTATTTTCGTTTGCATCTTGTATCGTAGCCAGTATTTCGGACTTTATCGTTTCTTTAGCGGTTTCCAGTTCTTTGATCAGTTTTTTCACGATCTCGGATTCGAGCTTCGCGTTAAGCGTGTCCACGTATAGTTTGGTTGCGGCGTGATCGTTTGCCTCGGGATTCGCCACGCGTACGATCCTCATACCTTTCGCGTCGTACAATGTGGTATCGTCGTTCAAACATATAGCGTTATCGCGCACATAACATTTAAAAACGCCGGGATAGAAAATCGGAGAAACATTCGACTCGTGTTTGTTCGCTTCTCGGAGCACCATACCAAATTTGTTGATAGACATTTTTTTTTCGCTCGAGTTAGTCTTCTTCTTCTTCAGTTATCAACAACTCGTATCGTTTGGACAACCGTTTTACCTGCTCTTCGATGCACAGTATTCGTTGAAATATCTCGTCCAGTTTTATCCTTAGACTTTGAAATTTCAAGTTCCAGCTTTCGCCGTTGTCGTCGTCGTCGTCTCCTCCCGAGGATATCGTTTGATTCGTTTCGCAACAATTAAGACGAATACGCATTTTTACGAACCGTAACAATTTCATCGATCGACATTTCATTCGTCACTGACTCGACGAACGCGCGCGCGCTTTAATTTATAATTATACCGGCTTCGCGAAGTTCCTCGATTATCGACATTATTTCATTGTCATGGTTGGAATGACCGGCGTACTTCGAAGCGGTTAACAATTTCAGACGATCGACGAGTTCGTTCGAATCGTCCCAATGCACGTAATCGATTGGATGGTCGGTCACGCGCAAAAAAGTTGGAAGATTAATCCCTCGTCCACCTCGCGACGAAAACAACGGCCCTATAATTTTCTTATACTTGTAACCTCTGTTTCCCTTTAGCTGATTCCCGCTTCGATGCGCATTCGTAAGAGTGAGAATTTTTTTGTACGCGTTCTTATCGTCCTCGGTGTACAGCCGCTCATCAGGCAGTTTATTGAATATCAATTCGTAAAGACCGCGAGTCCCCGCGTACCGTACCCCGTCAACGATGACGTCATCGTTGCTGCCCGACGTGAACGTGGAATTTCCCAGCATCAGCTTATCGTCTTGGGGATATACTCCGTACACGTTGTCAAATTTTATCGATGGTCCGGTGAAAAAATTTTTTAAATACTCGCGCGCTAACGGTCCTAAATTTTCGGATAGATGTTGATTTTCCTATCGATGATGTTTGGGATTGGCTGAGCGGATCGGCGGCGACGCAGTATCAATGAACGGACTCGGTACGGCCTCGGCTATGTTCGGCCGTATCGAGATTCATGGGTCGATGGATTGGCTCGCGGCTTGATTGGCCGGCGGCAACAAGATCGATCTGGATCGATTGTCACACGCGGAACGTGTGACTGATTGGCGGATCGCTCATCGATCCATCGATAGTCGTCGCACGGGGCTGTTCAACCGCCGGCTGATCCATCGACAGTTCAGTTAGATCTAGATCATTCGCTTGGCTACATTACAATCCTTCTGAATTCACGTGCGTCTTCTGACTCTTAATTCGAGGAAGAATTGATCTCTGGGTTTCCTAAGGAGGAAACATAACTCATTACTTTACACATTAAACTTTATTGTTTTTTTTTGCGAGCCTCGATCTCGTTACATTGTTATTCGAAAATCTGACGAAGTCCCTTTACCGGGAGAATAAAGAAGTGACGGTTGTTATTTAAACTGAGTGCCGGATTATTCCATCCCTCTCTAACAGATGAATTGCAGGATTTTCAAAAATATCGCGCATCGAAATTTCCAAAGATGCCGGGCTCGATGACTCGAAGATATCCTGTCGCGGTACCGCCGTCGCAGGCTCGTTGATCTCAACCATCCTTTTCTTCGTAGAGGATGGTGGTGTTCCTCCAATATCCGGGTATCTTCTTTTTCTTCGCGGGGTGGGGGACGACGGTGGCGTTTCCTTGATATCCGCGTTGTCGTTCGGGTCAACAGTAGCCGTATTTTGAACTATCTGTTTCAACGGTTCGACGATCGGCCGTAAATTCACTTGCAAATTCTCCTCGGTCGCCATTTTCCCAACTTTCAACGCCAAATACTTTTTCCGTATGGTATCGCTGGTCTTCGCTATTTCGTTCGCGATCGAAGCTCGCAGCTTCTCCTTCTTTTCTTTTTGGGACGACATATTTGATTGGAAGCGCAAGAGAGAGAGAGAGATTTACAACCGCGATACAGCACCGACAAACCTCACCGAACAACTGTACCCGTTACAGTACGACAAACTCATTAAATCCACGTCTGTAACGACCGTGATTCGCAGGGCTGTCTTTATCGATTACGAGAAATCCATACTTCTTTCGCCAACAATTCGCGCATAACGCGCTAAACGTCTCGAACGACATATCGGTATTTACATGATCCTGATGAATGTGACGCAAGTTCATGGTATCCTGTTTGAGCAGAATCAACATATTGGCATTGTCGCGAATTAAATGTTTAGGTATTCTCGCGTACGACTGACCCAGGTAGAAGCAATCGACGTGCAAATGTATACCCATCGCGAAATACTCTCTCATGATATCCTGCTCGTCGCACGCCACGTCGTCAGTAGGTATACTATGTCTTTTCTGGATCAGGGTGGTTCCCCCCATGGAGAGAGGGGTAACCCCCTCTCCCACACCCCCCCCTGGAGGGGGCATTGCCCCACCCCTGAAGGGGGAGGTCACCCCCCTGGAGGGAGCCATTGCCCCACCCCTGGAGTGGGAGGTCACCTACCCCCCCCCCACCCTCCGGGGTCATTACCACCCCACCCCTAGGGTCATTAACCCACCCAGGATAATCCCCCCCGGGTAATCCCCCCCATGGGAGGGGGTCATGAAGAAGTGACATTTCACAAGGTATGGGGGGGGTCATGAGGAAGTGACGTCACAGAAGTTACATTACTCAAGGTATCAACTATGTGGTTCACAGGAAGTGAAGTCACAAGCCAGTAGATAGTTGCGAACGACACGTGTTGATACCTTGACGATCTAATCGGCAATGGCGTTTCATAACCTCTTCACCTGTAAGGTGACGGTAAGAAATCCCCCCCCCCCCCCACCACTTCCCTGACGTCACAAGATGTAGACGGTTGCAAGCGACACGCGTTGATACCTTGACGATCTAATCGACAATGGCGTTTCATAGCCTTCTCTAACTGTAAGGTGGTGGTAAGAACCTTCCCTTACCACCTTCGCAGGAATCCCCACCAATTCCATAACTCTCACAGCTTTTGACACGCGCATCCATAAGCATGTGCACACAAAATCTGCAGCGACAGCATGTTTTCAGTCAAGACGCTATTTGGTCAACCTTGACATTTTTTTATGAAATATTATACCCCTTAGAAACGAACAGGAATCTGCCATGCAAAAACACGTGCACGCAAAATCTGCAGCGTCAGAACTAATTCGTTTAAACCGTTATTTGATCAGCCTTGATATTTTTATGAAATTCACATCACTAGTTTCATCTGTATTGCTTTCGATTCCGATGAAATATTATACCGAGCATGTGAAAATGCAATACCGTGTAAATGTTTCGAGACACAAATGTATCGTTTTCAATATCACGAGCGAATACGATACTGAAAAAATTAGCAACGGTTCCTGGACTGCGTTTTCTCGACACCATTTGGTTCTGTTTGCTGAGTCTATAGTTTTTTGTGAAGAGGCTATATATGTGCACGCTCCAAATTAGTCTTGTTTAGTCACTGATTGTGAGGAAAAAAACCGGTGTCATCATGGAAGAAATTCAGAATATTGAACGCCATTTGTGGGACCAATCTGATCGTTTAAGATTGCTGGAAGAATACCTTGTCTGGGAGGAAAGATGCAACAAATGTCTCGAGTTGCTTGAAGAATATAATCGAGCAAAACGTCCCCGATTATCGAATAGTACTCAACAATCATTGATCGCACGTATCGCAGCTCTTGAGAGCTTAAAATACTCCTTGCGAAGACGTTTCATACGTGAAGGTGCTGGACATAGAAGCACAGAACTCTTATGGCGTGAAATAGACACAGCATTCAAGAGTCGCATATTAACAGGCGCCGTCATCAATTCCAATCATATTGAACCTCTCAGCTTCCTCCAAGACGCGAAGGAAATTGTGCTTGAAAAAGTACGGAACGCTTTGGAAAAACATAGATCTGTAAAAGTGAACGCTGTGTTCAACGGTGAATTTGTGACATGTGATCAACGCTCGCGCAAAAGTGTGAGCACAAAGAACTGTGAAATCTTTTACACAACCGATCTCGAAGAGTTGTACGAGCTGTACATCGTGGGGCCGATCCTAACATCGTTGGAAGAATTTCAGGAACGAGATAGCGGATGGGCGTTGTCGCGAATACTCAATCTTACAGTCGGTATCAACAAATATAACCCGCTGCGTGCAGGGTGTCAAATCAGCGTACCGAGAGAAATAGCGTTGAAGAAAGCTACAATCAATGTTCACTCCAAAGACAATGCATGCTTTGCATGGTCGGTGATTGCAGCTCTGTATCCAGCGTCAGCTAACTATAATCGCCAAAGTTCGTACCCGCAATACACAACCATATTAAAATTCGAAGACATCGAGTTCCCCATGCCATTGAATCAAATTACCCAATTTGAAAAACTGAACGATATTTCGATCAATGTGTATGGTTTTGAAAACATCTTCGAGAAGAAAAAAAGGGCAAAATCATACACATTTTTTCCACTTCGTCTCACTAATCAGAAAAGGAATCGACACGTCAACTTGCTGTACATACAAGACCAGGTCGACAGTAGTGTGGGGCATTATATGTGGATTAAGAACCTTTCACGACTTGTTAGCGCACAATTGACCAAAAACACTCACATGAAATTCATCTGTGATCGGTACGTACAACATTTACAAAGGTATTATGGTTCATCATAACACATGTAAATAAAATTATGTTTTTTCTTTCAGGTGTTTACATTACTTTTATTCCAACGAAAGATTGCAGGCTCATGAAAGAGACTGTGCAGAACTGAATCGCTGTGCCATCGTGTTACCTAGCGAGGACGACAAATGGCTCTCTTTCGACAACTATATGTGGAAAGAACCGCTTCCATTTGTGGTGTATGCCGACCTCGAATGCACTCTGGAGAAGATGGAAGATTGCGGGGAGAAGGAAGATGAGAAACTTCAGCCACACGCATACCAGCATCACAAAGTATTTAGCATTGCATACTACGTACATTGTTCATATGATGCATCTCTATCGGTATATCGGTGTCGTCGCGATGCAAAGTGTGTCTCATGGTTCGTCGGAGAATTAGAAAATTTGGCATATTTCGTTAAATGCGCCTTATTCAGTAATATTCCTATGAAGCAGTTAACGAATGAACAGTGCGAAGCATTTATCAACGCAGCACATTGCCACATTTGTGAAAAAGCATTTGAGGAAAACGATATACGGGTGCGCGATCATTGCCATCTGACAGGACGATATAGAGGCCCCGCACATCAAGATTGCAATTTAAATTACAAAAATTCGTTTTGTATACCCATAGTTTTCCACAATTTATCCGGGTACGATTCACATTTCATTATCGAAGAAATAGCTAACGCGTTTGAAGGCAGTGTCAACGTATTACCAATAACTAAAGAAAAGTATATTTCATTTACAAAAAATGTTAAAGATCAGCAATCAGATTCGCATGATTGTATTAAATTACGATTCATCGATTCGTACAAATTTTTGAATACAAGTCTAGACAAATTAGTATCTTTCCTCGACACAAACAAATTAACAATTTTACGTTCCGAATTTCAAGATCTCTCCACAGAAAATTTCAAGTTGTTGACGCGAATGCTAAGCTGCGATGCTGACGGGATGCTATGCTAAAACATACGCATATTAGGTTTGAATTATTAACAGATATCGATATGGTGATGTTCATCGAACGTGGTATACGCGGCGGTTTGAGCCAATGTTCCGGCAGATATGCGGAAGCCAATAACAAGTATATGCAGTCGTATGATCCATCGAAACCATCATCATACTTGATGTATTTCGATGTAAACAATTTATATGGATGGGCAATGTGTCAACCTTTGCCATATGCCGAATTTCAATGGGTTAACAACATTGAAAACTTTGACATATCATTGATTGCTGCTGATTCACCCATAGGCTACATTCTCGAGGTGGATCTAGAATATCCGCAAAGTCTGCATGATATTCATACTGACCTACCATTCTGTCCGACACACACCAAACCGCCTGGCAAAAGAGAGGCTAAGTTGCTTGCAACGTTACACGATAAGCAGCGTTACGTAATACACTATTATAACCTACAACAGTGCACGCGCCACGGTCTTCGCATTACAAAGATTCATCGCATCCTCCAATTTGAAAAGAATTTGTACAAATTAATGAACAATGCGGTATTCGGTAAAACTATGGAAAACGTTCGGAATCATGTAGACGTAAAACTCGTGACATGTTGGGATGGACGATATGGTGCAGAGGCAATGATCGCGAAACCAAATTTCCACAGCCGCTGTGTATTTTCTGAAAACTTGGCTGCTGTGGAGTTGCGCAAAGTCATGGTGAAATTCAACAAGCCAATATATGTAGGCATGTGCATATTAGATATTTCCAAAACTTGCTTGTACGAATTTCATCATGACTACATGGTTCGTCGATATGGTAAAAATTGTAAAGTAATGTACACGGACACCGATAGCTTAATTTATCATATTATGTGTGAGGACATTTATGAAACCATGAGAAGCGATATTGACCGTTTCGACACAAGCGATTATCCGGTAGAGAATCAGTATAATATTCCACTTGTAAATAAAAAGGTTCCCGGCTTGATGAAAGACGAGAACAATGGGATGATAATGACACGTTTTGTCGGTCTGAGATCAAAGATGTACTCGTTCTGCGTAGATGGAAAATCAGATACTAAAAAAGCGAAAGGTGTAAAGACTAGCGTTGTAAGAACAACGATAACGTTCGATGATTACATGCAGTGTTTGCAAAATGAAATTGCTATGAGTCGTACACAGACATGCATACGATCGAAATTGCACAAAGTGTATACTATATCAGAGCGAAAAATTGCTCTCAGCCCATATGATGACAAACGGTATGTCATACCCAACTCGCCTGAAACATTGCCGTGGGGCCATTATCGAATTCCTTCGTAGCTCTAACCCTAATCCATAGCTATAAAATTGTTTAAATTCAATGTAAATAGAAGATTGTGTATCAACTAATTTTTTTCATTAAATAGGATAAATTGTTTATAATAAACGTTTATAATATATGTTTATAATACATTGTCTTTATTTATCCACGAATTGTTTACATTGCTCAATCCTAACCATTTTACATACACCTTATTTCCTTTTCTACGCAACACTTTCTCCACTAGGTATACATCTGGATTGACAACGCGATGCAATTCGTGTTCATAGAATCCTCCAGAAACGCGGTTTCCCCGGGAATCTTGCAACAGATAAGTCACCGGATTAGTTGCTTGTACCTTGACTATCTCAAACACCTCAGTGGTCCAATTTGGTGTGTAACCTTTATCGAAAACGGTTTTAAATTTGCTGATGCGTACAGACTGTCCCACGCTGAATTTCGCCGGTGCAGCAATCTTGATGTTGTTATACACGGTGCATATGAGTCGTTTGGAAATGGTAGGAGTGACATCACATGGCCGCATTCCAATAGTTCTGTGCTTTTGTGCATTGTATTTTGCAACTAGATGAGGTAGCACTTTGATCCATTTATAGGTTCCATTAAGTGTAAACTCTTTCCACATGCTGTTCTTCAATGTACGATTGAACCGTTCTACGATGGAAGCCTTCATAACCGAATACGTAGAATAATGATTAATACCATGTTTCGTCAAAAGTTCTTGCACCTCACTGTTGTAAAATTCTTTCCCCTGATCGGTTTGCAAATTTTTCGGACATCGATTTCGAAATATCGTTTCGAATGCTTTAGCTACCTGGCTCCCACTTTTAGTCTTGAGCGGTACACCCCATGCATATTTGGATAACACATCGATAACGGTTAATATGTATTTGTTACCACCATTTATGCGTGCGTGAGACTGCGTATCTACGAGATCGGCTTGCCATAGATCGTCATACCCACGAACTAAAACTCGACGTCGCGGGAAAATCCGTCTGGCAGGGGCATGCAGTTCCTCCACTAATTGCATCTTCTCTTTGCTCATGGTTGGGATTTAGGATTGAACAAAAGATATTTAAAATGTATAAAAATAATCGCATGATTCGGTCTATGAATTTTACATTGACATTACGACCGGTTTCTTGCGGACGCATTCTCGCTGGAAACTGACATCTTTCAAACTATGTAAATATATTTATAACATTCGACGCAATGTATGGACTTTAACCATTATTTCTTGCTAAAACTTGCTCCACCCCTTTTGTTGTTCTGTGATGTCATTCTTAGAATTGTATCACGCACCATCTTGAGCATTTGTTCATGTAAGTTATGGACTTTGACTATTATTTCTTCCTGCAACTTCATACACTTGGCATCACATGCTTTCAAAATATGCGTCATTTCTCTGTCCAAGTATAACTTATTCACAGCATCGGTATCATTCGTTGGGTATGCTAAACGTCCTATCTTTCGATTTCTTGCGTTGAAAGCATCCCCGTCGAGGCAAAGTGCACTCCATCGCACATAATTCTTACATATTGCATCATCATCTTCATTTGACTCGTTTCGGAGCATAGCACCGAACTTGTTGATAGCCATCATGAAAAGGTACTGTTGAACATGATCAGAACGACCTTTAATTTATAATCAATCCCGCTTCTCGGAGCTCCTCTATTATTGAAACAATTTCATTATCATGTCCGGTATGCCCAGCAGCTCGCGATGATACCAACAATCTTATTCTATCCACTAGCTCGTTCGGATCATCCCAATGTACATAATCAATCGCATTATCGGTAACCGCCATGTTCTCCGGTAATGTACTCATTAAATTTGACTTGGAGGCAAACCCTCTTCCAGTGCGAGGCCGTATTTCAAGCAATGATGCAATTATATGTTTATACTTGTATCCCCTGTTACTCAATGGAGGATTTGTAGCATTATGGTTGCGTCTGTGCGCATTTGTTGCCAGCAGAATACTCTTATATTTCTGTTTGTCAGCATCGGTGTACATCGTATCATCTGGGATTCTCTTGAAAATTAGTTCGAAGAGACCAGGTGTTCCTTTGTATTTTACATTATCGATAATTATATTATCTTCCATGTCTACGTCGAAATTCTTATCTCCAAGCATCATTGCATTTTTATCATAGTACACACCATACACATGGTCAACCTGTTTTTTCTTATCTGTGAAAATGAAGTTCAAATATTCCTGTGACAGCGGTCCGAGATTCTGAGTCAAATATGTAGTGGCTTCTTCATGCTGTTCAGGATTTTCAGCAATCTCACGCATTGTCGTTTCGAGAATATTTTGTTGAAGTGTTTCTGCTTCGTCTGTCCATACTTCTTCTGTAGGAGGTTCGGAATGTGGACAAAGTCGTTTTGATAATCGATGAGGTGTTGGTCTCAAGGGTGTTTCCGCACGTACTCTTTTCAATCCACGATACCGAGGCGTAGCATTTAGTACAGGTGGCTTCAATCCACAACATTGGAGTGTAGTGTTAAGCATAGGTGGTTGTTCGTGCAACGGTGATGCTGGAGGTGATGCTGTAGGTGATTCTGGAGGTATACCTTCATGATATCCAGGTGTAGCATTAAACATAGGCGATTGCTGCTGATACAATGGAGATGCTGACTCCGAAGGTGTCTCTTGAAGAATTGGGCTCGGAATCGGTTTTGTGTTTTCAATCAATTCTTTCAAGGGTCTTATCACAGGTTGCAATCTATGTTCCAACACCGCATCGATATCCATTTTTCCAGCTTTTAGTGCCAAATATTTTTTTCGTATAGCTTCACTCGTCTTGGCAATCTCTTTCGTTAACACTTCTTTTTTCCTCTTTTCCCGTTTTTGTTCAACAGAATTTTGTTCCATGTTCAATTGGAAGAGTTTTCAACAACGTTCAATGTCGTTCGATACCCGTTCTACGTTGAACGTGTACGTTCGACACCTCGTTTGATACCCGTTCTACGTTGAACGTGTACGTTCGACACCTCGTTCGATACCCGTTCTACGTTGAACGTGTACGTTCGACACCTCGTTCGATACCCGTTCTACGTTGAACGTGTACGTTCAACACCTCCGTTTGATACCCGCTCGATGTCGTTCACCAACCGTTCAATAGCCGTTCGACACCCGTTCAATGTTCTAATCACAACGCGGGGTGGTGGTCAAATGATACCATTATACTATGACATAGTCATTAAATCCACGTCGATAACGACCTCTATGCATAGGGCTATCCTTGTCTATAACCACAAATCCATAGTTCTGTTGCCAACATTCTGCACACAGTTCGTTAAATTGTCCAAACGTCATATCTGTATTTACATGATCATTATACACATGATGCAAATTCATACTATCCTGTTTGAATAGTAGTAAGAGATTGGTATTATCGCGAATCAGATGTTTCGGAATTCTTGCATATGATTGACAAAGATACAGACTATCCACTTTTGAATGTCGACCCATGGAAAAGTACTCTCTAATCACATCTTGCTTGTCGCATGCTACGTCATCAAATATAAATATTGAATTCGGTAGAGCTTCGTTAGGTGGAACGACATCGCTATTGTGTGAAAAAGGAAAGTAACCAACATTTTCTACAGATGAGAGTAGCTTTTCCAAATATTGATATTTCGGCTGTTGCAACGATTTTGAATATACATACACGTTTTCGAATCGCATTCCATTAGGACTTTCCAACATGCTAATGACTACATTAGTTTTCCCACAATTGGAAGGACCGCACACTATACCGCGTACAGTGTTAGGTAATAACGGTCCATGTCGCAGAATATTTCTGGTAATATTATCAAACTTTCTGTCAGAGATCACCCGAATTTTCACAGGTTGTCTTATGAACCGCATCGCGACTGTTGCAACAATAACACATAAGTGTGTTACGAGCCAGGGCCGCGAGCAGCACGAGTGGCCGGCGAAGGGTTATTACCCTGGGAGTATGGTTAAAAACTGTTAGTTAAAGCGGACGCACCTTGATACGATTGTCAGGGAGCCGCTAGTATGAGTGAAGTTTCAGGGATGAACCTACGTGTGATGGAGGGGAAACTCTGACTTGAAAGATTATTAAGGAGGTTATAGAGTTTAGCGGACGCACCTTGATGCGATTGTCAGGGAGCCGCTAGTAGGTTGGATTCAAGGGAAAAACGGACGATCCTTGATACGATTGTCAGGTTGCCGTTTAATTTGTGTGTGGACGTATAGGTAATGTGGATGATCCCAATATGAAATCGGGTAGGTACTAGGTTGGAAAATATCCCGATTAGGCGATTGGAATGTCGTCTAAGAGTTTGATAGGTGATGGGGTTGTTAGTAAGCCTCGTAACAAGTATAATTTAATTGATACAATCCGAGCGGTAAGATTGTATCATGTGGGAACGTTCAACTACTAAATTAGGATTGGTATAACAATAATTAAGGGTTTAAAGAATTTACAAGTGATTAGGTAAAACTCAGATATATTCAAATCGTTATAGTTTACATTGAAATATATAGTATGTATGAAATCGACTTACGAGAATATAGCACGACGCGACACGATTCGTGACTACAGAAGTACTACCCCCGAGAGTAAAAATGTACGGGTTTATATACCCCAAAATTGAAGGGGGTGGTATGTTCATGATCTAATCGCCGCTTAGGACCAGACTCTAGTTTTTTGTCGATTTCCATTAAGTCGAGCCAGAAGTCGGTCTTCGTTAAAAGGGATCAACTAAGATATGAAAAGGTTATCTAGGACGTTTCCTGCCAGAGACGATTTTGAAGAGATTCCTGTGGGAAAGTCAACGGAATCTGTTCGCTAACCGTCACAAGTGTGTGTATGGGGAATATTTATACAAACGTTGCTCAGAGATATCAATCAGTCTAGAGATGATTTCCATACTTGTGACACATACATATGCTCATCGATAGACCACCTATGAAAAAAGATTGTTACTCCTGCATACGGCGACGAGGAGCAGGACTTCTAAATACCCTGATAAATAAATTACCGTTTGAGTTACATATGCCCGGATATCAATTTTGTGGACCTGGTACACGGTTACGCAAACGCTTGGCTCGCGGCGATCGAGGTATAAATCCATTAGACTCGGCCTGTAGAGAACACGATATTGCATATTCTCAAAACAAAGATTTGGCGAATCGTCACAAGGTAGATCACATTTTAGCTGATCGAGCACATCATCGCATATTTGCGAAGGACGCTACGTTAGGTGAGAAGATAACTGCGTCAACTGTTTGGGCTGCTATGAAAGCTAAGACGTCGCTTGGGATGGGAATCAAGAAAAAGAAGAACACTGGTAACGGTGGTAAGAAGAAGAGGCGAACTCTACCGATAGCAAAGCGAGGCGGTTTCCTCCCGTTCCTCTTGCCTGCATTGGCAGCTATAGGATCGTTGACTGGTGGTGCTGCCGGAATCGCGAAGGTTGTGAATGACGCCAAGGCTGCACGAAAACAGTTGGAGGAAATGCAACGTCATAATCATGCTATGGAAGGTCGTGGACTTTATCTCACACCCTACAAAAAGGGTACCGGTTTGAAGAAAAAAAAAGTTCACTCTATGAAAAACTAGGGATACAACCAATGACAAATGTTCAGCTTGAGGATATAGGAAGAAAGAATATACCACATTTTCGCGGAGTATACGTGCGCGATAGTCTTCCGACAAGAGCAAATGTAAACGAGAGTGGTATAGTAAACTTGGATGAAAGCATCGGTCCCGGTACACATTGGGTCGCATATGTAAAACACAATCATACTGTAAAATACTTTGATAGTTTTGGTAATCTACGACCACCCGTGGAACTTATTGCATACTTCGGATCCTCGGCAAAGATTACATACAATCATGCACGTTTTCAAAATTTTAATCAAACCATATGCGGGCAACTGTGTGTAAAATTTCTTGAGGAAAACTCGTTATAAATGCACATTCTCGATACATGAAATTTCATTATGTGCTTTAACCCATTCGTATAAACATGACACCTTCATCGTTGACACTAACGTTAACGGGTAAGAGCAGTATGCTCGCAGTCCAGTACTTTCCCTCGATAGATTTGAACAGCCACGAATACGAATTGGGTCTCGTGGATTTTGAAACGTTTAACACGATACCGAACGTCGATGCTCGCAATAATAGATTTTATTTCGGTGAAAATGATGAAGAAATTGTAATTCCCGAAGGATCATACGAACTGGATGCAATCAATAAATACTTGAAACGGGAAATACTGCAACGATATCCAACTGAACGTGATTCGGGGAACGATGACGAATATCCGCTTATCATACGTGCTAACAATAATACGATGAAGAGTGAAATATACTGTTCCTATAAGATTAATTTTACGAAATCCAATAACATAGGATCGCTACTTGGATTTTCTCTAAACCGTATTCTCCCACCTAAAATGTGGCATGAGTCTGACGCTCCTGTGAAAATCATAAGCATCAACGTGATCAGAGTGGAATGTAGCATAACAGCCGGATCATACAGTAATGACAAACCCGTACACATTATTCACGAATTTTCACCTAGGGTTCCTCCAGGTTATAAGATCTCAGAAACTCCACCACGAGTCATTTATCTTCCGATCGTCGTGCGACGAATAGATGATTTAGAAGTACGTCTAGTGGATCAAAACAATCGTTTGATTGATTTTCGTGGAGAAGAAATCACTGTTAGACTGCATGTAAGACGGCGGAACCCGCGCATCTACGAATAAGTGTTGTATTATGCTTGTCTATAACAAAACGGATGAACCTCCAATCGCTACAAAAAATTCGTTCATCGACACAGTAATTCGATCTCGTGCCATACTATCGTCGAGGGAGAAGAAGAACCTGAGCTTGCAGAACATACGTTTTCTACAATCGTTGGGATTTGTTGTAAAGCAATAATGTCTGACATTTTGGCCATTGGCGATGCGCCAACTTCTGATAACCGTATAACTAAGATAGAAGTGCACACATATAATCCCTATGCCAATACTACTCTCGGAAATAGTGATGAAATAAGGATACCGATACACCAGCAGGATCTGTATACGCTACCGTGTGAGAGTTTCTTGTACATTGAAGTAAAAGTTATTTTAGAAGAGACTCCACCTGCCGGTACAAGCAACAATGTTACTCTCGATACCAATTGCGCTGCTTTCATGTTTGATGAAATTCGCTATGAATTGAATGGAGTTGAAATAGACCGCTGTAGAAATCCTGGAATAACAACCTCGTTAAAAACATATGTATCCGTCTCTCCTGGAAAAAGTAAAGCATTGGCCACCGCAGGCTGGTATCGAAAACTGGGTGGTGAAGATTTCAATTTCTGCATACCATTCAATATGCTATTTGGTTTCGGTGAAGATTATAACAAGATTACCGTTAACGTACGTCAAGAGTTGGTCTTAATTCGATCGCGAAACGATCTAAACGCGTTGAATGGTTCTAATACTTTAAAACCTAAAATCGAATTATTCAAAGTTCAGTGGCGTATGCCACACATAAGTCTGGAAGAAGTAACCAAATTGTCATTACTACACATTCTCGAGAGAGGGCAAATGATACCTATGAGTTTCCGCTCTTAGGATTTATATGAATATCCGCATTTACAAACAACTACGAAGCATACGTGGGCGATAAAGACGGTAACACAATTGGAGAAACCTCGCTTCATCATATTCGCATTGCAGAATGATAGGAAGAATCAATTGCATAAGACTGCTAATCATTTCGATGATTGCAAACTGTCAAACATACGGTTGTACCTAAATTCCGAATCGTATCCATATGATGATCTAAACTTGAATTTTGAAAAGAATAATTATGCGATACTTTACGACATGTATGCTAAATTTCAAAACTCATATTATGGTAATCGATTGAGTGAGCCGCTACTGGATGAATTGGAGTTCTTATCACAGGGCCCATTTGTTGTGATAGACTGCTCTCGTCAAAACGAATCTGTTAAAAGTGCAACCATTGATGTGCGCATAGATTTCGAGTGCAGAGATAATGTGCCTGTGAATACAGCTGCATACTGCTTAATCATACACGATCGTATAGTCGAGTATAGTCCATTAACCAACGTCGTACGCAGAATACTTTAACAAGCGGTGGGTGCATGATGTCTCGTGTATCATTCGTTGATCTACAAGGTTTCAAGACAGGGTCAAACGATTTCATTGTAAAGGAAGCAGCCATTTTACAAGATGGAAATAAACTATTGCACTGGATATTCGAGCCACCATTTGAATTCCATCGATTGAATGCTACTGAAGCACGTCAGGTTCGATGGTTAACGCGCAAACATCATGGAATCGGTTGGGCAGACGGGTGTGTTTCGTACAAAACAGCTGGAAGTTGTTTGAAACTGGCCCTTGAAAATACGCAGCAAGTCATTGTCAGAGGATTGGAAAAGAAAAAATGGTTATGGAAATTAACTGGAATAGAAGCTCTTGATGTGGATCTGGAGGATGTTCCAAGATTATCGTTGATGCCAAAGGGATTGCATAGATGTGCATTCCATACTGGTGTATGTGCCATGGAAAATGTATTTAAACTATGTAAATTATATACTGAGCGACAAAAAACCATGCTTTTTTTTAATAAATTGTATTATTTAACAAAAAAATTGCTTTACTAGACCTTCACTTATGTAAGTTCTATAGCGCGAGCATATTTTGCAAAGTCAGCATATTTTGCAAACTTGGAATTTTTGCAAACTTGGATGATGAAGCAGGCGAGGGAGGAGGGTTATACATGCATCCGGTATCATGTTTCAAGGACAGTTTCCCACAAGAACGCCGAACTTTGCAGTTTCCACATTATCAAGGAGAACCAAGTGTATTACTCAGCATGTTAAAAAGTGTTAGCATGATATCTCCCCTCCTTCAGAAACTGGAGAGAATGGGAGTAAGAGAGGCTATAAAACGCCATTGTTGGTTAGATCGACACAGTGTCAACTATGTGGTCCGCAAACACCAATTCTCGAGCAGCGCGAGAGAATAATGAGTTCAATCCTCCGAAATTACACACACAGTAAGTATTCCAACAACTGCAAAAATACTGTTCATAATTGTTTCTTTGTAATGCAACGTTGCCCCGCGCGAGCGACTTTTTATGGCCGTCGTACAGGGTCAACCCCGAGGATTTACGGGCTCTGAGGCCGGGCCGTGCGCGGCCGCGCGGGCACGGTCCCCTCGGGACAAAGTGCTTCTCCGGGGAGGCTCAATCGAGAAGCAAAAATTCGAGTTCGGGCGCCAGGTACTCGGGGGTACCGCACAAAATGCAAAAGAGCACCGGGATCCGGGGAAACCGAATCCGAAGCGAGCCTCCGCGGAGCGCGAACGAAAGGATGTCGCGAACGGCCAGGAATCCGGACACAGGGGATAACGGGGACTACCCTCGCGACAGGGTGGATCGCGCAGGTCGACAGTAAGCAAGACGGAATCGGCTCGAAGTCATTTATTGAACTTAGTCCAACGTCCGGATTTTACAGGTGAGCGGCCACGTGGCCGCGAACCGGGAGCCCGCGCTCCTTATACACTTTGGCGACGGATGTTCGTTCGCGGAGCGCGTTCGTCGTTCTGTACCGTCCGCGAAATAGCAGGTGGTCGGGATTCTACGCGCCTCCGCTGAGGCGGAATTTCGCGAAGCGCAGGTGGACGGCGCGACGGATTTTCGGGACTATCGCGGGAATTTCACGTCCGATCGCCGACGGGAATCGACTCGCCACGCGCGCTGAATAATCCGCGGTCGTACGAGTTGGAAGAACTCGTAGACTCCGCGCGTTCGCGTGCGAATTTCGACGCCCGGCCGCGGTTCGCGATTCGGTAATTATTTCGCGACGCTATTCAATTTCCGACGCGACTCCTGAGGAAGACTTCTTATTCGCGGAGGGAAACGATACTCTTGCTCAAAGCGTCCTCAAGACGGACGCGAGCCGAAATTCGAGGACGAGGCGAATCCGCACCAAAATGGACGGGCCAACGCTAACGCGAGATCGGGGAATCACAAATCGACTTACCGTGGATGACTTTTTCGGCTCGGCTGTTCTCGCTTCCGAACTTTGGGCCGGATCTCAGTGGTCGGGAATCAGAACCCACTCGCGACTTTTCACGGGAATCGAGACCGGGACTTCGGAACTACGGAATTATTTTCGGACGTGCTTGTCCTTCGAAATTCAGTGCGACAGTGATTTCCCGATGCGCGCCGATCGAGAGCTTCGATTCTCGCTCTCCCCCCACTCTATCGGCCCTACCGAATTCCCGATTGGCGCTCTCCGCTTCGTGACTAGAAGATCGCGGGATCGTATCCTCGGGCAGGTCCTTGGGCCCCAGACCTGTAATTCTCGCCAAATGTTCGCCTTTTTCGGCGAACGGGGAAGAGCCATTCTTCTCCCCTGGAATTCTTCCAGCCACCCCCGCCGGGATTCAGTGCGAACGGGGTGAGACGACGGCCGGACCACCCATATACGATGATTAATCTGAATCTCTTAGTCCCGGTACGCCGTCTCCGTGGATCGAGATTTCCTCCAATGGTACCAGTACTGGATTTTCGCCAATTAGTGGCCAATGGTTTTCCCGGGACGATCCTTGAGCGGGCGCCTTTCGGTATTTCCTCTCGGCCAATCGTGCCCTCGGCACGTCCCTGAAACGTCGCCGTACTCGGCACGCACGATAGGTGGCGTTAGTCGCGTGAATATTTTCGGAAGTCTTTCCTTCAGGAGCGCTCTTATGTCGACGAGTGGTTTCGTGCCCGTTTGAGGTCGGTCCGGTCCCTTATTAGCGGTTATGTAACCGTTTTTCTAAAACGGGGTGACGTCGCAAACTTGCAACGTCACAGTAACTATTGAAAAAAAATTTCTCTCCTAATTGTTTTTTCTTATCAGGGTTGATAATTCAGAACAGAGGATCACGCGCGCAGTGCGTATATTGGGCAGAAGATATCCCTTGACGAATACATGCTACAAGTATCTCGATATTGGAGTTCGAATTGGTGGTTGCTGTCACGTTGAGTTGGCTATAGGAGACAATCGTGGCAATGAAATTCAATTCTCTATGGCTACGTGGAAAGATTTTCTACGAAAGGGAGAAGATATTCTGCAGAACATTGTCAACTTAGGGAATGCTGTGCAAGTTGGTGATATAACCATGGAATTCTGTCGGATAAATGATTATGTGAAGGTTGCAAAATTATCGAATTCGACTAAGTGTATATACATTACTCAGAAAACGTTGAAAAAATTATTTGACTGGGAATATTGTATCGATCACATGTACTCATGGCTATCTGAGAACCTATATTCTGTACAGACAAAATATTGTAAGTTTATGCAAATAATATCTAATGTTACCAATGATTTTGCAAAAACAATTATGGAAAATGAAGATTTTGAACGCAATTCATTTATAGATACCGAATTGTTGGCTTTAGGCTTAGACGTAATGCTAATAAAATAAAAATCAAAAAGGTTATTCCAGCATTTTATGTGTGATTTTTTTCATTTCCCTGTCTTGAGATTCCTCTTCGTTCCTAAGGAGTATAATATTTCATAAAAAAATATCAAGGTCGACCAAATAGCGTCTTGACTGAAAACATGCTGTCGCTGTAGTTTTTGTGTGCGCGTGGTATGCCTATCGTTCAAAAAAAATATCATGACCAACTAAATAACGTTTTAAACGAATTAGTTCTGACGCTGTAGATTTCGTGTGCGCGTGTTTTTGCATGGCAAATTCTTGTTCGTTTCTAAGGGGTATAATATTTCATAAAATAATGTCAAGGTTGACCAAATAGCGTCTTGACTGAAAACATGCTGTCGCTGTAGATTTTGTGTGCACATGCTTATGGATACGCGTGTCAAAAGCTGTGAGAGTTATGGAATTGGTGGAGATTCCTGCGAAGGTGGTAAGGGAAGGTTCTTACCACCACCTTACAGTTGGAGAAGGCTATGAAACGCCATTGTCGATTAGATCGTCAAGGTATCAACGCGTGTCGTTCGCAACCGTCTACATCTTGTGACGTCAGGGAAGTGGTGGGAGGGGGGGGATTTCTTACCGTCACCTTACAGGTGGAGAGGTTATGAAACGCCATTGCCGATTCGATCGTCAAGGTATCAACACGTGTCGTTCGCAACTATCTACTGGCTTGTGACTTCACTTCCTGTGAACCACATAGTTGATACCTTGAGTAATGTAACTTCTGTGACGTCACTTCCTCATGACCCCCCCCACCCCCATACTTTGTGAAATGTCACTTCATCATGACCCCCTCCCATGGGGGGGATTACCCGGGGGGGGGGGAATTATCCTGGGTGGGTTAATGACCCTAGGGGTGGGGTGGTAATGACCCCGGAGGGTGTGGGGGGTAGATGACCTCCCACTCCAGGGGTGGGGCAATGCCTCCCTCCAGGGGGGGTGACCTCCCACTCCAGGGGTGGGGCAATGCTACCCTCCAGGGGGGGGGGTGACCTCCCCCCTTCAGGGGTGGGGCAATGCCCCCCCCAGGGGGGGGTGGGAGAGGGGGTTACCCCTTCTCTCCATGGGTGGAACCACCCTGATCCAGAAAAGACATAGTATACCTACTTGCATCGACTAAAGTCCGGAGACGCTGCGTTGGGAGAGAAAGTATCCGCGGCTGCAGTGTTGGCAGCCATGAAAACTAAAACGAAATTGGGCATGGGTTTGATAAAGAAAAAAGGTGAAAAGAGAAAAAAGAAAACGGGAAAACGAATTCTCCCGATCGCCAAACGCGGTGGTTTTCTGCCGTTGTTGTTGCCTGCTTTGTCGGCCATAGGAGCATTGACGGGTGGTGCCGCGGGAGTAGTCAAAGTTATAAACGATGCAAAAGCTGCGAAGAAACAATTGCAAGAAGCGGAGCGACACAATCAAGTCATGGAGGGTCGCGGGTTACGTCTCGCACCGTATAAGCATGGGAAAGGTTTGAAGGGAGGAGAGAAGAAAAAAAAACAACGAAGAAAGACAACACGACGACAGATGTCGAATTGATGGGCATCTGTAAAAGATTACCATACTTTCGCGGAGTTTTTATGCGTGACGATTTGCCGCCGCGCGCGTGGATGAACGAGCGAGGTATAGTCAATCTAGATAATAGTCGTGGGCCGGGTATGCCTGTACTCTGTACGATGCATTCGAAAAATTCAATTACGTTCACGTTGTCGGGAAGAAGCAGCGTACTGTCGTCCAAGCACTTTCCACCCATAGATCTGAGCAATGGCGAATACGAGCTGGGGTTGCTCGATTTGCAAACTTATTACACGATACCGAACATCAGCGCCAACATCGGAAACAATCGATTCTATTTCGGCGAAAAAGACGAGGAGATCGTCATACCCGACGGTTCGTACGAATTGGAGGCGATAAACGCGTACCTGAGACGCGAAATATGCGCGCGATATCCTCCAAAAAATGTTGACGAGTCGTCCATCACCTCCGATATCGAATATCCTCTGATCTAACGAGCGAACACCAACACCATGAAAAGTGAAATTATAAGCAAGTATCGAATAAACTTTGCAAAGCCTTGCAACGTGGGATCGATCCTCGGATTTTCCATGAATCGCATTTTACCGCCGAACGTGTGGCATACGTCGAACGCACCTGTGAACATCATCAGCGTGAATATCGTACGAGTGGAATGCAACGTAACCACCGGATCGTACGACAACGGTAAACTCGTTCACACGATACACGAATTCGTGCCTCAGGTACCACCAGGGTATAAATTGTCGGAAACGCCCGCGCAAGTCATTTACCTTCCGATCGTTGCACGAGTAATTGACGATTTAACGATCCGCATAGTTGATCAATCCGGACGTTTGATCGATTTTCGAGGTGAAGAAATCACGGTGCGACTGCATGCGCGTCGAAGCAATGCTAATTCATAACAATACGGCATTCTATACGTTGAACAATAACAACAACAACACCAGCAGCAAAAGCAACAGCAACAACAGCAACAGCACCACATTGATTCGCAAGAAAGTAACCGCTGAGAAAAACGTAAAGTCATCGATTCGTAAGAAATTAACCGCTGAAAACGTCAAGTATCTACGATCTTTGGGATTTATTGTTAAGAAGTGAAAGGAAAAATCATGTCCGACGATATTTTCAACATCTCCGAAGCGCCGATCTTCGACAATCGCATAACGAAGATTGAACTGCACACGTACAATCCGTATGCCAACACGACGTTCGAAAACAGCGATGAGATAAGGATACCTATTCAACAACAAGATCTGTACACGCTCCCGTGTAAAAGCTTCCTATACGTTGAGGGAAAACTTAGTTTACCGGGACAACTTCAATTAGCCGCTGGAACAGGAGGAGAATCACGCATCGATACGACAACTCTCGACAGCAATGCCGTTGCGTTTATGTTCGAGGAAATACGCTACGAATTGAACGGAGTGGAAATCGATCGGTCCAGAAATCCCGGTGCGACGACAATTCTCAAGAATTATGTGAGTCTGTCCAGAACGAGAAGCGATGCATTGTCCAACGCTGGCTGGTTGTATGGCAATGATCAGCGGAAACTGACTGCAACGGACACGGCTGTGATACATTTCAACTTTTGCGTGCCTATGAGCGTTTTATTAGGTTTCTGCGAAGACTACAAACGCGTTGTGATAAATGCTCGACACGAATTAATTTTGATTCGCTCGCGTACCGACGTGAACGCGTTGTACAGTCCTTCCGAGAACGCGAAACCTATTCTGCATCTGTACAAAATTCAATGGCGAATGCCACACGTTGCATTGGAAGAAATACACAAGCTGACCATGTTACATATTTTAGACAGCGATAAACCGATTGGCATGAGTTTTCGATCGTGGGATCTGTACAAATATCCTCTACTACAGACGACTACCAAGCATACATGGGCGATAAAAACGTATCAGCAAATGGAAAAACCGCGATACGTTATATTCGCTTTGCAAACCAATCGAAAGAATAACTTAACGAAAACGGTCACGCGATTCGATCATTGCGCATTGACAAATATTCGGCTTTACTTGAATTCGGAAACGTATCCGTACGATGATTTAAATATCGATTTCGAGAAAGGTAAATACGCATTGCTCTACGACATGTATGCAAAATTCCAAGAATCATACTATGGAAACAGCGAAGCGCTACTCAATGTCACGGATTTCCTGCGATACGGTCCGTTCATCGTTCTCGATTGTTCTCGACAAAATGAAGCGCTAAAAAATGCTACGGTCGACGTGCGAATCGAATTCGAATGTCGAACCGACGCACAGTGGTCGGAAAGCCCGAAAACGTGGCCAAAATGCCAAAAATGAATTTTTCGTTAGGGCGGATAGGGTTTGCCGTACTGGATACTCAGGTAATGACTGTATGGGAAACCCATAATAAAAAGGTCTTAACATGTTTACCTGCCAAATGGTGGGAGTACAAATATCGCGTTCATTCCTCACGCAGTTTTCGTGCAGTGAACTACTGTGCATAAAAAACAGTGTCAAGTTTGTAATTTTGCAAAAAGTGAATTTTTTTGTGTGTGTGTACGATGGATGCTGTTCCTGGAAATAAGTACTGTGCATAATAACAATATTGGATTTATATTAATTAGTTTTTATAATGTACGAAGTCAAAGATAAAATTTGGTGCACAAATTTTAAGAATGTAGACTAAAAGTTGTATACACCCCAATATCCTGCAGATTTGATTGCTGGGTCTTATAGTAGATACTTTAATCTTACATTATTTTGAAAAAAAATCCTGCGAAAATTTGCGAATTTGAACATACGATCCATTTTTGTGACGCAGAGGTAGTCACGGTACTAGTTACAAGCATGTTTTCTCTTGAAAGATAGAAGATATAATAAAGTTTGTTAAATAAGTATTGTGTGGTTCCACTTATAGAATTTTCTTATACATGTTTTTTTTAATTTTTGACGTCAGATTCATATTCGCCGGCACGAAAAACACGGGAATACTAATTTTCAAGAGAGTCTAATAATTTTTTGGGTTACGCATCCGCCATATTGGATCCGCCATTTTGTTCTTTTAATTTTTGACATCAAATTTATGATCAGCGACCCGAGAAACCTAAGAATATCAATTTTGAATTACATTGGAGTACTCCTTTCTATTTTGGCCACGTTTTCGGGGTTTCCGACCACTGTGCGACGTCCCCCCATCGACAACAGCCTACTGCTTGATGATACACGACCGCATCGTGGAGTACAGTCCATTGACGAATATTGTTAGAAAAATTACTTAAACCGCTTATACCGATAAAAATATATACTTTATCATTTCTCTACTTTAATTACATTCTTATTCTATAGGAATTGTAAGAAAGGAATTGTAAGGAAGGAATTTGGAATAAATATGAGAGAAATATTCATGAAATAATTTTATTTTTAAAAAACACCTTCTCAAAATAATTTACACGTACATAAATACATACTAAACTAATAATATTAATACGAATTGTAAAGGAATTGTAAAGGAATTTGTAATAAAATACAAAAGAGATATTCTAGATTAATTTTATTTTTTAAAATAGCTTCTGGAAATACTTTTATACACACATATACATAATTAAAGTAATAATACTAATAATATTATCCCCTCTCTCAATAGAATGAGGGTGGGGGGTATAAGTATAAAATGTTCGCCGCAAACGTTAACAATCGCAGTCGCTGTATCAATCGCGATCTTATCATCCGACCGGTCACGCATTCCGCCTTTTCATTAACGGTAAGTATATTAAAAAATTTTTAAAAACGATGCAAAAAATCCAGTTGTATCGGATTAGGCCGACGACCGAACGATACGTGGATGCGAGACGTGCTGGAATCGCACAGCGCTGTGCACGAAGTCGAAGGAAAGAGAGAACTCAGTGGAACACGTGTATGAAAGTATAGAAGTGGACTGTATTTTGTGGTTTTGAATAAAATGCACAGTTTAAACAAACTTAACTCTTTACGAATCGAACTCCGCTTTAAGATGCGATTGTGTCGACGACGCGAATCACTCGAAAAAGTACGGAGAGAAATAATAAGCTGGTCGTAATCGGTCGATTTTGAGAAATGGAGTGAGTCACAATTCTCGGAACCACCGCGATTCCGAATTCTAGGAATCGGCTGATTGGCCGATTCAGGATCACGCGATGATCCAGGATCGCAGGTAGGCCGAGCGAGCATCACGCGATGATCCAGTGACGCGATTCGTGCGTCATGGATCACACGACGACACGGGATCGAGGATTGGAAAACAATTGATAGATCCCGAGAAGAGCGACGGGGGGGGGGACGAAGACTCGCGTCGCGAGGGACTCGCGTTCGGTGGGTGACGTCACCGCGGAGCGAGGGGAGCGCGAGACAAACACCTCGCAATGGTGAGCGAATCGCGAACATGCCGCCCGCCTGGAAACGTCGGTTTTAAAGTGAAGATGACGTACGGACGCAACCGCACCGCAATGAACCGCAATGAACGTAAATTAACGCACGCAATGAACCGCAATGAACTTAAACTAACGCACGCAATCTTAAGACTAACGCAACGCTTAGATACTAACGGAGCTATTTACAATTTTTATTTACATTGGATACAATCTGACAATGAATTATGAGGAGTCAGTGGACTCGTGAACAATGGGCAAAGGGCACACCTGCACAATCGGGCGCTTCAGTTCGGAAGACGGGGTCGTCACGGTGATTACACGGACCCGACCGTCGGCCCCGGGATGCACGGCTTTCACACGACCGAGGTCTCATTTGCACGGAGGAAGATTGGGGTTTCGAAGTAAAACTAACTGGCCCAGCTTGACAGCCGTTTGATCTCGTCGCCACTTACTTCGCTGTTGAAGGGTGTTGAGGTAATCATTTACCCACAACTTCCAGAATTGCTCCGTGACGGATCTGACGAGCTGCCAGCGCGTGAGGCGATTCTCGGACATATTGAGAACGGAGGGTTGTGAGGGTACCGTGAGTGAAGAGCCTATTAGAAAATGTCCAGGCGTGAGGACATCGAAATCATCTGAGGAGTCTCGCAATGGAGCGAGAGGCCGAGAATTCAGACAGCACTCGATGGAGCACAGCAGAGTATTGAATTCCTCGAAGGTGAAAGTTCGAGCTCCGACAACCCGTTTTAAATGATGCTTTAGGCTCTTCACTCCGGCTTCCCACAAACCTCCAAAATGAGGGGCGGAGGGGGGAATGAAATGCCACGCGATTCCGTCACTGGCGGTTTTGTTGAGGAAGTCGGCATTCCTTAACGTTGCGCGATGCGCTCGCGCGAGTTCTCGATCCGCACCGACGAAATTGGTTCCGTTGTCGGAATACATGGCGACAGGCATCCCGCGTCGCGCGCAGAAACGCGCAGTCTGAGACGAGCTCAAGGTGGATAGCTCTGGTGGCCAGACAGATAAATAGCGCGATACACGACTTGCGGGACGTGATTCCACGCCCCGAAGACGCGCGAGTTTGTAACGGTCCTGCGTAATCCACGCCACAATGAGCAAAGGATTTGGGCGAAGGGGAGACGCGTGGGGTCGGAAGTTGTCCCATCAACTGACCTAGGACCGCGGCTCGTTCGCGGACACAAACAATACAAGAGTGAATGACACTCTTGACTAGGCTGCGAGCCCGAAGGACCCAATAGGTCTGCCGCAGTGTATGGAGAGTCAGTTGAAGGCCGGCGTGCAGGGAGAGCAGATGCATCTGCTTAATTATTAATCGAACTAGTGGGTGTGTTGCGAGAATAATCGGGTGTTTTCTGCTGCACGACAGCGGAGCGTGTCGAAGACGTCCGCCAACCCGAAGGATGCCGTCGTTGTCGACGAAAGGATCGAGGGCTGACAGTGAGCTTTTGGAGGAGATCGGTCGGTTCCGACGGAACGCTTCGACCTCCGAAGGAAAACAATCACGTTGCACGAATTTGATCCAGAATGTTCGCGCTGCGGAACAGTCTTCGACCGACAGCGCTGGACCGAGCGCCAATTGCGGAGCTGAATAAGCTTGGCGACGGCGGCAAGCGCGAATGAATTTAAAAAGATATCCAGTGACACGAAGGAGTTTCGGCCACGATGAATATCGTACAGACAAGTCCCACGGCTCGGAAGAGACTGACACAGAAGATACCGTGATTTTTTCCTCGGCGCGGACCGAGGCGATGGAACACGCCGTGGATTCGGTAGGCCACCGTTCGTCGGGGAGGTTCAGCCAGGAAGGTCCTGACCACCAGAGGGAATACAACTCGAGCTCGCCCCCGAGTAGACCACGCGACGCGCAGTCAGCTGGGTTTTCTTCCGAGGGGACGTAACGCCAGGAGACATCGGGAGTGTGAGTTTTAATTTCGTGCACGCGGTGGGCCACGAAAGTTGTTTTAGACTCTCGGTCGTTTCCGAAAACGGGACGATACCGGGATTCTAAGGTAAAGAGAAATTGATTACGGAATCGATTGACGGGCCGACGAGACGATTACGGAAAGATTCGGAAGGCTGATCAAACGTAAACGAATGTCGTGTTGTCGAATTCGAACTGAGCGATCAGCTGGGCGCGTCGATCCACCGCGTCCGCTCCCCCCCGTCGCGCCCGCGAGGCTCGAGCTGCTCGATCCACCCGAGGAGCTCGCGGGGAACGAGGGACAGTGCGGGGACGACGGCGCGCCGAACCGATCGCCAGATCATAGTCAGTTTATTATGTCGTATGTACAGAGTATAAGAAGGTAATAAATAAAAAGTGGTTAGAATCTTTAACAAAAGTTTTCCAACGCGACGGGTGGTCCCGGAGCCACGCAAGTACGATCGTGGAATCATCCCAGCAAAAACAAGTGTGTACGCGATCGCCGAGAGAATTGCGGACGAATTCAATGAGACGTGCAAGAAGTAAGGCAGCGGAGTGCTCTAAACGAGGTATCGTGAGAGGGGAGATCGGAGCAACTTTCGATTTGCTCGCCAGGAGAGTCACACGACTCGCACCGGAAGTAGACGTAGTTTTCAAATAAACGACCGCAGCGTAAGCATGGGACGAGGCGTCGCAAAAACCATGCAGTTCGGCCGTTTCAGAGCTGCAATCGAGGCCGGTCCACCGAGGCAAGGAGAAAGTTTTCAGTGCGGTCAATCCGTTGTAAACGGAAGCCCAGCGTAAAAGGAGATCTGTAGGGAGCGCTTCGTCCCAAGAAACGCGCAGGCGCCATAAATTTTGCAAAAGGATTTTTGCTTTGATTGTGACGGGAGTCACCCATCCTAGCGGATCGTAAATTTTTGATATTGCTGACAGTATTGTGCGTTTCGTGCTGGGGACGGACGCGGGGAGATTTGTCTCGATTCAGAACGCGTCTTCCGAAGGGTTCCATCCTATTCCGAGCACCTTGACGTGGTCGTCGACGGCCAGCGACTTGGTGCATGCTAATCCGTGGTCAGTTGGGTCAATGTCGCTAAGGAGTTCAGTGGTGTTACTCGACCATTTTCGAAGTTCGAACTTCCCGCAACGGAGTAGTTCAACGACTTGATTTCGACGAGCGCGAACAGTTTCGGCACAGCAAGAGGGAATTTTGACCCGTCGATTTCGCGGAGTCGCTGAATAACGCGAAGCGCGAGGAACGGAGCGCAAGTCATGCCGTAGGTGACCGTGAGCAAGGTGTAATCGACGGGAAGTTTTGTCACCGCGTCTTGCCATAGTACCCGTTGGAAATTTATGTCACGAGGGTCGACTAGAATTTGTCGATACATCTTTGCTACGTCCGCAGAGTAGACGTAGCGGTGATGACGCCATTTGAGAATGACGGAGGGCAAGTCCGTCTGCAGTTTTGGTCCCGCGAGAAGGTGATCATTCAACGATCGCCCGTTAGAGGATGCGCTTGACGCATTGAATACGACGCGTAAATGCGTCGTAGCACTCCCGGACCGATACACAGGATGGTGAGGTATGTAAACAGCCTGAGGGGCCGGGGGGAGTTCGGCCGTTACGCGTTCCATGTGGCGGAGAGCCTCGTATTCCCGCATAAACTCGCAGTACTCGCGTTCGAGATCGGGATTTTTCTGAAATTTCCGAGTGAGTGAGGTCAGCATGCGGTCTGCCAAACTTCGAGAATGACCGATTTCTATTGGGGGATCGTGAACGAACGGAAGACGGACGATGAAGCGTCCATCTTGAGTGCGCGAGTGCGTTGTTATGAAATGTTCTTCGCACTGCCGTTCCAGTGGAGTCAGCGGAGAGCAACGAGGAAGTTCTTCCACCTCCCAGAACCGACGCAGCTCCGATTCAAGTGAGGATGAGCAAAAGTGCGAGAATGTGTAACCGTTCTTCTATTATTTCTTTTTACGACTAATATTAATCAAATCCAACATCGGGTTGGTTACAAGACCCGAGGTTTACTATAATAGGTTCGTGCCTCCAGGCACTGGACGACGGAAAGATTGAGGCGAAGGTAAATAATCGTTGGAGCTTTGAATCGGGTAAAAGTGAAATATATTCTGTTAATTCAGATTGAGAGCTTCTTGACAATAAGAAGGTACACCATAGGTGTGTACTAGCGTGATTATCACAATATAGCTGTACCTACAGCACGCGGCAATGGGTACAAGATTAATTCGTAAACATCACAGTCAAGCGAAACGCGACGATCCCGCGCCCAGAACAAAAGATGCCACGATAGGAATGCGCGTAAGAAACTAATGACTCGTTCACACCATCGCGGTTCTCATTCATTCACGGAAGAAGTCCAGGAGTTTATCGTCAATTTCGCATATGTATCTCAAAGGCTTGAGTTTTCCTTTCCTTTTTTTTTACAGAAATGCCCTTAACTTGAATCGAACGGAAAGCTATTCTCTAACTGAAGGAAAAGGAATCATTACCTCTGAACAGTGCTGTCGTTATGCAACAAGAGCGGTGCACAGAGAAATGCCCTTAATTTAGATAAAGAAAAGGGAATGTTAACTTTTAATTGAACGACAAGGGATCATTCCCTCTGAACAGTGCCGTCGCTATGCAGTGAGAGCGGTGAACAGAGAAATGCCCTTAACTTGAATTTAAGGAAATTGATTTTAAATGGAAAGAAAAGGAATGAACAATAATCTTACTGGAATCCAAGGAGAGTAAGGATTTTTACACAGTCCCCGTATCGTTGCGAAGTCGACGCAAACTCCCACCTTCTCTTCGACACACGAATTTCCGACCTCGCGATTGCCTCTCTAGCTAATTTAAATTCTTAAATCATTTCAAATTCAACTCTTTACTTTAACTCACGTGCTGAACTGTTTACCACAACTTCGTTTGGCATTCGACAGTTCGCGACGTCACGCGACGTTACTTGCAGTGCCGACTGCTCACAAAGACAAATTATAATTTTAATACTTTAAATTCAATAATTATATTTTTAAATTGCGTGAGTAAACTGTTTACCACAATTGCGTTTGGCATTTGACAGTTTCTCATCGCACACGACGTGGTTTGCAGTGCCGGCTGCTCACAAAGACAATTTATAATTTTAATTTTATCGTTCCCAATCGAACCCGGAGAAGCAAGACTCATGCGTGCTTATAGGATCGAGTCCAGGCGCAGAGTGCTGAATCTGCTGCTCGCATCGACCTCCTTCGATCGCAATCGAGAGGGGATCGATGTGTGCGCAATTCACTATATGGATCGATCCTGTGCTCCTTTTCTAAACAAGGATCACGGGCGACGTCATGGCCACTGTAGAAGGAGGAATCGATCGCAATGTGTAATCGGTACGGTTACACATACCCCCTTCCCCGTCTTCGAGATTTCTGGTACGGATACGCAGTTAATACGCATACCAGGAATCTCGTAGCATCTCGCTGTCGCGTATGGAACTAAATAATTCGGGCGCTACTATCACCGAAAAAAAAATTTTTTACTTGTGTACATACCATACGTCAAGCACATGCGACCTACATACGCATCCACAAAAAAATGAACAGTCTTTGCACACAGTATTTTACGGAATGAACTCAACAATATTTGCACTTGGCTATAATAAAAGAAAAGATGAAACTTTAAATAAATTTTGCAGATAGATTGCTCCTTTATAAATGCTAAATAAACGTACTTGCACGTGGTATTTTGCAAAATAAATTTATAATGAAAAGAGTCTTTGTGCGCTCGATATCTCGTGGTACGAAAATTAAACACTTTGTTCTCAGTTTATCACGCAAGGGATTTAGTTTATTATATTTTTTTTTGTTTGCGGGGTGGGTGCACCGACAGCCGGCCCGCGAAGGCAGAAGGAAAAGAAAAAACAAAACGAAAGAGCACTTTTCACTTGCGTCCGCACTGCTGGTTCACTTCACTCGAAGTCTTTCTGTGCCTCTTCTAGCAGTTCCAGCATTGCGTCGGTATTGTTTTTCAATGCCGCCATCAGGCCTAGGGGGTCATGTGGGTTGAGTTCCGGTATTTCTACTGCATCCCCGGTTATGTCGGCCTCGTCCCACGACCACTGCGTCTCCTCGTCCGCCTTGTTGTCTGCGCTGCTTTCTCCTGGGGCTTCCTCTGGAATCATCACCCACGACTGTTCAATCCCTTCCGGTTCTGTCGTTGTGGAGCTTGCTGCCTCCTTGGTATTTTCTTTTTCTCCCTGATTTTCTCCACGTTGGAAGTGATTGGATTGGTGCGGGTGCGAGTCCCATATCCCAGCGGTGCGTGTGGTTAGTTGAGGGGGATGTACCTCTAGTAACGGCAAGTCGCTCTATTAACCATTGCCCAGTAAGCATATGCGATAGTTGCAACGTCTCTTTTCTCAGCCATGGTTAGTAACAGTCTATGCTCCCGTGCCGTTTTCGTGGCTTTATGTACCTACGGGATTTGGGTTTTCTTGGAAACCCCCAAAGGTATGACATTTTGCGCAGCAGATAGTCTGTTTATATCTGCGTCCCTTTCTAGCATTCGATATGGTCGTAAGCTGGAAGTATGAAATGTTCCACGGATGTCTTCGCAGTGGGGATTTCTAAGTACGAACGTCGACGGCCCTTTTTTTCACCAGTTCGTACGGACCTTCGTATAGATGGAAAAATTTTGCTATTTCTCTGTCCGCCGCATTGGATACTGGGTTCGTTCTTACCAGTACCCAATCGCCTATTTCATATTGCTTGTGGCACTTCCCGGTATTGGCGCGTGCACATCGTTTGTGAGCCTTTTTCGTCATGCGATGGAAAGCAAGTTGCAGTTTGTTTCCATCGTCTGTTTTCTCAGAGTCCTTTGCCTGTTTGAACCATTTCGACCATGGTCGTGTTGGTTTCTTTTTTAGCAGTAGTTCTGTTGGTGTGAAACCTGTGCTGTCGTGTACCACTTCATTGCAGCACGTTTCGATTAAATTTGTCCATTTGGCCCAAGATGCATGTGCATGCGCTGCCACTGTCCGGAAGATGCGTCCAATTTCCCTGTTTACCCTTTCCACTGGGTTGCTCTGTGGATGTCGGATTGATGACAGGACGTGGTGGATACCTTCTTCTTTTAGGGTTTTTATCCATTTTTTCGCGGTGAATTGCGATCCATGGTCAGTCAAGATCTTCTTCGGTTTACCGTACTGTGGTATATATTGTTTGAATATGCGCGCCAGAGTCACGGTGGTCGTCGCGTTACGCATGGGGTATAGTTTAACGAATTTCGTAAAAAGCTCTTCAATTACCAGAATATATTTCACACCTCCCCTTGACGTCGGTAACGGGCCGTAGAAATCGACGGACAACACCTCGAGAGGGCACCCCGGTATTATGCTTTGCAAATCGGTGTGAATCGCATGGGTAGGAATCTTTACGCGTTGGCACGTGTCGCACCCGGCAACCAATTTTCGCGCGCGGCGGTGTAGTTTCTGGATATAGACGTCCTCTGCCAGGAGCTTTGCTGTTTTCTCCCCACCCATATGTGCGTAAATTTCATGTACCTCCCGTATTAATGAGTCATGTAATTCTGAGGGAATAACCGGTCGTTCCCTGCCATTCTTGTCCACATGGTACAACGTGCCATCACGAAGGTTATATCGGTTTTTCATATGTTTGGTATTTTGTTCACAATGGTCGATTACGTGGCGTAATTTTTCATCTTTCCGCTGCCATTGTGAGAGTTGCTTGAGTGCGGATACTAGTGCAGGTGTCATCGCTCGTGCAAGGGCCGTCAATATCGGTACACGTGTCTCTCGTTCTGCCCAATTTTCGATCATTATATTGTCCATTCTGCTCATTGTGTTTGCGGGAATGTTTTCTTTTCGTGGGCGGTACTGGATTTCTATCTGATAATCTTGAATGGACAAGATCCATCGCGTAAGTCGTTGACTTAGTAGTTTGCTGTTCATAAGAAATGTGATTGCTTTGTGGTCGGTTTGCAATATGATTTTTGATCCATATAGGTACGTTCTTAATTTTCCCAGTGCCCAAACTATTGCCAGTAGCTCTTTTTCGGTAGTGAAGTAGGCTAGTTCCGGTCCTTTTAATGTTCGGCTTGCGAATGTGATAGGCCGTAATTCATCGTTGAGATCTCGTTGTTCTAATACCGCTCCAAGCGCCGTTGAACTTGCGTCCGTTGATAGATAATATGGTCGGTGCGTATCTGTAGGGAGAAGTCGTCTGTAATCGTCGAGAGTTCCATCGAATCTTGCGTCGTTAGTAACTGTAACGACGCGACGATTCGATGTTTGTGACTTATCGATTTATTTTGCGTTCTTCTTGTTGATTAGTTACGTTGTTTGATTCATTCCGGTTTGACAGTTGTAAAAGTAAAGACGTGTTTAAAAGTTGTACTCAATATATTTGAAATTAAATCTTAAAACATTTAAATTACGAACGTATCAAGTTATTTATGACTCATATCCTACATTTTTGGGGGCTCGTCCTAAAGTTTGTGCGTGCAACGACAGTTTAGTGAAACGAAATTGTGATTGTAATATTAGGAGAGTACATCCGCGATGTCGTCTCGGGATTTAAACACTCTTACGCTCACAGAACTGAAAGATATTCTGCGGAATGAGGGTCTTCAGACGTCCGGAACGAAGTCGGTGTTAATAGGGAGGTTGATTGAACACGATCCAGCATATCAATGGGCCTACCACAGTCAGACGGACACGGTAAATGATAATGCGGGTGGAGACGTGTGCGAGAGTCATCCTACGGGGAATACGGTGAGAAATGACGATGCAGAGGACGTTCGGCGAGAGATAAGCCTTTTAAACAGAGAAAGAGAAATAGCGGAGAAAGAACTAGAATTGACGAGACGCGAACTTGCCTTAATTCAAGAAACACGACGTTCGGGCAGACCAGAACATGAGAATCCCAGAGAAGAAAACACACACGGACGAGTTGGTGTGAAAACTGTCGCTGAGCTGCTCGCGTTCTTCGATGGAAAGTCGGAGGACTATCCAACGTGGGAGAAGCAGATAAAGGTGTTACGAAGAACATATAAATTGAACGATGACGAGACGAAAGTGTTGATAGGAATGCGCGTACGGGGAAAAGCGAGAGATTGGGTTCACTCGCGTTCGGAATATATTGAACTGCTCGCGGACGATCTGCTTTCCAAGTTCGAACAGATGTTCTACCACAGGCCAAGCAACATTCTTCTGCGTGACCGATTGCGGGAACGAGTGTGGAAGCAGAACGAATCTTTCGAGGATTATTTCCACGATAAAATTATAAAGGCGAACCGTGTACCGATAGACGACGAAGAGGAGCTAGTCGATCACATAATCGAGGGGATTCCGGATAGATCTCTGAGGTCACAGGCAAAGATGCATTGTTTCAAGACTCCAGAAGCATTGCTGGTAGCATTCGAGCAATTGATGCTTCCGTCATCGGGTTTTGCGGGAAAATCGTTGATCGACGAGCGGAGGAGACAACCAACAAACCAACAGGATAGGGAAGCGTTCCGGAGGGATCAACCAAGAAGGTGCTTCAACTGCAACAAGGAGGGGCACTTCAATGCAGAGTGTCCGGCGAAGTCTCGCAGTGATCAACCAAGGAGATGCTTCAACTGCAACAACGAGGGTCATCTCAGTGCAGACTGTCCGGCGAAGTTTCGCGGTCCCAAATGTTTTCGGTGCGGCCAACATGGACACCTTGCGCCGAGCTGCCCAAAGCGAGAAACTGGGTCCGAAAAAACGGTGAATTTGGTAACACGATTTCCATCTGCTCAATCTTGTAAACCGGTAAGAGTGAACAATGTAGAACTGATGGCGATAATAGATACCGCGAGTGATCTAACGCTCATGAGCACGTCTTGTCTTGTAAGAATAGGAATAACGTGTTTACAGGTTAGCGAAACGACTTTTGCAGACGTTGGGTCAAATGGTCATAAGACGTTAGGAAAATTTATAACGAGCGTTATTATCGATGAACATGTGTATGAAATTGAATTTCACGTAGTTTCGGATGTTTTATTAAAACATGATTTACTTTTAGGCGCAGACTTCTTAAATAAAGTTAAGTTAGTCAGAAATGGAGGAGAGATATCGATCGAAAAAATTAACAAAGACACAGTCACCGATGAATGGGGTGATGAAAGTATACCGGAAGTTTTTCAGATTGTATGCGAGCGAGAGGAAGTTGATGTAGCACATTTAGACGATATTACGATACGAGAACGAGTCAAAAATATTGTTACCGAGTACGCGCCTAAAAAGATTCAGGAGGTGAACGTAGAAATGAGTATTGTTCTGAAAGACGAGGAACCCGTGTATCAGAGACCACGACGTCTAGCACCGACAGAAAAGAGTGCAGTAGACGCACAAATAAGCGATTGGTTACGGGATGGCATTATTCAGCCGCCGCTTTCTGAATACGCGAGCCCAATTGTACTTGTAAAGAAAAAAGACGGGTCTATGCGTTTGTGCGTAGATTATAGAAAATTAAATCAGAAAATAGTAAGAGACCGTTACCCTTTACCCTTAGTAGAAGACCAACTAGACGCGTTACAGGGCGCGAAAGTATTCAGTACGCTTGATTTAAGAAATGGATTTTTCCATGTACCGGTACATAAGGATAGCCGTAAGTTTACATCATTTATAGTACCCAATGGTCAATATGAATTTTTACGCGTTCCTTTCGGCTTATCTAACTCTCCAGCTGTCTTCGTGAGATTCATTAATTTGGTTTTCAGAGATCTGTTGCAACAAAAAGTTGTTATGGCATATATGGATGATATCATCGTACCGTCGAGTGACTTAGAAAGCGGAATACAAAAACTGGAGCAAGTCTTAGCGGTAGCTAGCGATCACGGTCTGGAAATAAATTGGAAAAAATGTTCATGGTTACGCAGTAAAGTCGAATTTTTGGGGCACATTGTAGAGAATGGCTCTGTTCGCCCATCTGAGGGTAAAACAGCGGCCGTAGCAAAGTTTCCAGTACCGGAGAACGCCAAGCAAGTTCAAAGCTTTCTGGGTCTGACGGGATACTTCCGGAAATTTATAGATGGTTATTCAACAATTGCGAGACCACTGACAAACCTGTTACGAGCAGGCGTTAAATTCGAGCTCGATGGTACGGCGATAGGTACATTCGATCTATTGAAAACAAAATTAATGGAGAAACCAATGTTAAACCTGTACAAAGTAGATGCGGAGACCGAGTTACACACAGACACATCGTCATTCGGTTTCGGAGCGGTTTTGATACAACGCAGCGACGACGATAACAAATTTCATCCAATATATTTTGCTAGCGGTAAAACGACACCAGCCGAAGCTAGATATGCGAGTTACGAGCTGGAAGTCTTGGCGATTGTACGATCATTACGAAAATTTCGAATATATTTATTAGGAATCAAATTTAAAATAATTACAGATTGTAAAGCATTCACCCTAACGATGAGCAAACGAGATTTGTGTGTACGCGTGGCCAGGTGGGTCCTCTTATTGGAGGAGTTCGACTACAAAAAGAGGAAGAAGTAGAGTAAAAATATGCGCAGTCTCTGAGGGCAGAGACTAGTGTCGGATGGCCGAGTGTAGGGAGAAGTCGTCTGTAATCGTCGAGAGTTCCATCGAATCTTGCGTCGTTAGTAACTGTAACGACGCGACGATTCGATGTTTGTGACTTATCGATTTATTTTGCGTTCTTCTTGTTGATTAGTTACGTTGTTTGATTCATTCCGGTTTGACAGTTGTAAAAGTAAAGACGTGTTTAAAAGTTGTACTCAATATATTTGAAATTAAATCTTAAAACATTTAAATTACGAACGTATCAAGTTATTTATGACTCATATCCTACATATCTGCATACTGCAATGCAACTTCTGTGCAAAACGCTTCTTTTGCCCGTTCGAATGCCCTTTGTGACGCCTCATCCCATTTCTAACGGCACCCCTTTTTTAGTAAAGCCAGTAGTGGCGTGGTTGTCTCAGCATGCTGATTTGTGAACTTGCTGTAATAGTTCACCAGTCCTAGGAAACCACGTAGCTGTTTGACGTTTCGCGGAGTTGGAAACGCTCGAATGAGCGTTAGTTTCTCTGGATCTTGTTTTAGCCCCTCTGCTGATAATACGTGGCCAAGGAATTTGACTTCATGTCTCATGAATTTACATTTTTCCAAATTGAGGGTGATGTTATTTTCTCGTAATCGTTCAAGTAGCGCTGTGAGATGTTCAATGTGTTTTTCGTACGTTGGGGAAAAACATAAAATGTCGTCAATGAAGTTTACAACGAACTCATCCATTCCTTCTAGGATGCGTCTTAGTGCTCTCACCAAGCTCGCACTGCTTGTTTTCAGGCCAAATGGCGTGACCACGTACTCATAACATCGTCCGCGATACAGGAAGGCTGTGTATTTCCTTGACGATAGTGTTAAAGGAACCTGCCAGAAACTATTCGTCAGGTCGAGATTCGTTACGAAGTCTATTCTCTGGAATCGTTGGAAAATGGCGTCCGGCGTTTCCGACATTTCATGGTCATCAATGAGAAATTCATTTAATTTTCTAGCGTCAAGGCAGAGTCTTAGTGATCCATTTTTCTTTAGGACTGGCACCACTGGGTTCAAGTAGGGACTGGTGCTGGGTCGTATGATATCATTTTCCACCATCCTTTGGATTTCGGCGTCTGCGGCTTCCATATATTTCAATGGTATTGGGTATGTTCTGCTACAATATGGTTTGGTGGGTTTCACGTGTAAGTGATGCTCGTAGCACGTTACCCTTCCAATTTCATCTCTCCAAACCTCTGTGTTTGAGAAGGGAAGGATAGTTTAAGACCGTTGTAACTATAATAGGTCACTTTATTAATTCCGGATGGGAATTCGTCCTTTAATAACAAAATACAGTTATGAGAACACTACACGAGCGCGCGTGTTTTATTTTCCCGAATAGAATTTAATGACTCTACTTCTTTTCCCCTTGGAGAGCTCCTGGGAATTAGACTACTAAGTTTATTTTAGGTGACCGGTCAAAAAAGACGCTGATACACTTTGTTAATCGCTGCTGAACGCTTTGGGAGATCGATGAGAACTGGAGATCGATTGATTCACGAGCAGTCAACCGACCCCGTCGCACGCTTGATTGGTGGGTCGCTAGCGCGATCCGCCAATCCGCGTGGCGCCCTGCGGTCGATGATCGATCATATCGATATCGACGGTGCCGGCCAACGACTCTGCGAGCTGTCAATCGATTCCAGATCTCTCTGCTCCCAGACAATTAGCCAATAGCGCGTGGCCAAGTGTAGGATTGACTTTGACGCTGTCGACACACTCAGCCAATCCCGAACACTCTGGAAACGCTTGAATCACTCGTTGTAGGGCCACTTTCTGCTCTGTGTTCGCTGGAACGGGTTCGAGGAACGATTTAATGATCTCTCCTCGACACTTACGCTTAATGTCAGCTTGGTGTGTATTTTCTTTTATAACCCGGACCATCGTTTCATTGATCTTCTCGTTTTCTTCCGTCATTTTCAGTTTTACAGGACCATTGGTAGTTTGAAATGATAGCGTTTCATTCCCGAAATCAACCGTAGCCTTCGCACGTTTCAGAGTGTCCACCCCAAGAATTACTTCACATACCAACCCAGGTACCACGATTACTGTTATCTCTATTATTTCATTTTCGTGGCTGAGGGATACCCAGATTTGTTTCTTTAGCCGTGCTGATTTGCCACCAGTTGCTCCAATTACGACCGCCCCAGTTACTGGAAGTGTGGGACATTTCATCAATTTCTCTTGATGTTCATAGTACCATGCTTCTGACACTGCGGTCACGGTGCTTCCGATGTCGATCAAGGCCTTAGTAAGAATTCCTTCGATTTTTATGTGGACTTCAGGGCAGCGGTTGATGTCCTTGTTGGGGAGTTGTGATTCCCCTTCTTCCTGGAGTTCCCGACGTATGTCCGGGAATATTGATCCAATGATTATTTGGGTATCTTCCCGACCTTTCTCATAGGAGATTCCTCTCGTCTGGCCGGGGAAGTCGCTCAGACGTTGTTCTGAGGTTCCCCTTAATCGTTTCCCGTACTTTCTTCCAGATGTATGACTTCCGGTTCCTCCTCCGAAGCTCCGTCTTCCAATTGAGCCATTCGGATACGGTTGGGTGGATTTTCTCGAGGTCGCTCCTGTACTCGCCGATTATCTTGCCATAGTCTGGCGCTGTCGAACCTTAGCCTCTGGTTATCAGCCGTCGGCCGTTGATATTCTACGCCCGGTCGTGGGTTTTCTCGATTTTGTCGTGGTAAAGCCGAGTTCACTTGGTCTGTTCTTGGTGCGGTCATTTGCAGCTGGTTTTGCGTGGCGCGATCCTTCCACACGCGAGAATAGTTTGAGCGGTCGTCGTACCGCTGTCGATTCACGGTCCCTCCGTTATCAAATCTCTCGAGGAGTGCGAGGAATGCATCAATCGTTCGAATGTCTTGGCCCAGAACGCAGTCGTCCACCGCCTGAGTGTAATGTTTCGATAGTATTTGGATGATTTCATCATCAGTTGGACGTGGCCGTAGGTCACGTGCCATTCCTATTAGCTTCATGGCGTATGCCACACGAGAAATTCCGGAATCCATTCGGTGTACCCCTCCATTGAATGTGTCGCGGACTTTCCTTTGAATTGCCGAGCTCCAAAATCGTCCGAGCAGAGCGTTGGCAAACTGATGCCACGTTGCGATTTGATCGGACATAATGTCCCACCACTCGCCTGCACTTCCTTTCAATGACTGAGTAATTATAAATTTCATCTCGTCATCGGGGAGGCGCGCAGCATCCACAAATCGCTTTAACTCTCTCAGGTATTTTGACGGCCTTTCAGTAGATTTTCCTTCGAAAGTCGGCATCTGAGGTTTAACTACGAACGGACGTGACATTGCGGGCATTGTAGCGTCAAACCGAGTCGACTCATCTAGTCCCCATCGTAAGTCAGAATTGTCAGATGTCTGTCTGTGCGTCGGATTCGGATTCAATCGGTTGGTCGTTTGGACTTGTTGGTGATCATCTGGCTGAAGATTTCCCCCGCGGGGAGCGTTGTCCTCCGTTGGAGTTCGGACAGTTGGTCGTGCACGGATCTCTTCCAAATACTCTGTTATTTGCTTGCGGATGTCCGCCTGTGCCCTTTCTTGGCGTTCCATGCGTTCTTCAATTTTGCGGCACCAATCTCGCATCTCAATTCTGTGCTCGGTCACACGTTCGTAAAGTTCTTCTGTAGCTACTTGCTCCTCTAATTTCAGATCTAGCTGACTGATTTTCGTCCTGAGCTGTTCTATCTCTTCTCGGAATTCTCGAATGACATTGGCAATTTGATCTCCCTCGTTCGCAGAGGGTGACCCGGAACCCTGAATATTATTGGACGTCATGGTGACCGGAACACGCCCGTTCCTTCCGGGAATGGTTGGGGTACCAGGAGGTGGTGTCCGTTGCGTGAACGTACTAGATAACAATGGCACTATAGGTGGGTTTTCGTTTCCCGTACCCGTCCCTTTCGTACCGCGAGTGACTTTGGGTCCCATACTATGTTAATAAATAGTACTCAATCTATGTTACTCCAGAATTTAGTTCGTCTCAACCAAACCGCCCCACGTTGGGCGCCAATTGTGTAACCGTTCTTCTATTATTTCTTTTTACGACTAATATTAATCAAATCCAACATCGGGTTGGTTACAAGACCCGAGGTTTACTATAATAGGTTCGTGCCTCCAGGCACTGGACGACGGAAAGGTTGAGGCGAAGGTAAATAATCGTTGGAGCTTTGAATCGGGTAAAAGTGAAATATATTCTGTTAATTCAGATTGAGAGCTTCTTGACAATAAGAAGGTACACCATAGGTGTGTACTAGCGTGATTATCACAATATAGCTGTACCTACAGCACGCGGCAATGGGTACAAGATTAATTCGTAAACATCACAGTCAAGCGAAACGCGACGATCCCGCGCCCAGAACAAAAGATGCCACGATAGGAATGCGCGTAAGAAACTAATGACTCGTTCACACCATCGCGGTTCTCATTCATTCACGGAAGAAGTCCAGGGGTTTTTTTACAGAAATGCCCTTAACTTGAATCGAACGGAAAGCTATTCTCTAACTGAAGGAAAAGGAATCATTACCTCTGAACAGTGCTGTCGTTATGCAACGAGAGCGGTGAACAGAGAAATGCCCTTAATTGGGATATAAAGGAATATTAACTCTTAGTGGAATGACAAGGGATCATTCCCTCTGAACAGTGCCGTCGCTATGCAGTGAGAGCGGTGAACAGAGAAATGCCCTTAATTTAGATAAAGAAAGGTGTCTGAAACTGGCGCGCTCGGGCGCCATTTTAGTCTTGTGGCACAGCGCGCTCTCGCCAAGACTGGCGCGATTCTCGCCAAGACGACAAAATCGCACACGAAGCAATCAGCCAACCAGCGGCGCAGAGGAAATTGCGCAGAGCCCGATTGCTCACGCGATTGGCCGCGACTCACTCTCGATCCTTCTGGAACGTTCACGAATGATTCCCGGAAACGGTGACGCATGACGAATGTTCCAGAAGGAGAAGAGATAATAAAAGGAGGGAAAAACCGCGACCTCTCACTCTTACGCAATCATAGGTGAAATCCCGCTTTCTCGTACGATCACCGAAGTTAAACAGCGTTGGACGTGACCGGTGCTTGGATGGGTGACCGCATGGGTATAGAGCATACACCAGGCGGTGACTGCCGGGTACCTGTCGCGTGTTGGTGGCAAAAAGGTGGTTCGGAACCCACCGTAATAAAAAGTAGGTCCCGCTGAAAATTAGGCTGAAATACGCCGAAATTTGGCGATAGAGAGAGTGGAAAGAAGGGGAGAATTGGTAAATGGATTTGAAACCCTGAGGGGACCAAATATCATATACACATTATATATATAAGGGGTGCTAGGGCATGTGGCCACTGCAGCGGTGACTCAGATCCGTTGCAGTGAACTTATTCAGTGATCACTGTCGGTGTGATCTCAAAAGTTACTTCTCTTGTACAGAGTACTAAAGAGTGTCACATGCCTAAGTCGTCTCACGCCACCTCCACGTGGTGTACCCTGGGATGCACACCTTCTGTGTGTATGCTAACGGCGTGAGGTGCATATCCGGCGGTTAGTAGATCTTCGATGATCCGTGCGGCCGTCACTTTGCTTGTGTCTTTATCCGAAACCATGAGACTTTTTCCATCTCATGTGCCTTTAGGGCTGAGCTCAGTGAGTGTTGGTAATTAAGTGCGCAGGGGGTTAGCTTCGGTGGAAGCGAGCTTATCTGTTGCTAGAATTGCCAACGGGAGCACGGTAAGAAGAATGAACGTCCGATCGGATATTGGAGCGGCTAGTAGGTTTCGAAGGGAAGTGGCCGGCGACAGGCATAGGTTAGTAAGATCGCTTTATCCGCCACCTATGGGTCCGTTCGTGGGACGGTGGCCTGGCGGACTTCCACTTTGTTAGGCCTGAAAAGGGGACAGTAGATGCCTCGTCATGGGTGACGCCGGGGTTTGCATTTATCGATAGGCAAACCTGATGGGTCCCCTAAGGGCATGAACCCCCCGCTGAGTAGGGTGGGAGTGGATTGAGCCGCTTTAATTAAGGGCTGTCTTGGTGCTTCCTAGAGACCGAAAGCCCAGAGAGGTCTACGTGCCTCCTTTCTACGAGAGACTGACGAGACAGGGACTTAATATTCTTTCCGTAAGGGAAAGAATATTTCGGGAACAGACGACCAATCTGTTCCCTGTGATCCGTTACGGAGGAGTATTGTTGAGGCATTACCTGAGTCCCCTCGCCTGGTGAATAGAAAGGCGTTGGGACAATGAGGGTCACTAAGAGCCGAGGTACCGTCCGTGGGACAATGGCCGGGACCACAGAGGTCGGCTATTGTTCCGAGGGGGAATCGAACCGAGATATGGCCCTCGATACAGATTCCCTGCCCCCTTGCCATTGATCGGGAATTTATTCCCGGGTTAGCGAGGATCTATTACTTGTGAATCTTTAATGACCGATAATAGATTCCGGACCGACATTCTCTCGAAATCGATGAATATCTCAATGGTTGCCTGCTCGGGGACAGGCAAGGATTAGCTCATGTGTTCCCATCCGCAGGCGGGTGGAAACATCTGCATGCCACTTGTATGCGAATGGAGACATCTCCATGCGGGTGGAAGCACATGGGCGTCTCTGAGGGTACAGTATTGCTCCCCTCCGGCGGCCACCGCTAGCGTGGATTATGGCTGCCGCCCCAGAGTGATGGCATCGACATAACTGGTTTTCCAGACTTGATCGACAGCTGTCACGGGAAAAATGAAGAGCACCGACAGACGGGACTGTGACAAAACGAGTACCTTTCGTAAGAAAGGGAAAGTCGTATGGGATTGGGCTACCCGCCTAATGCCTGTGATGCGTTACTGCGGAGTGGCTATTGAGGGAAAACCCGGAGCCCTTGTCTTGGCGAATAGAAAAGACAAAGGGCAATGACGGGGGAATAATCCTTAAAACTCCTGAGGCGCCGCAGCTGAACAATGGCCAGGGCCTTCTATGCCGGCTATTGTTTAAAGGGGGCATTGAAGCGGGGCGAGGCCCCGGTCCAGATGCCTTTCCCATGATATCGTTGATTGATATTATCTCGGACAAACGGATGTGCGAGGCTCGTGTGTCGACCCCGGGTTGTGTATGTGTTTGTGTTTGTCTCTTGGGTCGACCGGCTGAGTACATCCGTTCCGATGAATATCTCAATGTCGACTTGCCTGGGACAAGTCAGGCGGGTTGGTGGGTGTGCGCCGTGTGCTTTGTGGTGTGCGCTGTACGCTGAGGCGCGCGGTGCGTGCTGTAGGGCATACGGTGCGCGCTCCCCTCCCCCAGAGGGTAAGGTACATGCTCCCCTCCGGCGGACAGACGATCTCTCATGCGCCGAAGAAATTCGGCTGCGAGAATCACTCTGTTAAATCAGAGGCGTGTCGCCGCCCCTAGACGGAATGTGCACCGGGTTTACCCGGCAGTCATCCGAGGGACACCAATGAAGAGCACCAACTCGTGAGAGAATATGCTTTGGCTCTTTTTGGGAGCCGAAGTCCGGGATGGATTCGGAGCGAGAGTGGGAATGACCTCGAGGTCCCCATGCCTCTTGGAATTCCCCCTCTCTCGCAATGAAACCTCGATGGAACTGATGTTCTCCTGAACTGGGTACTTACCTGATTACTTACCTTCGGTAAGTTCTCGGGAGAGAGGCCTGGGGTGGAGAATTTCGGTGAAATTGAGGTCCATCTTGGGCAAAATCCTCCTACTCCACCTCCTCGTGGTGGCTCCTGGGACTCTGTGGAGGCTTGGGCCGAAGCAGAGTGCGAACGGAGTAGGAAGGTACCCATGCGCCCTGGACACAGGGCTAGCGGCAAGGGGTCTGAAGGCCGGAGAGGATTCGGAGTGGGTGTGGGAATGACCTCGAGGACCTCGTGTGCCTCCTGGGATTTCCCCGCATCCATGATGAAACTTCGATGGAACTGATGTTCTCCTGAACTGGATACTTACCTGTTTACTTACCTTCGGTGAGTTCTCGGGAGAGAGGTCCAGGGTGGAAAATTTCGGTGAAGTTGAGGGTCCTCTCTGGTCAAAATCCTCCTACTCCACCTCCTCGTGGTGGCCCCGGGACTCTGTGGAAGCTTCGGCTGAAACAGAGTGCGAACGGAGTAGGCAGGTGCGTGGGATATGGGAGTTCTGATCCGCGTTTGGCAGAACGGGGAGATTTACCTATGTCTCCAGGGACAGGAATGCGATGATGACCGGGCAAGTGAGACGTTAGCTGAAGAGCTTTATACTTTAAAAATCCTGGAGTACGACTTAGATAAATTGGTTTACGGCGCAGGGGGGGGGGGAGCCCCCAGTGCCGGTGATGGGGAGGTGGTCGCGCAGGCCCCCCCACCACCGTCATCAAGCAACTGCGAGCCTATGGAGGTAGCCCCCTTGCCTCCACAGGATGAATTGGCTACAAGGGAAGGCTCTAGAATAAGAGCGCCCGGGGCGGATCAATTGGCTGCCAACGTTGGTCCGAGTCCGGGAAATAGTGTAAGAAATATTGAAGACAAGGTGGGGGAAACAGAGGTGGAGCGGAGAGGCTTCACAATGTTCCCTTATTTTGCTGAACCCGGTAATTCAAAAAATCCTACAACAACTTTTTCTTTCTTCCTAAAACCTGGTGTTACTGGAGATGGTCATGCTGATACTTCTGAATCTGACTCGAGCGTGGTACAATTAAAAGAATTATTTAAAAAAGATAAATTATTAAAACTTGTTGAAGAACTATCAAAAAATATGAAAGAATTTATAAATTATTTAAAAGATCAAAATGAATACATGCAAAATAATAAAAATGTAAAAATAGACTCTAAAACATTATCGGAATCACTAGTAATAGATTTTGAGAAGTTAATTAAAATGAAAAATAAAATTAAAATACTAAGAAAAGAAGAACTAGTAAAGGAAGATCAAAAACAAAAATTAAAAGAAAAACAAGAAGAAATTCAAAGACTTAAAGCTATGAAAGAGAAATTAATACAAGGAACAAAAAAAGATAATATAGAAAAAACTCAAAATACTCAAATGGTAACGAACAAACAAATAATAATTAATAATAAGGAAGATACAACACGATCTGAGTCAGAAACAACAAGTATAGATCTTAGAACACAAGTGATTAATACTAATAGAACATATGCGAAGGCCACTAAAAGGAAACTAGAGAGCCCTGCACAGATTGTAAATAAAACTAAAACTAAAAAACTTTCATCTCCACGAAACAGTGGAGAAGAAATGAAGAAAAATAAATTTAGACGAGATCATGCAAAATCACCCTCATCCTCGACATCGGAGAACGAGAGTGATCAGGAAATGGATTTATGTAATAATTTGGTAAATTTCTTGAATGAGTATAAAAAGAAAAAACAAAAACATAACAATAAAAAACAACATGCAAGAAATATAACAAAATATAAAAACAATGAAGAAAGCGATAACAATATATACAATAAAAACAAATATAAAGATAAAAACGATCAAGTCATGCAAAGAGAAGAACATGCGTGGCAAATAGTTGAAACTAGGAAACATAAGACTAAAAAACAAACAGAAATTGAGGAACCAGGTACAAGTGGTATGGAATACCGACAAATGAAAAGTAAAATCATTAAGCGTCCGAAGTGGACATTACCAAAAAAAGACGCTATGATAATTAAGATTAAAACCAATGAAGAATTTTATAAAATATGTGAAAATATAAAGAAAAACTTAGGAAAAATAGAACCGATAAATAAAATGAGAAAAACCCGTTTGGGACATTTACTCTTAGAATTAGATGAAAATACAAATTATACGGTTCTAAAAGAACAAATCGAGATGATTCTAGGAAAAGAAACTGAAATTCAGATGCTCCAAAAGTCTTTTGACTTAGAAATTCGGGATTTGGACCCTATAATCCAAAAAGAAGAACTTGTAGAAGAATTAAATAATTTAGTAAAAGCCGATTACGGTGAAATAAAAACTAAAATACTAAGACCGACAAAAATTGGCATGCAAATGGCAGTGGTAGAACTACCTCTTAAATATTTGCCTGTTATCCAAAATATTAAAAAGCCAATTATAGGCAATATGATCGTCAAAGTTAGTCCAATGCCGAGAATGATTTTATGCTACCGATGTCACTCAATCGGACACTACAGCACGAATTGTAGGGAAAATATCCCTGATAATAAGCGCTGTAGACAGTGTGGTACAAACGGTCACGAACAGAAGGATTGCAAAGAAGGCTTGCGATGTCTATGTTGTTATAAGTTAAAGATGCCATATGACCATCTTATGCGTACGATGGCATGCCCTCAGTTTAGGTCGAAAGTACTGGAGCTCAAACAGAATTTTAGACTATACAATGAAGCTTTTACAAATTAATACTAATCATGGGAAAGAAGCACATTGGCTGCTTAATCAAGCCATCGCAGAATTTAAAATTGATATTGTGTGCGTGCAAGAGGTCTATAAAATAGAAGATACGTGGATTGCATCGTTAGATAAGAAAACAGCTATTAATATAGTAAATCCGAATATAAAAATTGCTAAAAGTGATCAAATTATAGGTACATTTTATGTTGGAATAAAAACTAAATATTTCTTATTAATAAATATATATATTTCACCAAACATTACAAAATCTGAATATGATCGATGTTTTGAGGATTTAAAAATTGCCCGGAAAAGTTGGAAAGGACCAATAATAATATTAGGAGACCCAAACGCCAGGTCGCGTCAGTTTGGTGATAAAGTTCTAAATCGGCGAGGAAGAATAATTGATCATTATTTAAATGAGATGGACCTTGTCCCGATAATCACTAAAGGAAGTGATTACACTTTTTGTAGTCAAGATGGTACGCGAACCTCAAAAATAGACATTATTTGTTCATCGGCAAATTTAACATCTAAAATAAACAGTAAAACTAGCTCTAAATATAGCGCATCGGATCATTTGTACTGCATACATAATATAAACCTAAAAAACGATAAAAAATTTAAAAATGATATGATTAATACAATAGAATGGTCCTATAATACAAAAACATTAGATGAAAACAGCTTCCTAGAAACATTAAATAGATTAAATAACGAAATTGATTGGCAAAATACAAATAATAAAATAATAATAAATAAATATATAAAAAATATTATACTTACCTGTGAACAAAAATTGAAAAAGAAAAGTAATAGATTTAGTAAAAAAGAAAATCACTGGTGGAACGACGAATTAGAAGATTTACGTACCCAAGTCTTGAAGGCTAGGAGATTCATGCAGCGTAAAAACAAAAAGAAGCTTCCTGCTGAAACTGAAAAAGAAGAATTTTTAATATTAAAGAAAAAATTTAAAAATAAAATTATAGAACAAAAACAAAAATCGTGGAAACAATTTTTAGATTTATTAGCGACAGATATTTGGGGCAAGCCCTTCCAGGTAATCCGAAATAAACTTAAAAGTAAAACCCCACCACCGGTTTTAAAATCAACAGAAGCACTGGAAGTTCTCTCTGAACTGTTTCCACGAGATTTAGAAGAAATAAATTATGATGTACCTATAAAATTAAATTCGAACAATAGTTTACTAACAAATCCAACGGAAATAGAACAAATAGCTAAAGAAATAAACATTAAAAAAGCAACGGGCTTAGATAAAGTACCACCATGCATAATTAAAATGATAATGTTAAAAGATAAAGATAGATTTTCAAAAATAATAAATAGTTGTATAGATATAAATTACATTCCATCTCGATGGAAAAAGACGCGTGTAATATTGTTACAAAAAAACAAAGATGATAATATAATTCCTTCAAATTATCGGCCAATATGTATTGGTGATGGTTTAAATAAGGTATTTGAAAAAATTGTAGAACGTAGAATTAAGGATTGTTTAGGTGATGTTCCATTCCATGCAAATCAATACGGTTTCCGTAAAGGTGTCAGTACAGTAGATGCTATGCTAAAAATTCAAAATTACTTTAAAGAAAATGAAAAACAAAATAAATATGGTATTATAATAAGCCTAGACGTTAAAAACGCATTTAATAATGTAAAATGGAACAATATTTTTGAACTGCTAAAACAAAGAAACTTTCCAAAAGAATTACAGTTAATATTACAAAATTACTTTTATAATAGAAATATAATATATACAGCTGCAGATAAAAAAGTTACATTACAGGTACAAAAGGGAGTACCACAAGGATCTGTACTGTCACCTACAATATGGAACATTCTTTACGATCAAATGTTAAGTATGAATTTTCCTGAAGGAATTAATGTAGTAGCTTACGCTGACGACATTATAATATACGCGTGTGATCTGAACTTATATAACCTAAAAAAGAATATTGAAAAAACAATTAATGAAAACATATCACCGTGGCTCGAAGAAAAAGGTTTATCTATGGCGCCCCAAAAAACTAAATTTATATTTATAAATAAAAAACATATTCCAGAAAATTTTAAAATTAATATACAAGGAACTATGATCGAAGCAAGTCCACATATAAAATACCTCGGAGTTTATTTAACCAAAAATAATAATTTTTCATATCACGTAGATACTCTCGAAGAACGTGCGAGTAAAGTTGTTGGTGAACTATCCAGAATAATGGCTAATTTAGGCGGAGCAACAGAGGGCGGCAGAAGGCTTTATTATAATATAATAGAAGCGATAGTGTGCTATGCCAGCCCTATATGGGCAGAAAAGGCATTACAATATAAAAGAAACTGTAAAAAAATAGCTAGAATTCAAAGGTTAGGCTTAAATAGGGTCGCAAGAGCCTATAAATCTGTCGGAAGATACGCATTATGTGCCATCACTGGCTACTTACCACTTGAATATACTCTTTTAGACCGTAAACCATTATATGAAGCTTCAAAGAAATATAGCATTATTCCTGAGGATGATGATGACAGAAGACAGTGGAAAGCTGATCACCTAAAAAGCATAAAAGAAAACTTAATTAATAATTCTTGGTTAAAATGGCACTCTTTATGGCACCGTCAAACAACTGGTGACTGGACAAAAAGATTAATTCCTGATCCAAGGATTTGGAAAAATCGGAAATTTGGCTTTTTAAATTATAGACTAACCCAAGTTCTTACCGGACATGGAGTATTCAAAGCATACTTATTTAGAATACAAAGAGCATCAAACGATAAATGTTGGTGGTGTCCAGATATTAAGGATGATGTGGAGCACACTGTTTTTACCTGTGAAAGATGGGAAGAAAAAAGATTAAAACTCGAATTTGAATTAAATAATAGTAGATTTACAGTGGATTCCTTTACTGAATTAATGCTACATTCGCCCGAATATTGGAAAAAAATAAATGAGTTTATAAATTATATAATATTAGAAAAAGAAGATTTCGAAAGAAATTTGGAAAAGGAAAATAAAGATAAATAAAGAAATTCATAAAAATGGAAGAAAGAAAGTTAATTATGGTTTTGTTCTATAATATTCACTTTTATTCAATAATCATCTATTATAAAATATTATATTATTAATCTAATTATTATACTATTAATCTAACTACATAAATAATAATGTATATTTACCTATTTTTTCGTTAAAATCCTTAGTAGATCCGGAACTAGTGGTTTGACCTGAAAAGAAAAAATTATTAAATTAAAATTAAAGAAATTCAGTTAAACTTACCTGGCATCCTGCTGGGGATTGGACTGGATCGGAAAACAGAAGCTGAAAAGAAAAAAATTAACTGTTAAAAAATTTTTAGTTTATCTGAAAGAAATTAATTATTAAGTTAAAGAACCTGAAAGAAGACTATGTTAATTTACCTGAAAAGAAGAGATTTTTAAGTTATATGAATCAATCAATATATTGGAAAGATGATTTAAAAGAAAAAATTATAAGTTATTATTATTTTTTATTGTCTAATAAAGAAATGTTTATCTTAGTACATAAATATAATATCTAAAATAATATATATATATTCATGGAAATATCAAATAAATCTCTTATTAAATATGACAAGAACATGTTTGAGGATATACCGGAAAATGTCTGACAGGTGAATGGATGAACGGGCCCCTGTCAGCATTCCGGTAGATAAATGGGAGGAAGAAAAATCCTTAGGGAGAGGAAAAAAAAAAAAAAAAAAAAAAAAAAAAAAAAAAAAAAAAGGGCTAGCGGCAAGGTCTGTCCAGGGCCACATACCGTAAATCCGGTGGTCATGTTTTACCGGACCGGGGGGCTTGCCTTGATCGGCCGGCACCGCGAGGATGACTAACCTCTATAAAATATGTCTCTAACTACTAAGCTTCGACGCGCGGTGAAGGTAGCACCATTGCACTCTGGTGGGCCGGTGGATGCATCGGCCACTTAGCGCGTCACTGATGTGCGTGTGCGCCTGCGCACGTATGCGTAGGGGCACACGCACAGCAGTAGGTGGGTGGGGTTTTTTCACCTCCGGTCTAGCCCGGGACCGGGTAGCGACTAGGGCCCCCGGCGGTAGGGGTTTGCGGCGCCCCCCGGGAGTACTCGTGGACCGCACTAGGATACAGGAAGGGTGATGAGTGAGGCCCTCCTCCACTTGTGGGGGAGGGTAGTAACCAAGCCCGTTATGAACTTATGATGACGACGAAACAGACGCCTCGGAATATTATTGGGCAGGAGGGGACACCGCGCCCGGAAGCGGTTGCAAAGAGGGGTGTTGAAGCGGCAGTGGGGATAAATACCTCCGCTGCGAGCGCTGGCACCTCGGCGGCTGGGGCCTCGGGCAACCGGAGCACCGGTCGCGGAGTGGGAGGTGGAGTTCTGTCGGGTGCGGTGCCTCGCATCCGCCTCGACAGAATCTTTCGGCCCGGAGAGTCGAGCCTCGGCGGCCCAGGAGCGCGGTCCAAGACTGCGCCTCGGCCGCCGACTGCTCTCGACGCACTGGGTTTGGGGGGTGGGGCGGGGTGCCGGGGGTGACGGCGCGGGGACGGATTATGAATCCGTATGCTCCGAGTCGTCGATCCCCCTGGCCTCTCGCTGCACCTCCTCGGTAGTTGAGGGTTCGGTCGCCACGTCAGTGGCCGGCTCCCGTAAACGCCGGGGGGCCACTGGGGATGTGGGGGAGGGGAGCGTGGGGCGTAAACGCCCCTCGCTCGTCCCGACTCCGCAGGTGACGGATGCGGTTCGCCCCTCAAGGGGGAGGAAGGGCCCGGACACGGCGGCCCTCACTCCGCTTCGCCCTTCAAGGGGTGTGAAGGACGGGGACTCGGCGGCCCTGACTCTGCTCTACGAGCAGAATGAGGCGCTTCGCCGAGAACTCCGGGAGATGAGGGAGACAAATCGGGCCCTCAAGGAGGAAATTATGGCGGCGAAGAGGCTGGCGGCCGGGTTGCCGCCCGCCTCCCCGATCCCATCGGTGGAATCACCGGCACCCCCCCCCCCCTGCTAAGGTTGCCGGTGAGGGAGGGACCCTGCTGGCCAAGATCGGGGCGCTACTGGACGCCAGGTTGGCCCCGATCCGGCAGACGCAGGATCGCCTCACTAGGGCGGTGTTCGGGGGTGTGTCGGACATCTCCCGGCTCACGCTGGGTGGTGCCCCCCGTCCTCTCCCTACCAGTTATGCTGGCGCTGCAGCCGCACCTCCTCCTGCCACCGTGCAGGTGGCAGCGGCCGCTGGGGGGACGAGGAGGAGGAGAAAGGTGGGGAAGAAGAAGAAGAAGGGGGCCTCGCAGGTTTCTGGGGGCCCCACCGGTTCTCCCCCTCCCGCTCCCCCGCCTGCGCCCCTCCCTAGTAGGACTGGAGGTAGCAGGGCCGAGAAGCGGGCCCCTCCGCCTCCACCGCTGTCGATCCCGTCTCCTCCCACGTTGGGAGAGTCCTGGACACAGGTGGTGGGGCGAAAGGCCCGCCAAAAGCAGGCCAAGGAGACTGCGCCCAAGAAGGCTGCGCCTCCCAAGAAAGCAGCCCCGGCGGGATCCCCCCCGAAGATGGGGGGCAAGAAGGATGGCCCGGCCAAGGTCAGGGTGGCGGCACCTCCTCGCACGGCGGCGGTCACGTTGACCGCCCCAGAGGGTTGCAAGACCTCCCTGGCCGAGGCAATGTTGATGGCAAAACGAGCCATCAACCTTTCGGAGCTGGGCATCGCCGAGGTGCGGCCCAAGCGGGCGATGACCGGGGGTCTCATTTTGGAGATCCCCGGTCAGGAGGGTGCCGCCAAGGCTGACAAATTGGCGGCACGAATGGCGGAGACCCTCCGGGAGACGGGGGTGAAGGTCGCCAGGCCCGTAAAGACGGTGGAACTCCGTCTAAGGGGCCTGGACGACTCTGTCACCCCCAAGGAGGTGCAGACGGCCGTCGCTGAGGCGGGAGGCTGCCCACCCGAGCAGGTGAAGGTGGGGGCTATCAAGCCCCAGCCTGCCGGGTTGGGCACCATATGGGTCCAGTGTCCCGCAGCGGCGGCGCGGACCCTCATCGGGGCAGGGAGGATGAGGGTCGGATGGTCCTCCGCCCGAGTAGAGGCACTGGCCACAAGGCCTCTCCAGTGCTTCCGTTGCCTGGCCATCGGCCATGTGCGGCAACGATGCACATCGGAGGTGGACCGCAGTGGCCAGTGCTACAAGTGTGGCGCTGAGAGCCATCGTGCCAAGGAGTGTTCGGCGAGGCCTAATTGTCCCATCTGTGCAGAGATGGGCAGGCCCGCCGGGCACAAGGTGGGGAGCAAATGTGGCTCCCCGCCGGCGAGGAAAGGTCGGAAGGCTGGTGACAAGGGAGTCACCGGCACTCCGGCGGAGGCGGGGACAAGTGGGGCTGGCACTGCCACGCACCCACCCTCCGCCCCTGCGTCTCCACCCACGGCGGAGGCGATGATGGAGGTGGACACTGCTCCATCTCCGGCTGACGAGGCGTCGGCGGTGCCGGGAACGTCGATGGCCCCATAATGCCACGCACGTTCCCGGTTACACTGATCAACCTCAACCACTGCCGCCGGGCTCAGAATCTGCTCATCCAGGGCCTGGTGGAGTGGGAGGTTGCAGTGGCCGTAGTCACGGAGCCCTATAGGGTCCCCGACGCCCCGTCCCCTTGGGTATGGGACCTGGGGGGCTCCGTGGCAATATGGCGCAATCAGCACCAGGAGTTTCCCCCCGGCACCGTGGTCGAACGGGGCCAGGGGATGGTAGCAATATCATGGGGAAGGTTTCTGGTAGTGGGTTGCTACATATCGCCCAATTGTAGCCTCGCTGAATACGGGGAATACTTGGACCGTTTGGGGGTGTTTCTTGCCCCCAGCATGAACGGTCCAGTCTTGGTCCTGGGGGACTTCAATGCGAAGTCCACTAGTTGGGGAAACCCCAGGACCACCCCACGCGGCGAGGCGACAGAAGATTGGGCGGGGGGCTTGGGGCTCCGGTTGGTGAACCGGGGCTCCGTACCCACGTGCCTGCGGTGGAACGGTTGGTCCATTGTCGACTTGACATGGGCCTCCCCGACCGCCGCCGCACGTGTGTCCGCCTGGCGGGTGGCTGAGGAGAGGGAATCCCTCTCCGACCATCTCCATATCACAATGGAGGTGGAGGCCGCCCAGCCCGCGGGCACCCCCCAATCAGCAGACCACCCAGCGCCCGTGAAATGGGCGCTGAAGAAACTGGACGGGGACGTCCTGAGGGCCGCTGCCCTTGCCTGCGTGTGGCCGGAGGCCACAGAGCGCGGCGCGGAAGAGGGGGTGGAGTGGTTCCGGGGCATCTTGAAAAGCGTATGCGACGCTTCGATGCCCCGGATTAAGAACCACCCCCCGTTGAGGAAAGTGTACTGGTGGTCGGGCGAAATAGAGGATGCTAGAACGATTAGCATCCGGGCCCGACGCCAGTACGCCCGCGCGCGGCGACGTCGTCGAGATCCTGAAGAGGACGACGACGAAGCCGAGGCAAGGATGGCCTCCCTGTATGTTACTTACAGGGAGGCCCAAGTGGCCCTGCAGCGACTAATCGCTGCCGCCAAGGCCAAAGCCTGGGAAGAGCTCTTGGGCACTATTCAGAGTGACCCATGGGGGCGCCCTTACAAAATGGTGTTGGGCAAATTACGCCCATGGGCGCCCCCGTTGACGGAGCAGCTGGAACCGGAGTTCCTAGGGCGGATCGTATCCACCCTCTTCCCCCCTACTGAGGGGGAGAGGGAGTACCCGCCCATTCTGTCCCAAGAGTGGGACGAGGGTCTCCGGATATCCGGCGCTGAGCTCTCCCAGGCGGTCCGGAGGATAAGGGAAGGGGGTGTTAAGGCCCCCGACCAGATGGTATCCCCGGACGAGTACTGGTCGCGGCGCTCGACGTCCTCGCCCCGGCTCTGATCGGCGTACTGAACGCGTGTCTGAGCCGGGGAACCTTCCCCAGGGAATGGAAAGTCGTCAGGCTTGTTCTCCTCCAAAAGGCAGGCAAGCCCGCAGAGCTTCCCTCTGCGTACCGGCCGTTGTGTCTCCTCGACGAGGTGGCGAAAATCTATGAAAAGATTATCGCAGATCGCCTCGTCGAGCACCTGTCAACGAGTGGTCCCGATCTCAGCGATTGCCAGTTTGGGTTCCGCAGGGGGCGTTCTACGATCGATGCCATCGATCGACTCGCCTCCCTCCGGACCAGTGCAGTCGCTGCGGGCAGGGTGTTGTTGGCGGTATCGCTTGATATCACCAACGCGTTTAACACCCTGCCCTGGGATGAGGTAGTGGGGGCGCTGGAGTATCACAGGGTGCCCCCCTATCTCCGTGAGGTGAGTCTCGCCTGAACGCTCGAAGCGAACGGACGTGCTTCGCCCCTGCTCCGTGCCTCAGGTACACGACTACCTGCCGCCGCCATCTTAGATGACGCCGCTCAGCCTACGTGGCGTATTCGCTGACGTGGCCCTTACGAGTTTTCTCGTGTTTAGCCAGAACTCCCGTGAATTCGCGTGGTTTTCATTGTTAACTAGTGCTGATTGGGACTAAAAATAGCGAGAATCAGTGCAGTGATCAATTAATATACAAACTGACTCAATCTGTCGCGACGTGTCCGCGAATCGCGCCGTTCTTTTCCCTGCCCGTCTGAAACTGCTGCTTCCTCGCAGCAGCATAAACTTAGTGTTATTTACCAACGAGTGCATAAACAATTTCGTGCATGCAAACATTTTTAACAAACAATTTTGTCGTATATCCGGGTTTGCCGCTTGCCGCTTCGCCGTTGCCTGCTCCGCGCGTGGGTTTTTCCGCGTGACGTGGCCGCCGCGAACAAAGGACCTTAGCCGCTACGCCGAACACAATGGACAATATCGGAAACCCCAGCCCTAAACCCCAGGTAGAACGGACGAAGAAAAAGAAGGGCAAGAAAAAGAAGAAGGTGGAACCCCCAGCAGGCGCAGGAGCACCGGACGCACCAGGATCACCACCATCCGACGCTGACGAGTCTTCGTGCAGCGTGATGGAGATCGATCCCGCCTTGGTGCGAGATCTTCCCACCATCAACAGGAAGCGATCCCGCTCCCAAGCCCCCACCACGGCGTCCGATGGCTCCGACGAGGAAGACCTCCAACCGCGAGTACACCTCGGCAAGCTGGAGCCCCTGGAAAAGGAGAAGGTGAGTACCGATAACTCGGTATTTAACTTCACCGTCCCCGCTCCCGTTCCCCCCACCCCAAAACCGGCCCCCGCGAACTCCTCCGCGTCCCCTGCGAACTCATCCGCGTCCCCCACGTCTTTCGCTCCCCCCCCCCCGCTGCGGTCCACTGCTGAGCTCGTCTCGCTGTCCGAGCTCACGATGGACCGCCTCACCTCCGTTTGCCTCGACGAGGCAAACAAAATCTCCAAGGCGAGTGCAGAACAAATTCTGCAACTCGCTGGCCAATTCCGCCGTATCGTCGGGGAATTGGACCAAAACAACAGTTACATCGCGGGCAAATTGTCCGCGATGTCTGCTGCCCCCCGCGCCTCCGCGCCCACCCGCTCTTCGGCCCCAGCCGCTTCCCCGGCTCCCCACCACCCCGCTGCTTCCCCGGCCCCCCACCTCCCCGCCGCTGGCTCGTACGCCAGCGCCGCTGGTTCGTACGCCAGCGCCGCCGACCGTCGCCAGCCGCCCCGCCGCGCTGCCGCGCCAGCGCAATTCCCCCCGCTCCCCCCCAGCGCTCGCCTAAACCCACTCGCGACCGCCCTCCCCACCACGCAGCCGCTTCTCGCGCCGAACGGCGCTCTCCCCCGACCCCGATTAGCCAGCCAAGTGATTTCGGCCGCGAAATCTACCCCCGCCCGCCACCTCCTCCGCGTCACCCCCGCGGAACCCGTCACCGGCGACGCCGCCGCCCTCAAACGCGCCGTGTTCTCCCACGTGGACCTCCGTAAGGCCAACGTGGGATTCAAGTCAATTCGCGCTACCCGCGACGGTGCCCTCTTGGTCGAGGCGGCCAATGTCAAAGACCTGAGGGTCTTTACAGAGAACCAGGCCCTCCGCAAGGCCGGTTTCACAGCCTCCGCGCCCTCCCCCCAGCTCCCCCGAATTATCATCTACGATATTCCGAAGGAGCTGGAAGCCCAAGATATCGCTGAGCACATCCGTGCTCAGAATATCACGTCCTCCCCGGCCACCGATAAAGCCACCCTCCGCCCACTCTTTAAAGTGGGCCGCAAAGACAAGGAGGGCAACGACTGGGTTGTCGAGGCTTCATCTGTCATCCGCGAGTCCCTTCTGCCGAAAGGAAAGATCTACGTTTCCTACGCCTACTGCCGAGTAGACGACTACCTCGTCGCGACCCGATGCTTCAAGTGCCAGAAGTATGGGCACGTGGACAAACACTGCAAAAGCAGTGAAGCCACGTGCTCCTTCTGCGCACAAACCGGGCATACCAACAAGGAATGCCCGAATCGCGAAGCGTCCCCGTCGTGCGCGAACTGCCGCGCGCGCAAACTCCCACACGCGCATGCCGCGGGCAATCGTAACTGCCCCTCGCGCTCGTCTGCCTTGATCCTCAAGGCCTCCCGGATTAACTATTCAATATGAATAGTTATCCCCCGCGACTGGCCCCGCGAAACCCTCCCCCACGGACACCCCCACCAACATCATCCCCCCCAGACTCACGCACTGTAGAGCGCATCCCTACCTTAAAAATTGCGCAAATCAACATGCGGCGATCCCGGCTCGTATCGTACGAAGTTGCTCGTATGATAGAGTCCGGTTGCGTCGATGTTGTTCTTGCGCAAGAACCTTACAATACCGCGGGAAGAGTCGTCGGACTCGACTCCCGGAACGTAGTAATTCACGGCGCCCCGCGTGGCGAAAATTGTCAGGCCGCGATCATTGTGAAGGGCTCGACCTTCACACTTCTTAAGCTCTCGCACCTCTCCAATACGCACACCGCCGTCATAGAATTAACCGGTCCCCTCGGCCCTCTGTACTTGGTCAGCTGTTACTTTCAGTACAAAGACCGTATAGAGGCCGGAATCGCGTCCCTCCAAAATATTATCGATTCCCTCCGCGGAAAGCCGATCTTCTTCGGAATCGACGCGAACGCCAGGTCCGCGCTGTGGCACGACCCGCTCCCCCCAGCTCAAACACGTACAACAAGCGTGCCTGGATCCGTGGGAGGGAGTTTGAGCGTTTCCTCGCGCAAAACACCCTCCAAATCCTTAACCAGCCTGGAAACCCCCCCACATACAGTGGTCCCTCCGGCGCGTCTTGTATAGACGTAACGCTGCGGACTACTGCAGCCGATTCTCTGTCCTTCTCCTGGAGTGTTCTTGATGGCAGGACCTCCAGTGACCACAATGTCATCCTGCTTGAACTAAGCAGTCATAATACAATTCCAAATCCTCCCCCCATCCTTGGCAGATTTGCGTGCCACAGAGCGAACTGGGACGAATTCGGAATTGAGTTCGCGCGACTTCTCTCCGAGGGCGCTCCCCCTCTCGAATTTTCCTCCCGCGACGACGTCCAGACAGCTGTCTCCCATCTGGAGAGGGCCATACTGGGCGCTGCCTCCCTGGCCATCCCGAGGAAAAGGTGGCACCCCCGTGCCGTTCCCGGATGGACAGAAGAGCTTACGCGCCTCAAGCGCTCGTCTAATCGCCTCCGTAGGCAATTCCAACGCGAGAGGGATCCCGCTCTCCGAGAAGAGAAACGTCGCGCGTACTCTCGGGCCCACAAGGAGTATCGGGCACTTTTCCGCACCTCCGCAAGGAGAGGATGGAGGGAGCTTGTTACCCGAATGGGCCTAGAAAATCCCTGGTCCGCCCCATACCGGACGGCGTTCGGCAAGAAGATTGCTCCGCAACTTCTTACGTCGACTTCGACCACCGACTCAACGACCCAGAGCTGGCACGAAAGTGCCAGTGCCCTGCTCGCCGCGCTCTCCCCGGACGACTCTGCTCCGGACAGCGAGTCGCACGCCATCACGCGACGCGACTTCACTCTTGAAATCAACACCCCCAATGCCCCCGAATTCTCCCTCGCGGATCTACATGTAATAATTAAAAACCTCGGCGACAACCGCATGCCCTGCCCCGACGGTATCGAAGTACCCGTTCTCAAGCAGGCCTTCAGCCGCTCCCCCGCCCTATTTCTCAAAATTTTCAACGGGTGCTTAAAATTCGGCCTATTTTCAGAATCGTGGAAAACGGGAAAAATCAGGGCGATCCTCAAATCCCCTGATAAACCCGAAACCGCGCCCTCCTCTTACCGCCCCATATGCCTGCTTCCCGTTATAGGAAAGGTGATGGAGAAGTTAATAATCACCGGATTAGGTGACCTAATTAACAAACATCCGCTAGCCTCGAACTCGCAATTCGGCTTTAAGAGAGGCTTGGGGACGGACGATGCCCTGCACAGACTGCAGGGAGTCGTTCAGTCGTCCAACGCCAAGCACGCGGTCGCACTCTCCTTTGATATCAAGGGAGCGTTCGACAACGTCTGGTGGCCTGCTGTTACGGCCGAGTTGCGAAATCGCGATTGTCCGCGCAATTTGTACAATGTTCTCATAGATTATTTCCGGGATCGCAAGATAGTTCTTTCCGCGGAATACTCTTCCCATTACAAACCCGTTACCAAGGGATGCCCGCAGGGCTCGGTCCTCGGCCCCTCCATTTGGAATCTCCTCTTCGATTCTTTACTCCGCGAAATCGCGTTAATTCAAAACACGCACACTGTGGCATACGCCGATGACCTGCTGGTCGTCGTGGAAGGGAACTCTCGGGCTTCCTTAGAAATGACGTCAGCCCTGGTCACCGACGCGCTACAGGCATGGTGCAGTAAAAATAAAATGGCCATAGCCCCTCACAAAACAGTTATGCTTCGAGTGAGGGGCAGCCTTAGCATTTCTCGTCCGCCCGTTATCAAAATGGATACCGCCAGCCTTGTTTTCGCTAAGAGCCTTAGGTACCTGGGGATCGTGTACGGTCACTCGTTAAGTGTGTCCGAGCACGTGATCGGGATATCAGACCACGCGAAGGCAAAGTTCAGTGGCATCTCAGCCCTAATGGGATCCAAATGGGGATACGATTTCCGTGCCCGATTGCTGCTATTCCGAAGCATCTTCCTTTCCATAATTTCCTACGGTGCGACTGGTTGGGCCCACAAGCTCACCCAAAAACACGTTTCCACTCTCCAAAGTGCGCAGCGCACTGCCCTTCTCAGAGTATGCGCTGCGTACCGCACCACGTCTAACGATGCGCTCTGCGTGCTGGGACTCCAACCCCCTATAGATTTATATCTGACGGAGAAGCGACTCCGCTTCCTCGTCAGGAAAAACATCCCTTTCGAACATCGCGGGATTATCTTCGCCCCTGGCCTCTTCGACGACCCCCGCGACCATATTACGGCCACTCGTAAAGCCCTTCGCGACAATACCCTCGAACTGTGGCAAAACAGATGGGCCAGATCGGTCAAGGGAAGAACCACTTTCGGTTTCTTTCCAACATTGACGGAGAGGGCCCGCTGTCGCGTCCCCATCACCTTCTACACAACGCAGTTCCTCACCGGGCACGGCGATTTTCAGGAGAAACTCTGTTATTTCGGATTGACAGACTCTCCTGACTGCGCCTGTGGCGAGGGAACTGAGTCATCTAAACATGTACTCCTTCATTGCAGACTGCATGCGACGGAGCGAGAACCACTATCATCCCTAATAAATTCACTTGGGCATCCATGGCCACCACCTTTCAATATTTTCGTAAGCGACGATGTCGCCGAAGCGTTCAGCTCCTTCGCACGCAAAGTGCTGCAAAAGAAGGAGATGCGGCCGGCCACCGTTGACCGCGCCGCATGACCTGCGCTATTCCCCCCCACCCTCCCTCCTCCGCGACGCGCTCCCCCCTAAACGCCGGCCCCAATAATTACATTATTGCATGCCCTTTCAGCATTTTGCATGCTCCCTATTGCCTTTAGCGGCTTTTGCAGAGCCAAACAGGAGGGGGTGTCTTTGCGCGTTCCGCGCCTTCGCCGCTCGGTCCCCGGGTCGAAGGTGGAGGCGCGGTGCGCGGCCCCCCCTCTGACATGGTCCACCCGAGTCCATAAATCGGTACCTCGGGGTTGGGGAGCCCAGCGATCGACGAATGGCTAATAGGCTTCCGTCGATCGCCCCCCAACAATAGGCGTTGGCTTCGAGGTGGCAGTGGTGTCTGGCCCGGACTGTCAAGGGTACGAACTGGCGTTTCCATCGCTCTGCGCGCGCCTCGCGCGCGGTGGGATGAAATGTCAGCTCAAAATCGGTCAGCTAGAAGACCGTGCTCAACCAGTAGCGGCGCGAAACTGCAAATCTCGCGCCAAACTGGTACTCGAGACCTCGTCTCGAGGTGCGTTGATCGTGCATCACTACGATCCCAATCCCCGATTTCCGAACGTCTTTAGGAATAGGGGAGGGGCGGGTTGGCCAACAGGCTAAGGTACCGTCTCCGGAATCAAAACAGTAGATCTTATCTCCGTGAGGTCATTCGGGACTATCTCCGGGACAGGCGGTTTGAGTACCGTGGCCGGTACGGTGTAATGCGGAGGGAGAACATGCACCGAGGAGTTCCGCCGGGGTCGGTTCTAGGACCGCTCCTGTGGAACATTACATACGACTCGGTGCTGCGGGCTACTCTCCCCCGCGACGCCAGTGTGATTTGCTATGCGGATGATACACTGATGGTCGTGGAGGGGGAGACATGGAGGGGAACGATAGCCTTGGCGGCTGTAGTGGTGGACTCCGTGGTGGGTAGGATCGAGAGGTTGGGGCTCAGGATAGCCGCCGGTAAGACGGAGGCGATGTGGTTACACGCATTGCCTCCGAACCGGCGGCCGCCGCCCCAACTCGGGATCCAGGTAGATGATGCTGTTGTCGAGGTCAGGCAGGAGATGAAGTATCTGGGCCTGACTCTCGACAGTCGCTGGCGCTTCGAGAAGCACTTCGGTCGGTTGGCCCCCCAGGCTCAAGCGGTGGCGGCCTCCTTAGGGAGACTGCTGCCCAATATTGGGGGGCCCGATGGACGGATCCGCCGCCTCTATACGGGGGTGGTGCATAGCAAGCTCCTATATGGGGCACCCGTGTGGTCCGACGCATTGTCGGTCAGCCGGCGCAGTAAAACACTCTGCAACAGAGTGCAGCGCCGGCTGGCCTTGCGGACCATACGGGGCTATCGCACCGTCTCCACCGAGGCGGCGTGCCTCCTCGCGGGTCTGATTCCCCTGCAACATCAGGCAAGGGAGCGGACGGCTTGGTATTTGGCCGTCCGCTCGTTGCGCAGGGGAGAAGCGGACCCGGACGAGGAGGACAGGATTGTAGAAGTGAAGCGCCAGGCCCGGCAGGAGTCGCTGGCCCTGTGGCGGTCGGAAACTCTGGCCGCCAATACGGGCCGGCCAATAGTCCGGGCCCTCCTGCCCATTCTGGAGGAATGGTGCGAGAGGCGAGTAAGGCTCACCTACAGATCCACCCAGGTGTTAACCGGCCATGGATGTTTCGGCCGGTACCTGGCGTGGATCAAGAGGGAACCCACCGAACGGTGCCACCACTGTCCGGAGGCTTTGGACACGGAGCGGCACACGCTGGAAGAGTGTCCAGCGTGGTCGGCGCCGCGCCGTGTCCTAAGAAGCGAGATTGGAGGCGACCTCTCGTTGTCGGCCGTGGTCGACCACATGATTGGCGACGAGAGGTCGCACAAGGCCGTGACCTCCTTCTGCGAGGAGGTGATGCAGCGGAAGGAGGTGGCAGAAAGGGAGAGGGAGGCCAACCCCCTCTCCGAGAGAAGGATTGCTCTGGCGAGGCGTCCTCGCCGAGCGGCCCGCCCCACGCTACGGGGCAGGCGACGGACCGGGGGAGGCGGGACTCGTTAAGTCCTTCCCGCCTCCCCCGAAGAGGCATCCCAGACGGGTTGTTCTTTTGTGCTGGGGGGGCTATTCCCGCCTCCTTTCCTCTGTCCCCCCGGGGAACTTAAAGATCGTTGGGTCGGGGGAGGGGGTGGGAGTGGGGGAGGGGCGAACGCGGGCGGTGTGCCCGCCTTCGTCCCTCCTTGTCGCGCGCGGAGACTTCGTCCTTCGGCCGAGAGCCCTTTTAAGGGCTCCTCGAGCGAGGAACGGAGTCACCGGGGGTCGTTGGGAGGAGCGAGCTGGAGACTCGCGAAGCCCACCGAACGGCCCAGGGAAGGGGGGTGTAAGTGGGCAACCTGCTTACACCCTGATAGCGTAGGTATTGCTGGGGGGAGCTTCTCTCCCCCCCGGGACGAGGCCCCACACAGGGCCACGGGCGAAGGGGGATGGCTGGTTGTGTTCTTTGGAGATCCCAGCCGCCCCCGAATAGCTTAGGGAAGGTTGTCGTGAGGTTTTTAGTGGGTATTGTGAGCCCTTCTGGCCACGTAGCCCCACATAACCTCGTATCTCTCCCAGGGGGTACGGGGTATGCGTAAAAGCATTTCCCTCACGCTAAAAAAAAAAAAAAAGGCTGGGGCTTGATAGCCCTGGGCGGGTGGGCACCCTCCCGTCTCAGCGACGGCCGCCTGCACCTTCTCGGGGGTGACAGAGTCGCCAGGCCCCTTAGACGGACCTCTGCCGTCTTTATGCGCGATTCGCTCACCATTGCGAGGTGTTTGTCTCGCGCTCCCCTGGCTCCGCGGTGACGTCACCCACCGAACGCGAAACCCTCGCGACGCGAGTCTTCGTTCCCCCCCGTCGCTCTTCTCGGGATCTATCAATTGTTTTCCAATCCTCGATCCCGTGTCGTCGTATGATCCATGACGCACGAATCGCGTCACTGGATCATCGCGTGATGCTCGCTCGGCCTACACGCGATCCTGGATCATCGCGTGATCCTGAATCGGTCAATCAGCCGATTCCTAGAATTCGGAATCGCGGTGGTTCCGAGAATTGTGACTCACTCCATTTCTCAAAATCGACCGATTACGACCAGCTTATTATTTCTCTCCGTACTTTTTCGTGTGATTCGCGTCGTCGACACAATCGCATCTTAAAGCGGAGTTCGATTCGTAAAGAGTTAAGTTTGTTTAAACTGTGTATTTTATTCAAAACCATAAAATACAGTCCACTTCTATACTTTCATACACGTATTCCACCGAGTTCTCTCTTTCCTTCGACTTCGCGCACAGCGCTGTGCGATTCCGGCACCTCTCTCATCCACGTATCGTTCGGTCGTCGGCCTAATCCGATACACCAGTGATAACTTTATTTATTTAGATGGATCGAATTAGTCACATCATTGACGCGGACGGATTCATTGTGGAAAAAAAATTTATATGCAAAGAATTAGCCATAATTGGTCGCGACGGCTCGTTCGAACTCTCCGAATTTCGCTTGGGAAAAAACTTTCATTGTTTATCCGACGCTGACAAAAAGTCTGCCTGGTATGTCAGCAATTTCCTGCACGGGATTCCATTTAAAGATTTCGACTATGAAAAATACCAACAGCGCGACGTATTCGAAGTTATACGAAATTTTGTGCGCGATTACGCGAATCCAGTCGTAGCCTACAAAGGTGGATGTTTCGAGAGAGACATCCTTCGAAAAATGCAAATAAACTCGATAAATTTGGAAGATTTCAACTGTACGAAATACGACGTACTAGTTCACGATCCCGTGTACGAAATTGCCGAACCGTGTAGACTTCATTGTTGGCAACCGACGAGAAACGTTAAAACGAAACCCTATCATTGTTGTCTACGCGAAGTGCAAACATTTCTAGCAAGAATTAACGATTATAAAAACACGGACCAGTTATAAAAAACGCATCTTTGAATTTTCCCCGTCAAAATCATAAACGCGACACCTCCTTTTACGTTTTGATTTTTTACACACACAGAATATTAAAATGATCACGAAATCCGAGGGAACCGTCGCAACAGCCGATCACGCAACACCACCACCCGATTACCATCTCGAACGCGACAGATTTCAAAGTTTTCGCGATTGGCGTTACTCACACGTCGTTCAGCCGGAGAAACTCGCCGCTGCTGGATTTTTCTATCTGGATGACGAGGACTGCGTCGAATGCTTCGAGTGCCGTGTTCGTCTGTGCCGTTGGGAAAATAATGATGACCCCATGGAGGAACATCGCTCCTGGTCAAGATCCTGCGGATACGTCCGCGGGCTGGACTGCGGCAACGTCCCGATTGGAGTCGATCCAGATGTAATTCCGCCAAATCCTCGTGGTGTGGATACCTGCGGAATCGCGAAAGAATCGTTGCCCGATTGTGATAATGAAATTATTTGTGCATGCAATAATCGCGCGCAAAGGGACAGTTAATAATTGATTACAATTGAATTCTTTGAACGCTTGATTTTATTTTAAAAAATGAATATAAAACTATTTTTTATACTAATAAAATTATTTAAAAAAAAATCTTCAATGTTGAGCCTGCAAACAAACAAAAAAAATGTTATGTATTATTATTATTATTTTTTAAATTAATAAATATATAAAATTATTTTTAACTATACTCACCGCAATTTCAAACATTAACTGCACCGCAGTTATATACTCCTCGTCCCATTCTTGTACCTCCACCTGATATCGGCGGATGGCGTACCGCCATCCGCGTATAAAAGCCGCCCTTTCTTCATCAGAGTTGAAAATCTGTTAACAACATAAAAAAAAATTATAATATGGAACATCAATCAATAATATAATAAATAATATAGCTTATAATATTTCACTGTACTTATCAGCAAATCCATCGTGTCGCCGAGCGACATAGTTCGTCCACCATGACGTGTTGTACGTGTTCCGTAGTTACGAACATTTTTTCAGATTGACCAGAGCGTCGGCAGCACCCATTCTTTTATGCCTGTATCCCCTCCAAAAAAAATGTCCCGAAATCTCTTCTCACGAAATTAGAGAAGATGTTCGTCGAACTCACGAAATTAGAGAAGCCGTTCGTTGAAATCTCCGCTCACGAATGTATACGTCTCAATCGTGCGAACTGATAAAACGAATGCACCCAAACGTTTCGAGACGTGGAATACTCGACACCGGCATTTGAAACGATGCCGTCGCTTCCAACTCGCCCGATTACAAAAGTCTGATAGGGAAAAAGACTATGCGGAACAGCGTGTCCAGATATCTCGGTTTTGACGACTCCATACCGGCTGTGAAAAGGATGTTGCTACTACGGATATACAACTCGAGAGATTATTGCCTCCGTCAAACGATACCTTAATTATTGCCTCCGTCAAACGATACCTTAATTATTGCCTCCGTCAAACGATACCTTAATTATTGCCTCCGTCAAACGATACGTTATAGAAGCCTGACAGGGAAAAGAATAAGCAAAACAGCGCGTCTAGATATCTCGGTTTTGACAACTCGATACCAGCCGTGATTTGAAATTGTTATCTTCCCCAGGAAGTATCATATTGCATACCACCAAAGAACGGGGGCTTGCGCAATACCCACCCACGAGAAACCCCCCCTCCCCTTACCCCGCAAAAAATTGCCGCGCTATAAGGTAATCCCCCCCTCACCCCACCCCCCGCAAAATATGGTTGTGTTCTAAGCTAATCCCCCTCACCCCGCAAAATATGTTCGCGCTATAAGGTTAAATGCCGGTAAGGCAGGAATCTGCCCACAATGATAAGTGGTGTGCTAGAACCCGCCTATATATCCTACTTATTTTCAGGGAATTGCAATAGTTTTCTACTTATCAAAATGTTTGCTATATGGCGTCGCATTAAACCAACTTCGTATGCTCGTTGCTCACTTGGTTCCCTGTTGCAGCATAGTAATGTTGCAAAATAAATTGTATAAATATTAATTCTGGATACAATCAAATTGTATACAGGGTGTCCCAAAATTCCTCCGACACCCGCAAATGGGAGGTTCCTTGGGTCATTTGAAGCGACATTTTCCTTTACAAAAATGGCGTCCGCGTCTTTGTTTAGGAGTTATTAACGAAAAACACGGACCAATCAGAGCGCGACCTAGACCCAAGTTAGCACAGTCGGCCCGACGCGCCAACTGTCAATTGGCCGAACGTGTCATCGCATGTCTAGATCGCGCTCTGATTGGTCCGTGTTTTTCGTTAATAACTCCTAAACAAAGCCACGGACGCCATTTTTGTAAAAAAAAAGTCGCTTTAAATAACACAAGTAACCTCCCATTTTCGGGTGTCGGAGGAATTTTAGGACACCCTGTATATACAGGGTCATCATTTGAAGCGATTTTTCCCTGTAGAGATAAATAACTCAATCTTGCATTGGGATATTTTTCGATTATTGTAAGCGGTAACATTAGGATTAGTTGCATAACTAAAAAAAAATGAAATATATATAATTACGTTTGTTTATTCGGTGGAAAATTTCCATCCTCTCGTATAAATTGCAATGTTGAATCAACTCCTTTCCAAAAAAAACTAAAAAACTACTTGACTAAAATGGACCAAAATCTAATCAGCTCACACACGCGCACGCACACACGCACACACACATGCACACACACGCAAACACACGCGCGCGCGCACACACATACATACCGACATTTTGATAAAAATAGTCTAAAATGACTCCAATGACCATGAAACGTGAAGATCTGCTGAAAATTCGATTTTCGATTGTCACGTCGCCTATTTTTCGTGGCCGAAAAACAGAGCGACTACGGGTCTTTGATAGGCTTTACAGCCAGGCCACGCGCGGCCGCGCGACGCATGGTCCGCCCGCGACAAATAGTCCCTCGCCGCTTCGAAGTTCGCTCGCTTCTCTCCACGATTTTACGACAAAATTCGGGCGCCAGGCACGTGAACGTGCCACGCGAACAACGCGAACCCACTATGAATCGCGAGAGCGGTTTCCGAAGCGACGGAGACTACACGAACACCTGAAATAGCTCGCGAACAGGCCGAGGGTTCTACGAAAGGAAAGGACGGGGCATCCCCGCGGCAGGGACGTTTATCACGGAAAAATTAACACAGCGTTTTCGGCAATAAGGTCTTTATTCAACCGGTCTTGTATCGTCGGCAGGAGCCGGCAGCGGTCAGAATTTGCCACGCGCGGCTTACAAAATTCGCGGCAGGTGGTCAGTCGCGCGCGCGTTGTCCTCGCGTGGAATTTTCTCGTTCGCGCGTCGAGCTCGGCAGTTACAGGATTCCGCGAGGATTTTACAAGCCTTATCGGCACGAATCTACCGAGCCCCGGTGTTATACGCGGCAATAATCAGCGACTGGCTAAAGGACGCGGCAAAGTACGACAAGAGCGAAAACGATCGGGAACGTCGCGTCGTCCCACCGTGGACGGCACTGAGGATGAACGATATTTTCCCTACTTCGGCACGTCCCGCCTTCCTCCGGATGGAAGGTTCTCGGCAACGTGGCTTTTCACGGCCGTCTCGACGCGCCGCGTGCACTTTTCCACGTTTCCCGGCTACGCAGACGGACCCGTGATTACGACGCGAAAGTGTGATCCGCGAACACGCCCCGAGCCAACACGAACTGTTCACAATTTATACCGCAAAACCTGACCGGCACTTACCAAATCGGCAGTCACAGGACACCTCTGGGTACGGCAGTGCAAAGTACTTGATTCTCTATGCAATAGTTAAGGCGTTTAATCGCGGCAACGTCCTGCGGCACAGTGACCTACTTCGCGTCGGCTCGGGAACGCGGAAGTGGGGCGTCCCCCTACTCCCTCATCTAATTCCGACGGTGCGACGCTCGGACCTATCGCAGAGGTTCTCGCGGCAGGGGCGCTTCTCAATCGGGGGCCCCCTTGTCTTCGGCAATTTGTCGATCTCCGAAGACGGTGTTCCCTGATTTTCCGCCGCGCGCCTCGAGGTTGGTACGAGCCGGTCCGGCAGTCTGCTCGTGATCTACTCCGGGTGAGGGGCTGACGGGACGGAGGGGGTGGTCATCTCCGATTCACGAGGTCCTCGTCCGCTCCTCCAGGCTTGCTGGCCTGGGCTCGCCCCAATCCCCGACATGTTCGGTACGGCATCGGTGCTGCGATAGGTCCTTTGAGTGCCTCGTCGCGAGGTATTTTCGCCAATTAGCTGTCGGAATTAGGTACCGGGTTCCTTCGTGGAGTCCGGCTACGATCCTGTAACTTTGCGTCGCGCTCGGCGGCGCGACGTTTAAAACGCGTTAATACTCTGCCACTGGTACTCGGATTTTCCCAGGGAGAGCGATCGCAACGGCCCTTTCGTTTCGGCACTGCTCGAGGTGACCCGGTCCTTCGTTAAGGGTTCGGAAGGACGTCGGCAAAACCTGCCACGTCACACGATTTTCGGAGTAATTACAATAACTTCCCTATAAATCGGGAAGTTAAAAACATCAGTGAGTAATGAAACTCTTTTAGCGCATCCTGTAAATAGTTCAAGCCTTTCTCTCATGGTGGATGCATCCGATTACGCGTTAGGTGCAACTTTACAGCAACGTGAAGGAGATTTGTGGAGACCTTTGACTTTCTATACAAAATCTTTAACGAGTGCACAAAGGAAATATAGAGCATATGACCGTGAATTACTTGCGATCTATTCAGCGATTAAAAGATTCCGGCACGCGTTAGAAGGGCGTTCTTTACTGTATTTACCGATCACAAACCGATCATTTTCGCATTTAAGCAGAAACTCGAAAAATGTACTCCCCGTCATACTCCAGTCCAGTGATGCCGAAATCGTGGTACTGTGGTACTAAGCCGTGGTACGAGACCCCCCCACTATGACCTACCGTTGCCCCTACTGGCCTTCTCCAACTCGCTCGCGCGCTACACTCACCAGCGTACCTCTACTATGTCCGTGTGCGCTGCTTGTGCGCTTGCGCCGTCCATGGCAGCCACAATCTATTTTTAGCACTTTCCATGCATTGCTTTACGGAAACGAAACTGAAATTCGGATGTCGAGCGCATGAATCGCAATCTGGAGCTACCCTTCGAGTCCCCGTGCAGCGATTTTCATTTTTATTTTTTTTAATTACATTTTTAACCTTCCAAAAATTTAAAATTACAAACTATGTTAAAAATATATATTTATTTATCACAGAAACGTTTATTACAATAAAAATTGAATCTTCTTTTTCGACGTTCAGCACCATGCACTGCATCTCGTAACGTACAAGTCGTACAATTCCTGCTGTTTAGAGCGATTCTTTTAATTTTAATATTATAAGCTCGTTGGTAAAAAGGAGATGGATAATGCGAGATTCGCGAGGTGGACAGACAAAATTGGTATAAGGCTTTAACGTTGAACCGTTTATTATGACGGTGCGTACAGAAACTGGGCCGTCTGAGGACGATACAGACAGAACGAAAACATACATGACATAGATTGATATACATTTAAATAGAGCGAGCACAGGCGACTAGAACAAAACAAGTATAGCGCGAATTACAATTTACGTGGAGGATGCGCGTTCGCGTTAACATTTCCGCCCGCCTCGACGACGTACAAACGACGTCGAAATAACGTTTCAGATTTAGGATCGGTTCAATTTTTTGCAACGGATATGGGTACTGGTAGACGACAGAGTTTAGCGATAGGTCTCTTTAGCGAGGCGAATTGCGTCCGAACGGTGGCAACGCGAACGAGACCATCCTTGCCAGGATGAACTGCAGTCACGCGCGCAAGCGGCCACTTCGACGGTGGGTATCGTTCGTCCGCAACCAGCACCAGTTGGTTGACCTTGATGGATTCCTCGAGTTGACGCCATTTATTTGAGATCTGGAACCGCTGTAGATACTCAGTTGTCCACCTTTGCCAGAATCTTTCGAGGAATTGACGTAAAAGTTGCCAACGAGAGAGACGCGATTCTGACAATTGAGCGAGAGACGGTTCAGGAATCGTATTGAGAGGTTCTCCGATTATGAAATGACCCGGTGTCAGAGCTTCGAGGTCGGCGGGATCGTCGGACATTGGGCAGATCGGTCGAGAATTCAAAACAGCTTCAATCTGCACCAGGAGCGTCGAGAATTCTTCGTACGTGAGAATAGTTTCACCGATGATGCGTCTGAGGTGAAATTTCACGGACTTGACGGCAGCTTCCCATTTACCACCGAAATGGGGCGCGGCTGGAGGGTTGAACGACCATCTCGTACCGTCGTTCGCGAGGAGGTTCGCAAGATCGGCGAGTTCGCGTGAGGACGAATCGAAGAGACGACGGAGCTCGCTGTCCGCGCCTACGAGATTGGTGCCGCAATCGCTTGTCAACGTAGCGCAAATTCCGCGACGGCCTGTAAACCTTTTGTAGGCGGCTAAAAAACCTGCGGTCGAATAATCCGTCGCGAGTTCGAGATGGACTGCGGAAGACGAAAAACATACGAACACGACGAGATAACTTTTGTACGTTTTTGCTGCTCTCCCTCGCCATGTTTTGACAGTGAAAGGGCCAGCGTAATCCACTCCGGAGTGGAGAAACGGACGCGACGGTAGAGTGCGAGAGGTGGGCAATTGCCCCATTAGCTGCGTCGCGATAGTAGCTCGCTGTCGAGTACATGTAACGCACCTAAGGACGAAACTACGAACAGGAACGCGGCCTCCTACGATCCAGTAGGAACGCCTCAACGTGGCGAGCATGGCTTGAGCTCCTCCATGCAGGGTTGTCCTATGCACGTGATCGAGTACGAGATGAGTAAGCTCCGAATCTTGCGGTAAAATGAGGGGGTGCTTCACGTCGTGATCTAAAAGCGCGTTGCGGAGCCGCCCGCCGACGCGAAGCATTCCGTCCGAATCGAGGAACGGTACGAGACGGATTAGAGGACTCGATCGCGAAAGCGCGCCACCCTGCGAGAGTTGTTGCATTTCTTTGGAAAAATAGCTTTTCTGGGTCGATTTTACCCAGTAGAGACGTGCTTTTTCGATTTCTTCCGGTTGTAGAGGCGAGGAGTACGCGGTGGTTCGATCGCGATGACGAAACCGATCTACGACACGAAATGACCACGCGGTAATGCGAAGGAGTCGTATTAAGCTCGAGTATTTACTTATTAGATTCCACACCTGAGGATTATCGGATTTCGCAATTGCAACCGTTCTTTGTCGTTCCTCGAGATCGACTTCTGGCAGAGGCGGTACAGAAGAGGGCCAGAACGTCGAATGTCGACCGAGCCATGGAGGACCCTGCCACCAGAGAGGATTTTCAGAGAGTTGCTTGGGCGACAAACCGCGCGACGCAAGATCCGCGGGATTTTCTTCCCCGGGTACATGATGCCACCGAGCGTTTGGCAAGTTCTCCTGAATTTGAGCTACGCGATTTCTTACAAAATCCTTCCAGCGCGAAGGATGACCTTGAATCCAGTGGAGCGCAGTCGTAGAGTCAGTCCAGAGGTGGACTGGAGCGTCGTCGAGCTTGAGTGCACGTTGTATCTGCAACAAATGTCGAACGAGCAAAACCGCCGCGGAGAGTTCGAGACGAGGAGTGGTTACGCGTGTGGTACGAGATCGCTTAGCGGTAGACGAATGTTTTTTGATAGGCGCGACTTTTGTTTTGGCGGATACGAGAGTGACTTGCGGATCATCGACGTCGTAGAGTACACGCACGTAAACAACGACGCCGAGAGCTGCATGAGACGCGTCGGAAAATCCATGTATTTCGACTCCGAGAGCCGAGGGCGAAAGACCGAGCCATCGCGGCACCGAAATTGACGTTACATCTTGAAGTTGTCGCGTGTAGTCCATCCAGCGCGCGGCTAGATGCTGTGGTAGAGGTTCATCCCATCCGAGATGAGCAGACCAGAGTTCTTGCATGAATATTTTTGCGCGCACCACGACGGGAGCGAGCCAGCCTAACGGATCGAACAGCTGAGCGGTACGCGACAATACCGTTCGCTTTGTTGTGACAGCGGGCTCACTTGTATGCGCGAGCGTAAACACGAACGAGTCTGTTTGTTGTCGCCACGTTAGACCGAGAGTGCGAAACGAAGGCCCGTTGTCGAGAGAGAGAGAGTGAGCAGTTTCGCGATCAGCTGTCGAAATGCTTGCAAGCAGGTCGTCGTGGTTGGCGGTCCATTTCTTCAGTGGAAAGCCGCCCGCCTTGAAGAGATTTGCGACTTGCTCAATTTTTTCCCGACCTTGTTCGAGACTGTGCGCACCAGAGAAGACGTCGTCCACATAGGTTCCTTCCTTGATTACTCCTTCCGCGAGAGGGAACCGATGACCTTCGTCCTTATCGAGTTGTCGTAGAGTTCGGTTCGCGAGAAAAGGCGCTGACGATAGGCCGTACGTTACGGTGCACAAGGCGAATTCTACGATTTCACCGCGAGAGTCACGCCAGAGGATTCTTTGAAAGTCTTGATCGTCTGGGTGAACAAGGATTTGACGAAACATTTTCGACACGTCTGCTGAGAAAACGAACTTGAATGCGCGCCAGCGAGTGATGACGTCAGAGAGATCTGTCAACAACTTCGGCCCTTCATGCAGGCAGTCGTTGAGCGAAATACCGCGATCTGTCTGTTGAGATCCGTTAAACACGACGCGATACTTCGTAGAGGAACTTGATTCGCGGATTACACACAAATGCGGAAGATAATAAACGCGATTTTGGTCCAGAGTTGTGTCTGCCGCGCGACGCATGTGTCCCAGGTTCTCGTACTCCTCCATGAATGCGACGTAGGCGTTTTGCAGGGTAGAATCCTTGGAGAAGCGTTTTTCCTGGCGAGCTAACACCCTGAGAGCTTGCGATCGAGAATTTCCAAGATTGTCCGGTATTTTTTTGAAGGGTAGACGAACTATATATCTCCCCCCCGAATTTCGCGCGTGAGTCGCGGCGAAATGAGACTCGCACTGAGTTTCTTCAGGCGACAATTGATCCGGAACTACTGAAAACGCTTCTTCCTGCATCCAGAACCTCTGTAGAAGCTCGAGAAGCTCGCGATCGGGAGCACATTGAAAACTCTGGGGTATTGGCTGAGACGATGTTGCATTCGTTGCGGGGACGACGCCCGATAGTATCCAGCCGAGAGTCGTATTCTGAGCTATCGGAGCTGTGACTGGACCTTTGCGAACGCCTTCTTCGAGAAACAAGCCGTAAACATCCGCTCCTAGCACGAGATCGATGCGTCCTGGTTGTGCAAAATTCGGATCAGCCAATTCAAGATCCTGAAGGTGCGGCCAGCTATTGTCGGATACTTTCGTTGAGGGCAAGTATCCGGTGAGTTTCGACAAGATAGAGGCGTTTACCTTGCACGCGAACGTTGGTCGAACGCGAGACTGCAATTTCAGTGCGACTGAGCCATGCGACGGACGCGACGATTCCGCCCCGATGCCGACGATAGGAATCGACGAACGCGAGCGCGGGAGTCTGAGACGTTGAACTAAAGACTCCGTAATAAGAGAGATTTCCGATCCCTGGTCGAGAAGAGCGCGGGCTTCGAGAGGTTCACCGCAACACGATAGAATTTTGACGACGGCGGTGGCTAAAAGAACCGGCGGTCGTTCAAGGCTACCAACTTGAGCGACGTTGCTCGTCGCTGAGCCGCTCGGTATCGTCGGATCGCGACGCGGGAGAATTGACGCGGATGCTGCTGGATCAGTAAACTTCTCGGGGTGCTGATGCACTGGAGCTGCTGTGAGAGGAGTTGACCCGCTGTGTATCGATGTGTGATGTTGGGCTCCGCATTTTATGCATCTTTTTCGTGAACGGCACATCTTGCGTTGATGCGGACCCAGACAATTGTAGCAGAGTTTTTTCTGCACGAGAAATTCGCGACGCTGTTCCGTAGATTTGCTGAGGTACGTTGGACAAAACGCGAGATAATGAGCGGCGTCGCAGAGTGAGCACGTCGTAGCACCTGTCGAGATTGCCGAATGATGCGATTTTGCACTAGGTTGGCGAGAATTAGACGAGGTTTGAGGTTCAGTGCGAGGCTTTCCTTTAGCTCTCTCGTACGCTTGCAATGATCGGATTCGCGAAATCATGAACTGAACAAGTTGTTTCCAGGTTGGAGGTTCTGTACTAGCACCAAGTTCACTTTCCCACCCTTTTATTGAGGTTGCGTCGAGTTTTCCAACCACCGTAAAAACTAGGATATCATCCCAGTGTTTGACAGGTCTGTCGAGAGCTTCGAGAGAGCTGAGAGCTTGCGCGATTTCTGAGTATAGCCGCTCGAGATCGGACGCCGATTCACGATTAAGCGATTTAACGGAAAAGAGCGATTCTAATGCGGCGCCCACAAGCATGCGCTTATTTTCGAAATACGACACGAGATCGTCCCAAGCGCCTTGAAAATTACTCGCTCTCACAGAGATATTCTTTAACCGTAGACCTGCGTTTCCTGAGAGACACATCTTCAGGTATTTTAATTTCTCCACAGGGTCTAGATCAGTATTGGAGACAACCATTGATTTGAACAAATCATGAAACTCCGCCCATTCTGAATATTCGCCGTTAAATTTAGGCAATTCGAGTTTCGGAAGTCGCGCTTTCGTGGTCTTGGTGCTCTGTTGACCATCGTTATCCTGTTCTTTCGATTTCTGACAGTTGTCCTTGTCCGTGAGGTTGTCTAGCAGGATTTGAATGTCCTCTTGAGCATCAAGAAAGTTCTCTTCGCAAATGCTGAAGAGTTCTTCTGAGAAATACGGAAGTTTTTTAACTTGTTCCCGCGACTCAGTGTTGAGTGTGGCCTTTGTAGCACAAATTTGATCGTTGTTCGCTTCGAATTTCCCCCAATTTTTGCGAAGCGCCTCCAGTCGACCTTGTGCGCGCTGGCGAGTGATCTTTTCGGATCCGACCTTTCGAAGGTTTTCGACGGAACGAGAAATGTATCCGAAAAGAGTTTGTTGTTGCTCGAGGAGATATTCGAAGTTAGCGGCACTCATTGTCGATACCTACAAAGTCACTGGCAAACACAACAATAAGAGTCACTGAGTTCACGAGGTTCAAATTTTATTCCAACGGTCAGCAGCAACGGTTTCCACTCACACGCGAAAAAGAGTTTGAGAGAGTACAGTCTTTTCGAGAAGATTTAAATTACGCGTTCCAGAGTATTTAAATCACGAGAGATGTCCACTCACGCACGATGCTTGTCGAGAGCGCCGAGAATCGAGAAACGAACAGAGAGGCGCGAGATACTCGACTACGATTTGAGCGCGGTAACGTCCTGTTCCTTTTTACTTACGTTATAGCTTACAATATCCGGCTCGAAGGACCATTAATGTTTAGAGCGATTCTTTTAATTTTAATATTATAAGCTCGTTGGTAAAAAGGAGATGGATAATGCGAGATTCGCGAGGTGGACAGACAAAATTGGTATAAGGCTTTAACGTTGAACCGTTTATTATGACGGTGCGTACAGAAACTGGGCCGTCTGAGGACGATACAGACAGAACGAAAACATACATGACATAGATTGATATACATTTAAATAGAGCGAGCACAGGCGACTAGAACAAAACAAGTATAGCGCGAATTACAATTTACGTGGAGGATGCGCGTTCGCGTTAACACCTGCGGAGTGAAAAGGAAACTATTAATAAATATTTCAATTAAATAATATACGCATATCTGTATGTATATATAATAAAAAAAATACAATTATAGTAGAACCTTACAAAATATCGAAGTATTGCAAACTTATCTTTTTTCGCAATGACGATCTAATTTCAATGTTCCTCTTGGTTGTCCATTTCCTTACGAGACAGTGGTGTTTCTGTGTAAATAAAAATTTCCATGTTAAATATATCATAAATTACATAATTCTAATGACGTCGATTATACGACATATTAATGCCGTTTATATCACATTTATGCGTTTGCTTTACATACCCGGATCTTCTTCTTCGACGTTCAGCACCATGTACTGCTTCTCGTAACGTACAAGTCGTACAATTCCTGCGGAGTGAAAAGGAAACGATATTAATATTTTAATTAAATAATTTATACATATGTATATGTTAAAAAATACTTATTAGTAAAAATAAGGTGAACTCAAAATTGTAGCTGTATCGATAATGTCAAAATGTACCCGCCGCCAGAAGTCAGAAGTTTTGAAGAACAAATGCAACCCTTACAAGTCCACAGCTGCATGCAGTGTTAACTTGTGAAAGTTTTGTGCATGCGGTGGACTTGCATTTAAATGCTTCCCTGACATCAGCTTTAAATGTCCATCATCGATGGACATGGTGCGGCTAGATTCTTGTCTAGCTTTCAGGGCTGTGCGCACCACACACATGGAATTTAGGAGGTGAGATCCTAATTTATTCCGTTTTTTATTTTTGATGTCAGGGAGCAACGAAAAAACTCTTTCTGCCTCGGCATTAGAGTGTGGCAGACATCGGACAGCGTTAACCAAAGCTGTTAGTTGTGGAAAAATGGGACAGTTGTCCGAATTTTTTTGCATGCCGATGTCCATCCACATGCCGTCGAAGGAGAGCAGTGCCCAACGATCTTTTTGGAATTGGGATGTGCCGAAGTACAAAATGTTCCACTCATTTTGCAATTCTTCGGCACTAAAATTTCCCAATTTTTGGGCCACTGCAGCGACGTTGAGGAAAGAAGAATTCCTGTCGCTATTTTTCAATGCAATTGACGGCTTGAAAACCGTCAATTGCGTAAGAAATGGATCGTCATGGGGAAGACGATTTCTAATTTCATTGCTTACAGTGATAAGAAACTGTAAGCAATTGTTTCGGAAGGAGTGTAACTCAACTTCCGACATCCCATGACGTAATGCCTCGTCCAAGTGAATTTCTGTGTCCGGTCCAAGACGCACTTCATTAAGTGGCACTTGGTTTGATTTCAAAGAAAAATCAATTTTCCGAACTTCTTTAAGATCATCTAAAAGGGACTTTTTAAGGAAACTCTTCAAAAAGAAACGAAGCAGCCTTGCAGAAGAGGGCTGCAACTCCTGCACCAGGGTATCTCTACCTTGGAACGAGGCATTAAATATATTTAGTATTTAGGACATAATCGAGGAAATGAAAATATCCTTTAATATCGGATCTGCTGAGCAGAGAAGAAAATTTCTCAGCAGATGCCAACTTTTCTGAAATCATATACTCTAAAAAATAGCCCTGGAGATCGTCCCAAATTTTAAGAATCCTTTTGACACACTGGTGCCTTGCCAGCCAGCGTGTCTCGGATAATTTAAGTACTTGTACAGGAGATTTATCGTAAATCTCCCGAAATTGACGAAAAATAGCTGCCCGTTTGGGGCTGCCATTAACAAAGGATGCGACTCCTCGAAGTAAATCGTCGCATTCCTTAGGGATGGTACCGCAAGCAGCAGTTGCCGCCAATGCTGCGGAATGACAAACGCACGGCATAACAACGATGTTGGGATTTTTTTCGAGCAATTTGCTCTGGAACGAAGAATGGCTTCCCATCATCACAGAAGCGTTGTCGCAGCTAAGAGCAGCGACGTTCCTTAGCGGAATTTGCTTTCCTAGCAAATAATTTTCAAAAGATTTGAAAATCTTTTCCGCTGAACAGTCGCTGGCGTCAAGATGAATTAGCTGCAACAGCTCTGTTCTGATAGACAAACGACATGGCTCAATGTATCTCACCACTAATGAGAGCCATTTGTCGTTTGTCGAGTCCGAAGTTTCGTCTTCGTAAACAGAAAATTTTGTATGCCGTACGTTATCTACGATGCGTTCGGTTTCCCGAACGCACAGAACATTAGAAATAATGTTTCCGCACTTCGTACGGCCTACTTTCATACCCTGCAAGACGGCAGGGTTTTTAGCAATATCTTGCATGAGTGCAAGAAATTTCGGGGCAACTGAGATCGCGATATTGTTTTCGGCAAAGAAAGCCGCATATCGGATCTCAGCGGTTCTTATTTCCTTAAGGAAGGGACGCGATGATGTCCCTTCCTGGAGAAACTCGTCAGGTTGATTGTCCTGAACATCGGGCTCATTACCCGAAGGGTTATTAACAGAGAGCAATTGCTCCATGTTATTTTGATGAGCCCGTGTGGACGAATGCTTGCGAATTTCTGTAAGTCCACAACCGAAGATTTTCTTGCAGACTTTACAGACGCATTTCGATTCGTCCGAAGGAAGTTCTTCCAACCAAACCTTCAGAGTTTCATCAGCGTCGAACCAGTGACGCTGAAATCTCTTCTTAGATCTTTTGGCGGGTACAGAATCCACTTTACGATCAGTAACAATAAGCTGAAAATGAATTAAAATATGTATAAATAGAAACAAGCACAATCCCACTACAACTCGCGCACGATATTTAAAGGGTCTGCTTCGAGAGCCTGTGAAAACTACACTGTTGCACTCGTCTCTTTAAACTCGCGTCTTTTGTCAACCACGTGGTGTGGTATTCAACGCGCGCATCAACGTAACGCTGATTTTCTACTGTTTTGGATCATTCGTTTTACGCATGTGCATGATAAAAGCGGGATAAACTATTATGTCTATATTATAACGGCTAAGAGAGCATAGAGGAAAAGTAGTCCCATCCTTGTCTGTCTACGTTCACCGCTGCCACCGTATGCTCCAATGTTCGCCGCTACCAGCGCGCGCTTCAATGTTCGCCGCTCCATCGCAGCTCCATTTTTACATACTTATATGTGAATTTTTCAATAATGTATAATACAAATATTATATTATATTATTTTAAAACTTCTTGAACATTTAAAAAACATTAAATTTCGTTTCACTTTTCTTGTATCTTAAGGCGACCTAGTAAAAATAATACAGGGTTATATTTACTTTATTATTGTATATTACTAACTAATAAATCCGTTTTAATGAATTAATAAATTTGATTAATACATCTTTTATTGTTGTTATTTTAAATGTGCAATAATAAAGTAAATATAACACTGTATTATTTTTATGTTCGATCTCTTTTTCAATACCCACAAATAAAAAACATGCAATTTCTATTTAAAAAATCATTGTTTAATGTCAGATTTCATAAATTTTAGGATTAAAACTGAAAAAAAGACTTTTAAAAAATGTCAACAGGAAGACTCGAACCAGCGACTTACTGAATACCAGTCTTTCTCGCAACGCCCTCGATCACAGCGGTTATTGTTTATATGTTAACGCGAACTGTTTATGAATGAGTCGAGATTTTCTCGAAAAATCTTGAAAAGCGCGCGCTACTGCTTTGCTAAATTATATTTGGATACGTCATCTTCATATACTGCAAGTTTCAGGAAAATCCGGTTCCCGAATACCTTGGCCTCTCCTTGTTAGCGAAAACCAATACCAAAATACTTACCAAAATTTAATGACATTAAGACTAAGCCGAAATATTAGACTGAGTAAACTAGTATACATAAGCGAATTGTAAGTGTCCATAAGAATCGTTGGGCATTTTTTTGTTATGTTTTTTTGGGTACCAATTTAATTAAGAGAATGTATATATATAAATACTAATAAACATATTTACGAACAAAAATGAAATTGTTGAGGACTTAGGATTCGGAAACGCTGGGATAGTTTTTGGCGGAGGTTTACGCTCCACGAAGGTCAAACTTTTTTTGTCATGAAATATATATTTTTCTAATTATTAATTACATCACAATAAATTTTATTCTCCTAAAAACGTTTCCTAAACATAAACAGTGTCTTAACTGAATTAATGGCTGTCCACTACAACATAAATACATTTCGTTTAAAGCAAACAAATAATATTAAAACATTGCACTCTATCGAAAAATCTGAAAGAATTGAGAATATTGCTAATGCTAATACCTAACTGCTGTAAAAGGAAAAATCTGGTCCACGAAATCTTGTACACAAAATATGCATTTTTCGATTTTTCATACTTAGTATTTACAAAAAAATCTGAATAAATTCACAATCATAAGGAATCATATCTACAAAATTATAAAATTTTTAAAGAATTTTTAAGTATACATTAAATAGGGAAAATGTGACAAAAACCAATAATTAATTTTTACTCTTTAACTACCCTCCTGGTTAAGATAAAGGGTTCAAACTTGGTGTCGAATTCTTTCTTTATATGAGTTATCAAATACATAACTCGGTACCATTGGTACAAGCGCACTTCTCACTCTTATCCTGCTAGACTATTGGTATTAATGCAATTTTTATTGTAATAAACGTTTCTGTGATAAATAAATATATATTTTTAACATAGTTTGTAATTTTAAATTTTTGGAAGGTTAAAAATGTAATTAAAAAAAATAAAAATGAAAATCGCTGCACGGGGACTCGAAGGGTAGCTCCAGATTGCGATTCATGCGCTCGACATCCGAATTTCAGTTTCGTTTCCGTAAAGCAATGCATGGAAAGTGCTAAAAATAGATTGTGGCTGCCATGGACGGCGCAAGCGCACAAGCAGCGCACACGGACATAGTAGAGGTACGCTGGTGAGTGTAGCGCGCGAGCGAGTTGGAGAAGGCCAGTAGGGGCAACGGTAGGTCATAGTGGGGGGGTCTCGTACCACGGCTTAGTACCACAGTACCACGATTTCGGCATCACTGCTCCAGTCGGCAGATCGAAAAAAAGGCGTCTACCTGGAAAGTATTCCGAACTCAATGAAATTTTGACACGTCATTTAGGGGTACTCTGGGATGTCGAATCTGAGTTTTCGACCTCGAGGACCCTGTGCTAACTTGGTGAGGGGAAAAACCACGATTTTTATTACCTTTTTTTGGTTTTTCGCATATTACTCAAAAACTATGGGTCCTAAGAAGTTTTTGTTTTCATTTTTGGAAAGAGCATTAAATTTCCTTCAAATTTCACTGTTCAAACGTATTTTTCGGCCCAATAGGCACCGAGAGGCAGGCGTTCAAAATTAGGAAATTATGTGGCAACTGACGAATATAGCGAAGGACAGAGCAAATTATACTGTCTAACAACAAAAATGTTTCCATGTAACTATTGGGTGTATCTTATACAGTTTTTAGCATTTTTGGTCATCACTTTATGACTTTATATTAAAATAATTCAAATGGAATTCCGCTTTGCTCTTTTTTGTTGTACTGGCATGGTGTCGTCGTTGTCGTCTCCATCGCTCATGACGTTTTCTTCTGGGAGCAATGCTTTCTGAAGGAGGTTGTCCAGATTGTCGCATTCATCATCTGTATCCTCTTCATTCATATTGGGTTCCGGAGAGTTCTCACAAGCGGTACCAACGCAGTACTTGCATACGGCAGAGCACCGGAGTCCTGCCTTTTTACAGCTGCAGCCTCCTGTGGCGCATCCATATCAACTTATGAGCTATACAGCGACAAATACTCGACTTTGAAAATCACTGTAAATAATGCGACTTTATAACGCGTCTCGATAGAGTATTAAATAAACAACGCTATTGGCATCAGAGACCAAACGTCACTTGTCTAAAACAACAGAGCGATGACGGCGCGGCGGAGGCTCGATCAGGGATGTTTTGTGTTATTATTAATATCTTTATTGCAATTAAACAAAACACCAACAAAAATATAAAAAAGCTTGAATCTCCTCGGTTGAAGTATATAAATTGTAGTGCCCTCCCCAGTTAAAAGTAAAAATGTAAGGGGTATACGTAGTATAAAGATTATACCGGGTGATTCACGAGAAACAGGCCACCTCAATAGATCTGTTAGGACTAGAGATGGAAGAAAATGTTAGAGAGAAAAGTTGTACTGTTAAAGGGGGCAAATATGATGGTATAAAAAAATGTGCCGTTTGTAGTCATTTTCAAGGTCTTTTAAAGGTCATTTACGATTTTTGAATAGCACCATATATTTTTCACTTCACAGTGTTGTAGCTGATGTCAAGACGAGTTTAATGATGTGGTACACTATGACCTTCAAATGACCTTGGACTCATTAATAGATATAAGTTTGACTACTCTGTTTGATCAACGTGAATGTCTCCGAGAAGCTGTTTGTCTTTACAAAGATCGATTTCCTGATCGCAGGTGTCCATCTCGTTCTACCTTATCACGCGGCCAATTTTCCCGGGTCCCGATACCCCGTATCGAGAGGCGGAAAAACAAGCGGCTACGGGTTTTATAGGTTAGAACCGGGCTGCGTGTAGCCGTGATGGACGCAGTTCACTCGCGATAAACAACGCGAATTCGAAACTCTCGACAAGAACTTTAACATTTCGGGCGCCAGGCAATCTGAGATGCCCACAAAGTTATTCGCGCTAAGGAGATTTCGAATTCACGTTCGCGAGGGCCAGAATAGCCGGTTAAGGGCCAGGATTACACGCTGGATCGGACAGGACGTTCTCCACGGCGAGAACGGACCTCGCAAATGATTCGTACAACACTTAGTGTGAACAAAATGATTTATTGACGGCAAACAAAGGTAGAGTGAACAATCGAATATGGCAACGGAATCTAACGAGTGAAAAATCGAGATCGGAATTTACTATTAGTTACGGCAATCGGAACAGTGGAATCGGCATGATCGACAACAAGCCGATACGTACGCGGCTCGCGGAGACAAGATGGCCGCGTTGGAATCTGTACGACGCCGGTTGCACGTGCGTAGCTATCCGCGAGGAACGAAACGTACAGATCCCCGATGTTACACGCGTTTCTCGGATTAAAAAATATTACCCGCGTCGACAGCGATCCGAGATATTAGGCCGGCGCGGGGTCGAGATGGAATTGACCGAAATTAACAATTTGTATGCGCGCGGCTATTTCGCTAACTGAACGATTCGCGACATATTTTACACAAGTAGGACTCTAGCTAATCGCTCTCACTGGTAACTCGCCAAAGGAACACGAAACGGGCAGCCGATTCTCGGCACACGAAACACGTGGCCGTCAAAAGGACGGCCCACGTAAAAACCGACACAAAATCACGAACGCTGCTCGAGCCACTTTAAAAGATCGCGAATTAACAATTCATCGTAATGGAATCTGGTAGGCACTTACCAACGGCAGCAGATCGTCTCGCAGCTGAACGGCAGCTTTTTCAAATACAATTAGGCGCACACGCAATTATAAATGTACGGCAGCAACGACTAATCGCTCAGAGGGCCTACGCAGCAGTGACGCGAATTTTCGGTGGCTCGAGGATGCGGAAGTAAGGCGTCCCCTACTTGATTCGGTTTTTCGCCCACCAATCACTGTCGTTCGCGGTGTCGTAAGCGCTGAGGGCCGGCACTCGACAAGAAGGGCCCCGGACCTTGCCGATTTCCCGATTTCCTTAACGACGGACGCGCTTCCACCGGGAATGTCTCGCGACATTCCAGGACCGCTCGAGCCGCTCCTGCAGGGACCGATAATGTTGCGGGACGAGACGTCGACGGGACGATTCTTCAATGTTCTCTTCGTGGTCCCTTAGTCCCTCGTCGGCGTCTCCAGGTTGTTCAGCCTGGGCTCGAGGTTCCTTTCCAATTCCTCTGCAGAGGGTGTTGTTTTGGTCCGGCGTTCCGAGTGGGCTTTCGAGTCGGCAGCTTGGAATTTCCCTTTTTCCGGCGATTCGTTACGTTGGGGCTCCCTGAGCCCACGCTACGTTCCTGCAATCTTTCCGTCGCTCCAATTGGCACGACGTTCACAAATCTACAGTATCGGAACTTAGTTCTTACAACGTCCCACAGAGAGCGCTTACTGCTAGCGATTTCCTAATTATTCTGCTAGAGGGTGGTCCGGTCCTCGCGATTTTACTTTCGGGTTTTCTTACTATTGTGTTATCGGGGCGTGGGTATTTTGCCACGTCACAACCTATCTAAATTTAGTTAAAAAGTTCCGTGAGAGAGGCAGTGTAGAAAATAAAAGACCTGTGAAAGTGAGAAGTGTAACAAACGAAGCAAATGCAGTCAATGTTCTTGGTGCAGTAAATGTAAATCCTTGCATCAGCACTAGACAACTCAGTAAAGAAAGTGACGTTAGCCAAGCAAGTATCGTACGAATATTTCGATTATACAAATTCCACCCGTATCATATTTCACTCCATCAAGAACTTCATGGAAGAGATTTTGAAAATCGCGTAAATTTTTGTGAGTGGGGTTTGAGGCAAATTAGAAATGATAGCCGACTTTTTAGTAACGTATTATTTACCGATGAGGCTTCCTTTACAAATCATGGTCAAGTTAATTTACGAAATATGCATTACTGGAGTAATGAGAATCCACGATGGTTACGACAAGTGGACAAACAACGACCCTGGACTGTCAACGTTTGGTGCGGAATTTTGAATAATAAAATAATTGGACCCTATTTTATTCCCGGCACATTAAACGCAACAAGATAACTTACGTTTTTAGAAGATACATTGCCAATATTGTTAGAAGATATTCCTTTAGAAATTCGTCAAGTAATGTGGTACCAACACGATGGCTGTCCCGCTCATTCTTCGCGTACCGTAAGAGAATTTCTCAACAATAAATTTCCAAATCGCTGGATAGGACGTAATGGACACATACTATGGCCAGCTCGTTCACCCGATCTTACCCCTTTGGATTTCTTTTTGTGGGGAACACTCAAAGATGATGTATATCGGGATCAACCGACTACACCAGAGAACATGCAAGAAAGAATAATTAGATCTTGTTCAGGATTAGAAGGAGTTGAAACAAGTCACTTCACTTAGACGTTAACTTTATTTCTCCCGAAGAGGGTTCGTTCACTTCCGATTTACACTGAACTGTACAAGAATATGTCAATAATTGATAATTAAACGGGTAAGGCTTCTCTGATGTGCAGAGACCTTACGGAATTAAGCCAAAAGTGTCGGTTTAATTTTAACTGTGTGCGAAGTGCGCGTGTTGGAACGTTAGCGAAAGTCGTTACTAGGAGTGCTAGACAAAGACTGGGAAGATCGATCAGCTGGCCGTTGGCCGTCACCGCCGAGAGAGCATGATTTGCGGATCGATAGCGCGATAGGCCAATCAGTGCGTGTCGTTACGCTCGATAATCGATTGTAATCGTTCTCGACGGTGTCGGCCAATGACTCCGCGAGCTCACGATCGATCTTCGATTCAGATCAACGGCGCATGATCTGTCGCGGGCAGCAGACGCTATTGGTCCACTCGGCCAATCCCAAACATTCCGCCCGCCTCGTCAGCCAATGACGAAATTAAACAATGCGACTCGCGGTAGACGGCGTGAATGAACGGCCAGGCCGAGCGGGTCCATAACGCGTCAGCGTACTGCGTAGTATCTACAAGTAAACAAACGTTCGAGATGGAGGTGATATGCAGTGATTGTGATGGTGATGGAAATATACAGTGAATTAAGCGGTGATACATCGGTGAATGAAGATTAATGTGCTAAACTACTGAACTGAAGAAATGAAAGGTGCAGTGATGTTTCGCAATAGTTACTGATCGGGTGGCTCGCTGGAGGGTCCAGCCTCGTGGTTCTCTCCCGTATCCCTTTCCTCGTCATCTGCTGCTAACATGGGAATCAGCTTGTGTATCGGCCTGAGAAATTCCGAAGTAGCCGTGCGAATCGTAGCAACTCGCACTGAGCCGTCTGGTCCCGGGTGTACTTCAACCACGCGAGCAAGGGGCCATTGCGTGGGAGGTAATATTTCGCTTTTTACTATGCAAAGCATGCCCTTCGTGATTGGAATTTTGATTTTTCTCCACTTGCCACGTGTCTGTAGCGTGTTCAAGTACTCCAGAGACCATCGCTTCCAGAAATGTTGCTGCAACTGCTGTGTCAGCTGCCACCGCGACAACCGGGATACGGGGATTTCCTCGAGGCTGGGCTCTGGAATAGAATTAATGGGGCCCCCGATCAGGAAGTGCCCTGGAGTCAAGGCTGCTGGATCCTCAGGGTCGTCGGATAATGGTAGCAGAGGTCTGGAGTTGAGACATGCCTCGATACCTGTTAGGAGCGTGGTCAGCTCCTCGAAGGACAGTCGCTGCTCACCGATAAGCCTACGAAGGTGGTATTTCACCGATTTGACGGCGGCCTCCCAGATCCCTCCAAAGTGTGGAGCGGAAGGAGGGTTGAAACGCCACACGATACCTTCCCTGGAGGCTGCGGCGAATGGTCCACCGCCCTGTTGTACTGATTCCTTCAGTAGGCTGCGCAGCTCGTGATTGGCTCCGATGAAGTTCCTGCCGCAGTCACTGTAAAGCTCCAGGCATCGTCCTCGCCTTGAAACAAACCGGCGTAGTGCAGCGAGGAAGGTTTCGGTGGATCCATCCGTCACAGCCTCCAAGTGCACAGCCTTCGTAGCGAGACATACAAATATAGCGATGTATCCCTTCGACGTGAGCTGACCACGACCACGGCCCCGACCGACTCGAAGCTGTATCGGTCCCGCATAATCAACTCCAGTCCTGAAAAAGGGACGACATTGTATAACTCTCGCTGGTGGGAGATTTCCCATTTTTTGTTGAGCAGTTTGCCCTTTCCAGCGTATACAGACCGTGCATTTGTGAATGCAAGACTTTACCAGATGACGACCCTTGAGGATCCAGCACTCCTGGCGTAACGTTGCCAGGGTGAGCTGTGTCCCCCCGTGCAAGCATCGTTTGTGGGCAGCTTCGACCCACAACTTAGCCAATGGGGACTCGTCCGGCAATATAGCAGGATGCATCCTGTCATAGGACAAGTTGGATGCTTGTAACCGGCCCCCGACTCTAAGGACTCCGGACGAATCCAAAAAGGGGCAGAGTTTGGCCAGTCTGCTCTTAGCTGCTACTGACTGACCCTTCCGGAGATTAGCGATATCCTCCTCGAAAATCGCTGACTGTTCCAGCCGCAGGAGGGTAAGTTTTACCTCGTGCATTTCAGAAGCCGTTATTAACGATTCCTTCCTGCGATTTCTAGGTAGCCACCGACGGCACCAGGCCAGGACTCGAACCAGCCGGTTCAAGGTAGAGAAGCGCTCTATCAGCTGGCCTGAAGTTCCATCTACTCGGCGGATCACGTGGTGGACTTCCCTATTTTCCTCCTCGTCGGTCTCCTCTTCGATGGCGGCTACGGAAACAGGATCCGGTGAAGAGAGCCACTCAGGTCCTCGCCACCACAAGGCGAACTCGGTCAGTTCGGCAGGAGAAATGCCTCTGGAAGCGCAGTCGGCTGGATTCTCTGCGCTCCGGACATGGTGCCACCGCGCTGAGGGCAGCATCCTCTGGATCTCGGCCACTCGATTCGCCACGTAGGTCGGCCAGCGAGACGGATGTCCTCGGATCCAGCTGAGCGCTACAGAAGAGTCAGACCAGAGGTGTAGGTCGACCCTTTGCCAATCCAGCACTCTGACAACGTGCTGGACGAGCCTAGCCAGCAGAAAGGCCGCACAGAGCTCTAGTCTGGGTAGAGACACCCGCTTCAAGGGAGCCACCTTGGATTTTGCCATAATCAGGGAGACTACGGCAACTCCCTCAGCGTTGATGGTGCGAGAATACACAACAGCAGCGTATGCACGCTCTGATGCGTCAGCAAACCCGTGGATCTCTAGTGGCTGTGACGAAGAACTCGTTCCGAGCCAACGAGGGACCTGGAGAATTTTCAGCGCCGGAAGTTGCTGTTGGAATTGCTGCCACATGAGCTCCTCCTTCTCCGGCAGCGGGGTGTCCCAGTCAACCTTCAGAAGCCAGAGTGACTGGATGAGCACTTTTGCTGCGATCGTGACAGGAGCCAGCCAACCAAGCGGGTCAAACAGCTGGGCAGTTCCGCTGAGCACGGAGCGCTTCGTGAATCCCGAGTTTTTAAGAGACGTCGCAGCAGTGACCTGAAAGCAATCAGAGGAGGGGATCCATTTGATACCTAAGACGCTGTGGAGCGTCGGAGAATCCCACTCGACGATTCCCTTCCTTTCGTCCTCGGAGAGCCCGTCCAGCAATTCCTTCGCGTTGGAGGCCCACTTGCGAAGTGGGAAACCGCCCGCCATGAGGAGCTCCCTTAGCTCTTGTTGCTTCTGCTTGGCTTCGGACAGAGTGTCAGCTCCGGTGAGGATGTCATCCATGTAGCCATCCTGTCGGATTACGCTGGAGCCAAGCGGATACTGCTTCTCGTCATCCTTGGCAAGTTGAAGCAGGCAACGGATAGCGAGGTAAGGCGCTGAAGCGAGCCCGTAGGTCACGGTGTTGAGCTCGTACTCAACTACATCGTCTTCTCCTTCAGGTCTCCAGAGGATCCGCTGCCATTTTCGGTCTTCGGGGTGGACGACTATCTGCCTGAACATCTTTTCAATATCCGCCGTGAAGACAACTGCGTGACGCCGCCATCTCAGCAGAACATCGGCCAGATTTGGTAGCAGATTCGGACCCCGAAGTAGGAAATCGTTGAGCGATTTCCCGTTGGAGGTTGGCATCGATCCATTGAATACCACCCGTAGTTTCGTGGTTGTACTCCCTTCTCGCCAAACGCCATGGTGAGGGAGATAGTATCCCTCCCGGGGAGGAGGTCGACGCGACGAAGCCATGTGCCCCAGGGAATTGTAGGCCTCCAAGAACTCCGAATAGGCGCTCTGCAATGCGGGAGAGCGCCGAAACCTGCTGTGTAGGGACTCCAGTGTACGAAGTGCGGTGCGTCTGGAATCCCCCAATTCCGGGGTTCGCTTGAAGGGCAAGCGAACCATATACCGGCCCTCCGGTAGGCGACGACAAGTCCGGACGAAGTGCTCCTCAGCCTTCTGGTCGTCTGCTGTGTCCGGGATTGAAGCCTCAACTTCCTCCTGCTCCCAGAACCTCGTGAGCATTTCCATCAGTTCGTGGTCGACGTTACAATGATTGACCGGAACTCCCGGCCGACCAGAAGCCTCGTTGCTGCTCTTAGATTCCACTCCGCCCGTAAGTATCCAGCCCAGTGATGTTTCCTGGGCGACTGGAGTATTGACTGGTCCTCTCCTCACGCCCTCTCGTAGTATCAGGTTATAAGAATCTGCTCCCAACAGGATATCGACCGGATCCGGACGGTAGTAGGCTGGATCGGCGAGCTTCAGACCCTGGATGTGCGGCCACGCAGCAAGATCCGGTAAATTCCTCGGCCGGTATCGGGAGAGTTCCGGAATGATGTAGACCGGAACTCTCAATTGAAGATCTCCGCCGTCGTGAGGAGCGAGGACTAGTGTTGTTCTCCCCCTCGTAAACCTGGCCTTGGAACCTCCAACCCCGAGAAGAGGGACTCGCGCCTGTCTCCTGTCCAAGCTGAGCCGCTGAGCCAGTGCCTCCGAGATGAGGGACACCTCACTGCCCGGGTCGATAAGCGACCGAACCAGACAGCCTGTTTCCCGAGGGCCTGAAACTTTAACACGAGCGGTGCTGAGGACGACCGAAGCGGATGGACTCACGTGAGCGGATGAATGTTGGACGCAGACTCCCGGGGTAGGTTCCCTGGCACTCGAGGCTGCCTCGTGAAGCGTAGAGTGATGCTTCCCATCACACTTCTGGCACCTCTTCCTCGACTTGCACTCACTCGCCGAATGTTTCCCTAGGCAATTGTAACAGAGCCCAAGGTATTTGACTGCGGCCTTCCTCTCGACGGGGCTCTTCTCCTGGTACTGAGGGCAGAACAGGAGGTAGTGCAGCTCGTGGCAGAGAAGACAGTTCCTTGAGGAGGAGCTGGCCTTAGACACTTGATGCACCTTCAAGGTCTTGGTTGACGCCTTCTTGACGTCTGAGGACCCATCCGGTTGAGGCACTTCCAGAGCCTCACAAGTGCGGATCCGGCCCTCCATGAAGGTCTTCAGCTGCTCCAAGGTAGGGGGCACCTTCGAATGTTGTAGAGCCTCCTCCCACTCACGTCGTGACTGGCGGTCCCAACGCTCGACGGTCAATTCGACTATCCAGTCCTCCGATTGATTGACCGGCCGACCGAGATTTTCGAGCGCTCCGATGGCATCGAATGTTTCGTCGTACAGTCGTTTCATTTCCGCAGCTGATTCCTTCCGCACTGGGGCCAGCGAAGTCAGCGAGCGAATCTGGGCTTGTACGAGAAGGCGAGTATTGTCGTAACGACTCTCTAGTTTGTCCCAGGCTACCTTGAAATTGTCGGACGTCGTCAAGACGTTTTTTAGAAGAGAAGCGGCACTGCCCTTCACACAACTCTTTAGGTAGTGTAGCCTTTCTACAGGGGACAAAGTCGAGTCGTTTATGATCAGAGAAGTAAACAAGTCGCGAAACGGCCGCCAGTCCTTGTAATCGCCCTCGAACGTTGGTAATGCCATTTTCGGCAACACTGCGCGTGACCTTTGCGTGGTCGTCTCTCCGGCCGTTGCCTTTGAATTCGGAGGCTCCTTAACGGTCTCCGCTGCTTCGAATTCGGCGATCAAATCTCGGATTGCCCCGGATTCTTCGATGAATGTCATGTGGGCCTCATCGAATTCATCCCTTTGAAAATATGAGCTCTCCTTTAGCCTCGGTTCCTTTCTTGCAGCGGCCCGAAGTTCGGCGTCTCCCGCGCAATATTCCGACCATAGCCGATCGGTCGAAGCAAGTCCCGAGCGAAGAGGTCCCAGAGAGAGGTTTGACTTTCCCTTCTTCTTCAGGTTGGTCAAAACTCGAGATAGTCGGTGTGCGACTAACCGTTGATTTTCGATCAGGTCAGCCATTATTCTTAACACGCGGTCGAAGCACGAGCGGCTCAAAAATAATGCAACCTTCTCCTTTCAGTAGACTGCAGCGCAGTATCCGGCTCGAAGGACCAAAATGTTCAGGATTAGAAGGAGTTGAAACAAGTCACTTCACTTAGACGTTAACTTTAT